>JAZGQO010000008.1:32737000-34105500 GCA_036850965.1 Patella caerulea
TGAAATAAGATTATAAGTAACAATAATGTATACAAGACAAATGTTCATACCATTTTGACTATTTTTAATTTGGTTTAATTCTCTGTGTAATCTTTGATTATCTTCTTCTAATTTATTAAAATCTTGTAGAAGCTGATCAAACTCATCTTGTAAACTACCATGTTGTCGTCTGGTTCTGAAAAATTAAATAGACATTTGTACAAGTCCATGTGTATAGTTCATATCTTGACGACTGATTATGATAGAATGTGATAATCTTTTATAAAAATCAATTTATGCTCTCCACATACTTTGTCAACTTTTCTACTTAATGACATGGACTGTGCCAGGAATCACAATGTAAGGAGAGATGCTTTATTATATGGACAGTTCTAGGAACAACCCTGAGAGAACAGATGCAATATTATGTAGGCAGTGCCAGAAATGGCAGGGCAATCTTTATTACTTCGTCAGAAGACAATCGGAGGACAGGAGCTTTATTACATGGACAGTGCCAAGAATAACAATGGGAAGACAGGTGCTTTATTACATGTACAGTGACAGGAGTGAGGACAGGAGCTTTATTACATTGACAGAGCCAGGAATAACAATGGAAGGAGATATGGTTTATTACATGGACAGTGCCAGGAATAACAATGACAGCACAGATCTTTCTTATCACATGGACCAGGGGAGGACATATGGTTTATTACATGGACAGTGTCAGAAAAAAAAAATGGAAGGACAGATGTTTTATTACATGCTCAGTGTCCGGACAAATTAATGAGAGTACAGATGTTTTATTTAATGGAATGTGCCAGGAATAACACAAGAAGGACAGAGGCTTCATACTCTAAGCTGATATTAAACAAGTCGTATTGTAATGTTCTAAAATATTATCAAGAAAGAAATGTACCTTTCTAGTTCCTCTTTCATGGCTGGTTCACCATGTCCATCTTCAATCACTTGTTTCAATCTGTTATTTTCCTGATAAAAGTAAAATATTTAAGTTAATCAACAGTTAAATAAATAATACACAATTGTAACACAGACAGGAGATCTTCCTTTGTTCTTTTTGTTCAATAAGCAGAATGTTTTACCTCTACTAAACTCACTGGAGCGTAACTGTACAATAACTAGACATTTTCAGTGTTATTGCACACTTTTGTTGGTTTAAGCTAGTTTTAGTAGAAATAGAGAAGTAGGGTGGGTTTCCCATGCAATAACAACGATCGTGTTGAGCAGGTGTCAGTATTACAAGTCATTTATACCATGTTTCATTCGTTATCAGGTTTAACACCTCAACCTTTGGTCTCTGTGTTAAACCTGTTCACTCATGAAAGCTGTGCTATAAATATAACTTATGTGCGATTATGCACATAACTTAATACAGCCAAATTGCTACTTACTACCATTTCGATGTGATGTGTCGCATATTATAAAATCTGATTTGGCTAATAAAAGTAATACACCCTTTGATATCTTATAATTACCTTATTAACAGCATCTAGCTTTTTACTTAGAGTAGAATTTGTCTCTGATAATTTACCATTAGCAGACGTCAATAATTCTACTTTATCTTCTAATAAATCAAATCCTGGTTGTTTATAGATTAATTCACTGTTAGCCTACAAAAACAATCATTAGGGTTTCAAATATCTACTGAAAGGGTTACGATGAGAAAATCTCTATTATGCCTTTCGGTCTAGATAATATCTGGAGATTCTTTAACCGATTTGGGGCATGGTGGGCATTTGCCTTCCTTGAAAATTCGCCCTTTGCCCATTGGGGAGAAAATTGGCTCCCCCAATAAGAGCCAAAGGCAAATACGAAGTCAACGACTAACGTGCCCATATCAGTATGGACACCAAATAAATCCAAGTAACGCCAACCATGTCGTTATATATGAGGCGCCCCCGAAATGGAGAGATACCTCATAATTACGCCCACGAATGAATTGGTCGCACAAAACCGTGTGACAATCTTCAAAAAGCCTCATCCCGGACGGGCACCCATAATATTGAGATTGGTGGACCACTCAGACGACATGAGATTGGTTAGGTGCCCAGGGATTAATTGGTTGCCCAAAACGGTGTGATAATCTTCAAAATTAAAGCTGATTGCGACTTTTCGTTGATCTCATAAATTTCTATAGGTACGTTAGAGTTGTATTCTTTCCACCAAATTTTTATAATTTTCATATCAAATTCATATTGAAATTGTTCGTGATTTTCAGGTGCAAACCGTATTTTCCAAAATTTTCAGGGGGGGTGGGGTGCTCCTAGCCAACCTAACAATTTTGGGCTAGCTACTGTAAAGTCTTCCTAAACTAATTGCCTTTGTACTCTTGTATTTATACAGTATAAAGCAAAATCTTTTACACACAACTATCATAAGATTAATGCACATTTCTAGTCAATGATTTACTTGACCTTCAAATAACATATCATATACCTTAAAATGTTACATACTGTTAGTATGACCTGATTGTGTCTTTCTGTTTATGATCTATATCAAATGGTGACCCAGATTGTACCTTTTGGTTATGATCTATTTCAAATGATATATCAAAATTTACTTACCAATAAATCTTCTTTCTGTTTGATGATATTATCTCTAACTTTTTCCAGGTCTAATATTCGTTCCCTAAAATGTGAAATTATTAATTTGCAACGGACTGCTGAGCAAGCTAGTTTCTCTGCTCTGCTCTGATCAATTCAAATATGGACATATATATCATTGAAAAATGAATTGTTGTTGAAAATACATCTAATTCATATTCTTTTAGGGGGAGCAGAAACTGAAAAATATCCATCTAATTGCATCTAGTTTCTTTGTTTCGTAGTCGGAGAAATTGCAAAATTCCAAAAAGTAGTCAATTAATCTTACAATTGGAGAGTAGGTTGTAATACAGGTATGGGAATTTGTGGATAGTTAAATATTTGTCGAGTCCTTGATGAGTCAATGAAAAATATAAGATGTCTGTATTGGAGAAATGAAATGGAGTCTAACTTCATACTGTTCAGCATTAACTGGGCTAATGAAGACGGGCATACACCATACAGTGCCAAGAGATCTTTTACGTGCATTCCAATGTGTACATGGGACCTCAGTTTTTTGTCCCATTCGAATTACTAGACAGCTATCCTTGTCAGGCCCTCTGGCATACACCATACAGTACCAAGAGATCTTTTACGTGCATTCCAATGTGTACATGGGACCTCAGTTTTTTGTCCCATTTGAATTACTAGACAGCTATCTGTCATGCTAAACAACACCAGAAAATCCCAATAAACTTTCTCAGCCAACAGTGTTTTGGAGAAGGAGGAGCCACATGTGGATGAGGCACCATCCTAACACTATAACATACATAAAGAACCTTCAAATGGACAAATAGTATTTCATCTACCTGAGTGATTCATTCTCGTTTCTTAGTTGATCAACTTTTCCAGCTAAATGATCAGCATCATGCATCTTGACAAAATTACCCTTGGACTGGAAAAATAAAAAATTAAAACATAATCAACGCTCTATCAATGAAATATGTAATGGTTTCATTCATAGCTTATAATCTGGTGTCATCAGATCTGTTTGAATTCATCTGTTAGCAAATGGTGTCTTAAAAAATATACTAGTTTTAAAGTTAGTAAACTGATGAGGGTGTCCTGAAACATTTCAGTCAATTTGTAACTCAACAGGTCGGAAACTTACAACCTGGAACCCATGCAGCCGATCACTGCTATCTATTCTTCTTTTTTGTTTCAACTGACTCTGTATACAACCGTTAACATGTCCATAATCTTGCTGATTTTATTGTGATTACATTGTTACTTTGTAAAGTGCCGTGAATACGTTATATGAAAGGGTCTAACATTGTGGGTTTTCTCTGTGTCCTCTGGTATCCGCCCATACCAATATCGTATACAAGCAAGCAAATTATTGAAATAAAAATAAATTGAACAATATGTTAGTCCAAAAATGACCTAGTTTGTGCTCTCTCTATCTCTCTCTTCTCTCTCTTATTCTCAACTATGTAGCATCAAATGCCCTACATTTTATCCATAAAATTAATATGTTAGTAATTCAATCAAGCTGATCAATACAAACAATTCTTATAGAATGATATCAATTGAACAATCAATACTAGTCTACATGTCTAAACAAGTTAAAAACAATAACTAAACTACTATCAAATAGATTACTTTACAAAGCAATAAAATTTGTTTGTATTAAAAAAACATTAAATCTTAAAAGTTTACCAACCCTGTTGTATAAATACACTCAAAATATAAGCTAGATGACATTTAAAGAAACCTATTCCAGTGAAGGAAAATGGGTTGGAAAAATATATATATATATGTCATATTAATGTTTAAACTGATTTACATTCAATTTTTAAATTTCTATTTGTAATTTCTAATCAGTTATAATTGGTGAAATATGTAAGCAGTCCTTTATTTTAGTTTTGTTAGTCCACAGCAGTCTTTGAGTTATTTAAGGATTTCTATTTACTTTTACCATGATATTACGTTTTGCATTGTTCATTCCAAATGACACTCTTCACCATAGAGAACTCAACGTCAGGAACTGATTATAAAATGTTCATTAAATATTGAATATAATTGGCCTGTATTTTCACAGCAACATAACATAATCAATATTACTTGAAATGGACCAATATTGAATTCCAATTTGTGTTTTTAATTTCTAAAATTATGAATAATATTGAATTAGTGCTATACATTAATTAATGATGCATTATGTAAGAGCTAATTAAAGCTGCTTATTGGAGATCTTTTTTTCTAGCTTCAAATGTTATATAAATTATCATTTAATCCCATGCCAAGCCCGTAATGAATTCTCTAGACTATCAAATAGCTGGGATATTGAAAGGATTAGACCAATATAATCGGTTAACGTTTCTCAATAAAGGGGGTAACAATTGAGATCTTGTTTTATATCATGGCAATTGTAGTGTACTTGACAATCAGCTATTTCTTAACTTCAAACACTCGTAACTTTGCTCAATAATTTTAATGAAATTTTCAACATATTCATTTTCCTTATCTACGGTACATTTGAACTTTTATTACACACTTTAATGATAATTATTCACACCATCTTTTCTCTTTTTCAAAATTTATCATTGCACATATGTTTCTAATTTGCTTTAAATCTTAAAAAATTTCAAAATTTATCATTGCACCCATGTTTCTATTTTGCATTTTGCTTTAAAACATTTGCGAAAGTTTTAATCAAAAGACTTAATCTTCATTACTTTGGGTCAATAAATATTGAAAAGTACAAACCTTAATGGGTCTTTTATTCATAATTAATAAGCTGTCAATCCATTTAAATAAAAATATTGCTTTGATAGGGTCAATGACATGTTGAATCAATTTTTAATATTTCCATTGGTTGAATGAAGAAATTGATTATACAATCAGGGATGAATATAAACGTATACCTATATATTATTTATAAATAGGTTTGCCATGTATTAAGATCAAATTACATATATGGTTTGATTGAAAAAAATCGTGTCATATATATACTATACTATAAAATACACAATAGACTCATACATGTGATACCTCCCGCAATTCGCGGGAGTCTCCCGATTTCACCCCTGATCTCCCGAGCTCCCGATCGGGCGACAAATACTCCCGCTTTTTCAATTCTTGTAATTTTATTTTTTGGTAGTCAAAATTGTAATCAAACAGCATCGAAATAAAACAACACAGGTCTAAATTATTAGTATTTGTATTATACAGCACAACTTAATTCATTCATTCTTTGTATTTTATTTCTCCATCAGTCTTACCAGTAGGCCTACTTTCAGTTTGACAGATCACATATTTTTGACATCAGTTTAACATCACGTATTGTCCAGTTGCAAGCAGGTTAAATGATTTAAAAAATACCCCCGTCCTAATTCTTTAAATGATTAGTTATGTCATAAATATTTGAACATGTCAGCTATATTTCCAAAGAATTTACTACACGTGTTCTTTTCACTGTAGCCAAGCTGTGCGGAGCCTGTGCGGTAGTACCACAGAAAACCAATGACCCGTATGTCTGTCGTCAACTTTGACCCCCAACCGGCACATGGCAACACTTAGACACTTGACTGCTGATGTAAACGATTTTACTGTCCTGTCTTTTTTAATATTTTTTTCATCACATTAAACTATAACTTATTATGTTTCCTTTTGATTGAGCTTTTTTTTGTAGAGTGCCGTGGTTAATAAATATTATTAATTTTGTCAACCGGTCGCTACCTATAAGATAAGATAAGATAAGATTTTATTGTATCTAAACACCCCATAAGAGGCAGCATACAAATATCCACAAAACATTTTAAGAAGAAAAAAGCATGAACATCATTTATGACAAAGGCTCATAATTAAAATTAAAATTAAAAACAAAAAACAACATAGCATGTATGATTGAGGCTATCTCATGTTACGTGCTTGGAAAAAGATTACAAATGACAAGTCTAGTAGGACTAGTAGTAGTATTTATGAAAGATGTATGCGGTGTCTTCAATGACTGAAAACAATGTGGTAGCTACCATTCCTGGTTTTTGAATGTCAAATATATTATAAAAACGAAAATCCATTTAGTTATTTTTGGAACCGATTGATAAAAGAAATATTATAAGATATAGCGATTTAGTGAAGTGGAACAAATATTTCTAATGTTTAAATGAGAACACAGTGTGTTTTCATGTGTTTTGTTAAGTTTGTGTAATTTTAACAATCAAATGATAGTAAAATATATGAATTAATTTGTCTTTTATTCATGGTGGATGGTTAATTTTAATGCGCGTGACAGTCTCCCTCTTTTGACCTTATTCTCCTGACATTTTTACAAAAATCTCCTGACATTTTACTTGTGGCCAATCACATGTATGATAGACTGTGAACTTTGGTGACCTGATATTCGATACCCTTCAATCAGTACAATATTTGACATATCTGATTGGTTTGTACATAACATTTATTGAGAGCAGTTGTAAGGATTTGTTAAATATACTATGTCAGCACATACTTTCTTGCACTACTGTAATTTTATATACATTGCTTGTATACATCTTTGAAGAGAGAAAGAGAGAGAGAGAGAGAGAGAGAGAGAGAGAGTTCAAATCAATAACACAAACTATGTTATTTTGGGACTAATATATACTTCAACTTTCTTTCAATAATTTGCTTGCGTGTAGGTGTCTTTTGCAGTGGGAGGAAACCAGAGGACCTGGAGAAAAGCCGGGAGGATGGACGGGCTGCCTTTTTCCTTGTCATGTACAACTGGGGAAGGACAGACCTTATGATAGCACAGGCTAACCATTCGGCCATCCAACCCTCCTGATTATTAAAGACTTTTAAGGCAAAGTAAGAAGATACCAAATATGTCGACTGGAGTTAGTTTTGAAACATTCCTCTCCCCCAATGAACATAACATACATTATGTATCCGATGATGTATCTGATGAAGGTCAATTGAGACCAAAATGTTGTACGATTAAACACTACTAATCAACATAAGTGTCTTTGTCTTGAGTTCAGGGAATCCCCCATTTATTTTTTCCTGATCCTACTAGTATCTGCTATCGATTCTCAAGAAGCAGACATTGCATATATATCTTCCATGTGTAGAACTATACACTTTTTAGCCGATATTCTCAAAGAAACGGCTTGCATTATCTTTGAAATCATATTCAGCAATATACTTACACTTTTTGTGAGGACATCTTTCTGTGTTTCCAGTAATTGCATCATTTGTTCATTTTCTGCTTTCTCTTGTAACAGACGTCGATTTTCAGACTTTAATCTGGAAAAAAATACATTTAAAATATAGATGTATTAAAAACGATGAGAATCATGCAATTTCATATGAAAATGTAGATGCTTTTAAAATTTTAAGAATCAAACGATTAGATATCATCAAGGATTACAATTAAAATATAGATGGTCTAAAGCTATGTTGGCCTAAACACGACATTGATTATCATAACACATTATGGCATTTTAGTGTTTCAATTTCTTGAAGAAAGATTTGGGATTTATGGTAATCTAGAAAGGTCATTTGTTGAAATATATACAATATAAACATTTATTAATCAAAATCGAAATATTTGTGAATCTTTTTAATAATATTTTGTCTTACAGCTCATAAGAATTTGATTATACATTATTTTGTTACATCTATCAAGGGATTGATTATACAATACTTTGTTATACCTATCAAGAGATTATATAATATTTTGTTATACCTATCAAGAGATTATATAATATTTTGTTATATCTATCAAGGCATTATTATTATATAATATCTTGGTGTACCTATCAAGAGATTATACAATATTTTGTTATAATATATAATATTTTGCTAATATCTATCAAGAGATTATTTTTGTTATAATATATAATATTTTGTTATACCTATCAAGATCTTCCTCTCTTTCTGTAAGTTCTTCACATCTAGTATTACTGGTTCTTAATTCTTCTCTTAATCTTCCAATCTATAAACAAATAGATACCAACAACAATATACTATACTGCACAAAAATAACTTTATAAAATAAGGTACATGTAGTCACTATTGTCAATCAGAAATTCAGATGCCAGTCTCTTTTTCTCTTTTGACGCGTGTTGGATGGCCGAATGTTCAACATGTGCGCGCTGTATCATAAGGTCTGTCATTGAGTCAATTAGCTATAGTGGCAAGGAGTAGAGTTGCCTGTCCAATCTCATATTTTTTCTCTAGTTCCTCTAGTTTCGTCCGACTGCTAAAGAACCTACGCGCAAGCAAATTATTGAAATAAAATTTAACCATATATTAGTCCCGAAATGACCTTGTCTGTGTAGAGTGGACTTTAAACCCCATTTTTCTCTCCCTCTCATTTGAAATTTGTGTAATAATTTTTTCCCATTACCATATTTTCCAGTTCATGCGTTTTATCAGCAGCCTTCTGTAAGTCATCTTCTTTACGACTCAAGGAGGTGGTTAAACGATCACACGCATTTTTCCATGTTTCCATGTCACCCTGTTGTAATTGTGTGGCATCTTTAACATCTTCATTGGCTTTACGTAACTTCTGTTCAATAAAACACGAAAAAGTTTAGTATACATTTTGATACATAAATCTACATGCATAAATCTACTTTCACAAATCTACTTTCTAATATGTGTATCTGGTGTAAATCTACTTTCCAGTATGTGTATCTAATGTAAATCTACTTTCTAATATGAGTATCTAGTGTAAATCTACTTTATAATATGTGTATCTTGTGTAAATCTACTTACTAATATGTGTATCTAATGTAAATCTACTTTCTAATATGTGTATCTAATGTAAATCTACTTTCTAATATGTGTATCTAATGTAAATCTACTTTCTAATAGGTGTATCTAGGGTAAATCTGCTTTCTAATAGGTGTATAAGGAGTAAATCTACATTCCAATCCATATATCTATTGAAGTATCTAGTGTAAATCTACATTCCAATATGTCAAATATGTGTATGTTTTAAATCTACATCCTAATAATATATTTTAAATCTACATAATAATTAATTCATTAAACAATGCAGACTTACTGTAGGACAAAACACAGACAGAGCAAATAATTTAATCACTACATACTCATTCTCAACGTTTAGGCATGCGACATAAAATAAGTATACAAGTCCATATATGTACGTCAATACCATACATGATGTGACACATAAGTGTAACTGTGATGGGAACCGTAATAAGAATACAAAAAGGCAACATAATCTTACCGCTTCTAGTTCATGGTTTTTATCTTCTAAATGTAATTTATCTACTTTAAGCTGTTTATAATCACTCTAAAAAGTCGAAGGTGTTAAAAGTGTAAAAGAAAAAAAATGTGGAATAAAAAAAAGTTAAAATTGTACTAAAACAGTGTAATAACAGCACTCATTGTATTCTAAATCTTAAAGCTACTTTTCTCATTCAGTGCAGTATAAAATGCTAACAGTTATGCTTCTAAGGATTTAAGTTCTCAAAAGGGTCTGCAGGGATGAAATGAAATGGGGTTTATTAAAGTTCTACTGTTCTGCTCCGAACTGGGCTAATGAAGACAGTCATACACCTAACAGTGTGCTATGAGGGACATTTTGCCAAGACAGCGGCCAACGACCTACTCTTATATCAAATTCTAACTCTCAAGGGATTTTTTAGGTGCATGTCAATGTGTACAAGGGACCTCAGTTTTTCGTACCATCCGCACAACTAGACAGCTGTCATTGTCAGGCCCTCATCCTGTATCACTGACAAGGGGGAAGCACACTGGAAAATCTGGATGAACTTTCTCCACCAATGCAGGGATCGAACACCTGACCTCTGGACTAGCGAGCCAGCGCCTTACCCACTTTATCACTTTGATTCCCCCAGAGGGATGAAGGGTTTGTTTAAAAAGAATAACTCTCAATAGAATTCAGTCAGAAAATGTTGGTAATTGAATGACAATCATCTTGCTATCAGAATGGCTATTTAGACGGCCCATCAAAGATTTATGCGAAAAGTGGCATGTCTTTAATATGGTACATCGGACTGAACAGAATAAATGTGGAAGGATTCAGTAAGTGCAAAAAGATTAGAAACCACTTCTCTAAGTAAAACTACAACCATGCAAGTCAACCATCTTCTATATTTTGTAGGACTAAATGGGTAGAAGATGGAGACACCTTTACACAATCATTAATAATATATTCTATTCTAATATCTACACTATTAACTATATAATTACTAAACTGTATGTAAAGAGTATGGTAATTAAAAATATAAGGATACATGGCAAATTGATAGGCAATTGGATTTAAAATGTTTCTTCGTAGTATTTATCAAAAATGGTGACAATCACAGCAAATCTATGTGCAAATGAATGTCTTGTGATTTCTATGTGCATTTATCATCTAAACATTATCAAGCATTCTTAATATTACAACATATTCATCCTTGACAGTTAGCTCCCCTTATTGATGTCATTATATGGCTAACATCAGATACCAGCATCACTGGCTGTGATCCAATCAAAATCCTGTGTTGGTTGTCAGACGGAATTTAAAATGAAATGAAATAGTGTTAAACATCCTACTATTCTGCTTAATCCGAGCTAATGAACATAAGCATGAGTTGTGCCGTGAGCAATGAACAGGCATGGAAGTAACGGTTTTAGATGTACCTGACAAAATGTCAGGCACTAATGAAATAGTACCTGACATTTTTAACATAGTGCCTGACATGTTTTAATAATATCAATACAAAAGACAAAACAGTGTTGGAAAAAATGACATTGTCTCACAAAACCTCAATCTGTGTCTGACAGTGTCAGTGATAGGTGCCTTATTTCCAGGCTTGGCAATAAGGGAAATTTACCTGGATAGCACAGGAATGATCTACTCTGAAATCGAATGCCAGTTGTATGACAGACATATTTTGATCACACTCAAGGAAGATTTAATGTTATAGCACTATGAGTACTTGAGGAATGTTATAAAGATAAACTACCGGTACCTTTAATCTGAGATAATTATCTTCTAATATATCTAATTCTCTTCTGTCTTCTCTACTCTTTCCTTCTAAATTCTGTCAGACACAACAACAAACAATCATTTCACGGTAACATTATAATAATTCAGATCTTAATACAGACATCATGAATGCAAACAATCATTGGAAAAATGTGTATACAATCAAATGTCTCTTTTATAAATATTTGTACCATTACATGTCTAGTTTACAAAAATCAGATGTCTAGTTTACATCAATCAAATATCCAATAACTAACTTAAATCAATCACATATTTAGTTTGTATCAATCAAATATCCAATATCCAGCTTACAAAATCATATATCTAGTTTATATCAATCAGATGTCTAGTTTTCATCAATGAAATGTCCAATGTCTAGCTGACATGAATACAATGTCAAGCTTACATCAATCAAAATTCCAATGTCTAGTTAACATTAATCAAATGTCCAATATTGATCATTAATCAATCATAAGTCTAGTTTACTTCAATCAAATATCTAATGCCTAGCTGGCATCAATCAGATGTCTAGTTTGCATCAATCAAATGTCCAATAATCAAATGGGCTTCAACATCCTACTTCTGCAGCTCCAGCCAGGCTAAAGAAGAAAGTCATGTCATGCAGTGTGTCGTGCCGGATAAAAGGGATAGATTTTATATAAAATTTCATTACGAATCAACATTCATTTCACCAGCACTATATGGGGATGGGGGTGCCATCATATGGATTACCTGTGCCAATCTGTCCAATTCCGTGTCTTGTCTGTGTTTTTCTTGTTCTGTTAAATCTAGTTGTTGTTGTAACATATTTCTCGTGTTCTCCAACATGTTAATCTGTTCCACAGCTCGTTCATAATATGACTTGACAGACGACAGTTCCGTAGATAATTCTTCACACACCTTTAATCAATCGAGAGAGAGACATGGGGTTTACCGTCCACACAACACAAACTAGGTCATTTCAGGACTAATATATGGTTAAATTTTATTTCAATAATTCACTTGCACATAGCAGTCTGTAGCAGGGGGTGAAAACTTGAGGACACAGAGAAAACCAATGAGGTTGGACAGAGTTTATGAAACAGCGCCACATGCTAACCATTCGGCCATTCAACCCCACCAATTGGTCAGAACAAAACCATCTGAAACTACTGCTCCCTCTACCCTCTCAATTGAATAGCTTTGAACTATTTAAGGACCATATGATAGTATCCTAGTTCTGTGACTTAGGTTATTTAAGGAGATCAAAGAATTGGTGGTTTCAAGCAGTTTTGAAAACAGAGCTTCAAATCATCACTTTTTCCTACATTTTTGCAGAGAAATAAACCTTCTGAGGATATTTAAGACTTTATTATAATTTTAATCAAATAAAATTTTAACCTTTTTAACAGCACTTAGCTCTTCTTCCATATTGCGTAATTCTTCATATTTCTGTGTTCCTGCAGATTTTGTTCTGGATAATTGTGTCTGCTGATCTGTGACTTGTTCTTCAAGCAGTTGTTTATGCTTTCAATAAAAAGAATAAAATAAAATATTTTTGTCAATTAACAAAAACTGTCTGACAGCTGAACATAGTGCATTTTATGTGTTACAAGTCCCTGTTTTCAAAACTGTCTGACAGCTCAATTCAACAAAACCTTGTTATATATTGTTCTAACAGCCATTCTAAGTCCTTCTATCATTTGAATTCTAAATGTGTCACATAAACTTGGTTTAGCATACCATCCAAATGACTAGACACTTTTACCTGCTAGGTCCCCCATTCTGCACTAATGACAAGAAGAAACCATGCTGCATAATGCCAGGGAACATTTTCAGCCAACCATGATCCAACCCCTGGGTCCTGGTTCTCAAAATCTTAACTAAAGATAAAATCCAAATTTTAGTAGATACTTCAGTTTTGATTGGCTAAGCCCTAAAATCAAACCTATATTATCGAATCAAATTACTAAAATTTAGATTTTATCTTAGTTAAATTTTATGAATCAGGGCCCAGATCTCTTGGCTATGCATCGAGTCAGCGACTTAAACACTAAACCACTGTGAACTAGGGATTTCACTTTAAAAATTTCACGTTTACCTCGAATCAAAAAGACATTTGTTTCAAAAGATATACATTCACCTGTAATAATTCCTCTTTGTCTAACGTCAACTGTTGAAGTTTATGATTGGTTTCTAGTTTTTCCTGGAATAATCTGTCTTTATCTACAGTTGTAGAATGTAATTTGGTTCTTAGTTCCGATATAACTGATTGATAATTCTCTACTTGTTTAGATGATCTGCTTTTATCCTGGAAAATTAAAGAGATGTTTATATTTTTGGATGTAATAACTCTCTATTACTCTGCTGAGTGTGAAATCACTTTATTTAACGTCCACCTCCACCGAAGTGATATCGCAGGCAAAAATACTATGCTGAAATAAAAATCAAAAAGTTATAGAGTAAGAGTGAGCAACCACTCGCGGTGAACACATTTTGCAAAAGTAGTGCTGTTTCAACAATTTTTTTACTCCTTAGTTAACATGTGCGATAAAAGTTGTGCTTGTTGTTTTTTATTTTTATCACATGACCAAATCTGTACTAATATTTGTGACTGTCGTCTTTTTGTCTGTCCGTTCAGGGTTGGCGACTACCCTAGAGCTTCCTGAGCCTGAAATTTGGAATAAAAGGGTAGCTCTGCTCGGCGATGGACAACCAACTGCTGGTTTTGACCCCCGGATTAAACAAATCAGAGTGGTCTCATTCCAGCAAAATATCACTAATCATAATAACAGCTACAAACCTCTGCTATATTTTTCCAGTTACTTGTGACTCTGTCATTTTCATCTTTAACAGCATGTAATAAATTCCTTAATTCTACCATTTGACCGGCCATTTCATGAATTTTCTTACTTAATATGGTATTTTCCTATAATAAGAACAATAATATGTTAGTAAATAATTTTTTCATTTCATAACCTAGTGATATTTAATTCTTATTTAAAAACAACCGCACCATTATCCTCAGTTACAACCTGGTGATATTCAATTGTATAAATGAAATGAAAACTGGTATATGTCATACATTGTGAGAGAGATAAATGGGGTTTAACATCCACTCGACACAAACTAGGTCATTTCGGGACTAACATAAGGTTTAATTTTATTTCAATAATTCGCTTGCATATAGGGGTCTTTAGCAGTGGGAGGAAACCAGAGTGCCCGGAGGAAACCCACAAGGTTGAGAAGGCGCCCCTATCTCCATGCCACATACGCTCACAGAGATCAAACCCACAGCCGCAAGCCAGAGGTGACCGGCCAGCTCGAGGTCGAAGCGTGGCACTAGGCAATCCCACCCCCGTCATACTTTGTGCCATGAGTCAAATTTTGAGCTGACATCAGTGGTTCAGGCTACACTCTTTGTTAAATTTTAATTGTTAGGGGCTCTTTTAAGTGAATGCCAAACAATAATCAGGACCTACGTTTTTTGTTCCATCTCATGTGCACTGTTTCTTGCCAAGAGAGAGAGAGAGACAGAGAAATGGGGTTTAACGTCCAATTGACACAAACTAGGTCATTTCGGGACTAGGATATGGTTCAATTTTATTTCAATAGGTTCCTTGTCAACACACTGCTTGGTGAACGCCCATATTTATTAGTTCAGTTGGGGCAGAAAAGCCGTGTATGTTAAACTTTACATCTTCAAAGTTTACACCTACACTAAGCTGGAAGAAAATGTTTACCTGAGTGAGTCTATTAGCATCAGTTTTTAATATTTTATTCTCTTCAACAGTAGGTGCATGTTTAGATTTAGTGACTTGTAAAGTTTCTTTTAGAATATCAACTTCTTGTAAAATTGTATCACGGTGCTGAAATGTTTGAACACACTATTAAATAAAACCACACAAAAACAAATATGGGTGATGTGATTAATGGAAATTGGTTATGTCTCGGTCTCCGTGCTATAATCAATCATTAATCATAACTATTATATCCACATTGCTGATATGTTCTCAGCCATCTACATCCAATCTCCCATCCACAATCATCTCGGCCATCTACATCCAATCTCCCATTCACTGTCATTAACTATCTAAAACATCCGCACCCAACCTCCTATTGACTATCATTTATTTTCTCCTCCATCTACACCCAGTCTCTCATTCACTGCACCCAGTCTCCCATCCACACCCAGTCCCTCATCCACTATTATTTACTTGCTCGATCTTCCATAAGTCTCTCATCATTTACACCCAGTCTCCCATTTCAATCTCTCATCCATCTACACCCAGTCTACCATTTCAGTCTCTCATCCATCTACACCCAGTCTCCCATTTCAGTCTCTCATCCATCTACACCCAATCTCTCATCCCAGTCTCCCATTTTAGAGTTGTAATCAAAACATGGTGCACAATTAGGGATGAGGATTTATAAATCTTGATGAACTAAAAATCAAATTGCCAGACTTATTGTGCTGATGACATTAAAAAAACTATGTGAATCAAATGTGCCAAAAAATCCACACAAATGAATATATTTACCATTTGTAGTTTACAGTTTTCTTGTTCAAGTAAAGATAGTGCTGCTGTTGTTTGATCTAATAAAGATGTCCGTTTGTCGTTCTCGCTACTTGTGTGGACGTGTTGACTCTGTAAAGATTTCAACTGGAAGTCTAATGTATCAATTCTAAAAATAGAAAATTAAATTAGGATATATTAAATCTCTCTCACTGACTTCAAAATGACATTTTTATACTCTTAATCGAATTTTCATCCCAGCCAATGGTCAGTATAAGTTCCCGATTGCGGGATTGAATAATTTCCAAATTATTTTTTTTATTACCTCCACTAAAAATTTTATCTGTTTCATCATTTGGCCACTTTCCGGAAAAAATTGATTATCGCCTGAAAGAAATTATTTGGTCCAACTCTGAGGGTACTCTCCTCGCCTCGTACAATATATACCGTTAAGCCTTTGAGAGGACATTTTGCTGCCTACTTCATTCTATGACAACTGTAAAGCTTTTTTTATGTTGACACAAAAAACAACTCAGGTTCACCGCAGTATTCATCCCATCCAAATGAATAGATGCTTTTGGTATTCTTTCAAATTCAATTTTTAGATTCAATGCTTAGAATAGATATACTTTACCTCTCTTGCATCTCCTGTCGCAATCTAAGATTTTCTGTACGTAATCTTTCATTTTCATCCTCATATTGTTGCAGGTTCGAAATTTTTCTACGATACTCCTATAAAATAAATTCTGATTATACTGTAATTGTTAATTTGACTAATACAGATCAAAGGCAATTACATGTAATTCAACTGACATGGAATAACAAATACCAAAAAATCAGTTTGAATATACCTGCAGGTTTGAAAAATTACCCAAATAGAGAGAGAGAAATGGGGTTTCACGTCCATGTGATACAAACTAGGTCATTTTTTCGAGACTAACATGTGGTTCAATTTTTATTTCAATAATTCGCTTTCGTGGAGGGGTCTGTAACAGTGGGAAGAAATCAAAGGAACCAGAGATAACCCACAAGATTGGACAGACGACCCTTCAACTGGGAAATCTAATCCACGCAAACTGACTCAATGACAGCTCTTATGATGATATAGAATGCACATGCTAACCATTCGCACCCCCCCCCCCCCCAAATATAAATATTAGAAATTCTTAAAGAGACTTACTCTTTCTTTACATTTTAAATCTTCAACAATAAAATCATTATCTTTAGCAGCTGTCTCTATTTTATTCAATCTTTCATTCTGTAGCTGAAAATATAATAAATATGTGTTTCCAGGTTTTGTTCTTTTTACATCACACAGACAGAAAGAAATATTCTAAACTTTTTATGAAAATTTGGAACAAATTTAGAACTTGACAAGAAGTTGAATTAAAAGGAATCAGAATTTACATGATTTCAAATAAAACAAAATAAAAAGTAAAACTGAATAATGAATAAATGAAATGGAGTTTAACGTCCTACTCTTCTACTCCCAACTGGGATAATCAAGACCGATTTACTGAAAAAAGCAGTACAGGATACAAGATGAAGATCCTGATTAATAAAAAAACTAAAACAAGAGGTCGACAAGAGAACCATTGTTGAAGCAGTAATTGTTATCCATAGAACTGTTGTGTTTATTCTGAGATCTGAAGACCTAATTAATTATTAACAGATTAAGAAGATTTTGCTTATTGAGAATATGAATGCCAAAGCACCATCGCTTCAACAAATCTTAATACTGGTAGGCATCAGGTTACATATTATGTTGTAATCTATTGGGTGGCTTAGCAGAAAAAGTTGAAAATATCTACATCTGAAACGCAGGGTCGCGCTGCCTGCCCCATGAGGCCAATTGCCTTAATTTGAGAAAATACTGACCCACAATACCTACCAAATATGGTTGAAATCCAGAGAGAGGGAGAGAGAGAGAGAGAGAAAGAGAGAGAGAGAAAGAGAGAGAGAGAGAGAGAGAGTTTAACGTCCACTTGACACAAATTCATTCATTTCGGGACTAACATATGATTCAATTTTATTTCAATAAATCGCTTGTGCAGGTCTTAGGCAGAGGGTGGAAAGAGAAAATCCATGAGGATGGACAGGCGACCCTTCTCCTTGTCATGTACAACTGGGAAATCGAAAACAGCACCCAAGCACTATTTCTACTATTTTGGGTTGTAATCCATTGAGTGGGATGAAACAAAACAAAATTGAAAACGTATAAATTTTACTCTTCAAGAAGCCAACTAACTATACTTGAAAAAATGTCGAAAAGCTATAACCCAGTTAACATTCCTACCAAATTTGGTTGAAATCAATCCAACCTCAGTCTGATGAAAACACAAATCCAATTTCCTTTTAATTTTTATAGTTCAAAATTCAGTTTTACTTTTTTTTTTTACTACACTAGGATCTGAAAGAGTTGTTATCATTGACATGTTCTCGATAATGTGAGGGATTATTGAATGAAACAGTCTGTTACGGTGAGCATTAGGTGTGTGGTTCACGGAACTGTGGGTAATCCACTAGAAACATAAATGCCAAATAGTTCATCAAATGTCTGATGTCATAGGGTCAAAAGCTGCTCATATGACCTCTGACATGACCTATAGGTACAACTGGTCAGATCTTCATGTAGCATAGGCCATCGAAAGTATAAAAAACGAACAAAATATAGATCAAACCTTTAAGAGAAGAATTTGAAAATATGTTAATTTGACGAAAAAATAAACCTGTAACGTGTCTTGTGCTTCTTTCAGTTTATGCATCAACAAGGAACGTCTGTGTTCACTGTCTTGTAACGAATCCTGTAATCCACGATGAGAACCTTCGAAACCAAAATGTGAAGGACTAGGTGATCGAGACGAAAGGTCACTAACGCAGCCATTTAAACGAGACATGGAATTTGATCTTCTTAATCGTGTTGGCGTGGAAGGAAAGTCATCTGATGGAAGGTGGCGGGAACGACCTCGCACTCCAGATCTAGAAAAAATTTAAACTTTTTTCATTTTTATTATTACTAGTCTCTGATGTATGAACTAAGTTAGAAAAAGATCATAAAAAAATTCAAACTTTTTTCATTTTTATTATTACTAGTTTCTAAGGGCCTAGCTATGAAATGTAATGAGTTTTAACCTCCTACACCGATTGGGCTAATGAGGAGGGGTCTGGCAATGATTGCATCTAGTTGTTTGGAAGAGATGAAAAACCA
The DNA here is from genome assembly GCA_036850965.1 of Patella caerulea. Classification (NCBI taxonomy): domain Eukaryota; kingdom Metazoa; phylum Mollusca; class Gastropoda; family Patellidae; genus Patella; species Patella caerulea. The sequence goes on from JAZGQO010000008.1 coordinate 32,756,240, forward strand.
AGGTCCTGTGTATACCACTGGCACCATGGTAATGATAACCTGTTCAAGTAACTCACATTAGGTTAGCCCAGATAAACAGGCTAACAGATTTGTTTTGTTACAAAATTATTCATCTTCCCTGCAAATTCTAATCTCCATATTGGAATACATAACACAATTATATGGAATATAGATTTCGTAAAATATTATTTCTGGCGACATTTCAACAAGGTTTCTCTCATATTTATCCTTTGGTTGATAAAGACGAGAGAACCCTTGTAGAAATGTTGCCAGAATAAACATCTTGGTAACCTCTAATCCATATACATGTAATTGTGTCATGTGCTATTCTCTTTCATTTACTAAATGCCGCTTTAACAATTTATTCATCTTTAGAATACATCATACTGATCGGTCTTACCCAAACCCACTATCAGAATACATCTTATGAATTTCTCTTACCCAAACCCACAACAGAATACAACATATTTATTGATCTTATCCAAACAAAATATCAGAATATACATCATATGAATTAGTCTTACCCAAACCCACAATCAGAATACATTGTATCGACTTGGCTTACCTGAACCCACAATCACATCGACCTGTATCATATTGACTTGTCTTACCCAAACCCACTATATGAATATATCATATAAATTAGTCTTACCCGAAGCCACTATCAGAATATATTATATCAATTGTTCTTACCCGAACCCACTATCAGAATCAGGAAACATGACTGGTAGATCATGAATAGCTTTAACAGGTCCTCCACGACCTGGACTAGTATGAACAGGAATGTGATCGTAATAGGACTGCTGCATGTTGTATGGTTCTCTGTTATTTACATCGTTGTGATTTGTACTACCAGGCTGAAATAAATCAAAATATAGTGACAAAGGTATAATACTCTGTTTCTTGGAACATTTGATAACACTTTTGCAGTAGGGATATTTTATCATGTATATAACAGTTGACTTGCTACAATTTCAACTCATAAAACTGCTGATTGTCATTAGCATTTTTGTGGACAATATCTTATATCTAATGTTCCGTAGCTTCTGCTAAAATATATTTAAATTGATTTATGTAATATATAATCTCATGGATTAAAATAAGGCCCAACAAAAGGTTTTAATCCAAACTTAAAAAGCACTGACCACTAATATTGCCAAATTTTCAATTTACCAATCTCAGTAAATACTAAACAGAACTAAACCATCTGCCTTCATTGTCATTTAATACTGAACATGTTAACAAAATGTAAATTTTATGTATACACAATTACTGAGTTTGATACTAAGCGGCGTTGTGGCGAGGATACTCATTTGCTTGATAAAGACAAGAGTATCCTCGTCGAAATGTTGCTTAGTATTAAACTCAGAACTGAACCATTTTGGTCTAATATTCTTATAGAGATTAAACTTACATAAGATTGTAGATTGCAAGAGATTCAACTTTCCTCAAACAATCATCAGTAGTGTACATATTACAATTATATTTGTAGTATAATTATTAAATAAAGACACAAATTAATATAAGCATTTGGTATGTTTTTGAATCCTTACCTTAAGACAGTGTATGTGTACAATATCTATCTTATTTAAATATAATATCATTTAAATCAAATCACCAGTACAATCACACAATCAATCATTATAGTTTTGTTGTCAACTGAACAATGATCAATCAATGATATCTTGTTATCTCCCCTTGTTTTAGAATTATTGATTAGTCTATTATACTATAGTTAATGTGATGATGCTTCTACAGAAAAGTGCACAATCGTAAAGTCAACCAATATTATATGCAGACATGTTCTTATAAACGTCTGAAAGTAACTTAAACCATGTTAAAATGTACTCAGATCGAAATTCTCATATTTAATTAAGAAAATCAAATCAAAAAACTGTTACAGTAGATAGGCGCTAATATCGACAGGAACCAAGATCTTAAGGTGATAATTAAACCTATATTTCAAGTTTCATTGAAATCAGATAAAAATTGTGACCTGTAGAGTGTTCACAAACAATTGTGGATGAACAGACAGGGGTGACGACAATATACGTCCACATTAAATGTGGGTGTCTAAAAAGAGTAAATTTAAATATGCAGGTGATACAGCTTCGTTCGTTTGTTTCTTGGGTTTAACGTCCACATCTACTAGGGGTGATATACTGATATCGTAGACAAAGGCCATACAGTGACAATATTCCCTTTTTATTTGTAGAGGGATAATTATCCAATCAACACTTAGTCTAATGACCGTTATAATTAAAGTTATTTCCTCAAGTCTGTTTTTCGGTCGATGGACATATAATTGGAAGGCCTGTAATATTGTTGTCTGAATTTATGAACATTAAATTCTATGAATGACAAAAATCAATGATCACATCAATTTCTAATCTAGACTAATGGATATTTTATTTATTGGCAAAATTTCCCCTCAGTAACCCAAGGTTTAAAACCATTTTAGGGAGAATTAAACCCAATTTCTTTCTAGCCATTGTGTATGCATGAACACAACAGATTTTTGATCTTAGTACAAATTGGTATATTGTCGCACATATGCAAATACAACTGGACATATGTCATTATTGGTCATCTGGAGTTTTGACACTCTAAAGTTCACTCACGTATAAAATGAAACAAAATAAATATGTTAACAACATTTTGCTTGATAAAGACGAGGGTACCACCATAGAAAACATTATTAAAACAGTAATTGTTTTGGTTTGTTACTCGTCAATTACTAAATGCCACTCAAACAACTCTTGATTACTTGACCAATTAAGCATGACCAATTATACCAACCAATCAAGCGTGACATATTATACACATCAATGAAGCGTGACCAATCGTTAGTGTTTATTATAAGAGATAACAATGGTTGTAATTATATCATTGATCCAGCTATTAGTAGGTGAGAAAAGCTGATCATTGATTATTACCATGGTGTTATAGAACGCCATGGCTAGGTGTTATAAATATAGCACAAGACCCTATTGATTGACCTTTCACATTTTTTATTTGAACTGACTTTAGGACAATCAATCAAATCTGAGCTGAGTTAAAGAGTGTCAGGAAATCTTGATCATTGTCATTCATGGCATGGTATTGAGTGTAGAATGCATATTCTGTCACTAAAAAAATCAGGATTATCTGAAGAAATACAAACTTTCAGTTTCCATGCAGGGTTGCCGATAAAACCCCAAATTCCAGACAACTTTTCAATAATGATATTTCATTAAAATTTAAATCATAACCTAACATCTCAATGTTTTATCTCAAAACTTTTTAATTGGGGTAATTTGGTTATTTCGTTTCATGTTGGAGTCTGATTTGTATAACTACATGTACATCCAATTTTCTCACCAGTTAACTTCTGAAAATGGGTACTGTCCTTTAAAATAAAAAGTTTGATTCCATGTGACAACATACTTTCCTGTGAACTTACGAACTAACTGTCCACCAGAACATTGGAAAGAATGTGACTAGCGTCTAGACCTTGTATAGGGGACCAGAGGGTAAAAATAATCATATTCTAGTTGCACAATGACTCAAATGATTAGAGGACGACTATATATTATAGACATATTATCAGGTCTTTATTTTGTTGCGTTAAGAATAAACACACTTATATGGATATACTACTTCTGAATTTTATTGACATGCTACGTTTCAATACACATACAGGTATTGTTATCAAGCAAATAATGATTAGTTAACAAAAATGTGGTGCAATATTTGCTTGATAACGATACCTGTATGTGTATTGAAACGTAGCATGTTAATAAAATTCAGAAATAGTATATCCATATAAGTGTGTTTATTCTTAGTGAGATCTATTTCTATATGTCTTATAAGGATTGCATTTAGAATGTTGTAAAGTTATGTTGTAAGGCATTAATGTAGGTTTTCTATGGGTCCTCCTGTTCCCACTGCTAAAAGAACTACGCACAAGCCGATTATAGTAATAAAATGATACCATATATGGGTTTTTTTTTGCTAAATGATCTTGTGTCGAGTGAAAGTCGAACACCATTTCTCAGATTCTCCTTTTACTTTTACAGCTACATAGTTTGTCAAATGATCAACAAGAAAGAATGAAGATCTCGTAAATCAGTATCCCTTTATCACTCATACATATATTATTCAGAATATTCCAAAACGGCATTGAATCAACCCCTTCCTAAAAGTACAGTAAATGGGTGCAAGAATCCCTGATTCAGTGCAGACAAGATTTTGGAATGTCAGTGGACAAAAAGAAATAATCTTCCCCAAATAATCCACTTGTAACGAATCCCAAACAACAACCTTGACAAGACTGTATACAAAGTATAAAGATTTAATCCCAGAGACATTGATAAAGGACTATTTAGAATACGGTCTTTTCAAGTTTGTTGCTTAGATATTAATACCTATAGATTATTGTTGGAATATTGTTAATGCTTGTATGATGAATCTGTAGTAAGATTTAGTTTAGAATAATATAATCAACTATATAATTAGATAGTACATAAATCTAGATAGATCTTATCTTTTCTATCATATCAATTGTCTTAATATATGTAGTAGCCAGTAATTTGGTGATCACCATGAATGGATCAAATTGATTCGGAGATCCTGTAGGCTGATTCATGGCAATACTGTATACGATCTTCCCGACAAAGAGCCAAGGGTTGAAAACAATCCAAAAAAGCACATAAAAAAGAAATCAAATGTATGCTCTAAGCATTGGTTTATTTACTAATTTTAGTCTAACCCACACAGATGAAAAGGATTGCATTTCAAAATTATCCTTACCCATGGATGTAAAATGCTCAACAAAGACAAATTGCCATTCCTCAAAACAAAAGTGCCAGGTCCAAAAGAAGGTGTTCCACTTTAAGAAATGTTAATAAATAACGAGAAGCAAGTGTATTATATAATGAATCTTAAAAGACATGTTTCAGAGAACATGTACATAAATATTTAATACAATTATTTGTAGACATTTAATTATGATAGTAATCTAATAATTAAATCTTATATATGTATAAATGGTTAAAACATGGCAGAGAAATCAGGGAGTCAATTTGGCTTTTAATATATTTAAATTTTGAACACAATTGAGAGGAAAAAGTGATAATAAACTATCAATTTCTAATGAGTACCGTATCTAATATTTGGAATTACATGCACAGTAAAATCCAAACATTTTCATCTGTTTCAGCTCTCAAAATACATGTAATACCCTATCAGTCGGACACTAAATAAAAATGAAATGGGGTTTAACATCCTACTGTTCTGCTCCTACTCGTATAATGAAGATGATCAAACACTATGTAATGTGGTATAAAGGAAATTTTTCCGGGAAATCCCTCAATATGGATCTAAATCAGGACGGATCCAGGATTTTTTGCAGGGGGGGGGGGGTCTAGGTTTGATAATTGCGGCGCTCAAGCAATTAAGGGGGGTTTGGGGGCATTCTGACGTACATGTATTTCCGGAAGGTAAATTCCAAAATTACAGGTCTAAAAATCGCCAATAAAATCGCATAAAATATTTTCAAGCCTGGATCCGCGCCTGCTAAATTATCAAGGACTATATAGTTTATGGCATTATTTGGGATCTAAATTGTTTGTAGTGTATTGCAAGTGGTTACATAAAAATTTGAGAACTACCATTCCAATATTTCTTGGCCATTTTGACATTGTATAATTTTACAATATTTGAAACTATAGATTCTTCATTTGATTTGCAATAAACCAAGTTCTAAAACCCACGGCTATTGTCACTTTATCTCGACAGGTGCACTTAACCCTGCCGTCACTATAGTAAACAAACTTATCTACTTTACCTACATGTATATACATTCAAAATAAAATACTATTTGTGAAACCATTCTATATTGAAATACAGAGATCAACAAATATCTTAATATCTAAATTCAAATAGTTTTTCAAGGTTATTAATCTGAATTTCTACCGTTCATTTTTTTAATGTTAATTAAAACTAACAATAGTTTCTTCTTACATAAAGATTTGAATAAACCTGCCCATGTTGCATGATTTTTACTAAGTTCTTAAAAATATAAATTTAGGTTAGAATTGAATTGCTGTTGTGTTATATCTGTTATCGCTGTATTCTGGACATACAACTTCGTAATAAATATTTCTCCATGAGTCTTTATACTTCTGTAAGGTATACCCCCAATTTATATATTTCATCCCATTCTGATATTGCCATAATTATATATAATTTACATGATGCCCAAAAGGGTGTTATATGTAATAGATATCTATATTAAAGAAATCACAAAACAAAATAGGAAAAATACCACTGCAAAAATACTAAAGAGTGTGCTACATTCATTAAGTTTTTTCATTATTCATCAGCGACTAATTCCTGACAAATCTTAGAAACCAATCTACCAAACTGTCACACCTAAATTAATCACCAACTACAACTAAATTTCTACACCACCATTACATACCCATTGTTCCAATATCAATTTGGTTAAAGATTCAAAATATTCCTGCTCATTAGACATTTCTCTACAAAAGATATACAGTAACGCACACTTGTTTTACGGTAGATATAGATATACATATACATACAGGATATATAATAAACTAACAATAATTCTCCTTATATCTTACAGTTTCTTAATATCTTCCTCCAACCACAATACAACTCATTATCACTTCACATAATCAAAAAATATGTCACTCAAAATAACAAACATTTGGGAAACATAATCGTAAATTAAAAGGCATGAACACGTAAATCAAAACGTAACGTACCCTCATTTTTGACACGAAACCGCTAAATAAGAATCCATAGTAAATAACACAGTCAGTGAACACCAGATCATTGAATAGTCAGACCTCCACAAAGACGTGATAAGACAAATGGTGAGTGTATTGAAGTGTGGCATATACATGTTACAGCATGTTCAATCTCAAGTACTCACACAGTATTAAATCTAGTTACTTCAATCAGTTATACCTGTACTGTTTTAATATAGGTGTGCAAGTTATATTGTAAAGATTCATCAATATTCTAATTATCATAAAGAAATATCCCACCTGTAGAGACAATGGTTAATTAAAAAGACCTAATGGAAGCAATAATTAACAGAAATAGTTATATTAATTCAAATGGGGTATACTGCTTTCATTGTTCATACCTATATTGGTACTCTTAAGATTCATCAATATGCTTATTATAATCATAACTAAATATCCAACTTGTAGATCTAGAGACAATGGTCAATTAAATGACTTAATGCAGGTAATAACTAACAGAGATTGGTATATTAATAAAGAATATAATAATAAGCAGGTTTCACGGTAAATATCGGGTGATAATTTACGATTCATCAATATTTTAATAATCATAAATATATATTTATCCTTTTAGTAACAATGTTCTATTAAAAGGACTTGGTGGAAGCAATAATTAAAACATGAATTTTTTGATTGGCTATCTATAGGGTTACAGGGTCCATAAAAACTTGTGATTCTAATGCTAGAGGCATTTTTGACATAAATATCTCACTTTCAGGAACAATGCTCAATTACAAGAACATTTGATTAAACAGTAATTAAAACATGCATTTTTGCTTAGCTAGAGTGGTAGAGAGGATTTATTTATTTTTAGGATTAAGAAAGGGGAATGGAAATGGGGTTTCGTGTCCACTTGACACAAACTAGGTAATTTCAGGACTAACATATGGTACAATTTTATTTCATTAATTCGACTGTGCATAGGCCTGTGTATAGGGGTCTTTATATAATTAGCAGTGGGCTGAAACTGGAGGCCCTAAAAAAACCCACAGGGTTGGGTACAAAGAATGATGTGATTCTGGTGATATATGCAGACTGATAGGCAAAGTTTAGAAAAACACATTCCTGAATCAAGACATTTATGATTATGGGTTTCGACAAAAAGGGTGGTACAATTACTTTACTAAGGCTGCACTTGCAACTGTGGATGTAGGAAAACTATACAAGATAATAAAACTTTAACACAACTTTCTAAATAATCATTGACACAAACACAAGGACACCACAGACAAAATAACAAGCAATCTGATAGCTATATGAGACAAACACAAGACCACCGCAGATAAATTAGTAAGCAATCTGAGAACTACACAAGACAAACACAAGTACACCAAAGATAAAATAGCAAGCAATCAGAGGACTATATGAGACAAATCAACGGCACCAAAGAGAAAATAGCAATCAATCATGGAATTATATGAGACAAACACAAAGGCGCCAAAGAGAAAATAGCAATCAATCATGGAATTATATGAGACAAACGCAAAGGCACCAAAGATAAAATAGCAAGCAATCTGAGAAATAATTATATTTTGTACGCCCTTATTCTACCTTGGTTCACAAAATCCATTCATAAGACCCTGTTGTATGGTTGTATGGTAAATCAACGGTCAACAGTCTGTTTATTTTTCATTCATAAACTAACAACATTTATAATATAGGCTGGGTCTACCATTACCTACTACACTTACAAAATATACTTTACAATGTCAGCTGGTCAGGTGTTCATTCATTCATAAATAACTTTTTTATTTGTATACGTTATATTTTAATGTACATATTTGTCCAATGGCCACCAAACAACCTTTGCGATATTTGTTTGAAACAAAATTAACAACCAATTTCTATGATAAATTCAATTTTACCCTTATTTTACTTATATGGTAAACATAGTATTTCCGATATTATTGATTAGGTCTGTTAACCATGTAAAACAACATGTTAATTATTATTATATAACTATAATAATAATATGCTGGATGTTTACTAACATCAGATAAAATAAATATATTATCAAACACAGCTGTGGGGTGAATTTATATATATGGCTTCACAAAATTACCAGATACGCAAGTTTTATCACATATAAAATACCCATTTGTACACATTATGTCTTAATCAAATGTTTTACCAAGCCTCGAGTTCACGAGGCAATCTCAGACTTAAGTTTACTCCAAATTTATTCACCTTATGTTAACTAAAATATGTGCAAAGTTTTGTGATTCTGTATTTAAGATATTTCTCATAAACAGTGATTGAAAGTTGAGTAAAATCTAATTTTATTCTGAGAATGTTTTGTAAACTCAGTACCTGGTGTAAAAAAAAACCCAATAAATAATATGTAACAAGTAGATATAATGAGTCGAGGAAGTGACTTCGGTAGCATATATTATCATATATTAAACTAACTGTGTCAATATTTGTTATATATCTTGTGTACTATGATATACTAAAACCTAACAACTTATAACAGTCTTCAATATGTTTTTATCTTAAAGAGTCACTTGATCATTTTCCCAAGGAACAAGTGAAAATGATCAATCATCTGGATATTTGAAACAATAATGAAATAAAATGAAATGGGGTTTAACTTCCTACTGTTCTGCTCCGAACTGGGCTAATGAAGATGGGCATACACCATACGGTGTGCTATGTGGGAAATTTTGCCTGAACAGCCTACTCTTATATCAAATTCTGTCAAGGGATCTTTTACGTGCATGCCAATATGTACACAGGACCTCAGTTTTTCATCCTATCTGAATGACTAGACAGCTGTCACGCATCACTGAAAAGTGGGAACCACACCGGAAAATCAAAACAATAGTGAAATCATCTAATATAGGGTGGTGAAAATATCTGGTATAGGTTGTATAGGAACTGTGAAATCATTTGATGTAGGTGACATCATTTCATGCAGTGGAAATCATTTGACATCCAGGAAACAAAGGTGGAATCATCTGATATTTGAAACAATAGTAAAATCATCTGATATTTGAAACAATGTAAAATCATCTGATAGGGAAACAATAGTGCCCCAGCAGCACCATGGCTTTCGAGTTAAGATTTGGCCTGATGAACAATGTTTGATGTAATTCTAATTCTATGGCATATACATTGACTTGCAGGAAAGTTCTCATTCAAATTCCTCACATACATCAAACAGAAGCATAATATAATCATGAAATTTCTAAGGGGGGAGAGATCTGTGACTGTCAACATTTCTTTATTTTTAAGTAATGAACACATTATGTTTGCAAAAGGGAGGTGGGACTGAAACTCTATATATAGAGAAAAATGAGATAAAACATCCACTCAACACAAACTAGGTCATTTCAGGACAAATATATGGTTCAATTTTGTTTCAATAATTCACTTTAGCATAGAGGGTCCAGGATCTTTAGCAGTTGGAGGAAACGAGGGAACTCATGACACCCTAGGCATGATTCACCAGAAACCATAATTTATCATCATCATGTACGGTAGTTTAAATGGTCTATATAAGTATATATGTCTGTTGAATATGAAACCCTACATCCAATTAACACATACTGGGTCATTTCGGGACTAACATATGGTTTACTTCAATAATTCACTTTCGAATAGGGGTCCTAGATCTTTAGCAGTAGGAGGAAATCAGAAAACTCTTGACATGATTCATATCATCATCATATTGTTTAAATAGTCTATGTCTGTTGAATATGAAGAATATTGTGTTGCCTGCCAACCATGTTATGTTTATATCAGGTTGTAGATTGTTGAAAGTAATAAAATCAGTATTGATCTAACATGTGATAGATAATCTACAAAGATTGACAGGTGGCTATAATCTCTACTATATCATGTCACACACAGTGGAGATTGTCACACACAGTGGAGACTGGCACACACAGTGGCATAAAGAGAGAGAGAGAGAAATTGGGGTTAACGTCCACTCAACACAAACAAGGTCATTTCGGGACTAACATATGGTTTAACTTTATTTCAATAATTCTCTTGCGCGTAGGGGTCTTTAGCAGTGGGAAGAAACCGGAGTGCCAGGAGGAAACCCACGAGGTTGAGAAGGCACCCCTATCTCCATGCCACATACACTCACACCAGGGCTCGAAACCACAGCCTCAAGCCAGAGGTGACCGGCCGGCTAGAGGTCGAAGCGCGGCACTCTAGTCCACTAGGCCATCCCAACCCCCCATCAGTGGCATATAGTAATGGTGGAAATAGTTTTAATGGAATCAAGTGAGGGGAAATTGTATCGTTGGCCTAATTGGAATGGTAATACATATGTCACAATTCTATGGAATATAATTACTGAGTGACGATTTGAGTAGAATCTTATAAAGCAATTGCCCACAGATCACTGACTCAGATGTTAATTCTCGTCTCTTAGACCAGCGCTAATTATTTTTCCAATTTTTGTTGCATAGAACGCTTTCTACCACAGATGGAGCAACATGTCACAACCTCTAGCTCAAAAGCATGTATCATGTTCACCATGGAAAACTTGAGATACACAAACTGGAAGTAAACACCAATAAACATACAATTTTCAATCTTAAACCAACGTCTCCACTTTCGTATCCTTTCGTTTCAAAATTCTGAATATTCACCAAAACCTAAAATCGCCACATAAAAGGGAGATAAAGGGAAAAGGAGAGAAAGATTAAAAATAACTTTTGCCCTTTATTCATGGATACCCAATGTAGGCATATTTGGTGAGCTGTCCAATTGACTGCTAAAGATGCTTGCTCAGTAATAAACAGAAATTCGTATTCCATACAATTGTGTCCTGCCACTCCTGTGTGCAGTAATGGGGTAGTGAGCAAGTCAACATTGGGGTTGCCAATTACTTTTTTAAAATTTCAGTCTGTGTTTTTAAAACGGCAATTTCATATCTTTTAGTTATCTTTTTAAAACATATCAAAATAAAGCCCTAAAATAGATTGTATCTATAAACAGTCCTACCTTGTTAAAGGGGAAGACCAATGATTTTCAACAAGGTTTCCATAAATCTTAAATATATATTCAGAAAGAATTATCTCTGTAACAAACAGTCCATTTCATAAGATTTTTGGCCCAAGAATGAGGCGTGAACACAATACAGCAGTAAACTTATGCCAAATCTGTATATGCTTTCTATAGAGTCCAGAGGGCGTGTTGAACCAACTATATGTCACTTCCGGTTTTAATAAAAATTAATTTCTCTTTTACAAAAACCTTTTTACTTGTATTACAGAGGGAATTCTTTCTGAATATATATTTAAGATTTATGGAAACCTTGTTGAAAATCGTTGGTCTTCCCCTTTAAAGAATAATCCTATAATTCACTATTGCCAGTTGAGAAATTGGCAAAAATATCATTTTCAATTTCAAATTCAAACGTTTGAAGATCGCCATTGCTGGGAGGGGAATGGGAAAACTAGGGAGGTAATTCAAGTAATTGTGTTATTATTTTCTGTGTCAGGGATTTTTATGCTTGTGAAATGTTGCCCATGATCGTATAAGAGTGAGCAAAAGATATAGAAATAATTATGTTTTGACTTTCTTAGAAAATGTGAAATTTCCGCTTTAAACTCTTTGCCTTGTTTTGCCCAATTTATTTATTTTATAAACTTAAAGTCCTACATGTATAATGATTTATAAGGGTGGGGGGCAGCTCAAAATTCTCAAAAAATCAATTATTGTTTAACGGAAGGGGGGTGGGTGGATGGTCGAATGGTTGGACATGCACGCTGTATCATAAAGCCTGTCGTTGAGTTAACTGGCATGGTTTCGAATCCTTGTGGGTTTTCTCTGGGTCCCCTTTTGCCTCCAACTGCTAAAGACCCCTTCGTGCAGGTGAATTATTGAAAGGGGTCTTTGGCAATGGAAGGAAACTGGAGGACCTGGAGAAAACCCACAAGGTATGACAGGCGACCCTACTCCTTGTGACATACAACTGGGGATTTGAAACCACACCATTTGACTCAGTGACAGGCTTTAAAATACAGCATGCACATGCAAACCATTCAGCCATCCAACCTCCCTGATAATGAAATTAGACTATAACGATTTCCTCTCTCACTTTATTTACAATGTACTGTCTTTTCTAAATCACATCTTTTTAATCCACTATAAAGAGGAACTAAAGTCACCCGCTTATTATAAGCTCAGTTTTTGAGATATACATGTATGCTAGAGTCACCCAATACATGTACAGGCTCTGTTTTCGCATTAGCATCTAATGCAATATATACTACCATACTTGTATCATTACAATTTAATACATCATAACTATATGAAATTGTTGAAATTTGATGGGATGGACAATTTTTTGCATCATTAATGCCAATACTGATAACTTAATTACCTTCAAGAATATTCACAAGATTTTTCAAAGTGATCAAGAGCAATAACCCTGAAAGAAATTATCAGGCATGGAATTCCCAAGGCATCTAAGACTTAAGTTAAGAATTTACTCAAAATTGTTTGCCCTATTTCAACTAAAATATAGCCCTTTATAAAACTTTTGTTTTCATGTATCAAATACATAAATAACAACCTATGTGCAAAGTTTTTTGTTTCTGGATCAAGGATATTTCTCATAAACAATGAGTAAATTCTTAAGTCTGAGAATGCTTTGTGAATTCCGACCCTAAATCAGTTGAAGAAGAACCAAGAATAAGTTTCAATACAGCTTCAAACATTATTAAGATCCACATAATATATAATACTTCAGTCAGACAACTCGATCGCCAATACAATTTTAATTGTGGGAAGACAAGAAACAAACCAAGAGAAAACGTATAAATATTGATAATGGCAGGTAACAGCATATAAAACCATTGGTTACAGCAGTATTTATAGTAAAAGTATGATTGACATTAAGACTGTTCTTACTGCCTGAAGGCGACTAAAAGCAGTAATTTACTAATGAAATCAAAACACATGCTATAGTTAGGCATGTAAGTGGAATTGACGAGGTTTCGTGGCAATGACTGTGTTGGCCTACATTGTATGGAGATTACAGGTTCCATTACATATAAGAGCTGGGTTTGAAAAACAAAACGTTGGAGTGCACAGAAAGAAGCCTTGACAATTGGAATTAGAAATAAGAGTAGGCCATAGCACTGCTGTCCAGGTTAAATTACCCTCTTAGCACATTGTATGACATATGCCCATATTCATTAGCCCAATAGGTGTAAACGGCTAAGTGGGTAAGATGCTGGCTTGCTAGTCTGGAGGTCAGGTGTCTGATCCCTGCATTGGCCGTAAAAGTTCAGGCGTGGTTCCCCCTTATATGTGATGCAGGACAACTGCCTGGTCGTTCGGAGGGGGCAAAAAAACGAGGTCCTGTGTACAATGGCATGCACGTAAAAGATCCCTTGACAGTTGAAATTCAAAATAAGATTAGGCCGTAGTTCCGCTGTTCTGGCAAAATTTCACTCATAGCCTGTCTTCATTAGCCCAGTTCAGAGTAGAACAGTAGGACGTTAAACCTCATTTCATTTCGTTATAGGACATTTTACCTCATTTTACTTTGAAAACTACCGCGTTGATCATATTGTTACGACTAACAAAAAGATCTACCATTCCTAATGTTATCAACGACACCAAAAGAATCTCAATTATAATCACCTTGAAGGTGGTTGAACTGACCTGTACAGATACCCTATTATTAAACAATATAGATCATTGAGATATAATATCATAGAGGATTAATATAGATTACTGCTAAATCTCCTGGGTTAATCCTGCTATCTCAGAATTCAAAGAATGTTCTTAAACCTATATGATATACAAATCCTCTTTTGATCTGTGAATTATTTAAGGCCAAATTCTTCATCTAAATACCCACAAATAGACAACCCATATAACGTGTGCTTTAGATCATTAGATCTGTTACTGAGTCAAGTGGCATGGTTTCAACTCAAGCTTGTAAGTGGCAAGGAGTAGGGATTTATGACCAACCACTGACAATAACCCTTGTATACACGAAAAGGAATTATTGAAATATAATAATTGTACTATATGTTAGTCCGGAAATTACCTGGTTTGTGTTAAGTGGACTTTAAACCCCATTTCTATGAAAATGAAATGAAATGGGGTTTAACATCCTTCTGTTCCAAACTGGGCTAATGAAGATGGGCATACGCCATACGGAAAGACGGAAATTTTGCCTAGACACACCAGAAAATCTGGATGATAGAGCCAATGGATTAACACCAAGTCTTTCATAAATAATCAAACCTAATTTACAGCCCTTGAAAAACTCTGATTTGGCAATTTTAATTCTCATAGTGTTTATCTCTCTTTTTTTTTGTATCTAGCCATGGCAACAGAGTTGTCTTATCACATGGGAAAATTGGTCAATTGGAAAATAGAAATTTAGGCTCACAAAGGTGCCCCTGTGGGATTCTGTGGACCAGCTGTTATTGTTTATTAATGCCTCGTATTTGACATGACTATATGACAAAACCAAATATTGTATGATTCTTGACGTCCGATTTGCTACACTTCTTATAATTATTCTGATAACAGTGTGTATTAGAATGAAAGTCACTGTTAATAAACAGTTAAACTTATGACACAAATTAGGTATTTTCAGTGGGACTAACACATGGTTAAATTTTACTTCAATAATTTGCTTGGCCAAAAAAGTTCTCTGTAAGTGTAGTATGGACTATGGAATGCCTAGCAAGGAACAGTGTGTAGTCGTAAGTTCTGTTTAGGCTTTGGCATGTACATGTACGTAAAATAAAACGTGACAGTGAGAATTCGATGAGGAGTGGGCAGATATGTCACTGCACTGATCAAAACATATATCTCAATAGTCTATAACACTCACCCTGAATCATTCCAGGGGTATTAATTATGAATGTTTGTTAAGTAGGATTTTGGCACCCAAAGTCTAAAGAAAGCCCATAGTCATATAGTCATTGGTGATCATAAAACACTTATATAGATCTATATGGTGATCTTATATACTATTGTAGACTATATTGTTATACTGTATGTCAACAAATCTCTGTTATAATAAGGTGATAAATCAACAATTAAACATTCATTACATACACAATTTATATCTTTATTACCACTTATAATGGTCTAATGTACAAAAATATCACACAAAAGCAGAAAGGATTGTCTATCACTCTTGACCCTCT
The DNA here is from genome assembly GCA_036850965.1 of Patella caerulea. Classification (NCBI taxonomy): domain Eukaryota; kingdom Metazoa; phylum Mollusca; class Gastropoda; family Patellidae; genus Patella; species Patella caerulea. Next base: position 32,772,198 of record JAZGQO010000008.1, read on the forward strand.
ACTTTTACTGTTTTATATGCAGTTTGTCTAGTTCTTTGGATGGCATAAAAAAGACCAAATGAGGTCTGTGAAGTATTTATTATTGTCTTATAGATGTTCTTAAATATACATTATGCAAGAGCAAAATCTGCCTATTGTAGGTCTTTCTTTAGGCCTATTAGACATTGATTAACTTATCCAGACCATAATCAACTATCAATGTTAAGGAAAACCTGCGATATTTGTTGGATTGTAGTTCAATTAGCTTCAAAATTTCCCTTTGTGATTAACGGATTAAATGGATAACCAAGACTACTAGTTTTGCCTAATTGCTGACTTTAATAACGATGACTATAGGCTAAGTGGAACTTTTGCTTAGTTTTCAGTTCATAGTGGATCAATTTGACTGAAAATTTTTGCAAATTGCCTTTACATTAGGTAGTTTTTAACTATTATAGTGAGAACTGCCAACTCGTTATCTAATCTCTCAGAATGTATCTTTAAGTAGATATATTACAAGTTTATGTTCAAATAGATGAAATCTACAAGAAATTGAGATGTGTTGAATTCCTTTCAGGATATAATCTTTGCTTGAAAGTTTAATGTCCTACTCTGGCCCACATCTTTAATATCAATTAATGTAATTCACATTTTGATGGCATGTCTCCTTTTGGAAACATGATCCCCAATGAAGGCACTTACAATATATTGTTTATATACTGTATATCAAACGTTCCTACGACTTAGTATCAAACATTTGAAGATTTGATCTAAATATAACATCTTGTTTTTTATTTGCTTGATTTACTTTCTAAAACTTCAAAGATATCAAAAGGTGAGTTAATAAGAGAGAAGTTTAATGATTAAACCTTTAAAGGGTTTCTTATTATAGATAAAAGTGATATCACTGACAATATAACTCTAAATGTTAAATCGTACATTTGTATATCCATGGGTCGAGAAGGTGCCTTATATCTCGAAGCCACGTACACTCACACCAGATATCAAAACCACGAGTGTAAGCGAGGTGACCAGCCAGTTAGAGTTCACAGCTCGAAGACTCTCTAGACTATTGCTACACCCACCTTAAATATAACCCTCTGAAAAGGGCCTTTTAGTTATGGGAGAGAGAGAGAGAAATGGGGTTTAACTTCCACTTGACACAAACCTGGTCATTTCGGAACTAACATATGATGAGAGAGAGAGAGAGAGATAGATAGAGAGAGAGATGGTGTTAAACTCAACTTAACACTAACAAGGTCATTTTGGGATGAACATTTGGTTAAATTTTATTTCAATAATTTTTTGGTTTATATGGGTCATTAGCAGTGGGAGGAAACCGGAGGCCCCAGAGAAAACCCACGAAGTTGGACAGACAAAACTACTTCTTGTCACATGCAACTGGGGAATCGAAAGCACGCCAGTTGACTCAATGACAGACCTTATTATACAGTGTGCACGTTTTAACCATTTGTTCATCACCTCCACCCACCCACCCCCACTATAAGTGATGGGGGCACACACACATGCCTCTTTCTGTGCTAATGGCTGGTTGGCATCTCTTACAGAATAAACTGCCATGTGCCAAACTTTTGGTTAACAGATCTGGGTTTCTTTCCTATTATATTTTTTTCTCACTCCTGTCATTTTTTAAGACGTCAAAAAATTATACCTTTTATAAAAAAAAAATAAGTTTCCATGTTGTACTAAATGACCAAATTAATCTTAGAGAACCTATTTTGAAATATATACAAATGCCAGCACAAATTGTACATATTAAGCCTTTTCACACTTTCTAATATTTCAACAACTCGTATACTTTCAGTTGGCTATATCTATATGTAAGGATTAGGCTACATACCTTTCATGATGAAAGACTTAACTAAAAAGCGAAAATAAAAAAAACAACTTACAAAAGAAAAATAAGTAGGCTAAATCCTAACAATTTCTATACTTCTAGAGACTAATACAAATCTTATTGGATATTGACTTAAGTAAAAAAAATTAGAAACTTGATCAAATAGTATTTGCCGTCTGGGATGAATGAAAGGTTATTTCAATGGTATTCATTGAGTAAGTGAACCGGAAATACACAGGTCACAATTCTATGCCTACGAATACAACTGCTTATTACTGAGCAACGTTTCGATTTGGTTTTTAGTCTATATGAATGACTATTGAAAAAGCGAGATTGGACAGGTGACCCTACCCCTTGCCACAAAGTTCGAACCGGGGAATCGAATGATAGGCTAAATTGCGAAAAAAATTAATTTGAAAATTTCCACAATTATAAACCTTGATCGGGCCGAAAAGATTCCTTATTCCATGAAATTGTAATTGAAAATTCTTACCTGCAAAGCGTAATCCCACTTCATATTACGTGTTGAACTACAGTTACCATCCGTTATGTTAGAAGCACACCCCCTTCGATCAACACAACTCTACTCTCTCGTTTGACCTTGATTGTCAACATTTTCCCGCCATTTCTAAATATTGAGCGTGAGTTTCAACACGTGACCTGAAGATTGCTCAAGTTCGAGCCATTTAGTTCTTGACGTGTCTCGCGTTGCTATGTCTTTTCGTTCTCACTCTGAAAATGCTTCTTTAGCACTGGTATTTCCAAAATTATGAGGAAAACAAATACCGAGAGAGAGAGAGAGAGATGAGGTCCGCGCAAATGAACATCTAGATAATTTCGGGAGTATCACGCAGTAATAGATATTTCGATACACATATTTAGTTCACTTTTATTTTAATTTTATTGTTTACCTGTGTGTAGTTCAGCTCTGAACGTCGGTCTCATTACACTCACCCTGGACGTTCAGGGACTAGCCCATTCAATCAATGTCGAAAATAATTGGACCCCCAATTTTACTGGGCAACTTTTCACTGCTAAACGATGGTTGTCACTCCGTGTGGACGCGTGTACAGTGTAAAGGAACATCTCGGTGAGAAAATAAGACCTTGCTCATTTCGCTAGAGTCAGTATGAGCATCACAACACGCCGTGTCATGGTGGCGAAAGGGTAGTTTGATGTGTGTGTGTGAAGTAGTTGTATTTTACGTCTGCTTCCACCGAAGTGATATCGCAGACAATCATGACGCCTACTCGTATATCAGGGCATCGTCTCTGCCAATCAGTGCCGGATTAACCTTTTGGGGGGCCCGGGACATACCAACTGTGTGAGGACCCATTGTTGTTTGTTCAAATTGCTTGTACTGACCGTGGATCCTACTATTATGTACTCCGCCTCCATGAGTGCCTGGGGTATTTTCACCCTGGAAAAAATTTAAAAAAAAAAAATTAGAATTAATTCTGTGTATCTGAGAAATTTTGGCAGCGATTTCTTTGACGATTAGAATTCGTTGACAATTTGAATATTTTAAGGTCCCTCCCTGATAAAATATTAGTAGGCCTATGACCCACAATTCCGGGGGGGCGGGGGGGGGGGGGGGTACTGCTGCCAATGGCTTATTCTGGACCTGGTTCTGGACCTCCCCTTAGATAGAGCTGCTCATCAGGTAATGTTTTACTATAATTTATCTATCCCTTTTGCTATAAATTATCTATTTCCATGTATTAAATATATACCAAGATACCATTCAATATTTCAGATCATTTTTATTAAATAATAACTACTGTATACATAATATTGTAGAAAAACACATTAAAGCTAATTTAAAATATAACATTTATATCATTATATGTTTTACTTTCTGTTTAAAGGAGCAGTCCCAGAAATAATGTATGTTTAATGGAGCAGTCCCATACATATGTTTAAAAATAAAACTGGTTAATTTGGAGTGAATGACTCTTAAAAAGCTTTATTCTTGTCAAATGCAATTATTACGAGAGAGACAGAAATTGGGTTTAACATCCACTCGACACAAACTAGGTCATTTTGGGACTAACAGATGGTTCAATTTTATTTCAAGACTTTGCTTGCACGTAGGTCTTTAGCAGTGGGAGGAAGCCAGAGGACGAGGAGAAATACCACTAAGCTGGACAGCAGGACAGGTGAGCAATTATCAGAAGCTCTGTGACATTTTTCAAAGAAGTACAAATTTTCAGTTTCATTATTGTGAGGGTTGGATATTAAATGACTAGATAACCATGTCAATAAAATGGTTGTGGTAAGTGTTCATCATGATTATCAAGTCACTCTTACAACTAAATAATACAATTTCTTAAATTTCTCAAAGATAATGGTTAATATAGTTAAACCAACTTTCATAGATGTCCTGTGAAATCTGGAATTGCCCATTTAACAATGTTCTTATACATGACATGCATTGTACAAATTATATCTATCACCTGGCAATTAAACATACATTATGCAAGAGCTACACCTTCCTATTGCAGGTCTGTCTTTAGGCCTGAACTCTCCCGTAATCTGGAAAAACCTAGTAACTCTGTTGAATGTAGTTTTGAGTAAACAAAGGAAAACTGTTTTGTTAAGCTACTGAATATATAACCAATTTGATTTTGTCTTTTTAGATGGAGATAATTAGAAGCCTTTTCAGTGAAGGAGAAAAACCCCTATTATTATATTTCTATTTTCACCAAAATTTGATTTGCTAGGTTTTTCCAGATATGGGAGAACTGTTATATAAACTATTTATTAGAAATTTATTAACAAAACAAGACCATAATTAACACTCGATGGCATCTGATACACTTGAGATTTTAACTAGAATGGTTGGCAATTAAAAAATTAATTTAAAAATGGGAAAAAGAGGCTAAGACTCGAATATACCAGTGCCCTGGTTACCACAATGCAGATATCATAATTTAGCTCAGAATTAAGTAATTGGAATGAAATTTTAAAAATATTCTCCTTTTCTATCATCTATTTTGGAACTATAGCCAGAATAATCAACTCTTTATTAGACTTTTAACTAATGTATCTTTAAGTAGGCTGTATAACTGAGTGATGCTCTTATCTAACAAATACATAATAATTTGGTATAATGCGAGATAAAAACTTTGCCGTGTCATAACTACGGTACCGTACTATATTAGTGGAATGCTGCTTTCAGATTTGGATTTAACTTCCATGATATCGAGTAAAAAGATTAAATTTGTATTTAAGTAAGATCTCACTTGAGATTCATAGTATCATGGTTGACTTAAAACTATAGAATTTTTCTTGGCTACTTCGGCCTTAAGTTCTAAATCATCAATAAAATTCAAATATTTATGTAACAGATCAAGAGGAGCATTGTGTTTATTTAAGATATTAACAACTTTATCCCAACCAATTGCAGATTTCATCTTGGTTCCTCCAAACCAACTCTTTGTTGTAAGCAGTTCTTCAATGGTTCTCCATTTTTGTAATCTTGCTTGAGCTCCGAGTGCGCAGTACAGAAATTGTTTATCACAGATGTGATGTCTTTTTCGAATAGCTACTGGACTGGCCAATGAATTTTCACTTAAATGAAAATGATATAAACAACAGTAATATAAGGTAGTAATAAGTGGCATTTCAAATATTGATCTTCTTCTAGGAATGTTACGGAACATTTGATTCCTGCCACTAGCCTCCTCTCTGGCATCAGATTCTTCGATGGGTGATTGTCTTTCTAATAGATCTATATGTTCAGCCACTAATGCTGCTTCTGATGCAAGCTGTTGGTCCATACTAAAGTGGCTCCTTAAAACATTACGTAAAGCACTTGTTTTGGAGGCACCTAATGTCGAGTTCGAAGCTACTTTATACTGTAACATGGCTGCTTCTTCCGTTCTCCCGGTCATTTCCAACATCATAGACAGTTCTTGGTAATCTAACTTGGTTCGTAAGTAATTTAAATAATGATTTAATGCTACAGGCCTTCTAGACACTTCAAAATTAAATATTGATGCCTTTACAGTTCTCTTTAAAAATAAAACAGTCGCTATTATACAATTTCCATCATGCACTTTAACCGATTCATCAATCAACTTTAATTTATCATCTAAAGATTTGTAGAATTCTAATGTACACGCCTCCCCTTTTAACATTCTCTTAATGGTATTCTCCACTGGTAATTTGGACCAACGATCACGCTTTGCCAGTAAATTGATTCGCTGTAAAGCTTGTATTTCTGCCTGTAATTTATTAATGTCGGTCGACCCTAAGGATCGATTTGCTTCTAGCTGCACAACGTCTTCAATACTTGGATCACTCACTCCTCTACTTAAATTATCACTAACTGAAAATGGCTTAAACGTTCCTCCACTGCTAAGTGATCGACTGTGTGTCAATAATGCCTTCACTGGATTCGTGTTCTTGGTTACAGAAACTGTACTGGCCGCTAACCTGGGTGATGTGTACGAAGGGGTGCCAAGATTGTCAAGGTTAACCTTGGGTTCTGAAGAAGCTGAGGAACCCTGAAATGTTTTGGACGGTGGTACTGGTTCATCATTCCAAGTAATTTCGTCAATGTCGTTTTCAAAGTCTTCATCTTTCAGGTCATTAAGGATAATTTTCTTTGCTCTGTCAAAACTAACATCGTCGTCAAATATATTTTTAGTTTTTCGATGAGAATTAGCAGATTCCTGATTTTCCCAAGGGTTTTGTTCGGAATCAGATTCACTAGAAAGAACACCTCGCCCAGATGCCGCCATCGTTGATTACATCTAATCACGTGATATCTATTTATAGAATTAGTCAATTAACGCGAGGAAACGTTCTTTTTAACTGCTCTATACTGAAGAAATTATAGCTTATTGAAATTCTCATTCGAATGAAAAGTTCTTTCAATCATATGGGAATTTTTTTTTTTTACCAATTTTAGGTAGCCTACGGTACTGGGTAATGATTACATCTGAATAATTGCATAAGGGAGACAACTCTGGTGGTTTACATTCTATGGTCTCAGACTAGTAATTATTTGCCCATTGACTTCAATGTTAAATGCCTGTAACATCACAGGCTGTAGTTTTTTTCTCAATATTCCGTTGCTTCCAATCTTTTTAGGCACAATGGGGACCACATTTGGCAATCTCCTCATCATAAGTTTGTAGGAGGTTGACCGTTTAGATTTTTTGCTATGGGGATTTTAAGTTGATTGGGGTGAAAATCTCACTTCTGACACAATGATTGCTCCGCAGAAAGACATTTTACACCCCCTATCCCTCCGCTGTAATATCCTCAGTATTACCCAAAACTGCTATGAAATTGAAAATTTGATGCCTTTTCTCTAATTCTAGACCAAAAAGTCAACCCAAAAATGCAGGAAGAGGGGAGAAAAAAAATAAGGGGAAAATTGTCTATTTATAAATCGCACTACATTCGTCCATCATGAAATGAGGGGAAATAATTACTAGTCTTAGTCCCTATCCAACCCAGGAAATATTTTTTATTATTTTCTGCTCGCGGAAACCCTATTCCTCATTAGCCAAAGCACGTCAGGACTCAGTGTGGTTGTTTGTGTTTGGGGTTTTCAGCTTGATATGGAGGTTATAGTTTTGTCAATCCAATATGATTTCAAAGAAAACTTGTCTGGACTTGAATTAACATCTCCTGGAAACAGAACTGATTCGCAATCTGGAAAGACATTTAAGATATTTAAACAGATTGAAATAGTATCACCATTGATTGATATATTTTAATAATGGTGAAGAGACGAGATTGCCAAGAACATACCATTGCCGCGACAATAACCAATCTAGGTCACTTTGAACAGTGATGACCTTACTCGGATTATATTCATTTGAATGAAATTTTCAACATATTCATTTTTCATTTTCTACTTGTGAATTATAAGAATGACAGCTCTTTATCTAAATCGTACAAAATGCATCTTTAAGGGACAAATTCTTGGTATGACCATTCTTTTTAACTTGGAAACTATCAAGCAAGTTAACAGGCATTTTTAAAATTCTCTGTTGAAAACACATAAGCAAGGGTTCAGGCATTATGAAAAAAACCTTAATCAAGATGTTTAACATACTGTGTAGATTGGCATATGTTATAGGGTTGGATATAGATGAAGAGAAGCCCTAGATCATTCCACATATAAGGCCCATCCCAATATTTCACTCGCACAACTAAAAGATGAAAGTGCATTTTAAACATTATTGAGCCTTGCCGATTCCCAGCATTGGGTGTTGGCATTATCACAAAAAACTTAAATCTCTGATGTGACAAGCAGACTTTAGGATTTAGCCCATGAAAATAACTTTCAATAAAAGTCTACCTGCCCAAAACCCAGGTAATAATAAAACACAGAAATTTTAGTATTTCAGAAATTTATTACAGACAATGAAAATTACTTCAGCTCTTAATTTCTTTAAAAAGCAACCTATTAACAAAATAATGATATAAAGACAGATTACACAAAATAAACGTATTTATGATAAAACAAACTATATATATATATATTGCTACATAACATGGCACAAAGCACACCACAGGGTTACACAGTGTGTTCCGAATAAACACAGGGAAATCAGTAACTCATCAACTCTTAAGATTGTCTAGGACAAGCTTGGCTCTTCTATGATCGTGAAAATAATGTCTACTTTTGCTTTCTCACACTTATATATTACAATATTTCTATTATTAAAGTTTAAATTATATTCTAAAATAAATGCCTTTTTTTTTAGAATCACATTCTTATCCATATCTCTGTTAAATGAAAACAAAGCACAGAAAAGTTTAGAAACAAGTATTTTTAGGAAAAAAGAAATGGATTCCCATGTTTGAGGATAGAACTTCTGGCCATATGGCACACAATGGTGGATGTCAATTTAATCATGTCTTACAATCCAAGGGCAGAAAACTGACCGATTTCCCAAATTCAAGTTTATAATAAAGGTGAGCACAAAATACAAAAAAAAGAAATAAGAATAATGATGAAATATTTAAAGAATGAAACGCATTGCTTTCTTTATTTATATAAGTGCTAATAAACTCTGAGCTGAGCAGATAGCTCAAATTGTGAATGTGCATGAAATGAACAAAATATTTTTATCTTTTCAATATAAATTTTTGGTTAATTAATAATAATACTTACAAAATTTACACATATTTAATTTTTAGTAAACTTCTAGTTACTTGTATATATATCACACAAACACTCCCCACCCAACCCTTTTATATCATTCTGCAATACATGTATAGTTATCAGCCCAGCTCAGTGAAATTCTATTCTTTCTGCAATTCAGTAAGGCACCAGCGCAAATTCTTCTAAGAAGTCCTTTCTTGAATACTTATTTTAAATTTTCCTTTGTCTTAAATAATTTACAAACATTCTTTAGAATAATTATCCTTAGTAAAAAACATGAAATTGGACAAAGAGCACATGAAAATATGCAAATAACTCTGAAGGGAGGAAAAAAAATAATAATAATAAAAAATTAAAATGGCAAAAAATGATGAACTGTACATAGAAAATTATATAATAATTATTATTATCTCTACAGGACAAGTATTTCTACAACATCAGTCACTATTTATAAAGTTCACGGCAGCCAATCTTTAAGGGAACATTAATAAAAAGAGGGATGACAGTATATTACAAGATTTCAAAATCTTAATAAATAGAAACCGAAAATACAATGCTAATTCTCACATGTTTATTCTATTCAACTGTTGAGGATCTTGTCTCTAAAAACAAGATTTAGCTTGTACCCCAGTACGCTCCACCATAAGCCTTCGATCCACCTGTTTTAGACTGAGAGCTTGTCTGAGACATTCTATTAGACACAGAAGAATCCTGAAAAATCCAAATAATTTCAATTTTATTTCAATAATTCGCTTGCACTTAGGGTCTTAAAGAGTTGAAAGAAATCGGAGGACCCCGAGAAAACCCACGAGATTGGACAGACGACTCCTTATCACGTAGAACCGAGGAATCGAAATCACCACTGTGACTATGACAGACCTTATGTTACAGCGCGCACACGCTAAACATTCAACCATCATTATGTACAATAACTTTGAAGGTAGGTCATTGCATTCAACATAGTACTAAGCACATTCTACTCCTCTCTCTCTCTCTTGTAAAATTGAGAGACTTTTTTTTTAACACCATCTGTGTGCTATCAGTGACATTTTGTTTGCCCAGACAAGCTACCGTCTCTTATTTTGTTTTCCAACTTTGATGCACTGCCAATGGTACACCTGGGACCACTGTCTTACTAACTGGACTACCACATTTAAACTAAAATAAATTTGAGAGATATGTTTGAAAGAAAAAAAAAAAAATCACTAGTATTGAATTCCAACTGCAAAGGGATTTTTTACTTGCATGCCATGCCAACGTGTATATGGGACCTCGGTTTGTCATCCCATCTGAACGACAAGAGGGCTCTCCTTGTCCGGCCCTCCTTCATCCTGCACCAAATTTCCAAGGCATGTGAACATGATAGAACTTACCTGCTGCATGGCATGATGTAACATCTGATTGTGAGGAGTCATCATCTGTACAAATGGGGCTGCAGCAGCGTATGGATTAGTTGGTGTTCCCATTGGCCCAGTTTGATTGGCTGTTCCATGTGGCATAAATGGTGGTGGAGTTCCAGCATGGAATCCCTGCTTATCAAAAGCCTGAAATACATTTCAACCATTAAAAAACATGTACAAACTGTACAAAAGGAAAATTCTGTTTTATTAGTTAGTTGAATCAAGAGAGAAAAAGAAATGAGGTTCTACGTTCACTCAACACAAACTAGATCATTTGGGGACTAACATACAGTTCAATTTTATTTTATTAATTCGCTCGCCAAAAGAGACCTTTAGCAGTGAAAGAAAACTTGAAGACCCGGAGAAAACCCACAAAGTCGGATAGGCGACCCTACTTCTTGTCATGTATTGAAACCACATTATTTTTTTTTTAGCAATATGAGGAAACTTGTGGCTTGGCTAGACAGGCAACCTACTCCTTGTCACACGCAACTGTGGAATCACAACCATGCCACTTGTAAACCTGACAGACCTTATTACCTAAAACACATGTATTAGTCCACCTGACCATTTCACGAAGTCAATAATCCCATCCCACTTTTGTAAATATTTTTGAAGTAATATTAACTTACCTGTGAATGAGATTTAGTATAACTGGAACCGGCCAAATCAGCAGCCGTTCCTAAAACAGATAATTCATAATAAAATTACATGTGAATAAGTTGGGATGATGAGAGCACAAAATGTACAACTAACGATGTTCTATAGTAGAGAAAACTATTCGACATGATCATGTCTGTGGCGGTTAGTTTCAAATGACCTAAACCATAAAAGTGGGGGGAAACAGCCTTCAGACGATCAATAGCGGATTACTTATTTAGATGTACTGTTAACCTATAAAGTATGGCTATGGAGCTAAAAAAAAATCCACAGGAACGCAAACTAATACTTTCAACAGTTAAGCTGTTGACAGTTGGTTTTACAGATGGCACTACCGCTCATTCCGATAGTTACATGTAGTTCTAAGAGACATGAAACTAGGAATGACACAAGTTACAACCAGAAAATTTTTATCGTTGTATACCAGTACTTTCTGATTAAGAAGCAATATGCAATTTTTTACGAGAAAAATAGCATCAGGGAGAGGAAGCATGCCTTGGAACAAGAATATCAAAATTGGGTCCATTTGATAAACTGATTATTTTTTTTTTACGTGTACGTACTTGTTCCTGCAGATACTTTAGTTTGCGCCTGTGTCACTCCATAAGCAGTTTTAGCATAATCTTGTACTTGACTTAAATCATCATAACCTAAATACAACAATTCAATTTTTATAACATCGTTAATATTCTTACTTTTTTTTTGCATAATATACCTAGTTGGAGCAGACATGCCATAAAACTCAAATTCATTTTATTCTCTACTTACATCACATGATAAAAGATAGATTGCCAGGCAACAAAACATACGCCCACAGCAGCTAAATCATCCAACCAGTAAACAAAGGTTGTCATATATTTAATCTTTTGTAGGTAATTGGGGGCATTTACAAAGCAATTTCATACACATCAGATTTTTCAAGGTTTCACACAAATTGCTATAAACTAAAACAAGCATTCAAGTGTTCACAAGGTCAAACACCGTTAAATAAGGGCAATCACTTAGGAAGTTGCTAAAATTTAATAGCATTCTTCGTTTCACTAATTTACATAATGTGTATAAATTTGTTACGGATCAGTTTAGCACTTTTGTCATTAGAGCTTTCACAAGGTGCAACAAAGTGAAACAATGGCCATATGATTAAATTTCATTTAAAAAATTTGCACATAGGGGTCTTTAGTTAACAGTGGGAGAAAGCCCACAAGCTTGGTCAGGCAACCCATCGAAACGCCGCCAGTTGACTGATGACAGACCTTGATGATAATTTATAGAAGATGGCACATGATGACTTCAAAAAGATGCACATATGTGATAGTGTAATCTGCATTAAATTTGAAAGTTTTGAATTATTTGAGACATTGCATAATTTGTTGATACAATGTATATTACTCAACATCTCATTATCAACCTTTGGACTATACATGAAGATAGCCAAGTTACTGGTTTTATAACATAAGCCATGCATTACTTGTTATTTGTGAACTCATTTGATCTCTCTGAATCATTAAACTACTTAATAATCACCTTTCGTTCCATATCCATGAGAAGCATATGTTTTCTGGAACTGTGTTGTAGCTGTCGTACTAGCATGAGGTGTGTTCGTCACAGTTGGCATCTACAATTGAACAAATACAGAAACTGTTATTTTCTAAATAAACAAACTGAAAACAATAGATAAGCACTTCCAGCTGGCCTCCCCTTGTCATTTGTGCAGGATGGAGGGCCTGACAAGGACAGTTGTCTAATTGCTTGGTTGGGACAAAAACCGGAGGTTCCACGTACACAAAAGGTGTATGTAAAGATTCGTTGGCAATTGGAAATTGATATTAAGAGTAGACCTTAGGGCTGGGTCAAAATTTCCCTCATAGCACACTGTATGGCATTATGCCCGTCTTCATTAGCCCAGTCGGAGAATAACTGTAGGACGTTTTAAACCTCCATTTCATTTTCTTCAGAGATTAAGTAGTATCACATGATACTTTTGAATTATTGATCTGTGAAGTTGAACTTACTGGATACATGGTTGGTATTTGAAAGCCAGCGGTACCAGGTAAAACCTGCGGGTAATAGTAACCATAGTTAAAATGAATGAAAGGTTGATGTGCTGACTGACTTGTTGGCTGTTGTGTCGAGGGATTAGGAGATTGGGCATCAACCCTGTTTAACTTGGTACTATCAGCTGAAAGTAGAATACAAATTGGAATAAAACCTTGTTCTAAAAACTCCGACAACATCATTAACCAATTGGCACTCAGCCACCAAAACCCCCTAAATCAGAGCACCTTAGACAGCCTGAAATACAGTATTTTAATTAATCATCTTATTCTGATCAAATGTTTCAAACTTCTAATTGTATGGAGTATCTTGTTTGATGAATTATTAAAATATGGAAACTACCAAAACAACCTACCTGAATATGAAACATTTCCCAGTGTAGCTTGATCTCTTCCAGACATAGATGAAGGAACTTGATACGTGGCTGCCATATCATAGTAGTTGTTCGCCTGAAATTAAATCACCTTCTATTACGTTTCCGATCATCATTTGAGGGATTCCTTGTAGACAAAGAGAAATGGGGCTTATGGTCCACGTGATATGAATGAGGTCATTTTTGGGACTAACTTACGGTCCAATTATATTTCAACAATTCGCTTCTGTGTAGGGTCTTTAGGCAGATCCAGAGAAAACCTACTTGGAAATCGAAAGGACGTCCAGCCCTTGACATCTGAAAATCACGCTGGTGTGATAAAATGTATTCGCCATATATTTTGCGGGAGCTATTTAACACCACAAAATTTCTATCTGAGACAATGCTTATTATAACTAGTTTACATTAAGTACAGAGTGTATAAATAAACACTTTTTAAAAGGCTACGTGTACCAGTAATACCGTTGTAACTGTTTATAATAAGCATTTGAATTTCTTAATTGATATCATACATTTGATTACATTTTGACAGCTCCATGAATTCATTGTTTTTCTTAAAACGGTGGGACAAGCTCAAATTATATTTACATTACTGTTATTACTTGACATTTATATGTTGCGAGGGCTACGATATATGCCGTAATGCCGTAGGTAGTCCACTAAACTTTGACACATAGATACTACTGGGCTTCCAATATATGCATTTCAATCACAAATTATGCTACTAGTATGTCAGCTTGTATGCGTGTTATTTATTTACTATCAAGTTACATGAGTGAACAAAAACAAGCCGCTCTTTGATAGATTATAATACTTTATCATCTCTACTGCCATGTTGAATGTACTGGTAAATCGCAAATTACATAGAGGTTGTAATGGAGACAAAAGGATTACATTTTTTCACTGTATTTTGAATATTTGTTGGTTTTATAGTCTTGTAAGTGATTTTACAAATAGGCTAACTATCAATGTTTTTAAATAGTTTTGGAAAAATTCTGAATTAAATATGCAGAAATGCACATCTATGTATTTTTTTACAACTGATCTAAATTTCACGTTTCCCTTCCAGCCTCACTGGTGTTTCTTCACCTCGGCACCGCTCATTAATTCATTAAAATGATAATTCCATATCTCGGAAAATAAGAGAGAGAGAGAAATGGGGTTTAACGTCCACTTGACACAAACTAGGTCATTCTGGGACTAACATATGGTTTAATTTTATTTCAATAATTCGCTTGCACGTAGGGGTCTTTGGCAGTGGGAGGAAACCGGAGTGCCCGGAGGAAACCCACGAGGTTGAGAAGGCGCCCCTATCTCCATGCCACATACGCTCACACCAGGGCTCGAAACCACAGCCGCAAGCCAGAGGTGACCAGCCAGCTAGAGGTCGAAGCGCGGCACTCTAGACCACTAAGCCATCCCAACCCCCCCTCGGAAAATAACTTTGCTCCTGAATAAAAAAAACAGCGATGTGATGGTGACATCGTATAATCGACCAGGGCTTTTTGGAGGAGAATTCATCCATGATCGATGTTAATAAAATTGAATAATTTGCTGGCGGGATAATTCGTGTCGCCGGTTTGAATTAGCGAGCGCTCTGCGCCGGTCAAATCTCAAGGCCTGCACGTCAGTTGGCTAAATGACAAACCTTATGATACAACGCGCACGCACTAACATTTCAGCCGTCCAACCCCCTAATCCCTTAAAGAAATATTAGTCGCCAAAATTATTGTAACTAATGCGCAAGGAGTATGAGATTAAGATACATGTGGTAGTCCGAACTACCTTAAAACCAAGTTTTGACCTCGGGACAGTCCCTGTGTAGCTGTCAACCCTGAACAGACAAATATTAGTAGAGATAATAATAAACTTACTAGAGGAACTCTCTGTTGCAACAACTGCATCTGATCTTCATATCCATACAGAGGCGGTTGTAAACTATAGAACGATGGAACACTGCCAGCTTGACCCATAATATACTGAGGTGTTCCTACTAATGGGACACCTGGTGGCAGATTTGGTGGAGCTTTAGCTGAAATGGACAAAAACTTCATCTTAAGAAAGGAAGACGTATAGTGATCGCTGTGGTATAATACCCAGCACTATTTCTAAGCCGGTTTCAAATACAAACAATTTTTTAGTCATACAGTGATCATGCACCACTGACAACTTTCTTGGTCAATGCAGGGATCAAACACATGGCAGCACCTTACCCACTTAACCACCTTGGCTCCCCCAAATAAAACATGGGAGAGAGACAAGAGAGAGATTTCGGGACTAACTTAAGGTTGGCAGTCGGAGGAAACCCTAGGACCTGAGGAAAACCCTAAGATTAAGATTGGACAGGCGACCCTCCTCCTTGACACATACAATTGGGTAATCGAAACCACGCCATTTTGACTCAATGACAGACCTAATGATACAACATGCACATGAAAACCATTCGCTCATCCTAGCCAAGCATGTAAAAAAAAAATAAACATGGAAGAAAACTTACATGTTGTGATACTGTTGAGACTACTGTTAGAAGAAATTGACGATATCCTGGAACTAGTAGTCGTTATCATGGCAGCAGTAACCGACGTTGTACTAACAGTATTTACAGATGCACCTGATAATGAAGGCGTACTGGTCGTGGCTGTTAGACCCGGGGTGGTCGAAGAAGAATGTTCATACTGAAATAATAAAAATATATATTCATAACAAAACGAGAAATAATTCAGTACTGAGATCACAGAAGGTTAACATCCACTCAATACATTTTATGATATACATGTACATGTCAGGCTTTCCTTGCTTTGTCCGAGCAGCAGTGGCAACAGCCAAAAATCTAGCAAATAACAGAATAAAATGGTGGTTATTTTCAGAAATAAATATTTGACATTGTGAGATCTTGGAAATAACTAAATACAGAGTACAGATTCTACTCAATTAATGCATGTTAACTTTTACACTACATGTCGAATCTGCTTCAGTCTTGTTACATTCGCTGGGTATATGTATACATGTATGTATGAATCCCACATGTACTGATGAAGATCGTCTTATTTCAAGCCTATTTCTAAGTAACTTCTTGTACATGTACGCAAGCTCTTTACACAATGTATATAATAAGAGAGAAATGGGGTCATGTTGGGACACCCATGGTTCAATTTTATTTTAATAATTCGCATGCATGCAGGGGTCTGTAGCAGTGAGAGGAAACCAGAAGACCTGGAGAAAACAGATAAGGTCAGGTTACATGTAATAAGCAGATTACATTGTACATTTGTAACTGTAATATTTAGTGTCAAAAATAACACATATGGGTCTGTGCAAAGTTGAGAATTTTGTAAAATGTAACATTTTATGTACATGTATATTGAATGTACAATGTATTTATATTGAAAGTAAAAAAGTAATACAAATTACTGAGCAATAATGGAACCCAGAGTGAGCACTACACGTACTTCAATATACATTGTAACGTCAATCTTTCATTTGTTCCCTTTAATTATTAATATAAGATGGCATGCATGTGATAATGTATCAACACAACATTTGGATTTATGCCCTCAATCATCAATACATGATTACTTTATGTAATCATTTTGACCTTAAACCACACATACTTACATGACAAACCTGTGCACACCCACCCTACCAATACTTACATGACAAACCTGTGCACACCCACCCTACCAACCCCATGGATTTAATATTAATCAACATCCCTTGGATACCCATCACAATCCCGTAGACATTACATGTAATTATTTTCACACACAAAATCTTGCATTTCACAGAACCTTAGGGGAAACCCCATAACACAATCCCTTTAGAATAATGTAGACCTGGTACCACAAACCCTTGGGTTTAAACTGAACACTCATCACAAACTCTTAATAACCAGATAAATCCAACATCACGAAAAACACATCCTATAAATTTACCTGGGATGGAGTATGACTGTCCATTGCAGTGTCCTTCAATGACATTTTAGTCAAACTGTCCCCAAGTTTGGACGACGTTAGAGGAGAAGTTTGTAACGCTGACGAACTGCTGTATGACTGAGCACTATAACTGGTCTGGCTTGGAGTGGGCTGGGCATTATAACCACCTTGAGTTTGTTGGGGCTGGGCACTATAACTCCCCTGTGCAACGCCCACCTGTGTTGTTGGAGCACTATACCCACTCTGATTGGGTGCGGGAGACGTTGACAGAACAGGTGACTGAGTCTGATACTGGTTCGAGTTTGTTGGATTTGAACTGGACGATTGAGTATCTCTCATATGGTATGAATTTGTTTGTCCAGCATAAGCATTATTGCCTTGAGAGGAATTTTGATACAATGAACTAGAATTCGACTGATTGGACGTGGAAGAATAGCCCGACTGATTTTGGAATGAGGATCCGGATTGATAATTTGTATAACTCGTTTGTCCTGAAGGGAATTGACTCTGTCCATTTTGGTACTGATTTTGTCCTGATGAATATTGGTTTTGCGACGACTGATAAGCTGATTGTCCAGATTGAAACTGATTCTGTGCCGACGACTGATACTGATTGGAACTTGAGGGGTACTGATTTTGACTAGTTTCGTAAGGACTCTGGTACGTCACACTCTGAGCACTGGTTGTATGTGTATACGCCTGAGATCCTGGCAAGGCTGATGTTTTGTGTCCCTGATATCCAGTTGGCTGGTAATTTGCCGAACCCTGTGCAAACGATGATAGGTTGCTTGTATCTGGATTAGAGGACGACAAAGAACCTGAAAAAGAAAGACATTGCTACAATTATTAGTGGGAAATGGTTCAATGATTCTTTTTGTGGCATTCAGATTAATTTTGAAACATGTTGAGTCAATCAAGATGGCTTTTAAATTTTTATTTTTTTTATTTAGCATTCAGATTAATTTTTATTTTTAAGGCATTCACATTATTTTGTATCATTTTGGAGTCATTTGATCTTTTATTTAGATCATTCAGATTATTTTCAGATCAAAATACTTACCCTGACCTATGGAGTTGGCCGTTGGTGGTCCCTGTCTCTGTGAAACTAGCGGACTGGATTTCCGATCATTTGTCGAATACGGTATGGGATCCGGCGGCGTTATCTGCAATTCATATATTATCAACAAATTTTACAACAGATTTTAATATCTGCGAACACATGGATTGTAACCAAACACAATATGTGAATAATTAATCGTACATTCTAATGTTGCCACTCTGCTAAATAAGTATGCACATGATTTCTAGCTTTTATCAGTACTTTAAGGTTGTTAAGATGCGCGGTCGCTCCCAGGTTTGAGCCATTAGTATCCACTAAGAAAATTCTGATGCTGTCATATTTACCAAATATTAAACAAGATTAAAGCTTTAATACATTTTGACTCTCCTTAATTCAAGAAAATGTAGAATTACTCTTGCAATATTATTATGAAGAGTTCTTTATGGGAGCAGTTCTCTCATAATTTTTTAAATAAGCAGCAGCTTTTTATAGCTCCTGCACAATTTTAGAAACGTGAAAGACTGCTCTCGCAAGTGTAATTTCCATGAAATATTGTATAGATTATTTTACCTTGTTTTGATTTAGGACAGACTGTGTGTCATTTTTGGGAGGTGAAGAATAGGCTGTGTTTTGGTACATATTAGATGTTCTTGAGGACTGATCCAGTCCTGTCATAACGGCCGAGTTGCTGCCTGCCGGGGGAGATGCCATTATTGATGAGGTCATAGACTCTGGTGGATTAGAGGCGGAGTTCATTTGAGGAAGATGATTGGTTAGTGAGGACGATTGACTGAAATATGAGAGAAGTAAATCGTTAACCTAATAAATAATCAAAATATAACAATTCAATTAATATTTCCTTGAACAGGTAATTCTTGATAAAATCAAAACAATCTATGACTAATATTTGAAATTTTACTAGTAATTCTGGAAAGAATTGAACAATTTGAGCACACATTAAAGTAGCTTAATCTGTAACTCAATATCATCCAAAATCTTTGACATTGAAAACAATTATATGTCAATTTAAATTTACATTAATGTTGTGATCTTACCGAGACAAGATGGGATTCTGATATCCAATATTAAAGACAAAATAAACACTTTTATCAATCGTGTACCATAATGCTTTTCAGTCACATTTGTAACAAGGGGCTCGAAGAACGTGGCTAGATATATTCCTCAAGTCATGTCAAATGATGACATCATATTCTTATCTGGAGAGAATGCGCAATAAATACAAGTGAGACTTGTGGGGTATATCGCCGAACTTATTAGAAATTACAGTAAAAATACAAACGACTGAATGTAAATCAGATTATGTACATTCTTAATACATTATACGCATTGCGACCCATTTGTGCCAATTTCTACATCCCAAATATTAGCGATTTAGCTCCTTTCATTGTAGTAAACTTGCCTGTTAGTAACTGTTGTTGGCAGTCGACTATTAACAGTGTTTTCTGCTGAACCAAATGACAACGCAGCTGGTTCATTACCAAAATCTACCCCAAACTGAACATCTAACATCGGCATTCTGTGGCCTGGCATTTCAACAGCTGATGCAGGAATCTAAAACAAAAAGTTATTAACATCCATTTTATTCTCTGTATCAATTTTAATTCCAGACTTGACTGTCGGGACTTAGAGAGAGAGAGAAAGAGAGAGAGAGAAATGGGGTTTAACATCCACTCAACACAAAGTATGTCATTTCGGGACTAATATATGGTTTAATTTTACTTCAATAATTCTCTTGCACCTACAGGTTCGTTAGGCCTGAAATGTTACCCAACTATTAATTAGACATTAATTAACTTATCTAGATCATAATCACTAGTCTGCGCTATCTATTGGATTAGGAAATGATCTACTGCTCAAGAAATGGATAATCAAGACTGTTTTATTGTTCGGACATCAGTCATGATGATTGTGGCTAGGCCCTAAATTCTTGGTTCAGAGTTGATCAATTTGACTGAAATTTTCCGCAAATTCCCTTTAAATTAATTAGTTATAAACAATTATAGTAAGAACTGCAAGGTCTTTATTTTATCTCCCATAATGCATCTTTAACAATCTAATTAAATACATAAGGGGGTGTGGCTGACAATACCTCCCATAATATATATTAATAATATAATTAAATTCATAAAGTAAGTGTGGCTGACAATACCTTTGAAGGTGGTGGTAATTTACTTCTAGGTATTTTAGGTCTTTGTTGTAGTGAAGTTTGACCTGGTAAAGACTGTGATGGAGAAGGCAAACTGTTTGACTGAACACTTTGTGAGATAGAACCAACTGGACCAAGAGACTGTGACTGATTAGATTGGAGATTCGAAATAGTTTGAGGACGAGGGGCACCGATCTGAAAACAAAAAATAAACAAAAATGAAATAGGGTTTAGCGTCCTACTGTTCTGCTCTGACTTGGCTAATGAAGACGGTCATGTGCCATATAGTGTGCTACGAGGGAAAATTTTTCACGGATAATGCTGCTACGTCCTACCCTTATACCACACTAACTGTCAAAGGATCCTTTACGTGAAAGTCAATGTGTTCCAGAGACCTTGGTTTTTTGTCTTATCTGACAGGCCCTCTGTCAGGCAACAGTGACAGGCCTGAAAATCCAGAGGAATTTTCTTGGCTAACACTGGGAGCAAACCAGCATCCTATTCCTTTTGAGTACCACTACCTCAATTTCAGAAGCATAAAGAACAACAATTGTCTATAGCAGATAATATACTTCTAAGGGTAAGGAAATAGTTTTATTTGCTTTATATTATCAATTGAAAGAAAGAAGCATCTCGTACCTAGTGTAGAAGTTCTGTGCCTATGTCGCCCTATGTATAACTAATTTGAGATGAAATGGAGTTAAAATACTGTTATGCAGTGTCATGTAAATTTGTCATGCGCTATGCAGTATATCATAAAGGGTATTTTCATATTCCTACCAACTAAATGCATTGCTTGCTGATGAACTGTATCAGCCAACTGTGGGAAAGAAACAGAGACCTTGTTTGTGAGCTAGTATCTAACTCACTGAGCCACGATGATCCCATAGATATCTGGAGTAGCTATTACAGATCTACATTACAGATATTAGCTGTATGTTTTCAACTCACCCCAATACAATTTTTAATGGATTCTGTAGCCTGTTGGTTATATTGTGAGAGATTGTAGGCTTGCTTGTTCTGTTGTGGTATCTCATTTGGTTTCTGTAGTAACATACCAATATCCAATCTACAAGAATAAACATTATGTATTTATTGTATCTATTCTGTGGATATATCCTTTATAAATTGTAACTCTTTTGAGATCCAGCAAAAGCAGAACAACATATTTAAATTCCTGTATCAACATTAGATTTATGTTTTTATTATCAACTTCAGATCTTAAACTTATCTACAACTTAACAAAGTTAATATTATTTTAGACTACATGCTAGGATATTATTATTCTAGACTACATGCCTGGTTAATATCCTTTTAGACTACATGCTAGTTTCATATTATTTTAGACTACAGGGAAAGTTAATATCATTCTGCATGCTAGATTAATACATTAGACTACATGCTACGTTAATATCATTCTAAACTAAATAGTGTTTTACGCAAGATGGAGCTAGACAATCAAATCATTTCAAGCTTAACTGACGAATCTTACACACCAATTAAACTTTTAAAAATAAATACCTTTGTCCTAGTGAGTTTGAATCATTTCTAGGAGTAGTAATGGGCTCAGGATCTGTACTTGTTACTGATGATGCTGTAAATACTTGTGTTTCTTTCAACTGCAACACAAAATTCATTTGGTTTTAATAATATTACACATGCAATCAAACAGAAGGCAGCCATGGAAGATATGACTGCCCACTTGAGAGTGTCAGAAAAGGCAGTGGCAAACAAATACTAGTTTGAATATAAACTTTTGAAAATGAATGTATATTTTTGAATAAATATAGTTTTTTTCCATGCCAGCAGGGGATAAATAATTATGTCCCATGCCATCAGAGGATATAGTTTTGTCCCACATCAACAGGAGATAAATATTGTTTGTCTTATGCCAATTCATTTTAAAGTAGCGATTAATTGTACTATATAGAGACACACATTTTGAATTCAATCATATAGAGGTCCTGCTATTCCATAACAATCCTAACCTTCCACCAGTAATGAAATGAAATATAGAGTATATCACCCTACTGTTTTACTCCGAACCGGGCTAATGACGACGGATATACGCCGGTGTACATGAAACCGGTTTTTCATACCATCTGAACAACGACAGTTGTCCTTGTCAGGGATTTCCGACTACACCTGAAAATCAGGATGAACTTTCTATGCCAATGCAAGGATCTATTACCCGACCTCCAGGTTAGCGAGCCATCATCTTACCTACTTCGCCACCATGACCCCCCCCCTCTCAACCAGTAACAAACTTACATTTCCTGTCCATGTATCGTCACTCCAATCTTCTGCTCCCCAAGTCTGTCCCCAACCTGTATAAAATAAAATATTTAAACATTTAAAAATACGAAGACTACTGAAAACTAAATGCTGGCTAATACAACACTTTGTACGTGTCATTATTACACCTATTTGATCAATCAGGGGGAAACCGTAACACCTGGGGAAAACCCATGGGGTTGGCTTGGCGACCCTACTGTTTGCCACGTAGAACTAGGGATCAGAAACCATGCCAGCAGGCCGTATGATACAGCGCGCGCTAACCATTCAGCCATCCAGCAACTCAAGATATGTTGAATCTGATGAATCTAAATTATCATAATGATTGCTAAAATGAGATAAAGGTTGCAAGTCTAGACGCCGTTTCTTGTCAGGCTCTCCTTCATACATAGGGAAAGGAGATAATATTAAATGGACATGTGGTAAGATTACATACAGAGCTGATAGTTCTCGCTATAGTAGTTATAAAATAGATAATTAAAAGGGAATATGTCAAAATTTCAGTCAAGCTGATTCTCTCTAAGCCTACATATCAGTCTAGCCTCCATTGTCATTGCTCCTGTTATGGCAAAGCGAATTTAAATCTACTTAATATCGCATACATCTGACAACATCGTGAGTTGATTAGGGCCTTGTTCAGTAAATTAATGTCTAATAATTTAGATAATATTTCAGGCCTAAAGAAAGACGCACAATTGGCATATTTACATGTAGTTCTTGCATGTTTAAAATAAAATATTTACCGGCAGGTTCTTTCTGTGATATTTCAGCCGTTTCATTTGTCCATGTATCGATCTGTGGACCTTTTTCAAACTTGGCTGGTTTTTCACTGTTAAATTCCCCTCCAAAGTCAGCACCAAAATCTCCTCCAGCTCGTCCACCCCTGTAAACAATTGAAATGGGGTTTAAGATCCTTCTGTCTGAATGGACTGGGCTAATGAAGATGGACATAAGACATATAGTGTGCTATGAGGGAAATATTGCCCAGACACGTGCCATCTGGACTACTATTGAATTCCAACTGTCATGGTTTATTTCACGCACACTAGGAGAAATGAACCTGGAGAATCTCAAGGTACTTTCTTGACTAATACCAAGCTCCCTGCTAGAATATACCAAGATTGAAGATTCTCATTACTTTTATGCTAAATTGTTACTTCTCCGAAAATGAAGTAAATTTTAAAAAAGACTTATTACTCACCTTCCCCTGCCTCTTCTGCCAAATCCTCCTACAAAATAAATGAAATGGAGTTTAAAGTCATACAGTTCTGCTTGGACAGGACTAATTGAAGACAGGTATACAGTGTGCTATGAGTGAAGTTTTGCTCGGACGGCACTACAGCCTGCTCTTATATCGGAATCCAATTACAGAAAGAGAGAAATGGGATTTAATATCCACTTGACACAAACTAGGTCAATTTAGGGACAAACATATGGTTTAGTTTTATTTCAATAATTCGCTTGTGCGTCGAGGTCTTTCGCAGTGGGAAGAAACCGGAGGTTGGACAGGCGACCCTACTCCTTGTCACGTACAACAGGGGATTCAAAACCCACGCCAGTTGACTGAAGGACAGGCTTCATTTGGCCTCCAAAATCCCCCCAAATCCAATTACAAAGGGATCTTTTACAATGAGTACACAGCACATTGATTTTCTTTCCATCCAAACGACTAGACACCTGTCCTTGTCAGACTCTCTGCCTGGCACCACTGACAAGAGGGAACCGTGTCGGAAAATCATGAACTTCCTCAGCCAACACCGGGAACGAACCAGCGACCTCCAGATTAGCGAACCAGCTTCTTAATCACTTAGCCACTGTGGCAGTCTCTCCGACAAAATAAATATAGAGATGGAATATGATATATGAAATATAGTCCTCACGAAACTTCAACTAAAATAAAAATCCAAATTTTAGTAATTGGATTGGTTAATATCATAGTAATTTCAGTGTTTAGCCAATCAAAATTGAAATATCTAGTAAAATTTGGATTTTATCTTTAGTTAAGAATTTGAGAAACAGGGCCCAGAATTGTATCCTGATCTTGACTTCCTTAACATTCATGTTTTGCTTAAAGTCATTTGTATATAGAATAATTCCTAAATCTTCCTCACCTCTACCCCTTCCTCGACCACGATCACCACTTCTTTCTCGGTTATCAAAACCATTTTCTCTATTCTCATCTCCATTTTCATTTCTGTCACCTCCATAGAAGTTTCTATCGCGACCTCGTCCTCTCGCAAATCTTGGTGGTGGAGCACCATTCCTTCTGCCACGTCTTGACGGACCATCATAACGATCTGACGAATCATTTTCTCTATCTCTACTTCTGTCTCGTTTCATTTCTGACTTATCAGATGTCATATTTTGTGTGTTTTCATTCTTTGATGGGGCTGGTGGAGGTCCTGGATTTTTCGGCTTTTTCTTCTTACCCTGACTCTTCCATTCACCCTACATCCAGTACAAAAATTTAGCTTAGTTAATTCAATGATTGGTCTAACATGCCATGTCCACAAAATTTTACATCTGACTTAAATTATAATTTTAGTGGTTCGTTTAATCTAGATATATTTACGAATTACTTTAAGTGGGATTTGCTGCATCAAGAACAGTTATTTGCTAATATTACTTATATGTAGGCCTATCCTCTGATACCGACTCACAGAGTAACATGCATATTTTGGATGAGCTATACATTTGAGTTGTATAACAAACTGTACAGAAAGTCATCCACAAGCCAGTTATTATACCAATCATTATCACATTGTCAACCAGCTTGTTTTGATGAGGAATACTATAATTCACAATTAATTAATTTGAGGTCAATAACTCTAATAATATAAAGATAATTAATTGATGACAAGTCAGGGTTAAAAATAACAATAACATCCTCTTCAGTAGATGGGTTATGGTAATACGCAAGTACAATATTCTACAAAATGTCTAGATCACTAACACTTTGATAGGACCACCACAAAAGAAACAATGAACATGGATAATTTAAATTCTGACACGAATTTAGTCCTGAGCCCGGGTTCACAAAGCCTTCTCTCAGACATAAATTAAGAATTTACTCAACCTTCAGTCACTGTTTATGAGAAATATCTTTGGTCCAGAAACACAAAACTTTGCACATACTTTCTTATTGATGTATTTGATACATTAAAACAACAAGTTTTATAAAGGGCTATATTTTAGTTAAAAGAAGGCAACAATTTTGAGTAGGCCTATATTCTAAACTTAAGTCTAAAAATGCTTTTGAGGATTTGTTAATTCCCTAGCAAACTACAATACTGTGAAAATTGAATCACCAAAACCAGATATCTTATCTGTTACTTCCTATCAATTTAAGACAAAATTCATTTTCAACCAAGAAATATCTCTTGAACTAAATGACAAGTCACATTTTAAATTTTCTAATAATTTCAATTTCCAAGCACTTGTGGCTTACAATATTTTGTATCAATGTTATGAAATACATCCTTAATAATGACCTAGATAAAAACAGAGAAGGAGGAAGCTAACATAATTTAAAAGTCTAATCACATTCTGTTGTAACAAAACAACATCCTGAATCCTACATCATCTACATGCACCAGATCAGCTCTTGTATAGTATAGTACTGGGTATTATAATACGATTCATTTCAAGATTCACAACTGGGTCAATATTTACCAAGAAAACAATAGGATAAATGAATAATTGATATTTTTAGTCCAGTCGATGTCAAAGAAATAAACCTATTCTATTTTTTGATATTAATGTTGGTCAAAAAAAAGGGTGTGTACCTATTGATAGCCAACACAACATGAAGATCTGAAAGGTTGTATTCAACAGTTGTGTCAGGGGTCATATTAGAGGCTTTTGACCCTATGACATTCATTAATTGATTGAACAATCAGGGTTGAAGTTTGAAGTTTCTAGTTGTATACTGACAGTTCTGTGCATGTCACACCAAGAAGTTGCTGTAACAGACCGTTACAGTAGCTAATCCGTCATTTCAGTCAAAACACTTGTAATATAACTAAACTACTCTTACAGAGATATAGTCTGGTAAAGAAAAGTATAATGTAATTTTTGAACTATGAAAATCAAAACAAAATAAGATTTGTGTTTTAATCAGAATGTGAATACACATTTATTCTTACCTGGTCAATATCAATATTACTTTCTAATAACATTAAAGCTGCTCTCTCTAAATCATCTTCACAATCCAATAAAGCCAATGCTACTTGATCCTCATTTTTACCAGTCATCTCCATTAACTACAATATCAAACCACAACAAATTTGTAAAGAAAAATGCAACCACAAGTGAGACCGCTGTAAGGGGCCAAATGTAATTGACTCAATTACGATTTGACCATTCACGATTTGAACTTGGCTTAAAAAAAATTGCTAATGCAAATTGTTCTTAAAAATTTGCTCTTCAGACAATCTCTATGCTTTTTAGAAAGCAATTAATCAACCTTATGCTACGCAACCATGCTCAGTATTAAAAGGTCATTCACAACAAAAAATTACAAAAAAGGTGTACTACTATTGTCACTTTCTCTTTCATGTGTCACAGGAATTATCAAGTGCCACACCCCAGCAAAATGTCTACCTCACCTGTTCAATCTTTTTAACTTCATCGTCATTATTGATGTTTGTTATCTGAGCAATATTTATCTGTTCTTGTGTTGGCTAGAAAACAAAACAAAAAATGTAACTAATTTCAATGAATACCATCTGAGAACTGTCGAAGATTATTAAGTAATCATTGACAGCAGTCTTCGGATTCAATTGAAAATATACTATTCAAAAAAAGTAGGGGATATTTGATTTTTAAGTGTTATTAAAGTGACCTAATGAAACTGACGAAGAAACAAATGACAGAATGAAATGAAGTTCACATTCATCGATTCATTCCAAATGATCGTTAGACTAAGTAAGGCACAGACTGACCATTATAAGGGTAAAATGATACCCGGGGGTCAAACAGCAAAGTTACCACAGCATCACAACAAAGTCAGTAACGGGTAAATCCTCCTCTGTTTGCCAAACAAGCATTGATCCGACGTGGCATACTCCTAATGAGACGTCTAAGGTCATTTTGGTCCAGATTGTCCCATTCCTGTTGCAAGTTCTTGGACATTGGCAGGACGTTGTTGACGTAACCTCTGTCCAAGCATGTCTCAGACATGCTCGATGGGGGAGAGGTCGGGACTCAGTGCTGGCCAAGGTAATGTGGTGATGTTCTGTTGTTGGAGGTAACCTGAAACGATCCTGGCCCTGTGACATCTTGCGTTGTCATCCTGGAAGATGAAACGGCGGCCATGATGTCGTGCGAACGGCACAACATGGACTGCCAAGATGTTGTCCCGGTAGTACTGGCCTGTAACACGCCCTGCAACAACATGTAAAGCCGTTCTTCCAGCAACAGTGATGCCTCCCCACACCATAACAGAACCAGCCCCAAATCGATCATGTCTGATGACGTTAACGTCTTGGAAGCGCTCGTTTCGACGACGCCACACCCTCCTACGTCTGTCCAACAAATCAACAGTGAACCTTGACTCATTTGAAAACATCACATTGCTCCAGCGTCGATCATCCCAGTGTTGACGATCCCTACACCAACGACGTCTTGCCCGAATGTGATGATCTCTCAAACAAGGGATCACGCGAGGACGTCGGGCGCGAAGGTGGCCCCTATGCTGTCGATTCCGAATCGTCTGGCCACTCACTCTCACACCAGTGTCTGTTTGAAGACGAGCGCTGATCTGATTTGCTGTGATGACACGATTTCTCAAGGCCAAGGTACGGATAAATCGATCCTGGGCTTGAGTTGTTGCCCTTGGTCGACCTGAGCGTGGTCTGTCCTGTACAGATTGTGTATCACGGTATCTGGACCATAGCCTGCTTATGACAGACTGAGAAACATTCATCGTCCGCGCCACAACCGCCTGTGTTGTGCCGATCTGTAGCATGCCAAGGGCACGTAACCTTTCATTTTGGGTAAGCCGACGCATATCAAAATTTGTTTTCTGGTCACTAAAACAATTAAACTGATGTTACCACCCTGGAATTCAATGCCACAATGACTAACATTCAAAGTCAGAGTCGTGCAAATCTTGGGTTGGACCCCCATGATGATCCCAAGCATCACCTGCATTCCATGCAGTAGCTATTGGTGCATTCGGGCGTCACATGTAACTGGAAATGTTTCTTCTGTTAGGTTCTATAGTGACTTTTTTCGTAGTCATTTGCATATTTTAGTATTATGCCCCCAAAATCAAATATCCCCTACTTTTTTTGAATAGTATATGTACAAGCAAACTACAGTGTTTCAACCGTCTTGGGATTGTGGCATCGTATCCACAAGCGAAGTCTATTCTATAAATGTGCAATCGTTCAAAGAAAAAGCCGGACAAAAATTCAAAGCTGATGGCACTCAAATTAACAGCAATGATTCCAAGTCCATGGAAGCAGTTTCAGCCCTTGCTTTAACATACAATGCATGTGAGGAAGTTTAGATTACAATATGACATGAAATGAGGTTTAATAACCTACTGTTCTGCTCTGACTGGGCTAATGAAGACGGGCATACGTCATACAGTGTCCTATGAGGGAAATTTTGCCCAGACACTTGCACTACCTCCTACTCTTACAACGAATTTCAACTGCCAAAGCATCTTTTACGTGCACGTCAACATGTACATAGGACCTCAGATTTTGTCCTTTGCCAGGAGCCCTGTCCTGCTTCACTGACAGGGAAGAACGCTGGAAAATCTGGATGAACTTTCTTGGCCAATGCAGGAATCGAACATCTGAATGACAATATGACAACAGAAGATATGGGTTCCAATTTTACCTGATATTTGTCTTTTGGTACAAGTCCTGTTCCTCCCCCTTCATTGTGTCTATTTGTCTGTTGTGTTTGTCGGCTGGACAATTTGTCCCTACTAATTCTACTAGTAGCACGCGAGGTGCTTACTGCTGCACTCATGCTATACAGTATGTACAAGATATGTACAAAAAGATTCTGAAACATAAAATGGTACATAAGTATAAAGAAAACGTCAAAATATGTCAACAAAATAATATAACATTTCAGAAGAAAAAGCTTTCGTAAGATTGGAATTAATTGACAGGTTTGGTTTTCATTTTGACCTTCAAATTCAATTTGGAGATGGTATTTATTTTTTCAAATTTGCTGCTTTCAAATCGTGGTACACACTGCATCAATCGTGACCTGTCACCTGTTCCGTGCAGTACAGCCAAACTTATCTTGAGAAGGTGATGAAACAGCATGTATTATCATCAATTTTGGGATACGATATTTATCATATCGTGATTATCGTGGTTGTCACAATATACCATTTTTTTTTCATATTTTGAAGTAAGCATGATCATGATAAAATCACTGCTATATCGAACAACTCTACCTTATCCTAACTTTGGTTTCTATAAATAAATCGATTTTAGTTATAATTATGTGCCTGTACCTTTGTAAGCCCTTACTAACACATTCTGTTGCATAATAGTAAATAAGTCAAAAAATAATGACCAAATGTGCCAGACGATCTACTAAAAGTAAACAGACATCAACGCTGTTTCATTTTATCCTCCCGAGACACACTAAGGTAGCTGCAAGTTTCAGAAATAAATTATGAAGCCTATAATAAGGTAAACATACATAAAGGTTTTTCTTTGAATAGTGTTTATTATTATTAATGACCTGACTTTTGACAATTTTTTCCTTATGCTATGCAACTATGAATGAAACCATGGCAATGGCTTCAGGAGCAGGCCTTATGAAAGCCAGTTGTCTACTCCTAAAGCGATTGCCATGGTTTCATTCATAGTTGCATAATAAAATAATTGTCAAAGTCAGGTCATTAATAATAACAATTAACACTACCACACAGACACAAAAAATTTCAAAAGACAGCAATTTTACACTCTCGTTAGTCGTTTGATATGACAAGACAGCATATTTTTGTTCATTGAATCATGTTTATTTCCGGGAGATATAAATATGACACATTTATTTCTCAGAATTAGATCTAGATCAATCCAGGCAGGAAATGGAAAATACCTTTTCGCTTTGTCGTCAGCTGATAAGGATTTGTTTAACCGTAGATCTATGGTTTAACAAATTATTTGCCCAGAAAAATTACAGCTTTTTAATTCTGAAAATGAATTTCCCACAAATCCCATCTAAAAAGTAAATCAATGACGTGAATCCTGTTCTTGTTTTTTACGTTTTAACCGTAAATATAGTATAGTCAACAGCACGGACTGGATTGTCAGACAAGGAGAGAAAACCGTGAAAGAACATGTGACGCCATGCTGGATTTTTCACAAATTAGAAATCGTGATTTCATTATAATTCCTGATAATACTATAATTTTGAGCAGTTACCAACAAAATTTGACCTCTCAACCGTCAAAGAGTTACATAAGAGAGCTGAAATAAAAGAATAACAGTGTCTAAAATCACAGTAATGTCAGCATCAACAATACCTTAAATTTGCGCTCTGAAAAATGGGCAAGTCACGTGACTTTCATAGAATTCGCGCCGCCATGAAATATTTTCCGGTGATGACGTCATGTAGGAATTCCCCTCTAAATATCGCATATCTCTCACTAAGCTGGGACAATTTTATAATAATGAATTATCAGTAACTCTTTTGGGACATCTATGTAGCGTTCGTGAAAAATTCAATCGTTATACAAACCAAATAATTATCAGGTATACCAATCGGTAGTTTCCGTAATTTATTCCTCACCGACTTTCAATAGATGGCGCTGTTCACGAGGAGTTACGGTTCACCCTTGTCAACAAAGATTTTTACTCATTGATGAAATGCGCAGTTCAGTCAGTGTTTTAATCTTGTCACGTTACTATGATCACCATGAAGAGATTGACGCTCTGCCACAATCATAAACTGTGTTTTTCTTTAAAATTAAAATATCTCTCTTTGTTTTGAATCCAAAACAGGGAGGCATTTTGTTACAAAAACGCAGATAAATTCATTTTATTTAGACAAATAAAATTGGCCTATTATTATTATCAGTATAAATTGTGTTAAAACAAGGCTATACGATATAATAATTATAATTTATGGTTGGGTCAATGCCACTCAAATGGTTGGGTGGGATCTCCAGCTAAGGGGGGTCATGGGCCAGAAATAGCCAGGAATGGCAGCAAGTATACATACAGGAACGGATCCAGGAATTTTGGCAGGAGGGGGTTCGCCAGGTTTCAGTTACGGAAATCTGCCATCATCGTCTCAAAATTACATTTAAGCATAGGCCCCTACTTAGAAATTGAACTTTTTAAACAGAGAAATCGTTTTTATACCGATATAGCATCACTTTGTGATTTAATTTCATTGATGCAAGACATTATTTTTTTTATGTAGCTGAGCAGGCGAGGGGAGGGGGTGGATCCGCCCCTGGCGCATTACATTTTTTCAAATTCTCTTAGGGATGGCGGTGAGATCATAGCCCCTTGTGTACTTTTAATTTCTGACCGTCAAGAGTGTTTGAGTGTTTGTTTTTTATACTTGACTTATCCGCAACTTTTTCAATTTCTTTTTTATGAAATCATTTAAATTTTGGAAATGATGTGTAGAATATGCATTATCGTACCACGTCTGTAACTTTTTGAAATACTTTGGGGCCATATTCACACAAAAAATAAATAAATAAATAAAAACAATAAATAAAATGCTCCTGTCGGTCGTTAATCTATGTTTTATAGAAATGAAATGTGGTGTACAGTCCAACTGTTTTGCTCCTTATACTAGGCTGATGAAGAGTGACATACGCCATACAATGTGCTATGAGGAGAATTTATCCCGGACAACGAAATTATGGCCTACTCTTATATCGAATTCCAACTGCCAAGGTATCTTTTATGTGCACGTCAGTGTATACGCGGGACCTCGGTTTTCCGTGTTATCCGAACGATTAGACTTCTGTCCTTGTCAGGCCCTCCGCCCTGCACCACTGACAAGGAGAAACCACCCCAAGGGATCTTTTATGTCCACACTAATGTATACTCGTGACCCCGGGTTTTCGTCCCATCCGAACGATTTGACGGCTGTACTTGTCTGCCCCCCCCCCGCCCTACACCACTGACAAAGAGAAACCACGTCAAGGGATCTTTTATGTATACGCTATATATATATGAGACCTCGGGTTTTCGTCCCATCCGAGATACAGCTGTTCTTGTCAGCCCCATAACCCTTCCTGCATGTTCTATAGGAACACAGTTACCCTTTACAATGTGTACTGAATCTATCGGACTTTCAAAATTAAAACATTAATTGTGGGGTATAGACGTAGTTGGTGTTTGAAATGTAAGTAGAGCTTTTACCGGATTTGTTCACATCTTACTGTGCCCGGAACAGTATTTATTTATCATTTCCTATACAAACTTTGAAAACGGCTAAAAGTATAACAAAACGATACAAAGAAATACAGTATAGTTCAACTCCACTCGACTAACATTTACCTTATATATAATAACATTCAAATGACCCCAGAGTGATCGGCCTCGTCAGCATCTCTTATTTATCAGAAACATGATTGTCTATCGTAAAAACAATAAGGTGAGTTGAAAAACTCTTTATCAGGGAATTAAAGAAATATGAACAAAATATGAAATTCACGGTATAAAATTCAGAGAGAGAGAAATGAAATGAAAAGAAATGGGGTTTAACGTCCTACTGTTCTACTCCTAAACTGGGCTTAAAGACGGGCATATGCCATACAGTGTGCTATGAGAGAAATTTTACCCGGGCAGCGGCCAGAGAAAGCGGAAGAGAGAGACAGAGAGAGAGAAGGGGGCGTAACGTCCACTTGACACAAGCAAAAAGAAATGGGGTTTAGCGTCCTACTGTCTTGCTTCTAACCTGGGCTAATGAAGACGGACATACGTCATACAGTGTGCTATGAGGGAAATTTTGCCCGAGCCGCGGCGCTATGGTCTACACTCCTCTATCGAATTCCAACTGCCATGGGATCTTTTACGCACACGCCAATGTGTACACGAGACCTCGGTTTTTCGTCCCAACCGAACAACTAGACAGATGTCTTTCTCAGCCCCCCCCCCCCCCGTCGGTCGGGCATCACTGACAAGAGGAAACCACGCCGGAAAATCTGGATCAACTATCTCGGCCAACGCAGTACAGGGATTGGACACCACTTAGCCACGTGACCCCCTCCCCCGACACAAGCAACGTGATTTAGAAACTAACATACAGTTAAATTTTATTTCAATATAATTTGGTTGCGTGTAAGGGTCATTGGCAGTAGCAGTAGGGGAAACCGGATGACTACTCCAAGTCGCGTATTGGTATCAACACACGGCACATGATTCATTGACAGACATTATGATCTAAAGTGCATGCATTTGACCACCCAGTCTCCCTAAAACTTAGAGTGTTAGAACAAACTGATGTACTGTTTTAACATGCTCTCATATTATCAATCCTATCGATTTAAAACTAATTATATGTCTACGCTATGAAGCTTACCCTCCACTCGCCAAAGACTAGATAATTTCAGAATTAACGCATGGTCCAATTTTATTTCAATTATTCGCTTGCGCGTAGGGGTCTTAAGCAGTGGAAGAAAACCCATGAGGTTAGACAGGCGACTACCTTCGAACCTAGGGAAGGGGGGGGGGGCGAATGGTAAGCGTGCGCGCGCTGTATCATACGGCCTGTCATTGAGTCAACTGGCGTGGTTTCAAATCCCCGGTTGTACGTGGCAAGGAGTAGGGTCGCCTGTCCAACCTCTCCGCGTACTCAGGGTTCCTCCCACTGCTAGAAAACCTTACGCACAAGCGAATTATTGAAGTAAAATCAAACCATGTTAGTTCCGAAATGACCTAGTTTGTGTCAAGTGGACGTTAAACACCATTTTTCTATCTCTCCCTCTCTCCCCCCACTCTCTCTCTCTCTCTCTCTCTCTCTCTCTCTCACACACACACACACCTTCTAACCTGACTTAAGGTCTGACCTTGTGATCAAACGCACATGCGTTAAACAATTTGATCACCCAACCTCCCAACTCTTTCGGGACTTACACAATACAAAATAGGAATCAACGGCACACGTCTATCCTGAGCTGTAAACATGTGGCAGGGAAATGAAATTCGACCAATGAATACGGGAAGTACAATTTGAAATTTTGAAACGAAATAGTTACATATGTCTACGCACACTCGCGCCGCATTCACAAGGAACTTGGCCAACCCAGGTTCGAATCGACATTTTAACATTTTAATGTTTATTTCCTGCTCTATATATCTGGACAAGATAATCGTGACAATGAAGACGAGCTTACATCATGCAGTGTGTCATGGGGGAAAATTTTTCCGCACAGTGGCTCTACGGCATAATCATATTTCTAATTCCAACTTCCAGTAGTTACTACATCCCAACGATTAGACAATGTTCCTTGCCAGGAGCTTTGTTCTGCACCACTGACAAGGGTAATTCGCATTGGCAAACCTTGGGATGGAACTCCTACGCACTGCACCACCACGGAGACACGATAAAACAGAACCATAAATTAACAAAACATAGAATTTTTCACATATACATGCATTTATTTCTGAATCAAAATAAATTCATTGATCGCCTGATGGAAATATTTTGATTAACACCCTTGCTTTATTAACATAGCACATTTTGTTGAATGAACGGGTAGAAGCTTCTAACAATAACCATTCTAATTGCCAATTAGCAATTTGTGTTTCAATGTCAATATTATAGCCTTAAAATCTCCATTTAACTAAACAACTAATATTTTGTGTATTTATTAATGGTTGATAAGAAGTAATACAATTTTCAACTATACCTAGGAATGCTAATACTTATGTTATTTTATGATGCTAAAATATTTTCTTGAATTGGTTTAAATATATCATTTAGAGATGGAGAAATGGGAGATGAAAGAGTAGGAGAGATTTAAAATATTACTCCCTAACCACAGTTCTTCAATCCGATTTGTCTACAGATCTGATGTGTCAGCATAATGTATAATAATTTATATCATATAACACAACACATTTATATATTACACGAGACACGACGTTTCGACAAGATTTCGCTAGTTATATTATCATATTCCTGAAGCAATGGCCCGAGAAATCCCTCCCTGGCCATTGCTGGAATAGCGTCTGTTTCTTGAATTTATGCGGGAGTGTGTCTATTCCTTTCCGTTCAATGAAAGCTATCACTTAAGTACAGCAACATGACAGTGCTTCGTTTAATCTGGGTCTTCCCTAAAAGTTTGGACAGTGATTTAAGGTATTAAAAACGGTGAAAGTATGTTCGTTTCCAAACAGTATTGTTTACATTTCATTCGACTTGATAGCCTCGTTTGTCATGCAATTAGTTTTACTGCAGTATTCTGCTATGCACGGGTTAATTAGGCACAATAAAATCGTGAGCCATGACGTAATGTTATGTAAATATATTTGGTCCAATATTGGCAGCTGGTGATTGGTTGGTAGTCGGACTACTGACCAATCAAAATTTAAAACAACAATATCCTCTCGTAATAGCAGTGTGTAGTGGGATTACCTCTAATCAAACGAAACGCTGCGCGGAGTATGTTATGTTATATGTGTTGTGTTATATTATGTTCAATCACTAAATGCCATTCAAAGATTAAATTTATATCACATTTATACATTATGTAATCTTATAATTTGTCAATTGTACTACCTCTGTTATCTATAAAAGATATAACACGACACATGGTCATTACAATAACATATATAAATATATAACTGGTCTATAACAAGTCTTTTCAGCAGGAAACACGTCAATAACTATTTTTATCAGCAGTAAACTAAGTATAATATTCAATAAAATTGAAAATATAAATTGTCACTAACTTTATTTTCAGCAATAATAAAGTATAATATCCAATAGACTGAATATCAATCTGATTAAAACACAGGTCCTATTTCATTTCGTTTCGTTTTTATAGTTCAAAATTTCGTTTTACTTGTCGGTTATCGAAAGTATAAAAAAGGAACGAAATATAGATCTGTATCTTAACCAGCTTGCATAAATATATAACTGGGCGTTTACCTTTCTGATTATCAGTGCACAAAGTATAATATCCAATAAGATTATTTATCTAACTAATTTTTAATCAGCAGTAAATCATGTATAACATTCAATATGATTAAATATATAAGTACACTGTAGTCAATATTATTTTCTTTTCAGCCAATCTCATTGCTTTTCATCAGAAAATAAAGTACGAGTTTCGCAAGGCGCTGGAAAAGGGTGTGCCTAAACCACGAATACTTTTCCCCTGAAACACCTCTGACAAAGTCGCCCTGCGCCTTATCTACCTACGCATGCGCCTAATACAACGAAAATACTGTATAATGATTAATAAAATTAACTTGTCAATACATATTCCTTTCGACAGTAGTCAACGCATAAGATTATTAGATTACTTGTCGATAACTTTTCTTTTCGGCAGTTATTAAATAAAATCATGAAACAAAGTGCATGTAAAGATTAGATATCATATAACTGGCCAATAACATTTCATTGTAAAGATTAGATATCATATAACTGGCCAATAACATTTCATTCCAGCGGTAAAGTATTATGTTCAATTAGACTAAGAATATAACTGGTGTACCTGGTCAATAACAAACTGATTAAAATACAGATTTATATTTCGTTAGATTTTTTATACTTTCGATGGCCTTTACTTGATGGAGATCTGACAAGTTATAGTTGGAGTTCACGTCATAGGTCAAACGAGCCGCTTTTGACCCTTTGACGCCAGCATTGACGTTTCTAGTGGTTTACACACTAAGAAATCGCCGTAACAGACCGTTTCGTTGTCTAATCCCTCACATCACCCAGAACACTTCAACGAAAGCAACTCTTCGAGATCCTAGTATAGAAAAGAGTAAAACGAAATTTTGAACTATAATAACGAAACGAAATAGGATCTGTGTTTTAATCAGATTGGATGAATAAATATTCTTGTCACCAGTAAATAAAATATAACTAAATTCAACAAAGTAAGATGGTTAATAAGAATAAATACATCACCGAAACAGTTCATTTCAGCAGTAAATAAACTGTATTGTTCAATCAAAATAAAACCAAGTACGAATAACCCAAACCATTATACAAAATTCAAAGTCCTAAAAATAAGGTTTAGGAAAAATAGTGTAATCAGTAAATGGACTGTTCCATAATATTAAATATATATATGGTGGTCAGTAAATATTTTCTAAACTAAATGAACAATGATGTTCAACACGATTAAATATAGAAATATATAGATATATAATATGTCAATCAATATTCAGTTCAGCAGTAAATCTGACTGATCGTCGTTAATACGATGGACCCAGACAGGTGAATTTCACGTGCACTTTCTCAATTTCAAAAATGAAATCTACAAATATTCGCCACATATACAATGATGAGCATGTAATACTAAAAAAACGCCAATGTTTATCCTTATATGTGCATAGGTATCCAATGATTGAATAGATACCACTCCCTACATGGCTTACACATTTATTTTGTGCTTATATGAAATGATATGCGATGCGACATGTCACATTGTCCTTTTATACCCAACCACCTTTCTAAGTCCACCTTTTTAATTTATTATAGCTACACATTTAATACATTTGCATATATATATATATATATATTATTCTTGTCAGCAGTTCGATACAAGTACGAATTTCTAAACCAAGCTAAGTTTGATAGAATTACAATGAGGAATATGAATACAATTTATTATTTTTTCAAATTAAATTAGCTCCCGAATTATTGAAGTCCGTCAATCAACAAGCATTTATCCAAGGAACAAGCATTAACGGAACCTTTTTGCTGAGCCCGTCGCTCCCAATTTTAAGAACAAGGACAGAGATGGCTGTCGTGCTCAGTTCCCTAGTGCTCGGTTCCTGGTTCTTATAGTAAGCTGTTGAAGTGGTCGAGTTTTTCAAAACATATGCCATATTGTGTAGTGTAGATGCATATTTATTTATGGAACTGTATTTTTAAACTATGCCTCCGTCTTACCATGTTATATAGCAAGGTTATCTCCCTTGTCTTATCAATTTAATATGTTTGATACATTCAGTGCCTGAGGGTGTGTTATCTGGTCATGCACTTGTTGAATAATCATAACAAAATTCACGTTAATTGTGAAAGTACAGCGTTAAAAGGGGGATAACCTAGCCTCAGTGCAGATTTGTCATAAATATACAATATAAAAAACATTATTTCAACGCACTGATACTTAAATACTACTGTACATAAATCACTAGATTGCATATTTTAATCAAATTGCTAAATATCAAACTTGGATTTGCCAGTTGTTAACACGAAGTTAAAACACGTTTAAACATGACATAAACATAGATGGAATTTATATTCCTTAAAATCCATTTATAGCATAATATAACAATGGACGGAATACTATTAGTTAACATGTGACAATAGACGGATAATTTTAGTTAAAATGTTACTAAAGGGTGTATAGCTCTAATTTAACCATAACATTCGACATTAAAAACACCAATTACAATTCAATGGACGGAATAGTAATGCCTACAATTTATTTAAAACATAATATGTCATTAAAAAAGAAGGAGTACTACTGGTTAAAATAGAAGGAATATTACTGGTTAAAATGGACGAAATCGTACTGGTTACAATTTATTTAAAACATAATATGACAATAAAACAGAAGGAATACTATTGGTTAAAATGGACGGAATAATATTGGTTACTTTACAATCACAGTGAAGTGATTATTAAACAGTGAAGTGAATGGAAAACCAATACTCACGATGCTACAATGAGTGGGCATAAAAATGGTTAAATTGATTTAAAACATTAAAACTGACGGAATACTATTAGTTAATATGTAATTAAAACATAACATGACATTAAAATGGATGGAATACTAATTGTCATAATTGATCTAAAATGCAATATAAATAACAAAATGAATCAATTACTAATACTCACAAAGATTTTAGACATAATATTATGTTTATCGTTAAAATTGTTTTAAAATATACTATTTTTGTGGTGGATTGTTAAGCATTAAAAAATATATAACGATGTCGTCTTAGAATCGAAAGCAATGATTTCCGTTGGTCATAATTAGTATTAAAGATAGGCTGGCACTGCCAGGCAGGATACGCCCACATTTTCGAGAGATGGACAGAGAACAAGCAATACCGAAAGTGATTTTTCCTACATCTTTAAGTCCTGTATTTCATACTGTATTGGGAGCAGCCATTTAGTTGGTCAGTTCCAGTCTGATATTAATGAAATTCGAAACCGACAATGATTATGGTGTGACGGTACACAACCTAGAAATGTGACTTTTCGTCAAAATCGGATAAGAATTGTGACCTGTAGAGAGTCCACAACCATGATATACCATATTTTTACACTATTCGCGTACAAACGGCGACCATTTCGTCCGTCAATTTTGGTACGATTTTCACGAAATTAGAACTCAACCTTCCTCATCAAAATCGAATTAAAATTGTGACCTATACAGGGTCCACAACCATGATATATCATTTGTTTAACAGTATTCGCGTACAAACGGCGGCCATTTTGTCTGTCAATTTTGGTCCGATTTTCCCGAAATTCAAACTCAACCTTCCTTACAGTGTAACGGTGATATAATCAAACGTTTTTTTTAAATAGGATAATAATTGTGACCTCCAGAGGGACCACAAGCTAAAGAAAGGGGGATTTTGCGTATAACCAGGGGCCATAATTCAGGACGTTACAATCCGATATGCGCAAATATCGAAAAGAACCAAGATCTTTGGGTTATAACCATGAATTTCAAGTTTCATCAAAATCGAATTAAAATTGTGACCTTTTCAGGGTCCACAACCTTAATATACCATTTGTTTAACAGTATTCGCGTACAAACGGCGGCCATTTTGTCTGTCAATTTTGGTCCGATTTTCCCGAAATTCAAACTCAACCTTCCTTACAGTGTAACGGTGATATAATCAAACGTTTTTTTTAAATAGGATAATAATTGTGACCTCCAGAGGGACCACAAGCTAAAGAAAGGGGGATTTTGCGTATAACCAGGGGCCATAATTCAGGACGTTACAATCCGATATGCGCAAATATCGAAAAGATATCGAAGTTTCATCAAAATCGAATTAAAATTGTGACCTTTTCAGGGTCCACAACCTTGATATACCATTTTTTAACAGTATTCGCGTACAAACGGCGGCCATTTTGTATAGCAATTTTGGTCTGATTTTCCTGAAATTCGAATTCAACCTTCCTTACGGTGTAACGGTAATATAATCAAACGTTTTTTTAAATCGGATAATAATTGTGACCTCCAAGCTAAAAAAAAAGGCGATTTTGCGTATAATCAGGGGCCATAATTCAGGAAGTTACGATCCGATATGCGCAAATATCGAAAGGAACCAAGATCTTTGGGTTATAACCATGAATTTCAAGTTTCATCAAAATCGAATTAAAATTGTGACCTCCACAGGGTCCACAACCTTGATATACCATTTTTTAACAGTATTCGCATACAAACGGCGGCCATTTTGTATGGCAATTTTCGTCCGATTTTCCCGAAATTCGAACTCAACCCTCCTTAGGGTGTAACGGTGATATAATCAAACGTTTTTTTAAATCGAATAATAATTGTGACCTCCAAGCTAAAAAAAAAAGAGATTTTGCGTATAATCAGGGGCCATAATTCAGGAAGTTATGATCCGATATGCGCAAATATCGAAAGGAAGCAAGATCTTTTGGTTATAACCATGAATTTCAAGTTTCATCAAAATCGAATCAAAATTGTGACCTCCACAGGGTCCACAACATGGATATACCATTTTTTAACAGTATTCGCGTACAAACGGCGGCCATTTTGTATGGCAATTTTCGTCCGATTTTCCCGAAATTCGAACTCAACCTTCCTTAGGGTGTAACGGTGATATAATCAAACGGTTTTTTAAATCGAATAATAATTGTGACCTCCAGAGGGACCACAAGCTAAAAAGGGTGATTTTTCGGACAATCAGGGGCCATAATTCAGGAAATTACATTCCAATAGCCGCAAATATCGAAAGGAACCAAGATCTTTGGGTTACAAACATGCATGTCAAGTTTCATCAAAATCGGTTCAAAATTGTGACCTCTATAGGGTCCACAAGCTAAAAACGTGATTTTCGTACAATCAGGGGCCATAATCCATGAAGTTTTGATCCGATACATGCCAATATCGAAAGCAGCCGAGATCTTTTGGGGATAAACCTATATTTCAAGTTTCGTCAAAATCGGATAAGAATTGTGACCTGTAGAGAGTCCACAAACAAATTGTGGACGGACGGACGTCCGGACGGACGTCCAGACGGACGGACGGACGTCCGGACGGACGGACGGACGTCCGGACAGACAGGGGCGACGACATAATACGTCCACATGAAAATGTGGGCGTATAAAAAGCTGCGAATATCAATTCTAAGCGTCCATCGGAGGTCCAGATATAAAACATAAATGAAAAATCCGGTTGTTTGTACATTCAACATCGTATTAAATTTGTAGCATAATTTATTATTTTGACAAATATTTTGCTTAATTATGTAAAAGAAAAATATAAGATGACATTTCGCTAAGGCAGTGGTTCTCAATCTTTGGATATTTTATTAATTTCCGTTTACTCTGTTCAGTCAGCCCTCCCCCCCCCCCAAACAAATGTACTGTATCAACACTACTGATGAAAAATGTGATAATCAACACTATTGATACATAGGCATGTCCCCATTCTTGTTAGTTTGATTCTGATATTAGCTTCATTTTTTTACGGACGACTTCTTTCTCGGTCAATCCCCAGCTAATCCATTTAACTTAGTGGATCCAAGGGTGTGATGACCCGCGATTTTGCATGAGGAACATGCCCCTAAATACAATATTTATCTTGGAAAGGGTGTGGGGTGGCAGTTCCTCCCAGTGCCACCGGGTAATATGGGACTGCGTGGGACATGCTATAGAGTCGATTTAATATATATCTGATCCACGGTATATGTTTGACACTGGTTAAGCATAATGATAATGATTGCAATCCTGAACATTGAAAGCGCCCTGGATCCGCCCACTAATAATTTTCCACGGACCAGTAAGAGGCCCGCTGACCAAAGATTGAGAACACTGCGTTAAGCATAAATCAAAATCAAGAAATCCGTATCGCGAAAATAACGGATCTACATACATATTCAGTATCTCTCTAAAGATTCCATTTTAGGTTGTATTACTTCAACAGTGTAGCCGGGGTTGTCATGCCCATCTTTACTCTGCCGTCGACTACCACCTTGAATAAGGGGTAGTTTATTAAGACTTTGGTCTATGCTGGATATCTGTATCTTGGCGTCTTGTAACCCGGATGTACCAGGTTGATCGATGTTAATTGTTGCCGAGTGTTTTTGATTTTTTCTGTTGGTGAATCGATCGATCATTCGTCCAAACAATCTTTTTTCTTCGATAACGGCTGGGGGACGGGGTCTAGGTTTAGCAGAATATTGAGATGGCGACATACTGACAGAGCGCTTGACTAAAAGTTCTGGTCTCTGATGCGCACGATCATCTTTATGACGTGGCCACGTTTGAGACAGAACGTCAAGGTCACCCAGGTTTTTTTCCTCGTCCGACAGAGTTTGTGGCCGCGCACGTGGCGTGTCAGGCGGTATATCTAGTAAAATCGACTCAGTTTTTACTACCGTATTTTTAGCTTTAAGTTTGGCACCCTCTTTTCCTTTCTTCTCTTTTCGTCGTCTTTCGTTTTTAGGAGGCATGAGATGAATCGGGGTTTTAAGTGGTGCATAGATTTCGCGAATTTCTTGGGCGCACTGACGGACGGTTTTGACAAGATCACCCAGACTCTCTAAACTAAAGTCATCATAGTCCAGATCACTAGAGCTCTCCTCCGTCTCCCACTCCGGTGTTTTTTTAGACGTGGGAGATGTTGGGATGCGCTTTTGTCGAGTTGTTGGGCTAGTTTCGTCATCAAAACTAAACAAAGTGTGACTTTCTTCGCCAGGCGCTGTAACTGTGATAGTAGGCTCCAGGGGACGAGGCGCTAGGCTAAGTTTCATATCTGATGCATTAACAAAAGAATGTCTGCGAACTTTATCGATCGTTTTCTGCATTTTATCGCGCCTGGCTTGACGGGTTTTTCCTGTTGGTGAGTGGTCTGAGAGTGGTTTCATTTCAATCCAATTATTTTCTTTCACATCCGGACAAATTTCACCTTTATTAGGGGCGGCATCTGATAATAACTTAATAATATCCATGTGACCTCTGTCGGTGGCGTGATCAGCCGCGGTCATATTATCGTTATTTTTAATATTTAAATCCAATGAATGCTCTCCAAGGCTATGTGAATCCAACAGACGTATTACGGCCTGTGCGTGACCCAAAGCGCACGCGTACATCAAAGCTGTATTCCCATCTGCGTCAGTTTTGTTGACGTCAAGATCATTCTGAAATATAAACAAGAAAGTTTTGATTATGTAGTTAAATATAAGTTGTCAATGTGAATGAATACACACACTAAGTACAAGCATATTTTGGATAATTGATGCCATTTCCGGTCTACAACCGTGACAATGGGAACAAGATAAAGTTTAAATTCCTTCAATTGTGGTGCAGAACGTTATTCTTTTCTTTTTTGACTGAGACGTCATTTGCACGTCTGATTACCCCATTTATACCCCAAAAAACGTCAAGATCACCGTAAGCCAGATATCACATACCGTGGTTTCAAACCTAACACCGAGGTCCAGCGATCTGACCTGGAAA
This sequence comes from Patella caerulea, assembly GCA_036850965.1. Taxonomy (NCBI): domain Eukaryota; kingdom Metazoa; phylum Mollusca; class Gastropoda; family Patellidae; genus Patella; species Patella caerulea. Next base: position 32,816,976 of record JAZGQO010000008.1, read on the forward strand.
GTTGCAGCAGCGTAGCAAAGACGTCGCCGCTGTCTGTAAGGGATATAAGTGAACCCTTCGGATTTACGACAACAAAACTCACAGTAAGACGAAAATCAGCTTTTATTTGAAGACGAAAATTGGCCAAGATGCATCATATACAATTAAACGTTCAAGGTTGCTAATATGACAAATTATTTATTTGAGAATTATGTAGTCGGCTACAGTAAATGCCGTCAATAATACATGGCTGCATTCTATTTTTATTTTCTGTTCAAGACTACAATTTTTAATGATGTACATGTATTATAAGAGATTAAGATTGAGAGCTGGTCATTCTCTTGTTATAACAGTTACAAACTAGATAATGAAAAATTGATATATTGAAGATTTTATTCAAACTATTTTATTCTATGCGACGTTATCACTGTTCAAAGTTTTAACTTCGACTGTATATTATAAAAGCAGCATCGTCGCTTAATAATCGAGACGCAGTCTCAATTTTTAAATTAAATCATTAAATAGAGACGGTAATTTAACCTGTTTACATCTGCGCCATCAGATGGTCTAGAGAGTTGCAGTCTCAATTTTAAAATTAAATCATTAAATAGAGACCGTAATTTAACCTGTTAACATCTGCGTCATCCGATGGTCTAGAAAGATGATAATAGGTTTGTCATGATAATAAATGTCTCAATGATAAGTTACATCATTTGAAGCCAAAATAAAACCCTGTAATATGCTGGTTTAGCTCTTACATAAGTCTTTTTAAGTACATGTAGTCTAATTTCAGCAACTTAATCCAAATCCCAGGTGCGGATCCGGGGGGGGGAGGGGGCATGGGCCGTGCCCCCCCCCCCCCCCGCCCCGTCAGACCCAGTGACAAAGTTGGTTTTCATTTTCAGGCAATCCAAGGTTGCAACATAATTACCCTTTGCTCCAACGTGTGCCCCCCCCCCCTCGACAAAATCCTGGATCCGGGCCTGAATCCCCAGAAGCATTAACCTTAAACATTTTCGTATTAAGCTTAGTTTCACAACAATCGACTTGCTGATTACTGATTTCTTCACACATCATGTCAAATTATTGAATGTATTCCATGTTTTCATGCAATGTTCAATACGTGTAATCCAGGGGGACCAGCGAATTGACTTGAGTGTGCGGAGTCGAACATGAATAATTGAGCGAATGTAGTTGAAGTATCAAGCGTATTACCACGAGGGATCTACCGCAAACTTACGCTGCCATGCCTACAATTGACACTAAACAAGTTTGCAGACATTTTAGATTTTAGATTGATGATTTAGTTGAAAATATTAAGTAGACCTATATTTCGAGAATTTTGAAAACGATATATTCTGCTTTCGTTTCATGAAATCAGAAAGATTTAATTTAGTCTTTTTGTGCATAACAGATGTGATCCGGAGATAACAGAATACTAATTGTTGGATATGGCAGCCATTTGCAGGTCAGAGATCTGTTCTCAGAGTAGACTAGATACTCTGAGTGCCGAATGACCCTACCCCTGACAAGTGGGAACTGGGCTGGAACGACCTTAAGGACTTTCGAACTTCTGGCATTCTAGGCAGGAGCCTAGTGCTCAAATAACATAGCCTACATATTATGCATAGATCCACCTTTTGATCATTTTGTCTGAAAACAATTGTCAATAGATCAACTCTACTTATGTAAACTTTAGCTTAGTTTGCGGTCGATAATTTCAGACACTATGGTCGGCGCATGACAAATGAAACCTAACTACGCGCAAGCTGTAATGGCCAATCAAGTTGGTGAAAAACACCACTTGTTTAATGAAAAAGTGGTCTTATTTACAAGATGCCATACATCTTATCAAGACCTTCACATTAGTCCCAACCCTGCATATTTTGGCACTAATTTCGATTGGGTACAAGCCCAGCTTATGAGCCTACGAGATTCCGCGGTCGTCGCTTTCAAGCCAAAATGTTTACATGTGATAATCGAGTTGCAATGTTCAAGGTTATTTCAATGTCAAGGTTTCCGTGATGGTCGCGACGTCACAACCTCTAATTGGGCACTACGTCACGTGTCTGAGGATAACGTAGCTGTAAGTTCCGGAATTGTGAAGTAATCTAGCAACATCCAGATGTTGTAAAACCCACAGTCGTTGCTTCAGGGGCTCCTCCTATCCATGGCTCAAAACAAACACGTAACTAGCGGAAGTGGAGAGTGGGTGAACGTCCAACTCACCTGTTGTAAAAGCACAGAGATCATTTCTAGTTTATTTAAGATGCAGCCGTAGATTAACGATGTCTGGCCTCTTTCATTCTGATCATTGACGTCAGCACCAGCATTGACCAACTGCTTAACACAATCGACGTCTTTCAAGTGCATTACACACGCTAATAATGGCGTCTCTTTACGTTCATTGCGAATTTCTACGTCACAGCCTGTTTGAAGCGCCATCTTTAGCTGAAACGAGAACGTTTATTTGAATAATGATTTCATAGAGTATTAATACCCCCCCCCCCAAAAAAAAAATAAAATAAAAAATACTGACTTGATGAACAGTAGCACTCAGTACCTTATTTTATTGTTTGGACACCAAAGGCAAAGAAATATAAATTGTCTCTTATAAGCTATATAATCTAAATCCTCACTAAAAATCATAACCTTTGTTTCGCTTCACATCAAAGAAACACATCCGATAGATTAACACATTTAGCTAGGGTCTCCATATTTGTTCTGTAGCAGCATCAAGGCGATCGTTATTCTGTACATTTCCTTAATCTAAAAGAGTTTGATAGGGTAAACAGCAGTTTTCTGGCGCATTAAGTATTATGGAGGCCATAAACTTATGAACAAAGGTCGGAAAATTAATTATAACTCTGTCATAAAAATGATTCATAGTTTTTGTGAGCAACAAGTTGCTACTATGAGTTAATTGGAACTTGAGTCAATATTTGTTCTTGGTATAATTACAGACTTACAGAGACATTTTGCCGGAGAACGATTTGTGTCTGTGTAAAAAGAAATTGTAACTTTGTATACAATATATATATATTATTTAAATGTTAGGATTTTGCTGATGTCGATATTGTGTCTTAAGTACATTCCACAAACATTGCTACCTAACTGCCAAGAAACAGTGTAGACGTCCCAACCCCCACCCACCATTAATCAAACAAAGGCGTTTTATAGCTGAGGCACTGGAAGCGCCAGCCTCCCCGCGAAGAAAAGTTGAACAAATAAAACGGGAGAAAAATGCTAAAACCGATGAGAAAAATGAAATGTACCCTACTTAGGGAGCTCCCTAAAGGCAGACAAAAAGGTCCCTCTGGCCTAGGAAAAGGGCCTCCGAGTCCGACTCAGTCGTTTTCGTTACACTGTTACTGTCGAATCCACTACTGAATGAGAACGCAGTCACTGCACTGGTATGAAAATCATCAATAAAGACACCCCCTCCCCCAGACACCCGCGGCAGATGGCCCTCAAAATAGTATAGCCTCCGCCATAAAAAACCTTAAAACGCCCCTGTAATCAAATCCTAAATTAACCAAAATATAATTAAAAAAAAAAAAAAAAAAATCACCGCAAAGAGCGAGTGACCTTTTCCGCTAAGTTTTGAGGATATAGGTAAGCATAGCCCAGAATAATTTGTCCTGAATTGATCTTTCCGTACAATAAATCTTGTCCGTTCTACACATTTGGTTCATTTCAATTTTTATAAATGCAGCACGGATAATTCAAAATGTCCGAATATATCCACTACAAGAAACATGAACTCTTTGACAAGTGGGGTCAAAAATTTTTCACTTCTGCTCCAACTACCAAGGGATCTTTTACGTGCATCTTTCGGAGAGCTATGCTTGTCAGGCCCTCCTCTCTGCACCACTGACAATATGACGCCACGTCGTAAAATCCCGATGAACTCTCTCGGCCAATGCAATGTTCAAACTCCCGAAATAGTAAGCATATCCTGCCTTGTACAGGGCACGCTAAAACAGGGTTTACACAAATGCATTATAAGTGTCTAGCATCAATGCAAAGCAAACATTTGAGGAAAAACACACAAAGTAATAACAGTCACTCCCGGACTAATGGCCACTTGACGTCCGTGTTTTTTCAGTGGTAAGTCTGTTTAAAGCAATGAAGTAATTTATCAATATTTACAGTATAGAATTCAGATTAAACAGGCATGTACATGGTTTCAATCAGCCACCAATAATATTAAAATGAGAAAATCAATGAACAACAATACAATACACCGTGAGACAGTTAGCGTGTGGTGAATAAATAAACGAAAAAAGAGCCAAAACCAGAGTCGGGTTTCTCATTTTCTGTTCAGGACTGGTATAACATTGGTTTAAATCTAAAGTGATAAGGACACAGCTCACCAAATATTGCTATGCCATTACCCACGAAACAACGGTGAAAGTTATTTTTTAGTCTTTCTCGCCCCCCCCCCACCTTTGCATAACGGAAGGATACAAGGGTTGTGAGATTGGTTACGTTGAAATGTAGGGCCGAAAATTGAATGTTTATTTGTCTCTACTTTTTCATTGTGAACATCATACATGCCTTTAGGCAATAATTTGCCACACGTTGCTCCATCGGTGGCAGAAAGCGATCTACCCAACGAAAATTTGGAGAAAATTTAGAACCGGTCTAAGAGACGAGAATTAACATTAAAGTCAATGGGGGAAATCATTAGTGTCCTGTGCCAGAAAGTGAGTGACATTGAAATGTTGGTATAACGCCTATCATTACAAAACAGCGACGCGCAGGGGTTCGGTGATAGCCGTGAACAACCCCTAGAATATGTCCCCGAGATCAACCATAATTACCTGTCCCGAGGATGAAATTTGGCGTAGACGAATAGCTCGGACCGGAGAGTAATATAGAAGTTAGGTGGCTTGGGACTACTACAGCTCGTGTAGTGCCAGGTCATCCGATAATTTTTGATAAAGAAAATTGTTTTTTAATAATGATAAGCGCGTGTCCAGAAGGGAGTGGGATTACAGGGGGTCTGGCAATTAGCTACAGAGCATATTTCATTTCTCGTTTACATGCATTGGAATCTTGGCATACACACAGACACTAAACAATCCATCAAATGGGTGCAGATCAAAATTCTCGAAGTATGCTTAGTGTTTTCGATTAAAATCGTCGATTTAGCCCTTAAAAATGTCGGTCAACTGACTTAGTGGATCATGTATGGCGCTGATCACTATTACAAAACTATTTTCTTTATCAAAAATTAATAAACAAATAAATATTTCTACTTCCTTTATAGATACATTTGAATCCAGGACAGTGGTGTCCTTCTTTTTACCAATCTGATTACGCGATGAAAAGCCCATTTGTCAGGCTTAAGGTTTCCAAAAGAATGTTCCGGGTTTCTAAAGTCATCGATCAAATACTAATTGCGCGTTTTAGTTGATTTAAGTACGGCATTAATCTACGTCAATCTCTCTACTCTAGAATAGAAATCAATAGACCAAATTGTCGTAAAATATATAAAACGTAGCAACTATTTGTTCATGTTTCTTTCTCATTGATAATATTTGATGCCATGGCGTACAGAAGTAATGTTGTATTTTTTTTGTTGTTGCTTTAGTTTTATGGTTCACAAGTCTTCCTAAAAGTGCAATTAACATGTACTTATCTAATTGAAAGATTATATAGGCCAACACGTGTAAGTAGTTCATTGAACAGTATGATATTTGAAAACAATACGTTGACTTTTTATACCGAGGGGCCTGTTTCTCGAAATTGTATCTAAGATAAAATCCAAATTTTAGTAATTTGATTGGATATTATTATATTGATTTTAGTGCTTATTCAATCAAAATGGAAGTATATACTAAAATTTGGATTTTATCTTTATTTAAAATTTCGAGAAACAGGACCCTGGTTTAAAGGAGCTAAATCGCTAATATTTGGGACCTAGAAATAAAACATAAATAGTTCACAATGAATTTAATACTGTAATATAAATGTATATAATGTATATAGACTGATATACATTTCATCGTTTCCGTTTTCACTCTAAATTTCAAATCAGTTATGTTCGGCGATATACGCCAGGAGTCTCAATCGAATGGCAACCTCTAGCGTCTGGTTATTCAGCTCTACTATGATAGTACTTATTGGACAGGTTGATGCTATACCGTATCTATCTAAATATAAAAAAGAGGAGGAGCTACCAATAACTAGATGAGCAGTAATTCTAACGCGTTTGTAGGAGGGAATTAAGAAGCATAACCACGCCTTGACATGATCGGTGAAGGTCGCGTTAGCAGCTCGCCTCACCAGCGAATTGATATATTGATCATCAATTTGAATTTGATGGCGATACCCATTTACCTACCGACAATTGACATAAGCTGTTTAATGCATTTAGGAAGCTGAGAAATAAATGAAAGCGACAAAAGTACACGTGACGACACAATGTATAACTCGAAACACCAGGAATTTCAATAATGTACCAGGTAGGAAGTGTCTTTTGATATCGATCGATATACGGTCGTTTGGTTCGTAAATATGTCTTTCCATATTGTAATACAATAATTGTACCGGGCGGTATTGGTCAGTGGGCGAGAATTGAGAAGTTCATCGAGATTTTCCGACGTTACTTCCCCTTGTGAGTGCTGATCGACGGAGGGTCTGACAGGGACAACTGTGTAGTCTTTCCGATGGGATGAAAAACAGTCAAACTGCGATTTCTTGTAGTTCAAAAACCAATGTTCAAATGTTGACATTTTTTCTGGATAGGGCATAAACTAGTAAAATGCAATGGCATGCTATGCCATTACCCGAAGAGTGGCGTTAAAATTCCATTTTTATTTTTATTTTCACCTTCACCTAATTTGTAATGTTACCCAAGGTATCAATTGTTATTTGGCACTATTATTATTGACAGGGGTCATGGCTGATGGGTCAAGTTAAGCAAAGCTTAAATAGTCTAAGTAACAATGCATCTTTATAAAGATTCATTTATTTAATTTTGTTCTATTTTCATTTTTCTTCAGGATGATGCTCTGATAGTCTATTAAAAAATCTAATGTCAAAGTAGAAATTGATGTAAGTGGTTTTATCCTTTGACAGCAATTCAGCCTATAATACTAAAAATGATAAAGTACCCATCATTAGTTCCCAGTGTTGACCAAGAAAATTCATCTCGATTTTCCGGCGTGGTTTCTCCTTGTTAGTGAGTGGTGCAGAACATAGGGCCTGACAAGGACAACTGCCTAGTTGTTGGGATGCAAAGATTAACATAGGTCCAGTGTACACATTGACGTTCCTTTGCCAGTTGGAATTGGATATAAGTGTAGGCCCTAACACCACTGTCTAGGCAAAATATCCCTCATAGCAGTCAGAGCAGTACAGTAGGACGTTATACCTCATTTTATTTCTATAATATTGGGAGCCCCAAAGTCTCAATGTGTAAAGTGTGTGCAATAGCTAGACATGGTCATCCTGTGTTTGATAGCACCTATGTCCAGGCAAAAGAGAGAGAGAAAGAGAGAGAGAGAAATGGGCTTTAACATCCACTCAACATAAACTAGGTCATTTTGGGATTAACATATGGTTTCATTTTATTTCAATAATTCGCTTGCGTGTAGGGGTCTTTAGCAGTGGGAGGAAACCGAAGTGCCTGGAGGAAACCCACGTGGTTGAGAAGGCGCCCCTATCTCCATGCCACATACGCTCACACCAGGACTTGGAACCACAGCCGCAAGCCAGAGGTGACCGGCCAGCTAGAGGTCGAAGCGCGGCACTCTAGACCACTAGGCCATCCCACCCCCCACAGTCCCCCCATGTCCAGGCAAAATTTCCCTCAAACCTCATTGCATGGGGTTTGCCTGTTTTCATTAGCTCCATATTGGAAATTAAAACCCATTTAAGTTTATTTCATGTAGTATATAACATTGACAATAACAATCGTTAACATTATAGGCGTGCGGTCCTGAGAAAAGAAAAGCAGAAAAGAGGCTGCAGATTTAACGTTGTCAGCAATAAGGTAATTTCTTGTTCTTGTAAAACCCTTTTATACTGAGCCGAATATAGTACGAGGTTTGTCCGCCCAGGTTTCATTTACAAAGCATTATCTCATAAACCATTTAACGTAACTTTCAGACTGGCTATTTTGGGTTTTTCCTTGGTTTTCTGGATTCTCCTGGTTTCCTTCCGGTGCTAAAGACTCCCAATGCGCAAGCAAATTGTTGAAATCCTGATTCTCCTGGTTCCCTTCCACTGCTAATATTGAACCCTATGTTACTCCCAAAATGACCTAGTTTGTGTCATGTGGAGGTGTATTTATAAAATTTCATTACATTGTGTTGTAAACCTGCATCTGGAACTGTCTCCAATTTGTTGATTCTTTGATGGTAGTGGTGGTAATTTGTAATTTTAGTTAATTTATGTACACATACACTATGATTAAATTCATTTATTAAAGAAGACTATTTACCATTATTCTTTCAGGCACTGGGATTCCAATTAGTTGTATATCTATGTACAAAACTATTAAAAAGAAGATTCAAGAAAAACTCTCTATTTGCAATGCTACATTTACCATATCTCCAGAATTGCAACTTCCATGTTTATAATCTTGACAATTTATATGCAACATTTTGTTGAAAGAATCCTCAGTATTTGTTGTGGTGAACAAAATAAATATATGCTGTGGAGAGGCAAATTTTATGTTGACCAAATATGAAAAATAAAGTTATACATCTGCATGTTTCAATCACTCTTTTTGTTATGCCTCTTTTCTTTTACAAATTAAGGTCCCAATGTTTTCTGCGGTATGGGGAAATGCTGCATTTTGGCCCAATCTGATGTAAAGAAATGAAATGGGGTTTAACATCCTAGTTTTTACACCTACCTGGCATATTAGGACAGGTATACACCATGCAGTGTGATATGATTGAAATTCCAAGCCCCCACCCCCTTCTCCTTCCTAACCTATTCACAAGAGAGAACATCATCAGAAAAGCATGCCATTATGACCTTTGCAAAATACTATTCTTTATTTCAAATTCCAAGCCCCCCGCCTCCGTCCTAACCTATTAGGGGGAACAACATTGGAAAAGCATGCCATGATGACCTTTGTCAGTCTACACTGAGTGGAACATTGAGCCACCGTGGCCCCTCTAAAGGAAACACCCAATGTGTAGGCAAATATTTTCTGTAACACAAGAAAGCATAACACTTTATGATGATTTTATCATACAAAATCCTCCTATCATAACCAAGCTGAAAACAAATGCTGCTGTCATGGCTATTGTGACCAAAATATTCTGCTCTGTTGAATAATCTAACTACAATTCCTGCTGTCGTGACTAATCTATATAAAATTCTCCTGTGGTATCTTTTCTGACGAAAAATTCTATTTTGTGGCTATCTCCCGAAAAATTTTGCTGTGATGGATAATCTAACGAAATTCCTTATTTGATGGATAATCTGAAGAAAAATCCAGCTTTTTAAACTAATCTATAGAAGATATCCAAGCAGAAAACAACTTCTGCTGTCATGGCTATCGTGATAAAAATAATATTCTGCTGTAATCGCTACTGTGACGAAAATTTCAGCTCTGATCAATAATCTAACCGCAATTCTTCCAGTTAGGACCAGTATATAGAAAATTCTGCTGTGATAGCCATCCTGCAGAATAAGTCTGCCGTGCTGGCTATTCTGTCGAATAAACCTGTTGTGATGGATATTCTAACGAAATTCCTTATATGATGGATAATCTAAAGAAAAATCATGCTGTTTTACCAATCTATAGAAAACCCTTCTGTTGGAGCCAAGCTAAAAACAAATTTTGCTGTTAGCTGTTGTGATGAAAATGTTATGCTGTCATGGTTATTATGACGAAAATATTCTGCCTTCATGGATTTTCTTACGGCAATTCCTGCTCTGCTGAATAATCTAACCACATTCCTGCTGTCGGGACCAATCTATAGAAAATTCTGCTGTGATAGCTATTTTAACGAAAACTCTGTTTTGGTGGTTATCTGCCGAATAACATTGCTGTGATGGATAATCTTACGAAATTCCTTATTTGATGGATAATCTGTAGAAAAATCCAGCTGTTCAAACCAATCTATAGAAAATATCCAAGCAGAAAACAATTTCTGCTGTCATGGCTATTGTGATAAAAATATTCTTCTGTAATCGCTATTGTGACGAAAATTCCAGCTCTGTTGAATAATCTAACCACAATTCTTCCAGTTAGGACCAATCTGTAGAAAATTCTGCTGTGATAGCTATTCTGGCGAATAAGTCTGCTGTGTTGACTATTCTGACGAATAAGTCTGCTGTGTTGACTATTCTGCCGAATAAACCTGTTGGGGTGGATATTCTAACAAAATTCCTTATATGATGGGTAATCTAAAGGAAAACCCTGCCGTTTTACCAATCTATAGAAAATCCTGTTGTTGGAACCAAACTAAAAAGAATTTGCTGTATAGGACTGTTGTGGTGAAAACATACTGCTGTCATGGCTATTGTGAGGAAAATATTCTGCTGTCATGGATTTTCTAACGACAATTCCTGCTCTGCTGAATAATCTAACCACAATTCCTGCTGTTGGGCACCAATCAATAGAAAATTCTGCTGTGATAGCTATTCTGACGAAAAATTCTGTTTTGGTGGCTATCTGTCGAATAATATTGCTGTGATGGATAATCTAACGAAATTCCTGATATGGTGGATAATCTGAAGAACATTCCAGCTGTTTAAACCAATCTATAGAAAATATACAAGCAGAAAACAACTTCTGCTGTCATGGCTATTGGGGTAAAAATATTCTGCTGTAATCGCTATTCTGACGAAAATTTCAGCTTTGTTGAATAATCTAACCACAATTCTTCCAGTTAGGACCAATCTGTAGAAAATTCTGCTGTGATAGCTATCCTGCAGAATAAGTCTGCTGTGCTGGCTATTCTGCCGAATAAACCTATTGTGATGGATATTCTAACGAAATTCCTTGTATGATGGATAATCTAAAGGAAAATCCTGCTGTTTAAACCAATCTATAGAAAATCCTGCTGTTTAAACCAATCTATAGAAAATCCTGCTGTTTAAACCAATCTATAGAAAATCTTGCTGTTGGAACCAAGCTAAAAACAAATTTAGCTGTATATGGCTGTTGTGATGAAGACATTCTGCTGCCATGGCTATTGTGACGAAAATATCCTGCTGTCATGGCTCATCTGACGAAAAATTATGTTTTGGTGGACATCTGCCGAATAATATTGCTGTGATGAATAATCTAACGAAATTCCTTATTTGATAGATAATCCGAAGAAAAATCCAGCTTTTTAAACTAATCAATAGAAGATATCCAAGCAGAAAACAACTACTGCTGTCATGGCTATTGTGATAAAAAATATTCTGCTGTAATCACTACTGTGACGAAAATTTCAGCTCTGATGAATAATATAACCGCAATTCTTCCAGATAGGACCAGTATATAGAAAATTCTGCTGTGATAGCCATCCTGCAGAATAAGTCTGCCGTGCTGGCTATTCTGTCGAATAAACCTGTTGTGATGGATATTCTAACGAAATTCCTTATATGATGGATAATCTAAAGAAAAATCCTGCTGTTAAAACCAATCTATAGAAAATCCTGCTGTTTAAACCACTCTATAGAAAATCCTGCTGTTGGAACCAAACTAAAAACCAAATTTTGCAGTTATGCTTATGTGATGAAAATATTCTGCTGTCATGGCTATTGTGACGAAAATATTCTGCTGTCATGGATTTTCTAACGGCAATTCCTGTTCTGCTGAATAATCTAACCACATTCCTGCTGTTGGGACCAATCTATAGACAATTCTGCTGTGATAGCTATTTTAACGAAAACTCTGTTTTGGTGGTTATCTGCCGAATAACATTGCTGTGATGGATAATCTTACGAAATTCCTTATTTGATGGATAATCTGAAGAAAAATCCAGCTGTTTAAACCAATCTATAGAGGATATCCAAGCAGAAAACAATTTCTGCTGTCATGGCTATTGTGATAAAAATATTCTTCTGTAATCGCTATTGTGACGAAAATTCCAGCTCTGTTGAATAATCTAACCACAATTCTTCAATTTAGGACCAATCTATAGAACATTCTGCTGTGATAGCTATTCTGACGAAAAAGTCTGCTGTGCTGGCTATTCTGCCGAATAAACAAGATGTGATGGATATTCTAACGAAATTCCTTATATGATGGATAATCTAAAGAAAAATTCTGCTGTTTAAACCGAACTATAGAAAACCCTTCTGTTGGAACCAAGCTAAAAACAAATTTTGCTGTTAGCTGTTGTGATGAAAAAAAAAATTCTGCTGTAATCGCTATTGTGACGAAAATTTCAGCTCTGTTGAATAATCTAACCACAATTCTTCCAGTTAGGACCAATGTGTAGAAAAGTCTGCTGTGATATCTATTCTGACGAATAAGTCTGCTGTGTTGACTATTCTGCCGAATAAACCTGTTGGGGTGGATATTCTAACAAAATTCCTTATATGATGGGTAATCTAAAGGAATATCCTGTCTATAGAAAATCCTGCTGTTGGAACCAAGCTAAAAAGAATTTGCTGTATAGGACTGTTGTGGTGAAAAGATACTGCTGTCATGGCTATTGTGAGGAAAATATTCTGCTGTCATGGATTTTCTAACGACAATTCCTGCTCTGCTGAATAATCTAACCACAATTCCTGCTGTTGGGCACCAATCAATAGAAAATTCTGCTGTGATAGCTATTCTGACGAAAAATTCTGTTTTGGTGGCTATCTGTCGAATAATATTGCTGTGATGGATAATCTAACGAAATTCCTGATATGGTGGATAATCTGAAGAACATTCCAGCTGTTTAAACCAATCTATAGAAAATATACAAGCAGAAAACAACTTCTGCTGTCATGGCTATTGGGGTAAAAATATTCTGCTGTAATCGCTATTCTGACGAAAATTTCAGCTTTGTTGAATAATCTAACCACAATTCTTCCAGTTAGGACCAGTCTGTAGAAAATTCTGCTGTGATAGCTATCCTGCAGAATAAGTCTGCTGTGCTGGCTATTCTGCCGAATAAACCTATTGTGATGGATATTCTAACGAAATTCCTTGTATGATGGATAATCTAAAGGAAAATCCTGCTGTTTAAACCAATCTATAGAAAATCCTGCTGTTTAAACCAATCTATAGAAAATCCTGCTGTTTAAACCAATCTATAGAAAATCTTGCTGTTGGAACCAAGCTAAAAACAAATTTAGCTGTATATGGCTGTTGTGATGAAGACATTCTGCTGCCATGGCTATTGTGACGAAAATATCCTGCTGTCATGGCTCATCTGACGAAAAATTATGTTTTGGTGGACATCTGCCGAATAATATTGCTGTGATGAATAATCTAACGAAATTCCTTATTTGATAGATAATCCGAAGAAAAATCCAGCTTTTTAAACTAATCTATAGAAGATATCCAAGCAGAAAACAACTACTGCTGTCATGGCTATTGTGATAAAATATATTCTGCTGTAATCACTACTGTGACGAAAATTTCAGCTCTGATGAATAATATAACCGCAATTCTTCCAGATAGGACCAGTATATAGAAAATTCTGCTGTGATAGCCATCCTGCAGAATAAGTCTGCCGTGCTGGCTATTCTATCGAATAAACCTGTTGTGATGGATATTCTAACGAAATTCCTTATATGATGGATAATCTAAAGAAAAATCCTGCTGTTAAAACCAATCTATAGAAAATCCTGCTGTTTAAACCACTCTATAGAAAATCCTGCTGTTGGAACCAACCAGTTATGCTTTTGTGATGAAAATATTCTGCTGTCATGGCTAGTGTGACGAAAATATTCTGCCTTCGTGGATTTTCTAACGGCAATTCCTGTTCTGCTGAATAAACTAACCACAATTCCTGCTGTTGGGACTAGTCTATAGAAAATTCTGCTGTGATAGCTATTTTGGCGAAAGTACTGTTTTGGTGGTTATCTGCCGAATACCATTGCTGTGATAGATAATGTAACGAAATTCCTGATATGATGAATAATCTGAAGAAAAATCCAGCTGTTTAAACCAATCTATAGAAGATATCCAACCAGAAAACAACTACTGCTGTCATGGCTATTGTGATAAAAATATTCTGCTGTTATAACCGCTGCTGTGACGAAAATTTCAGCTCTGTTGAATAATCTAACCACAATTCTTCCAGTTAGGACCAATCTGTAGCAAATTCTGCTGTGATAGCTATTCTGACTAATAAGTCTGCTGTGTTGGCTTTTTTGCCGAATAAACCTGTTGTGATGGATATTCTAACGAAATTCCTTATATGATGGATAATCTAAAGGAAAATCATGCTGTTTAAACCAATCCATAGAAGCGCATGCTGTTTATACCAAACTATAGAAAATCTTGCTGTTGGAACCAAGCTAAAAACAAATTTAGCTGTGTATGGCTGTTGTGATGAAAATATTCTGCTGCCATGGCTGTTGTGGTGAAAATATTCTACTATGATGGATATGCTAATGACTATTCCTCCTCTGCTGAATATACTAAATAATATAATGACAATTCCTGCTGCGGGAACAATCTATAGAAAATTCTGCCGTGATAGCTATTCTGATGAAAAATTCTGTTTTGGTGGCTATTATGCCGAATAATTCTGCTGTTCAGATGAATAATCTAACCACAATTCCTGATACGAATGGTTATCTTCGAAAAAATAATGTTGTTGGGTGCAATGTATAGAAAATCCTGCTGAGAACGAATTATTCCTGTCGGGACCAATCGAAAGAAAATTCAGCTGTGATAGCTATTTTGACCCAAAATTTGTGATGGCTATTGTGCCTAATAATACTGCTGTGATGGATAATAATCTAAAGAAAGAAATTCCTGATATAATTGATATTCTAAAGAATCTAACGGGGAACTCCTGATATGATGGATATCTAAACAAAAACCCTCTGTTGGGACCAATCTATAGAAAATCGTGTTGTGGGAACTAATCTGAAAACAAATTGTGCTGTGATGGCTATTCCGACGAAAAATTCTGCTGGCCCGAACATTCGCAGTTTCTGTAAGACTCTTATGGGGGCTGTTTTAGTTTTCAACTGTATGTTTTATAGAATAATATTCCATGCAGTATAAAAAAAAACCGTTTTAAAATGTTTATTTAAAGCCGCTTTAACAGACACTGCATACAACTGATATGTCTATAATTTGGTTGTTGTTTTTTTTTGTGTTTTTTTATACGATTACATTGTCACTTTGTAAAGTGCCCCTAAACACGGAATATGAAAGGGTGCACTATAAATATGCTGTAATAATAATAATAAATATGATGTAATAGTAATAAATATGCTGTAATAATTTAGTAATAAATATACTGTAGTAATCTAGAGAAAATCTTATTGTTGAGACTAATCTATTGAACATCCTGCTGTGAGGGCAAATCGGAACCATTATAAATAATTACTGCTTTGAGGGGTGGGGTGGGGCAATCTTTAGAGAATAATGGTGGGGGCATTAATCTTAAGAAAAATTTTGCTGTGAAAGCCAAACTGAACAAAGCACTCTCAGACTTTAGTTTATAATTTACTCAAAATTGTTCGCCTTATTTTAACTAAAATATAGCCCTTGGCTGTTTTAATGTATCAAATAGGCATACATGAATAAGAAACAATGTGCAAAGTTTTGAGTTTGGGGATCAAAGATATTTCTTATAAACAGTAATTGAAAGTTGAGTAAATTATTAACTTAAGCCTGAGAATGCTTAGTGAACTCGAGGCCAGATCGCGATGTGATGGATAATCTAAAGAAAACTTTGTTGTGGGGGCTAATGCGAATAAAAATTCTGCTGTGACGGCAATCTATATAACATCATTGGGACCACAGAAATACTAATATTATTATAACATGCAATATTTAAAAAATCGTGCCGTGGGCGCTAATAAAAAAAATCATGTTGTTGGGACCAATGGAGAAAATACTGTTGGGGACATTCTAAATAAAAACAATCCTGCTGTGAAAGCCAATATAACTATCGTGTGTGTGTGTGTGGGGGGTATATATAGAAAAATTAAAACATTGAATGTTTATCTATTTCTTTCGTGACTTTTTGTGAATGTGCGGGGAGGGGGATTAATGGCATTATGGGCGAAAGACAGATTGTCAAAGTTAGGGATATAAATATGGCTATATTAGTTTATGGTTCTACTTTAAATTCGTGGCCTGGAATAGCAGTAGAACAGGTTTTAACATTTATGTGGTCTGCCTCCAGTTGTTAGAATTATTTCCCTTGATATTTCTAAGGTGAAGGCTGACAGCTGTCAATCATTCTGCACTGGTGTGTATGATGCCTGTCACTTTGTCGTAGCTCTGAAAGAGTGTTCACCTATTGGACATGCTCTCCAGCTAAGAAGTAAAGAGCGAGTCACGATCAGACGGACTCGGCATCTAAACACTATTCCGCTAAATGGGATTGTGGAGTGGAAGTCACGATAAGACGGGCTTGGCACCTAAACACAAAATTCCAAACAGAGTATACAGAACGGGTTAGTTGAGTAAGGGGAGACCATGATAAGACGGGTCTGGCACCTAAAGACTATACCCAGAACGAAGACATCTACCAATCCAGATAATAAGTTTTTATTAGTAAATAAAGGGAAGACCTTCCCACTAAACCTAATCCATGGCTTATGGCCGACAATGGAAAGATTGCAAAATCATATTCTAACAACAGGTAGCAGCTTCGGCTTTCCTACTTCTAGTCTGCGATATCACATTAGTGGAAGCGGACGTTAAACATACCATTCCAGTTCCTGTTCCAGCTAAGAATATGACGTCATCGTTTGACATAACTTGTGGAATATGTATAACCTCGTTCTTCGAGTCCCTTGTTACAAATGGAGCTGAAACGCATTATGGTACACCAATGGTAGAATGCCTATTTTGTCTTAAATATTGGATATCAGAGGGCCATATTTTCCAGGTATGATCACCACATCAATGTTGTTTTAAATTGATACATAATTCGTATTTTCATTGTTAAAGACTTTGGATGATAATGAGTTAGAGACTTAGCTACTTTAATGAATTGTTTTAGTGACGAAGAAGACATGAACAACGAATACAAAGTTGTTCAGTGTCTTCATTTATTGTAATTTTATATTTATTAGTAACAGTTGGCACGGCGTTACATGGTTCTAACCACGAACCAGAAGTAGCATAACTCCGTGAAACAAGAAGTGGTAGGTCATCGCTTCCAAGTCATGGCTACTCCAAGTCCGAGCTACTCCTATAAACCAAATTTCAGCCTGGGGACAGCCCTAGGCTTGGCGCAAACCCTGAACAGACAAATTAAGAAACGACAGTAGCAAATATCCAGGCGCGGATCCAGAGGGGGGGGGGCAGGGAGTCCCCCCCCCCTCTCAGGCTTGAAAAATTTTTATGCGATTTTTTGGCGATTTTTAGACCTGTAATTTTGGAATTTACCTTCCGCAAATACGTCAGAATGCACCAAATTGAATCTAATTTACCAAATTTTTCTGGAGGAGAGCCCACCAAACCTCCCGTTAATTGGTTGAGCGCCCACCGCAATTATCAAACCTAGCCCCCCCCCCCCCCCTGCAAAAAATCCTGGATCTGCGCCTGATATCAGTATAGATAGTAATAAAAGTAACCATGACATCATTTCATGTCAGTTGCCAAGGGTCATCAGCCACTCATCTCAATATGTGGGTGCAGGTGATAACGGGCAACGAAACTCCTTGTTAGCGTGGGGGTTTTAGATGGCCGAACGGTTAACGCGTGCGCCTTGTATTATAAGGGCTGTCATTGGGTCAACTGGTGTGTTTTCATTTCCTCGGTTGTACGTGACAAGGGATAAGATCGCCTGTTCAACCTTGTGGGTTTTCTCTGCCTCCTCCGGTTCCTTCGCACTGCTAAAGACCCTAAGCCCAAGCGAATTATTGCAGTCCCGAAATGTCTTAGTTTGTGTCGCGTGGACTTTACCCCCCCCCCCCCTTCTGGATGCCCCGGTTGTAGGTGACAGGGAGTAGGTCGCCCATCCATCTTAATGGGGTTTCGCCCGGTCCTCCGGTTTACTTCCACTGTTAAAGACCCCTACCTACACACAAATATGTTATTCAATTCCATGTTCAATGCAACTGTTCTGTCACAGGTTTCATCGAATGCATCTGAATTTAAGTTTTTTCTATACAGCACAGCAAACATGGCATATGACGAAGACATGTTCTGACATCTTCAGTTGATATTAACGTGCATTAAGCAAACCCAATCAATACATGATAAGATAGACTTGGTTCACTTACTTTCTTGATGGAATTCCTTCCAATAATTTCAAATATATTACCCTCCATCTTGTACAGGCTACACTCACAAGGTTTGGCTCTCTCAGAATAATTAATCCTTGATGTTTTTCCAAATGTATATGACCTGAGTACTGATAAATTAAGAACAATTAGTACGACATTTCCTTCATAACAAGATCACTGCGTTCCATCATGTATAATCTTTATTTCTGGCATGCGCGGCAAGACGTCGTGTTCAAATTTGACGTCACCGCATCGATATACCTGAGAATGGAAACCGTTAAATCGGGTACGCTTGATTAACCGGGAACTGTTGTAACATGAAATGGCACTAGTTGTTTTGAATGACTTTACGTCTGGTTGATCAAGAAGGGTTTTTACCTGAGATTGAACGACAATCCACTAGTGCTTTTCAGTGAACGCAATTCCCATTAATAAACAATGAGATAGGTAATGGAATTGGTAGAGTTATCGATCTTATTGGCGGAAATCAATTGCCGTCTGCTACACGATATTAGCGCGTGGTGGTAAAGGTCAATAGGTAATACGTCATGAATTTTTTATGGCAAGAATTTAATCTTTACTTCCGATCGGAAGCACGTTTTATAAAAAATAAAACTTAATCAAAGCGTCTGAAATTATCGACCGAAAACTGAGCTAAAGTTTACATAAGTAGAGTTGATCTATTGACAGTTGTTTTCAGACATAATGATCAAATGGTGGATCTATGCATTATGTTATTTCAGCACTAAAGAATGGATCTATTCATAATATGTAGGCTCCCGCCTAGAATGTCAGGGGTTCGAATGTCCTTTAGATCTGGATCGTCCAAGCCCAGTTCCCACTTGTTAGGCGTGGAGCCATTCGGCACAAATAGAACTATCTACTCTAGCCTACTCAGATCTCTGACCTGTAAATGGCCGCCATGTCCAACAATTAGTATTCTATTTTTTCTAAATGCGGTCCTACACCGAATCACATCTGTTAAACACAGTTTTAGGAAATCAAAGTAGAATATGTAATTTTCAAAATTTTCGAAATATACTTCATATTTTCGACTACAATCTTCAATTTGTGACATAGAATATCTGTCAACTAGCTTAGTGTCTGTTCGCGAGCGGAGTTAATTGTAGACAGACAGCATAAGTTTAGTATGGGGTCGTGGCAAGGAGTAGGGTCGCCTGTCCAGCCTCGTGCGTTTTCTCCGGGTTCCTTCCACTGCTAAAGACCCATGTGCGCAAGCGAATTAAAATTAAACCGTATGTTAGTCCCGAAATGACATAGTTTGTGTTGAATGGATGTTAAACCGCATTTCATTTGCTTAGTTCGGATAGAACAATACGGTCAACTGTGTAAACTGGTGGACATAAAAGAACCCTTTACGGTTAAAATTAGGGAGAGTGCTAGATCAGAGACGGTGCTGCGCGTTTTAGCGCATATGACGTCATATGTGGATTGTGGGTTAGGATCTGTAGATTTCGTCTAAGTACGAGATGTAAACAGGGCTAACGCTAACCCTAATCCTGGAGGACAAAACCTTACCCTTTACCCTAACACACACTCAACATATGACTTAATAATTAAGTGCAGAGCCGTCGCCGGTCTAACTTTCTCCAAACATTAAATGAATAGTGGACGGAAATATTTATGATAGGCCTAATTTGTACATTTTGCATTGAAATCTCACTTATAAACAATAAAACAATACCTGTGTGTTGAACTAAAAATGTTCACATTCTTTCTTATTCCATATTCTGTTAACCGGGGTTTCGAGTGTGGTTTCCCGTTGTCAGTGGTACAGTGCGAAGGATCTTACAAGGATAGCTTGAAATTCGATATAAGAGAGTAGGTCATAGTATCGCTGCCCGGGCAAAATTTCCTTCATAGCACACTGTATTGCGTATACCCGTCTTCATTAGCCCAGTCAGGGCGGAACAGTAGGGCGTTACACCCAATTTCATTTCATTTCATTTATCCATATACATTGTACTAAGTCGTTTTAAAAATATCTATTGTGTAAATACAATGCATTCTTTTGTAAAGATCAACAAAGAAGTCTGGTAAGCCAACAAAGGGTGAGCATCCGCATCACATCCGACATTCCATTTAAAATATTAAATTTTAACCGGCAAATTATAATGAGATGAATACTTATAAACCACAACTGTTGCCATGACAACTGTATGGCGGCCAGGGGAATGCGTGCAGTTTGGGTGTTTTTTTGTTGGTAAAGGAAGTGGGGGCAGGGGATTTGGGGTTTGGGTTGAGTTTTTTGATTTTTTTTAAATCTATTTATCTGTTTTCGGTTTTGGGGGGAAGCTGCTTATTTTTGAGTTCTTTGCAATCTGATTAACTTTTCTAGATCCTTGTTTAGTAAAGACAAGAAAAAACGAAATTTCAAACTATAAAAAACGAAACGAAATAGGATCCGTGTTTTTGGTGTGAGGTTCGAGGTGAGGGATTCTTTGTGGTAAAATATGTGGTCACCAATTACAAATTTAAGGGTGAAGGGGGTGGGGGCATACTGTCTCAGTGGTTAAGGCATTCAACGCTAACCAGGGGATCTCAGTGGTGCAAGATGGAGGACCCGACGAGGAGCAATGACTCGTCGTTCGGATGGTATGGGAAACTGAGGTCCCGTGTAATGGCAAAATGAATATGTAACTCAAATACGTTATAATTTAAACTAAACAGTGTCTTGAAACAACTTGTTGGGGACATGGCTTAATTTCTTAGGCTTCATACATTAAAATTCGGTGAATGCGAGGACATTGTCTGTGCGGTAGAAGCTGTGTTAAACATACATTGTGCAAGAGTTAAATCTGCCTATTCCAGGTCTTTCTTTGGGCCTGAAATGTTACATATTAATGCCATTCATTACCATGAAAAGACCTTGATGCCATCTTATGTGTCAAATTTTACTGGATTTGAATCCGATTTGCTGCTCAACGCTGATTGATGAAAACTGAATAATTGGGACTACGCTTTTATCGTACCTAGTTTCGTAAGGTTGATAGAGGCTAGGCCTTAAATTCAAACGCTAATATCCCGATTCAGGGTGGAGCAATTTGACTGAGAGTTTCATCATATTCCCTTTACATTTTCTATATTTTTACCAATTATAGTGAGAACTGTCAGCGCTGTAACTAATCTATAAATCCCCTTTAACTGCATGTGATTTCATTTTAGTTTTGAGCTCAATAATTGTCAACTATTGAGGGTTTTGAATCTACGCAGAAATATAGGCTAACCATATATCGGCAAAAGAAACGCATACCGTACAACGCCTGTTATACTGTTATAGAGACTTGTCATAATTCGTACAATACAGGAGGCTAGAATATTCCAGTATTCAATAAATGCTCATATATCTGATCGATTTTTCTCTTTTGTTTTCATCTTTCTTGCGTCTACTTAAAGGCTTTTTGTCGCTATTCCTGACATTGATCCGTTGCCTAGAATAACAAAGATTATTGATATTAATCCACGGTCTGGGAGAAATTCTACTACACTTGTATAATAATACATGATATTAATACGCGGTGTCAAAATATTCTAAAGTCTGTGGTAAATTCTAGTAGATGTATATAATGTATATGGTTAGATATGTATTTCATAAGACCAACTCAGGCCCGGACCCAGGATTTTGTCGAGTGGGGGGGGGGCACACATTGGAACAAAGGGTAATATGTCGCAACCTTGGATTGCTTGGGCGGAGACAATGCGTAAATCATGTTTATATAATCTATTAAAGAGCAGATATGTGAACCCCATCTCCCTGGATCCGCGCCTGGAACTTCAAGTTTGGGCAAAGATCACAAGATGTGAATATTTTTAGTGCTAATTCCAACCCTAACTCTAACCCTGGACCTAGCTATAAAGCTTACCCTACAACAATCACGTTTCCTAACCATATTTACATCTCAATGCAATGACTTTGACGAAAATTGAGCTGGCCTAAGAAATATATCCAGCCGGAGAGGTACAGTTGTCAAAAGGAATGCAAGGATGATGTGAACATCGGCAGGCAGTTTAAAGGAGCTGAATCTCTATTATTTGGCATCTAGAAATGGACACTAATTGATCGCAACGACAATCGATGCGTAATTGTCCAAAGATTTCAAGTTCATTGAAAGAAGCAAGTTGTGTACATAACATATTAGTTCAATCCATCATGTTATAGCTTTAGAATAAAGTATCTCCGTGTTGAAATATCGCGGCTATACAATGGGCCTATATATGATTGTATCTGCGTGTTGAAATATCGCGGAGTGGGCCTATATAATATGATTGTATTGAGTCTATAAATATACCACTGTTCTCTGATCAAGTTTCTGATAAAGTTGCGTGATGGAAGGAAAGTCTTTTTAGTTTATAATTCATTGAATGTGACATTTTTGTACTGTCAATGGGTCAACTGGGCTTAAAGTGACTGCACCAAATTTCACGAGAGGCATTATTCAAGTTTGCCTATTGCTGGTCTTTCTTTACACCTTGAATGTCGTATAAATTGTTAATTAGACATTTATCAACATGGCAAAATCATAATCAACTCTCGATGCCATCTGATGTTCGAGATTTGATCTAGATTAGAACTGTTGGATCATTTAATGATTTTATTTAAAGGACAATATTGGTGCCAGTCATTATCACATATGTGATAGAACTGATTAAATACTTTCCAAATATAATATTAACACAGAGATCATCGCTACCATAGAGGAGTAATACAGGATTCTTGAATCGGAAGTGACGAACTCCAAAGGAAAACACGAGTTATCTCTCTATGTGAATGACTGAAGTGATGAGTGTTGACAGATAAACAGCCGAGTTTCTGCTCACTAATAATTCCTTCGAAGACAAAAAGTTGTTATATGGGACCACAAGGGGTTATCTGACGATACAATAAAGTAATTAAGTGTCATAAGATAAGAGAACACGGGAAAAATAGAAATACTCCGTACAGCCCCTTGTTTTTATCCATAATATAGGGGAGACCGGGGCACATTGAACCACTTTGTTCACATGCATGTTTGTCCTCATTTCATATCAAATGTTTTTATTAGATCTCTTTATTTCATGATCAAAATTTAAAAGAAAATCAATATGCCCTCTTATATGGATCAAACCCCGGTTTATCTGGATTGTATAGATTAGACATATATGAACTTAAGTACAAGAAATTTCTAGGAATATGGAATATTTTTCTCTTTTAAGCGCTTTTTTGAAAAATTCACTGCCTAAGAAAATAATTGAAAGCATGTGGCTTATTGATGGAGAAATGGGTCTAAGAAGTTATCTCACTTCTGTATAGTGTTGGGTTGTATAGTGTTATTTATAAAGGATATATTCATGGTGGTTCAATGTGCCCCGGTCTCCCCTATCTTATAAAAACATGGTAATGCACGGACTTTTAATCTGTTTTTCTTTCCTGTTCTCTTATCTAGTGGCAGTCAATTCTTTTTATGAATTGTAAGATATTCTCTCACAGTGTCACACAGCAACTTTAGGTCTTCGATGGAATTATTAGTGAGCAGATATTCGCCCATGTATCTGTTCTCACTAGTCACTTCAGTTAGTTATATAGATGAATAACCCGTGTTTTCCTTTGGCGTTCGTCACTTCCGATTCACGAATCCTTTATTTCTCCTCTATGGTAGTGATGATCTCTGTGTTAATATTATATTTGGAAAGTGTTTAATCAGTTCTATCACATATGATAATGACTGGCACCAATATTGTCCTTTAAAAATGGAGGAGTGAGACTTAGTCTCATATACATATAGTACCGTGGTTACGATAATTAATATCAATGCACACATCTTGTCAAAACTACAAAGAGTGAGAACTTGGCTCAAAATAAAGAAATTTGAATGAAATTTTCAATAGTCATTTCGCATTATCTATTTTTGAAATATTATGACACGAATGTCCAGTTCTTTATCTAAATCTTACACAATGTATCGTTATTTACCAACCAGGCTTATGAAGACGGACATATGAGGGATATTTTGCCCAGGCAGTGGCGCTACGGTCAAATCTTGTTTCGAACTCCAACTAGTATACGGGTTATCCGTTTTTAGTCCCTCACGAAGGGGGAGACACATAAGTCACTAAGCCACAGCGGGTTCCTAAAACAGGAGGTGCAGGGGGTACACCTCCATAAAAATAAGGCGTCCCGAGAAATTCCCCCCAACCCCACACCAAAAAAAAAAAAATTGACAATCTTTCAATTATAAAATAATACACTAATCAGTCGATCGGTTTAAATGGCGTCCACATGTCAATGGGTTCCCGTATATTACTTATGTGGAGGCTATGGCGCTCACCTTTCTACTGTACTCCCACTTTTAAAATCCTACATACGACCATGCCCTAAAATATAAAGAATCATCAACAGATGTACCTCTCCTTTAAAAGCAGATAAGACTAGAAATATTATGATTTAAAATGTAATATCATTTAAATCTCTATTAACACAAGAATAGACAATCCATCTATTAATATATCTGTAACGTCATCAAGATGTTTGTTATAGTCAATTCATTAATAAATCAGTTTAATTTGATTACGTCATCGCTTTTCTTGAACATCGATCTGGAAGAAGATTGCACGTAGAATAAAGATTAGATCAATAAGATACAAGAAATACAGAATGCGTGAACTCCGGGAACAATGTTGACGAATGTGGTGTCAGGTATTCCAGAAAGAACAACCATGTTCTCACTAGGTATAGCAAACTCGAGCATGTTTTGGATGTGGCTTTTTATTAGATAAGCGGTGTTTTAAAGGGCGTACTGATCTATTCTTTGGAACCTTAAAATAGATGAAAATGGGTTTAAAGAGAGAGAGAGAGAGAGAGAGAGAGAGAGAGGGAGAGAGAGAGAGATGTAGGGTTCCACGCGCACTTGACACAAACTAGGTCATTTCTGGACTTACATATGGTTAAATTCTATTTTATCAATTCGCTTGCGCGTAGTTATGATGGTGGCGGGGGGGGGGGAGAGAAAATCCACAAGATAAAACAGGCGATTTCTTATAAATTATCTTTGGTGAAATACGTGAACAGTCAAAATTGTACACGGTTTTATATCATTATTGTTATGTCGGTCTGTTGAGGGTTGGGGCTGTCCCGAAGCTGAAATGTGGTGTATAGGGGGTAGCTCGAACAGGAGATCTAACATAGGTCTTGCGGCGATGAAGTACCGTTCCGGTTTCGGAGTTATCCAATATTTAAAACAAAGTAAATATTTTATAATCAGCTGTTACACACGTAGAAACGAGAGAGAGAGAGAGAGAGAGAGAGAGAGAGAGGTCCACTCGACACAAACTAGGTAATTTCGGGACTAATATATGGTTTAATTTCTTTTTAATAATTTGCTTGCAAGGGGTCTTTAGCAGTTGCAGGAAACTGGATGATCCGATGATAACCCAAAGGTTGGACAGGCGACCCTACCCCTAATGAAACACAAAACGGGGAATCGAACATGCCAGTTGACTCAATGACAAACCCAATTATGACGCAACACGCACGCGCTAAAAATTTGGCCATCCAACCCAGCTTCAAAAAAAATAAGTCTAGTTAAAATTATACTGTCATATCGTTTCGGCCAGTCCGAAATAAATAGCTGGCTCAGGCCCAATTTGGTCTTCCTCATTTACATTCGAGATGCCTGTATCACGTTGATTGAGCGTTCGGGTTTATATGATATTCATACTTTAGACCACAGATATAAAAGGTATTCTTACTTTAAGACATGGGAGTCGGTATTATCGTTAAGTCGTTGTCTTTGTATGAACAGACGACTAAAGGGCGACAATCTTACGATAGAAATAAAATGGGGTTTAACGTCCTACTCTTTTGTACCTAACTTGGGCTAATGGAAGACGGGCATACGCCATACAGTGTGCTATGAGGGAAATTTTGCCCGGCCTACTCTTATATCGAATTCCAACTGTCAGGGGATATTTTACGTGCACTCCAATGTGTACACGGGACCTCGGTTTTTCGTCCCATCCGAACGACTAGGCAACTGTCCTTGTCAGTCCCTCCTTCTGCATCACTGACAGCGGGAAATCACGCCGGAAATTCTAGATGAACTTTCTCGGCCAATGCAGGGATCGAACACCCAACCTCCAGGCTAGTGAACCAGCGCCTTATCCACTTAGCCACCGTGACCCCCTTACGATAGAGATATTTCTACAAATGGTTACGATTTGTATCAAATGCACAGTGATCGCGTGGGCATGACCATTAAAGTTTCCAAATGAAATGGGAGATAATCTGTTTTGTACCGAATGGGCTAAATGACAAACTCTGTGCGGTGTGTTATGTTGCCCGGGCAGCGACACTACGGAGTACTCTTATTTCGAATTGCAACTGTCAAGGTTTCTTTTACGTGCACGCATATGTGTACAATGGACCTCGGATTCTGCATCCTACCGCAATGAATAAACACTGTTCCTTGTCAGGCAACGATGAATGTTTTCTGGACAAACCGGAGTGAAATCGAGCGCCATTTTTATTTAATCCACGACTAGAAAATATCAATAAACTGTTTCTCGGCCGACACCGATCACAGGATCTGAAGTGAGCCAACACCTTACTCACCGTGCCTGGTTGGTAAATTATGTTGTGAGGATTAGTGGTTTAACGCGTTTATGTGATAGCATAAGGTCTGTCATTAAATCAAGTGGCGTGGTTTCGATTCCCCGCTGCTACTTGACAAGAGTAAGGTCGCCTTTCCAATCTTTTGGGTTTTCTTCGGACCCCCCCCCCCCCCATTGCCGAAGATCCTGTGTACACAAGCGAATTACCTAAATAAAACTGAACCATATGTTAGTCCCGAAATGACCTAGTATATGCCGAGGGACGTTAAACCCCATGTACATCTGGGGAATCGAAACCACGCCAGTTGACTAAATGATAGGCCTTTTAACAGGGCGCGCACGTGCTAACCATCCGCTCCCACCCCCCAACCGACAAGGAATCTTTTACACCACGCTAATGTGTACACGTGACCTATCCGAACGGCTAGACGGCTGTCCTTGTCAGGCTGGTCAATAGAAAGTAATAAGAACAACAACTTTAACCAAAACGTTTTAATTTATAACAAATAACACATTTACATCTTGAATGGTGAAAACAGGTGTACAGGGGGAAGATAGTAACGGGGCAATTTGGAAACTTTTTAACGTAATGCTGACCCAATGAGTTGATATGAATATCACAAATTTATCATTCACATTAGTATTTAGTGAGTTAAAACGTCACTTCCGTTTAAAAGAAATGAATAACTTAGTCGTCACTTTAACAAAACGATCTGACGGACTCCATTTAAAAATACAAAATGGGGGATTAAATTCAAATCAAAATAGAGTATAACAAAATAATACATTAAGTACAATTTACACAAATAGCTTAATTCTCTTTATAATTGTCTAAAAGCACATTTAATGCCAAGGGCTTGTGTGTCCTTTTTAGGAGGTCCATCCTTCTGGGGAGTTAGCACTAGGATTCTGAGGAACTGGACGACCACCGTTACATCCAGCTATGACGTTCATAGGGGCGTACGGATAGTTTCGAACATTTGGATCGGTCATATTAGAGGCACTATTAAGATACAAGTTAGTGAATGCGTTCATGTTCATACTTGAAGGAAAGGCCTCCATGAAATTCATATTCATACCATATCCTTGTAGAGCCTGATTATTCCAATAAGCTGTCATTTGATTCATCATCTGTTGCTGGGAATTCACATAGCACGTAGTCGGATCTCGGGACCCCGGGGACGATTCGGCACTTGTCGATTCTGCTCGGCAACTTTCGTCGTCAACTGGAGAGGTCGGAGAAACCTGGGACGAACACGAACTACCATAGGGCGAATTTTCAGTTGGTGATTTTGATACGTAGCCTTCCGATCCTGTTGGACTTTGGTTGTAAGAGCTATGCTGACTGACAAATGGATTCCATATCGGACCAGCATTATCCGATAACTGCGATCTTGCGAGGGGGGTTGATTCTGGAGACGATCCACTGGATGATGGAGAGGTGTTGTTAGAAATACCTATAGGCATAGACCAGTTATTATGAATCATGTTGGTTACTGGGGCGACGATTCCATCTGGATAACCGTAACCATGATTTGGTAGAACAATGGCATTAGGATTCGATTCGTTGTTTCGTGGTTTCTTCTTGGCCCCATCTTTAAATCGATAACGTCTGCGAAGGAAGCTGCCATGATCGAACATGTCTTCATAATCGGGGTCAATGGCCCATTGATGACCTTTCATACCAGGCTTACGATCCAATTTAACAAAACAGTCATTTAGGGCCAGGTTATGGCGAATTGAACCCCTCCAACCTTTAGAGTTGGGGTGATCTCGATAATACGGAAACCTCTCTGTTATAAAACTGTAAATCTCGTGAAGGGTCAATTTCCTCTCTGGTGAGTTTGCGATACCCATACTTATCAGAGCAATGTAGCTGTATGGGGGTTTCCCTTTTGGAATAGGCCTCTTTCGTTTTCTCGAACCACGTGATGTTGTTTTGGGACTGTCTTCTTCTTCCTGGTCTTCTTCGTTTTGAATCAGATCCGGCTCGTTGCCACTGCTGTTTTCTGTTGGAAGATGTTCTCTGTTCTCGTCACCATCACTACTCACACTAACCAGAGATTGTTCACAACTTCTGATGCCGTCTTGAGACTTTTCTTCGTCAATAATCAAGGGCCTCTGTGATTCCTCCAATACGTCATATCCCGTTTGACCACTGACGTAATTCTGATATCGATAACCCGTGTTTGGCGGCATACTTTGGGCGTTTTGAATATTCTGCATATAGGGGATATTCCTGTACAAAGTTGGCTCTGGCGGGAAATAGCTTGAATATCCATTATAATTATCTAATCTAGCTGCCATGTTGTCTATCTTATCACTGATGCCGTATACAGAAGCGTACTGGTTCATGTTTAGCGTATTTTCCAACTTGGGTTGGAAATCTGTGTTGGCAGTACTTGAATTTGTTTCAGATATAGTTTGTAAGTTTGTTCGATCGATTAGAGGTGTAGAACTGGTCTGCATATTGATGGTTTTTCTCCCACTTTTATATCCAAAATATCGTCTGTCACATTCCAGAAAATATTACTCCAAAGTTATTTTCTTTATTGTCTTCTCCCACGCCAGTTGTCATCAACTTCAACTCAACCAGACAAGTAAACAGAACACGTGACCTATCTTGCTCGTGCACTGCATGCAGGTAGAGGCTAAAGTTGATAGTGTCACTGAAGCCGACATGTAGCCCTTAATCAAGAATAACAAAGGTCACGTGATTTGTTAATCTTAGCGGATTAAGGATTAATCAAGAGATTAACTCCAGTAATCGAACCAATTAGAGGTAAGCATACCCGAAATCCTACACCAGTCGCAGAAATATTTTAGTATGTAATAAATCCATTTCTAGGCGTGGATAATGTAGAAATTACTTGGATGAAACCCATTTTTTCCGATTTCAATGCAATTTTTCAAAATAAACAGAATTTATTTAATTTGACACGCAAACAGAATCATATATTCTCAATTTCTGAATGTTTTCAGATATTTCAACTTACACACTGTACAAATATCGTCTTTATTTATCAGTGTTTTGGAATTCTTCTAATGTCGTCATTCCATTTAAATTAATGGATAAAACACTGAGTTTTTATGCCTTATTTTCTGCTAATACAAATGGCCATTTAAGGTCATTTCTGAAATAAAGTTTCTTAAATATGAAAAAGTCAAATAATTTGTGAATATATTTGATGCGAACGAACTGGTTATTATTGTAATAAAAAGACTGGTCATTAATTTCTTGTGTGGTATTCGGTAACCGATAACAGAATTTACAGTTCTTTTTATTCTTGTAAAAACGTTTAGTGTTTTGATAATTATAAAACCAAACGAATCCATTTAACATAAACAAATAAATGGCTACTGTTTTGGTTCTGAACGATGCCCATGTTTAAAATAAACAATTGACACAGCTATAAACCGTTAACACGCTCTTTATCGTCTTTAAACCATATAATAATAATGTGGATTCATTCGGAAATCACTGTTACATTTCGGTGATTTAAAATCATAATGGTGAAAGCCCCTAATGTTTTTGTAACAAATATAATATTTTTAAATGAACAACCCCGACCAAAAATCATAAATGAAACGATATGGGGTTTAACATCATACTATTATCGGCCATACAGTGTGCTATGAGGTCAATTTTAGCCCGGGCAGCGGTGTCATGGCTTACTCCTATATCTTCCAACTGCAAAGTAATCTTTCATGTGCACACCAATGTTCAATGGTTGCGCGAAGGACCCGGGGTAGAACCCACGAGGTTGGAATGGCGACCCTACTCCACTTGACTCCATGACAGATTGCGCTGAACATTCGGCCACATCTCCCCCATTTCATTTGGTAAACATTTGACATTTTTGAAGAATATTGAAAGTACCGGAACCTACAATATGAAACAAGAATTCCAAATTTCATTATTCATTTTGGGATAATGTTGACGCCTTATCTTCAAATCGAAGTCGAATCTTAAAATGACCTAGTTTGTGTCGAGTGGACGTTACCCCCCCCCCCCTCTCTCTCTCTCTGTGTTTAAAATATGAATTCATAACAGAAAGACCACATTAATTTATCATTGTAAAAACTGCACCGTCAACCAAACGGATCTATGTAAAATAAACATGGAGATGGCCGCTGTAGTTCCCAACGATCTTGTTCAAAATAAACAAGTCAAAGGTGTGATTCTAGCACGTTTTTCTTTTATCGTATTGGATCACCAATATGTACCTCAATTAGAGAAACCGTTGCATTACGTGAATTTGAAATGATTCGAAATGGGGTTAACGTTTTACTGCTCTGCTCTGACTGAGGTAATGATGACGGGCACACGACTTACAATATGCTTTGAGGGCAATTTGGCCAGGACAGCGGTGCCACGACCCACTCTTATATTGAATTACAGCTGCTGAGGTTTTTGTTAGGTGCACACCAATGAGTACACGGTACCTCGGTTTTCGTCCCATCCGACGACTATACGCTATCCCCCGTCATGCCCTCTGTCGCATGAATTTGAAAATACGCACAAGTTATTCATTAAAGAATTAGAAATGGATGTGATTAGTTTTCTTAATCTAAAGATCTATAATAATACATAATGATAGAAGACGAAATGAGTCGGGTTAAACGTCCTACTGTTTTGCTGTGACTGAGCTAATGTTTTATTACTATGTAGACCCCCCCCCCCCTGCTCAGCTACTTAAAAAAAAAAATAATGCCTTGCATCAATGAAATTACATCACACAGTGATCCTACATCAGTATAAAAATGATTTCTCTGTTTAAAAAGCTCAATTTGTATGTATGCCTATGTAATTTAGAGACAATGATGGCAGATTTCCGTAACAGAAACCTGGCAAACCCCCTCCTGCAAAAATTCCTTGATCCGCACCTTAGTTTATAAAGATTTAAAAGTGTGTTGAAATCGTCATATTATGGATTTGATAAGAATTAAGAAGGCTAGACTAGCCCCGATGCCTTAGCCAGACGTCTTTCTCTCGCGGCCATTTATTCCCATTGAAATAAACTAATCTTCGGTTTTACAATTGTCATAGTATATTCGATGTTCTTTGAATAAATATTGTACAAAGCTGTTGATTCGGATTCTCGCCGAGAAACTTTGCTGAAGAAGGATGTCAGGTCGCTGGTGTTATGAGATTTTTCTTCTTTTTTTTTTTTTTTTTTTTTTTTAAATAAATGATATAGGTCCTCCAGTAAAGTGTAAGTTTAAAATCCTTTTTTGCGTTTAGTGTTTTACTTTATTTTGGATTTTTATTTTCTGTTTTTTTTTTTCTGTTTTGGGACTTTATTTTGGCATTTTTGATTAAATAAAAGTGACTTTTTTGGCGAGGGGAGGGGGTAGAGATTGAAAAAATGATGTGACGTTAGTTATTCTTTATTTGATTTAGAATCGTTATCGTATATTTGAGTAATCATATTAAAGGTTTTTTTTGTTATTTTCTCAGCGACTCCCTGTGGTGTGACGTGTGTCATTCTTTAACACCTGTAAAACAAGGACGATAATCCACCAAGAGTTTTACTTGGTTTTAAATATTTTAATTAACCTACCAATCTATTCTTTAATCTTGTGTTTTTTTACCTGACAAGGCGACGCCTATTTTTATCGATGTCTTCACACGAGGGGTTTGATTGTTACAGTTTATGTTTGTTTGTTTATCCAAGCTGGATACAATTAAGGTAAATGATAAAAGAATAATAGAAGCTTACAGGAATTTCGCACCTGCATTTTCAGATAGATAACTCTACTCGTGTCCCAAGTACAACCAGATGAAAGACCTGACTTAAATTAGAACCACATTTTATTTCTTAGACCAGTGAATATGAGGTTTTATAATAAAAGATATTGTTAATTTTTGTATCTGCTCTATAGTCATATATTATATTTCAATGAATGGAAAGTATCTTTGTTTGTTTTAGGTTTTTTGTTGTATTTCAAAAAAAAAAAAATAAAACAATAAATAAACCGCAAAAACAAATATAAAACCCACCACTCTTGTTATCAACCATGTATTTCCGACCTTATTTCCAAGTGACCCTTGACCTAATGAGGTTCAATGATCCAATATGCCGTATAAATTTGTTTTCATATACACCCCAACACAAACACGAGATGCAAATTGATGCGGTAAATTTATTTTTGTTGTGGTTTCGTGTATACAAGGACACTTATTGTTGCAAGATCAGCGGTGACATTATCAGATCTCGAACACATTTTGGAACTAACATATGGTTGAATTTTATTTCAATAATTCACCTGCGCGTAGGGGTCTTTAGCAGTGGGAGGATACCTGGGGACCCGAAGAAAACCACGAGGCTGGATAAGCGACCCTATTCGTTGTCACGTACATCTGAGGAATCTAAGATGCCGAACAAATTTAAATTAACCTAGGGTCTTCTAAAAACTAGTTTAACGACTACCCAATATAAACCTCTGAATTTATATCTAAATCGGTAAATTGCCCGTCTAATTATTCTATTAATCTCATAATCACTTTAGAAGATATTATCCTTAAAAACAACATTTATTTGGTTTTAATGACTATGTATATTTGATCTTTCGAGTGGTGTTTTATGGAGTGGAAAGCGTTAAAATTGCCTGATTTCAGTTTAATTGTAGAAGTTTCTTAACACGTTCGTTTGTTTGTAGATGTTTTATGTCCGCTTGCACCTTGGGTGATATAGCAGACAAACTTTAACACGTCTACAGATGACTAATTATATTATAGCTTTGATCATTGCGAGGTGCTAAGTTGGGCCATATACCTGGTGATATACCAGTTTTATATTAAGGTGATACGTGGTTTACTACATTGTATTTGTACTTTTAAACACAAAATAACCATTTTATGACTGTCCGAATTGCCTCGAAATGTAAATAATTGAGGATTTATTTTTTTCTGGCTGGCAAACAAATTATGTTTTCTTTAGACTATAATTAGGATACAATAATTTTTTCGCCGGCTCATCTCTTCTGGTTGGGTAATTTATGTAGTAAAGTGTTGTATTAAGAGACTTCATTCCATAAATCATTTAATTAATTCCAAGAGAAAAGCTTATTAATTGCGCAGTGCTTTTTTCTTCTTCAAATGAACTTCTAAGTAATTTTCTTTTAATTGTTAAGAAAAAAATAAAGGTGTTGGATGTATATTTACAAAAAATTTGGTTATTTAATTTAAATTTGGGCATAAAATAGAACGCGAAGGCGTCAAATAAGCAAGAGGAACCCATTCTGTCCTGATCAGTTTGCATTTCTATAAGTCACATGTAAACGACGCTCGTGCTATCAACTCGACCTACACTGCACCGGTTCTTATAGGGCAGTCATCTTGCACAGAGTTAAAATAAGGCTTTCGCGCTACCGTTGTGAAACCATCGGCTTTAGAGATCGTACAGATTCAAATAGTGTAAAACTGTAAAGGACAAAACTGTATATAAATCAATCAAACATGTAAATATTCCCGGATGTCTGACATTTCAGTTTATGAGCTGAATGCAAAGATAAAAATAAATTATGCAGTGAATTTTGCAATTTTAGTTTTGTTACTCATAGCATGGACCTTACACAAAGGTCCATGCTCATAGTGATTTTCATGGTGCTAAATATTCATAGAACATATTAGGCCTATGCATTATATGTTATTGACAAGTATAAAATCTCGAAATGACCATTTTTATAATTTTGCAATTTTACATAATTATTTCCCTAAATATTATGACAACGATTCGGCTCCATACACTTTAACCGTAGAAATATTTTATTTTTATCATAGCGGGGAATAACTCTAAATAAAAGATGACCTTGACCCCGGGAACGCCACCCGCCATATTTGAAGATTCAGAGGGGCGAAATTGAAAAATGTAAATTAAAAGATTGTTGTAAAATGAATAAGGTAATCATTTGACTGAAATACAGCCACATTCTTAACACATTAATTATTTATGCTATTTGGTTGAACATTAGTAATATTTGCCTTTTCTGCTCAAATCGAATTTTTATTTTTATTGTTGTTTTGTTTTGTTATGTTCGATTGACGGTAAACGTAAAACAACAAGACCAAAACGCAGTCCTGAGTCGATCCGAAACTCTCGTCGAAAACTGTCATTGAAAAATGATTAGAATTACTGATGGTCTTCAGTCGTGGTTGTTTAGCATCCATGTGCTCTTCTCTATATTAATAAAAGATAGACGTATCGTCCATCTCGAATTGTTTGAATTAGACTCCTCCATGCCATGGTGATTTGTTAGTGAGTTAGCCTATTGATTATCCTTAGGCCTTATTAAGCTACCCCTTGACCTTTACTTATTTATTTTGTATGTATTTCAGAGATTGTTTTCAGGGGAAGACAGTCCATCAGCTTCAGATTTTGACTTCGATACGACATTAGAGAGAAACATAAGTCAAATCATTGATGTACTGGATAGTGGTGAAAATAGTGACAAGAATGACCAGTCTGAATCGTCTACATCTAAAGTACATGTACTGGAAGGTAATACAAGTATGATTCCCATCGTTTAGTCTTAATAAATGTACTTGTATAATCCTGACTGGAAATAAGGCATCTGTAACAGATATTGGCATTTTGGCATATACCACTTTGTACTTAGGCCTTGAACTGGTAAAAAAAAAAAAGCGACAGGTACGGTAGCTTTCTTCATACCTGTTGCTTCAGTAAATAACCTGTAACTCTCAGTTGTCAAAGACCAATCACATCACACATATCCATACATGTACAATGTAGGCACGCATCGTAATATAAAACCTTTTTATCTCTTCGACATTGGAATGCCTAAAGGTTCTTGTAAGACAATGAATCTTTTTTGGTTCAGCTACTCGAAGATTTGTAAAATTCTATCATCCGCATCCACATGAATTCCAACCAAGTATCATGATACTAAACTTGCGTATTAAATCAAATACTTGGCTGTTGATACCAAGTTCACTTCCAGGTAGACATTGGAAACCTGGCCAGATTATTTCATACATGGAAAATTATAATTTCAGTTTCTAGGCCATTATAGTACCGGTAATTTGATGATTTTAGTTCAACATGTATTTTGTTTAATAAACAAGTAATCTTTATTTTATTACAGATGTCCGAGCATATGTAGAAGTGAGAACTAACAATGATAATCGAAGTGAAGCTGTTTGTTGTATGTTAAGAAATCTTGGTGCAGAGATAGAAAAAACTTTTACAAATACTGTTACTCATGTTATATTTAAAGATGGCAACAAACGAACAATTGATAAAGCCAAGAAAAAGGGAATTCCTCTGGTATCGGTTCTATGGGTCGACAGGTAAGAATTCTAGAATAGTAACATAGAGGATGTGCATTTATTTGGCAATTTGCTCACTTAAAGATACATTATTTATTGGAGATTAGAAAGAGCACTGACAGTTCTCAATATAATAGTTAAAAACTAGATAATGTAAAGGGAAATTGCTGAAAATTTCAGTCAAATTGATTGGCTCTGAACTTAGGATTTAGCGATCAAATTTTTGGCCTAGCATCGATCATCATTACTAAAGTTATAAAATAAAAACATAGTGTCTCGAATATCCATTATATCCATTTCTTGATTTAATCATGAATGAGTGTTGGGCAGCAGATCACAGGCTAGAGATGACAATGAGGGTTGATATGGTTTGGATAAATTAATTAATGTCTAGTTAATAATTTAGATAACATTTAAGGCCCAAAGTAAGACCTGCAATAGGCAGATTTAGCTCTTGCATCATTCATGTGTAGTAAAACCAGTGTTTGTTTCCCGTAAAAATTGTTTTTTGTTAATTTATTCACTTGCTGTACAGATGTTTTGAAACCTACTGAATTATCTTTTTAAGTTGTATGCGAAATAAAAGACATGTTACTGAGAGTATGTATCCAGCTGTTCTACCAGAAAAAAATAAATCAACACCAATTTTTTTTAAAAAGAATCGTTTAAAAGTAAGTATATTTGATTATTTGAAGTTTAACTAAAACTAGAAATTTGTAAGTGGCCTGTAGATGTCCCAGATTTTTCTCATGAAGCTACTAGTTGCCTTCTTATGCGAACTCTTCAGACTTAAGTCAAACTGTTACCTTTATACAGTTGTCGGGGACCGGAGTGCAAAATACTTGCCAGAGTAATTATGTAATGCTGTAAACTCTGAAGTCAGTCTGTTACCTTTATACAGTTGTCAGGGACTTGAGTGCAAAATGCGTCTTGGTGTAATTCTGTAATGCTGTAAACTCTTCAAGAAATAAGCCAACCAAGGACTGATATATCTGCAGCAAATTAGACCAATATTAGATCCTTCAAGAAATCTCCATTTTAAAATAATCTCCTAATTAGTCCTAATCAACAGTTGTGACAAGACTCCTGCCCAAAACTCATCCTGGATTAAATCATTATACTAATATGTATATTCTTATCAAGTATTTTGATTGAAGTTAATTTATTTTAAATTTATTTTTTTTATTTGTAAAGAAAATGAAATCTATGCAGCCGAATGATTTTGATGATGATGTAGCAAGAAGTTCTGAGAGATATGAGAGAAAACGTAAGAAAGAAGAAGAACGTTTAGGATTATCAGGGAATACAACACCAGTGGCATCACCTAGAATATTAGCTTATGATACCGTTCCTCGTTCACCGGTCAGTTTCATTCAATTTTTGAAAAGATGAATCATCCCATTTTTTTGTGGTTTCAATTCCCTGGTTGTACATGACAAGGAGTAGAATCACCTGACCAAATGTCGCAGTGGATCAATTTCAAGTTGCGTAAAAATACGCAGACATTCCAAAATTTCCCGTTTTTGCCATCTACATCTGCGTGACTTCGAGCAATCTCAAAATACTCAATAGAATCAAGTCGTTTTGTGAACAAACCTATTATAAAGCGTCCTTATTTCATTGATAGGCATACTGCATTTAATCTAATGACGACTGGAGGTTAACGGCATCGGCATTAGATCTATGGTTGACGACGCAATGATTTCCATCTTTCACTTCGACAGGAAGTAAAGAGAAGACTATCGCTATGAAAGCAAACATTTGATTGGCTGAATGTAAACAGGATACTGTGTCCTAGCCAATCCAAAGTCTTCTATGACATGCGCTTTATTGCTTCCAATGCTGCAAAATAGGGGTGTCCCAGGAAAGCTACGTATAGAAGGCTTCGACTGCTATGAACTTATGAATGAAATAAGTGGAAATATAAAAATCTACGGAGACTACGTGCAGTAGAAGTGTGTAAAAGAAGAGTGAAGCACATAAATTGTACAAACTACGACGTAGAATAATCTAGTTTTATTCTCACGTCGAGAAATTTTCTGCATGTAAATTATGCAGCGTCCGTCAATATTTGCGTTTATTTTGAAAAAAATGCGTGAAATACGCGGATTTTTGCTGTGACCTCTGCACCTGACACCTCTCCAATCGCGTGGGTTGTCACCGGGTATCCCTGTTTCTTCCCACTGCAAAAGACCCCTACATGCAAGCAAATTAATGACATAAAATAGAACCACATGTTAGTCCTGAAATGACCTGGTTTGTGTCAAGTGGACTTAAACCCCATTTTTTTTTTCATTTTTCTGATTTCGATATGATAACCCATTGAACAGAGACTGCTGTAAAGACATAGTTGATATACATACGTACTATTTATTGCAGTCACTTGTAGAAATGTAGGTGCATCTTTGATACAGATACTAGACATGAAATATTGAACAAGAAAACTATCAAAAATATGGAAAGATAGACAAAAATATAATCTTGAGGAACCAGATCATTGAAGTATTAGCCAGTATTTATTTTTCAATAATATCAGAAAAATGAGAATTGGGTTTATTTTAATTTTAGCCGTCACCATCAGACTGGAGATCACCAATACCATTAGTTATACCTAATACACCAGCTAGTATGAAAGACCAGATATCTAAAATACGACAAGCTAGATTAAACAGTAAGATTTCAGCTATTTTATATACTTAGTATTTATATACCTGGTTATAGTGTCTATATGTTCATTTCAACAGGAGGGGTTGGATGGTCAAATGGTTAGCATGTGCGTGCTGTATCATTCAGCCTGTCATTGAGTCAGTTTTCGTGGTTTCAAAGACCCGGTTGTACATGACTAGGAGGAGAGTTGCCTGTCCAACCTCGTGAGTTCTCTCCAGGTCCTCCGGTTTCCTCCCACTGCTAAAGACCCCTACGTGCAAGCGAATTATTGAAATAAAATTGAACCATATGTTGCTCCCGAGATGCCCAAGTTTGTGTTGAGTAGACGGTAAACCCCATTTCTCTCTCTCTCTCTCGTTAATTGGTATCTATATCCAGTCATTTGGATGGGACCACAATTAACAAAGTCCTGTACATTAGCAGGATGTTAATGATTATTGGCAGTTACAAATCACTATCTGGTCCGTCAGGGCAAAATTTCCATCACAGCACACCGCTACCGGTCTGTATTAAGGGTATTATCCTGGTATAGTGTGAAGTGTAAGACGTTAATCCTCATTTATATTTGTTACATGGCCTGTACTCTATTCATGGACAGTTCTTTGTTTTGGGTTGAGCATTTGGACTGTGTTGTTCAGTTTTTACAAAAAAACAAGGTCCTGTATACACATTGGCGTGCACCTAAAACATCCCTTGGTAGTTGGAATTTGATACAAGAGTAGGCTGTATGGCGTATGCCTGTCTTCATTAGCCCAATCGGAGCCAAATAATGAAACGTTAAACTGTTTCATTTCATTTTCATTTGACGTAAGAATAAAAAATTACAAATAAAGTTTGAAAATTGTTATATCTGCAATTGACAAGTTGTATACAGTGTTTTTGAATGAGTTTGCATTCCTTGCCTTTCACCACCGCACATAAGAACTGTTAGTATTTGTGTATTAATAATATTGTATATTTTAATAGGTTCAGAATGTAGTGGAACAGATTCACCTTTAGTTGGTGTCAAACCATTTCAACCATTACACAGAAAATTATTCAATGGTAAATTCAAAGTATTTTACATTCCACTTCTTTGCTGCTGGGGGTAGTCACAATTAGATCTAGATTTTATTTTCACTCAGTAAATTCAGTCCTCTGTACCAGAAGTTTGGCATAATATGTCATTGTTCCTGCTGAGGGCCGTGGTTTTCGAGCATTAAATACACTGGTTTAAATGTCTTTTGGGCAGAGAAGAGTCTCAGAATATATCAAACTCAATTCTCACTTGTCAGTGTTTGCATTTGTGAGATTGACAAGCAAGGGTTTGCCTAGTCAATTAGATGAGATGAAAAACTACAGTCAAGAACCCTTGACATTTGGAATCGAATGATCGAAGAGTAGGTGGGAATGTTTCCAGTAGGTTGTATATATAATATAATCAAGGATCCTTTCATCCCAAATAACTCACAATATGAGCTTTGGAAACGACATTGTACATCTATGATTTTGGCTATTTACTACCAATAAATTTAGATGATCTGGGCAGTGAAAGAGTTAATAATATGTTGCGGACATATTAGTTTCTTTGAGACATTCTTCAATTTGTTGATTAACAAGAGCTAAATTTGCCTGTTGCAGGTCTTTCTTTAGGCCTGAAATGTTATCTAAATTATTGATTAACTTATCCAGACCATAATCAATTCTCCATGTCAACGCTAGCCTGCGATGTTTATTGGATTACGTATGATTTGCTGTTCGACTTCCATTCATAATTTTAAAAAAAGTGGATAATCAAGACTATGTTTTTTATCCTGCCGACTTTAGTAATGATGATATAGGCTAGCCCCCAAATTCAAACACATAGATCTTGGTTCATAGTGGATCAATTTTGCTAAAATTTTTCAGCAAATTGATTTACATTATTTAGTTTTTAACTAAATAGATAGAATTGCTAGATCTTTATCTAATCTTCCGTAATGTATTTTTAATTTCAGGAAATGAATCTGGTGATACACCAACCGGAGAAAAAGCTGAAGTACCTGTAATGCAGCAAACCGATGAACTTAATAGTAACCATAGCAATAATAAAATAGGCTCTTCCTGTCCAGATACTGTATCAAAGCGAAAACTATTCAATGTGCTCAACGCTAATTCACCCAAACCATTTTTAGTTAAACCTACCCATAGTTCAGAAAGTAATCTCCCAAATTTAACAAATTCCAATCCCAGATTAGCTACCTCGAAAAGGGTCACAAATGGGGCAAAGTTGAAAGGTCAAAAGAGAAAAATAGAGACTGAGTCAGACAATAGTTTAACAGAAAACGTCAAAACTCCAAAAAGGTCAAAGCCTTCAACTAAAGATCCTGTTCCACAAGTGAAACCTGTTAAAAATATTCACGCTCAATATTTAGAGGATAAATTGAACTCTGGTTCTGGCTTACAGGAAAAATGTATGCCAGAGAGCATTGAGGAAGATAACTCTAAAGCATCTAGTCAAAGGAGAAGCAGCCGACGTTCTTCAGTTTTAAGTAAATCCAATAATACTTCCTTGAGTGATAACTCTACTAAA
Organism: Patella caerulea; assembly: GCA_036850965.1. NCBI lineage: Eukaryota > Metazoa > Mollusca > Gastropoda > Patellidae > Patella > Patella caerulea. The sequence goes on from JAZGQO010000008.1 coordinate 32,858,405, forward strand.
AAACCTGATTGTTCTTCTTCGAGACAAAAAGTTACTTCAAAATCCAAGATATCTTCATTAAGTGAAAATCAGGCAGACACACCTAAAGTGTTAAGCAGACGTGTTTCTATAGCAGCAACACCTGACCTTTCAACCTCCAACGTCAATTCTCCGAGACGTAGTTCGCGAAGAATGTCAGTTGCAAGTTTTCCAGAAACGGAATCTCCGAATATCACTCAAAGAACTAAACGTGGTACTAAGAATATCACAAATTGTATTAATGAAAATGGTATGGATAATCCAAATAATCAAATGCCTCGGTCACCAATTTCTAAAAAAGGTCCACAAAAACCTAAAAGATTATCGCGTCAGTTTGATCTAGTTCATGATGAAACAATAGAGAACGCAGATTCTTCCAGAAATGAAACCACTGGATTTTTAGGAGCATCAATGTCAACTGTTTTTGGGGACTCCACACTGGCTTCATTGAATTCATCACAATCCAGGCGTAGTATTGATGATTTTAAGATATTTACCCACAAGAAGAATAAACATGGCAGTGTACTTTCAAGCATTTCAGAAAATGGCCAAAATACTACAAAAACTACAAAGAGAAAATCGAAATCAACTACAAACAAATCCAACGATAAAGTGGCAGATGCAGAAAACCTTTCCATGGAACTGCCTGATGATGAAACAGGGAAGCATGTTGGATCTAATGTCAGTTTGCGGAGAGCTAACTCGTTTTGTCGAGAGAAAACTGTAGATGATATCTCATCTAAAGTAACTCGACCCACCATTGTGATGACAAGTATGCATACGAAGTAAGTCCATGTCAGTGATGCAGGATGGAGGGCCTGGCAAGGACAACTGTTTAGTGGTTTGGATGGGACAAAAACCAAGGTCCCAAGTACACATTGGCGTACACGTAAAAGATCCTTTGGCAATTGCAATTCGATATAATAGGATGACTGGGCATAATTTCACTCATAGCACACTGTATGTCATAAGCCCATATTCTCCTACCCAGTTTAGAAGCAGAACAGTAGGACGTTAAACCCCATTTCATTTCCATGCAGTAGGTCCACTTACACTGTTATTGTAAGGTTGGCCTCATTTCATGTAATATTTACCATATTTATGTCTATGTAACATGCAGTATAGAAGCTCCTATCTGATTGGGCGGGATTGGAGGGCCGAATGGTTAATGCATGTGTGTTGTATCACAAGGTCTGTGATTGAGTCAACTAGCGTTGTTTCGATTCCTCATGGGTTTTCTCTGGTCCTCCGGGTTTCCTCCCACTGCTAAAGACCGATACGCACAAGCGAATTAATTAAATAAAATTGAACCAAATCCAAGTCCGGAAATGATCTAGTTTGTGTCGAGTGAACGTTAAACCCCAAGTATCTCTCTCCAATCTGATTACTGGTAACTAACACCCAGGTCCTATTTCATTATTGTTTATTATAGTTCTGTTTTGCTTGTCTTTACTACATCATGATTCTGAAGTGCTGTTAAAAAACCTGCATTCTAGGTGTTGTTAGGGTTTATCTAACCCAATAGTCTGTTATCAGCGATAGAAAAAAAAACAAAGCGAAAGTTGTTTTTCCAAATAGCCACTTAGAATACTGCTGCTGATTGGTTAATCGAACGTCTGATGCCAAGAGGTCAAAAGTCGCTTGTATGAGCCCTGACGCAACCTCCCTCTGCAACTGGACAGATCTCTAAGCAGTGGAGGCCATTGAAAGTATAAAAAATATAATGAAATCTATCTCTGTATTTTTTAAGAAAGCTCAGATAATAGTTTAGTTTGTACCTCTTTTCTAGATTGACAATTAGAAACAAATGATCTACTTATTTTTCTGACATTGACTTACACAAACAATATGTTTATCTGTATTTATTTTTTATGCCTAATATCATGATTATAGTGAACAGGAAGTTGTGAGTGCCGTTGTTAAGAAGTTAGGAGGATTTCTATTGGTGGATAATGTCTGTGATACGACCACTCACGTTGTGTGTGGTGATTCAAGGCGAACTCTGAATATAATAAATGGAATGGCTCGTGGATGTTGGATGGTTTATAAAGAATGGGTAAGATATACAGATCAGTATTATGTATTGTTTTTTTATACTTACGATGGCCTTTGCCTAAAGCTTGCAGTAACAAACCGTTTCATTGGCTAACACCTCACGTCATTCAAAACATGTCAATGATAACAACTCTTCCAGATCCTAGTGTAGTAAAGACTAGTAAAACGAAATGAAATAGGATCTCTGTGTTTGAATCGGATTGGCATGACCCATCTTGGGTGATGATAGTATTATATGTGTGTCAATATTTATAAGTCAAACCTTAGTAAGAAATATATTGATCTCATTTATATCTTTAGGTTCTTAAATCACTGGATAATGAAGAGTGGCTGGATGAAGAAGACTATGAACTCTGTGATACTTTCCCTCAAGTTAAGGTTTGTTAAAGCATGAATGATATATTTTCATTTATTGTGTCAGTGAATTTATTTGATGTAAATAAAAAATTAAAACCAGCAAAAGATTTTAATCTGTCAGCAAAGGACTACATGATTAACCCAAATCTACTGATATCACAAACTCAGTTAGTGTCTTTACTTCAATTTGAGAAAAAAATTCGAATTAAGGATAGAAATGTTGCTGTATTTCGGTATATTTAGCTATATCATGCTACCAGTCTAAACAGGACAAACATAGGATATGAAATACATATTATTAATGATTAAATCATGAATGAAAGTTGAGCATCAAATGGGATCCCAATCCAGTAAATATTGCAGGATAGCGTTGGCATCAAGAGTTGATTATGGTGTGGATAAGTTAATTAATGTCTAATTAATAATTTAGATAACATTTCAGGTGTAAAGAAAGACATGCAATAGGCAGATTTAGATCTTGCATAATGTATGTTTAAACTATGTTATAGATAACCAGACAAGAACGCCAGCTACAAGGAAAGAATTATCACCAGACATTATTTACTGATATTGGTTCCGTATTTATATCTAGTAAATGTTCACCACCAAGATCAGCGGTGGTCAATCTACTCAGGTTGTGTGGCGGCCAGGTAAATATTTTACACCCAAGTTTAATGAGTCAGACACAGATAGCACAAGGTCTTTGTTATCTGCTTTTGATCTATGACAAAGTGAAAATTTTAGCTATTGCATCTGAAAAATCGTATCATTAAATATAATTGAAAATAGACCCTTGATGTAAATAGATGAAATAATCTAAAATGCATAAATATGAATTTTACACACACCAAAAAATTAATTTAGACATTTCATGCACATGTAGGCCTATATAGATCTAATGGTTATTTCTTTTTTTTGTTCGAACTAAAAATCATTTATCATGAATCTCTTTTAATTTAAGCCTATTAAAATTTAAAAGCATATCTAGCTCTAATTAAAATTTTGGTTGATTAGTAAGTCTAGCTTCTATCATGTTCTAAAGTAAAACTATAAATATCTAAGCCTACACCACCGATAAAATCTAAATCACTGTAGGGTTGGTAATCCGTTCATATGTTGTTGTATAGACCTAGACACAACACCATTTTATTGTAATTTTTCAAGAAGAAACAGTAAGACTTTTAACTGTCAAAATGTCAAACAAGAAGTAAACAAACGAGAAAAGGCCGTCTGTTTATAAGGAAAGTAACTCTCATTGCGCTAGGAATGTTGCATTCGGCTAACTGGTTTTGTTGACAAAAGTCGCCGTGGGTACTTAAAGGTAACGTCATAGGTGTCGACAAAAGTCGACGTCAGTCAGTTAAGAGCTAAATGAAGGTGAAATAAATTAATGCAAAATACACCAGATGAAACAATACTTGGGTTATAGTGGTATTATCTGTGATTTTATTACATCTATATATTCTATATATTATCTGATATTGATTAGGTAACTGGTTCTGCTAGTCGTTGTGATATATTTATTGGTAATGATCCAAACAGTAATAAAACTAGTATTAAACCTGTCTGGATTCTAGGTGAGTATTATATTACAGGACATAAATCTCTCAATTATTTTCCTAACGTGTTTAAAACGGCAATTTCATATTTTTTAGTTATATTTTTAAAATATATTAATATAAGACCTAAAACAAGGGAGGTAATTCAAGTAATTTTGTTATTATTTTCTGTGTCAGGGATTTTTATGCCTGTGAAATATTGCCCATGATTGTATAATAGTGAGTTGACAACCTTTTGAGAAAGAGACATAGAAATAATTGTTTTGACTTTCTTAGAAAATATGAAATTTCCTCTTTAAAGCAGTAACCTCATGGTATTGGTAAACAATGCAGGCTCTTATTGTGTGTAATAGCATATTTTGACAAAATAAAATAAAGTACATTATGTGCAAAAAACCATAGCTCACCTCAGATTTTTCTATTAACTTAAATGTTAATTCTGCTCTCTTTGCCATGCTGTGTGTTTTTCTTAATTTTTGTTGGGTTGAATACCTCTTACCACACTCCGCAGATTACGTTACTCTACATCTAGCCTCGGCTGTATGATGTTATGTAATATGTACTTACACCTATACAATTGCGATGCAGCCACCGGTTTATTTTTTTGCAAAATTTCGCTGCTTTTAGAAAGTTCTCAAAACTGCATCGATTAAAAAGCTGAATTGTAGTATCACAATTACAATATTTTATATTTTTGTCTTTTTTCAGATTGTATAATGGAACAGAAACTATTGAATTATGACCAACCCAAATATTTACTGAATCAAACATTTAACAGAGAAAGTAGTCCAGAATTTTGACCGTCTTAAAATTAATTATCAATGAATTCATATTATTTTTATCATTAAAAATTACACCCAACTGACCTTTGACATTGTGATGCAATAACATGGATCTTGGCATGTCTCAACTTTGGATAAATGACAAGTCAACTCATGGTTCTGTCTACATGTGTCGAAATGGCAACTGAAACCCTGTAAAACGATCACAACTCTAGACTAGACAGAAAAGAAGGCCTTGCTCTCTCATGAACTCCCAAGATTATATACAATGATTGTATTTGTAAAATTAATTCTTATTTATGATTAAATTTATGACATTTCATAGATAATTCTCGTTTAAGAATGAATTGACGAAATCTTTGATCCAATTGTATAAAATAAACTGTTTTAATTTAATGTATGAAATAGTATTGAAGAAATCAGTATTTTTATTAATACTCAAATGTTTTGTTAAATTTGATTGCTAGATTGAAATATTTGCCCAAAACAATACTATGCTTTGTTGTGTTTTGTTACTAATCTGAATTCATTATTTGGCGGGGGATCACGTGGCTAAATAGCTAAGACGCTGGTTCGCTAGTCTGGAGGTCTGGTGTTTGATCCATGCATTGCCTGAAAATGGTTCCCCCTTGTCAGTGATGCACAACAGAGAGCCTGACGGGGACAGCTGTTTAGTCGCGGAGATGGGATGAAATTATGAGGTCCTGTTTACACATTGGCATGCACATAAAAGATCCCTTGATAGTTGAAATTCGATATAAGATTAGGATGAGTGTTGCTGTCTGGGCAAAATTTCCCTCATAGTTTACTGTATGGCGTATGCCCGTCTTCATTAGCCCAGTTTGGAGCAGAACAGTAGGATGTTAAACCTCATTTCATTTCATTATTGGTCAGCCTGAACAGGAACTTGAAAGCTTCCAAGATTCTCCACGCTGTAAAGTGGGATAATGCCAGAATATGTTATGTGGGCATTAACTGGATTTCATTTCCTCACTTCAGTCGCACTTTGTCTAGGTAGATAGATATTAAAATTTATATTAGAATATGTCTCTCAAAAAAACTAGACATGGTGAATTGCCAGATGGTTTGAGGTTTAAATACTTTTATTTTTAACACAGGTTAGTTCATTCAATGGGGTCAGTGTGGGAGGTAATTCTTGGCCTTATCCATAACTTATTTTTATACGCCCACATTTTCATGTGGACGTATTATGTCGTCGCCCCTGTCCGTCCGGACGTCCGTCCGTCCACAATTTGTTTGTGGACTCTCTACAGGTCACAATTCTTATCCGATTTTGACGAAACTTGAAATATAGGTTTATCCCCAAAAGATCTCGGTTCCTTTCGATATTGGCATGTATCGGATCAAAACTTCATGGATTATGGCCCCTGATTGTACGAAAAATCACGTTTTTAGCTTGTGGACCCTATAGAGGTCACAATTTTGAACCGATTTTGATGAAACTTGACAAGCATGTTTGTAACCCAAAGATCTTGGTTCCTTTCGATATTTGCGGCTATCGGAATGTAATTTCCTGAATTATGGCCCCTGATTGTCCGAAAAATCACCCTTTTTAGCTTGTGGTCCCTCTGGAGGTCACAATTATTATTCGATTTAAAAAACCGTTTGATTATATCACCGTTACACCCTAAGGAAGGTTGAGTTCGAATTTCGGGAAAATCGGACGAAAATTGCCATACAAAATGGCCGCCGTTAGTACGCGAATACTGTTAAAAAATGGTATATCAAGGTTGTGGACCCTGTGGAGGTCACAATTTTGATTCGATTTTGATGAAACTTGAAATTCGTGGTTATAACCCAAAGATCTTGCTTCCTTTCGATATTTGCGCATATCGGATTGTAACTTCCTGAATTATGGCCCCTGATTATACGCAAAATCGCCTTTTTTTTAGCTTCGAGGTCACAATTATTATTCGATTTAAAAAAACGTTTGATTATATCACCGTTACACCCTAAGGAAGGTTGAGTTCGAATTTCGGGAAAATCGGACGAAAATTGCCATACAAAATGGCCGCCGTTTGTACGCGAATACTGTTAAAAAATGGTATATCAAGGTTGTGGACCCTGTGGAGGTCACAATTTTGATTCGATTGTGATGAAACTTGAAATTCAAGGTTATAACCCAAAGATCTTGCTTCTTTTCGATATTTGCGCATATCGGATCGTAACTTCCTGAATTATGGCCCCTGATTATACGCAAAATCGCCTTTTTTTTTAGCTTGGAGGTCACAATTATTATCCGATTTAAAAAAAACGTTTGATTATATTACCGTAAGGAAGGTTGAGTTCGAATTTCGGGAAAATCAGACCAAAATTGCCATACAAAATGGCCACCGTTTGTACGTGAATACTGTTAAAAAATGGTATATCAAGGTTGTGGACCCTGTAAAGGTCACAATTTTAATTCGATTTTGATGAAACTTGAAATGCATGGTTATTACCCAAAGATCTTGGTTCCTTTCGGTATTTGCGCATATCGGATCGTAACTTCCTGAATTATTCGAATTTCGTGAAAATGGTACCAAAATTGCCGGACGAAATGGTCGCCGTTTGTACGCGAATAGTGTAAAGATATGGTATATCATGGTTGTTGACTCTGTACAGGTCACAATTCTTATCCGATTTTGACGAAAAGTCAAATTTCTAGGTTGTGTACCGTCACACCATAATCATTGTCGACTTCGAATTTCATGAATATCAGACTGGAACTGACCAACAAAATGGCTGCTCCCAATACAGTATGAAATACAGGACTTAATGATGTAGGAAAAATCACTTTCCGTATTGTTTGTTCTCTATCAATCTCTCGAAAATGTGGGCGTATCCTGCCTGGCAGTGCCAGCCTATCTTTCTTTTTCCTGACAGAATGCCAATCAATGACACATTATCAAACATAGTAACCTAACTTTTGTTGAACATATGGGTTGAAATACTTTTATTTTCAGCACGTTGTGTTGATAACCAAAACCCGATGGATACTTTCAGATTGAAGCTGACTGCCACAAGTTATAAATAAAATAATTTTTTTTACCAAGATGAACAGAGCATAAATATATCACAAATTGTGTTTTATTAGGCAACGATTATTTATAAAATAAACAATACATACTTTAACAAAAATATTACCACACATATACAATGAATAATTATGAAATAACAATATATATTTAAAAAAAAATAATACCACACATATACAATGAATAATTAGGAAATAATATGTCAACAAAAATATAACCACACAAACAGTACAACACAATATAATGCCTGAATTTAACGAAATGATCATTGATCGTGTAGATGATTTGGAATGGGTTTTAATGTCTTATCAACCAGGCTGTGCAAAAAGTCCCCCCCCCCCCCCGGTGAAAAAATTGTTGACCATAGATACCCATTGTTCTTCAATTTTACAGCATCCTTAAAGGGTCAATACCACTCTTGATGTAACTGAATAATATATAATATGCCCCAATCTTTATTCTGGTCAACAAATTGTATTATTTTACAATATTCCAATTAATTGATGATACAAATTTCATCAACACACCTAATTTAAAAATTTGGAAAAATTCAACTAAATGATATGAAAAGACTAACGTCAAGCTTTTCAAATGTGACTTGAATTTAAAAATATTTTCGAACCCTCTGGACAAGTAAAATAGGATGTAATGAATAATTTACACAACAGGTAGGACACTTAAACATCTAGTACTTAGAATAAGGCTATTTATTTTCTTGAGCTGCCAACCCAGCAAGAGAGTTATTGTTCCTTTAAGAACACTTGCCTTCCCCCTGGTTGTCCTTAGTTACTACCCTGTCATCAACTTGATAATTCCTTCATTATGTAACACAAATTTTTTTATTTCTACAGTTAGGTGCCACCCCCTAACAAATTATTTCTGGCCTTACAAAATAGTTAGATGACTTGAATGTTGATCACTTAATTACCTAATTAATCCAGCCTATTATCAACGATAATCCAGTTGAGTGGTAGTTATACACCCAGTAGATTTTGGAATTTTAACTATTATTCACTATGTCTTGATGTCCGATTAGTCAGGCATTTTAGGATGTTCGGAAAATAGCGGCAGACATAGAGCCAAATTCCCATCCCTGATTTGAAGCGACATATATTAGAAATCTGTCAGATCAAACTTTGAAACCTGGGCCTTGCTGATGATTTTTGTAATGAAATATATTGCCATATTAAAATAATGTAACCTAAGTCAGTACATGTATTGTTCTAATTTCGAATCTTTACAGCTTCAAATTTCTAATGACCAGAAATATTTCTTGTTGACTTATAACAAAATTTTCGATACAGCCCTTACAACAAACTAAACAATCAAATTCAAACAACCTCCAAACATTAACGTCTAAGAAACTTTAAAATAATTGTTGATGCACAGACAAGTGTGATAAAAACATACCAACACACCAAATGTCGGTGTATAAAACATAAAATGAGAAAATACAAATTATTGCTGCCTACTGATGAAGTAAAATGAAATATATTTATTTTGTTGGTCATCATTTATATACAAAAACAAATAAAAATTTTCTTCAATAAAAATGTGAACTGTGGTCCAGAATGTAATACACTTGTCACAAACGATGAATGCAACTTGAATTGAGATTTCATATTAGGCTACTATCTATATTCATAATCATCACATGTTTCAAGATATTTTTTGTTCGAAGAGCTTTTATTAAAAAGTTCCAGTGAAATGAAACTCAGATCTAGGTGTAAAATAACAATATGAAACAAGGGAGATTTTTTTCAATATTTCACAATTTGAGAATAACAAATATATTATTGTTTACCTATTCAATTTTGGCAAATAAAAATTTTACTTAAACATACATTATGCAAGAGCTAAATCGGCCTATGGCAGGTCTTTTTTTGGGGCCTGACATGTTATCTAAATTATCAATTGGACATTAATTAACTTATCCGTACCATAATCAACTCTCAATGGCATCGCTAGTCTGTGATCGTTAGTGGATTATGACTCAATTTACTGCATAACTTCCCTTCACGATTAAATCAATAAATGGATAATCAAGACTGTTTTTTTTATCGTACTGGCTTTAATAATGATGATCCGAGGCTAAGCGGAAATTTCAATTGCTTAATTCTCTGTTCATAGTGGATCAATTTGACTGAAATTTTTATCAATTTGCCTTTACATTATCTAGTTTTTAACTATTATAGTGAGGAACGTCATCTCGTTATCGAATCTCCGATAATGTATCTTTAATAATATAAGTGATATTACTCGTGCATAAAATGTGACATTGATTTGACATGGTTTTTTCAATGTTCAGTTACTAAATATGATTTAGTATGTAAATATCTTCTTTTGGATAAACAATCATCTAACCACTGTGTTGTTACTATGGCTACAGAGCTATTCTGTTTTCTTACACTGGAGATTTCCTGTAAATAAAGTAGAAACTATATAGTAACCATTAATGCAAGTCTATAATATAGCCATTGAAAAATAACTGATAAATTCATGCACAACCATCTTTATGGCAGCCAATACCAGGCTGTGTTAAATTTCAAGACCTGTGTACATTACTGGTCTCGGAACTCTGCCAGGAACGCCAAATGTGGAACTCTTCACAGATGAAAACTCTTACCAAGATGAAAACAAATACAGTGGTTGATTTAGACAGAACGGATGACAGAGCTGTCAAAGGTCTCGGGGGGGAGGGAGGGGAAGGTCAAGGTTCATTTGGCGTATGCGCAGTAATCCGTACTGAAACTGTTCTCAGTCGATAAGCGTTTACATAACTAAAATTTAAGAATGCCGTATCCTGTACCGTGCTTAGACCGCCTCACTTCAGTGGGCCAGATTGGCACTGTACCAGGTGCGGCAAATTTATGTTTGACCGTTTACACAACAAAAAACGAACTATGTCGCACCTGGCATGCTTAAAATTTGTAATGTAAACAGGGGTAAAGTATCTCGGGCAAGTTTCAAATGAAATCTTGTTTTTTTAATATGAAGTTTGAAATAATTTCACTCCACAACAAAAGACATTATTTGATATACCTCTGTTGATGCACTATCTTGAACAACGACATGGGTGGTATAATCTGTCACCTTACTTCCTATATCACCATCATAAGTTCAAAAAGTTAAGTATAATAAATTTAAAACTAAATTAAGGCTGCAATTGACTAATTTAAAGTCAATCGGATATTAACTTTGGCCTCAAGAGCATCCACAGGATTTTTTTGAAGTGATCAAGAGCCATAACTCTGGCAGTAATTATCGGAAATCACTGAAACTCAATAGGCTTTTTCTTGTCATGACCTTAAACACTATGTATAAATTCAAAGTCAATCGGATATTAACTTTGGCCTCTCGAGTGTTGACAAGATGTTTTTGAAGTGATCAAGGGCAAAAACTATGGCAGTAATTATCGAAATCGCTGAAACTCAATAGGTTTCTTTGAGTCATGCAATTGTGGACGTATGACCAACAGACAGACAGACCGAAGGAAGGGGGCGACGACAATATACAATCACATTTCATTTGTTGATTTGCAAAGGAAAAACTTGTTACATGGTACGATGACATCTTTTTAACTATTCTAGTGTTTCTGAAATATAATGGTGAGTTCTGGCATACATCAGTGTGAATATTCACATTGATATAACCATGAAGAGATATGACTCTGATATGTAACCAATATATTAAGCATACATTATGCAAGATTAAGATCGGATTTCTCTGATATTAAATAGATTTGAACAGTTCAGCCATATTTTTATATAAGCTAAAAATAGAGGAGCATCGAACAACCAGTATGGTGGTTGCAATTATTGCACAGTCTTGTCAAACCTTCAAAGGCAAATATCTTTGCTTGCAATAGAGTAATTTGCATGAAAATTACATTATCTATTTTCGAACTATTATAGCAAGAATGGCTAGGCAATTATCTAATCTCCCATAATGTATCTTTAAAGGATATGCGACAATATATCGTTTATAATGTTTCTCTTTATCTTCAGGTAAACCATGGAGAACAATTAGCTGATCTTCAAATATACTAGACAGCTCCTCATTGGCTGATTTTTTCTGGTTATCTTCATCATGATTTGTTGAATTCTGATGACTTGAGGATGTACTTGGTTCTGGTGATGAACTCAATCTGTCATTTAATGATTTTTTCTGGACTACAAAATTTGTTAAATATTCATGATTCAACATCATTATATCATTTTGAAAATAAAGTTTTAACGTCCTACAGTTCAGGATTTGGCTAATGCAGTGCGTTGTGAGGGAAATTTTGCCTGGACAGTGGCACTATGGCCTACTCTTCTTTAGAACTGCAACTGTTAAGGATACATTTGCATGCATGCCATTTGCACACAGGACCTGCTTTTTGTGTCACCTGAATGAATAGACACTGGCCCTCCGTCCTGCATCACTGACAGGGTGAAACAACATCGTAACATCCTAAGGAACTTTCTTGCCCAATCCATGGATAGAACCACCAACCCCTGGACATGGTAATTTTAAGCCCCAGGTAAGCAAGCCTGCACCTTACTGATTGAACTACAGTGGCTCCCTGTGTGTCTAAAGTAAAGGAGAGAGAGTGAGAGAAATTGAGTTTAACCTACACTCGATACAAACTAGGCCATTTCAGGACTAGCCAATGGATTAATTTCTATTTCAATAATTCACTTCCACGTAGAGGTCTTTAGCAGTGGGAAGAAACTGGAGGACCCAGAGAAAACCCACGAGTTTGGACAGGCGACCATACTACTTGTCAAGTACTTCTGGGCTCTAAAGTAAAGGACATCATAATAAAATCACAGGATGCAATACAAGAAAATGTTTAACTCAGAAACAAACTGTCAATAACTAAACAAGATTTTGAAAATAGAAGTTCACATCAAATAAAAACTGATATTTATCAATAAGTTGTCTTACCTTTGCTTGCATTACTCTCACTGATAGAAGAAGATTTTCTCTTTACAGAATGTTTACGTGGAAAATAATAACTAAGATTATTAAGTATCATAATAATAATATTTCAATGTACATATGAAATGAAATGAAATGGGGTTTAATATCCTACTCTTCTGCACCTAACCTGGGCTAATGTAAGACAGGTATACACCATAGAGTGTGCTACGAGGGAAATTTGCCCAGGCAGGGCGCCACGGCCTACTCTTATATAGAATTCTAACTGCCAAGGGGTCTTTTACGTGCATGCCGATGTGTTCACGGGATCTTGATTTTTCATGCCATCTGAACAACTAGACAGCTGTCCTTGTCAGGCCCTCCTTTCTGCATCATTGACAAGGGAAATCAATGTACATATGTTTCTAATCTTTGAAAATCTCTTTATGCAAATGGAAGTCACATATACAATTGGGCACATGCAAATCTGGTAACAGACCAAGGCCAGATAAGAAATGCAGGCCTCATTTTAAACCGCTCAGTATTTTGGTTACAAATTTGCATTTATTTATCTGAATTTTATTTATTTACATTTCTTAAAATTTTGGTTATTTTGTGCTTTACATACTTCACAATAATCCTTACCAAAGACAGCCACCTCTCACATCCCATCCCATCCCCCCTGCCAAATTCCGCTAAAGGATTTAATTAATACGTACCGGTAATGATGACACTGTTGAAATTAAAAGGATACATGTATGTTGGTATACCTCTAGATGTAAGTATTTTATTGATGAGACGTTCGGTACCATACCAATTAAAACCAGGTGTATCATGGCCTATTCTAGGTAGATGAACACTGGCTGAAACAAGGAAATTAAATATAACATGTACGGTAAACATTTCAAATAAAAAAACATTACTCGAATTCAAAATATCTAAAAGTTCTATTGAAAACATTGGACATTCCTCATTGATTTGAACATTGTGACTGCAGTGTTTATAAAATGACCCACCTTTTTTAGCTTTCGCAACTACGTATATTTTTTCAAGTCCGAGTCTTAAAGCTGATAATTTAATACCCGATAAATTATTTCTCTTGTCTCTATGTTGAGCTATAATCAAACCAAGCTGAGGAAATAAAACAAATACATAAACGTTAAAATTCTTTTAGAACTCCATCATTATCCTCATCAAAACTAAAAGTTCTACTGCATGAATACAGAGAATGTTCTTTTGTTTATCAAGATATCTTTTTAAGGAATAAGGTTCCCACTATTTTTCTAATCTGGTAAGAAAGACTTAAACTAGATTCAGTTCCATATTTGTCATAAAAGTATACATTATTTGTTAAAATAAAGAAAGATATATTTACCAGATCTTCACCATCTTCCCTGCCTTCTATATCATCTATATTAATCAGATGACAATCCCCTAGAGCTAAATCTATAATAGACATATAAAACATACATTATGTCTATTGCAGGTCTTTCTTTAGGCCTGAAATGTTATCTAAGTTATCAATTAGACATTAATTTACTTATACATACCATAATCAATTCTTGATGTCAACCTTAGCCTGCAATATTTGTTGGATTATGATCCAATTTGCTGCATAAATTTCCTTCGCCATTTAATAATTAAATGGATAATCAAGACTTCAGTAATGATGATTGAGGCTAGGTGGAACTTTCAATCACTTAATTCTTGGTTCACAGTGGATCAATTTGATTGAAATTTTCAGCAAATTGCATTTACATTATCTATTTTTTAACTATTATAGTGAGCACTGCCAACTCGTTATCTAATCTCTAATAACGTATCTTTAATCCAATGTTAATCCTAGAGCTAAATTTACAATAGATATACATTTATTGTTTACTCATAATAATATACAACACATATTTTACTACATTTTGCATATAATTACATATTTACAATCTATGGTTTATATACCATTAAGCCCCTATGGTTTATACAATCTTAAACCTCTATGGCTTATATAATCTTAAACCCTTTTGGTTTACACAATTTTAAATGCTCCTGGTTTATAAAAAAAGCTCCTATGTTTATATAATCTGTGGACCCTATGGCTCTTGTATAATGGGTTTATATATAATCTGTGGGCCCCATGGTTTTTATATAATCTTCTGAGTTCAGACCCTATGGCTTTTATATAATCTTAAGACCCTATTCGCGTAGGAAACTGGAGTACCCGGAGAAGACCCACAAGGTTGGACAGGCGCTCCTACTCCTTGCCACGTACAACCGAGGATTAACTAAATGGCAGGCTGTATAAGACAGTGCGTGCACACTAACCAGTCAACCATCCACCCCCCCCCCCCCCCACTACAATCATTCAATAAAAAGGTATAATATAATAATTCTTCAACAAACCTTGACATTTACCAGCCAGTTCATATTGTTTCTCTGGTTGTGGTGAACGTGATGCTATCGCCGAGAATAAACCTCCTCTACCCCATCGTCCAGAATCATCTAAAACATACATTTATAAACCTCTTGTATAAGAAAAACTAAATCAAATTTATTTCCATGACAACACAAAAAATATTTCATCAGAGGAATAACTACTAATAATAGGTTGATGCATATTCAGGTTTCATAAAGATATTTTGAGCGGTCTATGTGATATGCTTTGGAAACAAAAGCTGGGACGGACGAATCCAATTGCTATATCCTGTTTTAACAATGGTGTTTAGTAATTGCTGCTTATGACTGAGCGATGTATCAATTAGGCTTCTCTCTAGTCATTCTCCAAACTGATCCTGCAGTGAATATTCGCTTGGCCGCTACAATCACTGATAAGCATGACATCGACGAGGCTTGATGAGTACCTCATATTAACTTTTTTACTCCGACAAATTAAATTCTCAAACATTTTTTTTGCGGTAAAAGAAAAATAAATAAAGACGTTTGAAGTATTTGTAGTTAAAAAATATTTCCTATTTAGTGTAAATGGGTATTAAAATGAGTAAAATGCATCATTTTGCCAGAAGCAGTTGGGTGTTAAGTAAACATTGCACGAGCCGTTGAGCCAATGACTAACGCCGCCTGCAGTCAACGCACGTGTTGTGGACAGTCATCTGTTACAGAGAAAATTCGTAAGTAATTCTCTGTGAAACAGATTGGTCATTCTCAAGCAATCATTGCTTGATAATGACTAGAGAGACCCAGATGAAACATCGCTCCTTTATTTATAAGCAGTAAATGTATTCCATAGAATTGTGACCTGTATAATTGCTATAACCCTCATTAACTTGGTTCAGTGCAGGACAAAAAAATGACATTACAGTTGTGTACAATATATAGCAACTAAAATTATCTGACAGAATAAATTAATCTGTTACCTGCACAATGTACAATGATGTTGTGTTTATTGTCAGTGTCAATGGGATGAGTGACATCACCACTGACATACTTAATAGATCTTTGTGTCGTCTCATCATCACTGATATCATCTTCATCATCATCATCATCATTATCATCATCTTCACTATCTATTGCTATATTGCATGTTGAATACTTCATGGATTTCCACATATCAAATCTAACAAAGAAGATGATATATTAGAGCTGGGCGATATTTCGGTATTTCGATATAAAACCGTCACGGAAATAAAAACCGTGAAAAATACCGTCTTCAGAAAAATATCGAAAAACTGAACATACCGCGATATATCGCGGTTTTGATTTTTTTGGATGATATTTTACCTACATATTGAACAAAATGTTTTCTTTTTTATGTTATTTACGATATTTTATTGCTTAATGATGAAAAAATACTGCTATAAACTCCCGAGTATTCATTCCACAGAGTTTGCAAATGCCGATGCGAAGTTTTATTTACGTCACGTGACTTATCGTCCACCTTTCCACCGGTTATAATTATCCCTGTTTCGGTTCAATTTCTACACATCTTGACGAATGGTGAACACCGATACTTTGATTTTCGAAAGAAATCATTGATTTTCTGATTGAATTAAATTTCAATAAAGCAGAAATATTAATAATGCCTATCACATTGGGATTTCCGGTAGACTGATTATCATTCAGCGTCGGACGTGTCATGGCCGTCGTGATCGGGGAAAAATATTTGACGAAAACAATGGGCACTTTTTGACATTGTACTTATGTTTTATAGTTTAATTTAGTATCCCTGTATTGAATAATGCATTTTCAAGAAGGCATAAGC
Organism: Patella caerulea; assembly: GCA_036850965.1. Taxonomy (NCBI): domain Eukaryota; kingdom Metazoa; phylum Mollusca; class Gastropoda; family Patellidae; genus Patella; species Patella caerulea. The sequence continues at coordinate 32,875,332 of JAZGQO010000008.1, forward strand.
CTACTCTTGAATGGGAAAGAACGAGTTTGCAAGGGTAAATAAAGTCCAATCTTACACGTAGCTATAAGTTAATATAAATAAGAGTATGCACGACCGAAAGAACATAAACTTTTTTTTATGTTGTTTTGGCTTCCTTCATTCGAAATACATGTATTTTTAATTTGAATAAAATATTATAATTAATATTTTGAATATTAAAATGTAATAAAAAAACAACTTTAACAAGTTTTCGTGGCTATAGATCTGTGTTTGAACCAGCTCGAATTAATGTTTTGTTAATTTTGTACTGTGTATTTTAAAAATAATATTGACTAGAAATAATAATATTGAGGGGTATTTCCAACTTTTTATGCATGTTTATTTACATTTAAAAAGTGATAAACTGAAAGTATTGACCTTTTATAAAATATCGCGATATAGTGATTATATCGCGATATTTTTTTAAAATATCGCGATATCTGTTTCTAGGTATATCGCCCAGCTCTATGATATATGGAGTATCTAATTTTTAAAATCAGTAGGTTCATGAATGACAGATCATAAATTTCTAATTGGAAGTCAAAACTGAAGGAATGACAGATCATAAGGTTCTAATAGGACATCAAAACTGAAGAATGACAAATCATAATGCTCTGATTGGGTATTTTATTTCATTTTGATTCAGGATAAAATATGTAGAAATAGCTGAAATTAGAAACATACTGAATTTTCACATCTGATCAATGTGTAAATATTTTCATGAGTTATGGAAATTTTCTCGTACCAATGGTATAAAATAACAAACTTACTTCATTTTACGTTGTTCCTGAGCTCGTCTAATTTCCTTTTCTTCTGCTAATTTAGCTCGCTTTTCTGCTGCTTCTTTTCTCTATAATAAAATAATTCATAAAATCAACCAAGTACTCATTTGGATCAATAACGAATATCAGTAGCAGTATCAGGTTTTTCTTTTTAAAAATTGTGAATTAACTCAACCCCTTAATTCAAACTTATTTCGGATTTGTATAATTCAAAGACATAAAGAAGGGGCTTATATTAATTTGCTTCCTTGTGAGTAGGGTGTATGTATAATATATGTAAAATATAAAGGTATAGATACAAAACTATCTTTTAGCTATGATTCAAATAAATAAATAAATACTTTGGCATAGAAGGGAACTGGAGGACCTAGAGAAAACCCACGAGGTTGGACAGGCAACACTACTCGGCTTGTCACGTACAACAGGGGAATCGAAACCACATCAGTTGACAGACCTTGTGATGCAGTGAAGCACGCTAACTATTTGGCTATCCAACCCCCCTTCAAGGTTCAGATAATAATCACATCGGCAATAATGATAAAAATAAAGGAGGATGTCAGTCATCAAATTAAAATACATCAAACACAAATATCCTTAATTTTGATTCCTTAGGCACATTGTAGGCTATATAAATAGCTACCACAAGTATTTCTTTAATATATAAAACAAAATAGCGTGCCAGCACACGAAACATACACCAATCTGAAGCTAAAGGGTCCAAGAAGTACTAAAGATTTTCGTGAAATACCTTTCTCTTTCTTTCTTCTAATTGTTCTGGAGTTAGTTGCTTTCTTGGTTTTCGTATAATCTCTGGTAACGCTCCAATTAAAACAGATGTCTTTTTCCTCATAGCTCGTTCTCCAGTCACATGACTTTCTAATATTTTACGTTCAGCTAGAAAAAAACAGTATACAGCGAAATAATTAAAATATTACAAGTTTGACTTTATCCATGTTGTAATGTTATTTTTTTGGCTATTTAGATTTCACATTTTTAAAATTTATTCTTGGAAGAAAAAGTGGAATGAAGTCTATAGACTCTGTATGGCAATTCTGTTCTTATGTTTACATGTAGTTTGCAGGTTTCGGGAAACTGTTGCAATTACGTTATAAACTGTGACCTGCTAAAGATCTTCCGTCAAAACTTTATCCAAAACATTAAAGCTGTATGTATCGTGGATTGAGTGATTTTAAACTCAAGGTACAATTTTATGGATACACAATTACTGAGTCTGACAATAAGCCACGTTGATAAAGATAAGAGTATCCCCGTCGAAACGTCGCTTATTATCAAACTGAGTAATTGTGTGTATCCATAAAATTGTACCTTGTGTTAATATGTTCAATTACTGAATGCCAATGAAAGAAAATGATTTTATACAAACTACAATATTTAGACAGTTGAATCTACAAGGTATATCAGTCCAAATATGGTTCAATTCAATTACATTGTGTATTAATATCTCACGCATGATTACCTTCTATAAGTGCATCAAAAGCTTTTCTATCTTCAGCAGTTGGTTCATTACTATAGTCTGTACCTTCAAACATGTACATACTCTGTGGTCCCTCTTCTACTTCTTCGTCTACATCCAATGATTCAACCTATATAGTAGTTTAATTCAAAGTTGATATAGGCCTACCTATATTTGGGGGGATGGGGGTGGGAGTGAGTTGTTCTTTAATACAAGATAAGAGAGAGAGAGAGAGAGAGAGAGAGAGGAGGGGTTAATGCCCACTCAACACAAACTAGGTCATTTCAGGATTAATCATTAAGATGATTTATCGTTAAAAGATAGTCTGGCTTGAAAATATAAAAGAAAGAGAGAAATTTATGAAATTGTGAATAAGGATCTTTAACAGTTGCGCAGGAGACCCTACATATTAAGGGATTATTGAACTCTTTATATTTAAATAAACTCTATAACAATAAATTCAATCAGTCATGCCCTTGTATAACAACTACTAAGTCAAATTTATTTCCCTGGTAATATATATAAAATTCACTATACAAGAGAAATTACTAATTAACAACTACTATAAAAGGTTGCTGTGTGTACAAAGTTTCATAAATACATCTTGAATGGTTTGGTATGCCATAATAATAAAGTACATAGCAACTTACATCTTTGTTTTCGTCCAAGGTCCATTCCCCTTCAAGTGTTGGTCCGAGAATCTTTCTAAAATCATCTTCTTTATCCTCTTCATCACTCAATAATTTCTCTGCTCCAAACCTTAACACATCTTGTAGCTAAAAACACCAAACAATTTATCTTGATTGGAAAATATATAGTGAAGACCACATGCAGAAAATGAACGAGAGAGAGAAATGGGGTCTTTCATCCACTCAATACAAACTAGGTAATTTGGGGACAAAGATATAGTTTAATTTCATTTCAATAACTCACTTGTGCCTTGTAATAGAGGGTGCACATGCTAACCATTCAGCCATCTAACCATGCAGAAAGTGACCTCAAGAAAGAATTTATGGTATATGCCCGTTTCATTAGCCCAGAAGGAGCAGAACATTAGGCAGTTAAACCCCATTTCATTTCATTTCATTTAATATAGATATAACATACCTCTGATTTGTTTGAAGCAAATAATGGTTGTTTTCCTAAAGCAAACTGTCCACTTTCAATAACTTTCTCTGTTAATTTTAGTTTGTCTTCTGCTCGTTTTAATATAATTTCCTCTACACTGTGACGACCAATCAGACGGATGATTTTCACAGCTCTGAAAAATGCCAAAAAGTATCAAAGCTTCGCTTCAAAGTTGCTCAAAATACCAATTATTTATTGTCTTGACAACATTTCTAGAGTAACTATAGCACTACCAATGACTTCTATGAATGAACAAAATTTAAGCAAATTTATATCTGATTTATTTCAGTATCGCATGAATAAAATACTCTTTAAATCAAAATATAAATCTAAATTGGTTTAAACAGTTTTTATTTTGAAAATATTGTATAACTAGCTCAATACTAGGTTTCGCCCTGCTATATTACATCATTCATTACTATTAGGCCACGGTTAATTAAATGTCAGTATCTCATGACCTGAGTTTGTGAAATATAGATACAACATGAGGTATTAACTATCGAGATGAAATTTAATTTTTTTCATTTAACGCTGTATATATTTCAGCAATAACTAATGTCAGTTTCTTGGTCGTTGAAAACCCAATGCTAACCAGTGTCCGCAATTGATTAACATTTAATAAATATTTATGTATCAAAATATCTGTTGCACAATATATAGCCACTAGCCAGACATCTAAAGACTTGATCATAATAAATAAATTTAACATTAGTTAGTGATATGCTTCTATGTTAACGGTTTGTTAAAATTCATTTATTCGTGGCATGTCACTTCTTTATCTTTCCCTACTTTGACAGGTTTACAAAATGACCTGTTCCAAACTGGTTGATGATTACCTCCCGTCAACTGTTAATTTGATTGTGTTAAACTTAAATAATCTTGACCTTTATAAATCATGGTCTACAACATTGCGCGGTCATGTTGGTTAATTTGACACAGTATGGACAGGCAACCTTATGATCACTGAGCTATAAAACCCCCTCAAATTTGGATAAGCACCAAGTAAATTTCATGTATGATAATAAACATACCTTTTTTGTCCGATTCTGTGAGCTCGGGCAGCAGCTTGTAAATCATTCTGTGGATTAAAATCACTGTCAACAAATATGACTGTATCAGCTGAAGTTAGATTAATACCCTGTCCTCCTGATAAAATAAAAACACAAATTCATCTAAAAATGTTCAGTGTCCCTTATTTGATATATATTTTTATGGTCCAATGGAGTTCCATTAACAATTATAGGTACACAAAATCACCGCAATACTGATTGAATAACTGTTCGTTTGCAGATGTTAAAGGCTCAATAACACTCTTGTTGTAACTGAATAATATGCCCCAATCTTTATTCTGGTCAACAAATTGTATTATTATACAATATTCCAATTAATTGATGATACAAATTTAATCTTAACATACCTAATTTAAAAAATAGGAAAAATTCAACTAAATTATTTGAAAAGGTTAACGTAAACCTTTTAAAATGTGACATGGATTTCAAAATATTTTTTAACCCTCTGGACAAGTAAAATAGAATGTAATGGATAATTTACACAAAAGGTAGGTCACTTAAACATCCAGTACTTAGAATAAGGCTATTATCTATTTTCTGTAGCTGCCAAGCCAACAAGAGTGTTATTGTCCCTTTAACATTCACTTTCACTGAGGGTGATATCATGAATACAATTATGTACATACCTGCTTTGGTACTGAGAAGAAAAACAAATGTTTCCTCGTTTTGATTAAATTTCTGTATGGAGAGAAATCGCTCTTCACCTCGAACTGATCCATCTAATCTTTCATATGTATAACCTACAAAATAAATACCATGTATACATCATGGAGTTTTAAAGTTTGATGTCTGACAATCTGGTTAAAACATAGATCCTATTTCATTTTGTTTTTTTTTTATATCTAAAAATTTTGTTTGACTTGTCTTTATGACACTAGGATCTGTTTTTTAATTAGAGCGATTTATTGGTGTGAGGTGGACGAAATTGTGGGTAGCCCACTTGTAACATCAACGCTAATTAATTAATCAATGTCTGACGTCATAGGATCAAAACATGCTCGTATGACCTGTGATAGTTTCTTTGATTGAGAGGCATTTAGCAATTGAATTGCGATATAATACTAGAACACTTATTATGGATACAATCAGTTGGTTTATTGTACTGCAACGTTTCAACAAGATTTCAACAAGTCATTTTCAAGCAAATACCCAATGTAAAATCTTGTTGAAACGTTGCAGTACAATAAACCAAGTGATTGTATCCATAATAAGTGTTCTAGTATTATATGACCTGTGATGCGGCCTTCCACTACAACTTGTCAGATCTTCATGTAGTGTAGGCCATCGAAAGTATTTTAATCAGATTAGGGGAGAGATCGGGACTAACATATGGTTCAACTTTATTTCAATAATTCGCTTGCGCGTAGGGGTCTTTAGCAGTGGGAGGAAACCGGAGTGCCCGGAGGAAACCCACGAGGTTGAGAAGGCGCCCCTATCTCCATGCCACATACGCTCATACCAGGGCTCGAAACCACAGCCGCAAGCCAGAGGTGACCGGCCAGCGAGAGGTCGAAACGCGGCACTCTAGACCACTAGGCCATCCCAACCCCCAATCAGATTAGAGGTCCACTGGTTAAGCATAAACAAACTATATGGGAATTACATTTGTGTACAGTCAAGAGTCAATACATTTAAAGAATTTTTTTTTTCAAAATATTGAGTAAATGGATTCCATATAATGATGCATTTTGTGTTGTCTATTTTCAGAGTGTTTTGGGAGTTTCACGTCAATTGGGGGGGGGGGGGTTGATGCCAGTTTTAATACAGAAATTTCTATAAGGAATCCTGGGTAGATACCCACCAGTGGTACGGAAAATAGCATCAGACATGGTTGGAAATAGCTTCTATAACTTAATGATTCATCTATTTGGTAATCAAGCCTAACCTTCATATCACAGTGTTTAACGTCCACTAAACACAAACCAGATCATTTCGGGACTATCATTTGCTTGCCCATAAGGGTCTTTTGCAAGAAACAGGGGAAAACCCACGAGGATGGACAGGCAATCCTACTCCTTGTCACACACAACTAGGGAATTGAAACCACACCAGTTGACTTAATGACAGAACTTTTGATACAATGCGCAAGGAGCTAGCTAATCATTCTGCCATCCAACCCACCCCCTCCACTTCTAAAGTAAACTAACCTTTATAACCCAGATAATCTTGTAATATATCTAACATGTGGGTCATCTGTGAAAACATTAATACTTTATGACCATTTCTCTTCATATGACCTAATAACTGGTCAATCAAGACTAGTTTCCCACTAGCCTCTATCAAATGGTCTCCCAGTTCAAAAGGTTCAGGTTCAACTCCTGAAATGTGATATTGAACATTTGATGACACGAAAGTTTAACAATTCAAGCAACATAAAACACCACGTAGAATTTATGTGAAATATTTGTAAAGGAACTTACCTGGTACTTGAAATCTTGTAAATAAATTCATATGAATATTTTTAAAAAGAATTTATGTGGATTTTTGTGAAAAAATAGATGTGAAAGTTTGTAAAGAATTGATGTGAAAGTTTGTTAAACAATTGGTGTGAATTTCTGTAAAAGAATTCATGTGAATTTTTGTAAAAGAATCAAAAACCATAATTAACATGGTTAATGAATTAGTAGGAATTCATAATAAAAATCACATTAATCTAAAAATAACGGTAAATGATATTACACCATTTTACAAATTTCAGTTTACAAAGTAGAATATCTTACCATCAAATAAGTAGGGATGATTCACACATTTTCTGAGTTGCATCAAAATATTCATTAAACTGGTAGATTTCACATTCGGATTTGAATTATCAAATACATCTAGAAAATATCAATAAACATATCAGCCATAATAAAGAGAGGGAGAGAGATGGGGGTTTACAGACCGTTCAACACAAACTAGGTCATTTTGGGCCTAACATATGGTTTAATTTTAGGGATCTCGGTAGTGGGAGGAAACCGGAGGATCTGGAGAAAACCCACAAGGTTGGACTGGCAACCCTACTCCTTGTCACATACAAGCGGAGATCAAACCACAGCACTTGACTCAATGACAGACTTTATGATTTCACATGCACAAGCCCCTTGGATCCCCTCTCCACCCCACCCCTTAGTCACAATATAAAGATAAAAAATATCAATAATATTCAAACAGAAAATAGTCAATACTTTTTCAAATCATTAATTTTACGTTTTTAATAAATTTAATAAAAATTTAATAATGGTTGAAAGTAACAGCTATTTACTGTTATCATTATTTACATAAGATCCCTCACAGTTAACAAACATAGCCTTAGATAATCAAAGTACATTCATTAAAATATAATTCTACAAAATATGAAACAAAAACACACATCTCGAAGCACCCGCTAGATATTCTTTATAATATTTTGTTGCATTAATAAATAACATAAAATATACAATGTTTACCTAGATCTTTAATTAAGATGGCTTTGTAAAGTTTTTTCTGTAATGGTGATAGACCATGGTATAAAATAACTTCTGATTTATTTGGTAAATCTTTTAATTCACCAGACTTCGTTCTTCTTAATAAATAGGGTTTTAATAATGCATGCAACTCTTCAATTTCTGTAAAGATAAAAACATAATTGTTATTTCCAATTTATTGCACAAAGTGGTGAAACATTTCTGGAAAAGTTAAATTTCAAATAAAATGAAATGGGGTTTAATGGTTCCCAAACAAGAAAATTCCTTTGGATTTTCCAACATGCTTTTCCTTCTTCAGTGGTGCAGGTAAACTACAGTGTCTAGTCATTCGGATAGGATGGAAACCTGAGATTCTGTGTACATAATGGCATTCATGTAAAAGAATTCTCGTAGTTGTGATTTGAAGAAAAGTAGACAGATATGCCCATGTCTGGGCAACATTTCTTTACAGTCTATGTTGTCTTTATTAGGGAGCCGTAATGGCTAGGTGAGTAAGACATTGGCTCACTAGCCTGGTGGTAATTGTTTGAACGATGTGTTGGCAGCCAAAGTTCATTAGGATTTTCTAGTGTGGTTCCTCTTTGTCAGTCAGTGGTGCAAGACGGAGGGCCTAACAAGAGACAATGTATATTTATTTGGATGGGACAAAAAATTTGTGCACACATTCACAGAATTCGGTATAAGTGTAGACCTTAGCACCACTGTCTGGGCCGAATTTCACCCATGGCACACTGCATGGTGTATGCCTGTCTTCATTAGCCCAGTCAAAGCAGAATAGTAAGATGTTACCATTTTATTTCATTTCTGTCATCATTAACTAAGTCAGGGTATGTTAAAACTCATTCCGATCTTCATTAACTCAGTTGAGGCATGTTAAACCCCATTTCATTTTACCACATGGTAACAGCAACTTACCTTTATTTTCTTGTTTAGAATATTTCTCTACAAACTGATCTAATTTCGAAGGCTGGAACTGTTTTCGGTCACAAAAACTTAATAAAGCGTAGAGTTCTGATAAATTATTCTGTACCGGCGTTCCTGTTAGTAAAATAGTCTGATATACATCCCACTGAAACACAAATACATGTAATAGCATTTATTTCTATAGTCTTAATCAATTTGTCTTTATACAACAGGGGTGTATGGTGGCCGAATAGTTTAATACAAGTGCTTTAGATTATAAGGCCTTGGCCTTGTCATTAAAAAAGTGTTGTGGGTTCGATCCCACACTTTGAGTAGGATCGCATACCTAACCTCACATGTTTTCTCCTGGTAGTTTGGTTCTCCCTCACTGTTAAAGACCCTTACGTGCAATGAATTACTGAAATAAAATTCTACCATATTAGTCAAAAAATGACTTAGTTTATGTTGAGTAAAATGTATATAATAGCCCTCTACTATCATTTTGTGTGTTAGTATAAGCTTTGCAATAAGGATTTAAACGTTTTCTTTAAAAAACTACAGATAAAACAACTTTAATTTGTTGGTAATTTTATCTATGTATATACTCGTAATATATATACCAACAGTTCTCACAATTCAAAGGCAAAAACCTACCACATACCACAACCCATCACATGATTGTGTTATTGTTCAATTATTTAATGCCACTTAATTCCAGACACATCGATATGGAGAAGAGGCACTCCAATGTGTTGCTGTTCAATTCTTAATTGCCACTTAAAAGTTAGACTGTATTAGATTATTTTGATTAATGATTTGAAATACATTTTTTACAATCTTTGTTTATAATCCTGTCCCAAGCAAGACATGATCTCTTGAATTCATCCAGTCACATAAATCTGCTACCAGATTCTGAGAGAAATATTTTACCTGTTCAAGATTAATATAAAGAACAGAATGGTGATATTTTACCTGTTCGAGTGTAGTATAAAGAAGGGATTGATGATTTTTCAACCTGTGAGCCTCATCAACAACTAAAATATGCCATGGTATACTCTGTAGAAAACTGTGATCCTTTAAACAAATCTAAAAAAAAATACCCATGCAGCTGCATTAAAAACCTTATCAGGAAAAACTCTATAATGGTAGTCTGCATCCTGATCAAGCATTAAAACATTTACTTGACTTTTTGCACTATCAAAATAAGTAGATGCTGTTCATTGCTAAGCTCCATGAAATGAAATGGGGTTTAACGTCCTACTCTTTTGCACCTAAACTGGGCTAATGGAAGACGGGCTAAGCTCCATAGTACAATTTTCAATACATTTATCTATTAGGGGGGTTGGGTGGCCAAATGGTTAGCAACTGGTGTTGTTTAAGATTCCTTGGTTGTACACGACAAGGAGTAGGGTCACCTGTCCAACCTTGTGGGTTTTCTCCTTGTCCTCCGGTTTCCTCCCACTGTTAAAGACACCTATGCGCAAGCCAATTATTGAAATAAAATTGAACCATATTTTAGTCCTGAAATGACCTAGTTTGAGTTGAGTGGATGTTAAACTCTTCTGTTTATCTACATCCTGATAAAGCATTAAAAAAGAGAGAGAGAGAGAAATGGAGTTTAACGTCCAATTGACACAAACTTGATCATTTTGGGACAAACGTATGATTTTAAAATTTTATTTCAATAATTCGCTTGTGCGTATGTAGGGTTCTTTAGCAGTGGGAGGAAACCGGAGTACCCATAGAAAACTCATGAGGTTGGACAGGCGACCCTACTCCTTGCCACGTACAACTGGGGATTCAAAACCACGCCAGTTGGATAAAGCATTTAAACATCTACTTTAACCCAATGTGTACTGCACAGTACATTGACTTTTTGCACCGATAGATGCTGTTCTTTGCTAAGCTCTATACAACAATCTTCAATACATTTATTCATTAGCAATACCTCATATGTGGTAAGTAAAACATCAAAGGGGTATTCCCCAGATTTGGATTTCTTCTTTAAGTCTTCACATAATTCTTTTCTGTACTCTTTTGTTCCAATTAAAGCAGTCACTTTCAGTTGAGGAGCAAATCTGAAAAAGTGCAGTATATCTGTTATTCAAGTTATTTACATTAGAGATATCTCTACTGAAACAACTCTATAAGTTTTACAGTCTAATAATAGGTTTTATCTTTCATGATTTTCTGTTTATTGAATTAATATATTTTCCCTTGCATCAGCGATCAATCTTGTTCACTCATACCCTCATAATAATAATAATAATGTATATTTATAAAGTGCATATATCCATCCATAAATGCATGCTCAAATTGCTAACATACACACTTCTTTTTAAATTTTTGTTTATCTGTACCTCAGGTTAATGGTTTACCATAATAGTGTTAATACATTGATCTTCATAAATAATAGGATTTTCCCCCCTTTTTAATTCCCGTAAGAGTTTCTGATGTAGGTTTAGTTGTAAATAACCTCCTAATCAAAGGTGTTAAGTTTTAATTGTATTTGATTGTTATTTTTGTTGCATATTCTGTATATTTGCCTACTATTCACATACCTGCATTATTTGCTTGATAAAGACAAAAGTATCCTCATCGAAATGTCGCTTAGTATAAAACTCAATAATTGTGTATCCATCAAATTGTACATTGTATTAAGTTTAAAGTTCCCAGTAACTTAACTATGTCAGCAAAAAAATCAATTTAATACTTCAGCAATTACTCTCTAAAACGTGACATTTGGGATTTTAATTGCAATGTGGGTTTTAAATTAAAACAATATGTATTTATGCTGTCCTTCAACATACTGAAGGACCTTCACAAAATTGTGCAAATTCGTACAAAACCAACAAGTCGACTTTAAACGTGCTGAGATTAAATGAAAATAAATTGAGTTTTCTGTGAAAATAAAAAATTCTTAGCAACAGCACGATTCAACTTAAACTTACCTCTTACATTCAACTTGCCAGTTTTCTAGAACAGCTCTTGGACAAACTACTAGATGAGGGGAAACTGTTGGTGTTTTACGAAGATACGCTAAAACTGCTATTGTCTGAAAATATAGTTTTTGATATTATAAAAGTACTAAAAGGTCAGTATGGAAAAAAAGATCAGACAAAACGTATTAATAAATGAAACCAGTTATACAAAATATATTAATTAACACTCAACAATGATATAAATAACACAACATACCAGTACAATTCTATAATTTCCCCCCCAAAATAATTTGAACAGTACCTGACATGTTTTTCCTAATCCCATTTCATCCCCAAGGATGCATCCATGTTTGTTGTTATAGCAACCAATCAACCAATTTACTCCATGCAACTGATAAGATCTTAAATCTAGATCTGGAAGGAATAGATGATTTGAAATGAAATGGGGTTATTGTCCTAATGTTCTGCTCCAGCTGGGTTAATGAAGACGGGCTTCCGCCAAATAGTGTGCTATGAGTGAAATCTTACCCGGGCAGCGGCACCATGGATTACTCTTATATCGAAATTCCAAATGCTAAGGGATCTTTTACGTGCCCACCAATGTGAACACAGGGCCTCGGTTTTTTGTCCCCATCTGAACAAATAGACAGCTGTCCTTGTCAGGCCCTCCGTCCTGCACCACTGACAAGTGCAAACCACCTCTGAAAATCATGATGAACTTTCTCAGCTAATGCAAGTTTCGAATGCCCGACTTCCAGGCTAGCGAGGCAGCGTCTTAACGACTTAGCCACCGTGGCTCTGGAAGTAATAGAGAAATACATACAATGATATATTGGGCCACCAATCATTACACACCCGTCACACCCTATGTTCAATGCATGGATCCTCTCATGGGAAAAGGTATTAACAGCAAATGTTCTGTATGATCAACAAACGTAGGGCACGTAGAATCTAGTTCTACTGTGGAAAAGCTTGTTAAATAACGAAGATTACAAATATGAAAGATTAGAACAATTATTCATTTTTGATTAGAAGGCATATAAAGGTATGCTATTTAGTGTCTTGATTTTTCATAATTTTTTTAAAGATATACAGGTTTTCCGCCTCTGTAATAATAGCGCCCAATCCATTTTAATCGCAGACCTGCAAAGTGTGTACCCATTGATCATAGAGATTACCTACTGCAGCTACTATATACAGTACAGATTTGCAGAAGATCAGAAGATGTTATGAATTTAAAATAAAACTCTGACAAAAAATTTGATTACTAGGTTGTGCTGTAGTCGAATTATAGCCTAAACTAAATTGCAAACAAAGGTTAAATACTGGTACTGGTACCGTACAAAAAAACAACATTTTGGTGCCAAAATTACTTAAAACAACAGAGAGAGAGAGAGAAATGGGGTTTAACGTCCACTCGACACGAACTATAGGTCATTTTGGGATTAACATATGGTTTAATTTGGGGTCTCTAGCAGTGGGAGGAAAACGGAGTACCCGAAGAAAACCCACGAGGATGGACAGGCAACCCTACTCCTTGTCACTTACAAATGGGGATTCGAGATGACTCAATGGCAGGCCGTACGATACAGCATGCGCACGCTAACCATATTCGACCACCCTAATATGCCCCCCTCTAAAACAATTAAACAATATTTATGGCAGGTTAAAGTTTACATAAGCTTCTAATACTTTCGTGCGGTCATCTTTATTTATGATATGTAGTTGACGATCTGATTGAAAATAATTCTCACTCTCTCCTACAATATATTAATAAATCTATCCATTGATGATTGATCATCCATTGTCCATTTGATTAACCCCCATAACTAACTAGGGCTAAGAAGTTCATGACAGTTTTTAATTTTTGGTGGGGATTTTTATATTCGGAATTACATTAAAAATATTTGCGTTGTCATATTTTGTCGTTTTATTATTTTAATATTACAATACGGCACTGAATTTTCTAAATTGAATAAAACGCCCAAAACTGACTTCTGTCTGGATAGATTTAGTCTACACACTACTATTCGGAACTATTCCACAAATTCCTTTTACCTCCCCAACCCCGATTTCTTAGTTCTTGTATCGAGATCATGATTTCTGTTCCAGTGATTTAGCTGGTTTTATTTCACATATTTGTAAATTGCTGACATTTGCTTGTTCTCCTTATCATCTTTCAAACAAGTCTAAACTTAGAAACTGATTCCACTATTTCACAACACAGTGGTAATTACCTCCCTTTGACCCATATTTAACATCTGTGCGGATCCAAGGGATGGGTACGCAAGGACAAGAAAAGGGCTCTTCGCGCTTTATGGTATCACCTGATGTACGTAGGCGACAGTTTAGCTTCGAGAACATAGCTAAAATCGCTGAGATATACTGATGTGTTTGTTGAGAGATGAGGTTTTTTTTGTCTAGTGGACGTCATGAGTCATGACCCACGAACGAACAAACTCCATGACTACAGTACCTCGCTACTACGACTTTAGTGTTAATTTTGGGGTTAATTTCCGAATTTTTCATCAAATAGTCTCAAAAGGGGCATATTATAATTATGATTACATTATTTTAACAATACATTTATTTATTTTAACAATAAATGTATGATCTGATTATTATTTTAATATCTACCGGTACTTGGAATTCATACGGAGCGTCAAAGAAGCGCGATTCCCGAGCGAAATGCACAAAATATGCACGCAGCTAGGCATCCTCCGATAAATCAGTCGACGTTTGTGTCGAACTCTGGTCCAAATTATCGTTTATCGGGTCCCAAATGTCGTTTATATTGAGTCCCAAATGTCGTTTGTGTTGAGTCCCAAATGACGCCAATGAAGTCCCAAACGTCGTAAACTGGGTCCCAAATGTCGTTTGTGTTGAGTCCCAAATGACGTGAGTCCCAAATGACGTGATACCATAATTATGTAGTCTAATATTTCGATAAGCTACTAGAACCATGGTCGTATAGTTTTAAAATAGATTGTGGAAAAGGAATAGACAGGCGTATAGGCTATTGGAAATTTCGGTCAACAAATTAAATTTTATTCTTATATATATAATATATAGTGATGCTATATGTTCGTTGGAGCGGGGGAGGGGACAACAGTTGTCTCGATTGCCATTGCTACGATAATAAATGAATTAATCGATTATCGGCGCACGTGGTCTAATCCAATTAACATGGCAACTATCCGATTTCCATAGAGTTGAAAATGGACTTGTCATGTAATTATAAAATGTCTAAATAATAATGTATATAACATTTGACACACCAGACAAAGACCTGCAATAGTCAGTATTAGCTTTTATATAATGTGTTCTTAATTAAAATAATCTTTTTCTCTGACATAATTAGAAAAGATGCCGTTAAACATTTAGTAACCATCTTCATTAGCCCACCCAGAGCAACGTTCATTTCAGTTGTCTTAATACTTATACGCTGCGCAACCTTCCCTGTAATCTCGATTGTATTGCAGTTCTTGTCAGGGTGTTTTGTTTTACAAATTACAGTTATTGTTTTTTTAATTCCAGGTCAAGGAGAGTCGTGTTGTATCCAAGGACGACCTTTTCCTACGAGTATAAATGAAATAATAATTGAATTTTATGAAATAGACGTGCCATGATAAAGAGTGCGATTATAAACAAAAATACAATTGATCGAAACATTATTTATATCGGCCAATTCTAATCCAAGTTATAAATATTTAAGAATCATACCGCAGGGGCGGATCCAGGATTTTTTTATGGATGGGGTTTATTTGTCAGTAAGACGCTGGCTCGCTAACTTGCAGGTTTCGTGTATGATCCCGGTGTTGGCCGAGAAACTTCATCTGATTTTCCGGTGTGGTTCCCCCGTGTCAGTAGTGTACAACGGAGGACCTGGCAAGGGCAACAAGTCGTTCAAATAGGACGAAAAAGCGAGGTCCCGTGTATATATTGGATCGCACGTAAAAGATTGTGCGTAGGAAAGATGTAGATATACATGTATATAGATATTATTGTCTTATTTTGTAGCTGTATATATTTATGCATATTTTATTTACTTGTAAATCGTGTACAGAAGTTTGGTTCCCAGTATAGAGTACATACCTGTGATGTTTTATGGCCACCTTGTTATGCCGTATGTTGGATTTTAAAAGAGGGGGTGCAGCAGAGTGTCGGGGCGCCAATATAACGCCCAAGTTACTGAGCGCGGGGAGTGCCTCAATCAATGTCCCGAACAAGTAATTCCGCATACTCCTGCGCAGAGTTTCGTTTGATTAGAACTAATCCAGGGATTTCTCGCGCCATTGCTTCAGGAATATGGTAATTCCGTAGGGGCGCCATTTCTCATGACTCTCTTTATTTTTCTGGGGTGCAATGTACCCCAGCGCCAAGCTGGGTAAATTTATCAATACACCGAGCATTCAGTGAATTGAAGACTATTTCCAATTTCTGTATTTTATTTCAGTGGATGGGCTTAATATTTTTGAGTAACGAATTTGGTTGACCCGATGGAAAAGCGCACAGCATTTTACGGAATACAATTAGTGAAATAAATAGCAGCAACAATTCAAGATTGATTCTCTAATTATCAAGTAGAAGAAGAACAAGTGAATCGATGTTCCAATTAAATTCAGTAATTGTATAGGTTACTATAAGTGTTTTATTTAAGGTGACGAATTACTAAGATAACACTTAAACTATTTAAATTGTTTGTCAAGCAATATACATTGTCAGGAAGCTGGTATGATTACTTACTTGTTTTAGTTTCGTAGGCATCACGTAGCTAAACGGGTAAGACGCTGGCTCGCTAGCCTGGAGGTCGGGTGTTCGACCCCTGCATTGGCCGAGAAAGTTCATCCAGATTTTCCGGTGTGCCCCCTCCCCTCTGTTGTGATGGTAGGACAGCTGTCTAGTTGTTCGGATGGGACGAAAAACCGAGGTGCCATGTACACACGTAAAAGATCCCTTGGCAGTTGCCGGGCAAAATTTCCGCCATAGCACACTGTATGGTGTATGTCCGTCTTCATTTGCCCAGTTTTGGAGCAGAACAGTTTGACGTTAAATCCCATTTCATTTTTTAGGTTTCGTTATATATCTTCTCTGGCCTTATCGATATAAGGATCTACAGTGTATTAATATTGGCTTTATCCGAGGATCTAAAAGTTTGAACGAATAAAGGGGATTGCTATCCCATCAAATATGGAAATGAAACAAAATGGGGTTTAACGTCCTACTGTTCTGATCCGAACTGGGCTTATGAAGACAGGTATACGCCAAAAAGTGTGCTATGTGGGAAATTTTGACAGTCCCATCAAATGGATCACACAG
The DNA here is from genome assembly GCA_036850965.1 of Patella caerulea. Taxonomy (NCBI): domain Eukaryota; kingdom Metazoa; phylum Mollusca; class Gastropoda; family Patellidae; genus Patella; species Patella caerulea. Next base: position 32,892,414 of record JAZGQO010000008.1, read on the forward strand.
TATATCGATAATAATGTCCTTTTGCTCGTACAAATTAACACAGCGGTGTGGTCGTCCATCAGCTAGGGCTGGACGTCCAACAAATCGAAAAAAATCTATTGATTAGATATTTATTGATATTCAAAAATCCTTGAAGATCATTTCAATATTACACTAATACTATAATAAAACCGAACATATCTACAATACTTCATATCATCGTGTTGTTACAAATTTCAATCATCAAGCATCTTTACCAATAGTAACAACCAGAATTTAAAACCAGTTTGAATGACGTCGGCAAACACGAGTAACAGCAACAGTTAAATTTTACATGTGAATTTTATCGTATTTAGGAGTAGCACTGGATCAGTAAGGCAATACTCAATAACGAGTAAACGAGAGGAGGGGAGGGGTCTATCGCGGTGTTGGCTGAGAAAGTTTGTTACCAGCGTGGTTTTGTAACTTCAACATTTCTTTAGAATTATAATTATGTCGTTTATGTAACGTTTATAGGTTTCTACCACCCAGCTTTGAATACTTGTGGATAAAATAAAATCAATCCGATTATATTTCGTTTCGTTTATACTTTCAATGACCTTTATACTTCTTGAAGATCTGACCAGTTATAGTCAGGGGTCATACGAGCTGCTTTTGATCCTATTACGTCAGTCATTTGATTAACGAATCAGCGTTTATGTTTTTCTAGTAGGATACCAACAGTTCCATGCATCGCACGCCAAGAACTCGCTGAAACAGACCGTTTAATTGGCTAATCCGTCACACCAGCCAGAAGGCGGGTTATATAACAACTCTTCCAGATCCTAGTGTAGTGAAGATTAATAAAACCAAATTTTGAACTATAACAAACGAAACGAAATAGGATCTGTATTTAAATCAGATTGAAATAGCCCTGTGTGTTAAGTTTATTGATAAATACATATCATAATGACTTTATAGTAAAAATTATATGTCGTCAGGTATCGTCAAGTAAAACAGACATGTACATTATTCATGAGCTAAAGCTGCCTATTGCAAGTCTTTCTTTTGGGCCTGAAATGTTATATAAATTATTAATTAGACATTAATTAACTTATACAGACCATAACCAACTCGATGTCACCGCTAGCTTTTGATATTTACTAAGAACCCGGTCTGCTACTACAGATTAAATCAAAAAAGTGATAATCAAGACTATGTTTTTTATCGTACCGACTTTAGTAATCATGATCGAGGCTAAGTACCAAATTCAATCACGGTGTATCAATTTGACTGAAATTTTCAGCAAGTTCCATTACCATTATCTAGATTTTAACTATTATAGTGAAAACTGCCAGCTCTTTATCTAATCCCCCATAATGTATCTTTAATTATCTCATTGATGAATAACAACGAATCCCCGTATTGAATAGGCCTGATGGAGTAGAATTCAATTCTAATCACCTACTACGTCACCACTCTCTTGGCCTTGACATAGAAGATAGTTAACTATCTTGTTATTTTGTTGGTGACTGTTTATCGGGGGGGGGGGGGCTTTTTTTCAAATACTAATCAACCAACATTTGATTAGGTTCATCTTTTCAGTAGTTTGTACTCTTGAACAATCGAAAATAAATCGATGTAGCAGTTTTTATTGTTGAGGATCGTTACTCAAAAGAACCAATACAAACAATGTTGGCTGACAACAAATATCTAACCAAACAATTAAGTGAGTTGATCAAACTTGAAACTGTATAATAAATGAACACGATTCGGAAAAAAATAATTTATTGTAAACAATTAGGGAAAATCCAGTTTCATCCTGCAAAATACTTTACAGCCAAAAACCAGATTGGTCTGGTAAATTCAACGCTAGAACCTGTAAGACGGGCACCGCGTGTGGGGTTGATCTTGTCAGACAGCTAGGTTCCCTAATACGCCCACCACCAAAGCCATCATCTCTATAACCTCAAAAGCAATGTCGACAAAACGTATCATAGTTACTTCACTCTTGGAATATCCGTTACTATATACATGTAGTAACTATAACAAAACCCACTGACAAAGTTTTAAACCTTTTTTCCTGGAGCATTATGTATCATTCACAAGGTTTAATTTGTGAAAAAAAAAAGCTAACACAATAAAACGTTTTATTTTGTATCTTTCCGAACCGGCAGAATTATTTGCTTAATTGTAGTAAAGTTGAATGTGGCAGAAATGTTCCAATAATAATATTCAATCAATTCATTCATTCGAAGCCCGATGTGATTAGCGTTTTGGTTTTGCCACTTGGATCTATATATACTATTCAAAAAAAGTAGGGGATATTTGATTTTTAAGTGTTATAAAGTCACCTAATGAAACTGACGAAGAAACAAATGACAAAATGAAATGAAGTTCACATTCATCGATTTATTCCAAATGATCGTTAGACTAAGTAAGGCACAGACTGACCATTATAAGGGTAAAATGATACCCGGGGTCAAACAGCAAAGTTACCACAGCATCACAACAAAGTCAGTAACGGGTAAATCCTCCTCTGTTTGCCAAACAAGCATTGATCCGACGTGGCATACTCCTAATGAGACGTCTAAGCTCATTTTGGTCCAGATTGTCCCATTCCTGTTGCAACGCAGCAGCAAGTTCTTGGACATTGGCAGGACGTTGTTGACGTTGACGTAACCTCTGTCCAAGCATGTCCCAGACATGCTCGATGGGGGAGAGGTCGGGACTCAGTGCTGGCCAAGGTAATGTGGTGATGTTCTGTTGTTTGAGGTAACCTGTAACGATCCTGGCCCTGTGACATCTTGCGTTGTCATCCTGGAAGATGAAATGACGTCGTGCGAACGGCACAACATGGACTACCAAGATGTTGTCCCGGTAGTACTGGCCTGTAACACGCCCTGCAACAACATGTAAAGTCGTTCTTCCAGCAACAGTGATGCCTCCCCACACGATAACAGAACCACCCCCAAATCGATCATGTCTGATGACGTTAACGTCTTGGAAGCGCTCGTTTCGACGACGCCATACCCTCCTACGTCTGTCCAAAAAATCAACAGTGAACCTTGACTCATCTGAAAACATCACATTGCTCCAGCGTCGATTATCCCAGTGCTGACGATCCCTACACCAACGACGTCTTGCCCGAATGTGATGATCTCTCAAACAAGGGATCACGCGAGGACGTCGGGCGCGAAGGTGACCCCTATGCAGTCGATTCCGAATCGTCTGGCCACTCACTCTCACACCAGTGTCTGTTTGAAGACGAGCGCTGATCTGGTTTGCTGTGATGACACGATTTCTTAAGGCCAAGGTACGGATAAATCGATCCTGGGCTTGAGTTGTCGCCCTTGGTCGACCTGAGCGTGGTCTGTCCTGTACAGATTGTGTATCACAGTATCTGGACCATAGCCTACTTATGACAGACTGAGAAACATTCATCGTCCGCGTAACAACCGCCTGTGTTGTGCCGATCTGTAGCATGCCAAGGGCACGTAACCTTTCCTTTTGGGTAAGCCGACGAATATCAAAATTTGTTTTCTGGTCACTAAAACAATTAAACTGATGTTTCCACCCTGGAATTCAATACCACAATGACTGTAACATTCAAAGTCAGAGTCTAGCAAATCTTGGGTTGGACCCCCATGACGATCCCAAGCATTACCTGCATTCCATGCGGTAGCTATTGGTGCGTTTGGGCGTCACATGTAACTGGAAATGTTTCTTCTGTTAGGTTCCATAGTGACTTTTTTCGTAGTCATTTGCATATTTTAGTATTATGCCCCCAAAATCAAATATCCCCTACTTTTTTTGAATAGTATAGAACCATCTGTTATCTCGAAACCCGAGGGTTGAAAGGTGAGGGGTTTTGTTTGCTTTGTTTTTTTATCTCATCTTAACTCTAACCTATAAAGCCGACACAATGAAAATTGTGAACGGGTTGACGGACATGATTGGCGACATTAGATTTATCTGAATGCCTAGATTCATATTATTTCATCGCTTGAGTCCAACTACGCCGACCGCAGTCGTATGTAAGTTATAACTGGTCGGATTCTGGCCAATTTAAGCGCCGCAAATCTACTGAAGAAAACTTTATATAAAAAAACCCATAATGAACGGTTCTGGTTATTTGACAATTATAACACTGTGAGAAGCGTTCGCGATACAATCTAGTAAAGTTTTAAACTTCGTGTTTGATGTTCTTGATGATATAAGTCAATGGTTCAAACTAACCACATTTTAACCCCAACAATTCTCCCTGCGTAACCGTCCACGAATACTTCATGTATTGGCACAGATCCATTTCCAGGTTCGTTTAATCTGCCGTTAATATTGCATGACGTACAATCCCCGTTAAACCACCACCCACTGCCATACGCCGCCGCGCAATTTACAGAAGAATTATGATGAATCGCGTCATAGGTTGAAAATTCTGCACCAATCAGCTGAGGCATGCAGACTGGAAAGTTATTGTACCTTTCAACGATACCAAGTATTTTATAATTTTCTGTTTCGTTAGTTATTTGAAAGTTTTTGAAGCCGCTCGACAATAATTGTGATGGATTAGTTGTCTTGATTTCAATGTGAAGTCCTGTTAATCCAGCCTGTGTCATATAATAAATATTATCCAGTCCTATCCACCTGTTCGCTCTTGAATTATTAAACCCTTCTTTATATTCCTGCCAGGTGCGATTAAAGGTAAAATCTCGGTCGAAATGTTCCATAATTATATTGCGCCCACCCCACTGAAATCGACATGTAATTTGAAATGGCGATGGTGCCGTGTTAGGATAAATATAAACAATTGCGCGTACACCAGCATAATACGATAAACTGGCACCGTCCATACAATCTGTAAATATAAAAAAAATATTTATAAACAACGCATTTTCCGGTGGGGTTTTCCATTGTCAACGATGCAAGACGGGGAGCCTGGCAAGGACAGCTGTCTAGTTGTTCGGGTGGGACGAAAACTCGAGACCCCTGTACACATTGGCGTGCACGTAAAAGCCCCCGTGGCAGTTGGAATACGAAATGAGTAGGGCGTAGCGCCGCTGCCCAGGCAAAAATTTACCCCAAAGCAAACATGGCGTATGCCCATCTTCATTATCCTAGTTCTGAGCAGGACAGTAGGACGTAAAACCCCATTTCAATTCGTTTCATTTACAAACAACGCAAGATTACTTCTGTTGCATGCACTAAAACAAGTACAAACCGGTCTTTTAAACATACATAATGCAAGACCTAAATCTGCCTTTTGCAGGTGTTTCTTTATTTTAGGCATAGGTAGATTGTAAATTTGATAAAACAAGTCAAAGAAAGAGAAAGTTGTTAACTTACCGTGTATTAACCTCTGACACCTGTTGCCTGTATAACCATCGACACAATCACAACTTGTATTATTACCATTCATAAAACCTCCATGTTGACATTCCTGAAAATACAACACTCTTTCATGGTAATGAACCAACCCCGTTAAAAGCGACATATCACTGATAAACACCATGTTATACTGAATGCGAGAAAATACAAGAAAACACACTAAATACCGGAACACTCTAAATAGACAACACGGGTCCGCAACGAAAAAACCTAAACCTCACCCTAACCCCCACGCACAGAGGACACGTCTCCGGATTACCTATTTAGGGTGTTTTCCGGTATTTGGTGTGTTTTCCGGTTGTTTTCAGGGGTTTTCTGGTGTTTTTTGGTGTTTTCCGGCATTGCCGGTCAAATTCAGCATGTCTGATACTATCGGATATTGGCTTTTAACACGTCATACTGAAAAAAATATTGACGTGGATTACAAAAAAAAAAATCTTACGTTTTTGTTTGTTCTTTCAAAATAAATTCCATTTTGGGAGATATCAGAATTCGAGAAATCTTCAACTACGATACCGTGATTCAGTTGACACTCTGATACCGTTTCCAAATAATTGATAGAAAAACATCGGTCATCTTTGGAACATATCCTGGCACACTCTATTACACTGTGGGCGGTCAACGTCTCGTAAGATTCAAACCTCTGCAGCACCCGGTGTTTATTATAACCAGCATAATTTGCAACAAAAATTTCCGAAATAGCCGTGGTAAGCCAAACATGAGTCAAATAACAAGATATAACAGAATAAAAAAGCTTGAATTTCTCCATTTTGATCTATCAATGGCGAATCTAATACTATTATGAATTACCAGAAATATTGTTGTGGTTATAACGATAAAACAATTAACGCTACAGTGGTCTGAGGATTTAAGAGTGGTTGATATCTGATCGCACGTGACCAATTAAAGAAGAATACGCCTTAATCGATCTGATAATAATCAATATTTATATTTTTAAACATTATTAAAAGAAACTCCATTGTATAACATGTTACTCATTATCGACCTACCTGATTAGTTACAAAAGAAACTCGAAACTCAAATGTAAACTAACTTAATATTCAAGCCTGCCATTAACCATGTCTGAAGTATCATTAAAATTAAAGTGCAGCAGAGAACTGCATATAACAGAACTAAATCTTCCAATTTCATTTCTTTCTTTCTTATTAATTAGGCATTAATTAACTTATCCAGACCATAATCAACTCCCATCATCATCGCTAGTCAGGGACATTCGAAATCCAAGGGAGTGTCTGTTTTCAAGATGGTCACACTTTCTGACAACACTATAAATCAAATTGCCCTATTTGATAGGTTTTTGAGTTATCAATATATTTCCAACCACTTAAGACATGAGAACAGCGCATACTAAACTCATGATATCTGTTTACAGATCTATATTTCGTTTCGCTTTTTTATACATTGTACTTTCGAGAGAGAGAGAAATGGGGTTTAACGTCCACTCAACACAAACTAGGTCATTTCGGGACTAACATATGGTTTAAATTTATTTCAATAATTCGCTTGCGCGTAGGGGTCTTTAGAAGTGGGAGGAAACCGGAGTACGTGTTGTACTTTCGATGGCCTACACTACATGAAGATCTGACCAGTGATTGGGTGGACGCGTCAGGTGTCAAACGAGTGACTTTTGACCTTATGACGTCAGACATTGATTAATCTAAACAGCATTGACGTTTCTTGTGGTTTACCGAAAGTTCCGTGCACCTCACAATAAAAACTGGTCGTAACAGACCGTTCCATTGGCTAATACCTCACATTATCCAGAAGGCGGGACATATATCATAACAACTCTTCCAGATCACGTGCAATCTGTTTCACAGAGAATTACTTACGAATTATTGTAGCGGCTAAGTGTAGTAAAGACAAGTAAAGCGAAACTTTGAACTATAAAAAAACGAAACGAAATAGGATTCGTGTTTTAATCAGATTGCTTTTCCACATTCCACTCATTTAGATCATTTTCTTCCTGGAATTAGAAAATTATATTTTTCTGTGGGTGCGAAGATGAATTTTATTTATTTGAAAAAAAAATGTATTGTTCGACAGAGAAAAAAAAAATCAATCAACCAGGTTCTATAACGAAGTTCAAGATTTAATCACATAATATAAAGAACAGACCCCGATCTTTTGTACTTTAATTCTACGACATGATTACAGAACTGATTTTGAAATTCAATTACATTTTTAAAGTAGTTCAATGTAACCGTGACTAATTAATTTGCCAGCCTCTGATTATTGGAAGTGACGTCAGAGTTACGGGGCATTATTTAGACAGAAATTAACTTATCCAGACCATAATCAACTCTCGATGTCATCGCTAGCCTGTGATATTTCCTGGATAATACTCCGATCTGCTGCCAAACGCTCACCCACGATTAAATCAAAAATTGATAACCGAGACTATGTTTTTATCGTTCTGACTTTAGTAATGGCGATCAAGTGTAGACTCGGTTCAGAGTGAACCAGTTTAATTGAAATTAACAGCAAATTCCCCTTAGGTAATCTGGGTTTAAATATTATAGTGGAAACTGTCGGCTCTTTATCTAATCTCCCATAATGTGTCTTTAAGCTTGAAATGACCCCTGGCGGAAAATGTCACCAGAGCCCTTGCATCAACAATGAAAAGTGGGAGTGTTCTGGTCCTGTCCGTCCGACTCACGCGAGTGGAATCTGCATGTTAGTATGGCAGATAGATTGATTTATCTGTAAACAATTCAACAAAATAAATAAAATCACAAAATTAAGAATTATATGTTTTATATAAAACTAATTTCGGGGGCCCTTTAATATTGGATCTTTTCGGTAATGGAAAGACAATGTATTAATTATGGTTTTCATAAAGTGTTCAAGGCCATAAAAATAATAAAAGCACTTTTATTTTTAAAAACATGCTGGTCCTAAAAATTGTTTGTTTATGAGATTAATTCCAGATAAGATTACGCCACGGCTATTCTATATGGAAGACGAAATGGGACAATAGTCAATATTTTAAACTGGGTATTGTTTCTACATTTTTACATCAACATTCCATGCCCAAAATTGACACGTGAAACGAAATATTGACTTTGTGTTTCATTTTCGCCTTATATAATATGTAGTATGACATATATTATTAATCCTTGCATTTCTCAAAACATGTTCCCGGGTGACCTTAAACATGATCACTGAAATTCCTGGAATTAGATCAGACCCTTCATGTGCTATTGTATTAATCCGCATGACGAACAATTGACTTGAAGCAATATATAATGGTGCGATGAATGGTATAGTATATCTCAATTGTAGCAAGGCATCTGATATAATTGCTCACAAGCTTATTATCGAAAACGGACGACTACATCTTTATCGATTTGATACATAATTACCAATCATTTGACTAGCACAAACAAAAAGCTTTGCGGGGTCCCACAAGGATCGATCCTAGGCCCCCTCATTTTCATAAATTCTCTTCCACTCAATACTGAATCAAGTCAGATTTGTTTGCTGATGACAACATCCTGCATTGTTCACACAAATCATATCCATCACCAATAACTCTCAAAATGATCTGCACGTGGTTGCTGTTAGTGTGAAAACATTGTATGGTAATCAATTCTAGGAAATCAAAATCAATGCTGATTCAGAGACATCAGAACAACCCGCATTTATCACTTTATAGTCAAAGCATTGAGACGGTTACTACCGCATAGTTACTTGGAATTCAAACTGACAAATACCTTGATTAGAAAACATAGATATCACAACTGTCTAATCAAAACTTGCATCACAAATACTTCCCCTGAGTAAAATATAAACAAAAAAGCTTTTATCTCACGAGGCAAGTTACATGATATCGATATGTGACTATTGCTCTATTGTATGGGGAAATCAAACAAACAACAAGGATTCTTGCTAATCCACCTCAAGTCATATTTTATTGAAATTTTTCTCGTTTCTAAAACAAGTAACTCCTCTTTCGTTAGAAAATGCATGTCTTTTATGGAAAAATCTACCTTTTGAAGTAAAAATGTTGAAAATTTTAAATTTAAACATTAAACTGATGTCATAATTACCTTATGGTGTATGATTTGTTTATATTTGTTTTTTGTTGGCGGCTTGGGGGCACCCCATATTTCACAGGAAAACTGAGATCTCCTGGCTAGCGAGTCGGTGTCTTACAAACTGAGTCACCGCACCCCCTATTAATTAGCAAGAAAGTTAGACCACTAGGATCTATAATAATATAGTGTGTCATTGATTGATGATTAATAAAAACAAACACCAAGAAAATCATTGATCAGTTTGTTTACATTGGGTATGGTTTTTAATTAACTATACATCCGATCATATATTGTCATATCTCGAAAGTATAAGATTCGATTTTCAAATCTAAACATTAAAGCCTTCATATCCATATTTTACTGTTCCACTGACCTAAATTGTTGTTACCTATTCTGATTTCAGAGAATTTGATGTCTGTTTTCAAGCTCACGCTTATTTGAAAAGTCTATAACAACCACCATTGACATCTCACTTAATCTGTTGTGAGTTCACATATGTAAAGCACTCTGATATTTTGAGTGATAAAGGTACAAAGGACCATAGACAGCATGTTCTTGAATCAACGACTGCGAGTTTTACAACATCTGGATGTTGCTAGATTACTTTGCAGTTACCAAACTTATAGCTAGGTTTACTGCACACACGGGAACAGTGGGGTCCAACCACATTTTAAAAAAAACTAAATCACTCAAATCAAATATAGCGAGAGACTTGAAGTTTGCAACTCGATTATCACTGGTAGACACCTTAGTCGGAAAGCATGAAACTTGATATTCGCGATGATAGAGGAATCTTGTAGGCTCTCAAGCCGGGATAATACACAATCGAAATTAGAGCCGAATCATGCTGGGTATTATGAGAAGGCCTTGATTAGATGTACGTAGTTAAAGCGATGTCAAGCCTTCTATTAATGATGCACAAACAGCGAACTCTTCAAAAGGCTACAAAGAGTTCCCAGTACCTGCTCATATGTTATTACTGCATTAGGAATATCTCCAGAGTCACCTTCCATCAATTAGCTACCTTCCGGTTTATACACAAATTCGGTGCTAGATGCCGTGCATTTATTTTCGTCCTTTAATTTATCTCTTTTTCTTTTCTTCTTTAATTTTCGTTTTTGATTTTTAGTTAATTTGTTTTGACCATTGTCTAACGATGTAGTTGCAATAGTCATTCTTTCGGGTTTTACTGTTTGCACAATCTTTCTTTTTCTTCGCCTTCGCTTTTGTGCTGGACCCTCGTCACCTAAACAGAACAAAATTCTAACGGTTAATAATTTGTAATATTGCAATATATTAATTTTCAAAAATTAGTACAAATGTATAAAGGACGTATGGCTTTAATCTTTGGGATCTTAAAATAGACGAAAATGGGTCTAAAAGCACATATTGATGATTAAAATACAGTGCCTTATAAACTGTTTTCTTCATTATTAACGCGCTTTATAAATGACGATTTTATATTATTATTCCATGTATAATGTATTATATAAATGTATATTTGAAAACTGTTATTTTAGTTTCTAATCAATTATGTTTGGTGAAATATGTCAATCTAAATTGAACATCAGTCTTTAACGCTTGTTTAGTCCATTCTACGCGTTTTTTATATCATTTTTGTCGTTTCTGCATCAGCTAATCGTTGTCTTGTAGGATGCAATTGGCGCCTGAAACCATAAAAATAACGACTCGTGTACATGTTATAAAATGTTCTACGGCAAGATAACATAAATATGCATTGAAATGGAGCAATATTGAAATCTAATTCATGTTTTTAATTTCGACTATCGTGGAAAATATTGAAAAGGTCACGTTCTATACGAAGCGGCGGTGGGGGGATGGTAAGCACATGCGCGCTGTATCATAAAGCCTGCCATTGGGTCAACTGGCGTGGTTTCGAATCGCCGGTCGTACGTGACAAGAAGTGGGGTCGCCTGTTCAACCCCGTGTGTCGTCACCGGATCAATCGCTTTTTCTTCAACTGCTAAAAAATTAAACCTTGTTTTAGCCCCGAAATGATCTAGCTTGTGTCGAGTGGACGTTAAAGCCCCTCAGTAGAAAATATCTTCATATGAAAGTCAATACACTACAGTGAACTGAAAGCACACGCGATATAATGTAGTATAGTCGATATGGCCATGAAATAAAAAAATTAAATTGTTTTTGTTAAGTTGTTTCGATGTCACGTATGTATTCTTTCGGTTCACAATAGTGTATTGATTTTCATATAAAGATATTTATTATTCTATAAAGTATCACTTATTTGTACTTAATCCACAAGGTCAGTGTGTCGATTGGCACGGTTTCGATCCAAGGTTATACAATCATGAGGGTTCTCTCCGGATCATCTGCGCACAGACAAATTGCTGAATTAAAATTGAATCATATGTTACTTTCTGAAATTATCTAGTTTGTGCGGAAGAAATGAAATGGATTTTAACGTCCTGGCCGACTGGACTAATGAAGACGGCCATTCGAAATGAAGTGTGCTCTGAGGGAAATTTTACCCTCGACAGCCGCGCTACGGCCTACTCTTTATATCAAATTCCAACTGCCGAGGGATCTTTTACGTGCACGCCAATATGTACACGGAACATCTTTTTTTCGTCCCATCCGAACGACTAGACAACTGTCCTCGGTACTGCACCTCGACAAGGGGTAACCACGACGGAAAATCCCAATGAACTTTCTTGGTCATTACTGACAGAAACCGCCCATTGTCCTCCTCCCTTAGCCAAATTGGCTCCTGGTTTTTGTCAGATGGAAGTCCCTCATCCCCACCCCCCGCCTCCCCCCACAAACACACACAAACACAAACCTACCACTTGTGTCTGACTGGGAGGAAGACACAGTCTGTGAATTCGTAGGCGCCAAATGGAAATCATAATATCCCGGCGGAAGTTTGTAATCCGCATTTGGAGGCTCCACACCATATATTGTAACCGGATTTATCACATCCGTGTCAATAATATCCGCATCGAGTTCTTCTTCAATTTCCACTTCATCATTACATGCATACAACTTTTCTATCACTTTATCACGAAACCCTACAAATATAGATAAAATATATCGATTTTTGTTAAACATACATTATACAACAGCTTAATCTGCTTATTGCAGGTCCATCTTCCAAAAAGGGTTTTCTTCACTTGCAATCAAATGCTGGATAATAGTCAGGCTGATTAAGGCCTGAAATGTTATCTAAATTATTAATTAAACATAAAAGGGACATTATGGGGGATTAGATAAATAGCTGGCCGTGCTCACTATAATAATTAAAAACTAGATAATGTAAAGGGAGCATGTCGAAAATTTCTTTCAAACTGCTCCCCTATGAGATAAAAGCGTTTGAATTTTAGGCCTTGCCTTGGTCATCATTAATAAAGTCGGTATGATACAAATCATAGCCCCGATTATCAATGTTTGGGTTAAATCATCAATGAGCAGTAAATCGGATTCAAATCCAGTGAAAATCCAGACACATAAGATGACATCGAGAGTCTTTTCGTGTTAATAAATGTCTAATTAATAGTTTATACAACATTTCAGGCCCAAAGAAAAACCTGTATTCGACAGATTTAGCTTTTGCAGAATGTATGTTTAATAAACTTATCATTACTATAATCAATTCTCGCTAGCCTATGATATTTAGTGGATTTGAATACATTTGTGATGGACAATTTAACGTAAAAATGGATACTGTTTATTATCGTTCCAGCGTTAGTATTTACGATCGAGGCTATTCTAAAATTGAATCAGCTAATATGAAGCAATTTGACAATTTTCAGCGTATTCTTTTTCCATTATATATTTCTAACTATTATAGCGAGAACAGTCAGCTCTTTACCTAATCTTACCTCGTGAAAGTTTGACAAGTGGTATTTTAATTCATCGCATATGAACAGCAAATAATATATGCGCTAATAGACGATAATGTGCACATACCTGAAGACATGAAACGGTAAAGACAATACCTTGATAGATGTTTGGATATGGATGTTTGAAAAACCATTGGACTTACGAACACTGTACAGAACTTGAATTCGACAGGCCGACGCTGTGTTCATGGTGGCTACCTCTACGGCATACGATTACATCATGTGTACCTACTTCAAGAATACACATGATGGCAAATGGCCGCCATTTAAAATACTACGCCCGCCTCTTAGAGACGATAACTTAACTCGCTATAAATTGTAAAAAAATTTACTTCGGCTAGAATTTAAAAACACCTAAGATTAACATTTGCTAAAAATTTCTAAAAAACAACCTAAATTTATGGAAATGGGGCCAAATCAAATCAGGCAAATTACATCAAATAGTCCATGTTAAACGTATAGCAAAAATTTTAAACTAACGCGAGCACGCGCGTTTCTAGACAACGCCATAGCGGGTCATAGCAACCAGTGAGTATAAATTGGAAATCCCCAATGACGTAGATATTATAAATTGGAAAGCCGAGTCTGTCTTAAAATAAGTAGTACCGTCAGTAAACAAGATGGAAGCCATCTGCTATCGTGTTTGATCATGGAGTAGGCAAGCACAGGTGTGTCGTATGCCTCTACGGTAGACAATTTGGGAATGGGGGACGATTCTGACATGGCAATGTAACCCCGAAGGCAATGGGCAAATCTTGTGCATTAAATATCAGTACCGATGGGAATCGGTGTGGTGTGCGCTGCTTGTTTTGTCGAAAAGGCAACTCTTACTGTCGGTAATGGTTAATCATTGATGTGCTGAGACAATTTAGAAATTCACGACGTGTGGCGAATGCAACAGGTGAAAACAGATTTCGCCTCTGAAAAGATGACATGGTTCTAAGTTCTCGAGGAGCTGCACAAAATAAATAAATGAAATAAATCATCTGAAAAATGTGTTACCCTTCTCTTTTTCCATTTAAAGTCCTGACTTAAAAATAATTTAGCATTAACTTAAAACTGAAAGGGTTGATGTATCCGTTGGACAATGTACCATGGGAGGTAACTCTTATGCAAACCAATTCACTCGGCACACCGTGTCCAACCAACAAACAGTGGCAGCGCCAGCCGTCGGTGGTTGAAGGAGCAAAGCTGGGGCAAAATCCAAGGTTCAAGGGCAAAGGCACGAGTTTCAACTAGGTTGGGGGGGGGGTCTTCCCCAGAAAATTTTGATAAACAGGCTGCCAGAAATGCAACCAGGCAATATTTCAAGCAATGCTCGTTGAGGTAAAGTATCAAACGAACGGACTTGTGAAACTCGACGAATCCCACTCACAAGCGCCAATGTAGGGTGTACTTATGAAGGGTATGGGGGACCTCCCCCAGAAAATTTTGAAAAATAAACCGTCGGAAATGCTGCCTGTCAGTATTCAGTCAGGCACCGATCGTCGAGATAAATAAATCTGACCACATACCGTCCGTCGCCTGATCACTAGTTTATACGATCAGAGACCAAAATGGCAAACGAACGGACTTGCGAACCTCAACGAAGTACCTTTGTGAGCGCCAAAGTAACGAGTCCTTGTGGGGATTTGGGGGATCCGCCCAAGAAAATTTCGGAAATGCTGCCTGACAGTATTCAGGCACCGATCGTAGAGATCAGGAGCGGACTGGGCCGTCGGGCGATCGGGCGATCTCGGACGGTCGCCGAAAGGTCCGGTCGGACAAAATGAAAAAAATAATTTTGTCCAATTCATCTAAAAAAAAAACACCTTTTATGGGGTTGGGGGTATTGGACCGACCATGGAGCGATGATGATCATGTTGTATGTGGCCGGTGGCTTTAACGGGCCACCACGCCATCACTGGAGTCTGGAATTGGCTGGTATAATAGTCTTTCTGGGCCGGGTGTGAATGAATGTTTTCGCCACTATATTTTGTAAATAAACTGCCGGGAATACAGCCAGGTAGCATTTCAAACAATGGTCGTTGAGACAAATAGAGCTTGCCAGGTCACATATTTTTATTATTTTGGAAAATTATTGGGGGGGGGGGGGCAAACAGAGGGCAGGCCAGATTTTGGGGGGTGAAAATGCCCCCCTTGCCCCCCACCCCACCCCTTCCCCCTTGGCGCCGCCACTGCCAACAAAAACAAAATCACTGTTTTTTGTATAGATCAGTGGACAAAATACCAAAGCATGCAACATCACAAATTCGAAACTATCGGTTGCTGATTTGGGGTCATCGGGATACTAGCCTGGACGAAATGAAATGGGGTTTAACCACTGGTTTATATAATAAGTTTGTTTAACGTCCTACTGTTCTGCTTCGACTGAGCTAATGAAGACGGGGTTACGCCATACAGTGTGCTATCAGGGGCATTTTGCCCGGACAGCGGCGCTACGGCCCACTCTTACATCAAATTCCAACCGCCAAGCGTTCTTTTACGTGCACGCCAATGTGTATACGAGACGTCCTTGTCAGGCCCTCCGTCCTTCACCACTGAAAAACTGATGAACTTTCTCGCCCAACAGCGAGATCGAACCCACGACCTCTGGGATCTTACTCACTTACCCAACATGGTTCCCTAGCATGTGCGGTTGGTGTCGTAGATTTTGTCTATTCCGTCGGTCTATCCGCCGTACTTTAAAATATATCAAATCAAGAGTGCATCAAAACAAATGATATTAAACCAAATGTACGATTTTTGTCTTTTCTGAAAATTATGTGTAAAAAAAAAGAACCCTGACGGAAATAGGGTGTCACTTCCCCGAGCGTATAGAGTGGGTAAATACCGAGCGTCTCTGGTCACAGAGGGTGTAATAACTCAAAGGGACGTGTCGTTGCGCCCCCTCTACTTCTGCCCTGGAAACAACTGAGCTGGGCGCTTTTACAATCCAAAGACGAAACAACACCTACAAGTGAATTATTGAAATAAAATTGAACCATGTGTTAGTCCCAAAGTGTGGAATCGAAACCACGCCTCTTGACTCAAAGAGCAGGCGTTTTACCATTCGACAACGCGGCACCCCAACCCAACTTCGCAATGCACCTACCCTTTAATGTACATGTACATGTAGATATAAAATAATTCTTTTCGTCCCATACAAATGACTAGACATATCTGATTTGTAATAAACACCAAAAATCATTTGGCCAGGACAGCGATACAGAGCGAGGCGTATAAATGAAAACTAACTGAACAAAATCATGATCAGCGTATATCGACTATCTTTATGAACTTCATTCATGATTTTGCGGACGACTTGTAATAGTTCAGATCCGTCAAAACACATGCACGTGATGACCCCGAACAGTTCTCACGCGTAGGTCAAACTCTAACTCTACCTGAACTGTCATTGAAATAAAATGAATCGTGATATAAACATGGTGTATGATACCTGAAGTTATGGCTTTCTATATGGAAGGATAACTTTGCTTTTCAAATTATGTTTTATATGGACATATATTATATACTTATATATCTAAATGTGAACACTAATACAAGATATGCCCGCAGATGTAAACAAAGTTTCAGATATTCTTATGGTGAGTGAAAGTTGTTTTGTTCTAGACGATTTTGAAGTTTTACCCCAAACCCCGTTCGAAGACCTTGCTTCAAGATTTTTAAATAAAGACGATTACGACTTGGGTAAACTATTAGGAGCTGGTGGCTTTGGTAGTGTCTATCTGGCTTCCTACAAAAATAAAATCACAGCAGTAAAAACTTTACATAAAGTAACTAAAAATCCGAAAGCTCAAATGGAAAGCTACAAAGCTGAGTTGAATGTGTATAACTGGAAACATCCGAACATCGTAAGAACGGTAGCGGCAACGAGTATAGAACAGTATGATACAGGTGCCTGGATCGTCATGGAGTACATTGGTTCAAGAAATTTACAGATGCTTATAAATGATACCGAAGAGGAGTTAGACCAATTACGAAGATTGAAGTACAGTTTAGAAGTTGCTAGTGCTCTGGAGTTCACTCATGGCAACCACATTGTGCATCTCGACCTAAAGCCAGCAAATATTCTGCTCACAGAACGGGACAGTTGTAAACTGGGTGATTTCGGCTGCTGTCAACGAGTCGAAGAAGACACAGGACGTGTCAGTCCTACAAATCGTTCGGCTCTGACCGGAACTTTCGCATACAGAGCACCTGAGTTACTTCGAGGTGGCGCACCAACTTTAGTAGCAGACGTGTATTCTTTCGGCGTCACCCTATGGCAGTTGTTAAGTCGAGAAACACCCTATGCAAACCAGAATCAACATGTGGTCATATTTAGTGTTGTGTCCAAAAATTTGCGACCCCCACATCCGGATGTAGGTGACGACCCATTCGAACAGTTATATCAGGAACTATACACGCAATGTTGGTCGGCAAAACCAGAGACGAGGCCAACATCGTCTGAGCTGGTGGAACTATTAAAAATGTGGAAATATTATATGTGATAAGAGCTAAAGTGAGTGAACATGGATAATTTGTTAACGGGTTAACATTAGAAATAAGAAATCTCCATAGTGCCAACAGAGATATTTTCTGGGTGGAATTGTTGACATATACAGTACGTGTTATTGAAATGAGGTGCTCTTTGAGTGGTGATTCAGGAGTGTACATGAATGGTTTTTAATGGGAAAACGACACGAACATTATTATTTAAACCGTTCCGTCCGATTTGAAATGGAAATTCGGTTGTCTTCCCCTTTTGAAGGCATTTACTCTTCTCGTTTTGAGAAGTATCTGGTTTAAATGGATATTTATGTCTGCAATAACTTCTTCAGTGTTGATGTTGACTGATTCGGTATTATATCGTTGTTGATGGGAAACTTTTTTACAGAGCAACGGATCATTCTATCCATCCAAAAAGTGCTTGTATTGTGTACATATATTTTTTTTATATAATTTTGCATTGGGAATGCTTATGATAATCGCTACCCTATATTTTTGTAAATAATATTAAGATGTTCAATGTGATCTTGATTGTATAGAGTGATATAATAATATATAATTTTTTCCATGGATTTTATTGTGTTTTTGCAAACATGGAGTTCCTTATTTATTGTATATATTTTTTGTAAGAAAATGAATATATATATGTTATATAATATTGTATCATAAATATGCTCGAGAATTTTTTTCCATCCATGATATACTATTTAGATAATTTATTATATATATACGTTAAATGATCATGATGGGTGTTTTAGAATAAAGATACTGTTTACTGATAATTGTCAACAATATACCGCTTAAAGGAACTAAATCGCTAATATTTGAGACAAAGAAATTTACACACAACTGGGTCAAACGCATATAATAATGTATAATGAATGTATA
Organism: Patella caerulea; assembly: GCA_036850965.1. NCBI lineage: Eukaryota > Metazoa > Mollusca > Gastropoda > Patellidae > Patella > Patella caerulea. The sequence goes on from JAZGQO010000008.1 coordinate 32,911,078, forward strand.
TAAACTGATTTACATTCGATCGTTTCTGTTTTTACTGTAATTTCAAATCAGTTATGTTCGGCGAAATATGCCCTGAGTCTCAATCGAATGGCAATATCTAGTGTCTGGTTATTCCTGTCTAAACCGGTAATATTTATTGCACGTGCTCTCCAGATAAGAATGTGTTGTAACCATTTGACATAACTTGTGGCATATGTATAGCTTCGTTCTTCGTGTCCCCTGTTACAAATGGCGCCGAAACGCATTATATGGTACACAATTCGTGTACCAAACGTAAAATGTTAGTTTGTCTTAAATATTGGATACCAGAAGCACATCTTTTGCCGATAAGAACACAACATCAATGCTGATTTAAATTGAAAAATAATTCGTGTTTTAAATGTCGAAGACTGAATGATACTGAAGAGACTTGGCTACTAGCTTTAAGCCTATATAAGCTACATAAAAAAATTGAAGAAAATAAAATGACTTTTTTCTTTTGTGTTTTTGCTGCATTGACTTTTTGTATTAAAGTAACGGGGCATGCTTGTCAGAACCAAGATTGATTATTTAATATTTAAGAAAACAAAATCTGAATGTGGAAGCTATAGAAAGTTTTCCTACTGGAATTTAGCTGGATTAGAAACAGACCAATCAAATAGATTGTAGTTCTCGAGGGATTCCCGTATTGCTCAAATCACATCCAGAGAATCCAGAATCCTGCTTGTTTGTCAAATCTGTGGATATTTGTCTTTGACTAAACATTGATTGTTTGCAGACTCATTACATCACTACGTAACAAGTGACTAGGTTTGAGATCTAAATACAGATCTATGTTAACATGGAATTTTTATCACTGTTCAGTACGTCCCATTATGTGGTAAAATCTGCCCCGACTATTTTGTAAAGAGGGATAAATTGAACTACCATGGACAAGGGCGGATCTAGGAATTTTGAAAAGGGGGCGCCGCAAAATGAGGGCCCTGACCGCAGAGATGGGACACGTCGCAAAGATGGGGGTTGGGGGAGCTATCCGTCATTTCCTTGCATCTGTAGCCATTCCAAGAGCTTTTTGGCCGATATTTTCGTCTAAGTAAACGTTCGAAACGGACATATTTGGGTCTGAGAAAAGGCACTTTCAGCAGTAAAAAAGGCACTATCGAAAATTAGGGGGGGGGGTGCCCCTCGCGTCTCCCATTGAATCCGCCTCTGATGGTCAAGTGAATTAAAATGTGTGGTTTTTTTTTAAATAAAAATTAATTTAATAGTATATGATACACGATGGCAACTGTAATGTGTCTTCAAACAATTTTTCGCGTTTTTCGCGTTCTAATGATGCTCAATTACTTTACAGAATTGTCAGATATAAAAATTCGCCCATGTATCTTTTATCACTCGTCATTTCAGTCAATTATATTAAATAGTGGGATTTCCCGTGTTTTCCTTTGATGTTCGTCATTTCCGATTCATGAAACCTTTCTTACTCATCTATTGTCAATGATCTCTGTGTTAAAATTATATTTGGAATGTTTTTAACTAGTTCTATCACATAATATGTGATAATGACTGACACCAATATTGTCCTTTAAACTGGATTCGTTAAGACTGTATACAGCCTTAATATATATACTATTACATCCTCGTTTGCTGTTAGTATTCAGCCACATAGAAAAATTGTAAAACAACAAATTTTAACTTCGAACCCCCATAAAACGGCAACTCGGGGCGTGGACCAGACATTAAGAAGACTTCGTGAATGTTTTAGACCATCGTATTTGGGTCTTGAGCAAAATTCGGCCCCAGGCGAACTTGGCCCCGGACGAATTTGGGCCCCGGGCTTAGCCCGTTGTCCTGCTAGTATAAACAGAAAATGCACATATAGTTTGATGGCGATTTTTATAAATTACAATTTTTAGTCCACTTTGCCGTGGGGGGTGTTCTCTGGAAAATCGTGAGGAAAGTTAACACAAATGTTATTCTCGCTGAGTTCGACCAAAATATTTTACACACGCGTCACCCTGTCGTATCCGCTTATGATGAGCCACATTTTGGAGCAATAAAGACCAGAATTTGAACATGAAGGTTCTTGTAACCCAAGAAGTGTGTGTGTGGAGGGTGGGGTGGGTAAAATTTAATTTTACCTCAGTTTGATAAAACAACTGTTTCATGAGTGTGCAATAGGGCATTGGGTGTGTCGATGGGCTGCTGAGCAGAGGCTCGAAATGTTTTTGATCTGAGAGAAATTTGTTAATGTTTTCCACATCAATTTTACCCCGATGGCATTTCAATTACTTGGTAATTTAAAGCCCATTTATTGCCCATGTAGTTCTGAAACTGTTGTGTTTTTTTTATTTTTGTTTTGTTTTTTTTTTTTTTTTTTAGTAAAGCCAAGTCGAGGTTATTGCATCGCCGGGGATCAGTAAAGGAAAAATCCATTTTAATCCGACTGCAAAGGAATAACGCAACAGCATGGTACGTAAAACAGCTGATTTGAGTCTTATCTGGGATTATCTTACTTAGTAAACAAAGGGGCGTGATATATTATGCATATTGAACTTTCGTGTTATAAATAACGATGAGGTGACAGAGACGCCAGAAAATCTAGCCAATCAGTGCTTCACTATTTATAGTAACGCGGGCTTTGCGATAGTAGACGAGGGGTTTTCTGCAAACATGGCGGAGACAAACGATCACTCAGTGGCGAATGGGGCATTATTGTTTGATCCCCCTTCGAATCTTCAAAATGAAGCACATGTTAAAAGTATGCAACAATACCAGAAGATGTATAAGCAGTCAATTGAGGACCCAGAAACATTTTGGAGGGAGATCTCAGCTCAATTTTATTGGAAATCTCCACCGACCGGAAAATTCTTCGAGTATAATTTTGATGTCGGCAAAGGACCAATTTCTATCAAATGGATGGCGGGCGCCAAGACAAATATATGTTACAATATGCTGGATCGACATATTGCGAATGGTCTGGGAGATAAGGTTGCGTTTTATTGGTAAGGAATTTCAGAATGTCATGGCATTATATGTACGTCGGTGGTAGTTTTAGCTTTCTATTTATACTACTAAAATAGTGATGAAGATGCTGCTGCCGAGTGGAGCCGGTGTGCAGTTGTTATTTTGTTGTTCAGTTTGGTAAATCAGTTTGATCAGTGAAAGATTGCGGTGTCATAAGACTGACACATGACAGAAATCACCAATTTGCAAGGAATATTGACTTCTATATTGACGACTGTATGTTGTTTGTAAATAAGCCTATGCCTACTGTAACTACACTATATAACTTATTAAAAACAGTAATAGAATCAAGCCATATGAATATGATTAGATGCATTATTCAAGAGATAAATCTGTCTAATGCAGAGGCTTCATTTGGCCTCAAATGTTATACTTTATACATATTATATCATTAATGAATTGAATCATTAATTAAGCAGGGGGTTTGGTGGGGGGATGACTGAATGGTTAGCATGTGCACACTGTATCATAAGGTCTGTCATTGAGTCAACTGGTGTGGTTTCGATTCTCCTGTTACGTGTGACAAGGCGAAGGGGTGCCAGGCCGACTCCAACCTCATGGTTTTCTCTGAGTCCTCCGGATGACTGAATGGTTAGCGTGTGCATACTGTATCATAAGGTCTGTCATTGAGTCAACTGGTGTGGTTTCGATTCTCCAGTTACGTGTGACAAGGAGAAGGGGTGCCAGTCCGACTCCAACCTTATGGTTTTCTCTGAGTCCTCCGGTTTTCTCCCAACGAGCAGGCGAATTAGTGAAATAAAGTTGAACTATATGTCAGTCCCGAAATGGCATAGTTTGTGTATAGTGGAGGTCATACCCCATTTCTCTTTCCCTTCCAATGTGAAGATTATGAAAATACACTGCATATAAAATATAATTATGAGATATAATATTCAATTGTGAAGATTATAAGAATACACTGTAAACTGAAAATATATGTATTTGTATAAGCAGCGTTATTAAAGCGGTAGCACCATATTTGAAGCAAGCTATATATAGTATATTATGAAACAACTGTACCTGTTTTGTGCCCATAAATATATAATTAATCTGTAATATGTGTGGTAAGTGTGGTTTGTCTTTTTCATTTCAGGGAAGGCAATGATCCAAATGATTTTGGGAAAGTTACATACTCAGAGCTACTTGCCAGAGTTTGTAAGTTCTCCAATGTATTAAAAAATTTAGGTGAGTTCAGTCAAATGCAATTTCAACCAAAATATGCTTGTATTAGAAATCCAGAGACACGATTATCCATTTTTGTATGTTAGTCCCAAAATGACCAAGTTTGTGTTGAGTGAATGATTTATTAATTAATTCATTTTCTTTTGCAGGAATATCGAGAGGCGATCGTGTAGCTATTTATATGCCAATGATATTGGATCTGTCGGTTGCTATGTTGGCGTGTGCTAGAATCGGCGCCATTCATTCAATAGTGGTAAGAATTAGATCTTTATTTTTCCATGAAACAAATATGATAACCAAATATTCCATATATCCTCTATCTTGAGTTCAGCATCTTGGTTATCTGCCGTCTTGGATTGTATTTGGCTTTGTTATTATAATCGGGCTTCATTCATCTTTATCTTACTATTCGCTTTTGTGAATCAGTGATTTAATATCCCACTTCTTGAAGTTATCCTTTTTAATACTATTAATAGGTGTCACACAGTTTATGGGGACCCAATTTTTGTGTTTTAACTGCTCACACCACTTAGCCATCTCCTTTGGCTTTGATGTGGAGGTCACTATTCCCATAATACTCAAAAAACTGTTTGCAGGATTTTCTGTGGCGGCTTTAGTCGAAAGGTTACTTGATTCGAAAGCAGAAGTCATTGTTATAGCAGGTCTATTTCTTTAATTTAGAAGTGTGAATTGTATTGTATGTATTGTAGTTTAGCTTATAGATAAATACAATAATACATGTATATACATGTATATAAGATATGTTAAGACAGGGTTATTGGTCACTTGACATGATATGCATATGTACTCTGTATTGGAGAATGATATTAGCAGTTGGTATGGGTGCATACATATTATAATAAACAACAACAAATAACATGCATATAGAACAGTCCTTTTACAAAAAACAGTACAATTTGTTTTTCTTATGTACATTCCCTTCCCACTCCCAGTTTTAAAAAAAGAAATCAAATTCAATTCATTTCTATTTACAAAAAGATTACAGTTTCTGTACATGTATATGATAATAATAAAAATGACATTTAAAAAACCCAGCAACGACCATTAGTGAAGCCCACTAATTTTTATTGATTTATAATTGTCCTTTTAATCAAATTAAATCAAATTGGAGTAAATTTTTGACATATCCTTCATACAGTGAAAGAATGTAGCCATTAGCTTCAACAGCAGAGAGAAACGTACTTCTGTGTTAAAAGTAAAGACATGTTTAACTTATTTATCATGTAGTAAATACAGCTAGAGACTCTGACAAGTTCACTAAAACCTGGTAAAACTCTGACGACTCGACAAATAATTAAAGTTAAAGGCAAACATTCCTCTTGGTTTTCATCCATATTTGTGAATTTACATTTAAAGTAGATAAATTCATTAAGTTATTTAAAGTGGTGTCGATTCACCGGTTGTATGTGACGAGGAGTGGGATCGCATGTCTAACCTCATGGGTTTTCTCTGGGTCCTCCGATTTCATCTCACTGCTAAAAGACCCCTACACACAAGCGAAATATTGAAATAAAATTGAAGCATATGTTAGTCCAAAAATGACCTAGTTTGTGGATGTCACACCTCATTTCTCCCTCTCTTTGAAGTAGATAGACTAAAAGTACTTCTATGTTTACTGTAGATAAGTATATAAATAAATTAAAAATACGTCCAGGTAAAAGGAAATTCAGATTTATTGCTGTTCTGTCAATTTCTTTAGGATTGTGAAATGAAGGATAAAAGTCGAATCAGCGAGTTTGTGATAAACAAAGATTAGTTATTAACTGTTATACAGTGTTAGTGTAAACAAAGAGTTAGTATATGTTGTATACATGTATTCACTGGGCCATAACAAAAGGTATAATATGATTTGACCTGGCCTTGAACTCAGGAATGTGTTCAAATAAACCTTTATGTACCTTTCGAGACAGGTGTAATGATGGTCATTCATCAGTAATTATAACCCTCATGATGACAAAATACATAAAATATTCAACATTGTAGTAAATTATGTTTATGTCCATCTGTTTTCATATTTATTTTCATGAGAGCACCACACTTTATACAGAAATGAAATGGGTGTTACGTCTTACTGTTCTGTTCTGACTGGCTAATGATGACGGGAATTCATCATACAGTGTGCTATGAGAGAACTTTTGCCTAGACAGCAGCGCTTCTGCCTACTCTTACATCAAATTCCAACTGCCAAGGGATCCTTTATGTGCATGCCAATGTGTACACAGTATCCTGTTTTTTTTATCCCATCTGAAGGACTAGACAACTGTCCTTGTCAAGCCTGCCGTCCTGCACACCCAAAAATCCTAAAGAATTTTCTCAGACAACAGGCTAGCAAACCACTTGTGATACCAGTGGGGGGTGGATGGCCGAATGGTTAACGTGTACGCGCAAGTATCAAGGTGTCATTCAACTGGGAGTGTTTTGATTCCCTGGTTGTACATGACAAGGATTAGGGTCGTCTGTCCAACCTTGTGGGTTTTCTCCGGGTCCAAAAGTTTCCTCCCACTGCTAAAGACCCCTGCACGCAACCGAGTTACTGAAATAAAATTAAACCATGTGTTATTCACGAAATGACCTGGTTTGTGTCCAAGTTAAACACCTCTCTCTCTCTCATTGAATCACTGTACATTAGTAGAGAATACTGCACTTAAAGGAGCTAAAACTGTTAGCATTTCTAAATAGATATTACAGGGGCATTATGAGAGGTTAAATAAAGATGTTCTCGCTATGATAGTTAAAAAACTGATAGCATAAATAGAATATGCTTATAATTTAAAATTACTCCACTCAATGATCATTACTTGAGTCGGTACGATAAAAAACAAAATCTTAATTATCTATTTTCACATTTAATTATTTTTCAAAAAATGTATTCTTATTGTAAATATCGCAGGCTATGGCATCAAGAGTTGATTATGGTGTGGATAAGTTAATTAATGTTTATATAACATTTCAGGCCTAAAGAAAGACCTACAATAGGCAGATTTAGCTCTTGCATAATGCATGTTTAATATTCAGCAGTTAATATGATAATAGGTTGACTGATGACCCTGATATATAAATTATCCTAACTGACAAAGATTCATTGCCACTTTAAAGGTAACATGAAAAATTGCTACAGACATTGATATACAGGTAAAAATAGGTTATCACACAACAAATGAAATATAACCACATCTTTGTTTATTTTTTTGTGTACTTATTTAAATAAACATGATAAAATTGATATGCAATCCAGTGATATTATGTAAAACTGCAGAAGAAATTTTTCAACTTATAATAAATCATAAAAATGGTTCATAAACCTAATGTTATTCATAAGATAAGACATTTTTGTATCAAGATGTCCATTAAAAACAGTGTACATACATGTTGGTACATTTACTATAGACAGCATTACATACACCTAATACATTGTATTAAAATAAACATAATGTACACATTAAACATGCATTATGCAAGAGCTAAATCTGCCTAGTACAGGTATTTTTTTAGGCCTGAAATGTTATTTAAATTATTAATTAGACATTGATTAACTTATCCAGGCCATAATCAACTCTAGATATCAACGCTAGCCTTTGATATAGACTGGATTACAATCCAATATTGCATAAAAGAAACATAATGTACACATTAAGTGATATAAGAAAATAGAACATTGGAATAAAAATTAAAAAATTGATTAAATAAAAATACTTTTATGGATATACTACTTTTGAAGTTCTTAACATGCTGTCTTTTGATACACATGCAGATATCGTTATCAATCAAAGATGTCTGCATGTGTATTGAAACATAGCATGTTAATAAATTTAAAAGTAATATATCAATGTAAGTGAAATTTGTGAAATCTACTTCTATATGTGGATTATAAAATGTTGATATATGACTGATTATTGGTCTTGTTTATGGTTATGGTACAAATGTATATATATATATATTATATACGATTACAGCATTATCATACTTATAAGCTATGATATCTATATAAAGCATGCTTTACAAGGGAGGGTATATATTATTCATATTATAAGCCAAAACTGCAGATAATTCATTATAGTCAATTATCTATACACGTATCTACATGGAGATAGATTACTGTCAGTCTAATTCATTGTTAGATTTATTGGGATGGCAAGGGGAAGTTCTTATCAAAAATTATTTAAAAAGTATGGAATACAATAACAGAATTTAATATGAGCGACTTTTCAACAATGATTGTGTTACGCTTGATAAGGACAAGGTATTGTTGTTAAAAAGTTGCTCCTATCAAAATCAGTAATGTTATTCCATGAAAGTTTTGTGTTTTATTTAATGTTCTTGTGGGTCACATTGAGTGGAAAACTAGAAAGATTCTAGAATATCTTAGGGCTGTATACAGACATTACCTTTGTCGACTGTTTTACTTTGTTAAGTCTTTCGTAAGCTTAGTAATGGTATTTCAGTGCACAATGACAAATAGACTACTTTTAACATTAAAACTCCCTGCACAAGCAGAGTAAATCTAATGTTTGCTTTCAGTCAAACTTGGGTAACACAAAGAGTAGAGCAAACATGTTAGAGTGTAACAGTTAGACACATTTTACAGTGATTCAGAATCTAAGATCTTCCATGGAGCATTGGTGGTTAAGTTTGTAAGTCACTGGCTTGCACGCTAGTCTGAAGGCTGTGGGTTTGATCCCAGTATTAGCTGAGAAAGTTTCTTGTTACAAAAAAAGGAGATCCGGTGTATACATTGGCGTGCATGTAAAAGATCCACTGGCAGTTTGAATTCGATATAAGTATTATAAGAGTAGGCCATATAGTGCCGCTGTCCAGGCAAAATTCCCTCACCATATGACGTATCATTTCCTTGTCTTCATTACCCAAGTATATGAGCTGAATAGTAGGACGTTAAACCCAATTTCATTTCCGTTTATTAATGTCAGTGAACTGACCTTTGACCTGAATCCCTAATTATTTTGAATATTTATTTATCTAGTTTGCTGGCTATTCATCAGAATCATTAGCTGAAAGAATTCTCGATGCCACATGTAGTGCAATAATAACAGCAGGTTGGTAAACACAAAAACAGATAAAATCTCAAATTATTTTCCTGAAAAAAGATCTCAAATTCTTTCTTTTCCCTAATAGATATCTCAAATTCTTTTCTTTTTTGTGAAAAAAACCCTCAAATTATTTTTCCCTAAAAATACTTCTCAAATTATTTTTTCTCAATGGAAAAAACTCAAATTGTTTCTTTTCCCAGAAAAAATGGAAGACTTTGTTAAATAGATTTTTATCACACATTTTTGAAACCACCCGAAATTACTGCCCCTCAATTCCTGGAATGTCTCTATAGTTTATCTCTATTTGCCTGGCGCTTGCAAGTTTGAGATGAGTGGGAGGTGTGGTGCACCAGTAGCTTCAGGCTTTTCACGTTCTAAAGGGATACATTGATTAATCATTTAAAAAGTTTTCTTATGAATTTCTTGCCTTTACGATCAACCTAAAATTGGACATAGTTGCATGTAAAACATATATTGCTGCATATTCTATATGGTTATAGATGGGATATGGCCTGGATTGGTTATTGGTTCCCCATTGTCTCTTAAAAATCATTCTATATCAAGCCACTAACATGCATTTGTATTTTTCAGTCCATATCTAATGTTTGTCAGCTTAATCCACGCTACAATATACTTGATTATTTAACATTTTAATAAGAAAAGAAAAACAGATAATTTCCCGCCTTAGATTCATTCAGATAAAAAATAACCAGATCAGACGAATTTACCCAGCACTTGTAGAATTATGTCCACATGTACTGTACGATTGTCTCTTTATAATGGACAGATCTTTGATCAATAGTAATACATGTAAATGAATTGTTTATTATTTAGATGGTGTTTGGAGAGGTACGAAATTGCTTAACCTTAAGAAAATAGTAGATGATGCTCTGAAAATATGTGACGAAAAGTAAGCAATGTAAAACAAAATATGTAATAATTACAACAAATAACAATGCTATGATTTATTTATGAAAATCCTAGGAATATCTGGATATAAAAATTGAGACTTGAATGAAAGCAGCAGTGGTGTTTAAAATATTTTGGGATATCTGTTCCTTGCCAGAGAAAATCACATTAAAAGATTTCTAGGAACTAAACCCATGATCTACTGATTCGCGAGTCATTGCCTTACTAACTGATGATCATATTATTACCTCGTGCGGTTGTTGGGTGGCCGAATGGTTAGCACATGTGTGTTGTATCATAAGGTCTACCATTAAGTTAACTGGCGTGGTTTTGATACTCCGGTTACACATGGAGTAGTGTCGCCTATCCAACTTCTCTTATATTACCTCGTAAATTTTTATATCTGATGTTTTATTTTTTTACTAGGGGACATCGTGTTGAGAAGTGTGTAGTTGTAAGACATCTGAGCCCGTCTGATGAGGTTGTTAAAACCAATGTTAATGGGGATATTGAAGAAGAACCCGAGGCATGTAGACCCAGTCGAAAACTCAAGGTATTGATATTAATATATGGATGGCTTGCGTCTGGCTCTGAGGGTCACTTGAACCACAGAAAATACTGTGGTTTGCTTAATAAACCTCTTTAAACACTTCTTGGCAATATTCGGCCACATAAAATTTTGTTGCATATAAATTGCACTCTGTGTTTTTCTACCGATTTAATATATGTTTCAAAACAGATTAATTAGGATTATGTTCAAACCAGAAATCTTAAATTCTCAAAACTTCCCATGCGCTGGTAATATATTCACTCTTTTGAGTTTGAAACACATATGCCCATCCATCCAATTTATCAGAAGGCACAGATGATGTGAGCAAGCGGGTATGCATATGTCGCTTTTTGGCAGAATTTGACCCGATTTCGCACCAAAAGAGAGCAGTACTCAGTCACCAGGCCTCCCCCGGGAGTCCAAATTTGAATAGCGTTAATTTGTTTTATTAAATGTAAATGTTTATATTTTGATCAGATCAACTGGCAAGCAGGAAGAGATATATGGTGGCATGAGATGATGACATCAGTTAGTACTGAATGTGAACCAGAATGGATGGATGCTGAAGATCCTTTATTTATGTTATATACCAGGTAGTAGACTGATATACTTAGGGGATAAACCACGGTCCTGTGTACATGTTTGCATACACGGCAAAGATTCCTTGCCAGTTGGAATCAAATTGCAGCCTAGACTATATTTCCCTCATATCATTGATTTGATCAAGAATTATTTCTGCTTCTGCCATTCTCTCAAGAGAGTATAAGAGAAAGAGAAATAGGGTTTAACGTTCACTCAACACAAACTAGGTGATTTCAGGACTAACATACATGTATGGTACTATTCACTTGCATGTAGGGGTGGGTCTTTAGTAATGGTCGGAAACCTAAGTACCCTAGTTCTTATCACGTACAATCGGAGAATCCAAACCATGCCACTTGACTCAATGACAGACTTCATTGATGACGGATTTCACAGAATGCCATAGTATTAAGATGTCAGATGTCCACTTTACCAAACAACACAAGCTGTGGAGCATTAGAATATTACACTTAGTAAAATGACTAATCAATTGATTGATATGGCTTCTTGAATTGTTATTTTGACATTGATTACCATTTTTTTTAATAAAAACAAAATCTATTATTTTGAGTTAAAATATACTGAATAAATATAAGTATATTTAGATAATTTGTATTTTAGTGGTTCGACTGGTAAACCTAAAGGTGTTTTACATACTATCGGAGGTTATATGTTATATACAGCTACAACATTTAAATTTGTATTCGACTATCAACCCGAGGATGTTTATTGGTGTACAGCAGATGTGGGCTGGATTACTGGACATTCCTATGTAACATATGGTCCCCTTGGTAATGGAGCAACAGGGTTGATTGTAAGTTGTTTTTATTGAAAGTTCAAGGGAAAATCCATTGTTCTTAAATTAAGTCTTTCTGTTGTTGTGAACAAACTGTTTCAGTAGTATTTAGTATTTAACTGGTTATATACAGGACTTACCATAAAACTCTTATTTCATTCGTTCATTCATTATACATAAAATAAATCCAATTTCTGACTCACATGTACACTATATTGTATAATATAAACAATCACATTGTGACATACATGTAGACCACTACTTCATATATCAATCACTTCTCGGTAGTGATGCAGGCCAGAGGGCACTATCTAGTCATTTGGGTGGTATGAAAACCTGAGGTCTTGTGTGCACATTGACATGTACATAAAAGATGTCTCCCTTTGCCGTTGGCTGTAGCACTGCTGTCCAGGCATCTAATAAACTTGTGTTTATATTCTATATAATTATAAATTCTGAAATTAATTAAAATTTGTGTTTTAAACAGGCCTAAGGAAATAGTACCTGACATTTTCAACTTAGTACCAGACAAAATGACAGGCACCAGAGCTTTGGTGCCTGACATAGCCTGAATCTGTGGCTGATATAGTCAGTGACAGGTGTCTTATTTCCAGGCTTGGTATTAAACTGTTTTAAAAAAGACTTTATAAAAGTTACATATACTGAGCGCCATAGAAAACGCATCACTTGGTTTTTCGTATTTCAAAACCATCTTTGTCGTACTTTTGGTTTTGAACCCTCTGACTTTGTACCGTTGATTACTGATTAAACATCCATAAGTGTACAAATGTGTTGTTATTGATGTGTTCCCATTAGAATATTGTTCACAATAAGAAGCAAAATAAATAAGATATGTTTACAGGATCATTTTGTTATAAGAAAAACTAAATGATGCGTTTTCTATGGCGCTCATAAGTGATTGTATCAGTTGATAATTTTATCAGTGTATATTCATTGATGTCATTGCCATTTTATCAGTTACATATATAGATAACACAAAATATAGATGATGAGGATGATGTTATCTCCAATGATTATGTTATCTAGGTCAATAAAACTATTTAATTGTGTCAGTAGGTTCTTTTTCATTTAATCAATGATGCAATGAAAATTGATGACTACAGGACTTTGTTTTTATATGCATGTACACTTTGTACAGTAGAATCTGTATAAAACCAAGTACGAACAATCCAAACCATTAAACAGAATTCGAAGTCCTAAAAAAACGTTATAGGCAAAATAGTGTAATCAGCAAATGGACTGCTCCCCGTGTACAAAATACACGACAAACAGTGGTAACAGGTGTCCGGAAGAGTAAGCTTACCCTGCCTGGCGCCACACCCGCCATAGCTGCATCCAAACTATTAGGCAAAATGTCGATAAAATAGCGTGATTGGCCAATGAACTATCGGTATGCAAAATGCACGTGATGAACTGTATGACAGTGATTATAAACTTAATCTACGTGATTGACCCATCAAGTTCCCCACCGTCGGATGTATTACTATTAATATAGTAATAAGTAGAAATTAGTCGTATATTTCACCTAACACCTAAAATCAATATGTATCCGATAACTCGGCTGCGATATCTGCCTTGATTGATTGACTTAATCCTTTGTCGGACCATTCATCAATCTAATCTTAAACAGAAGTCATTGCTTTCCCTTTGTCGGACTATTCGAAAATCCAATAAAAGTGATTATAATTTTAATCCACCTGTTTACCTCGTGGTCTTCAATTGTCGGGCATTTTAATCGCATTGATATGAGTCGACAGCATCTATCAACTAATCATAGATGTCACATATCGTAAGAGTATATTATTTTATAACACCCAAATTCATTTTGTCAACGATATCCTTTACGTCTTTTAAGAATCCATATATAAATTCTCATCCACAGTGGCACTTTCCCGTGATCTCGAGCGCCGCACGAATATTGCTTAACATGTTAGGCAGTGCTTACTATGAAGCTGTGTGCTGTAAGTCACGTACGCCATAGCGGCAATACGCTGAAGTCAGCTATGCCTTTTGTCATCACCACAAGTATTATTTCGAACGCTTTCCTTTCATTTGCTGCCATGTTCTTATTTCTATTACGCACAGATTTGAATATTTTGTTGACATTTTATAAAGAAAAAACGATGTTCTGACATCACAAACTATTCTTATTTCGGAAGTTCGGCATTCATTTGCTGCCACGTAAATCTAACGGAATATTACGGTTGTGAATTTTATGCCAAAGCAGGATCGGCAATGCTTAATTTTGTACGGCATTTACTGACATAAATTTGAATGCCGTACGGGAATTAGGTGTGAAAAATAGCGAGGTTCACCAATTTTTATTACGTACGGGATTTGAATATTTTGTTGACATGTGATTTTTAGTTGTGGTATGAATTGAATACCGTACGGGAATTAAATATGAAAAATAGCGAGGTTCACCTAATATTGTTATGTACGTGATTTGAATATTTTGACATGTGACTTTTAATTGTGGTATGACTTCGTCTGCTTAAATAACGATAAGAATTATGCCCCTTTACTTTCGGTAAAATGTCCGACACGAAAAATTTTGAAATCCCAACTCTGATGTACAGTAGAATCTGTATAAAGCAGCCACCCAAGGAGTGGTCTCTTTAAGAAAACCTGTGTTTTTTGTGCTGACATCAATTACTGGGGTCATAAATTACTATGTTTATTTTTCCTATCAGTAACATACTTAACAGGAAAAGTGAACTTTAAGATTTTGATTTAAAACTTAAAAATAAGTTTGTTATAAAATGCTATTTTCATGAATTAATGCCTGACCTCAAGATTTTAAATAATGTATATGTTTTTGTTTTCTTTCCATAGTTTGAAGGAACCCCGTTTTACCCAGACGCTGGTCGTTTTTGGGAAATAGTTGATAAATACCGAGTAACCAAATTCTATACAGCACCAACAGCTATTAGGGCTTTAATGAAATTTGGGGATGATTTTGTGAACAAGTAAGTTTATTTTGAAATGGGGTTTCACATCCTACTTTTTGGGACTAACTGGGCTGATAAATAAAGGCATATTAGCTTTGCAGTGTGGTATGACGAAAATTTTGCTTGGACAGACACTTTATGATCGATTCTTGTTTCGCATTCTAACTGTCAAGGAGTAGGGTCGCCTGTCCACACTCATGGGTTTTCTCCGGGTCCCACACAGTTTACTCCCACTGCTAAAGACCCTTATACATAAGCAAATTATTGAAATAAAATTAAACCATGTGTTAGTCAAAAAATGACTTAGTTTGTGTCGAGGGGAAGTTAAACTCCATTCATCCCTATCTCTCTCATTTCAGATACAAAAGAGATTCGCTAAAAATTCTTGGAACAGTTGGAGAGCCTATAAATCCTGAAGCATGGTTATGGTATTATCGGGTTGTAGGAAACAGTAAATGTGCTATTGTAGATACATTTTGGCAAACTGAGACGGTAAATATCCTTAACATTGAATTCATGGAATGTACCTGACAACTTTCCATTGAAGATGGAAGCGTTTTATGATTAAGAACGGTATATCTGTTTTACCTGAGTTCAGAGGAAACCTTCCCTTTTATGTTATAACTATATTTTGTCATCCATAATCTGAAGATAAATTCGAGAGCCTTTATCTATGTAAAATGCTCTCATAGAACTAAAATTTTGTATACATAATTTGGACTCTAGAATTACATGTCATTCCGTATAAGTATGTGGAGTGATAGTTTGGACTGAATGGAACTATATATATTATGGACTTATATTTTTGAATGTTTGAATTTTAGGGTGGTCATGTACTTACACCATTACCTGGAGCGACACCAACAAAACCTGGTTCAGCTGTAAGTATATGTTATATTTACATCACTTTAAAGATGCATTCCCATAAAAATATTGATCAAGTGGTTATTTCCAAAAAGAGTATGGATATTTGGGTATATATTAAAAGTAGAGAAACCAAATCTTAGTAGAAAAATACTGGTTTTCCTGAAAAATACCCATGGGCTGCGCATAAGAAACTTTATGAATTCCCATAAAAATATTGACCAAGTAGTTATTGTATGTTGATCTAATGGCTAACAGTTGTGAAAATATTGAGAGAATTCAAATTCCAGTAGACTCTGAATGTAAAGAGTTGGAAAATTCCACTAGACAGTAAACGCCGGAAAAGGAATTTAGCGTTACACCCCATTTCATTGTATTTTTATTTACAGACGTTTCCATTCTTCGGTGTGATTCCAGCCTTACTCACAGAAGAAGGAAAAGTAATAGAAGGTCCCGGAGAAGGATATTTAGTAAGTTTGAATTTTCAGGATTTTTATAGTGACATTCTCACTTTTTGTGATTTTATTTTAGATTATATCCAATACTGAAACCCTGTGATCATGAAAGTTGGAATTCACTGGCTGCTGGAAGTTGCGTGTTCGATCCATGCATTGGCCACGAATGTTCATTAGGATTTTTGTTGTACGTGGTTCCCCCTTGTCAGTGGTGCCGGACAGAGGGCCTGACAAGGACATCTCTCTAGGCATTCCCATGATATGAAAAAAACAAGGTCCCGTTGATAAATTGCTGTGCACGTAAAAGACCCCTTGACAGGCTGTCAGATCAGAACTGTAGGACGTTAAACCCCATTTCATTTCACTGGCTGCTTTGGCTAAATTCTCCTGGGTGTTGGGATGGCCTAGTGTTCTAGAGTGCCGCTCTTAGACCTCTAGCTGGCCGGTCACCTCTGGCTTGCAGTTGTGGTTTCGTTCCCTGGTGTGGGCGTATGTGGCATGGAGATAAGGGCACCTTCTCAACATAGTGAGTTTCCTCAGGGCACTCCCATTTCCTCCCACTGCTAAAGACCCCTACACACAAGCGAATTATTGAAATAAATAAAACCGTATGTTAGTCCCGAAATGACCTAGTTTGTGTCAAGTGGATGTTAAATCCCATTTCTCTCTCTCTCTCTTTCTCTAAATTCTCCTCAACTAATTAAAATATATTAACTTGAGTTGTGTTGACTAAATATCAAACCGCACACATTTCATTTTGTTCATAATCATATTGTTTCTTTGGGTAGACATTCTTGTAATAAATTAAATCGATACCAGATTTGAGCCTGGAAACATGGCATCTGTTACCGAAATTATCAGGCTTTTCTATAGCGCTGTATAATCAGTCAGTCTGAGCGAGCGATTTATTGAAATAAAAAAACTTTAAGTATGTGTTAGTCCCAAAATGACCTAGTTTGTATCAATTCAGCAATTTTTATTTAATCTTTATTGAACTATTTTCAGGTATTTAAACAGCCATGGCCTAGTTTAATGAGGACTGTTTACGGAAATCAGGAGAGATTTGAAACCACATATTTTAAGAAATTTCCAGGTTATTACTGTACAGGCGATGGTAAGATAGATAAATCTTTAAAAGAGATAGGCCTAAAATGCTGTCTAAATTATTAATTAGATGTTCATTAATTTTTCCAGACCATAATCAATGTCATTGCTAGTCTGCGATATATACTGATTAAATCAAAAAATTGATAATCGATACCAACTTTAGTAATGATGATCAAGGCTTGGCCCCAAATTCAATCGCTAAATTCTCGGTTCAGAGCGGATCAATTTGAAATTTTCAGGAATTTCCCTTTACATTATAGTGATTACTGTAACATTTGTTAACAGCCCTGACAAAATAGCTGCTTAAAACTTTTAATGGTAACATGCGTGTGTTACGGAACGATGCCATTAAAGTAAATCATAATAAAAATTTTTATTATTATTTAACTGACAAGGAATGGTTCCTGTTCTTCCTCAGATGCATCACTGAGAATCCAAACTCGTCTGCACTGTCACAGGGCCTTTTCTACCCTTCCTTTCCTTCGGGTGTGAGTTTTTTTCATCAACTTGTTGGGATTTTTAATACTTAAGCACCTATATCCATATATACATGTATATAACTATATACAGAACACGCATCGCGGAGGTTTGATCAAACACGATATTACCGTGTTTTCTATCGTGGAATTTCATGATTTACCGAGTGAATATCGAGGAAATATAGAGGGACACGATAGCAGTGCCTCGGTGTTAAAAACACCGTGTGACTCGGTGTTTTAATTAAAACATGCCTCTCGTGGTTTATTTCAGGTGAAATACAGTAGCACATTAATTATTATAGATCAGTTATTACGTTGGCATTTTCCCATTAATCACGAATATTTGATGGCTTGTTCGAAATCGGAAAAGGAATTAACACAATTTTCGGTAAACCCCGGATACTATTCATTCTTTTTCTAAACAGAATATGCTTAAGAAACCAATACGTTATTACTTCATAATATGTTCCATATTTTTAATACTTTCGTCATTCGACCATTACAAATCCATTCATATTACGGGAAAAAATAAATGCGCACAAATCAATTCTGGTCTTACCGGGATGTAGTTTAAATTGTTTTATCCATTCAAATAGTAATTCACATACTGACAAATAAGCCACATGGTGCATACAGTATTGGTAAATCACACCTCAACTAATATATCTTTTCTTGTTTAAATCACAAATGAACTAAAAGCCTTCGTCACCTGAGACGAAGCACATTTTGCTGAATGGACGTGGACACGTATCAGTCCGATAAAGGCGATAATATAATGCTGACTTTTTCATTTCCACACCAGAGAGTCTAGGGAATGCATACTGTCAATCAAGGTTTGATAAAGTAAATTGGCACGTGACATCAAAAGAAACCAACTGACAGAAAATTGCACGCCCATTTTACAACAAATTATTATCCTGTTGTAGTCATCTTGACAGTACGACTTGTATTGTAAATTGTCAGTAGTAAAAACTACCCAAAAAGGTTTGAATCTTTATTTTAAAAAAACAATCACAATTGTTAAATTGATTCTGATATATATGCAAATGGTTGGCATTCAAGAGGGGTCACAATGGATTGTTCTTTGCATCTCAATTAGTTTGGGCATTTTGGTTAAAATTAAACGTAAGGGCAATTTTGAAAAGAGATATCATGTAAAATAACCCGTATTTATTACTGAAATATTTTCTCAATTAGCAGAATGTCAAATTAAAGAAAACCACGCAACACTTACAATATGACTAACTACGGGGTTTGTATTTGGCTGGACACCCCCACCCCTTCCCTACATGTAAAACCAATATGTAACGAGGAATTGTGATTACTGTTTTACGGTAAAAGTCATGTTTTTAGAGATTGTTCAATTATTTAAACCGGTACAGACTCGGAGGTTGACTACTGCAGATCATGTAATGGGCAAAATAATGTTTAGTCATCATATTTGCAATTGACATAATATTCTGTCAATAAAATCACACCGGTGCTCATTAATAATTTATCAGAGTGGTTTATTTTATTACATTGTGCACAAATGTCAGTCCTTAAATAGCACCCGTCACCTTTAACAACTTAATAAGCACGTTTTTTGTGTTAGGCAATCGCCTCTCTTCGTTTTGATGTGTTGCATTCTTGGCTAATTGACACCTCGATAACTCTAATACTACTATTATTAATCTCACTATCAAAGAGGCTTCAATTCATAAGAAATGGTCGTGAGATCTTGTTGAGGGGTAAAACAATCAAAATGAATATGACAATGATAATTTTTGGAAACTAAAACGGTTTTATTAATAAGGGGTATTTATGGTCTATGGCATGAATACGGTCAAATGTTTGGATGTTTCATTCATATATTGAACGGGTGTCAGTAAACTCGTCCACAAGCAAACAGGTACGCAGTTGTTAGGGCGTCCACGGGGCGTATTGTTTTTTTTATAAGCAATATTTTTATTCAGATTTGTATCTTAATAGGTATTGGGGAACGGGAATAGCCTATATTAAACCCCTCCGCCGTTGTTGTTGTTGTTTAATAATTTAATTGTATTACTCACTGGTGGTTTATATTGTTTTATTTACCCAATAATACATTATCTTGGCAAGCCGATCAAACCGAGATTAGTTCACCGATGTTTTTGTAATAAAGAGCAATAGTATTATTTGTTGATTAGCTTTATGATTTTAAACATAATAATAAATTCACCAATGTTTTTGTTATAAAGTAAACTCGTATTGTTTGGTTTGTTGATTGACGTTATCTCATTATTTAAAATATTTGGCACTGGTTAATGTCGGGTCAAAAATAATTCCTTAAATTGCGCCGCAGCCCCTTTTAGATAAACTGAATTCGCTTTATATAAGATGGCGATCATTCGTAGATGAATGACTGACATACGCGACGTGGGTACATGTATATACTTTATTAATCTTTACACAAAAAGAGAAAATTTACTAACAATGCATGCACAAGTAAAAGGGGCAGTAGTTTAAGGAATGATTTTATTGGCAGAATATGCCCACTGCGAATATGCTGATTATACATAGTTTTCGTCATAAGACGCACTGTTATGTAACAATCTTCAAGTCTGTACCAATTTAAACATTGACTAAACACTTACATCCACAATTTTTTTGAAAGCGTGTATTCGGGGGGGGGGGGCTTTCCATCGTGGTCCGTTCTTATTTAACCATGACAACGACATCTTTTTTGTGTGTGAATCCAGAATGGTCACGTACCAGTTGCAATTTGATTTTTTTAAAAATGAGGGCAACAATGTTAGGTAATGCCCACTTACTGACAATTTGCAATAAAAGTCATATTGTCTACAAGACTATTTTTTGTTAAAAGGACTTCTATTTTAGTCAATTATCGTTTCCTTTTGATGTTTGATGGCTCTTTTATATTCACGTTATTTGGAAACTTGATTGACAGTATGAAAAGTTCACCAAGGTGTTATCCGACGGAGACACGTTTCAATGAACATGTATTCCACAACACAGGGTACAATTTTATGGATACATTTTATGGCGACGTGGGCTTATAAGCAGGAGAGGCAGACTTTTTAATTCATTTTTGATTTAAAACCGAAGATATTACTTGTGGTGTGATTTACCGATTTATTTGTCAGAATGGGACTCCGTTAAAATATAACCTCATAAAAGTACATTCTTTTTATGCAGCGTGGCTATTCGCGTTAGGATTATTGAAAAAACTATTCAACACTTCAGACATCGTGGCAGTTTGATAACATCGTGGCAGTATATCTTTTTGACATCAATTATTTATGACAGATAAACATCGTTAATTTTACATATCAAATTACACCGAGGCCTATCGTGTCACGCGACTATCGCGGCACACGATAGCGATTGCTACACCGAGTTATTTATCGTGGCAATATCGTGTCGTTATCGTGGAAATTTTTAACAAAAAACGACACGATAATCGTGATTGATCAAACCTCCGCGATGCGTGTACTGTACCTTGAATCCTACTACTGGTCTTTGTATGGTTTTGTTACATGGTGTTGTGTGTTGTTCATAAATCTGTATTAGATAATGTGTTTGTGTCTTATATCAGGTGCCAAACGAGACGAAGATGGTTATATCTGGATTACAGGCCGTATAGATGATATGGTCAACGTGTCTGGTCATCTTTTATCAACAGCAGAAGTTGAATCAGCTTTAATCACACATAAAAACGTGGCAGAAGCTGCGTCTGTTTCACATCCACATAGTATAAAAGGAGAATGTATTTACTGTTTCGTAACTTTAAAACAGGTAAGGCAAGAATCCTGGAGAAAGTCGTAGGATACACTACTGGTCAGGTGGAGGTATTAAAATAGTCCTTGGTCCGAGTTTTTTCCGCTCAAGAATCGCGGTGTTTTCTCATTTGCAGTCCGCGAAAATATCGGCATTCTGAGCGGAAAAAACGCGGCGGAAATATATAAACCGCGGCGGATTATAGTCCGCGAAAATATATAAACCGCGGCGGATTATAGTCCGCGAAAGTATAAAAACCGCGGCGGATTATAGTCCCAAATAAATATAGTCGGCCCGCAAAAACTTCATGTAGCGGAATTGGAATATGATTAGCCTCCTTTTCCCAATAAGTTGAAACATAATTAAACAATTTGATCAAATCAAATACTGCGCTAGATTTATAAAAATGGCTGACAAACGAGAACTAGCTATGATGATTTAATAACAAATTACATGAATAAGTCTGTTAAAATCTTAAAAAGAAGATGAAAAACGCGTCACGATGCAAATCCATAAGATAGAAATTTCCATATTGATAATACAAGTCTGTCCAATAGTAATATTTTACACACAAAGGTTATATTTAAACTATAATTGCTTCAGCATTTCACTAAATGTATAGGATATCGGTTACAAATGAAAACCATCTCCAAGCAGTTGGGTTTCAATAACAGAATTATCCCGTGATATAACCGTATATAACAGATCAAAGAAACGCATACACCCATATTCACACGTAGGCATAATCCAACCATCTCAGAAAGCATGCAGTTTTACCCGTGTTCAATTGATTTAAGGTTATTCCGTAACATTACGTATCGAAATCTACAATTTATGTAACTATTTTAGATGTCAACTCTTAATTTTACACAAGGCAACCAAACCACGTTTCGTGAATTCGGTAAGCACTGCCGACAGCTTGTCTACAAATATATTTAGAAGGGACCATACTGACTCTGCCCAATAAACATCGGTATTACAGTTGTGAATAATATTAAGTACGGAGAGTAATTTAAGTGTTTTGTATATATTTATTTTTATCCTTTAACTTATAAATGCAACACACAAACTGCTTACCGTATTTATATAATTGTCTGGCGATAAATTTCCTAAAAAATAATCCGGTTCGTTTTTTTTTCCAATAATTATCACAGAAACAAATATTAAATTTCATTTTTCCAGTGAACATATCGATGAAGCTTTCAATAAAACACTTAAGAACCAGATCTTATGAATCGAGTCTTGTCCGGACGGAACTAAGATTAATTGTAATTAATTCTCGCATCAGAGAGTATAGATCAAAGAGTACAAAGGAAAATGCCTCAAACAAAAGCATGTATTAGTTAAAGGGGCTTGGTGCGATATGAGCGATGATTTTGGTGCCAAATTAAAAATACACTGAGAGCGTCTCACTTGTCCGCGGGTGCACTAGTCTGCCGCTATAAGAAATACTATAAATGTTGGTATCAATAAACCCTTACCCAACCCTAACCCTGATAATAAATATCGGTGAACCCTAACCCTACCCTAACCCTAATATTGTTTACATGACCATGACATGGTAAAAATTTGTTAAAGGGGTAATCTATTATAGTCAATTATCAATTCCTTTTGATGGCACGTGTGGATTCACCTAATTTGGAAACTTGATTGACAGTATGCATTGACTCAGACTCCTTGGTGCCTAAATGAAAAGGTCATCACGGTATTATCCGACTAATAGTTTTAATGTACATGTGTTCAGCAAGGTTGACTGTGACTTTTGGCGATATGTGCTTAAAAACAGGAGGTTAAGGCATTTCATTCATTTGGGAATTAAATCCGAAGGTATAACTTGAGGTGTGATTTACCGATTTAAAATGGATTTTGTAACTTATTTGTTCGAATGGAAATGGCTTTTTTAATAAAAAACACTTTCGTCCAAGGTAAGGCCAGCATTTATGTGTGTAAATAGTTGAACGATGCAAGTTTTAAAAATATCGAACGTATTAATGGAGTAATGTATCTATCGAGGTCGTTTCATTCCACGACCGTTTAGATATACAGAAATAAATATGACACTACCGTTCAAGAAATATGTATAATTAGGATTCTATAATATCGGTATAAAATTGAATATCAAACACGGCGCCGCACGTGAACTTGACACTATTGTAATCACTGCAGATTTCAGCTGATCACGCCCCAAGGAATTCCCTTTTCACATTCCGACTAATTTACGCTAAAAAATTATGTGTGTAAAATACATTTTTTGACCAAATTTTCGGACATTGTTCTGAATTTTTTTCAATGTTTATAACGGAAACACCGACTTGTTACGGTGGCGGCTTTGTGCCCAAATTGTTAATGTATCTGTCTTCTTACAAATGGGTAAATACAACTCAACCCCCGCCGCATGTTTTTATTACTAATCCATAATAATTACTTAGGGATTAGTAATAAAAACATGCGGCGGGGGCTGAGTTGTCTTTACACATTTGTAAGAAGATAGATACATTAACAATAAATAATAAAGCAATGTTTATTTAACAATAAGTAAGTGTTTAACAGTTTATTTAACAATAAGTATAACTCCGTTAACTGCTATTCTAATAACAGGGGGGTGAAACAGACCTGGATGAAACTTCCCGATAATAAATTAGGTTGGGATGAAACAGTCCGGTCCTGGGATGAACTGACCCACATCCTTGTATCGCATATTCGCCTGTTTTTAATAATCCATTTTTGTGATTTATTGGGTATCCGGACCACTCGGACCAAAGACCACTCGGACCAAGTCCACTCGGACCAAAAAAAAGACCACTCGGACCAAAACGGAGACTACTCGGACCAACCCAAAAGACCACTCGGACCATCCCCAAAAAACAATATTTGTTGCCTCTCGGACCGTTCAATTTACATTGGAAGACCACTCGGACCAAAATATTGTTGAAAATTTGTGTATATTTAGAAATACTTCATTGTTTTTCTTTTGTCAAAAATTAAACGAGCTTGATTGATCGATCACTGCTATTAGGCTAATGGGGTTTTTTTGTGAAACGGAATAATTGCAATCAACACACGGCCGCCATTATCGATGATTGACAACTCACGTTTTTATCATCTACCAAAGAACCGCAAGATTTCTTTGCACATACTACAATTACATCGGGATTATCGGTTAATCAGCTTTAATTATCCCTCTTTGATCGTTGCTATTTCTAATATTTTCCTCAGAAACACTTTGCTTTTTAGGTACGCACTAATTTATCGATTGGTATTGCCAAGCGGGAGGAATGCATGTCAACGCGCAGCTCACCGGGTTATCGTTAACAATTTCTAGGGACTTGTAAAAAGAGTGCATGTCGTGTACATTTTTGTTTTTGTGTAGGTCATTTTCAAATAAATTGATCAGCATATTATTGGATTTAAACAAATACATTACTTTTACGGAAAAACGATGATTATCAAAGAACCGTAAGTGCAACTAATGTTTTATCGTTTGGTGGAGCCTTTTACTAACCACGTGTTTCATGTTAATAAATATTTTCTTTCGTGTTTTAAATTGTCCGAAATGACATGTAATCCTATTAAAACACTTGGTCCGAGTAGTCTTTTTGTTTGGTCCGAGTACTTTATTTATTAGCTATCCGAGTAGTCATATTAACAATTATTTATCTATAAAAATACTTGGTCCGAGTATTCTTTTTATTGTGGTCCGAGTAGTCTTTTTATTGTGGTCCGAGTAGTCTTTTTGTTTGGTCCGAGTGGTCTATTTGTTTGGTCCGAGTGGTCTTCGTTTTGATCCGAGTGGTCTTGGTCCGAGTGGTCTTTGGTCCGAGTGGTCATGTATTCATTTATTGTATTGTCTAATAAAACAATATTTTAATAGAAAAAACACTTACCATACCAACACGTTTCGGATTGAAACCACGGCTTTAAAACTGAGAGTGTGCTCACTTTTTTTTAATTATTTGAATGAAAGCTCTAGAATCACTTGTAATAGCAATGTCAACACGTTTCGGATTGAAACCACGGCTTTGTAACAATGAGTGTACTCACTTTGCTTTATTCTTTGCCGACATTCATAAAAGGTAAACGGCTTCGTTGCACATTGTTTTAAAACAAAATCAAAAACAAAAACATAGTAACAGAATACTTAGATGTGTGTAAATGTATAAGGCATAAATGGACAGCCAAACGGACGTTAAATAAAGTCGAATAATACCTATTTACGAATGTTCGTCCAGATGATTAATATTATTTGAAAGGTTTGTTATATGCCGTAGATGTAAAACAAAAACAAAACAATCTCACACGAGTCGGCGATGCTGTTTATTATACATCGATGCTGACACCGATAATATATCAATAATTTCTAATTCAGACTTTTACAAGCATGCCGATAATGTTGTTTTCGAAATTGGACTTCTAAATTAATGGATACGAATAGTATTCGTCGAATACAATGTAAGCATACGTGTAACAATAATTTCATAATATTAAAACTCGCGCTTGGTTCGGTGGTTTAACAAACCCGCGGGCGTCGGTGGTTTAACAAAACCGCCGTGGTCGGCGGTTTACTCAAATTCGCGGCGGAAATTTAGAGCGGAATTCAGAGCGGGACCTGAGCGGAATTATAAGCTGTACTCCGCGACTTTTCATTTCCACCCAGGTCGGACCAAGGGGGAATTTCGTACCTCCGCCTGACCAGTACTGTACATGTAAAATTTTCGTAATCTATACCAATCCGTTAATCATGGCTTCATTTCTGGAATTATTACTAGGCTTATCATACTTGCATAGAAAGCCTTCTAGACAGATTTAACAGAAGAGAGAGAGAGAGAAAATGGGTTTAACGTCCACTCAACACAAACCAGGTCATCTAACATATGGTTCAGTTTCATTTCAATAATTTGCTTGCACATAAGGGTCTTTAGCAGTGGGAGGAAACTAGAGGACCCAGAGAAAACCCATAGATGTCCCTACTCCTGGCCATGACTCAATGACAGACCTTGTGATACAGGGAGCACATGCTAACCATTTGGCTATCAAACCCCCTTAACAGAAGAGACGTCAATGGATTATTTTAAAAACTTGTGTGGTGTAATTATAGTC
The DNA here is from genome assembly GCA_036850965.1 of Patella caerulea. Classification (NCBI taxonomy): domain Eukaryota; kingdom Metazoa; phylum Mollusca; class Gastropoda; family Patellidae; genus Patella; species Patella caerulea. The sequence continues at coordinate 32,937,902 of JAZGQO010000008.1, forward strand.
TCACTCATGATGTTAGTGGACCATAATTTATTTTTATGCGCTGTAAATTAAATGGAATATTCAGCCACACATCATCGTCTGTTTTTAGTAAAAACTGGGTTTGTAAAAAAACGACACATTTCTTCAGTTATGTACAGAGTTATTATTCTTGAAAAACATAGAGAAAGTATCAATGGAACGATCATGATTTAAGTGTACCACCATATGAATGAACGGACCTTGTCAAAAATCATCACATTTCTTGAATTATTGATAAGAAATTTTGTAACTGTTAGTAGTCGTAAATTGTGTTGGTATCCAACAATTGTTTGATATATTTTTATTATTTTCAGGGAGCTGAATACACAAACGATCTAGTAACAGAGTTGAAAAATATAGGTAAGATTCTTTTCGAACATATGATATCAGAGTTTTATTAAAGGGCCAATCCCGATAACTTTTTGGGGAATAAAACTGCTTAATTTTGTGTTAAAATCCTTTAAAACCCATTACCTAAGGCCGACCAACTAACATGATATTTGTGATACGCTTGTAAATAACTTAAACCCGACAGTCTTCATCTGGAAATGGAGACCGTTGTATTATACAGTATCTGGATAAAACCAGACTTTTTTCTATAAAAATAATATGTAGGTGGAATTTACCCTTTGTTATCAAGTACAGTACATAGATCATTCACTGTATAGACCTATCAAGAAACGGGAATCGATTATCAGGTCACCCAATGAAAAAAATTGACCCGAAATCTTAAAAGGGTTACGTGTCCGGATAAGCAATGTTGACGTTCACGTCCAAACGACTCAATATTTTGAGCTGAAATTTTGCGACACGGTAAATACACCACACCTCTATATTTTGGTCCATAAATTTCATAAATACTCGGACTTTAATTTTTGAGTCTCTGTTCTTATCGGGAGGGTCCCTTTAAGGGAAGAGAACTGGGTTCTTTCTCCATGTATGAACAACATGTTAAGTATTGTCTGGTCAAATGGTGTAGTAGATGTGTCAATAAAGATTTTGTGATCATGCTAGGGTGATATCGAAATTATCTAAATTACGAAAGGACAATATAATTGATTTCATTCATGAGGGATTCCAGATCCTTTATTTTATCTGCAATGACAAAAGTTTAATCTAAAGAATTATCACACTGGTAATATAAAGAAAAAACAAATAATGTCATGAACCTGATTCACGATCTGGATTTACATTTGTCCGTGGAGCCATTGTGGCTAAGTGGGCAAGACTCTAGGTCGCTAATCTGAAGGTTGTGGGTTCGCTCCCAGGGTTTGCTGAGAAAGTTCATCAGGATTTTCCGACGTGGTTTCCCCTCAGTGATGTAGCATGGAGAGCCTGACAAGGACAAATGTGTAGTCATTCGGATGGGTCACAAAAAAAGCCTCAGGTCCAGTGTATGCTCGTTTTCATTAGCCCAGTTGGAGTGGAACTGTAGGTTGTTAAACCCCATTTCATTTGTCCGCAATAATGAGATTCATAATAGTGAATGCTTATAAAGATGTAACTTTCTGTAGATATGCATTGATAACTATCATATTCTCTTTCAGTTCGTGCCAAGATAGGTCCTTTTGCACAACCAGACTTCTTACAAAATGCCCCAGCTTTACCAAAAACACGCTCAGGTAAAATCATGCGAAGAATTCTCAGGAAGATAGCCGTAGGAGACCGAAATTTAGGTGATACTTCAACATTAGCCGATGAATCTGTTATAGATGTTTTATTCCAAAACCGACCAAATAACGCATAAAGTACATCCATCATCTATGCAATTGTTATACATTTATCAAATGTGATTAAAGCACAGATCCTATTTCATTTCGTTTTTATAGTTCAGAATTTGGTTTTACTTGTCTTTACTACACTAGGATCTAGAAGAGTTGTTATCATTGACATGCTCTGGATGATGTGAGGCATTAGCCAATGAAACATTCTGTTACAGCGAGTTCTTGACATTTTGATGCATGGAACACTGGTTAAACCACTAGAAATGTCAACGCTAATTGATTCATCAATGTTGACATGAAATCTCACAATAACTTGTCAGATCTTCGTGTATTGTAGGCTTACGAAAGTATGAAAAATTGAAACGAAATGTAGATCTGTATTTTTATCATATTGACATTTATCATTTCAATAGACGACTTGGCAGCATTTATTTATATTAACCTGCGTCATGGGAGCTCATGGTTGTTTATTTTAGATGTGATTGGTCGATTCAAAAAAAGTAAACTAGCCAATTTAATATTTGTCAATTTTAACTATTCTACTTTCATTTTTCAAATGAATCGTTATATGAATGTGTTTTATACTCAAACTAGATAGATTATTGTCTACTTTTGTTTTGTTGAATTATTTCATTTTTATGTTTTTGTTAAATTTTAGTTGGAAATAGTGGTTGATAATCAATTTCTTCTGTAGACATGTATTTCAATTTATTTGTGGTTGATAATCAATTTCTTCTGTAGGCATGTATTTCAATTTATTTCAAGTCTAAATTAAGATGAAACACATTGTTGAGGCTTTGATGTACAGTTATGCCGATTCACAATTTTTCTTTCTCTGAAATGACAGTAATGTTGGGCCATATACACAACAACATTGTGAAATAGAATTCAGAGTTACTTTGAATTGATTTCTAGTATAAGTCCATAGGGGCCTTACTCCTAAAAGCGTTAAACTGAAATATATTAAAATAGCATTATGGAAGAGCAAAATCTGATTTTTACAGGTCTTTCTTTAAGCCTGAGATGTTATCTAAATAATCAATTAGACATTAATTAACATATTCAGACCATAATAAACTCTTTATGTCAAGACTAGCCTTCGATGTTGGCAGATTAAAATCGTATATGCCGCTTAATGGCGGTTGATAATTAAATCAATCAAGTGGATAATCGAGACTATGCTGTTTATATTAATGATTTGAGTAATGATGACCGAGGCTATGAATATTTCAAAAGCTTTTTTCTCGGCTAATAGTGAATCAATTTGACTGAAATTTTCAGCAAATTATCTTTACACTATCTAGTTTTTAACTATTGTAGTGAGAACTGTCATCTCTTTATCTTATCTCCCATAATGTAACTTTAAGGGTGTCACCTTGTCAATAGCAATCAGTCAATAGAAATGAATTACTCTAAGCATGCAGCCATGTCACTGGATGAGGTTTAAACTTTAAAAATCCTAGTACAAATTTTAGCACTCCGCCAATGAAAATGAGGTTTAAAATATTCCTAGTACAGGTTTTAGCTCGCAACCAATGAAAAAGCTACATTCTTTAGATATATGTGAATAAGGCCCTAGATGTCCCGATAAAGATTGCAGAATAAACAAGTTAAACCTTAATGTAATTCATATCAGTAATTATCGTAATATTTGTTAATTCTTGTTATTTTAATGCCATCTTTATTGTTAGAGAAAAATATCGGCTGTCTCTTCAATAACATGTAGGGGGTAATCGATGGAACGTTCCGGAATTGAATTCTCTCAATCCCCCAAATAGTCACGATCATATTAAAAATGTGTATATTGGGCTACAAGTGAACCAACTATGCAGCTGAAACATATTCATTATGTTTAATTGCGTCAAGAATGAAATGTGATAGGACTGTATTTTGTGTCACTTGATTGCAATTCTATCAATTCAGGACGTTCTGAACTGTGAATCGAGCATCTCTGTAGTAACTGGTCACCATTATTTGATTAATAACAGCCAAGTCTCCAAAAGCAAAGGGAGATAATTGTTTTATGATGAGACAATTGGATAGGAAATTATGGATTTTATTGAGTTTACTTAAGAGATTAACTGGACTATTATGTATGTGTACATAACTAATTTAAATTTTATAGAGGGAATGTTATTTTACTTTCATTTTAGATAGGTTGTTTTTCTTTTATCTTGAGAATCATATTGTGCAGTTGTTTGCGTTTGATAAGGATGTGCCAATATTTGAAGTTGTAAGAATGTGCAGGTATTTGCATAAAAGGAAGAATTTGTCAGTATTTGTAATTGAATCCATATCAGAGTGGTAGCTAGTTGTACATGTGTACTCATTCCATTGTAATCAATCATTTAATTATTAGGTAGCTGGTTATAGAATACTTGTGTAATATATAATATACATGTAGTTAGTGGAACAATTAATCAATCATTATGATATATTAGATGAAGAGCAATTTTACAGAATGCCATTTCAGATCAACTTTTCTTAAATCCTTATCACCCAGTCAATACTATACTGTTTATATCAAAATTTAGAATAGTCCATAAAAAATATTTCATTCTTTTGAAGAAAATGTCTTGCCAATGTCCCCAAAATAAATCAGAAATTGACTGACTGGCATATTTTGAAAAACAGTGTTTTGTAAAAGAGCTTTTCAAATTTACCTCATATTAGTGAATATTTATGTATTTTATGTATCTATTGTTATAGTTGACCATTGGCTGTTATAGCTATCAGCTGTTATAGCTGACTATTGACTGTTATAGCTAACTATCAGTTGTTATAGCTAATTATTGACTGTTATAGCTAACTATTGACTTTTATAGCTGACTATCAGCTGCTATAGCTGCCCATCCATACTTTACATTTCCATAAAATGACTAACCGGTAAAAATTTTGATTATTGCTTAAAGAAGAAATAAACCTGTTCATAGATCAACTACAATATTTGTAACGTCCAATCATTCTGTTAGTTTCTGTTACTGTAAAAATCTAAGTCCAAGTTCTTTGGTGTAACAAATTTGGTCTTGTGCTGAATGTTTAAGTATTGGGTTGATTATTAAGAACAGTCACCACTATATAGATTAAAGTCACAGACAAGTTAATGTTATGTGCACATTGTCAATAATGTTGTATATACATATATAAATTGTTTGAGTATAGTTCTCAATTGTAAGAGACAGTTGAACTATACCAGGTAACTTAGAACTGAACAAATTGTATTTCAGAAATTGTTTTGAAAAGTAAAGTACCCTATATATTGCTTTATGTTTGTACCTGAAATTTACACCCATTATAACAACAATCACTAATTGATTGCAACATGATTTTAATATGAGCACATTCTACATACCTCATGTTCTGAACATGATTTCAAATGAAAAAAGAAAGTGTAGTTTTAAAGAGGGGGTCCCAAAAAGTATTTATCGGTTGGTGGTTATTGTGTATAAAAGTATGACAATTTTGGTATATATAAGTGTTCCTACGGTTAGTCGGATAACCGTAAACGGTTAGAATTGGACGGTAAAACGGTTAGAATTGGACGGTAAAACGGTTAGAACCGGACGGTTAAACAGTTCGAATTGAGCGGTAGGGTTAATTGGAGATGTCCCCATTAAATGGAGTTATCTCGCATTACAAACGTCTCTATGACGACAGAGCGCCGTTTTGAAAATTGAACAATGTATGTCAACTTGAGATGCCCCCGTTACCCCAGTATTATAACGTGTATGACCTGTCAATGAGCAGCTGTTTGTTTTACAGGAATCTAATAAAAAAATATTATTCTCGGGTTTTAAATATTATTGTTTAAATGTTACAGGAAGTTAGTTACTGAGGTCAGACGCTTTCTTCTTTATAACTATTCCACTTTATTCTACAATGTATTTATCTTGAAATGAGAATATTTCGCAGAGCAGTCGAGAGGTATGTTGCTCTTGGACCGGTGGAAAACAACGCATGTCTTAAAATCTCGATATTCAGGGGAAGGCAAGGCAAGAACAATTGCAAAATAGCCATCCTGTATTAATGCGACATCATTGACATTATTGTTAAAAATCTACCAATTTAAGAAGCCGAAGAGAATTTGCATCGGTCACGTGTTCGCTCAGTCAGTCAGTCAGTGCAGTTTTCATGCCGTGGCGTGTTTTACGGTTCGACTGTTATGAGCTGAGTTACATTACATCTTGATCACACACAAGCTGTAGATAATTCTAGTTGCCTGATTATAAGTCTTTAATAATTTCAATAACAATAAAGTAGCTTTGTCAACAAAGCACCAAGGGTGGAGATTGGAGTTGTGGAACTGGTGAAATTAACTCAATCACCAATTAGTACAACACTTCCGCCATGATAATCGCTGAATTTGATGATCGACATTTGTTTTCTTTATCTTTAGTACTTTCAAATACTTACAAAGAGGAAAAACACAGGATTTGAGTGAGGGTCAAAGCTAATATTTGTAGGTACCGGTAATAAGCTTATTACTTGATATTGACAGACGTGTACAATGATGTATTAAAAACCACTTGCTTGTAAATCATACGGAGATGTGAGTGGTTATTTAATGTTGAAACTTTATACCAAACGGTTAATTGTTACTAACCGGTTAATAGCCACGGTTATTCGAATAACAAAAAGTCCTAACCGCAGGAGCACTAGTATATATGGAAAGTAGAGATATCCAATCTTACTAGAAAATTACTGGATTCCCTAAAAAACACTCATGGAGCGTATACAGGACAAAAATTATGATAAATTAATTAGTTTGAATATGTTTTTAGTCCTAATATTGCTGTGGGATTTTTGTCTGGACACTGACACGACGCACTACTTTTTATTTCGCAACTGTCAGGTGATCATTGATGGGCTACAAATGCTATACAACCTTGCGTTTTCTCTGGGTCATGCAGTTTCCTCATACTGCAAAAAAGATAACTACATGTACATGCAAGGGAATTATTGAAATAAAATTGAACTGTATGTTAGTCCCAAAATGACCTTAGTTTGGTCTAATGGACATTAAACCCTGTTTTCCTCTCTCCCTTGGAGAAAATTGGATCATCCATCATGAAAGTTTGAGATCTTATTACTTTTAAGAAGAAAGTGATTGTAACTAATTATATGTGACATCTGAGTGAAAGAAAAGGTTCAGATCAGGGATATGTAGAATGTGTATATAATATTTTAATGTATACCAATGTTCATGATTACATTGTTTTTAAAAATAATTATGAATTAGTTTAATGAAATACAAAAATAATGTATAAATAATTTTGAAGTACTTAAGCTAAATAAATATATGTTATGACATAGCAATATATAAACAGCTTTCTATTTATATAATTTGATAATTTTTGATATGGGTATTTGTGCAAATAAAACAATGAGGGATTTATTGGAAAAATTTAGTAGTTATCTTTCAATTTTGCTTTTAGAAAACTTTGATCATAAGATCTGCAATTAAGTCAAGTGGCATGTACTCCATTCCCCAAAGATTAGGGTCGCCTCGCCTGTCTAACCACCACCCTCATGGGTTTTCCATGGGGTCCCCACTGCTAAAGACCCCTACGCGCAAGGAGTAGGGTCACCTGTCCAACCTTGTGGGTTTTCTCTGGGCCCTGTGGTTTACACCCACTGCAAAACCCTATGTGCAAGCGACTTAATGTATATTGAACCATATGTTAGTCACGAAATGACCTAGATTGTGTTGAGTGGTCATTTAACCCCATTTCTTCATAAATTCATGTTAGGTGAAATCTAGCTATCAAAGTCCGGACTCTTGTTTTAGTCATATTTTCCAGATTTGGCGTCACTATCCCCGAAATCGACTGCTGGAGAACTTGACTACCAACAATTACAATTTCAAACAATTTAACCTGAAAACTCATGTCCTCACAACATTGATTTATTGTTCAAGGCAACAAGAATTCCATTTCTAAAACAGTGGTATTTGCTTGGTCTAAATTTTATTTTGTAATTTTACTACCTGTTTTAAAATTCAAAGTATATCTGTTCAATATGCAACAATATATGCACCATTGACAGGGAAATCCAAGGAACTTTCTCCACCAAGACCTACCTGTTAGAATACTAACGCATTACCCACTCACTGAACCACCGTGGCTCCTAGAAGCTCTATCAGTGTCTCTCAACCTTTAATGCCAACGGCACACCTTGGAAAACTGCAGAAAAAAATAGCGGTACACCTGACTAAATATATATGAAAAAAAAATCATGACAAGTCCTAGACGGCATACAGCCATAGACACAGATTAGTCATAAACACAAAGGATGGCTCAAACTAAATAAGGAAAAACATAGCTATGAACTTACCAGTAGACACCAGTGAATACCCAAATGGGATCACATGGTATTTCGCATTTTCTTAGTGCAGTTGAGCATCATTGTGTTAGATAAACCACAAACTATCTAGCTCAATATTATCTTTTTATTGAAAAAAGGTAGATATTTGAGAAACATGTAACAATATTTTACAACAAAATGTAAACCACACTTGAAACTAGACCGGTAGTTATCAAGATTTAAATCTTAAAACATAATCTACTTACTTACACCTCTGGGCCAGTATAACATTCTCAGTGGTCTTATTCACAAAAATATTTTAGAAAATCTACCGTTTCATTTGCCAATAGCTCGAATTTTAACTCTATCAATAAAACAGCTGCTTCCTTACAATGTTTTAAGTCTTCGTGAATTGCACACCAGGTTGGGCCATTTGGTTTGATTATATGAATTACCTGGTAAAATCATTGCATTAAAAGGGTTGTATTTCTCCTATAATTACTATTTGTTCATTTTGAAGAAATTTTACAACAGACAATAATTGCTGAACCCTGGTTATAAAGGTTTAAATGTTATAGTTAAATTTGGGACATTTTCATCGAACCCAAAACACCGTAAACTGTACTTCAACAAAATAGGCCCTGACAAACAAATATACGGCTCAACCAGTTAATACTGTGTATTTAACAAGTTCGATCTCTGAACGTTTTTTAAGATACAGTTGATAAATAATAAGAATTGGAAGTAAATACTGATGTCTTGAAACTGTAACATTCAGTCTTAATTGTTGACCTGAGTACAAAACCATTTTAGCCTGGACTAGATTTTAACACAGCTAACATTCTTAAATTTACTTCAGTGATGGCTTTTCAAAATTTTTCTTGTCAGACATTTTTACCGAAAAATAAAGGGACTTAACTCTTATCTTTATTTAAGCAGACCACACACATAAATCATGTGTCAACAAAATATTCAAATTACAGCCCTATAATGAACCACGTATATACAACACCTATATCTTGCCTTTCTTTTACAATTATTATTTGAAATTAAGATTATTTGTAATTCCCAGTGTCGCTGGATAAACTGGTACAAACAATCACTATGACATTATTACGAATTTCATGCAAATCTACAAAACAAGTTACAATCTGTTAAAATCAGTTCATCATCATTCCAATAAATTTTAATGTGAAAGATAAATCTAAAAATAGAATAACAATCCCAAACTGGTGCAGTACCCATCAGTACATGATGAGCAGAAAATTTAGCACAGATGATAAAAAGAAGCGCTAGCAACAAAATGAGAGCTTGTTGACCCTAAAACGTCAAGACATTTGATTAACCAATCAGTGCTGATGTTTTTAGTGGGATACCAACGGTTCTGTGTTTCGCTGGCCACAAACTTGCTGCAACAATAATCAGTGACTTTAAATAAATGCCAACGCTACATATAACCAAACCTATTAAACCCCTTGACAGAATATAAATTTACACGTAACTTGGGATTTTTATTAACTAATAAACAAAATATTTCATATAAAAAGCTCTCACAGTTCCATTTACACTCCTTGAGAAAACTTTGAACTGCACTTTTACATGAATGAATAAAACATTCTCTATTTTCGAATTTCAACAGTTCGCTAACTGAGCGATATCTCCTCTTCTTCACCTATATCTACCATAGTTTCACTTTCATCAGGTTTTTTAGGTGAATCGTAGTCATCTGATGATGTTTGAAGACCTTCAGTGCCATTTGTTTTTACATCGTCGCCATCTTGTTCCATTTCACTTTGTTTCTGCTTAATCTTTTGCAGTTTACGTCGTCTAAAGATTTAAACAATATGACATACATGTAGATATATATAAAAACTAGATTACAGGTTCAATAGAAAAGGTAAAGAAATGAGGTTTAACATCCACTCAAATCAAACTAGGTCACTTCGGGACTAACATGATTCAATTTTATTTCAATAATTTGCTTGCATGTAGGGACTGGACAGGCGACCCTACTCCTTGTTAAGTACAAGTGGGGATACAAAACCAGGCCACTCGATTCAATCAGGACTTTACTGTGTGGTTACCCATATCAGTGTTGTAGGACAGAGGGCCTGACAAGGACAGCTGTCTAGTTGTTTGTATAGTACGAAAAACAAACCTCCCATGTATACGTAGGCGTGCACTTAAAAAAACCTGCAACAATTGAAATTCAATGTAAGATTAGGTTGAATTTCTCTCATAGCATACTGTATGGCATATGCCTGTCTTCATTAGCCCAGTCAGAGAGGAACTGTAGGAGGTTAAACACCATTTTATTTCCACGACTACTGGTTTAAATCCAACTGGTTCCTTTATAGATATACATATCTAAATAAACAGTGTTGTAATTTACCTGGCATCTCTTGCAATTTTCACTTTAATTTTTTCTTCTTCAGCAAATATTTGTTTAATATTTGCTTTTGTCACATCCATATCCATCTTTAATAACTGTAAAAATACTCCACCAGGTGTCCTTCTTCTTTCTCCATTCTACATATAAAAAGATATTATACAAGCAATCAGGAGTCAAGTTGGCTAAGTGGGGAAGGGGCTGGCTCGCTTGCCTTGAGGTTGGGTGTTCAATCCCTGCATAAACCGAGAAAGTTCTTTGGGATTTTCTGACATGGTTTCCCCTTGCCTTGTGAGGAGGGCCTGTCTAGTCATTAGGACAGGATGAAAAACCGAGGCCCTCTGTACACATTGGAGGCCACAGAAAAGATCCCGCGGCAGTTGGAATTTGATATACATGTAAGAGTAGACTGTAGCGCCGCTGCATAGGCAAAATTTGCCTCATAACATTGTATGACATATGCCTGTCTTTATTAGCCCAGTCGGAGCAGAAGAGTAGGACGTTAAACCCCACTTCATTTAAACAAGTAGTCATAAAAATAGCAACTTAAAATGACAAAAGCATCTTAGGGGGATTTTATTCTCTAAATATATCCAGTTTTTATTTCAATTTTTGCTACTCCTGGTCACTTACAAACAGGAAATCGAGGTTCTGTAAAATCCAGTCCTGCTTGTCTGATAATTTACCAAATTCACACAAGAAGAAATGAACAACAAATCTTTAATATGTCACATATTTCAAGAACTTACCATAACAAACATACCACCGGATTCCTCAACATCTTCAGTTAAATATAAAAGTTCTAAAGCCTTCCTTTTTCCTAATGTTTCTACAACTCGATCTGTAAGCAAGATTTATAATAAGATTTAAAAAACATGAGAGAGAGAGAGAGAAATGGGGTTTAACGTCCACTCAACACAACTAGGTCATTTCGGGACTAACACATGGTTTTTAATTTTATTTCAATAATTCGCTTGCGCGTAGGGGTCTTTAGCAGTGGGAGGAAACCGGAGTGCCCGGAGGAAACCCACGAGGTTGAGAAGGCGCCCCCATCTCCATGCCACATACGCTCACACCAGGGCTCGAAACCACAGCCGCAAGCCAGAGGTGACCGGCCAGCTAGAGGTCGAAGCGCGGCACTCTAGACCACTAGGCCATCCCAACCCCCCTTAAAAAAACATAATCAAATAAACAAATAATTGTTGCAGAAAGAGTAATAACATTTAGCCTTGTACTGATAGAGCTATCTGTTACTAAAAGAACTTCTCAGTGGGTACTGCATGAAAAGAGAGACAGAGAATGGGGTTTAACATCCACTCTACACAAACTGGGTCATTTCGGGACTAACACATGTTATAATCAAATGTCAATAATTCCCTTGCACATAGGGTGTTTAGCAGTGGGAGAAAACCGGAGAACGTGAAGAAAACGTTAGGTTGGACAGACGACCCTACTCCTTGTCATCCCCCCCACCCCCTCAAAAAAACGCAAGAAAGAAAAAACATTATTTTACTTACGCATAAGATCAACTTTAGGTTCATTTAAACTTTTAACAATAGCATTGACAATTTGAGGCACTGAGTCATCTGCAGTTGCACCAATATGCTCTCTGGATTTTGTTTTATCAAAAGTTCTTTTTCCAATTCTTAATTTTGCTGGCCTTTTTCTTTTTAAACCATGTGATCCTTCCTCAGGTTCTAAATCCACAATTTCGCCAAAAGGATCATCATGTGATGGACCAACAGCGACGAGGTCAGGTTCAACATTTGGACGGGAATCTAAATGGGATTTTGTGTAATCGTAACTTTCTACATTTCTATCACACTGTAAATCCCCCTCTTTGTCCACTCCAAACCCGATGATGCCCTGAGTTAAAGTTTGTTCTTGTATCACAGCTCCCCAAATATTATTTTTCTTTTTATGAGAGGTTGTTGTGTTGCTATTATATATGAAACCAGAATTAGGTTTTCTGGGTGAATGAATAAAATGTTCAGTTTTAGAATAATTGGGACCATTGTGTTTTGAACTAAATTCTTTGGCTCGATCAGAAGAGAGGTATTTAGCTCTTTTACGATTCCACAATTCTGAGTCTTCATCACTGCTGGCATCCGATTCATCAGAATATGCTGCGTATGTACTGGATGATCTGTACGAGTTGACCTGTGCGTGTCTGTCTTCTAGGGATTTACTGGCAAGATTTGTTGTACACTGCACGATATCTGGTTGTAATGATTTCAACACCCCACTTGGACCAAGCTGTAATACACAAATAAATATTCAAAATAAAATTTCAAAAATCTGTTTATAAGAATTGCAACATTGAAAATGTTTCATGATTTTCTTTGGAATATATTTACATAATCTTCAATAATAAGCCTTCATCTACTTACTTTTATGAATTGAAAGCAGCTTATGTAAATATACATGTTGGTCAATTCTAAATATATTTAAAGAACAATATCCTTGATCTTTCTTTATGTTAAAGTTGGGAAAGGAAGAACATATAGTGTGTAATTTCATAGTTTTGTTCTCATGAGAACAAATCCCTAGACCTCAAGCCCTGTACAAGTCCCCATGAGACTCAAGTAGAGTCGAACGTTTGTGTTTATTAAAGTAAAATTGGGTATTTATCTGCCCCTAGATTGGGTTTGGGCCCATCTATTGACCTCACCGGTGATGGCCAAGTATTGGTAAGGCTTGATGGGTCAAGGGGTATTTCCTCTAAGTATAACTTCAGTATATCTGAGTATTGAAATCTGAGTATAGATAAAAGGGTACTTATCAACCAATGGTCTGATCAATCTAAGTCCACTTTTGACTTCTGTCTAATGACTGTCTTCAAAATCACCACAACAATTCTTGTCCAACCTTTCTAATCACAATAGGATATAGAAAAAGTGAGAGAGCCCTGTGTATATCAAAACTGGCCTTTTATCTCTTACTCAATGCACATGCATTGGACCAGTCCACTATTAAACCTGGCCCAGTCTATTATAGACATAAGGTAGACTGGGCAATTCTACAACATTATGTTCAATTACTAAATGAGTAAATGCCATTCAAACAGTATAAAATTGATGGTCTTCACAAAGTCCATGCCAAGTCCCATTCATGTCACCAGTTCATCAAATGTGTCACCAAATGGTGATTAAAGCAAATTAGAATTACGTTCCACGAGCCAATCAAGTCCTTAATTAACGCCTTAAAATAACAAGTTGTCAAGACTGCCCATAAATATTTCTTGTCGAGTCAAATAACGTCGTCATGTCTTTCCGAGTTCACGTGCCGCCGAGTTTCCACCTCCGTCGTGTCTAAATCTGATATTTATATAACGTGGTGTGTTATTTGAAGTTGGATTCCAATCCATGTGGGGTTCATAGAAGATTGATAACAAAGATATTTATTTGGTGTCATTCAGATTCCGTGGACAGCGCGAATTCAAGATAAAAAGAAAACGCACTATTGTCACGTTTTTTTTTCGTCGTGGTTTCCATTTCCGGTTGTGAAAAAAGTTGGTTTTTACTTTATTTTTGGAGTGGTTTAAAAATAAAACATAGAAAACAAATACAAATAAAGATTGGCAACTTAAATCTATTTGAAAAATTACCCTTGAATCTTTAGCTTCGTCTACATTTTCATTACTATCGGAATCAATCACTTCACCGTCTTCTAAGTCGTCCATTGTTGATAATGAACTACCTTTACTACCTTCATCCTAGAAAAGTGGTGAAATTGCAGTTGTCTCCCCTGGCATTTACTTTCTGACTCGAAAACATTGCTAACCGTTTCCTTTGTGATTTATTTGTTTGGTCCTTTTTTTTCTCATTTGCATGATAAAAGGACTGGCATATCTTTAGATGTAACTATTTTTCGGCTGGTATGACAATACCGAAAATTGGTTGAAGAAAATGCGGGGCCCAATTTGGGAATTTCGAAGTTACAGATGAATACATTGAATCACTTCTTTGAGTTGAACAAGGCATTTATTCATTCATATTCAGTAACTGATTAATTCCCGAAAACAGTCACACCTGGCAACCCTGCTACTAGATTGCCTGGGATTTATTTTAAGTTTGTCAAACGCGGCGTCCCTTTCTACATTGGAGAGAGAGAGAGAAAAATGGGGTTTAACGTCCACTCGACACAAACTATGTCATTTCGGGACTAACATATGGTTTAGTTTTATTTCAATAATTCGCTAGTCGCTAGAGGTCGAAGCGCGGCACTCTAGATCAAATGTGCCAAAGACCGTCTGTGGACGCATTTACCGCGCGCGTTTAATGACTCGAGTACAGCGCAATGCCCAATGAAGAGAGAGAGAGAGAGAGAGAGAGAGGCAGTGGGGTTTAAAGTCCACTCGACATAAGCTCGGTCATTTTTGGATCTAATATTATATATGGTTCAATTTTATTTCAATTCTTCGCTTTAGTAGATGGAGGACCGAAAGAAATCCCACGAGTTTGGACAGGCGACCCTACTCCTTGTCACGTAAAACCGGGGAATCGAAACCACACCAGTTGACTCAATAACAAACCTTACGATACAACGCACACGCATTGACAAATTGGTCACACAACCTCCCTCTATGGGGAGTAGACAGCGACACCAATCAATTAGTGTCCCCTGACACCAGAAAGGGAAATTAGGGATGAAACCTTGTTTTAATTACCGAAAAAAAAAAAAAACACTTTTCGTTAAGATTGTGTTGGTCAAGATATATGTCATATTTCTAAAGTGGGTGAGAAACATTGGCATGCTCGCTAAAGAAGATATTAAATGGGGTTGAACTATCTACTTTTCTACGCTGACTCGCCTGATGAAAACAGGCATAAGCAATGTGGGCAATTTTGCCCAGTTGCCAGGGGTGTGGTGGCCCATGAATTTGCATAAGTAACAAGATCGCGTCCGCCCACCACCCCAAACAATATTTATATGTATATGCAGAGACGGGGTGGGTGGCAGTCCCTCCGGGTGCCACCAGGTAATATTGGCTGTGTGGAATATGTTAGAGTCCACTTGGAGCATATCTGACTACGATAATGTCGATAATATTATATGTTTGATACACTAGATGAGTACTATGCTTATGATTATAATGTTGAAAACCGCATTGAAACTGTGTGATTTTTGTCACTTGCGAGGGGGCGCAAAAAATCAAAACTCGCTAAAACCCAAACCACGATGCAAAGCGAGTCATTGCGCCACTCTTGCTCAGCCTCTACCAGTCCCGCCGCACCGTAACAACATAATGACGTATTCTAAAATTTATCCATAACAAAGACATATATTAAACAGACTTGTCGGTGGATAAGCAGTATAGGCCTAATTGTATTCCATTGGATTTTGACCTGTATAAATGATCATATATATATATATAGAGAGAGAGAAATGGGGTTTAACGTCCACCCGACACCAACTAGATTATTTCGGGTCTAACACATGGTTCAGTTTTATTTCAACAGTTGGCTCGCATGTAGGGTTCTTTAGCAGTGGGAGGAAACCGGAGGACCTTGAAAAAAACCCTCGAGGTCGGCATGTGATCATATAGTTTGTTTTGTCTTGTTTTGTTGGTTGTGCATAATTTTAAATTCTAAAATTGTGTTTATTTTGGAATGCAGTAGCTATAATAACATATTACAGATCCGTCAAATGTTTCTGTTTCCTTGAGACAGGATCAAATCAGAACATCAGAACTATGCCCGTGGTTTGAATTACCCGTTGCTAAGGTATTTCGTGTTATAAAACAAATATTGTCGACAAAATATTATAATTATTTTTAAAAATCATTCATATGTTAATATTTGCGGTTTTGTTTTCTAGTATACTTCAGCTAAGTCACACCATTGATTCTCAACGCTGCATTGTTCTCAATATTCGATCTATCGATGTCAATCCACCCTCGGGAATACGGCATTGTCGTCTGGTGAGATACTTTCGTGCTCCTAGCACGCTGTGATCGCTTTCCATAAATATGGCTGATGGCTGATCGGGCAGTGGTAAAGTGAACTCAACATCTATTTCTATTCAATGGAACATTGTGGTAGGTAGCCGTCGCATAATTCAGTGGATTCCAATCTAATTCATACTCATTGTTTTATCAGATTTCCTTATGGAAGAACAAATGAGCCATGTGTTAAAACGACACCATTTTGTTAAAAAAACGTTTGTTAATTGTCATTTTAATGTCAATATATAATTTTCAGATTTCAGACTTGATTTAAATGGATCAATTCGTGGAGTTAATATAATTATAAAATTACCGTACATCAACAAACTGTGTTGCGCTTTTATTTAATTAAATGTGTTGCTGGTGACTGTGTTTTGGTTTAACTATAGATTCTCGAACAATTATCGCGAACACGAATTAACTGTGTTCGGGTAAAACTTTTTATCATTTGGCATCATCGGAGAGTGTGCCATAAAAGCCAATTGATTTTAGCGAGTTAAAATGGCTGGCGGTATTAATAAGAAAACAATCAACACAATTGCTTGGCTTTTGATATGAATGCCCCTTAATTAACCACTGTTTAATTTGCTCATTTGTTAAACTGTTTATTGAACGTGGAGTCGTCGTGGAGAATAACTACACGTGTTGTGCTTTAATTTTAAATCATCGACATCTCTTTCACAAACTCACGCCGTGCCTATGAAACTTATGTGATAATTATTATCGAAATATTATGGCGGAAAATGAGGAAATATTGTTCGTTTTGACGTAAATTTTGATTTAGACAAAATAAGAAAAATGGACACACCTGACAGATTAGGAGACCGGCGGCTCAGATTAAATGTTGGAGGCGTTCGTTTCGAAACGTTAAAGAGTACATTGGAACTGAAACCCGGTACCAGATTAGCACTCCTAGCACATCTCCAAGAATCCGACGAAACGTGGGATGGGGATACCAATGAGTACTTCTTTGATCGTCACCCAGGAGCTTTTACAGCCATCTTACAGTATTACCGAACCGATGAACTACATACAGATCATAATATATGTGGAAATATTATAAAAGGGGTAAGTTTTACTTAGCAATGGAAAACATCTGATCTCTTGAAATTGGTCTGAGTTCCACTGACCTCGAATCACTCAGGCTTTACCCCCAGGTGGCTCGCGTTCCCCCTTTCTTCTCTTCTTGTAGATAGTATGTGACCGCAAGCAATCGTTCATGACGACATGCGATCGTACATGACCACAAGCAACCGTTCATGACCGCAATCAACCGTTCATGACCGCAAGCAACCGTCCATGACCACAAGCAACCGTTCCCGTTCATGACCACCACATGCAACCGTTTATGACCACAAGCGACCCTTTTTATTACCCTTGAGTCACAGACCAGGCGCGGATCCAGAGGGGGGGGGGGGGTCCAGGGGGTCCGGACGCCCCCCTCCCCTGCTCAGACTTGAACATTTTTTTATGCGATTTTATTGGCGATTTAGACATGTTATTTTGGAATTTACCTTCCGGAAATACGTCAGAATGAACCAAATTGAATCTAATTTACCAAATTATCGGTTGAGCGCAATTAGTTAAGCAATTATCAAACCTAGACCCCCCCCCCCTGCAAAAAATCCTGGATCCGCACCTGCAGACTCATCGGGGAAAACAAATATATATACAATACAAATATACATGTATACACAATACAAATACCCATAAATAATAATATATAAACACGATATTACAAACAAGAGTCATGATAATATGGAGAGTAGAGTGACAGTATATTTAACTGTTACTATTCCCTTTAATCTCTTTATCTCTTAGTTTAATAGACAAATATAAAAATTTAGAAGGTTTACAAGTTCAGAAACATTTTTAGTACATAAAAGATTAAGTAATTTAAAGTCACTGGGGTTCGAATAATAGTATTTTTTAATATATTTGTATCTCAGATGTTTATAAATTGGACAAATTAAAACAAAATGGTATTCATCTTCAATGTCTTCAACATTACACAATGTACATAATCGTTTACTTCTCAATATATTTATTACTATATCCTAACCTTTCAATATTTAAATTATGACTGGACATACGGATTCTTGTAATTTCACGTCTGTATTTTCTGTCTATTGGTTTAGTCAAATAATATTGTAAGCCGAAAGTATTCACAATATGCTTATAAATGATACATTTACTTGATAATTCAAGTTTCTCAATACACTCTTGTCTAAATATGCCTAATAATCTTTGTCTGATAATATTGATACAATTTGTGTTAATGAGATGAAAAGGTTTTTCCCACAAATCTCCCATGCCAATTTTGAAAAGTTCTTTCTTAAAATTCAGGATCTACGGGTCATTATTTATTAACATATTAGAGTAGCAAGAATTAAGTAAGACATTAGTAGAAGAACGTAATTTAATCCAGTATTTGAAGATCCGTAATTTAATCCAGTATTTGAAGATCCGTAATTTAATCCAGTATTTGAAGATCCATAATTTTCTCGTAATAATTAAAGGGAAACATCCAGGTTCATAATAAACCATGTGGGAATTGGTGGTTGTTCTTGTATCTAAGATTTTCTTAGGTAAAATGTATTTGTACTATATCCCGTCCCGAATGAAAACCCCAAACTTCAGCCCCATGATTTAGAATACAAGATATAAAAGTATCAAAAATACAAAGTTTAGTTACAATATTAAAATAATTTTCATTACAAACTTTTGAGACTGAGAAGAGGGCTTTTCTACCCCTTTCAGCAACGTGTTTTTGTGTGACAAGATATTTACCATTAAAATTTAGTAGTAGTCCAAGATAATTAAAACTATTTACAACATCAATATTACAACTATCAAGAGTCCAATTCTGATAACTTTTAAGTTTACCCCATTTCGAAAAATCATAATTTTAGTCTTTTTAATATTAATTTGCAAATCCCAGGCATGTGTGTATCGACATAGTGAATTTAAAATATCTTGAAGGGCTTGTGGAGTTTCTGAAAGAACAACTTTATCGTCTGCGTACATTAGCAAAAATAAATTGAATGACTGGATATCAATAGCCTCACAATTATCGGCTAGGAGATGAGATTCGCAATCATTCATATAAAAAGAAAATAACAACGGCGATAAAACTTCCCCTTGAAATAGACCATTCTTACTATTAAAATATTCAGATAGTTCTCCATCTACTTTAACACAACACTTAACCTTATCATAGAGAGACCTTATTATTTTCAAAGTTTTACCCCCCAATTACACCTGTTTAAATAATCAAATGCTTTACAGTAATCTACAAAGCACGCGCAACGATTTATGACCACAATCGACCGTTCATGACCACAAGTAACCGTCCATGGCCAGAGTTTGACAAAGCTCACTGGAAAACACATAATTTTTTCATAGACGGAGTCAAACTTGTTTTTATATAAACATTCATTCTTTGCTCATTAAAAACAAAAGAACCCTCGTCAAAATGTCGTCAGTAACTTTAAAGTAACTTGTATTCCATATAATTGTGTCGTTTGTTGTTCCCGTTCACATTCAATTAATACATGCCGCTTAACAATTTAAAACAATTAAATTTTTGAAATGATCGTCACCTAGAAATACGAACTGATAATATCTTTGAAAAAAACCCTGATAATATCTTTGAAAAAAACCCTGATAATATCTTTGAAGAAAGGAGAGAACGAGAAATGTGGAATAACGTCCACTCGACACTAGCTAGGTCATTTCGGGACTAACATATGGTTTAATTTTATTTCAATAATTTGTTTGTGCGTAGGGGTCTTTAGCAATGGGAGGAAGCCGGAGGAACCGGAGAAAACCCACGAGGTTAGACAGGCGACGCTACTCCTTGTCACGTACAACCGGGGAATCGATAAAAATAAATAACAAGTCGTCTAGTCATAGAAATCATAATAACATAATTAATGTCTAGACGTAATTATATTAAAAGAAAAATCTGATTCAAATAAAAATATCTTTAAATTCAATCATGTGATATTGATTTGATGAAACCGTTATAGCCATTTTTTTAAATCAAAGCTATATGTATATGTATATAAACCTATTGAGCGGAGATTAGTTATTTGATAAGCGCACTGGAATAAATTAAAGTTAAAGAGTCTCCTTGTTTAGATTAAATATATTAATTAGAAGTTTAGTTGCGAAACACCTATGTTGCTATAAACATCTGTTACGTAGGTTTATAAAAACAAAACACAAAAATCCTAACAATTTGTGAATAACATAAAATGTGTTAACCAATCTCCCAAACAGAGTTGTCTTATCGAGACTTGCGTGGAGAATGTGTGTTAACATGACAATGGGTTGGTACAACAAAAATCGAAACATAACAGAAGGGCATGACAATAGGAATACCTCCATAATTAGGGAAGCGTTATTCGTGTGAATATTCATTATGTTGTTTGTTTTTTGTTTTTTTTTTAAAAACTGATTCAATATTAAAATGGAAGGTTATCATGGTGTTCGTAAGGCAACAAAAACCTTCGAAAAAAACACGTGAAAGTCACTTATGTTATATTCGACTAAATTGATATAATTTGTGGTATACCGATCCTCTCAGGCCCACCCGACACCCCCGCCCCTACACACACACGCGCGTTATTTTGAATTGATTTCACCCATTAGACAATTTAACTCACTGATAATCTTCAAACTTGGTGGCGATGACATAATATTTGATTCCTTGTCCATAAGTACGTTTATGCTCGCACTTGTTTTGAATGTTCGTCTAAACACCTTTCAACCCATATTTTTGTCAAATGGGCAACATTGTTAATTGGTCTTTTGGTGCATTGCGCACAAAAGACCTTCTTCTGAATATGTCCGTTTCCAATATATCACAAGACTGCAGGATTGTGGCCCAGAGCTATTTTCATTAACAATTGCTTCATCCTATGGTCTTTAATTTTCAGTCAATGTTTATTCATATACTTGGGTTATCTTGAGACTAACATACCACACATGAACAACCCAATAAGCTTGGTGAATGGTCATTCATATATCTGAATAGATAACAAACCTAATCTCTCAACCCTCCGTGTTTCGAGATAAGCGATAGTCCTATATAGTTTCACGTAGCAAAGCCGAACGCGAATCGCAGTAGGATTCAGTAAGCAAAATTGACAATATTTTTCATCAAAACAACGATTGATTATTGTTATAATAGTATTTCTGCTACACCCAACTACAGTTACCACATAATCCTACCTGTAACGGGTATAAATCATCGTATTTAAGCCGTTACTAAGAACTAACGCCATTTTAAAACGGTAGGTGTGTGACGGTATGTGTCGGATAAAAAACATCGCTTTTTTAACTTAGACGCGAATATTTGGAGTTAATCGATAATTGTGCGACAACATTGGTCACTGAAAGTGTATTTGGTCATAATAGTATCGAATTATCTTATTTTTAAGATGTTACATGCATTAATAAGGAAACTGGGTTTCCCATTTGAAACTAAAAACATTCAATCGTTGCTAACAACAAACACATTATATTTCAAAATCTCAGAGACTTTTCATTATGTAATGGAGCCAGCTTAGAGAGGGAGGGAGAGAGAGAGAGAGAGAGAGAGAGAGAGAGAGAGAGAAATAAATGGGGTTTAACGCCCACTCGACACAAACTAGGTCATTTTGGGACTAATATATGGTTTCATTTTATTTCAATAATTCGCATGCGCGTAGGAGTCTTAAGCAGTGGGAGGAACCCGGAGTGCCCAGAGGAAACCCACGAGTTTGAGAAGGCGCCCCTATCTCCATGTCACATACGCTCACACCAGAGCTCGAAACCACAGCCGCAAGCCAGAGGTGACCGGCCAGCTAGAGGACTAAGCGCGGCACTCTAGACCACTAGGCCATCCCAATCCCCCGGGCCGGCTTATACGATACAGATAAAAATAGGCTTATTAATACGCTATTTATCTAAGGTACATATAAATATGGTGGTGTGAAATCAAGAGAAAACAGTGCACAACCTGGAACAAATGTTTGTGACAACAAGAACACCTTTGATTGTGTGGGGTGTATAGTCGAATGGTCAGAACGTGTCCGTCAGGCAGCATTTCCAACGGTTTTTTATTCAAAATTTTCACGGGGAGGTCCCCCAAAAACCCACAAGGATTCGCTACTTTGGCGCTGACAAAGGTACTTCGTTGAGGTTCGTCAGTCCATTCGTTTGACATTTTGTTCTCTGGTCGGATAAACTAGTGGCCAGGCGACGGGCGGTATGTGGTCAGATCTATTGTTCTAGACGATCGGTGCCTAACTGAAACTGTCAGACAGCATTTCCGACAGTGTGTTTTTCAAAATTGTCTGGAGGCGGTCCCCCATACCCTCCGTAATGACTCCCTACTTTGGCGCACGTGAGTGGGATTCGTCGAGGTTCTAAGTCCGTTCGTTGACACTTTACCGTAACGAGCATTGCCTGAAATACTGCCAGGCTGCATTTCCGGCAGCTTGTTTTTTTAAATTTTCTTGGGGAGGCCTCCTTACCCCTAGTTGAAGCTCATGCCTTAGCCCCCTTAACCTTGGACTTTGCCCTAGAGTTGCCCCTCTAACCACCAACGACTGGCGCCACCACTGCTTACGCATCCTCGTTTGTTATCCCCGAGTCCTCCGGTTTCCTCTCACTGCTAAAGACCCCTACCCGTAAGCGA
This sequence comes from Patella caerulea, assembly GCA_036850965.1. Lineage (NCBI taxonomy): Eukaryota > Metazoa > Mollusca > Gastropoda > Patellidae > Patella > Patella caerulea. The sequence continues at coordinate 32,960,971 of JAZGQO010000008.1, forward strand.
ATTATCGAATTGAAATAAAATTATGCTTTACGTCAGTCGTTTGTATACATTGAAAGTTAATCTCTGTCGTGGATATTTTCTGTATTATCTAGTTTTATTCGACCCCTGTCTCGGAGTCAATAAATATCTAATTATGCTTATCTTGGCCAACCCCTCCCTCTCTTTCCCCCCCCCTCTCTCTCTCTCTCTCTCTCTCTCTCTCTCGCCAGCAATAAACACCTTCACATGTTTATCCACGTGTTGGCCTCAATTTATCTTTTCATCCGATGAAATAAACCAACATACCATCTCTAACTTCCTTGCGTGTACGCTTTGCCTATGACAAATGAGAAAATTAATCATATATGCCTACAAATACCATTATCCAGATATAAAAGACATTGAAACACTAAAAGAAATATTATTTTTCAATTACTTCTAGCTTAGTGTATTTGCCAGTGTCTTGAATACATGCTAAATCTTTTACAATTTCCTTTCAACGATCAATTAAAACAACACTGGTCTGTTTATACGTCATGACAATGTTTGAAGACCAACTGTAGATTTTATGTGCCTACGGCTATTATGTAAAATTCCATCATTCGATGTAAAGTTTTGACAAGTTTGTGTCGTTTCCAAGGAAATACACGGGATGTATTTCTGTCATTTACTTGAAGTAGTAGTTAATTGCTATGTTCTGACTATTATTGGCAGGTAGTTCATGAGGTCTAATTTGTTTCATGCTATATCCGGCACTTCAGTTCAATTTGTATATCCGTTTATTTTATGTGAAAGTGTATTAACCCCATACCCGTACGTCAACAAACCCTCCGTAAAGAAATTAAATAGGGTTTAACGTCCTACTTTTCTGTTCCACGTCAGGGGTGGGGTGGTGAATGGTTAGCGTGTGTGGGCTGCATCGTAAGGTCTGTCATTGGTTTCGATTCTCCTGTTGTACGTGTCAAGGAGTGAAGTTGCCTGTTCAACGTCGTGGGGTTTGTTTTTTTCCGGTTCCCCGGTTTCCTCCCACCGCTAAATGTTTTCGCGCAAGCGAATTATTTCAGTAAAATTGAATCCTATATTAGTCCCAAAATGGCATAGTTTGTGTCGAGTGGATGTTAAACCTCTCTCGGTAACGTCCATACAACAGTTTATGTCAAGATTTTAGTAGTGGGCGGTGGTCCCACAGAAAAGCCCACTAGGTTACAAAGGCGAACATGCTACTTGTCACGAACACAGACGGGATCAAAACCAAGGCATCAAAGACAAACCCTATGATATAAAGCGCACGCGTGAGAATCTGCACCCGTCTGGAAACAAAGGAATCGTTCCAGTAAGAAGTGTTAAATATCAACAGATTTAGGGCAACTGCACATGGGTTAAATAAGATAAAATTAGATAAAGAGCTGACAGTTCTCACTATATTAGTTAGAAAATACATAATGAAAAGAGAAAATGTTGAAACTTTCAGCCAAATTGCTTCACTCTGAACCTAAATATTAGCGATGCAATTATAGTCCAGATTCGATTGTTATTACTGCCGTCATTACTGTCGTCATTACTGCCGATAGTCTCGATTATCCACATCGATGGCATAATTTATGTAAGTTTACTTATATCGCAGCCACCCCCAGGCCTAAAGAAAGACTAGAAATAGGCAGCATTAGCTCTTGTATAATGCCCTTTTAAGAAGATGAATCTATGATAACATCGCGGGGAAGTGGGTTCTATTCTTGAATCTAATGGGCAAACACCACCAAAACCTGGGTCCTATGCTCCAAATTGAAACTTTCTGAGAACCCCCGAACGCCACTACTCAAATCTAATGAGCTAAGTTGATGTATATCCTCAAAGGGACAGGATACCGTGTTTTCTGGGTCTTGTAACAGTCTGGAACCAAAACAAGACGTCAAGATTATGCTAACTTTGGCTAGATACAATAAGGTCAGGATAAGCTCTGATTCTTGGCGGATGGTTTCTCAAATCGACTCTTATTAGTTGTCCCATTATTTGTTCTCCTTTGCCATAAGAATCTACTCTCTGACAACATTTTGGAAAAAGGGATATTTTAAATTTTAAATCTTGGTCTAAAGTTTGTAACCCTTGTTGTCATAGCAACCCAATCAACATACTTCTAAACCATTGTTTCCAAAGGAAACTGTAATCAAATATTTATTTCACGTTTAGTACGTCACTACGTCACCTAATGCGTTGACACAAATGAGCTACTTAACTTTTAGTCACGATTAAAGCAATACGTCCAAAATAATTAAAAATAATCAATATGAATTTATTGTGTTTTACCATGTCATATGTTCTTTTTTGTGGGCTCAGTTAAGCCTCACTGGACACTGGAAGTCGTGTTTTCCTTAAAATACAAAGTGCCAGGAGAATCTGTAAAGAGAGAGAGAGAGGGGGGTGGGGGGTGGAGAGAGTATTTATCTTCAAGAAACTGTATACACCAAACAAAGCTTTCAATGCCTGAAGCCGCTTTTCTTTCAAGTTTATCCGACTTTCTTTAAACAAAGGACAATTTTGCAAAGTAAACTCTGCACACTCTTCGAACGACGCCAATTTGAGCATTTCTTTCTAAAAGCGGGAGATTTCCCTAATAAGTAAACCGGTAGCCACATCACAGTTGTATGGTGAAGCTACGTATATCACTTACCGTCATAGGTTAGATGTAGGGTACCGGAATCCGCCGAGGTTTGCCGAATGGTAGCGATTCCGATGGCCCATAATAGTGCATCGGGACTTCAATGTGAATATACCAAGTTGTTCAGGATTTCTAAAATTCTAGTCAAATGCCACTGAATTTTATTCGCTGTGATATATCTTGGACATCTCCTTTAAAGTGTTATGCAATATTAATTCTAAAAGACCTCCATTATCGATATCGCTTAGCTTCATTCAAAACACTCTAGCGGATTACGATTTCAGGATTGAATATTTTATAAAGAACAATTAAAATACGACTTTGATTTGTGTTTCTCTAACCTTCAGGATGAAATAATGGAATTATTTACAACCTATTAGCATTTGACAAATAGGTTACTTGTTCGTTATACACGTCATACTTTATTGGGGGAAATGAGGGGGTATAGGGGCAAACCCGTGTGCGTTCCATCATAAATTCTATTTTTGAGTCCGGGGGAGTGGTATGGTTTCGATTCAAGCTTTTACGTGGCAAGGTGAAGGGTCGCATGTCTAATCCCGGGGGTTTGTTGCTCTGGGTCTCCCTGTTTTCTACCACCGCTTAAGCTCCCCACCGTATATCAGTCCCGGAGTGGCCTGATTTGTCTTGAGTGGACATTAAATCCCATCTCTATCGCTTCACGAACTTTAAATTCCAAATGTCATATGACTATTAATATAGACGTTTGGGCCCCGACATTTAGGCCACTGAAATTATTTAATCACTGTCCTAAACATCGGTGCAGCGACGAAGACCGTAGCTAATTTGTTTCCTGACTTTGTTGACAAAAAGGTATCATTGTGTAATGACCGTGCACGGAGAATGACTAATCGTTCGGATGGGATGAAACGTAAGAGAACCCTTGGCAGTTTGAATTCGAAATAAGAGTATCCTATAGCGCAACTGTCTCTACCTTTCATTTCATTCCTCCCATCTCTGTATTTTTGTACTATGGATGAAGACGGGTATACGCGATACAGTGTTCCATGAAGGAAATTTTTGCCCGAACAGCGGCACCCGGCCTGAATGAAGACGGGTATGCGCCATTCAGTATTCTGAGGGTGGGGGGGGGCCGAACAGCGGCACCGCGGCCTATGATCTTATTTCAAATTCCCAAGGTCATTGGTTATTTTATATGCGACCCAATGTGTATATATGGTACTTCTGTTCTTCGTCCCGTCCGAACGACTGGACACTGTTCCTCGTCAGGCCCCCTGCCCTACATCACTGACAAGAAGGTGGGGGGGGGGCACGCCTGGAAATCCCGGGGAACTTTCTCGGCCTACATCGGGAGTGAGCCCGGGACCTGTTTTGCAAGTCGGCGTCTTACTCACAGAGCCAACGCGACTCCCGGTGCCAACATGAACTAGTTGATTAAATATAGGGTTCAGATTAGTTCTATCCTGACCATAGAATTGTGCTCAATCCTATTCAGCAAATCCCTTTTCTTGATTTATGTATGCACGGCTGTTTGTTGGCGAAAACCGGTAGCGCACTAATTTGAAGGTGAATCGATTTATTGTAAAGTCGATTATATCGATGTTGTTTCTATTGCTCTCGATGGCAATCAATCGTTCTTAGGACATTTAAGACGAAGGCTGACATTTTGAATACAATACCGCTTTCTAATTAGGTTTCAGATTATTAATTAACATCATGGCCCGAAAACTGTCTGTTGTTGTCTTGGAATTCCTTAATAACAATGACCAAATCTGTGTTATTTGTTACTACAATATTGTCTGAACACACCAAGACTATGTGTAGATAATTTAAAATAACAGTAATTTCACGAATTAAAGGTTAAACCTAATACTACACATAGTTGAAGGAGTGTAATATAAATATTGAATCGATAAATCTCTTTTAATGACGTTTCATACAGAATCACAATGCTACAGTCTACTCAAAATTAGCTTCCGTGCATTGGCCGACGTGGTTTCCACGGAGGGCCTGACAAGGACAGCTGTCTAGTCGTTTGGAGGGGACGAAAAATCGAGGTACCGTGTATACGTTGGCATGCACGTAAAAGATCCCTTGGCAATTGGAATTCGATATAAGAGAGTTGATCATAGTACCGCTGCCCGGGCGAAATTTCCTACATAGCACATTTTATAGCGTATGCCTGTCTTCATTGACCCAGTCGGATCAGAACACTAGCTAAATAGCCAGAATGGCTTGGTTCGATCCCGTTGTTTGTCGAGAAAATTGACGCGAATTTTCTAGCGTGGTTTCCCTTTGTCAGCGGGTCTTACATGGACATTTAACTAGACGTTCAGATGGGACCAAAAACCGAAGGCGAATAGAATGTGATATTGAAGTAATTGAGTTGCGTATCGATTCCAGTGTCCTGTCTAACCTCACGGGTTTTCTCGGTGTTATCCAGTTTCCCAGTGACCTGTCAGGTCATTGACCAAGGCCCACACAAGTACGAAAGCGCGCAAGCGTCCGAGAGGAGTCCGGGGAAAATTAATAAATTGACTCCGCAAACCCATTTTCCAGGCATTTCAGATCAAAGCAGAAGAAGGCGCATTTTTGATCTCCTGATACAATCAGATAACAGAATGACCACATGGCACTATTTTTGCCTGGTCTCCAGGCAGAAATCAAAAGTGAAACGGAAAGTGAGATCCAAACCCGGATGTGATTAATTGTTCGCGAGAAACTCAAAACTGCCAAGATTTTGGCGATTATTTCCCTGTCCTGTGTCCTCTCCAGTCCTCTCCTTCTCTCTTTTCTTACCCAGCCCCCCCCCCCTCTCCCTCGCTCTCTGCACGAACTCTTCACACTTAACTGCAGTAAAGAAAATAATAAATGATTGAATTTGTCCCCTAACAACTACCACAACGAGGCATTAATCATCTGTTATTTTACCAATAGAGAAGAGATTACAGTATCCGGTCCTATACAATTCGGAAATTGTTCGATAAAATATTAAATTTCTTATCTCATGTTTTCCTAAAGTGTAGTAATAAAATGAAATCATTTGATATTATTGATTTTATAAGATTTCGTAATCTGTTATAATCATCAGCATATCGCAACATTAAAACTGTTTTATGGGTGGGGGGACACTGTATCACAAGATCTGTCAATGATTCAACTGGCGTGATTTCGAATCCCCGGTTGTACGCAATAAGGAGTAGGGTTGCCTGTCCAATCTAACTTCGCGTAGGGGTCTTTAGCAGTGGAAGGAAACCAGAGGACCACGGGGTTGGACATGCGACCATACTCCTTCTAACGTACAGGTGGCAAATCCAAACCACGCCACTTTACTCAGTGACAGACCTTATGATGCTACGCGCACGCGGTAACGATTCCCCCCTCCCTCGATGCAAATAGACATTAGCTGACCAGGTGCCCCAGTTTCACAAGCAGAAAACCGTTGGTTCAAATACAGAGCTTAGCGAAACATGTTTTTCAAGCGATTTTACTCCGCATCGGATTTGGGTAATCTGCGTTGTGTTGTGCTGTGTAGTTAGTTTGTGATCTGTTGTGTGGTAATCAGTGATGTGTTGTGTAGTTATCTGTGCTGTGTGTACTGTATGGTTATCATTGATATTGCTGTGTGGTTATCTGTGGTGAGAGAGAGAGAGAGATGGGGTTTACCGTTCACTCAACACAAACTAGGTCATTTCGGGACTAACACATGGTTTAATTTTATTTCAAAAATTCGCTTGCGCGTAGGGGTTTTTAGCAGTGGGAGGAAACCGGAGTGCCCGGAGGAAACCCACGCGGTTGAGAAGGCGCCCCTATCTCCATGCCACATACGCTCACACCAGGGCTCGAAACCACAGCCGCAAGCCAGAGGTGACCGGCCAGCTAGAGGTCGAAGCGCGGCACTCTAGACCACTAGGCCACCCCAACCCCCTATCTGTGGTGTATTGTGTGGTTATCAGTGATATGCTGTGTGGTTATCTGTGGTGTATTGTGTGATTATCTGTGGTGTATTATGTGGTTATCTGTGCTGGAGGGGGGTATCTGTGATGTGATGTGTGGTTATCTGTGAAGTGCTTTGTGGTTATCTGTGATGTATTCTGTGGTTATCTGTGTTCTGTAGTTATCCTTCATTTGGGTCGTGTGGAGTTGTTTTGTTTCATTGGGTTAAATATAAATATTTGAGATTTTGTAACAATAATTAAAGAAATGTTTAATCAGCACGAAGGCCATCGTGAAAGAAGGTGGATATAAATATTAAAAAAATGATATAATCTATAATTTTATCACTAGTTGACTGTCAATATTAACATAGCCATTTTAACCTCCTGCGTCAATTAATTATAAAACTAAAACATGCTCCATTCATCAACAATGTGTATTTATCTATACTGATGGACTTACCTGGGAGATATATACTTAGAAAAATAAGACGTTTATTAACCACCGGTCTGAAACTAGGAGTTCGATTTCCATTCCGTGCGGTACGACGTTAAGAGGGAAAAGGGTTGGGTTAAATCATTTCGGGACCTACATATGGTCGCGAGCGTGCATGGGTCTTTCTCTTTGGCACGGGGGGGGGGGGGGTACGGAGTACACGGAGAAAATCCACACGGTCGACCCAACTCCATTGTCAAGCAGGGAATCAAAACCACACCACCTGACCTTATGATTCAACGGGGTATAAATCACCTCTGACAGAAACGCCGTTATCCAGGCAACGTTTTCCTATCTCATATTTAACACAAAACCCTACAAAAATTTGATTTCCGTAAAAGTCCTGTGATGGCAAAACATTTAAAGATACATTTTCTAAGATTTAGGTAGAGACATAATAGTTAATGAAAAAAAAAAAATATATTGAGAATTTTTTTTCTGTCATATTTGTGATTGCTACCACTGTTCATTTTTAAAATAAATTATTAAATGGCAATTGTTTTTCAATGCCTTAATAATAATTACGACAATCCAATGGTCTGGAGGGTTGATTATGGTGTTTTTCGTGTAAAAAAAATGTGTAGTTAATAATTTATAGACTACTTGAGGCCAAAAGAAAGACAAAATTAGCTCTGGCATCTTTAACTTTATTCCGTAAAGGTATGGAAACCATCTGGGGGATGGCCTAGGTTTCAGAGTTATACTGCTTTTGGTTTCGGCCCTACCAGCATAAAAATATAATAATATTTAATGCTGATAGCCAGGGTTGGCGGCTACACTAGAGGTGTCCCAAGGTTGAAATTTAGTGTATAGGAGTTGCTCACACGACGGACTACCACTTCTGGCTTCGGATGTATGCTACTTCCGGTTCAACGCCCGAGAACTAAGGTGTCCCAAGGTTGAAATTTAGTGTATAGGAGTCACTCGGCAAATCTCGACAGATTCTGGAACGTTCCGGAATCTACATTTAGTCTCGGCTCTATGACAGTAGTGATATGTAGCTACGCCCATACATTTGCGATGCGGCTACCGGTTTACTTTAACAGGAAAACTTTACGTTATTACAAACAAACAAGACACCATGGGGACAGCCATGTTTCAACCGGTACCTTTAAAGTAGTTCCAAGACACCATGGGCGCAGCCATGTTTCATCCGGGGCCTTTAAAGTAGTTCCAAGACACCATGGGCGCAGCCATGTTTCATCCGGGACCTTTAAAGTAGTTCCAATATGGCGGAATAGACTAGATGTAGGTTCCGGAATCTGTCGAGGATTGCAAAGTGGTATAGGAGTTGCTCATACGACGGACTACCAGTTCTGGTTTCGGAGTTTTTCTACTTCCGGTTCAACGCCTGAACAACCGCTAGTATTTTCTAATTGAGCTGCGTTTATAACTAATTTTTCGTCATCAATATTGTTTTCATTAGAGTGGTTGATTCACAAAAACTATCATTTTAAACTCGATTTCTTTTATTTCTTTTAATCCATTGCTAGATTTGTTTTATCAAGAACTATAATTCTAGTTTTTTCGCTTTTTTTTTTTGCTTTTTTGTGACATTTTAAGTCTTCTGGCAGTTTATAATCGAAAAAAGGCGTAGGTCGTCAGGTCAAAATAGCCTTAATTAACCCATTTGTTGCAGAAAGTAGGACGTTAAACCCATTGGAATGATTTATCTCATTGATTGTACGACTGATAACATGATTTAGTATTTTGATGATACAAATAACTATAACTGAATGATAAGGCAAGGTTACCTAATATCCTGATTCCAGATTCATTGAGAAACCAGGATCGGAACGGATCATATCTGATTGTAGGTAAATCGATACGGGGGATTAATTGATTGGAAGAAGAATCGTAGTTATAATTGAAAACTCTTGTAATTGTAACGGATCGATGTTTTTAATGGCTGTTTTAGGAGTTCTTATCTATTCTATTTCTTTAATACAAAGCTTGGAGTGATTTGTAATAGCAGGATAAAAAAACACAGATCCAGAATCGAAGATATGTTCTGAAATAACACATCAAAAACAGTTTATTAAAATTACGCAAACATTTGAATAAGTATATATTGAAAACACTTGTTCGTATTTCTCTGTTTAGAAAATTGTTTCGTAAATTTCGATTTTTTAAACTGTTATTTGTTATGTCCTACTGGGTTTTGAGGACATTTATTATCTTAGATATCATCGTAGGGGGTGAATTATCGGACGGTAGATCTTTCAATGTCTTATCGATTAGTCTTACAATAGGCTTTTGTCAAATTGATCCTTTTTTATATTTTATGACTTCTGAAAATCTAATATATAAAATCAATCGACTTGATCATGCGATATGTTCGTGAAGGAATAACTCGACTTGCTTCATCCCAAAATAAATACAGATTCTCGCATAAGATAAATAAGATAAAAAAAACTGAAAATGAAATTTGGTAACTAAAACGAAATATCGATTTAAATATTTTTTTAATTTATAGATTTTGAAAAAAATAATCAAGGAAGTAAAATAAAGTCCAAAACTAAAATAAGTGAATAAATGAAAATAATTGGAGTTTATGATCCCAGAGATTAGTTAACCCTTTAGTGTATTTAGCCAAATCACTAATATTGCGCACTAAAAATAGTTCGCGGTAAATCATCAAATCGGCTGTTTTCGAATGAGCTTTTGATGTCAAGATGTGGAAAATGTTCCAAGGATCATCAATATGTAACTCATACAACGAACCCATGCCTAATTGTCGAGAAAAAGGCAGCATTTCATTCGAACAAATCTTGTCCATCAGTAGTCACTGGGGCGGAGCTTAGGATCCACTTTCACGCTGATTAATGGCCGACCAGTTTTACCAGTGATAAACCAAGGGCTAACTTATCTCTTGGATCGAGATTGTCAACAAAAGGAATCAAATTATAAGGTTCAAAGAAATGGAAAAGTTTTATACTTGATCAAGTAAGGGGCGCCATTTTAAATGAGACGAACAACAAGTAATAATAAAACGACGTTTTCCGTTACCGCTGAAGGCTGGATTCACCGTGTCATTGTTCGGACTGGACGAAAACTAGCCGCCATGTACACGTGGACGTGCAAGGAAAGTAACCCTTGGCGGTCGATGAAGAGCAGGTGTCCGAATGAAAATTTTCGCACAAAGCACGCCTCATTTCGCCTGGAAATGGATGGAAATGAAATGGAATTGGGTTTAAAGTTGTACTATTCTGCAATCAAGGAAATTTTGCCCGGACAGCAGCACTACGACATACTCTTACATCGAATTCCACCTGCCAAGGGATCTTTGGTGTGCCCGCCATTTGTCCCCGTTAGCCTTATTGGTACAGAAACGTAAGACGTTAAACCCCATTTCAGGATAAAAATCAATATTCGGATATGAAAAAACTTTACAAAAATTCATAATGGCGGCCAAAAGTCATGGACCAATGAACGACTTACGAACATTTTCTTGTTACCTGCCTCCGGAGAGGTAGAATTCTGCTGGGGCATAATGCTGTGACAATTTGCGAATATTTGATTTATAAAATTTAGAGTTTAGTGACCACCACTCATTATGCATCTATACGCGGTGGCGCAAAACACAATCTGATAATGTCAAAACTACTTATAAACTATGTCAGAGAGAAAGCGAACCCCGGAAAGAAATGTAAGTTGCCATAGCTATGACAGTTTATCAATATTTTATAAGATTGTTGCTGCACATTTTGATTGTTTTGATCAATGTATGGCCATGTTGTTGGGATTGTTATTACATTTAATCAATAAATACCCTTTTTCCTGGCTCTTGTTAAAGTGGCGGTGTTATTTTCATTTTATCTTTTTAGATAACATCATCATTTCATGAACTTCATCCATCGATTGGGAAAGGGAGGAGGGGGAGGGGGTGGGGGCAAGGTGAGAGAGAGGGAATGAGAGGGGTGCATCCGTCTATCGGGAGAGGGAGAGAGGGGGTGAGGGAGAGAGAGGGGGGGGGGAAAGGAGAGGAAGGAGAGGGGGAGGGAGGTAGAGAGAGAGAGAGAGAGAGAGGGGGGAGGAAAGGAGAGGGATTGAGGGAGGTAGAGAGAGGAAGGAGAGGGAGGGAGGGAGGTACAGAGAGGGAAGACGGATGGAGGAAGAGAAGACGAGAGAGAGTGGGAGATCTTTTCGGCTAACCTGACACTATTTTAGTTCAACGACTCGCCTGTGTGTAAGGGTCTAGAGCAGTGGAAGAATACGAGTGGCACCCAGAGAAAACCCACGAGGTTATGCAGGCGACCTAGGTTGCGTAAATGCTTAGATTCGAAATCACGCACCATTTCACCAAATGACAAATCCTATGATGTAAATCGTATAAGAATGAGTATACTGTTACTGAATTTAACTAGTTTTTAAATACAAATTAAAGGCAGTTTTAATAAACGAGATTTATTTAATTGAAATAACTCGTCTGCTAGATTTTTCCACCATTTTCTTTTCAATAAACCCCAGTCCTTAAGCGGAAGAAATCAGATAAACTGATTCTATAGAAATTGTTTGTTTTCATTTTTATGTTTTGTAACACAGCACGTAAATATTAACTCTTATTACATCGGTCTCCAGGGTTACTTAATTGATCCCAAATTAAACAAACACCACATAAAAACAAAAAATTAAAAATGGATTGTCATTGAATTTATCGATGTTTAGATACAATTGCAATATTTGCTGGCGTTTTTTTTAAAACGTGTTCTGACATTAATTAAAAATTCTGTTTAATCGTCTTGTCGATCAGGCGTGAGTGCACAGAAATAAGAACCTGTCATATTTGATAGTTGTAGCTAAGAATGGAACTTTTTTGACATATTGATTTTGGCATACATCAGAGAAAAAGAGAGAGAGAGAGAAATGGGTTTAACGTCCACTCGACACAAACTAGGTCATTGCGCGTAGGGGTCTTTAGCAGTGGGAGAAAAACGGAGAACCCGGAGAAAACCCACGAGGTTGGACAGGCGACCCTACTACTTGGCACGTACAACCGGGAATTCGAAACCGCGTGCTAACCATTGGCCCATCGAACCCCCGGCATGCATCAGACAGCATATCTGAAGACGCCTCGCGAAAATATTAGGCCTACAAAAAAACCCCAACAAAATTACAACATGTTTTGATCAAAGACAAACCTATTTTTAGCACATTTATTTTCGCTAAAATGAAAGAAAATGAGTCTTCGTCGTTTTTTTTGCGTTTCCTAAAAAAGAAGCATCTTTTTTTTAGTTTTTTTTTTAATATGTATATTTAGATGCAATGTTTATGATTTATTCCATCGATTTAAAGTCTTCTCGCATCACAGATTATGGCTGTTTGTTATGAGACACAAGAATCAGTCAGGTGTTTTCGCAGCCTTGGGCCTTGGGATTCAAGGTTGATATTAATGTTGAGTCGTCGTTACCATGGTGAAAAATAAAACGCCGTAGGCCTACTTTACTCCCACTTGGTCACGGGCCCAATTCTCGCGTCACGTTTTGAACCAAAATGTTCTATACACTGAATAATCTTGTTTTTCTTGGGGTCTTCTTCCTAATGTCATCCTCGTGGGTCCTCCGATTTTCTTCTGCTAAAGACCACTACGCACAAGCGAATTACTGAAGTAAAATTGAATCATATGTTAGACCAGACATGGCGTAGTTTTTAACGAGCGGACGTTAAACTACCTCGCCCTCTAACATATGGTTCATTTTTATTTTCAATAATTCGCTTGCGTGAGAGGAAAGCGGAGGAGCCGGGAAAGACTCACGGGGTTGTACAGGCGACCTAATTACCTTTACCACGTACAACCGGAGAATCGAAACCACGCTAGTTGAATCAATGACAGACCTCACGATACAACGTACATGCGCTAACCATGCGTCCGTCCACCACCCACCCCCTCCCCGTGTATTCACGAATAAAACCTTGGAAATGATAGTTCAGATAGTAGCCAATCGTACTTGATCGCTCTTATTTCGAAGATTAGGCGACCCTTGAGATTTTTTTCAGAAATAAGTAGTACTAGGCCTATAGCAGTCCTCGATCAAACACAAGACTGAATGTATTTATAAATCAATGATGTCTTGAATACCATTGATGCCAAGACTTAGTCATTTGTGATTGATCGTCCTCAACATGTTCCTGCCATTTTTGTTTTATCGGAAAAACAATCGAACCACCTTCACCAGTCTTCCATTAAATCAAAAGCAAACAAAGGAACCAGAAATCTGAAGATGTGCATGGAATTATTTTCATAAAGCTAAGAACTTAAACAACTGTCCATGCAGGGCCCTCAGTTCTGCATCTCTGACAAGGGGAAACCAGCCACATTGGTTCTCTTACTTACTTAAGCTGATGGTTCTCCATCCGCAATGTGAAACATAGCAAATATATTCAAATATAAATTGTAAAACCAACGCGTATTGTCCAGTAGCCCGAGTTCCAGACATTTTGGCAAACCTGTCTCTACTTTGGGCTACAAGTAGTGACGTAGGTTGTGCACAAGGCATTGTGTGCTTAAAACATCTCTCGTGTATTACAGCTTCTCCTTATCTTTAAAAAAATGGTGAGTATGGAATCCCCCAAATTCCACGAAAATTAAATAAATGGAACTTGACCCAATTTGAGGAAAATGATCAAATGATCCAAAACTGGTACTGATGTTTTGTATGCTTAACCTCTCACGTCAAATACAGCATATCCCTTTCTGCGTATAGAAGCTCTCAAATGCCATTAATAATTTTAAAATTGGTTAAATTTGAAACATTTTTTTTATATTGTAGGAACTAGATTTCTGGGGTTTGAGCGAGTCTGATATTGAACCGTGTTGTTGGGGTAATTACAGTAGATTTAAAGACAATAAAGAAACATTGGCTGCTTTAGATGATAATTTCATGTCTAGTACAATTGAATCAAGCGATGCCTGGAACGAAAAACCCTCCAATCTCAACAAGTTTAAACGTAAAATGTGGATATTTCTGGAAGATCCGACGTCGAGTAGAGGAGCAAAGGTAAATCATCAACCTGACTAAAACACAGATCCTATTTCGTTTCGTTTTTTATAGTTCAACTTTCCGTTTTACTTGTCTTTACTACAGTAGGATCTGGAAGAGTTGTTATATAAAAGGCGTTCTTATTGATGTCAAGAATTAGCCAATGAAACTGTCTGTTACGGCGACTTCTTGGCGTTCTTTGCACTGAACTATGGGTATACCACTAGAAACGTCAACGCTGATTGAGCTATCTATCTATGTCTGACGTCATAGGGCCAGAAACCGCTCTTATGACCCCTGACACGTCCCCCAGTACAACTTGTCATATCTTCATTTAGTGTAGACCATAAGCATAAAAAAACGAAACGAAGTATAGATCTTTATTTTAATCAGAAAGACCCACAATAGGCAGATTCTATGCAAAATATAGAATATATATAACTTTAACATATCTGTCCTAGTCGGTCACGTTTTGTTGGTTCCTTTCAGTGCATAGCAGGACCGTTTAAATGCACCATAAAGCGTCAAATAATACCTTAAGGCCGTTTCAATGTATGTCTGTTCATACGAAAGCTAAAAAAAAAACATATTCAAATTGATTGTTCGATATTCTTTCATTATGTTAAATCTGTTTTTCAGGCCTACGCCTTGCTGTCCATGTTTTTCGTTCTATTATCAATTGGTGTATTTTGTTTAGAAACCCATGCGCTGTTCCGTGTTCCTCTGGATGGTGTAACGGTGCCGAACGGAACAGTATTGTCGCCGTCATATACCTATAAAGGTGAGCACACGTGTTGCTGTAGAATGAGAGTAAGTAATGAACTGACGTTGTCGCAAACGGAGCCGCACGACGCTATGACGTACTTGGATTACCTGTGTGCTGCTTTCTTTACTTTTGAATTTATCACACGATTTTTCTTCGCTCCGCAAAAATTACAGTTTTTAAAGAAGCCGTTAAATATTATAGACATATTGTGTTTATTGCCGCATTTTGTGGCTATCATTTTAAAAACCATCAACCCGGCTGATTCAGCAAGCCAGATTTTAAAATCTGTTTTAGCTCTGAGAATTATTCGAGTTCTAAGAATCTTCAAACTAATGAAACACTACACTGCTTTTAAAATCTTAGTCTACACTATAAAAGTTAGCACCAAGGAACTTCTTCTTATGGTAATATTCCTCTTCACGGGTGTGCTAATATTCGCTAGTATAATATTTTACGTTGAAAACAGCAACTTTAACAGCATCCCTATCGGATTCTGGTGGGCGCTAGTAACCATGACAACCGTGGGATACGGAGACAAGGTTCCGGAAAGCGAAGGGGGATACCTAATTGGTTCTCTATGTGTGTTATGCGGGGTGTTAACTGTGGCATTTACTGTACCCATCGTAGTGAATAATTTCACGATGTATTACGCGCATGCTCAATCCAGAACAAAGATTCCCTCGGATAAAAAGAGACACGTTTCTATACGACACTCAACAAAGCACCAGAAGGCGGCGGAGTTTGTGAAGCGAGTCGCCACTAATTTTAATCACCTGGATGAGATGAAGACTCCGCGGTATTCTGAGAATGAACGCGAGTTTAACGACAACCAGAAGAAAGGTGAAGAACCGTATAGACGTATCTTCCATTCGCCTGATGATAACAGCAGTCTAACCAGCTCTAGGATCCAGTCAATCTCAGCTAATTTAGAGAACGCTGATCTACCACCAGGAACTCCGTCTAACCTACCAGGAACTCCTGTTTGTCTGGATTTCGATGAGAAATCGGTAAGTATTGGATGTGGTGTTTATGTTTACAAGTGGGTCGATTATCTATATAATTGAGATAGAGAAATGAGGTTTAATCGGGTTCAATTCCATTTCATTATTTCGCTAGCGGATAAAACCCACGAAGTTAGACAGCATCCATACTTCTTGCACATACAAGCTGGGAATCGAAACCATGCCACTTGACTGGCAGACCTTATGCCGAGCGCGCACGCATTAACCATTCGCCCCCCCCCTCCATATTGGGTACCCAGTCTGCATTAGGTCGGTTGATGCCAATCTCACTCATTAAAACGCAGAACCTATTTCGTTTCGTTTTTATACGCGGGTTGATTAATCAATGTCTAAGGTCATAGGGTCAAATGTCACACGCTGTTGACGGGATTGTGGGAAGGGTTTGGGTAAGTGTTAGAGCTAGATCCAGGGTTAGAATTGGGGTTAGCGCTAGCCCTGTTTACATCTTGTGATTGGATGTGAACTTTAATATGCCCAATGAAGTTTTCTTGCCACAAGGTTGACAATATTTGAATGTTACTGGAGTGTAGCGAGACATTTGGTTTAGTTTATTAGGCAGATCTAGCTCTTGTCTAATGTGCGTTTAATAACATACGACATACTAATAAAAAAGATATCACTAGAAAGTAGCTTAGATATTCTCCTATACGTAGGTATGCTTGATTGTTTGTCGCTTTTGACCAATCAGCATGACCAGACATACTCCCGGTCTTATCATATGCTCTCTCCTGTGACGCCCGTTTAATAGTCAACGTATGCCAGTGAAAATAACCGACAAACATGAGGAGAGGGGGTATGTGATCATCTCAATTGCCTACCAGACGTACTTCCGGTCATATCCGTTTAATTGCTAACGTACTTCCGGTCATATCAGTTTAATTGCTTACCAGACATACTTCCGGTCATACAATCATTACACCAGACATATTGTATAAAAAACGAAATATACTATTTATAGTAAACAAGTTATTGTCATTAACAATCTCGTGTTTTATCAAGAAGCCAGTGAATCGAGTAAATACATTGCTATACTCCTCGTCGGACTACTAGTAACATCAGTGGTGCACGCCTCCATCTTTAAAAGTCTATTGAAACTTTATACATCCCCACTTGATTGTCGATCGTGAAAAATAGATTTTATCTTATAGTACTAGTGTATGTGGATAGTCAGTGCAGTCTTTAGCTTGTTACAATGATGACAATGGTTGCAGATGATGAACAGATCAGGAGACTGGGCATGTACAGTCTGTACATTTCCTAGAGAAAGGGGTGGGGTGGGGTGACGCCACAGTCTATACTATAAGTAGGTGTGACCAACATTATTACAAAGTTGGGTGAATTTATATTTAATTTCCGTGAATACCCCGACATAATTATCACATATTCACTTGGTTAAGTGTGATGAACCACGGGTTAAAGGGTTCGATTCTTTGATGTAGGGCTCAATTAAATATATAATGCCAAACCCCACTGTGATCGAGTAATGCTACCTTTTCATAAGGTCCAATAATTACATTTTGCCTTGGCCTGGTTTCGGTCTCACAGCTAAAAGAAAAATGTCATTTGGTGTCGTAGACGATTGTGTATTCTGAATCTTCTAGGGCCTGGCAAAGGACGGCTGTCTTTCGTTCGGATGGGACAAAAAACCAAGGTCCCATGTACACATTGGCGTGCACGTAAAAAGCCCTTGACATTTGGAATTCGTTATAACAGTATGCCGTAGTGCCGCTGTACGGGCCAAATATCCCTCGTATAAGAGTAGGCTGTAGTGTTGCTGTCTGGGCAAAATTTCCCTCATAGCACACTGTATGGCATATGCCCGTCTTTATTAGCCCAGTTCGGAGCAGATCAGTAGGACGTTAAACCCCATTTCATTTCATTTCCACTCTTAAACTTTCCGCATTTTTATTGCTTTATATTGATGATAGTTTGGTACAAAATATTTCCAATACATTCACCTGTCTGCGACATATTCGTTCTTGTCTGTAACAGGCTTATTTCTAGTCATCGAGTCTGAAAACGCCAATAATAATCTATAAATGTTTTATCACGACGGACGATAAAAAATATGTCTCAAAATAGCCTGACTAATAATCTCTTTATTTGGTTGTGACTATAAATGACAGCATCTGTATAGTTGATGTATATATGTTTAAGACAATCAACCAACCATGAATCCAGTAAGTTAGTAATAGAAGAATTAGTGTGGAACATTCATCAGACTTCTTCTGGTTTCAACATATTGATTCTCAGCCTGTTTTGTCTCTGACAGTATCAGGGGAATAAGCAGGTCAACAAAAGAAATATACCAACAATAAACAAAATATTGATGAGCAGTCAACGTGCCAATGAGCCAATAGCACGTGTTATAAGGTAGTTTCGTGCTGTACGCTAATCTCGCGTTCTAAGAATTAAATATTATGAAAATGGGGCAATGGCCTCGCGTTATACGGTCGTCCCGCGATGCAAGAATTAAAAATGCGGAAAATGAGACAATGGCCACGTGCTATAACAGGGTCTTCAACTATAAGGTGGCCTCGCGCCATACGTTGGTCCCGCGCTATACGTTGGTCCCGCTAACTGAGAATCAATTATGCGGAAAATCGTTCAACCTTTCAGTGCTAAAGGAGAGTCCCGCGCTTTAAGGTGATCTGAAAATCAAAAATTTTGGAAATATTCCCGCTTTCCGTCTTGGGATAACGAATAATCTTTTCTTTTTTTTTTTTTTTTTAAAAGAGTTCTTCGTGACCAAACATGAGACCATCGCTCCGCCCCGCTATACGGCGTTCCCCCCGCCTTATTCATCTTCTATAGAAAGCTTAAAGCCCTTCCAACCCACCCTCCCCATCTAAGAAAAATCCCCAAAACGTTCAAGGCAACATAAGTGAACTGGCGTTCGATTTCCCGGTTGAATGTGACAAAGAGTAGCTAAGGGTCGCTTGTCCAACCTCGTTGGCTCTCCCCGGGTCCTCCACGCACACAATTGCTAAGGACCCTACGCATAAGCGATTTATTGAAATAATGACCTAGTTTGTGTCGAGTGGACGTTAAACCCCATCTCTCTCTCTTTCTCTCTCCCTCTTCCTCATTCTCTCCCTCCCTCTTTCTCCCCATCCAGTCTGTTGTGATCCTTTGATAAATATTTGATAAATCATGTTAATTTTTTCAGTGCGAAAGATGTGGTTTATGATAATGGCTGTTATCGAACTGAATTGGCCATCAATCAAATTCGTATCGATTAATATAGACCCTCCCTTTTAAACGTATACGTGCAACGGTTTCTAAATATATAACCAAATTACACACAAAAGCTATTTTTATATAGACTTAATTACATCATTTTTTGATTATTTTTCTTGTTAACGCGGTGGGCGTTGCGATCAAAATAACTTTTCGGTCATGTCATTCTGGTTTGAGAAACAGTGAATCATGAGTGAGTGCTTGGTGACGTTACTGGGAGGTGAATGTGTATTAGCGAGTTCTGTTTCGTGACTAGGTCCATATACATTATAATGTCTAATCAAGATTTAATCATTTAATGTGGAGCGATTTATTTTATGACAATATTTTATACTGTCTACAGATTTCAATCTTACAGCCCCGAGCTTCCTTTGTGTGTCGTCAGAGATAAATTTCCGTTGTCACCAACATCGAGAATAAACAGAGAAATTGAAACATGCTATCTTAGAATATATTTTATTCTAAAGTAATAATATTAATCCTAGCCACGTCAATCCCAATCTCTTGAAAAAATAGATCCTATTTCGTTTCGTTTTTTTTTAAAGTTCAAAACTTCGTTTTATTTGTCTTCACTACAATATGTAGTGTAGGCCATCGAAGGTATAATAAAAACAAAGCGAAATATAGATCTGTATTTTAATCAGATTGCGTCAACCCTGTACAGCTTCATAAATATTCTAGAGGGGGGGGGGGGCGAAAGGTTTAACGCGTTCACTTTAAATCATAAGGTCTGTTATTGAGTCATAAGTTCTATCATTAAGTCATAAGGTCTGTCATTGAGTCATAAGGTCTGTAATTGAGTCATAAGGTATGTCATTGAGGCATAAGGTCTGTCACTGAGTCATAAGGTTTGTCATTGAGTCATAAGGTATGTCATTGAGTCATAAGGTCTGTCACTGAGTCATAAGGTCTGTCATTGAGTCATAAGGTCTGTCATTGAGTCATAAGGTCTGTCATTGAGTCAAGTGTCGTGGTTTCGATTCCCCAGTTTTTATGTGACGAGGAGTAGGTCGCCTGTTCAATGTCGTGACATTTCTCGCCCCCCCCCCCCCCTCTACGCGCAAGCGAATTATTGACATAAATTTTAACCATATTATTATGTTGAACTCTAAATGACCTAGTTTGTATCGAGTGGGCATTAAACTCCATTTCTTTTTTGTCCCCTCTCCTCCTCTCTATCTATCGTTTTTCCGGTGTGATTACCACTTATCAGTGATACAGGATGGAAGGCCTGACAAGGAAAGCTGTCTAGTGGTGCGTATGGGGCGAAAAGTTGAGGTTCTTTGTAAACATTGGCGTGCACGTTAAAGATCACTTGATTCCATTGTTCCAGCAACAAACTTGAAGTTGTATAAGGCCCATTAACGGCCATTTTATATTCCAATATGACATATGACAAACGTGGGGTTAAGACATTATATGAAAACAAAGGGCATGGTGCCCCACCCCCCAATTTATATGTGAAATTAAAATGAATTACGGTACCAAACCGCAAAATGAGCTTTTTCAAAATTAGATAACGCATACATTCTGAAGTTTATTAGATGTATATTGTCACGACTTCAATACGATACGTTGTGTCGCATTTTGTGATCCCATATTATTCTGTACTAGCCAACGCCCATTTCGGCCCCCCGATGCCCTAAGCATGATAGAAATAAAATAAAACCAAGTACGAACAAACCAAATCATTAGACAAAAACGGGTAACATAGCGTAATCAGCAATTGGACTGTTCATCGTGTACAAAATACACGACAAACAGGTGTCCGGAAGAGTAAGCTTACACTGCATGGCGCCACACCCGCCATCTCGGTAAAATACTTTCCATGGCCTACAATACATAAAAATCTGACAATTTGTACTCGGAGATCTTGTTGTTTACCCACAATTCCGGGCAAGACACACCAAGTTGTCACCATAACAGACCGTTTCATTGGCTAATCCCTCACTTCAACCAAAACGCCGGTGATATAACAACTCTTCCAGATCCTAGTGTAGTAAAGACAAGTAAAAACGAAATAGGGTCTGTGTTTTAATCCGAGCGAGGCACTGAAGGGCGTTGTTCGGGGACTATGTGGGGATTCAAATAAAAGCGTTTCTGATTATTAGTACTTGCGTCTATGTAACCGGCGTAAATCACCGAAACCCAAATCTTTACTAGATTGTGTAACCCATTACCGTCTTCAGAAGCCCGGTCGGAGCAGCAAAAGAGTATGTAACTCCTCCAGTTATATGTCTACAAAATAAGTATTGTTTTTCGTTGACATGATATGACTCTCAGATGTGCCAGTTGACCTTCCGTACATATCCGCGAGCAAAATAATAAAACGAGAAAGCCAATCAATTCATGCCTCAGTAAAAAAGTCCCATTTTTTTGTTCTTGGGAAGAATAGACAAAGGCAGAATTCTTCTGATGTTTGATTGTTGCTTAATTAATTTTGATATTTTATATACGCCCACATTTATAAATTTGATTGCTTGGCGTGTATCTACGTTAACTGAAATTGCTCATAGAGCCTCGACAGTGCTTTTGTAGTGCATGAACATGACATGAAAGTTATTATCGAAACCTTTTCATGTTATTATGATATGGATATAATGTAAATATTAAGAATCGTTTGGAAAATATTAGTGAAAGTTGTTGCTATTATTTCATCACTGAGTTAAACAGATTCTTTAAAACCACTGCGGCAACCAAGTCATGCAATATTCGAGAATTTTCTTATCATATATAACGAAGGATGTCGATTGCCACATCTAGAGAGCTCCTCATTCCAAAAAGTTATAGATCTATATTTCGTTTCGGTTTTTATTATACATTCGATAATCTCTTCTACATGAAGACATGATCGGTTGTAGTGGAAGGTCGCGTCAGAGGTCCAACGAGTGGGCAGCTATTGTCCCTATGAGGCCAGACATTTGATTAATCAATCAGCGTTGATGTTTGTAGCGGGTTACCAAAAGTTCCATGCATTGCACACCAAAATCTCACCACAACAGATCGTCTGATTGGCTAATCCCTCTCTTCAACGAGAACGCGGGTTATATAACAACTCTTCTAGATCCCAGTGTAGTAAAGACAAGTAAAACGAAATTTTGAACTTTGAAGGCGAAACGAAATAGCGTCTGTGTTTTGATGACACAATCTAGAACACGGGTTATATAACAACTCTTCAAGATCCTAGTGTAGTAAACACATAAAAACGAAACGAATAAGGATCTGTGTTTTAATCAGATTGTCAACGTCCCACCCAACCCCCCCCCCCCCCTTAGGTAAATGGCACCTTGTCGTATGTATTAAAGATGTCCAGTGTAAGATTTAGACGAATAGTGGTCATTCTTACTATAATAGTTGAAAAATACAGAATGAAGAATAAATTTCATTTGAATGGGCGAAGTTATGGATGTTTGAAGACGTAGAGTCGGTCGTTTATTATCCTAGCAGCTTGTACTTGACAACCGAGGCTATTGACAATTAAAAAATACAGAATGAAGAATAAATTTCATTTAAATGGGCGAAGTTATGGATGTTTGAAGACGTAGAGTCGATAGTTTATTATCGTAGCAACTTGTACTTGACAACTGGGGCTGTTGACAGTTATCCATTTTATCTGTAGACCTTCTATGGGCCGATTTTACACTCACATCGTTAACCTTCCTAATAGGATGTATAGTTCCAAAATGGCCTAGAATGCGTCGAGTGAACGTTAAACTGTCTACTGCGTGTTTCTTTGGGCGTGAAATGGTATCTAAATTATTAATTAGACATTGATTAACTGATACGGGCCTTAACCTTAACCAACTCTCGGTGGCATCGGATTTCTTCCATATTAAGTTGATTAGAAAATTTTAGCCATATATTGATTTAATTTAAAAATGGACGAGCGACACTTTGTTTCGAACAACCAGTACGGTAGCTGAAATTATTGCACACGTTTTGTCAAACCTTCAAAATTATTCATTTCACATATCTATTTTCGAACTATTATTGCAAGAATGACTAGCTCTTTATCTGAATTTTACATGATTCTAAAATGCGTCACTGGCAACGGGGTAACCCTCAGTCAGTTAAATGTCAGTGTTGTGTCAACTTTAATAAGGTAAATTGTGCAATGTTAGAAGACAAACAAAATATTTAATTTAGTAAAATGTAAATACTGGACTGGGAATTACCAGAAATTATTGATCTGGACCCAATGCACTCACTTATTACACGATGAAAATAACACCGCAATTTCAATACGCTATATCAACTTATATCCATACAGCAACGGTGTTAGATACAATCGTCAAAATATTGAGATTAAAGGAACATTTCATCGAGCTAGATCATATATTCGATCATCCAGACTAATGTGTATCTCGGCTTTTATATAGCAACAGTTGTATAGATACAAATCGACAGAAAATAGAAATTAAAGGGACATTGTATCGAGCGAAATTATGTTATATTCGTTCATCTAGCAAAGTTATGCCACATTCGTTCATCCAGACTATTTTGTACCTGGGCTTATATATAGCAACAGTTGTAGATAAAAGGTTTTTTTTAAACAAAATTATGAGAATTAAGGTACATTTCATCGAGCTAAATTAGGTCTTATATTCGCTCATTAAGATTAATTTTTATCGGAAAGTTTCGACAGCGAAAAATGAACTTTGTATTTCCTAAACCAGCCCTTTGTAGGTCAAGGAAACTAAATGTTTAGATATCTCCAAATGTTGTTGTAGTAATCGAATCGTCGTAGCTTTCCTTTTGTTTGGGTTTTATTAATGTACGGAATACAAATCAGTCACGATTGCTTTTTATGTCAGTAATTTATTCTTACGAAATAACTAATGATTTATCTTTTTAATTAATTGGTTAGGACATCGAAAGAAAATTATTGGATTATGTTAGTTAGGTTTGTTTATTCAATAATAGTGTCGCTATTGTCCGTCCGTACACCCACACATTAGAGAGTTTAGTTCCTCGCAGAGATTCGTCCAAATTTAGGATATGTGTTATAATCTGATTGGGACGAAAAAAAAATATTATATTTGGACCTTTAAGCCCGAAATTTTGCTCTTTTGTCGATTAAAAAATAGGACTGTTGACGGAAAATATGATAGGATGACCCCGCGGGATGATGCTAAGTTTGTGTATTGATTATGGGTTTACTTGTATCAGCTTCAATCTACATAATAAAACAACTTCATACAAAACTAGTGAAGCGCAAAAAATTGAAAGCAAGCTCCATAAGAACAATCCGTTTTTGTCGTCTGCGGATTTCGCCATATTGATTTCTTTGACAACTTGCCTTTTATCCCCATTCGTGTTCATCCGTGTGTTTCAAAATAACAGGGCGACGGTGATTTACGTCTTTATCTGTTCGTGGTCGATTCGTATCATTGAGATGCTTTATCATCATTTGATTCGTATCATTTCTGAAAAACAACAGAAACATAATCTGGTCATTTCATCTTATGTGAGGTTGGATGGCCGAATGGTTAGCGTGTGTGCGTTATATCAAAAGGTCTGTCATTCAGTCATTTGGCGTGGTTTTGATTCCTCGGGTGTCATTGACAATGAGCTGGGTCGTCTGTCCAACTTTTTGGGTTTTCTCCGGGTCCTCCGGTTTTCTCTCATTTCAGCATATAAAAATAAAACATTTTTTATAGGTGTTGAAAAGTCCGAAAAGGACCTTGAGACATTCACAAAATGATCCTAAACCAGCAAAAGTAAAATCCCCAAAAGCAAAAGTACAGTAAATTGACTTATGATTCCATTTATTGCATAGACTGGAACCCATGTGTATACTCCTAGACACAGTATTATATATTATTAAAATGTGTACACTTGAATTGAATAGAGCTTGCCGTGAGTCCTTGTAGACTTTCTGTAGGTTTGATAAACGATCTGTTGGCAGAAGGCCAAGAAAAAATTTCTTTATTTAACTTAAACAAAAGTACGGACTAAAAGGCATATTTAATTGACATAAAACACATCACACTTTTCAGCAGTGAATATTCGCAAAGTCGCTACAATCAATCACTGATAGGGATGACAAATTATATTCTAAAACATTTTTTTAATATATACTAGAAAAATAAATAAAGACATTTGAAGTATTTGTAGATGAAAATTATTTCCTAAATGGGTATTAGAATGAATAAAAGACATCATTCTGTCCGATTCTGGAACGTCTTATGTAAACAATGCTAGCGCCATTAGGTCAATGATTGACGTCGCGTGATGTTACGCCACGAGTTGAATGCAGCCATCTTTTACAGAAATATTAGAAGACTTTCAAAATCCTCAATGAAACATATTGAAAACACAAAAGTGGGATACCATTTTGGATTCGATATTCGCTGTTGACTGGTGATTGTGAAAAATTAAAGATGTAAATGAAATGAAATGGGGTTTAACGTCCTACTGTTCTGCTGCGACTGGGCTACCGAAGATACCATACAATGTGCCATGAGGGCAATTTTGCCCAGTCAATGGCACTATGGCCTACTCTTACAACACCGAATTCCAACTGTCACGGGAACTCAGTTTTTCTTTTGTACCATCAGAACGACAAGACAGACAGTTGTGCTTGTCATGCCCTCAGAATAAAGTAATTTGAATGACATTTTTGATATATATTCATTTTGGATTATCTATGTTTTAATTTCCATCCTCGTGGGTTTTCTTTGGGTCCTCCCACTCCTAAAGACCCCTATGCACCAGCGAATTATTGAAATAAAATTAAACCATATGTTAGTCCAGAATGACCTAGTTTTGTGTCGAGTAGGACGTAAATCCATTTCATCTTAATATTTGTGCAGCATGGTATTGGACTGTCGGACACAAAAACAGAAGGGCGATGGATTTTTAGTAAACATTCGTTTAGAAATGATGTTTCAAATCGAAAATGCAATAATTAAATTTATTTTTGGTTTCAGCCACATTTTATGGAGTCGGAACAACTGCTGAATGATCTGAAAGATGCTCAAGAAAAACTACGTCAGGAGAAAAAACGACAACTAGACTTGATTAACCAGAGAAGAGATCAGATAAGACAACAAAGAACAACTCCTCGCCCAGCTCCTCCAGCAGCCGCATCTAAACCAGAAACGTAACACCAGCACATGTTTTAATTCATTTTAATTTAAGGTATTTCTTCTTCTTCTATTTAATTTTTTATTCCACACAATTTGGATTTGAAAAAAAAACATTCAGGCCCGAAGATCAAAAAGCTTTCCCAGACTTGGGTTAAGAATTTACTCAAATTTCAATCACTGTTTATGAGAAATATCTTTGATCCCGAAGCATAAAACTATTCACATAGTTTCTGATTGATGTATTTGATACATTAAAACAACAAAAGGATTTACAAAGGGCTATATTCTAGAGATGGTTTTGAGTTAATTCTTAAGTCTGGGTCTGCTTTGTGAACTCGGGGCCAGGGGTTATACGAGTGGCTTTTGACCCTATGGTATCCGCGGTTTGCGTTTAATATCCTTTCTAACTCAGACCAAACGGCTTAAACGTGGTAAGAGCCACACAGTTCTTCGCGCTATCATGACGTTTTAACCCTAGCCTAGACCAAGGAGGCAATCAAACCAACTCTCTCCTATATAGAATGTATGATACGTCATTTATTATGGCGAGAAAATTACCATTTTTGGATAAGTGTTTCGTATAGACAACGTTTATCGTCAACATTATTCTATTTAATTGGACTAATGCGTGCACGAGATGACTGGACGATAATATCGTACTTTCCAGAAATGGCTACTGACATAAATATTGGTGAGTTAGTCTAAGATAGTAGTAGAATAATGCAAGCTACTTTATTGCCCTAGTTTTCATCACACATCATGTCCGTAAAGAATTTCTATATTAAACAGAACACCCTCCTTAGAACTAATAATAGAAGTAACCCTATAGTGTAATACGTGTCGTGACAGACCGTTTCATTGGCTAATCCCTCGCATCACCCAGAATGCGAGGGACATAAAAACTCTTCAGGGGCTTCAGTTATAATAGTTTAATTCTCATAATATGACAATATTTTCTTATAATTTGACAAGATTTCAGATAATTTGACAAGATTTCAGACAATTTGACAAGATTTCAGACTGACAAGATTTCAGACAATTTGACAAGATTTCAGACAATTTGACAAGATTTACAGATAACTCGACAAGATTCACAGATAATTTGACAAGAGTGTCAGACAATTTGACAAGGGTGTCAGATAATTTGACAAGATTCTTAGATAATTCGGCCAGATACTCAGATAATTCGGACAAATTCTCAGACAAACAACCTTCTTTCTGATCTAATAGAAGAATATTGTTGACTTGGTGAGGAGGATAATACGCTTCCGTTTATAATCCCAAGTTGTTTTTGTTTAGATGGAATTTATTGGTTTATTGGTCGAATTTAACATGAAGCGACGAATCTCTAGTGTTCCAACTGAGCAATTGACTGGAATCAATTATCCGTACTGTGCCGGGTAGGTTTTTATCCGGTTAATGACACGAATAAACCATTAAAATTGGCCAATTCATTTGACAAACAGTTGTACTTAATGATTGCTCCGTCGAACACGTTCTTTCAGTGCCGTTTAATCGACCCCTTTAACGTTTATTTATGTTAAAAGACATTAGCAAAGCATGTAAATAACTTTAACTATAATATTGACATTGTTCGTGTAGGTTGCGTAATTTCTGTAATGTGTAATGGGAGGAGACCGGAGGACCAGGAGAACATCCACGAAATTGGACAGGCGACCCTAGATCCATACCACGCCAGTTGACTCAATGCTTATGATACAACGAACACGTGCTTCGGCCATCAAACCCCTATAACATATTTCATCGTGATTTTCCGACACCTTTTCCCTTTATCAGTGGTGCATATAACGGAGTGCCTGAGAAGGCCAGTTGTCTATTCATTCGGATTGAAGGAAACCCGCAGTCCCGTGTATAAATTGACGGACTATTTATATTTTTCTCATGTTCTCTATATAATGACACTCAATTATTTTATTGAATCGCCAGATATCCTCTTGCAGGCCCGTATAGGATAACAACTTTTGATTTTCGAATGAATTCGACCGTGCGGTGTATCTACACACTCGTCACTTCAGTCAGTTATATAGAGGGATAACTCGTGTTTTCCTTTTGCGTTCGTCACTTCCAATTCGATTCACGAAACCATTATAACGCATCTATCGCAGCAATGATTCCGTGTTAAAATTATATTTGGAATGTGTTTAACCAGTTCTATCATGTATGTGATAATGACTGACACCACTGTTGTCCTTTAATAGCCGATAGTTATAACGCTACTCATGACACATGTATATCTACCGGCATGTAGTATGTTTCATATTAGTGTAATTATATCGATGAAACATCCAAGCCAAGATCATCTCTAAAACAAATCGACAGGGCCTAGTCATATATAGATTATTCAAATCTTTCATTACGTGAACAAATAAGCAATTTCAATATCGATGATACAGCCGAACGCGTCCTATCGATAATGTAGTGCAAAACTGTATTATATAATTTGATATATATTTTATTTCGTAACATGACAAAAAAAACGCATGTCTATTGATAGTAGTCGGTGCATATCATTATGATACTAATTCATTTTTTAATACACAATTGATATTTTGGTATCAATACACGGAGTTTCAATGGTGGAAATTTGTTGCCATTTACTTCCAGTCGTGATTCTTCGATTGATTACACAAAAGATGTAAATAATAAATGAGTACCTCCGATACTCATCACTAAAAACTATGAACAATGCTCGGATTGTCCTACGGGATCGTTTGACATCCTGAAATATACATGTTTCACGAATTGGTCAACTGACGCGCATTAGATAGGATTCAGATGATTATTGTAATTAATAATTTTTAGAAAAAAAAGTTTTAAAGGAGCTAAATCGCTAATAATATATGGCACCTAGAAATTGGCACAAATGAATCACAACACATATGATAATGTAATATATTATGAATGTATAATAAACTGATTTATATATTCAATCATTTCTGTTTTTACGGTTATTTCTAATAAGTTATGTTCGGCAAAATACGCCAGAAGTCTCAATCAAATGGCAATCTCTAGCGTCTGGTTATTCCAGTCTACACCGATAGTATGTATCACGTGTGCACTCCAGATATGAATATGTCGTCACCGTATGACATGACTTGTGGAATATTTCTGGCATCATTCTTCGAGTCCCTTGTTACAAATGGTGCTGAAACGCATTCTGGCACACGACTCGGCCACTAACGGTAAAATGTTTATTTTTGGATATCTGAAGCCAATCAGAAGATCACAACATCAATTTATGTTGAATTAAATTGACAAATAAATCGTGTTTTCAGTATTGAAGACTTTGGACGATATTGAGTTAGAGACTTAGCTATAATATTTTTAAGTAGTGGTTCTTCATGTTCAGCTTTCTCAATGAAAAGAAAAGGGCATTTAAAAGGACCATCCCGATTTTAACAGTCTCAAAAATAAAAGGACGTGTACGTATGAAATTTAAGCGCTAAAATATAGAGGAATGGTGGATTTAAGTTGTCTAAAAATTTCAGGTTATATGACGTAGAAATTATATGGAAATAATATGAGTATTATATGACATAGAAATTGTATGGGTAATATATAACGTAAAAATTATATGAGTATTATATTATGATATATAAATTATAGGGGTATTAGATGACGTAAAAATTATATGAAGTTATTAATTTTTAGAAGCCAACTCTTTAAAGTCAGTTTCATATGATTGCGTCACTATTAGAGCTTAAAACTTCGAGTTACAACAAGACATCCAATTTAAAATGTATGGTTTTGTGTTCGAAAAGAATTTAAACCTTAATGACAGGATGTGGTGTCGTGAATCTTTTTAAAGACAAGAAATGAGATAATGGACTTTCTTAATGAAATATGAATAATTGATTTTCGTATTTCCATTTGTTAATTGGTGGTATTTTGTATTTCAGAGACGGAGTCAGCGATTAGAGACCAACACTTGACAATCGGTGAAATGTCTACAATTCGTGAGATTAAGGTTTAATTCAACAAGAATGTTTACCCAGCGATCTTGACGATTGTTCTTGTATGTTGAATGTGAAACGTTCTTGTATCTCGTACTATTTGAACTAGAAGTGGACAATATGAATATTTTATGGACAATGGTTGTATTAGATGTGTGACCAATGTGATAATGATGTCGATAATGCTACTGCTGTGTGGAGACTACATGTTACTTGTAAATAATAACCCATATTTCTCATTTTACACATTGCTGAGAACTACTGATGATTTAACAAATCCGTCCATTCAGATTTTTACGTATATTTTATCCATTTTTTTCATACACAGGAGCTTTTCGTAAATATACTAATGCCCAAACGAAAGTAAACGCCGTGGAATTCCCGCTGCATCAACCATTGTACTATATATTTGGGTACAATGTCAATTTGTTTCACCTATTTGTGCTTAAAAAATTCTGGGTTTTAACGCTAGAGATAAGCTTAGTCATGTTTTATCAAATGCTTTTAATCTAAACAAAACATAGTCATATTTTTAGTAGGTATACTTTCTTTTGGACATTAGTATAAATGTACACAAGTATAAATGTACACAATTGCTAGCCTTTTATCCATTATTTGTGATGTTTCATACATTTTTTTAACAAGGCGCTTTTTTCACCTTATATATTTTACACTTTCCAGGATGATATATTTCTCGATTTTAAGAGAGAGAGAGGGAGAGCGAGAGAGAGGGGGGGGGAGAAGGTCGGGTAACGTCCACTTGACACAAACTAGGTCATTTCAGGATCAGGACTAACATGGTTCAATTTTATTTCAATAATTTGCTTGTGCGTAGGGGTCTTTAGCATTGGGATGATCGTAGCTTTAAACGGATTTAAGGTCTATCAAATGGTGATCAACCGTAAATTAATGTGTTTACTCGGGCAACATTGTACATTAAGGCCCCCGCACACGAGCGTATTTTGCGTACGCATTTAGCGCCGCGCTAAATGCGTACGCATTTGACGCAGAAATACAGCGTCCGCACACGAGCCGAAAACGACGCTGTGCGAAAGCTACTGCGGCAAGTGTGTCGTTCACGTGACAACCACTCATCCGAAAATGGCAGCGGTCTCGAAATTCTACGCATTTTGTATCATATAGGCAAGGATATTCTTGCCATAAATCGACGATTTTATCCTCTAAAATTGCGTCACTGAATGCCGCCATTTTGCAGTAGTGATGACGCATGCGCATTGACGACGAATGAAACGCAGATAGCGCTGAGTCGCCCGCATACGAGAGCGCAGTTGGCGCTGCGTCAAAAAATATCAAACATGACAGATATTTGGCGAACGTCAAAATGCGCTCGAAAATACCCCCGCACACGAGCCGAAAATGACGCTGCGCCATTTGCGTACGCAGTTTTCGGCTCGTGTGCGGGGGCCTTAAAACAGCTTGCATATCGCGAATTTCGGAATTGCCAAATCAAAATGTTTTTAAATCCGGAAATGGTGGATTCTCCGGTTTGGATCATGATGTTTGTTTTTATTAATTTAGTCAATCATTTTAATATAATTATTGTTGGGATGTCAATTCTCATAATATTGAAGATGTATGCAGATTATTTCCTGGATTTCAGTTGGGTCGTGTAACTAAATTAAAGAGGCATTATGCTAGAGATAAATCTTCCTAGTGGGCCTTTTCTTTTGTTTCAAACGTTATATAAATTTATTAATTGGACATTTATTCCCATGCCAAACCCATTATCAAATACGGACCATCTGATTAAAATACAGATTTATGTTTCGTTTTGTTTTTTATACTTTCGATGGCCCCAACTGCATGAAGATCTGACCAGTTGTAGAGGGAGTTCGCCCCAGGGGTCATATGAGAGGCTTTTGACCTATGACATTTGATTATCTACTCAGCGTTAGTGTTTCTTGCGGAATACACACAGTTCTGTGCGCTAAATATTCTCTGCAACAGACCGTTTCATTGGCTAATCCCTCACACCAACAGAACGGGATTATGTAACAACTCTTCTAGATTCTAGTGTAGCAAAGACAAGCATAACGAAATTAGGAACTATAAAAAACGAAACGAAATAAGACTTGCTTTTAATCAGGATGTACCATTGTATAGCCTAGATAATGGATGGATTAAACCACTTCTGCCATAAACTTCTGTTAAACAATAATATGGACGCCACTCAAGAAAACCGACATTCGAGACATTATTTAATATCGCGACAATGTTACTTGGCAATTAAGTATATGATCTGTCAAACGGCAATGCTCTTGTCAAAAACTTCAAACATTCATAACTTATTTAACTATTATATCAAGAACGACCAGCTCAGGATCGAAATCTTACATAATGCATCTTTAATTTACCAGGCGCGGATCCAGGGGGTCCGGACCCCCCCCCCCCCTGCTCATTCTTGAAAATTGTTTTATGCGATTTTATTGGCGATTTAGACCTGTAATTTTGGAATTTACCTTCCGGAAATACGTCAGAATGAACCAAATTGAATCTAATTTACCAAATTAATCGGTTGAGCGCAATTAGTTAAGCAATTATCAAACCTAGACCCCCCCCCCCCTGCAAAAAATCCTGGATCCGCGCCTGTTTACATAACATCTTCAAGTCATTTACCCATTACTGTAATTTAAATTGCTCCATGTTCATCAACTTTTCTTCAATTTTATCTTTCATTTACGGAATGAAGTCCACAGAATGATTTTATTCTCAAGGGAAAGATTTGACTACTTGGTTATATAAGAAAGACTATTTTTTCATGATATTTATTATGTAAATCTTGTTATTTATTGGTTATTTATTTGTTGACTATTATATGAGATTATATCATACCACATCAAACACTGCTGAGAAATAAATTAAATTTTAAATCAACTTTGTTTCAAGTTCTTCATTGATTGTTAAGTTAGTTCGAAATCGCAAGTTAAAAGCGAGAATCACCCCTGAGTTGGAATCAGACCAGTTATTTGATAATTGTGCTTACGAACATGGACGAACCAGACTTTAGATATACTTAGTCATAGCTTAATGTTATTTTCGAAATATTTTCCACGTTACAGGCGCCTGTGATCCGAAGTAGATATAGTCCATGGGA
Source organism: Patella caerulea (assembly GCA_036850965.1). NCBI lineage: Eukaryota > Metazoa > Mollusca > Gastropoda > Patellidae > Patella > Patella caerulea. The sequence continues at coordinate 32,994,204 of JAZGQO010000008.1, forward strand.
GCCTCAAAGGCGTCACCCATAAACAAAATTGCAACTGGAATAGGATAGTTCCTGAAGGATTCTTCAATCTTACCAGATGAGGGGTGGGTGTAGGGTTGACCAGTACAAATGTTGCTTAATCGTCTACCCGTGGACACGTTAAAGACCCTTTGGCGCTGGTTTACCAAAACATTCTCAGACTTAAATTAAAAATTTACTCAAATATTTTCGCGTTATAGCCCTTTATGAAACTTTTGTTGTTTTAATGTATCAAATACATGAATAAGAAACTGTGTGCAAAGTTTTGTGTTTCTGCATCAAAGGTATTTCTCATAAACAGTAATTGGAAGTTGAGTAAACTCTTAGTCTGCGAAAGCTTTGTGAAACCGGTGTCTGCTCCATACCTTACGCAATAGAAAAACATAAGGGTATGTGTTAGTCTCAAACTATCGCAATTATTGTGTTACGAGATGTTCAGCTTCGTTTCTTTTCCCTTTCCCACCAGCCGATTTAAATTGTAGACGTTCTGTTGGTGAGTACATAAATGTTTGCCTTGCGTGAAAACGTTGAGAGACTACTCTTCGAAACGTCACCTAAATAACTCAGTAATTGTTCGTCATTGCTCTATCCAGTTACGAAATACCTCTAAAAGATCATAATGTTGACCTGTTACTTTGACGCCAGTGACGTTGCCCCGCATGACAAGAGTTTTAAATAATATGTTTTAGTTCCAACTGTGCGTACATAGGAAACGTTCCTGGTTACATAAATCGGAATTATTGTCGTTGATGTGGGGAAACTGGAAGATGGACAAGCGCCCCAATCCTTGTCACGTAAAAACGGGGAATCGAAAATACACCATTTGAATCAATGCGAGGCCGTATGATTCCCCCATCCTTCCCAATCCTGCAGGTGCTCCTGATATTCTACAAATGGCTGTTATATATTGGCGTAATACAGACTTTACATGGCATTGAACAACATTCGTTTCATTTGACATAAACACTTTTACAAAATACGGATTTGATTTAAAATTAGACTTAAATATTTCGATGCTGGCTGCCCTATGCCCGCCATTTTGAATTGGCACTGTAAAACCTACAACACACACCCATAGTCTATAAAACATCACAAACGTAGATTAATTAAGTTTATTTGTAATGTACAATGAGATTTTTAATATACATTATATATACAATGATTATACAATAAATAGAATTATACAATAGAACATAACAAAAAGTTTAGAGATCGAAATTGAACACCGCAATTATAGATTATTATAAAAGTATATACAAAAAGTCTTTTTACATATTTATGCATTAAAGGAAATATATAGTTTAATTTACAAAATATACAATACAATATATAAAGTACTGTCCTTTTTCTAATTCACCGCCTCACGATTTTCGAGCGACACTAGGTAAAAATCGTAGAAAAATAAAATAACGTCCGCACCAACTAAATTCATATATCACACATTTTTCTATCACGCGCTTTTTGTACGATTAGACTTTGTTTAAAATGAATAAATCGAGCACAAGCATGGATATTAATCAATTCAAGAATCTATCAGATACACATTGGTCTGAAGTTTGTAATAATTAATTATTTGTTTAAATCGTTAAATTCGAATAAAGAGATTTATTGAATAGCTTGGGCTAAATTTGATGAAAAACTGTAACTGCTAGTAGGTCACACGCGATCATCATTATTAAAATCAACGGGTAAATAATTCGTGAATAATAATCATAGAGGCATGAACATAAGCATGAAAAAATTAATCTCGAGACAGATTGATTTAACAGGCATTGCTTTAAATCGAGCGCGCAATTAATATCAGGCAATATTCTACGTATATCGTGTTCCCAAGAGGTCACTGTACCGTTCCGCTCCACTCGTGCTACACTTTGGATAGATCTATTTACGTCACAAATTTAATGAAGAGATCCGTGTACTTTATAATAACATATATTATAAGATCCAAGAGAGATCTAAGTGAAAACAATTACACGGTTGAATTGTCATATTGCTCCACGACTATCACTCGTGATGCACTTCGGATAAGTCGTTAGATGTACATGTACGACAAATGCTAACTCGTTCAATTAACGTGAGTAATTCAATGAAGATATCGCATTCACGAAAGAGTAAGAGATCCAGGCGAAAACTATAATATAAAAAAAATACATTGTGGCGCCGGGCCATTCCGACATACTCATTCACGTCCTTGATCTCGAAATCGAACCAAATCAGTATAATGCCGCAATTCACTTTTAATCGACGTTATTTGCATTGGATTAAATTGTCTTGAGATCTGTTTATCCCCGATCAAGTTAAATTTTGTCATAGATATTAAACAATGGACTGGACAATCTAAACATAAAGCTAGACATATACATAAATTTACAGTTCAAAGTCATTCTGTCAATGGACTGGACAATCTAAACATAAAGCTATAGACGTATACAGAAATTTATAGTTCAATGACATTTTGTCAAAATGCTGTACAATATAAAAAGCTATATAGGGAGGATTAAATTCACCAACAGGGTAGCGTTTAAAGCAAAGGAGACTACTTTGGTTACCTGATAAAATACCTTCGGTATTTGTCCTTATTTGTCTTAAACTGATCCTATATCTAAAGCCACTTTTGCCCAATAATCAAATTTATCTACTTTACCTTCGTCGTCGACATTTTGTACAAAATCGGGGCTTTTTGCGTATACATTTGATCTGTTCGTCTTATTCAAAATACAGTTTTTCTTTCATAAAATGAAATTTGATTATATCTTTTAAAAAAATAAAAGTAAATCGTGACACATCTATATTTAAAAAAAATGTGAACCTATCCGTGCTTAAATTTCCTGCCGAATCATGTTTGTAATCTCTCTGCAGTTCTTGATCACAAAGGAGAAGAATTTATCTCCTACAATCGTCATAGTTACCACGTATTTCTCCCCTCTTTGTCCATCTTATTTTGAGCAGATGTGAGTTTCTACCCATACCACAAGCCTAACAGCTACTGATAGATAAAAGTTAGTCAATCCCTTCGCCCACATTAAACATTACTTGATGAACTGAAACAAAAATCGAAAACCATATATCAAGACCACAACATTTATAATTAATATATATATATATACAATATCGAAAGCATAAAGATATGATAAGTGTGCTAACATTTGAATTTTACTTTAAAATTATGATCTTTCTTCAAGAAGTACACTCTCGGCCTCGGATCACCAAAACCTTTCTTACTCAATTCAGCGGATAAGCCTGTTTTAGAAAACCGACCGTAGAATACCTTCTTACTTTAATCAACTGAAACGTACAACGAAATCTGTTCCTAGTGGCCCAGGAAGAGGGTCGGTGGAAAACCTTTTACTAAATTCGACAGAAACGTACGTCGAAATCTGTTCCTAGTGGAAAGAGCGTCAGTGGGTTATCTTCTCAATTAATTCGACTGAAACGTACATCTCTTCCTCATTCCCCGGAAAGAGGGTCAGTGGGATACCTTCTTACTGAATTCGACTGAAACGTACATCAATAGCTGTTCCTAGTGTCCCAGAACGAGCGTCAGCGGAATACATTCTTAATTTTCTGATACATGACATTTGTTCGTAGTGTACCGGAAGAGCTTAAGTATATAAAATATACAAAATGAAACCACTCGGATATTCTATTCAACACCATTGTGTTGAAATGTAAGAAAAATGACATAACCCTAGGAACAATCATTATGCTGAATGGGAAGAAAAAGTTTAGTGATCACAGTGCCCGGTCCATGGCAACAATCCTTTCCATCTGAAAACAACTGTTAGTAAGAGCTTGAAATATTATATAAATAAATACTGTTTGATTTACATACAACACTCCTGTATTTATTCCTGTAGGAGAAGGGTTAGTAGCAATATTATAATCTTCCTAGATAGAACATCATTATACTGTTAAAGTACCGCCATTAATATCTACATTTATATATCTATTTTAGCCTGATTATTGATTATACTACAAATTGCTCAAAAGACGTTAATGTTATCTTTTCGTCGTTTATTTTGTTTCTTTTTGAATCGCCAAGGCAACAACAATTCTACTATTATGGGCGGTATGTTATTATGTATACTGTAAAATAGGTAAAATATTTACATCATTCTGTCATATTATATAGTTTGATTTTAAACCCATAAGAATTATGCAATTATCGATTATTGTATATCAGCCATCAAATGGCGTCAATTTTACAAAAAGGCAAAGTATTCTTGTACGTAAAAGGAAACACATTCCTGTTTTTTCCCTATATTTCCCAAAGCAATGTTGTCAAACCTTTCAATCAGAAAATAGATACCGATTTAATAATATCAAGCAGTCTGATCTCTATAACCAGAGGCACACATTGGCACACACGGTGCTTACTTTTCTGAAAAATAAAGAACAAATCACATTGAATTATCATTCTTATAGACTTGGTTTCCAATATTATACTGTTAATGCCCTTTGGTGTAGCGAATGCCCCATTAATATAAATAAGTTTAACAGTGAATTCACGTACCTCTGTGTTGGGGCTGAACTATGAGTATATACTCTTACTGTAACAGTAATGAATTAATTTATATTATATCAACTAAAAAGTTTTAAGGAATGTTTTCGTAGTAATATATGTTCAAAAAAAGCCCTTTGGTGTAGCGAATGCCCCAATACCATAAATAAGTTAAACGGTGACTTCGCGTATCTCAATTTTACAACTGGGCTATGCCTATGTACATATACTGTAACGGAATTTATGCGCACTGTTAAATGAATTAAATTATATTATATCATGACTAGATAAAAGTTGTAAGATTTTCGTAATAATCTACACGATGAAAAAATACCCTTTGGTGTCACGAATCCCCCCTCACCATAAATATGTTTAACGGTGGTGACTCCAAGTACCTCAGTTTGGTTTTAACAGAATGGAATATTTGTACTTTTAAGGCAACTACTTAAAAGATTTCACGATGTTTAACGTCTTTTGAGCATTTTATCTACATATTTACTAAATCTATTGTATACATATGGACACAAAACATAAAATATATATGGTAAGCGAGCATAAATCAAATCGATTTCAGTTTTTAAAATCAATAGATTTCTAAACGTAAAATACATGGACGTGGTACACTAGATTACAAACATAAATGGACGAGAACACATCAGACTATTTAGTCCTTACCGTGACCATCTCATCGCCTTTGTCTTTCGAGGTAAAAGTTTAACTGATATACTGACCCCGGATTTTTGGGTAATTAAATTTGCGAGAATTTAAAGTTCCAAGAATCATCCATAAAATTTCTTACGTATCTAACACAACCCAAACAATCCCCGAGCCTCTTTAATATATAGCTTTTTCAAACCCACAAGCCTTCAACTATCTCTAAAAATACCCCTCAGTACCCCGATTAGAATACGTCCCATGTATATATTATGTAGAAAAAATAAATAATTATGAGAAAAAATAATATGTGTATATGATTATATAAAGTATAAATTAATTAATTCATTATGTTAGTTTTATTCTAAAATGCAATATCTACCCAAGTGTACGTTATAATATTTCTCAAATACACGTTTGTGAAAATACGTATAAATTCATATCTAAAGCATTCCCGTGTTTCACAATATTGAAATGGAATTTGCATATTGGTGATTTTACTACGAATATATAATGTTGTCCCAATGCCATGCGTCAGATATAAACTACAAATATGGTATGTTATGCATATTAGATATGTATACACCCTCATTATGTCACGTGCTTTGTATACTATATAAATAATAAAAGTCAGGCCACGTGCAGTCCCAGCATCTAGCCGTCTACGCCAGCAGTATTCCTTACCATCGATTATACATAAATATATACAAAACCTGCGGGACAACTGGTCTCCACTAAATAGCCCTTCTCCGATGTGATAACACCACGACACAATAAAAAAACATGACTAAAACACCCACGTGGTTAAAACACGTGTTCAGAGAGTTCATTAACCCATAAACAAACCTGAACCCATAGCACAACACATACGAAAACTCTTTAAACGAATGCTGTTCCATGACCATTTCAACAAACATGTAAATAATGAACGTGGCTTTGAACACGCAAATTCTTTACATGACGGCCTACATGTATTTCAACTGCCAGATGAAGCTTAATACAAACCAACTTTAATAATATAAGTACAACGTAACATATACTTCATTTTTAAAATAAGAATAAATGAGCTTTAATGATAAATCTGTGCCAAAAATAACATAAAATTTGCAAGGGTTTCTTTTTTTTAATTTTCTTTTAATAACAATATATTTCTGGATTATTAAAAAGATATTTCCAGATTATTAACACGATAATTTGTTTTAAGAATTTAACTCGTCTTCAGATCTGGCAGTCGCACTACTTAAAACGTTTCTACAAGCGAGCTTACTGTCACAATTTTAATGCCTGTGGTATTAGGGACACGATAATATTGATCGGGTGAAGAATATTATGACAATTTGTTTTATATTGTGACAGTTTCCTACAAACAAAACAAAACAAACACTACCTCATCCCAGAACACAGCGCCAAACAAACGTTATACATGATCCCATCATCCCACACTACAATACCTACCTCACTCTCGCTCGCCTTCTATCGTTTATCTCGCGATTTTTGTTTTAAAAAAATCTCTCCAAAATTAAATCTGGATTCCACGTATTATACTCACCTTGATTAGCTACTGCCTCAAACCTCAATCTCATAATTTATGGAAAACACCGGTCTATGCGTCATCAAAGAAATCAGAATTCGGTTTTAAAAAAGGCTACAAATAGGGCCTTGAAACCGGGTAAGACGGATCGCTCAAATCTAAACAGTATCCATTTTCATCTTGGACAAGAATAATGTAGGTCTTTTTTTTTAATTTAACCGACACATTTTACCCTAAGTTAGACACCCTATTTGTACTCAGCCTATAAATACTGATTTGTATTTGACGCCACATAGCAAAGTTTCCGGTTTAAAATGGAAAGTATAGTTTGAACATGTTATTGCGTTGACAGACAAATATACATACCGACGAGGACATTGTTAAGCCCCTTTAATATTATACTAAATCCTATATTCCCCTTTCATATAGCTAATGTAATTATGAAATATGTCAAAAAAATATCGTAACTAATACTAATTCATAGCCAAAAAGTATAATAAGCAATATTTCTCTCAAAATTCTCTTAAAAAATCATCTGTATAAAGTTGTAAGATTAGTAAGAGATATGCAGTTTTCAATAATTATGATCCTCATGCATATATTATTCCAATATATTCGTTGTCCCAACCCTCTTAATCAACTGATGCCCCATCTCTACATGCTGTATCCACAAGATATCTACGAAGCCAAGAGAATACCAAACTGGTAGTCTGAATTCTTTTTGGGTTCGAGAATTTGATAATTTTTAGAGGAAGTATAAAAAAGAAAGAACTTACCAGCCCCACCATCTGTAACCACAAGGAGGACAAATGTTCTGGGGAAAATCACATCGATTCGTTACGTTGTTAAAAAAGAATCCTCCTTTAGAGAAAGAACATTGTTTGTATCCTTGGAACGCATGATTATAGCATTCATAATAAAAACTACACCCTTTTGTTTGTGCTGCATATTTTCCATTGGATTTGTGGTGACAGGTTGGTGCTTCTCCACAAGGTGCTTCAACATTCTCTCTTCTGTCACATCGTCCAATGAGTTCATTGAAAACAGAGCCATGGGGACAAGTGTCATTTCGGATCAAAACCCCTCGACCACATTCGTAATAGTTCCTGCACCCATTTTCGGTGTCCGCATGGAATCCCGAGCTCTTGCCCTCACAGGGGTTATGAAGAAGTCCGCATGGTCGAGGCAAAAGTTCTGTACTGATCACACATTCTTCTGTATATGGATCAAATGATCCATAATCACACGTATGGTACTGAACAAATGCTCTTCGTTTGCATTCAAAGTAAAAACCACACCTTCCGTATGGATCTGCGTGGAAACCATCTTCCCTGTCAAAGCACTGGGGTTCCATTCCAGAGCCACATGGTGGTATTGAATTTTCAGCGGATTCGCATTTTAAGGTCAATGGATCAAAGACTAAACCTGAAGGACATTTATCGTAACCGACAAAGGCTTGATCTTTGCATTCAAAGAACATTCCGCAGCGACTTTGTTCATCTGGATAATAGCCATCTGGCCGGAAGTAACATTCAGGTCTCAATCCGCCATATTGTTTAGGGACCTCATAGATAGAGACACAGTCAAAGGCTTCCGTGGAGAATATAGGGGATGGTTCTTGGCAATCGTCTTGAGCAATGCTTCTTTGGCTGTAGCATGTTACAAAGGTAGGAGACCATCGATCACTGTGTAAGGGATAAATACCATTTTCTTTGCCACGACATTTTCCATAAACAAACTCACAGGGAACACAATCCGACGTCGTACATTGGTTGACAGTATATTCACCTGAAAAAAGAACGTTAACAAAATGGAATAGACAGATGCTTGTGATGTCAGGAATCTATATTCCCGTAAATATTTAGTTGATATACTAAGTAGTTGTTTTCGGCAAGGCTCTTTTATCAGAAGGAAGGGTTGATTTTGCTGTTGGTTATTCTATTATTGGGCATGCGAAGGTTGCGTGTGCTAGGGAAACGACTTCTTTGCAGGGGCGGGTCCAGGGCTACATAAAAAAGAAATTGTAAAACAAACAGTGTCACGGTCGTGTGCTTTATCTTTCATCATCATATGGTGGAATGGGGTGGACATTCAAAGTGCGAGATAATCATATAGACATTTGAGATATCACAATTAATGCTTTGCATACGTCAAAAACCATCCACTCCGCTTATATTTGGAGCGAGCCATAATATTGTACACAAAGCACTTGTTAAGTTATCTGTGTATCAGGAATAGTTCAACTGATGACTTTTCTTGATATCTTGGTGTTTGACATGTTGCTTTGATATAGTTTCCTGTCAAAATCGTACAGAACATATCAGTAAAACTAAAACTAGGATGTTTTATTTAAAATCCCAGTTTCTGTTTGTTTGTCAGCGTGACTTCTGGTTACTGCTGACGGTAAACATTATCACAGGGACGCCCCCACCCTACCCTAAAAGATACACTATCTAGGGAACCTGGCATGTGAGAGGTTTATTTTTTATTTTTTTTATTTTTTTTTTTTTTTGGGGGGGGGGGTGGTGTTGGTTATGTTTTTCTATGACATTACTATGTTTTTCTATCTTTACTGTCTGGGGAACCTGGCATCCGAGAGCTTTTTTTTTTTTTGGGGGGGGGGGGGTGGTTATGTTTTTCTATGACATTACTTTGTGTAAGTAGTTTGTAATCATCTATAGTATTACCTGTTTAATGTAATATTAACTATTATAAACCGGCATATATACTTCGATACGTAATGTAGCATATAGCTCATAGCAATGGACGGGTATTAAAAATTGATGAGACAGCGATTATGGTTACGTTGTGCATACTTTCATTATGTCACGACTTCTTCGATTTGGGGATCCATTGTGACTGGATGGGTTAGACTATGGTTAAATAACTAGGAAATCCCAGGTTAGACCCCGGTCATGATCTCTTTGATTTAGGAGGCCGTGGTGGTTCGGTGGATGGTTTTCTAGAATTCACCTGTACATGGCAAGGCGTGGAGTGTTTTTTTTCTAGAGTTCCCCTGTACATGGCAGGCATAGAGCGTTTGTTATAGGGTTCTCCGGAGAGGTGTAGCCTCGTGTTTTCCTAAAATGCATCGATACATAGTATGGAATGGTAACGTATTTCCTGTAGTTCCCCGGTGTTTTCGCACAGCCAACTCTTCTCAAAAGGGGGCTCCAATTTTTTGTGTCGCGAATAATTTTTAGACCGAATCGTGATCCTTATATGTGTAGAAACCCAACAATGTATGTTAGGGTGGGCAGGGGGAGACCCCAAAAAAAATTCTTCGGTACATAATATGGAATGGTAACTTATTTCCTATAGATCCCCGGTGTTCTGGCACAGCCAACTCCTCTCAAAAGATGTCTCCAATTTTTGATGTCGCGAAATTTTTTTAGACTGAATCGTGATCCTCATATGCGTGGAAACCCAATGGATGTTAGGGTGGGCAGGGGGAGACAGGCTTGAAATACCCGAAAATAATCTTTGGAGCTTACCATGTAGGGACGACCCAAGATATTTTGGAAAACCTTGACGGTCGCAAACGCGTTTCCCTGCTATTCCAGCCAATAATACAGAAAGTTAAATGTGGTCCAATATAGACTAAGATAGGCGATTGATCTGAATTCCAAACAACCAATCAATCGTTTAGATGAAGTCGGTCATCCCCCTGCGCCTACCGCCACCCCCCCCCCATCTCCACCCCCAGCACCCACTGACTGGTACACCTATGATGATCATATTTTTAGAAAAATCATCCCTGGTGCCGGGAACTCAATTAGTTATATAAGATATCGATCCTTTAATTCTGCATATTTCAGTAGTTTCTGCTCGGCTGGTGACAATCATAATCAGTTGAAAGTCATAATCATTTTTAATTGTATGTGCCGTTTGGTTTTAACACGCTTTGTAGATACCAACGCTTCCTATGAATTATTTCTCATTTAGATGGATGAGAAAGGCAATCAAATTTCTATTTTCATTGTTCGGGTTTAAAACAGTGTGAAGAACAAACAAAAGTCCTTTTTCATTTTCTTTCCTCGACAACTATTCGTCTTTGACAGTCTTTGTCATTGTTTGTCGCTATGTGATGTTGACTTCAAAATACTTAGTATGCCATTAAATACTCAGAATATTACCAATATATTCTAGAATACAAGCATGACAAATGCAAACCTTAACTATTTTCATACATAGATGAAATTGTTATCGGTAAATGTTGAATACAGACAGGCTACATAGAAGATATAATTTGAAAACGATCCCAGACGTTCCAGATTAGATTTTTATTCAACGAATTTAGTAATTCGTAATGCTAAGAGTGCAGACGATAGAGAGAGAGAGAGAGAGAGAGAGAGATAGGGGTATTCTCGACACTATTTAGGTCATTTCGGGGCTAATAAATACATGTAGGTCTTTAGCCGTGAGGGGAAACCCATGGAACCGGAGAAAAACTACGAGGTTAGACATCTATGGTGTATCTATTATTGAAATCACGGACTAAAGGGCGATAACCAGGAAAACTGTATTCAAGTAATATAATTTTATTACCATCAGGTAGGGGGTTTATTTGAGTATGCGGATGGGGTGGTGGTATGGTTTCGATACGAGGTCTGTAAGGCATCCTTTCTCAACAAAAGACGAATTATTGAAATGCATTGAATGGACTTTTAACCTCATCTATTTTTTTTATTTTTTATTTTTTATTTATTTATTTTTTTTTTGCAGAGGGTTGCAGGTTAGGGTCGCGAGGGTAGTAGGGTTATTATATATGCATTATTTTCGATCTTAAACTGTTTTCAGTCTAAATATTTAATATCGAACCAAAACTTTTCTACGACTGTCGTGTAACTTGTCCGACCCCATCTGCACGCGGTTAAAACTGTAATGTCTGCACTATATCCTTACACAATGCCTTCCCAAATATACGAACCTCTTTACAACTTACCTATCAAAACTATTGTCACTTTTAACTTTTTGTCGACACGCGACATCAATATGAGTTGAAGATTCTTTAGAAAGGGGAATGGTATACTGACCAATGCGTTATATAAAATGTATCAAGGGAGATAATCCGTGTGGAATTGCTAAACCAAAAATAGAAAGACAAATGGGGCTTAACGTCCACTCGACTCAAACTAGGGTATAACAACAAATAGTTCAATTTTATTTTAATAATTCGCTAGCGAGTAGAGGTCTTTAGCCACGAGGCTGGACAGGTGACCCTGTTCCTTGTCACATACAACCGGGGAGTTGACTCTATGACAGACCTTATGATGCAACAACCAAACGCTTACCATTCGGTCATCCAGACCCCCAAAACAACGATAAGACAACAACCCATAACGATGAAGATTCAGAAAAACTGCATAAAAATACCGGTAATGGGTCAGACATTTCGAACTTTTATCATATTTGTTTTGCATTGGGATTTTTTTTTTAGCATGGTTTCCCTCTGCCAGTGATGCAGGGAGGAGGGCCTGGTAAGCAAAGCTGCCTAGTCGTTCGACTGGGACGAAAAATCGAGGTCCCGTGTACAAAATGGCGTACACGTAAAAGATCCCTTAGCAGTTGGAATTCCATATAAGAGTAGGCCATCGTGCCTCTGTCAAGGCAAAATTTCCCCCACAGCGCACTGTATGGCGTATGCCCGTCTTCATTAGCCCATATTTGTAGTTGTCATAAGGTTTTTGGATCACGAGATCGTTAGTATTACCACCTTTGTACAACCTGATTAAAACACAGATCCTATTTCGTTTCGTTATTTATAGTTCAAAATTTCGTTTCACTTGTCTTCACATAACCAGGATCTGGAAGAGTTGTATATAACGGGCACTTTGGCTAAAGTGAGGGATGAGCCAATGAAGCCACGTGTGCTCTGCACGGAACCGTCGGTTAACCACTAGAAACGTCAACGCTGATTGATTAATCAATGTCTGACGTCATAGGGTCAAAACCGCCCGTATGACCCCTGACACGACCTCGCATTATAACTGGTCAGATCTTCGTGTAGTGTAGGGCTGTAGGCCATCGAAAGTATAAAAACGAAACGAAATATAGATCTATATTTTAATCAGATTGCGATTGAGGTTATATTTGTGTAATATTCGTTTAATTGTGCAAAATACTGCTTCAACAGAATTTATTTTTTACAATTCAAATGCCGAAGCATCGTTTTTTTTTTTATTTAATCAGCCCAATTTTGAGAATTATTTATTTCATTTTCTAGAAAAATCCGCTTTAAATTTTTAACCAAAGTGTTTTCGGCGGCTAATTGTACACACACTCACATTATTGTTTAATTACATATTTTTTACAGGTAAGGTCTAATATTTAAATCTTTGACATGAATTAAGATGTAAAAAGGGGAACAGAAATATCCTATACTTGTGTACTTTATACCAGACCTCAACTGACCTAAATAATTTGTTACACCAAAGGCAATAAACTTTACACTAAGACCCACGAAATGGCAAATTTGTCATACGTAAAGAAATACTTCTACTGGCCGCATAGTCACATATTGATTTGTGAACAAAAAACGAAAGTAGAGAGCCGGTGCATGCGTTCTAAATAAGTGTTCTTGCTTTAAACGCATACAATCTGGGGCCTATTTCACGAAATTTTAACTAAGATAAGATCCAAATTTTAGTAATTTGATTGGACAATATTAGATTGTTTTTAGTTCTTAGCCAATCAAAATTCTACTAAAATTTGGATTGCTAAAATTTCGTGAAACAGGGCCCTTTTTCATAGAGGTAATGCTACAGATTTCATTTTACACTGCAGAAGATGATTGACCTTTAAGTTCACGTGCATTATAGGTCATGGTGTGACGCCACTTCATACGACCTCGATAGCACATGCGTCGTGTACATCAGACGTAGTAACAGAAACTGGAGTCTATTACTGATTTTACACTGAATTGGTAATATTCATTATCCAGATATACTTCCAACGCTTGTTTCAGACTTTAATTTGCAGCAGAAAAATGTTAATATTGAGAGCTTATTTAACTGGTACGATGTCATACTTTAGCGAATATTTACTGCGGGTCAGTTTGACAAAAATACCCTTGCTCTATATGACGAAGGAGCGGGAGGGGGTTGACATACCAAACTTAAGCTGCCTGCATATTACAGTTAGCTCCGCTTTAGAACAGAGAGAAAACTAGTTGACCGACATGTTAAGTCCTAAAGCAACGATTTTTGTTGAAAACACTAAGTAAACTTCGAGAATTTTTAAAAGTACTTATCCTGCATCCGTTTAATGAAATTGAATAGGTTTATTTAGTCAATGTGTGTGTGTGTACCACATGTGAAAGGGGTACATGTAGAAGCGCAATAGAAAAACAATAATACTATTATTTGGATCTGACGGCCATCCAGGACAGAGATTTATTCACGAAGTAAGAAGTAGATGGACCTCTGTGTGTACAGAGTTTGAATCTCTTGCAAGTATAAGAATGTTAAAGTTGGGTCTCTAAGAGGAATACAAACCTAAAACGAATTTAAAAGTTCGGAAAATTCGGCATCCAGTTGTTGTAAGGGGCGGTATTTCTGCAATTCTCACGAACGAAAACATCCCCTTCTATTTGCAGCCGAAGTATGTGTATTGTGTTGTGTTTCGTTAAGAGAAAGGAGGGGGGGGGGAGAATTGTAAAGACTGCCCCATACCTACGCGACACAAACTCTATAGCTAAACCAATACCCTCCTAACAGCAACTCAGGCATAGTTGAAAGTATAAGAACATTGGCGGGTTAAGTCTGTTATTTGTACATGGTTTGAATTTAAACGTCGTTTCTTTTGTTCACGCCAGATCTTGACATACTTCACATTAACGTCAACAATTTCCTTAACACTAAACAAAATACTAAAATACTTACATCTATCCACGGCTTCAAATCTATTACCACAATGAACGTTGATAAACTCCCGGCATCGATTCGTGACGATATCAAACAGTTGTGGGTACCTGCATTCCATAACATACGGTTCATCGTAAATATAGTCGACGGTGTTTACCAGGCTACAGTTGTAATACCAATGACAATTAATCTCATGGGGTAGTAGCAGGCCCTCATTTCCCCAGCAAACGCTACCTGGGAAAGACAAAAAAGAAAAGAAAATGCGTGAAATAAAAGAAATACCTACAAAAACCCTCGGATGAGGACGTACAAGCAGAAGGTGTTGAAAACTAAATTCATAAAATAAGATACCAATGCTTGACGTTCGGCATAGAGCGGGGTCGAAACTATGCATTTACATCCTAATCCGATCAAATGTTTGCAAAGGATCGATCTAAAATATGCTCAGAAAAATAACTGAAACGAAATGTGTTCGGCAAAGCAAAAACTTGTATTGGTCGTACCACATGTTTCTGTAACGAAAAAAAAAATCATCTAAGAAATTTGAAGGTTTATTTAACAAACATCTGAACACATGCCGACAAACACTCATTTTGAATATTTTAGAAAAACCAAATGACGGGCATAGCCTGTGCCAATTTGGCGATTTACTTCTGCGAGATGCATAGTTTTTAAGAAAAACGAACGTATCAATAAAGATTTTTCTTATTTAAATTAACTAAAATATGCACTGTAAGGCTTTATGTATAGACGATTAAACAAACACATTTTATTAGGCACCATCTTGACATCGATGTTGATAGATAGACGATTACAAACGATTACAGAGATATACAGATGTCGCCGTAAAACCAGTAGAGAGTTATGAAAATCGTAAACACAGCAAGATCGTACATTATGATTAAAGATACATTATGGGAGATTAGATAAAGAACAGGCAGTTCTCACTATAAACGTTAAAAACTATATAATATAAAGGGAATAACCTGACACTTTCAGTAAAAACTGATCCATCGATCATCATTACTGCAGTTGATAAGATAAAAAAAACACAGTCTCGATTATCCATTTCATGATTAAATCATGAATAAAAGTTAAGCAGCAAATGGGATCCTAATCCAGTAAATATCTCAGACTAGCGTTGGCATCGAGAGTTAGTTAAGGTTTGGATAAGTTAATTAATGCCCAATTAATAATTTAGATAAAGAAAGACCTGCAATAGGCAGATTTAGCTCTTGCATAATTTATGTTTAATCGATTTAATAATATTTAGACCAATACATTATGCTTTCTATTTTGGATGCATTCAGACAAATAGATATTCACACATAATAAAATGAGAGATCAGTTATTTGAAAAAAAAGATGCATAGAAAAAAATCCATTTCAACGACTCACAATAAGACATTTTATTGAGTTGAAGCGATTCACATCGGATAACAACGTAGGCAAATACTGAATTCTTAAAATGCAGCATGGTTTCACTGGGCCACACAAATACCATAAAAATGGTTGTCATTACAAAAAATGATGGTGACAAGACGCGATTGGTATGTTATATTAAATAAAGAGCAACCGTGGAAACCACGATTCTCAGATTGTTTAATTCAGTGTTCCCAGCTTCCACATTGTCTTTCACTTCGATCAGTTACCCTTAGCAACAATTGATAGGCTTCAGACCAGATAAGGGATATACGAAATGAAATAAAATTGAAATGGGGTTTAACGTCCTATTTTTTGTTCTGTTCCAAGTGGGTTAATGAATTAAGACAGGCATACCAGTGTTCTTTGAGGTCAATTTTTCCCGGACATCGCCGCTACGGCCTACTCTTTGAATTCCAACTGCCATTGAATCTTTAACTTACTCGCCAATGTGCACACGGAACTTCGGGTTTTCGTCCCATCCGAACAGCTATACAGCTGTCCTTGCCAACCCCCTCACCCCAACGTCCTACACCACGTTATTTCCATTTTGAAAATAGACTTGTCTACCAGTTTTAGATAATATAGCGACATGCAACTCCTGTAATGAGTGTAGATTAGACGAACTCCTTGGTTGCATTAATCTGCATTGGCTGCATTAATCTGCACTGGTTACAGGGATTACATCTTGCTATATATCGTCATCGTCCGGAACCACTTATGTATCGCCGAGATCAAAGTTCAGATGTCCTCCTATAACTAGTTTCCAGCTACAAAAGACCTACTTTACGAGAGTTGTCGTCGTTTTTCGCTCACAATTTTAGATAATGAGAGGGAACTGGATAAACACATTACAATTATAATTTTAACATAAAAATATTACCTTAAAACATAGTTGAATTGTAACAAAGATTTGGACAATCGGGAAGAGACGCAAAACACGAAAATCAGTTATTATTACCCATGGAAGTAGAGAGTGGTAACAATTAAATGGGTGATTTTCGGCTCACAGATAATTCCGCTGAAGATAACGCTATGGTGCATTAGACTGCGAGAGGATATCTGTTCAAAATCTTTTTATTCGTTAAAAGAATTGGTTGCAACGCGATCAGAAAAAAAAAGCGATATTGTTGGTTTAGATTTATTGATGTTTTTCTCACAGATTCTGTGAAGTCTCATGCCACTTCCTGCTTATTTGACGTGACAATGAGTACGGTC
Organism: Patella caerulea; assembly: GCA_036850965.1. NCBI lineage: Eukaryota > Metazoa > Mollusca > Gastropoda > Patellidae > Patella > Patella caerulea. The sequence goes on from JAZGQO010000008.1 coordinate 33,011,412, forward strand.
GCCTGCCCAAACTCGGTTTCCTCTCACTGCGAAAGACCCCTACGGCGAGGAAGAAAATTATTAAAATAAAATAGAACAATGTGTAAGTCCGAAATGACTTAGTTTGTGTCGAATGGACGTTAAACCAAATATCTCTCTCTCTCTCTCTCTCTCTCCCTCTCTCTCTCTTTCTCTCCTATTTATTTGAGAAGTTCACTAAACTAACTCTCTTTGTTATATTATTGTCTAGTAATAGCAAAGTGTACGTGCAGATTATGAAGATTCTTGTTTCGGAGAAGGCGAAGATTGGGGTTTAGCATCGATTACGGACAAGTTTACTCAGTTGAATCGATTAGACAATCATCGTCCCAGCAAAACAATTAAACAGCGATGGATTGTATTAAGCAAAGAGTCAGTCTTCGGCTTCACTTGTTGAATAAGTGCACCACAAATGTGTTTAGAGCAAAAATTCGAATGATACCTGATGCGATTCCAAATGTTTTATTAACAAAAATAGCCCAAGTGAGCAAACATGTGTCGACTCCGTCAAAATAATCGGTAATATGTCAATGTGCGAAAACTACAGAAGTTTTGTTTGGGCACATAAACATTAAAGCTCTCCAGAAATAAAGTTGAAAGATTTCAGATATTATTTTTGCGGATTGTTCGAGTTTTTATTTAATAAATATATCGATTCATAGCTTGGTAGCCATGGTATGTTTTTGAACTACACGTAAATCAAAAATCTAGGAATTTATTTTACTGTTTGTCTTTGCAAAACAATAATTGGCGGGAGAAATTCACATATCCACAACGTCTCTAACATTTGCCTTTATTTATCTGTTGAAATATGGTAGACATTTCATTATTTATTCGTTTCTATTATTGTCCTGTTCGGTTTCGAACAATTTTATCCTTTCCTTCGGTCATCTACAGGGGCGTATGGTGACCCATGATTTTGCATGAGGAACAAGATCATCCGGGCCCCAAATAACAATATTTACATGTGTGTGCACAGGCGCGGATCCAGAGGGAGCGTCCCGGTGGTCCGGACCCCCCCCCCCCCTGCTCAGACTTTAAAATTTTTTTATGCGATTTTATGGGCGATTTAGACCTGTAATTTTGAAATTTACCATCCGGAAATACGTCAGAATGAACCAAATTGAATCTAATTTACCAAATTAATCGTTTGAGCGCAATTAGTTAAGCAATTATCAAACCTAGACCCTCCCCTCCCCGGCAAAAAATCCTGGATCCGCGCCTGGTGCAGGAGAGGAGTCGAGTGGCCGTCTCTCCCACTGCCACAAAGTAATGTTGGGCTGTGTGGAACCTGCTTGTGTCAATTTGTAGCATATTTTACACGCGGTAAATGTTTGATACTGGTTGAGCTTTATGATTATGATTATAATGTTGAAAACTGCATTCGAATTGCGTGATTTTTTGCCATTTTGCAAGGGGGCGCAAAAACTCAAAACCACGACACAAAGCTCGTCATTGCACACCTCATTTAGTCTCGACCATCCAGTGATACGAAGGGATAGCAGACAATCAAACAATTGATGACCCAAAACAAGGTGGCGAAAGTCTTTCCTCTGCTTTGTAGAAACGGATCGAATTAGCCGTCCGTCTACGTTTGGGTTTGTCCGACCTCGATCATACTGGAAAGAGCACTATCGATCATATTTTTAGCTATAATTAGCCGGGAATGACATCCGACAGGGAAGAGGAATGTTTGTGTATCGGTTTGCACCAACAAATCTTCTGTCTAATCAAATTGCAAACAGTGAAAAATGTGTACAGAGACAACCATTTGACTTCTTATATTTGACATAGAGACATAAATACGTAACTAGAGTCATTTGCATCTTCTCAAAGCAATCATGCGCAGATGATATAAAGTTTCTTACTTTTAACTAAAGGCGAGGTCACATCTGCCCTGTAAAGTCATGATGGATTTGCGTTTAAAGACTTTTCTCTGTCATTTGTTTTAAAATTCATGGAATTATAAGTACTATGGTCCATGGGAAACAGGACTTGGTTGTGTGAGAGAGAAATGGGGTTTGACATCGAATCGACACAAACTACGTCATTTCGGGACTAAAATGGTTCAAATTTATTTCAATGATTCGCTTGTGTGTAGGGGTCTTTAGCAATGGGGAAATCCGGAGGGCCCCGAGACAGCCAAGAAGACCGGACAGACGGCCCTACTCCTTATCACGTACAACGGCGGAATCGAAACCACGCTACTTGACTCAATGACAGACCATGTGATACAACACACAAATGCTAACCAAGTTAGTCCCGAAATTGTGTCGAGTGGACGTTAAACCCCTTTTCTCTCTATGTATATAATTATGATATTAATTTTATGTAGAAATAGGATCGTTGTATCAAACGTTCCCGGTCTCATGTACGATACTCTTCCATTTAAAATATTCAAGCCAAAGGGAACCAATGAAACACTGAAACATTCACAAACCAGCGCGGTACTCCATTTTGTTCAAGGATTTTTTAAAACAAATTATGGGGAGGTAGGTTATTTTGGTAGTCTGTATAATTTTGGATCTGGTTTCAATCTTCAGAAGAATTATTGGCCTGCTATACATTGGTTTAAACAGGTTTTGATATAAAGTTTACCAAATTCATGATCAAAATTCTTTTCCCGCAGGAAGGAAGGGGGAATCTCATGTCATGAATCCTGCGGCTAAGTTGACTTTCGTTGTTTCGAGAAGCTAATAAAATCCAGTATTCACTGACATAAATACATAGAATTGCAAAAACAGTATTCGAGGCTTTCGTTCTGTCATTTGATATTTCAAATGTATGAATGTTGCAATTGTGATGTTTTTTCCAGAACGTTCCAACTAAACTAACTCGATATGTAAATTTTCCCTTTTACCACACATCATATTCACTAATTTAAAAATGTCAAAGTCGGGTGAAGTTTGTTCCTTGCTCGGACACGTCTTATGCATAAAATCCACCTATTTCACTTTGTATTATTACAATTTACTATAACATAATCTAAATATCTCATTATAATCACACCAACGAAATATTATCGTTACAACGTGTGAGAAAGAAATGGGGTTTAACGTTCACTCGACACATACACGTGGTTCAATTTTATTTCAATAATTCGCTTGCGCGTAAGGATTTTTAGCAGTAGGGGAAGCGGGTGAACCCGGAGGAAACCCACGGGATTGTACAGGCTAACTTACTCCTTGTCGCGTACAAACCATGCCACCAGATGACTCAATGACATACTTTATGACGCGCACCTGCCATCTAACCACCACCACCACCACTTAAACGATGCATCTGTGTGTGTATTACCAAAATTCAAATGTCACCTTTTAGTTCCTTAAACGTGTGTACGCGAAACAAGACGAAGATACCCGTGGTAGTTGCTGGAGACCTATGTTGAGACGATGGTTTGCTAACCAGAAGATCCCGTGTTTCTTCCAAGTGATGGCCGATAAAGCTTATCGGGACTTTCTCCTTTTCAGTGGTACAGGACGGCCGACCTGTCTTGGGACACCGGATGTCAAGGTCCCTATACACGTTAGGACCCTTGACAGTTGGAGTTCCAAAAAAGAGTGCCGTTGTCCAGGTAAAATTTCCCTCACAGCACACTGTATGGCGTATGTCCGTCTTCATAAGCCAGTTCATAGCAATGCAGTAGAACGTTAAACCATGTCCTGTTAAACCCTTTCTATTTTATTTCATTGCTTAACAAAACGAAGATACCTATGATAATTGCTGTACACCTGGATCGTATTGATTGACAGTGCAATACAATCAGCTCTACGGTAAATTTAAAAGATATGTCCACGGTTATGTTTAGTTTTCTAGACATTGTGAAATAGCCGTGAAAGACTATGGATTTTTTAGCTGGCACTATTTTTTGTGTTGGTGAGATTATTCATCAAATCAATAGAAACATCCTGGTTGAAACTAGAAATTTTTGATAGCAAATTCCGAAGTTGACTTTCTGTTTCCGATATGTCGGTTAGGGAGAGGCGCATTTTTAAATCAAAGCAACATAGTTCTGTTTGTTTTAAAATTACGCCAGACTGCGTTAGTGAGAATGATTATCGACATTATGTATGTTACAAAAATTAGAGTTAGAGTTCTGTAAATCTAAAATTTTATTCATTTGATTTTACTTTACGGAGGCCGCTATGCCTCGATGAATAAGACGTTGGTTCGCTAACTTGGAGGCCCCACACAGGACACTGTATGGTGTATGCCCTTGTTACTAAGCAAGCTGGAGCAAAACAGTAGGACGTTAAACACTATTTCATTTCACTTTTTAGCCGTTCTGTATATTACTAGTTTCAAATAATCAACAACTTCTCAGATAAAACTAAAACTTATTCCGATATATAAGATTAATTTAAATCAATTTTCAATTTCAGGATATTCTTGTACTTACCTTGGTCAAATTTACTGTTTTCATCTCCTAGATTTCTATTGACGCTGTTGGGTGTTGTCCCGGCATGATAATTATGTGTAGATCTAGTCGGTAAGGTTGTTACTGTTGTCACTCTCGTTAATTCCGTAGGTCGTGTGCTGTATGTTCTTGCTTGCATTTCCTTCCATGGTTTAGACACTGTCTCGTCATGTCGCTTTTGGTTCGGTTCTGTGAGATTTACCTTTAAACTGTCCATGGTGGTTGTCGTGAAGCGAACGTACGGAGATTTTGACTTTTTCAGATGTTCGTTGCGTTTCGGTTTGGTCGTAAGTGGTTTGGTAGATACGGTCGTTGTTCTTAATGAAATCGTCATGGCTTTCTTGGTATCTACTGCAATTAATAAATCGTCGATTTCATTTTCGTGTTTTAGTTTTGGGTTCCATTTTTTCGGTAACGGTATTCTGTTAGGCGAACAGTCGTCCCATCTGGAACCTTCTGGAACACAGTTTCTGGCATCATTTCCCCAAACCTGACCCATGGGGCATCCAGGCATGGTCAGGGGTTTCCCAAAATGGCAGATGAAATATTTGGAACATTCGGCTGGATCTCGAACCCACTGAATAGCAACAGCATCCGGACAGGGATATTCCGCGCTTTTGGAGTGCGTTAATCCTGGCATTAACATAACAGCTATAGCTATCAGTAGCCAATGATGAAATCCTCGAAGATACATGTAAACGTCTCTTGAACAATTCAATTATCAGATAAAATTAAATTGTCTCGATGGTTTCAATTTTAAATTAAATAACCTTTAAAATGTAATTAGAGCACAATTTTCCTGAAATATTTCCTCTAGTTTTTTAACTATTAACTATTTCAATTAACCCAAGTAAAAAGTATCCCTAAAATCAGCACCAGATTCTGGATTCCTCAAACGACGTCTGAATACTTCTGGAATTTGTTTCAGAGACAGATCTCCAAAATCCCGACACCTACTTCTAGAGACGTTCGTTCACGACACCGAATAAGACAAGACTGACTTGGTCTTCGTCTCCAGTGCTCAGGTAAGATAGATACACGCGATTGATTGCCAAAATTGCCTGTCCTGTCAACAAAGATTTGGGGTACGTTACAGCCGGTTTGTTTGCGTATTATCGATCATCGCGCGATATCTCAGATTCTGATTACACTGAATACGCCGATAATCTCACGGTAAATACCCAGTAATCACAGACGACATTTTGTAACGGTGTTGCCAAAATCCAGGACGGGGTGAAGGAAAAAAGTATTAGAGACCTGGCAGGCCAATTGAAACAGAAAAACCTCTTTAATCTGAAAGTGTTAAGACTTCGAGTCTAATTAACACACCGGTCATAGGATGAATACTGACCGGGTTGGCCATGAAACCGGTCAGTGACTGATTTATTTTTGTTTTAAAGAAAAGGCCGATCAGAGTTTCAGAAGCTTCTTCCATTTCTTGGTCTTTTGAAAGCTGCGTAAAAGATGATGGGATCTAGCCAAGATAAAGAGAGGGATTTTTTTGTTATCAGTCCGACTACCTTGGTTCGCAACCATGTTTCTACGGTTACTATGTTGACCTTAATGTGAGAGCATCAAATAATTTATATTTTTTTTTTGCGACTTCTTGAGGATTTGTGCGGTATTTCCCTTAATGGAAATTTAAATATCTTCATTTTTAGAATTATACAAATGGAGTTTTTGCATTTCGAAAGGCGCCTTAAAGTTTGTATACATTGATTGACATTGGTGGCTATACATTCGCAGAATTAAATCTACGGAAACCGGTAAGGGTCTCGCGCACAATATAATAGTGCACGCCAAATATAAATCATCTTGCACAGTTGCAGCCCCCTCCCCACTTGTTCACCTTGCAGAATCTTATGCATTGTATAAATAAAAGAGATGAATATGCTTATTGAACCGATTTCAATTAGAAACATGTTGTGGTCGCTCTAGAGGCTAGTTGTAACTTATATGTTCTATTCGGATTAGCGTCAATAAATGCCGATATTTCTTATGACTACTAGTTCTAACTTATATGTTCTATTCTAAGCAACAACAGTGTGGTGGTAGATCAATTATTCATTAAAATGAGATATTTATTATATGGTGTCATATTTATTACATGGTGAGCTAGTTATTATATGGCATACTATCTATTTTATGGCATGTTATTTATTACATGGTGAGCTATTTATAATATGTCATACTATCTATTTTATGGCATGTTATTTATTATATTACGTCCAATTTATTATATGGCGTCATATCTATTACATGGTGGGCTATTTATTATATGTCGGACTACCTATTTTATGGCGTGTTATTTATTATATGACGTCCTATTTATTATATGACGTCCTATTTATTATATATACATTCAGTTATAATCGCCAATAATATTTAGTAATGACATTTCCCTTGGGTGGCTGCTTAATACAGATTCTAGTGTATACATATTTTATTGGCCGAAACTAAATCTAACACAATTTGAAGTTTTACCTGAATGGCTGCTGTCGTATAGTCACTTCAAGAGTGTTTAACTTTTTTTTAAAACAGTGAAATAAAAGGTAATAAAATGAAATGGGGTTTAGCGCCCCACTGTTTGCACCAAACGGCATTATGAATAATAATAATTAATAATTTTATCATTTATATAGCGCCGAGTATCCAACACAAGTATTGCTCAGTGGCGCTTTACAAACACAATTTGTAAAAACGGAAAATCAAAATAATAAAATAAACATAGAACATTTTACAAACAGAGACAAGCGATTACAGCACATGTAAGACACTCAAAATATCAACACTTGAAAGCTCTCTGGAAAAGGACGGTTTTAAGGTTTTTCCGAAATGTGGTTATTGATGATGCATTTTTCATGGATTCATTTAAACCATTCCATAATTCAGGAGCAGCATAGCTGAATGTTCTTGTTCCGGCAATTGTCTTATTTTTTGGTTTAACGAGCAGATTACTTGAAGATGAGCGCAGAGTTCTGGATGGAGTATATGGGGTCAGGAGATCTTTAAGGTATTCTGGGACAAAAGGTGGGCAAACGCCATGTAGTTTGCTCGGAGGGAAAATTCGACCAGACAGCGAAACTGACATACGCTGGGTTCTTTCGTCCATTTGCAGGTCATCCGCCTAACCCCACTGACAAGGGGAGCCAGCTCCTATACAGGATTAAACAGGATTAGTGCATTGTTGAAAATGTTATTTAGGTAGCCAGGTCACCATTTAACAATTTGAGTCTCAATTCTTGTCGTGGAAATTGGACAAACTCTCTCTCTCTCCCTCTCTCTCTCCCTCTCTCTCTTTCTCTCTCTCTCTCTCTCTCTCTCTCTTGTTGTGGAATTTAACCATTTCTAGACGCTAAACTAGATATTGAAATTTATTGCCTGTAAGATCAACCAAGATCAACCAGTATAAAATAAATTATCGACATTACGTGTTTTAATAGCCCGGAATTCAATGAAAAAGAAGAAAATTATTGACGGTCTGCGCCCATCTGTGACACGCTGTGTACGTTTTACCAAAAAATATAAGAAAAACTGTTGTCAACGTCACACAAGTTGTTTGGGTGTTAGCGTAATTAACCAATAAAATCTATTTAATTAAAGCATACACCGGGAAATGTAGAATGACTAGCGGTGTAACTAAAGGACATTTCTATGACTTCAAGTAATGGCAGATTACCACAGTTATAAACCCCGCTATAAACAATTTAGCTAGGCAATTTAGTGACAATGGGGTGATGTAATAATAACAACACCACATTGGTTGAAATTGAAAGTTAGCAAATTGTTTCAGACATTGGTCACATTAATCTAGAGTTGACTTATTCCTCACTTTTTGGCGCGAATTTAAATCCTTTTTTCGAAATGCCGTACGTATTATGCATAAGTTTAATGACTAATCGTATGTCTTCAATCTTTACTACTGGAATGCGTACAATCTGATTAAAACACAGATGTTATTTCGTTTTGTTTTACTTGTATTCACTACCAGGATCTGGAGGAGTTGTTATCAATGACGTGTTCTGAATGATGTGATGGATCATCCAATGAAACGGTCTGTTACTTCCAATTCTTAACCTTTTGAGGCACGGAACTGTGGGTTAACAGCTAGAAACGTCAACACTGATTGATTGATTGATTAATTAATCAATGTATGGCGTCATAGGGCCAAAAGCTTGTCTCCCGACTTGAACTCCCAATATAAATTGTAAGATATTCATAAAGTGTAGGCCATCGAAAGTTTAAAAAAACGAAACGAAATAAAGAGTTTTATTTCTTGATGGAAGTGACAATATCACTTTAATGCCCCTACTTTGACATTTCGAGAATGTATACGAAGTCGTGCAGCCACACTGATCATTTTTATTTTGAATAACGATTAGTGATTAGATCCTGCCCTTATCCATTGTTCAATGACATACCTGGCTGATGTCAATAGAATGTTTGGTATTTTTGCGACCTGCGAGGTTTTATGGTAAAGTTTAGATTGTGGAAGGATTATTGATGGATGGGTGTCAATCTGTTCCCCTTGTTGGCCTCACTTTAACATAGCAGTCAGACACGTGATTTACACAGGCTTAAAACATATCTTTTTGGCCGCTTATATCGTCAAAAAAATATAAACAACATGATCGAAAAGAGAAGAAATCAGCAAAAACATTCTATCACCGAATTGTTTATTTCGTTCAGAAAAATCAACATTTCTGAATATAAAAAGCCGTTGTTGAGAGATGAAAAAATATTAGAAAAATATCGGATTTTTGGCAATCATCAACAGTTGCACAATGCAGAAATACCAAATTTGTTGGGGTTATTATCTTAGTCTCTCCAAAGATGGTTGCTGAAAAGCACGTGCCGTTTGTTTGGACTCAGCTGTTTGAATTTCTATGAAGTGATAGAAAAACTAACTGATGTGTTGCATGTTAACAGCTTAGGAGAAAATGCTTAGTTTAGACAAAGAACGGTCAGATTTGATTATCTTTTAATTTAGGTTAAAATATTTAGTCTGGGTTAAAAGATTTAATTTGAGGTAGGGTCAACGATAAAACGTTAGGTTTAGGGTAAACTAAATAGTTTAGGTTATACGGATCAGTCTGGTTAAAAATAGTTTAGATTATACGAATCAGTCTAGGTAAAAACGAATTAGTTTAGATTTAGGCCAAACGTATTGGTTTAGGTTAATCCAATTAGTTTAGGTTTAGGCCAAACGTATTAGTTTAGGTCAAACGAATTAGTTTAGGTTTAGGTCAAACGTATTGGTTTAAATCAATCGAATTAGTTTAGGTTTAGTTTAGGCCAAACGTATTAGTTTAGGTCAAACATATTAGTTTAGGTCAAAACGAATTAGTTTAGGTTTAGGCCTAACGCATTGGTTTAGGTCAAACGAATTAGTTTAGGTTTATGTCAAACGTATTGGTTAAATCAATCGAATTAGTTTAGGTTTAGGTCAAACGTATTAGTTTAGGTCAAACGAAAAAGTTTAGGTTTAGGTCAAACGAATTAGTTTAAGTTAAATGAATTAGTTTAGGTTTAGGTCAGACGAATTAGTTTAGGTTAAATCAGCATATTTTAATATATAATTATAAGTTACAAAAATATATAAATGTGAAAACCACCGATCTACTTTAAGGAGGGCGTACGAATTTATTGAAGTACTATTTTTAAGTTCTACTTGTTTTAAACAGAGCCGATTGCCGCTGTTACACAACAAATACCCGTTTTCTTTTCTTGGAGATAAACAATAAATCGTTGATGTGTGCGTTTCGTGAGATTTAGTTATGACATTAGCAGGCCAACATAACTTCTAAATTGAAACAAATAAATAAAACTCACTGATCTAATACAAGCCATGGTTTATGCCAATCATCGTTAACGATTATTAGACATACCAGGAACATAACCGGCATCCTGCCTTATCAATGTAAATTTGTGGAAATGCGTAATGGATGGTTTAGAGTTAGTTCAAGACTGGGTTTAAATTTAACGGGAATTGATTAGTCCAATAAGGAGAAATACCTGTCATTCTGTAGTTGGTGCCTATTTTCAACACGGTGTGACGAGTGATTGTAGTTTTCACGATTTAACATGCTTCATACCTGTTTATTAAATATTCCCTATTCAGATATACATACACGACTTCTCAACATTGCTCGCTGTGTCAACTAAATATACAATTTGTTTAACCGATTTCAGACGTGCGATGCTCATTATTACTTTTATCTTTCATCGATTTTAAAATAACTCTTCTAATTTCCGACGGTGTGGATAAACTTATTTTTTGTATTATTTCAGAATTTGTGATTTTGAGGACATTTATGTATACATTTTAAAAAAAAGGTGTGAAAATATTGCATTTTCCTGTGTTATTTTGTATACCTTTGTAACGTAAAATTGATTTATTTACATGCCAAATTGTTGAATGCAGTGGTCGGTATCGGCACTTATCGCGGTTTTCTTTTAAAAAATATTAACTCAACAGATTGTTACACGGAAGTTCTCACGAACTGGAAAAAATAAAATGATATATAGAGTGAAACTGACACTAATGCTCATTAAAAGTAATAAACAAAATAACAATGAAAGCAGAGAATTACAAAAATATTTCTGTGGTGAAATGAGTGAATAAACTTGGGTTTAACGTCCTACTTTTTATGCTCCAGGGGATCACGTGGCTAAGTTGGTAAGGCGCTGGCTCGCTAACCTGGAGGTCTTGTGTTATATCCCTACATTTGCCGAGAAAGGTCATCTCGATATTTCGGTGTGGTTTCCCCTTGTCAGTGATGCAGAAAGGAAGGCCTTGCAAGGACAGCTGTCTAGTCGTTCGGATGGGTTGAAAAACGAGGTCAAGAGTAAGCCATAGCGCCGCTGCCCGGGCAAAATCCCCCCTCCTTTTCTATATGAAATATTAAAACCTTTATATAAAAAAAAAACATTTAAAGGAGCTAAATCTGTCATTTTTAGCACATAGAAATGGACAGAAATGGGTCGCAATACATATAATGAATATAAACTACATGTAATTTACATTCAATCGTTTCTGTTTTTACTTGGTTACGTTCGGCGAAATACGAAGAGTACAAACTGAATGACAGTCTACACCGGTAGTATGCTGCTGCGGGTTATGTGTAACCTCGTTCATCGACTTGTTTCATTACAAATGGCATTCGAAAGCATTTTGTCACGTGATTGTTGTGCCAATTTGAAATGTTCATTTTGTCTTTAAAATTTGATAACGGGTCTTCCTTTGGGCCTTAAAATAGCATTATGCAAGAGCAAAATCTGCTTATTACAGGTCTTTCTTTAGGCCTGAGATGTTATCTAAATAATCAATTAGACATTAATTAACATATCCAGACCATAATAAACTCTTAAATTCAAGACTAGCCTTCGATGTTGGCGGATTGAATTCCTATATGCCGCTTAATGGCCGTTGATAATTAAATCAATCAAGTGGATAATCGAGACTATGCTGTTTATATTAATGATTTGAGTAATGATGACCGAGGCTATGTGAATATATCAAACGCTTTTTTCTCGGCTAATAGTGGACCAATTTGACTGAAATTTTCAGAAAATTACCTTTACACTATCTAGTTTTTAACTATTATAGTGAGAACTGCCATCTCTTTATCTTATCTCCCGTAATGTAACTTTAAATGTTATATAAATTATTAGACGAACCCATAATCAACAATGGAGAAGCGAGGCTAAGATTTGACTGACTAGTAATTTCAACGAAATTTTCAATATATTCATTTTGCATTATCTTTTGCAAATATTATTGCGAAAACGTCCAGCTCTTTATGTAAATCTGGCGTAATGTCTCTTTAAGTATGGATAGCTCTGGCGCTGACGTTCGAGGGGCTGTACACGTTTTATCAAAATATATTAAAGCCGCAATAACACTCTTGTTGTAACTGAAAAATATGCACCAATCTTCATTCTGGTCAACAAATCGTATTATTTTAGAATATTCCAATTAAATGATGATATAAATTTCATCTTAATACACCTGATTTAAAAAAATGGAAAAATTCAACCCATTGATTTGAAAAGTCTAACGTAAACCTTTTCAAATGTGACTTGGATTTTAAAATATTTTCGAACCCTCTTGACAAATAAAATAGGTTGTAATGGATAATTTACACAACAGGTAGGACATTTAAACATCTAGTACTAAGAATAAAGGTATTATTTATTTTCTGGAGTGCCAAGCCAGCAAGAATGTTATTGTCCCTTTAAAAAGAATAATGGTTATTGGATTTTTAAAGCACCATGTACAGTGAATTGTAACCATACTATACGCAAATGACACAGACATTGTACTGTGAATTGTAACCATACTATACGCAAATGACACAGACATTGCAAGACATAAACAACAAATATCAAAACAAGTGAATGGATCTGGGATCCAGCTGTGAGCACCAAATTCCGTACAGTTAATGACACAGCTTGCACTCAAAATAAAATAAATAATGATTTACAAAAAAAGACGTGACCAGGTGCGGATCCAGGATTTTTTGCAGGGGGGGAGGTGTAGGTTTGATTATTGCTTAACTAATTGCGCTCAACCGATAATTTGGTAAATTAGATTCAATTTGGTTCATTCTGACGTATTTCCGGAAGGTAAATTCCAAAATAACAGTTCTAAATCGCCAATAAAATCGCATAAAAAAATTTTTCAAGCCTGAGCACAGGGGGTCCGGTCCCCCGTTGGACCCCCCCCCCCCTCTGGATCCGCGCCTGGTGACGCGACAAGTCTTCTAAATGGCGCTAGTCTACCAGTACCACAATCTGTAAACTACATTGATAAATAAATGACGGTCATATTGAAAATTCCACATTTTATCTAAATCCATTCTCTAGAAATAAAATTATGGCGGGCGGAAGGGTGGGACCTAATCTAATAATTAAGGTTCGTTGTGGGATTTGTTTTCTGTGTTCTGTTTAAATCCGAAGTTTATCCGATTAGAGAACAGTGCTGCCACGAAAACGAAAGATATTTGCATCGTCTGCGCTTATAGCGAAACAAATGGCGTCTACGTTTTTAATATAAAAAACACCAAGAGGAAAAGGAATTTATTGAATGAAAACAAAATTTTGTTGACCACATCAATACTTTCCCCCTTTAGTTTATCAACTATGACCTAAGCACAGCCGTCCGGACTCATGTCAATTTTTTTCGGTTCCCGGTTGTTGAGTTGGAATTTGGTCGATGAGGGACAAACAGCCAGAATTAAAGTCAAATAAGACAGTTTAAAAGTACTCTCGCAAACACATATTGGTGCAGATAGTAGTCGGGCTGGTCACGTTTATGGTTATTTGAAGTGTACCATTGATTTGACGGAACCATTTTTTATTTGTGTCTGATACAGTCAGAATAAAAGTCAAACATACAACTGTACACCCGTTCTGGTCAAAACATTATTTACATGTAGATTAATTAGTCCGGTATGCGGCTAGATTGGTCATGTATGGGGTGGGGGTGATGTCTTATCAAATTTCAACTGTCAATGGTTCTGTAACGTACACACCAATGTGTACACGAGACCTCGTTCGTTTGTCTTAACTGAACGTCTATGCGTTGCCCATTGCCACGTCTTTGCGTTGTCCATTTCCACGTCTATGCGTTGCCCATTGCCACGTATTCCGTTTGAACGCAAAGAGGCACTGTAGCTTCAGGGGTCTTCATTAGAGCGGAGTTGAATGGCCGAATGGTTAGCACGTGCGCATTGTATCGTAAGGTCGGTCATTGAGTCAGCTGACGTGGCTTCGATTCCCCGATTTAACCATATGTTAGTCCCTAAATTGCCCCGGTTGTGTCAAATGAATAAATAAATAAATCATTAATTGTCTATAAGCATTATGTTAGTTGATTAGTTTGAACAAACATTATGCAAGAGCTAAATTTACCTATTACAGGTCTTTCATTAGACCTGAATGCTATAGAACTTAGAAATAGTTCGCGCAACCATTGCGGTGGTTGCAATTAATGCACACACCTTGTCAAACCTTCAAATGCTAATATTATATTCGCTGGCAATAGAGTAATGTCAATGAAATTTTCAATAAATTAATTCTACATTGCCTATTTTCAAGCTATTATTGTAAGAATGGCCAGCTCTTAACATCTTACATAATATATCTTTAATAATAGTTGTATGATATATCCAAAAATTAATATATTCAAAGATCAGAATTCAGTTCCTCTTACACTAAACAAGCTATCAGTTTACAGGAATTAGACTTTGACGAATAACCCTTGAACATTAGTAGGGGAGAGCGGGGCACAGAGGCCATGGGGCACAGTAAGCCAGGCTTAGTAATTGTTTACTGTTTTGGGAAAATTCAATTATGAAATCACTGGGGAATGGCCCTTTATACCCCCCCCCCATTTGTCCCCCTAAATTCAATAAATGCATGTAAACTGATTGATACTCGTTATCCAATCTCCCATAATGTATATTTAGAGCGAGAATTTCATATTTTTGAATTATATTTTTAAAATAAAGTCTTAACGTAGATGGTAGCTATAAACAGTCCTATCTTGTTAAAGAAAAACCTCATAAATCCCATAATTCATTATTGCCAGTTGAGAAAATTGGCAAAAAATGCCATTTTCTTCTTCAAATTCAAACGTTTGCAGATCGCTATTGCGTTGGGGAGGGGATAAAAAATTTCATATTTTTGAATTATATTTTTAAAATAAAGTCTTAACGTAGATGGTAGCTATAAACAGTCCTATCTTGTTAAAGAAAAACCTCATAAATCCCATAATTCATTATTGCCAGTTGAGAAATTAGCAAAAAATGCCATTTTCTTCTTCAAATTCAAACGTTTGCAGATCGCTATTGCGTTGGGGAGGGGATAAAAAAAATAAGGGAGTTAATTGTGTTAATATTTTCGGTGTGAATGATTTTTAAGTATGGAAAATAATGCCTTTGGTCGTATAATGGTGAGTTGACAACCTATTGAGCAAAAGACATAGAAATAATTATGATATGAATTTTCTTTGAAAATAAACAGAGTAGTTAAAACGGATAATACTTACCTGCTGATCCGAGTCCACATAATCCACACAGGAACCAGAAAGTTAACAGAAGCATTATAGATGACTTCGAGTTCATTACAAACGACGCTAATGTTAAAATATTGATAAATTGATAGCAACTAAAAAGCTCGTTAATTTGCGAGTTATGTATTTTTTTTAAGCAATGCCGATGTAAACAAAGAAAATTGCAACCAAGACATTCCCGCGTAAACATAATAGAACGGAAGAGAGAATAAGTTAACAGATATTCTTTTATTGTAAGGGGAGAGAGAGAGAGAGAGGGAGAGAGAGAGAGAGAGAGAGAAATCGGGTTTACCGTCCACTCGACACAAGCTAGATCATTTTAGGACTAACACATGGTTCAATATTATTTCAATAGTTCATTTGCACGTATAGGTCTTTATCACTCCAGTATAACACGTCCAGATCATACGTCATACCGCCTCTATTTCATACCTTTTAACACTCTAACATTATTAAATATTTACATAAATATAATCTCGCTGGTAATCAATGATTTATAAAAATATATATAGATTGTTTAAAGTAATAATCAAATATAATTTTAAAGACATTTTAATACTTCGATTTATCAATTTGATACAATACATTTAGAGATGAAACATATCAATACTGTGATGTTATGAAGACCTATCAAAGTAATATTACAAAAGTAAAACTCCAGTATCATAAAGGTACATTTCAAAACATACATGTAAGCCGATCTAATAATATTATCAGTCCGGGCAAAATTCCCTCATAGCACACTGTATGTCGTATGTCTGCCTTCAAAGTCCAGTTCGGAGCAGAACAGTAGGACGTTAAAACCCCATTTCATTTTATTTCTAATAATATTCATGACCATTAGTATTATTCTGCTGAATGTGCGTTTTCTAAAACTCTGTACTACCATATATTCTTGAATGTGGTTTCTTTAACGTGGGTTACTGGGTTGGGTTATAAAAAGTCTATATCCTGATTTGTTTAAAATTTGAAAAGATTGACTCATAACTCCTGTCCAATATTTTAAAATATGGAAGCCAATGAATTCAGATCCCTCACCCCCGTGGCTTATATAAGGCGGGTCGATTTTTTCTTTCTCTATTTGAAAGTTCTGGGCCCTGTTTCTCGAAATTTTAACTGAAGATAAAATCCAAATTTTAGCAGATACTTCAATTTTGATTGGCTAAGAACTAAAATCAATCCAATATTGTCTAATCAAATAACTAAAATTCAGATCTTATCGTAGTTAAAATTTTGTGAAATAGGCCCCTGGTCTCTAAAACAAATCGGGCGCTGTTATATTTAAACAGCTGTATGTTTGGACTCGACCATCCAGTGATATGGGTGTTTAAAAATATCATTTTGAGTTATTTTGTGGGTTTTATTCATCAACACACAAGTCTACGTATATGGTTTGGAATTCTTCTTGTTTTAAACGTTGCTGTGATACCATTTGAATCCATGTTCACAAAGCATTCTCAGACTTAAGTTAAGAATTAATTGTTTATTACAAAATGTATAAAAGAGCGAAATATTATACGAGAATTGACCCAGGGAAGTCCAAAGTCTTAAACAAATAACTGACGAGGAATTGATCTGCGGAAGGCCAAATAATGTGTTAAAAATGTCACCAAGTTAAACCAGTGTATTAAAGAATGGTTGTGTATTTACACTCATGTGCCTGGTAAGAGTGTAGTTTGTTGAGAACTGGTGAAGATATTATTTACTTTAGTGGTCAGTTATTTATTCCATAAACAAGTGACGTGGCCTGACATTCATAACTCTTCAAATAACACAGATTATAGGGTAATCTCCCTTTGCTATCATAGCATTCATGGCCATTGGTTGATGCCCAGTACAACCACGGAGAGAGAGAGAAATGAGGTTTAACGTCCACTCGACACAAACTATCCAATTTCGGGACCAACATATGGTTCGGTTTTATTTCAATTATTCCCGCGGGTAAGTGACAAAGAGTTGGGTCGCCTGTTCAACCTAAAGACTCTTTCTCTCTCTCCCTCTCTCTCTCTCTCTCTCTCTCTCTCTCTCTCTCTCTCTCTTGCACATTTTTTGCCACACTTAGAGCTGTTACTGAGACGCATGTGAAAGTTTAAACACTGGTTACTTTCTTCAACTCAAATAAAATGTTTTCGTGTCACCAATTTGTTTGTCTACTTAATGAAACTACGAATTCCCCGAAGATATTTTAGTGCAGAGATTTGTAAAATGGCCAGAAACCCTGCAGATCGCAAACAAAAAAGGTGAGGGGTGTCTTTTTTGTCGGTGATCACCTAAAGGAAAGAAGAACATAAGTATCATTCCATTCGTAAATACCGTGGTCAAATTAGCCAATCACTGTAGGATATGTTGATACTGTTTAGAGATATTGTCGGATCTAGAAAAATGATTTGTTTTTGAACAAAAAAGAAGACGTGAACAGGGCGCTTCAGATGTTAACATCTTGTCTATGTACGAAATATTTGCTTTCAGTTCCGATTAAACGAAGTTGGGGGATTCAGAGTGCAAAATTCTCTGTTTACATTAGAATAAAGTATGTCCAGGTGTTCCGCCATTTTGATTGTGTCTCGCTTTGATCGTGGTGCCAGGCGACCAAATAAAGATTTCGGCATGTAAACAGGGCCAGTAATATCCAAGAGAAATTTCCGAGGTGGACAAATATTTAAACGTTGTCATAATGATTCAATAACTGAAATGTGTCTATGGTGTACGGATTAATTCGGACATGATTGCAGAGCATCGTCTATCGTTTCTATCCGCTCGGAGATCAAAAATACAGTTCCGTAACTGTCGCTTCTTTAGGTTCAAATATTGACATAGGATAATTTAATGAGTGTCTAATCTGTTAGAATAACAACTGAAATAGATTACAGATTGTTTTGTTTAGGTAGGGGATATGATTCCCGTCTCCAAAACAAATATCAAAACACATTATGTTGCTCAAAGCAATTGATCATAATGTGGCGCATACCGGCAATAGGATGTTTTGCATTATTTCCTAATCAGTGAGGTACAAAGTGTTGCCTATTATTTAAATGGCCTTAAATCCTGTATAGGCAGGAAATGAAATGGGGTTTTACGTCCTACCCTTCTGCTCCGACCGGGATAATGAAGACGGGTATATGTCATATAGTGTGCTATGAGGTAAATTTGGCCCAGGCAGTGGCAGTATGGACTACTCTTATACGGAATTCCAACTGTCAAAGGATCTTTTAGGAGCAAGCCAATGTGTACACAGGACCTCGGGTTTTCGCCCGTAGCCCTGCACCACTGACAGGGGGAAACCACGTCGGATAAACCCGATGAACTTCCTCGGTCAATACAGTGCAGGAGCACGCGACCTCCAGGCTACTTAGCGGAGACAAATTTTGAGTCAGCCTAGTATGAAAATGGTGACTATATGATAGCGGTGGGGTAAAGCTTGTTCTTAAGTATTTTCCAAGTTCACAAAGTACAAGGCTTTGGTGATTGGTATGCGTCTTATGGGGTTAAAGCGCCTTATATACAAGGACATCACGATTTACGACGCAGACAGAATGGAGTCTTTCATATTGTTGTTTGTTGGAATTGGTTTTTCAGATTATTTGCTGTCTAAATGGATCTTTCAGAAGGTTGGTTATCTGAATAGATAGTGCAGATGGCGAACTGTCTGTCTGGTTTTAGTGCATCAATATAGACATTATTCGTCTAATAAAGGTAACTGGTTATTTTCGGACAATTAACAAATATGTATCATTTTTTTTTCAGAAAAGATATTATGATGTTACGTCTCAGTCTTCAGAAATGTCCATCCTTCTAGTCCAAACTATTTACAAAATACTTTATTCGAGATTCGATAAAGAGTTGGCAGTTCTCACTATACATGTAATTGTAATAAACAAGATGATGTGGAGGGGATTATGCTGAAAATTTTAATCAAATTGATCCTATTATAAGTCGAAACCTCATTTTGAAATGTTAGCGCAGTCACGATAATTAACAAAGTCCTCATTATTCATTTTTGTGTTAAATCATCGACGGACGTTGAACAAAAGATCGGATTCAAATCCAATAAAAATCGGACAGAAAAGATGGCATCGAGGGTTGATTATGGTCTCTACATGTTAATATATGTCTAATTAATAATATACTCATATCATTTCAGGTCTTAAAAAGACCTGCAATAGACAGATTCGCTTCTTGCATAATGCATGCATGAAAACAAAGCTATTGAATTAACTTTTGGCGAGATAAAATAATTTTAACACGCAGACCTATTCATCATACCCATTAACGTAGTGCTGTTGAACTCTGATTAAAAAAAATAGATATTGAATTAATTATTTGCGAGACAAAAAAAAATTAATTCATAGACCTTTTAATAACAGATATTAGCCATATCTACGAAGAAATTTGGTGTGGTTTTTTAAAGTGCGGTTGAACTTTGAATAACCAAATTATTGAATTAACTGTTGACACGTGACCTATGGTATCAGAATGTCACTCAATAAGATAGGTTTTGTTTCTGTATATTTTTTCTGCTCAAATAAAATAACACACGCCTTTCAATAATTATCGTTTTTATCATCTGCATTGTGCTATTCATAAATATTTAACTTTTATTCTGTAATGCAGTTGGTTCCTATACTGTACATAGCGACACCTTCGTATGATCGTTGGGGGTTGAGTGGCCAATTAGTTAGCACTTCATCATAAGGTCTGTCATTGAGTCAACTGGCGTGTATCGGGCGGGAGTAGGGTCGTGGCAAGGAGTAGGGTCGCCTGTCAAACCTCGTGGATTTCCTCCGGGTACTCCGGCTTCCTCCCACTGCTAAAGACCCATACGCGCAAGCGAATTATTGAAATAAAATTGAACCGAAATGACCTTGATCAGAAACTGTTTGATAAAGGGAATTCATTGGTCTAATTCCATATTTATGTTTGAGATTGAAATTGTTACTTTAAATCATTTTTTGTTCTATTTCAGAAAATCAAGGCAGCCTTTGCTCCCTCTAATCCGTTTCAGAAGCTAATTCGCCACCTTGACTGAAAAGTTTTAACTTCCAATAGAACATAAGATCAAAAAGATAATGCTCTGTTCTGGTTTATGGCAGTTTTAAGGCCGATCCGTCAAAATAGGCACAAAATATTTTTTCGAAACGTTTAAAATATATTAAAGTATTAAGTGTTCGTCTTTAATTTAATGGTGGTTCTGTATCGTTTGTTTTACAATTGTCAGTATTGTCGAACGCCAGTAGTTTTTGTTTTCTACTCTCCACTATTAAAAGACAGAAATCAAATAGATATACTGAAAGATCAAAGAAGGATTTTGTTCTCGATCTTGAACTAGAATCCATAGGATTTTCCCAATACAATAATCCCAGTTTCAATATATATAATCTACAGTACAGCTCTTCTTGAACTTATCAAACGTAGATGTAAAACTTGCTAACAATTTCAAAATCAAACATTGGTACCGGTATATATCTCCTCGACCTCTTTCATTAGAAAGAATTTTTCTTATCTTATAGTTGGCCTTTGTTTTTTGGGAGAAAGCTAATGTCGCTTAATAAAGTAAAATTGTAAAGACTTGGCATTTTCTAGTTAACTTTGCTGTTGACTTAAACACGTAATCTTATCCCCAGTGACAACTTATTGTTGTTAAGTCTTATGTAACCTTTGATTTTAGATTATGGTCCGGTTTTTTGTTTGATGTTTACATCAGTGATATAATCCTGTCTGCGCATGGTTCACAATGGTCAGGGGTGTTTTGTTTCTGTCTATGGTCTTTGCTGGAACAGGAGCGAAATCAAATGAAATGAGGTTTAACGTCTTACTGTTCTGCTCGAACTGGGCTAGTAAGGCGGGCATACACCATGCCACGAGAAAAATTGAGTCCAGACAGCAGCGCTACGGCCTACCTTTATATCAAATTTTAACTACCTAGACATCTTTTACTTGCTAATGTATACATGGGATCTGCGTTTTCCGTTCCGAGTCAGGCCTCCATCGTGCATCACTGGCAAGAAGAAAACATGGCGGATTGAAATGGTTTTAATGTCCTATTTTTCTGTACCAACCAGGTACAGTGCCGGACTAGGACCACTTGTCTAAGCCTATAAAGAAAAAAGAGAAAGAAAAAAGGAAAGGGGAGGAAAGAAAAGAATTGTGTTAGGAAATCAAAAATTTGCCTTCTTCTGCTTTGGTTTGAAAATGGATTTGCGGTTGTGAATTTTCAAAAATTTCCTGGAGGGACCCCCTCCCCCCCTCCCCACACACACACACCCTAGGGCGCTCTCGCGCCTTCGGCAAGCTCGTTTCGCACCTTTGGTGTGTACCTGTGTGGGCCTTGGTCAGTGACCAGTCAAGCACTGACCAGGTATTATTCTTGTATCACTCGGCAAACCTCGACACAAATTTCGGTACTTTACATCTAGCCTCGGCTGTATGACGGTGAGTAATAATATACCGACACCTATACAATTGCGATGCGACACTGGTTTACTCATTGGGTAAACTTGACGTTTTTAGAAAGTTCTCAATTTTCGTCAAGGGCGCTGGGATGTAATCAAAGTTAGTTTGGGATTAGCGCTAGCCCTGTTTACATCTCTAACCATGTAGAGTATTGAGTCTGCTGAGGTTTGCCAAGTGATTCTTGTATATTTCATAATAGACATATTTCGTCATGCTGGTAGATCGCTGTAGACATAACGAAGTTTTGTGTATATCTATTCTATTAAATCATTTATTTCGCTATTTCTGTAATGTACATGCTGTTCTTAAAATCTCATCTTATCAGATGGTTAAAACTTCCAGCACGGAATCGGTCTTACGGCTTTTTTTATAATGGGTGTGTTCTTCATAACATCTTATCTACCGAGTAAAAGTAAAACTAACATTTTTACTCTGTGTTTTATCTTATAGTTAACCGTTCGGCATGAAATCGGGTTCATGTTTTGTAAATCACGATTTTACTTTACTTTCCTGTAGATAACATCACGTTTCTTATACAACCAGCATCAGTCACAATGTTCATCAAAATAAATACTAATGTTGACTGTAAAACTCCTCGAGACCATTATATATTTGTATTGGTGTGTTGATAATCTGCACACCCATCCATCCATACGTCTTCTCTCTAAAATTCTCTTGCTTCAATCTCTTGTTCGTACTAAAAACAAGTTGTAGTCTGTGCATGAACACAAATACTTTTGTTTAAATTTATATCAGAATCATTTGCCCTCAGTATTTAAACGGATGGATCTCTCTGTCAAACTAAATTTATTTCTCTGTCTTTTGTAGATACACTCTTGACAAGAACAAATTATTTATTTGTATACGAGAAATATAAAAATATAGGAAAGTCTATAGGCTTTCTGGAAATTCAACATGCTGCATTGAGTTCCTTTCAGTGCAGTGGGTTCGCGTATATCAAAATTATGTTTTAATGTTGAACGATTCTCTGAACGTCGCTTTACCGGAAGTTCAGTTCCGCGGCATTTATTTGCTGCGGCTTTTCTAAAAAGTTGTAGATACTTTTTTTGTTTGCAAATCGTGATATTTTGTTTCCTGATTGAAACTGAGAGGAATAATGTCTGGGTTTGTCTTTGTGCACATTTGAATTATTATGTAATGATACTCTTTCGCGTATCTTGGATGTGTATGTCTACCTACCTACCTACCTATCTGCCTTCCTACCTGCCTGCATGCGGCACGTATAGCTGCCTCCCCTTCTGCCCGTAAACCTGTGTGCCTGGCTGTCTACATATCTGCCTGCCAGTATACCTGCTTACCTGCCTGCCCACACATCTGCCTACCAGCGGTTCCGATGCGTCTTGCACCATTGACAAGTGAAACCAGGCTGCAGAATCCAGTGAAGCTTCTTAAGTTAACGCTGGAATCCTTATCACGCAGGGCAGAGGGGGGGGGGGTCCAGGGGGTCCGGACCCCCCCACCCCCTGCTCAGGCTTGAAAATTTTTTTATGCGATTTTATTGGCGATTTAGACCTGTTATTTTGGAATTTACCTTCCGGAAATACGTCAGAATGAACCAAATTGAATCTAATTTACCAAATTATCGGTTGAGCGCAATTAGTTAAGCAATTATCAAACCTAGACCCCCCCCCCTGCAAAAAATCCTGGATCCGCACCTGCAAGGGTCGTGGGGTTTGGTAGCTCACGGACCAGACGCAAGAAATCGGGTTTAAGTGCCTAACAAAAAGTCTCTACAACAACCATTATGCTATCTTCTACGGTGCCTCACATGCAAGTGACGCATAAGTCTCACGCACAGGTTTACTAAAATAAAAAATCCCCGGTGACTGCCCGTAGTAGCACGTACGGAGGGATGTGGGCTAAGCTTTAGTCATTGTAGTTGTTGATATGAAGTAACATTGGTTAAAGATTACTGTTGTTAAACATGGTTGTTTGTTGTGTCGTAAGAGGATGAGCAAGTCGGTGTTAAAGTTACATAAAAAAATATCACACAACTTTATAACAGGTGTTTTACAATGTTTCGGGGGATAACTTGTACATGGTACGGACTTTAACCAAAACGCTCGAATAGTCCTTTAACACCAAACCCTAATAATACACCCCGTGTTTGATTTGTAACCTAACTATGAACCGAGGAAATATTTATGAACGAACGACCCCAAAAAATTTTAACTGGTTTTAATATGGCTCTAGTCGTGTGATGAAACGTTGACAAATGAACAACCAGCCGAATGAACAATGTACTCTATTAAAACTAAGGTAGTTTACGATAGTTGCCACCTAGTGGAGCCTAACACTATATTCCCATCTTCGGAGGAGTGTCACACTCAAAATAGCAATCTGTTTCACAGAGGATTACGGAAGTCTTCTAACAACTGTAAAAGATGACAGCTTTCAACACAAAGTTAATATTTGGGGCTCGTTAAGTCGCACCGATATCGTCCCTATACATTGGCGTGCACGTAAATAAAATCCCTTGGCAGTCGTAATTCGATATAAGAGGAGGTCATGGTGCCGCTGCCCGGGAAAAATTTCCCTCATAGAACACTGTATGGTGTATGACCGCCATTATTAGCCCTGGTTAGGAGTAGGACAATAGGACGTTGAACCACATCATACTTCATTTCATTTCTTTAAGTAAAGGTTTGTTTGTCATCTTATTTATTTTTAACAAATAACATATGAGTGATGGAAGATTTTGGTTTATTTAACATGGTGGTTATACTATTTGTTATAAACACCTAGTATCCTTCCATTAATGGAAACTTTCTTAAATCAATTCAATCAACACTGCCTAATAAAAAAAATGACATTCTATGCCTTGATCTTTTCTGAGAACAGAAAAAAAAATAAATATATATTTCTTTCTCCACCCCTTCTATTCTTCACACAGAGGTTAATCTACTTTGAAAATAGACTCTGTCCTGAATGACCGCCATATTGAAGGATTAGTGTACTTTGTTGTTGTGCGTTACAAGTCTGTTTTTCTTCTTTACAAGACTAATTTGGCGCAATATATCCAGTTTCTTAAACAATATTTCATTCACTGCAGAATTGCGTCAATTAGGAAACTTCGTCTATTCTTTCGTATGGGAAAAAATCCCGAGTGTTTTAAAGAACCCTTTAAACGCTGCCCGGACTAAATTCTCCTCGTATCACACTGGATGATCGATGTACGTCTTTTGCAATTCAGCTTAGTATAGTTACGGGTCCCACCTCACCCTGACATGAACCTTTCGTTTCAAAATCTGTCTCCACCCATGTGACCACATCAGCTACACTGGGGCAGGTTATCAGTTTTAATTGTCAAGCCAGGGGATTATTGGCGGTTTTTAAATACAATACTTCTTTCCTTTAAATCTTCTGAAAGTAAATGAAGTTGGTTGCGTTCACTGCTTGGTTTACGTGAGAAATGTGGTACCAGAAGCAGGCACAATCTTGTATTTATCCATGAGTTTCCCTTCACAAACTTCAACACACACTAAGTCAATTAAAATCACATTGAAACAGATTAAATTCACCAACAAGAAAAATCTATCAGTCACCTCCAGATGTCGATATAATGTGAATATTTCTGACTTTCTGTCGTGTTTTCTGCCCTAAGGAATTCGTTTTTGATTCGATATCGATGTAGGGAAATTTGCTAAAATGTTTTGTGTTTTAGTGAAATAATTGCATACCGTTGTTCACCTCGGAGTTTCAATACAGGTTACATGATTTTTGACTTGGTGTGTTGATTCTAACCTTAAAACAATTCAATAAAAATATTCCATCGTTTTTTGCGCTGCATTAAAAGTAAAGTTGGGTGACACCGGTGAAGGTAAGTTTCATGGGTGAAAGGTGAAGGTAACTAAAGGGTTAAAAATTAAATGGGAGGAGAGAGAGAAATGGGGTTTAACGTCCACTCGACACAAACTATGTCATTTCGTGACTAACATATTATGGTTTAATTTCAGTTCAATAATTCAATTGAGCGTAAGGGTCTTTAGCAGTGGGAGGAAACCGGAGTACCCGGAGAAAACCCACGAGGCTGAACAGGCGACCTACTCCTAAAAATGAAATGAAATGGGGGTTTAACGTCCTACTGTTCTGCTCCGACAGGGATGATAAAGACGGGCATATGAGCTACTACTACATCCAATTCCCAACTGTCAATGGATATTGTTCGTCCCATCCGAACGACTATACGTTTTCCCTTGGCAGGTCATTTGTCCTGCACCACTGCCAAGGGGGGATCACACCGGAAAACCCCGAAGAATTTTCTCGACAAACGTCGGAACCTCCAGGTTAGCGAACCAACGTCTTACTGACTGAGACACTGTGGCTCCTTAATAGCTAAATACATAGCATAATACGTAGCATACTAAAAAGCATATACATAGCATATACATAGCATATACATAGCATAATACATAGCATATACATAGCATAATACATAGCATATATATAGCATAAAATGTAGCATATACATACATTATACATAGCATATTACATAGCATTATATTTGTTATTTGGTCGAAGTTTGGTTTTTACTTGTGAATGGTGGCGTACACGTGTATGTTCGTCCCTCACGTTTCATAGCCGATATCCACGAATAGGCCATTGAATTTGCGCACTGGCAAACTGGGTCCCCATGCGAAGTTTTGGTACCGGGGTCAAGCGGGATATCCTGCACTGTTTAAGACATAGATACTACTTAAATTTAATTTCCTTTTGTATAGTTCAAAATTTCGTTTTACTTGTCTTTACTGCACGAGGATCTGGAAGCGTTGTTATATACCCCGCGGAATAGAAATGGGGTGTTTAATGTCCCCCCGACACAAACTGGGTCATTTGGAGACTAACATATGGTTTAATTTTATTTCAATAATTCGCTTGTGCATAGGGGTCTTTAGGAGTGGATGGAAATCGGAGTACCCGGAGAAACCTCGCGAGTTTGGATAGGCGACCCTATTCCTTGTCACGTACTAACCATTCGGCCACCCAACCTCCCTTTTGAATCAGATTGTGTATCCTGCTAACACTCAATGAGGTGTAGTAGCCTATCAATCAAAGGGTAGCAGTAGGCGGGACTATATATGACATATGGGAGGGTGTTTGTTATAGCGCCGTGGGTATCAATGGCATTCGATTATCCACACACACACCCTATCCCCACCCACAATTCTCCAGAGAGAGCCAACAGAAGATATTAATCTGTCATTTTATGCTGATTCATCTGTATTGTCCAAATGGCAATCAATTGACACACTAAGCAAAAGTGCAGATAAAAACATCGGGAATTTCATTTGAATCTGAGTCTGTCGCTTAACGCTGGTTCATCTGCATTGTCCGGCTCGCACTCAATTGATGCACCCTGTCTTCAGTAGCCCAGTTGGAGCAGAGAAGAAAGACGTTAAACCCCATTTCGTTCCATTTGATACACTAAGCAATACAAAATATGACTTTCCTGTGTAGACAACTGAACAAAGTGCAGAATTAACGATTTAAATGATGTTGAGGTCGAATGTGGTTCCCCGAAAAAACAGACAAAATTACCAGAGAACAACACGCTTCCAAATATTGAATCAAAGTCGTTAAAGTTCGAAATTATCAATTGAAGTACTACTTTAACGATTGGTGCGATGGGGGAAATATAAATTGGTTTGCCGAGAAGTACACAGAACATATAAAAAAAACACAAGACAGGGGCGGATACAGGTTTTATCAAAAAATTGGTAGGGGTTAAATATAAAGTAACGATGAATTGTTTTAGAAACAATGCACCCCCTGCTCCCTTCCGTCTCTATCCGCACCTACGAGACCACATCACGATTATCAAATATTGATGTTAAATTCAAGAGGTTTTAAACTTTGCCAGATCATAGATGAGTTCAATGGACTATAGATTAATTCATTATTTATGTTTATTTATTCAAAGAAACAACAAATAAAGCCTGATGATGGTGTGCCCGATATGTTTAACAAACTAAATTCTAAATAAATAAAATATTTTTTGTGTATGCTTGATGTTATGTAGATTAGATGCTAAAGATTTGATTTAATCACGTGATTGACATGACATGGATGCGTGACAGACATTCCATCATTACCCAACTAACGACGTCATGACCCTTCTGTATCCGCAACCAGTCGCCATCTTATATTAAAAGCAAACTCGACCCCTGGAAAAATCCACGGATAAATATTGAAATTGGCCACCGTCTTAGTTTCATTCCGGATATGTGATTTGATGTTGTGCAGTGTACATGTCAAATGAGTTAGTGGTCTGCATCCTGTCGTTAAACAAGAAAGTCTTCACGAGCTAGATGGATTGTGTGTAACGTTTTGAATTACGGGATTTTGTCGTCTTTTGTGTTCGTCTGTCCAGAGTTAAGTTGTCGTTCATGCCGGACATGCGAAACGACAGCAATACCAAGTGACATTCGATAGAAACCAAGCTAGTACATCCTCGCCCTCATAACAACCTTTCGTTGAGTAACCGCATCAACCGTTCATGACCGCAACTTCACGAACCCTCACTGGGAATCACGTTGTTGTTCTTGACGTATCCAAACTTGTTTTGATAATTAACGCTTCGTTTCTGTTTATCGTGGGGAATGTATAAGGAAAGTTCTGTAAGCAATTTTAGCGCCGCTGCCTTGGCCAAATTTTCCTCATAACATACTGTATGGCGTATGCTCGTCTTCATTAGCCCAGTTTAGGAGCAGAGAGTAGGACATTAAACTCCATTTCATTTCATTTATTTTAAGCAATAATTTACATTCTCGGCTTCTTCTTCGGAACCATTGAAGCTGTTTCAACCAAATTCTATCCATGCCAACACGAGATGTAATAAAAATACATTTGGATAGATCCAGGGCTAGAAATGTTTTTTACACACGTCTATATTTGTTTTGAAATTCTCTTTATTCGCTTAATGCCAATTTGACAATAAAAATCTCCATTCTGTTTTAGAACATGGGAGAAAAATATCTGGTTTCCATTTTGCCATCTTCGGCTGTTTAACAGGAATTTATCCCTGTTTTAAGTCCCGGTTTAAATGGTAGTTATTTCTTCTTTCTCACAACTGTAGCACCTGGATACGAGAAATAAATACATGTATATGGTTTTTTTAACCTCGCTAAGATGTCTAAATCCACATTGTTGTTGGGATGAGATTAGTTATCCCTGGCCTTTGAAGACGTTCAAGATTTTGAAAAATGTTGTGCGAATAAGAACACGTTAATCTATTGTTTTCAAATTCATGCAAATTCTTCCACGTTTATATCAAGGGTTACAAGTTTAAGTACGTATGAGCATTTAGGAGGTTTAGAACCCGTTCTTTTGTTTCTTTCTTTTTCAATTTTATTTTTTTGTAAGCCAAGCTTTATCTATTTTAAGTCGTGAGTAAGAATGAGCGTTTAGGGCTTTTAGAAATCTTTCTTTTTGTTTTCTTTTTTTTTCAAACTTTATCTATGTTAAGTTCTGTGTAAGCATTGAAATTCCGCCTTGTAATATAGGGTGGGGGGGTACTTCAGCCCTAAAGACGTCATCTACTCTTATTATTTAAAACCAAGACTTTGCTAATTGTCTGAATTATTTTAAGAATTATTTTAAGAATTAAATAAAGCAGTTATCTTTTTCCAACTATTGACATAATCTTTTTAATAGTTTCCTTGGCGAACCTAATGACCAAAAGTGAGAGTCTGTTAATCCAAAATCAAAGACCTAACATTTCTGTCTTCGTTTCGCCAATTGCTCGCACAAACACTACTTAAAAAAAAACAGGTATGGATAAACCTTTCCTTGAAGTCAGACGTTAGTTCGCTTTTTTAAACCTCAAGCCGACACCTACGCCTTGATGTCATGTTTAACATGGCATAGCTAATTGACATAAACTAATTTTAGACATTTCACATCTTCAGTGACGACAATCAACAGAAACAGTTCTAGGGGGAAATCGATTTCTTTTTCATACTTCATTGTTAAGCGTTCTTTTCCGTTAACGACCTCCATACAAATATTTTATATTCCATTTTGTTTGAAACCCATGTGAAAATTTGTTTGGCGATGTCGAAGAAGGTTTTTAGAGACATATTGAATGCGTGCAATCCAAGATTTAAAAGTACTTTTACGATTTAAACACCCCCAAATCCGCGCAAATATAGAATGCAATCTGAATCAACAGAACAGGGTTATCGAACTTTGTTATTTTAATCTTCTATGGAAAAATATAACAAGTAGTTGATTAATCAACTATAACGCATAGAGGGCAAAGATGGCCAAATGGTTAGCGTGTCATTGAGTCAACTGGCGTGGTTTCGATTCCCCGGTTATGGCTTTCCCCGGGTCCTCCGCTTTCCTTCCACTGTTAAAGACTCCTAAGCGCAAGCGAATTATTGAAATAAAATTGAACCATATGTTAGTCTAGAAATGAACTAGTTTGTGTCGAGTGAACGTTAAACCCCCTTTCTAGCCTTCTCACTATAACAAATACTTATGGAAAACAGCTAATGATTTTAGGCGACGATTCGAAGTGTCGGTCTATTCTTTCAACATTATTAAGCTAATATACTGCCAGATAGAGCCGAAGAGCACATCATGACATACCATAAGTGTTACTTTCGCCAATTTTTATCAATGACAAAATATTTTGGACTAAACATCAACAACAACTGTATTTTATACAGCAACAAGGCAGTAACTGAATTTAAACATAAACGACTACATGTTGGACTGAACGAATGCCTACAGAAGGTACCTCAGCATATTGATGACGATAATAATCTTTTAATGGTATATAGTAAGTAGTTGATTGATAATGAAAATAATAGCTTTTATATTGTTCTTCTAGCAGATACACGGATAAAGCCAGCATCTGGTAAAAATTTAGCCACGGTTTCACAAAGCATTCCCAGAATTTAGTTAAGAACTGACTCAATTTTTAATTACTATTTATGAGAAATATCTTTGATCAAGAAACACAAAACTTTGCACATAGTTTCTTATTGATGTATTTGATACACTAAACAACAATAGTTTTATAAACGGTCATATTTTAGTAAAAATAAGGTGAATAATTGTGAGTAAATTCCTAACTTAAATCTGGAAATGTTTAGTGAAACCGAGGTCGGGTATTTTATTTGTGAAAGAATGTAAATGAATTTTGAAAATGAAATGGGATTCAGCGTCCTACATTTTTGAAACAACCAGGCTATTGAAGACCAACATACGCCATGCTACTGTCAAGGGTGGGGGTGTCTGCAAAGTGGCGTTTCCGTCTACTCTTCATCAAATTCCTACTGTCAATGGTTCTTTAACGTGCACACCAACGGGTACACTGTCGGGCCACTTCCTATCAGATGGACTAGAAGCTTTTACCTTGCCGAACCCTCCGCCCCGGGGACACAATTAGTGAGCCAGTGCCAAATGCAATGATCCACCACAGCACTTGAGACGATGAGACGAAAAACCGAGGTCCCGTGTACACATTGGCGTGCACGTAAAAAATCCCTTGGCGGTTGGAATTCGATATAAGAGTAGGCCGTATCGCGGCTGCCCGGGCAAAATTTCCCTCATAGCACACTGTATGGCGTATGCCCGTCTTCATTCGCCCGGGTTAGGAGCAGAAGAGTAGGACGCTAAACCCCATTTTATTTCATTTCATTTCTTTGACGTAAACAAAAGTACACGTTACCCATCAAATCTAACATAACACAAGATAAGATGGAAATGTGACTTAGTGTAACCCACGTCAACGGTGTGGGAAAGATCATTCAAAGCCAACTAAAACAGTATACAACAAAATAGTTCATAGGATGCCAAAACGTAATCCGAATGTCAAGACACCTTTATAGATTCACTAAGTTGTCTGGGAGCAAAATTAAAAATTCCTCCAAGCATGTAACTAAATAGATGTATATGTTCCACCTGGTTACGGATAGACAAAAAAAAACAAACAAAGCCCAGTTCCTCCCCCACCTCTGGAAATATACAAAAATAGATTATTATCTGCCGAAATCTAAACTTTGACTTTTCTTTGCAGTACGACCATTCGAAAACAAAAGCAGAATTGTTCAATATATAATGTAGTTGAAAACATATAGATATTTAATTGATGCATGTTCTGTGAATTCCTCAATCATTGTCTCCGGATTGGTGTAAAATGTTCTCTTGTGTATATTGTCGACTTCCCGGTGGGGTAAGTGGACATCTGTCACGCCTTTTGATGTTGTGTCTGTCTTTTCCCGGATTAATTCCTATATCCGCTGTCAGTACGGTGTTAATAAGGATGATCCAAATGAATGCCATTCTAGAATTAGTGTCATCAACATGTCCTTTCACGGGGAGAAGCAACCATATTACACAAAACATATCCATGCTCTACAACATTCATTCCACGAAGACCACCGCGGGGACCATTAAGGACAAGCAGTTGACTTCGTTTCATTTTATTTTCGTTACGTAATTTTAAGTTCAAACTTTATCGTATCACGGTAAGGACTGTACAGACTGTACACATAGATCGTACTCTAGTACAGTTCTATGCTTGCAGTTACACTTCGCACAGTGGTTGAATTTGAGTAAGTCGCAGAAGGCCGGCCACCCTTGCTTTTGCAAGTCGTTGCTAAAGAACTTGGTCGCTTTTTACTGACTTGATTCTGCAGGTCGCGTTTATAAAAAACGGGTTTGAGATGTCATCATTAACTGAGATTTGATTTCTCCTCCTCCCTGGACCAATATAATACAAAAATACAAAAAACATCCAAATTAGAGAACTATCGTGAAATGACTGGTGGGTCTATTTCTATAGACTTGAGGCCAATTGTGGCTGAAAGTATTAATGGTGCTGTGTCCTCAAAGATAGTCAGTCACCCAGTGTACATTCAAACCCCAGATAACCCTGATATGTCCTTATAGTTTTAATTATTTATGTCACTCATCAGTTAGTTCCAAGTCCCGTTTCTTATGTAACTTAATTTTTTGAACTTTAACACGGGGTGCACTGTGTTTAGCTGTAAATGGTCGCCGTGATATAGAACAATGTGGTAGATAATGACGAGATGGGCGTGGACTTGAACATAAACCATTGGTTGTATCAAAATATCGACCTGGAGTCTGGGGTGAGCACTCACCTGCGGTGGACAGACGATACGGTGTTTGTCTGAAAAGAATAATAAAATAAGCATAGAACTTACATCAGACAATAATAAAATATTGAAAAGTTTTCAAACTGAAATCGAATCTCCAAGTTATGGGCAATGAGTATCATTGTGGGGTTGTCTTCTCAATCTGACTAAAATACAGATCTATATTTCGTTTCGTTTTTTTTTTATACTTTTGAAGGCCCACACTACATGAAGGTCTGACCAGTTGTATTGGAAGGTTGTACGAGCGCCTTCTGGCTCTGTGACATTGGACGTTTCAATAGGTTTACATACAATTTCGCAAACTGATCCCGCAGTGAATATTCGCTTGGCCGCTACAATCACTGATAAGCATGACATCGACGAGGCTTAATGAGTACGGCGTATTAACTTTTTTACTCCGACAAATTAAATTCTCAAACATTTTTTTGAGGTAAAAGAAAAATAAATAAAGACGTTTGAAGTATTTGTAGTTAAAAAATATTTCCTATTTAGTGTAAATGGGTATTAAAATGAGTAAAATGCATCATTTTGCCCGAAGCAGTTAGGTGTTAAGTAAACATTGCACGAGCCGTTGAGCCAATGACTACGAGGCGTGCAAGTCAACGCACGTGTTTTAGACAGCAATCCGTTACAGGGATATTTCGTTAGTAATTCTCTGTTAAACAGGTTGACACACTCGGCTAATCTCGACATATTCCGTAAACTACGTAAACTACATCTAGTCTCGGATGTATGACAGTAAGTGATATGTACCTACGCCCATACATTTGCGATGCGGCTACCGGTTTACTTTAACAGGAAAACTTGACGCTATTACACAAATTGGGAACCTATTCGGCTAGCGACCTATTCGACCGATCGAGCTGCAACCTGTTCGTTGGAAACCTATTTAGAGTAAAGACAACAGTCTTTATTTATCAACCAATAAGATCCAACGTTATGTCTATCAAATGAAAGTAGAATATATTATTTTTTATCCATTCCTTCAGCTCAGAATAGAAGTGTAACTTCGTCATTATCTTACAGCTGGATCGGTCAAATAGGTCGCTAGCCAAATAGGTCGCCAACTTGTGTTTGGAATGGGCGCAGCCATGTTTCATCCGGGACCTTTAAAGTAGTTCCAATATGGCGGAATTCATCATACTGCCGAGTTTAGATTCCCGAAATCTTCCGAGGTTTGCCGAGTGCAGGTTGACAATTTCGTGCATCAAAGGCCAAGAACTCGCCGTAACAAGCCGTTTCATTGGCCAATCCATCACATCAGTCAGGGCACGTCAATCATAACAACTGGTCCACATCCCAGTGTAGTAAAGACAAGTAAAACAAAATTTTGAACTATTAAAACGACACGAAATAGGATCTGTGTTTTAATCAGATTTTTGTCCTCTGAAGCCACATAACCTTATAATCTGATACATTAGAGACAGATGTATTGGATACACATGACCGGAACACATACAACATTAGGCCGTTGCCCCAAAATATTATATTTGACGAAAATATCCGTGATTTGACGTCACTGCATTCATTCTTGCGAGATCCCCGTTCATGTATATCCTGACTGGGGAGGGAAAGGAGCGGGTCGTCCAGTTTCTTGATCTTGTAGGACGTGAGCTTTAGACGATATTAAAACCCACCAATTATTCAATTCTTCAAAAGATATATTGGTTTTGGTATCGAACATTTCATATTATCGATTTCCGTAATGATGGGTTCCCACTATCAGGATTCGTGCTACAACAGAAATCGTGGTTTTAATCGTGGAATAATCGTGGTGATCCTATCAGGTCTTATCATATATTGAGGTCAGTCGTAGCAATCTTGTTGACCGTATTGAAACATCTGAACGTATCTGCACGTAGCAAATCGTGGAATCAATAAGGACAATCTTATAGATAAGCATCGCACGACATTGGGAACCTAGCATAAGAAAATAATGCTGAACAGTTGTACAGTAAAAATACTACTCACAATCTACGATGAGAATCTTCTCGTCGATTACCAGGAACTAAATATAAATCTTCTAGGCTTGACTTAATGGTACCGCTGTTCATTGGGGATCGTATCGAACCATGCGATAATCTAGATCTATATTTAGCACTCTTCTGAACTTGGCGTTTCTGAATCTGTCCAGGTTTCTCAAAAAGGGGCTGGTAAGGAGGTAATGCACTGGCCGATCTCCAAGCGTGTGCTGGTGAAGGTACCGGAGACGACATCCTTGATGGCTGTCCAGCATAACTCTGTGGTCTATCTGGTGAATCTTCTGTGTATTTCTGAGAGTTGACCAACGTCATTATGTTGATGAGAGTGTCATCATCTGTATAAAATAAAACATTTACATCTAGCATGAAATTGAGATTCAAAATAGCATACGCTTTAGGCCATCTGTTCTGCACAACCTTGGCTCGCTAACATGGACGTCCTATGTTCGATCCCGGCATTGGCCGAGAGAGTTCATCGGGATTTTCCTGCATGGGCCCCTTGACTAAGAAGGTGGCAGGTCGCAACGTATAGTCGTTCGGATGGGACGTAAAAAAAGTTAATCTCGGGATTGTCATAATACAGTAAATCTTCTTTAATAATTCACTTATGCTTAAAAGACTTTAGCAATGGGGAAAAACAAATGTCAGGGTTACTTCGTAACTTAGACCTTCTGATAAAAAGCACACGAGCGACAATCGCCCCCGCACCCCTCGGTACGTTTGCCTTTCATCTACCCACAAGTTAACAAGAGCCGGTGGATTGTCGAGACTGGTTGTACATAAATTGCGTGCTTTGAGTAAACATAAACGACCAGAAAGTATGTTCACTCGATAAAAAACAATAGACTAGGTTCTAAAAAATACTTCTGAATATATGTGCAAAATGTAAATAGGGGAACTATAACGTCGATGACCTAACAAACGACAATAAGCTGCACGATTAAAGTAACAAGTTTACTTGGGCTCTTGTCCTAATGCTGTCAATGCCCCCCCCCCCCCCCCCCGTCAGACGAAGATTGCGTCCTTAATGCGCTGCTGCGACCGTACGTCGACCAGAATATGCCGACAAACGTGCTCACAAAGCGAGAAAATGTCTCAACAAATTACAAACTTGAAAAAAGTGGAATTCTCGCAGCTTGCCAGGTGAGATCCCACAGAACAGTCTCAAAACAAACGCCGTGCCACGACAATCATTGGCGACCATGGAGACCACAGCAGGATATCTATAACGTTTCCACCATGCTTATGGCGATCTTAACTCGCTCTGAGATCATTTTCTGTCGTCGTAATAGGGTGTAAGGACACCACCACGGTCTGACGGGGGTATTATATGTCAGTCCTTAAAGCTACAATTTCATATTTTTAGAATTTATTAAAATATATAAAGCCTTAAAATAGATGATATCTATAAACAGTCCTACTGTGTTAAAGGATAGTCCCTTTTTAATAGGATCAAAATCCTATAATTTACTATTGCCAGTTGAGAAATTGGCAAAAATGTTATTTTCAACTTCAAATTGGGCAATAGAAAAACCAAGGGTGTAATTGTGTTATCCTTTCCTGTGTTAATGAGTTATAAAAGTTCGAAATAATGCCAATGATCGTATAATAGTTAGTTGACAACCTATTGAGCAAAAGACATAGAAATACGTAACTATGGTTTGACTTTCTTGGAAATTATGAAATTTTCGCTTTAATGCGCTGCTATGGCGACGGAAAATTGCCTCAGATCGCCATAAGCATGGTGGAAGCGTGGTGGTAATGCCAGTGAGATACCGTGATGTGGTCTCCATGGTCGCCAATGATCGACGAGTCACGGTAGGTTAGGGATAGTATAGGCGTTAGGGCTTGGTCCAGGGTTAGGTTTAGGTCAGCGTTGGGATTAGCACTAGCCCTCTTTATATCTCGTGACCTCTGACCAAACTCGTTACGATTCTTCCGAATCTCAAATTAGCCATATTATTGTGTGTCCACCATCGTTTGGGTAATTGAAGGGAGACAATTCTTACGATCAATTAACTCGTACTCTGACAGCTTTTTGCGTAAAATGTCATTTTTCTCATCTGGCGTAGTCATT
Source organism: Patella caerulea (assembly GCA_036850965.1). Classification (NCBI taxonomy): domain Eukaryota; kingdom Metazoa; phylum Mollusca; class Gastropoda; family Patellidae; genus Patella; species Patella caerulea. Next base: position 33,048,586 of record JAZGQO010000008.1, read on the forward strand.
TGAATAATTAATTGAACCAATCTGCACAATGATACACACTCCATCTTGTGAGGCTACACCACTGATTCGACGGTATTTGAATAAATAAGATATCATTCCATTACCTATACGTTTATTTACTTGTATAATGGAAAGCCCAGCTCTAAGCCAAGGTCATTTCCACAGGTCAGACATGCTATTCAGAATAAAGTGAAATGGGGTTTAACATCCTATTATTCTGCTCCGAACTGGGCTAATGAAGACGGGCATACGCCATACAGTGTACTATGAGGGAAATTGTGCACGGACGGCCGCACTATGGCCTACTCTTATATCAATCTCCAATTGTTAAGAGATCTTTAACGTACATCCCAATGTGTACACGGAACCTCCCCCCCCCCACCAAACCGAACGACTAGACAGCTGTCATTGCCAGTCATATAGATCAAGAATACATTCACCCTGAACTCATTATCCATACGTACCTGCATTACTTATATAAGGATGTATTATGTAACGACTAACATCATGAACCACAGGTTGAAAACATGGCCGAGCTGATTTTACTCTGCGAGGATCACGAATCATCTCGAGGATTAAATCTTTTTACTTCTGCTGAAAATACAACAATATTAAAAAAAACAGTTAAACGTAGAAACTGAAATACAAAATGTGTAAATTGGTAAAATTGATGTTAGGCTTGGGTTGATGGCGGTGGGTAACGATGGTGGGTGAGGGTATACTTTCCTGAAACAACATTGACTTGGTTGATAACATCAATGCACTGGTTGTTCCAGCTATACGACTCAACTGAGGATAGAATATATAACGGGAAATGTTAACGCCCTACTGTTCTGCACGAACCATGGAAGAATTTTGCCCCAACAGCGGTTTCTCTGCTTACTCTTTTTGAAATTCCAACTGTCTAGACATCGACCAACACTGGAACGGAACCTACGGTCTCCGGATAGTAAGCCATCACCGAGCCACACTGCCCATCAAAACAAAGAACAACAGCAAATGAGCCCAAAGTTTCTGGTGGTATCATAATAAAATGAAAAACATAACTTGGTACATATCAGTGTATTATAAACGACTGACGTGGAAAAGGGGACTTCATAGTGGAACAAACTTTCACATTGTCATAAAACATGATGTATCCCAGAGTATTCAGTGTCAGTATTTAAGTGAAAGTTTTTAAACATGCTTAAAGATACATTATGGGAGATTAGATAACGTGTTTCCAGTTCTCACTATAATAGTTAAAAACTAGAAAAATGTAAAGGCAATTTGCTGAAAATTTCAGTCAAATTGACCCACTGTGAACCGAGATTTTAGCCATTGAATGCTTTGGCCAAGCCTCGTTCATCATTATTATAATCTGTACGATAAACAACATAGTCTCGGTTATACATTTCACGATTAAATCATGAAAGAAAACTGAGCAGCAAATCGAATCCTATTCCAATAAATCTATTTAAAAATAAAATGTAAGTCAATTTTTCTACATACTATGTTGATGTAGTAGATTTTAATTAGTTGCAGTAATCGTCTGGAAGGTATGAAAACCCGAGGTCCCGTGTACACATTGGCGTGCACGTAAAAAAAACCCTTGACAATTCTTCTCCAAGCACACAGTATGGTCAGGGGCCGATCTCGAGCGGGTGTGGGGGGGGACCCAGCCCCTGCTAAGCTACATAAAAAAAATAATTCCTTGCATCAATGAAATTACATCAGTATAAAAATGATTTCTCTGTTCAAAAAGCTCAATTTGTATGTATGCCTATGTAATTTATAGACGATGATGGCAGATTTCCGTAACAGAAACCCGACAAACCCCCTCCTGTAAAAATTCCTGGATCCGTCCCTGTATGGTGTATTTCCGTCTTTATTAGCCCTGTCGGTGCAGAACAATAGGACGTTGATCCCTATTTCATTTAATTTTTACGTACATAATGTGATTGCAACACAAACTGGAATGTGTGCGATTTACAAGGGTATTAATTAAAGGAGCTAAATCGCCAAAAGACCAAAATATAAACTGACAAATACACCTGAGGCCTTAGTCGAGTGACAATCTGGTTATTCCAGTCTACACAGATAATATTTATTGCGCATGCTCTCCAGATATAATGGCATCACCATTTGACATGACTTGTGGAATATGTCTAGCCTCGTTCTTCGAGTCCCTTGTTACAAATGGCGTTGAAACGTATTATGGTACACGATTCGTGCCCCAATGGTAAAATGTTTATTTTTCCTTAAATATTAGATATCAGAATCCCACCTTTTCCCGGTGGGATAACAACGTCGTTCATTTGAATTGACAAATAATTCGTGTTTTCAATGTCGAAGATTTTGGATGATATTGAGTTAGAGACTTGGCTACTTTAAGGAACTTTAACCCAGTAATGGCATGGAAAACTCTCTGTAAACTGAATATGACAAGTCCATGTGTACCTCAAGTACGGAAATAATGGTTTTCAACAAAAACAACAGAAAAACGGGTCGCTTGCCTGTTAAACTTTACCAAGTCTGATTCGTGTATTTCCGCTGTAAACAAGTTGTTTGTTGCATGGTCTGATAAATCATTAAAGGGTTCAAATACTTTGAAACGTGCATGTTTGAAATGTGGGATACAATGCAGGCCATTGTTTAATATCAATAAGTGTTGTCTTGGTTCATTTAGAGCCGTTGTTAGGCATTTGTATTTTTTGAACATTATTTAATTTTTTAATTTTTTTGATCCGGGCTTAAATGTACCTAGATTGATTTTCCATTCTGATTAAAATACAGATCTATATTTCGTTTCGTTTTTTATACTTTCGATCGCCTGCACTGCATGAAGATCTGGGAGAACGCTAGATCGGCGACGGTCCTACGCATTTTAGCACATATGACGTCATATATAGATTGTGGGTTAGGGTTAGGGTAAGGGCTAGGACCTGTAGATTTGGTCAAAGTCCTGAGATATAAACAGGGCTAGCCCTAACCCTAACCCATAATCAAGCCTAACCCTTACCCTAACCCACAATTCACATATGACGTCACAATTTGCGTAGGACCGTCTCCGATCTAGCGTTCTCCGAAGATCTGACACGTTATAGTGGGAGTTCACGTCAGAGGTCAAAAGACGATTTTTGACCCTATGACGTCAGACATTGCTTAATCACTCAGTGTTGACGTTTCTAGTCATTGGCGTCATAACCCACGGTTCCGTGCACCACACGCATAAAGGTCACTGTAGCAGACAAGTTCACGACTTATATAATTGCTCCATTTTTTGGATCTAAATCGCTAATATTTAGGGCCTGGAAATTGATACAAATGGCTAGCAACGCATATAATACCGGACACGTACTATGTCTCTGGAACGGGAAGTCATGGGGTTCGTCATGTTCCTTGAGCAACGTCCGCGAGTTATACAAACATCTAACCGTTGCTTCAATACTCAACAATTCCCGAATTTTACGCCCGTTGTGTTTACACGTGACTAATTAGCATTGTCCAATCAGAGGTCCCAGTACATAACACTCTGTAAACAAACATGGCGACCTCCATAGAAAAAAGGAAACAGACAAGTTTACAGTCGTTGAAAGGTTTTTTGGGTTTTTTTTTTCAAATGTGAAATTCACGGAAAACCAAAAAAACGCAATTTAAGTAGTTTTAGGAACTAAAGATGTGTTTATTTGCACGAAAACCGGCAGTGACAAGTCTCTTTGCTATGAATGTGTTCCGATAATTTTCCGATATTTTAACGAAAGAATCCAATAGGCTCTCGAGCTGGGCTTGTTACCCAATCAAATTAGTGCCGAAATATGCGGGGTATTACGTGAAGGGCTTGATAAAGTGGTAGTAAGTAAAGGCGAGATCAAGCCTTCTATTGAAGATGGGGGTTCTCTCTCTTCAAGCCAAGTGCTTCACAATAGCGTTCATCGCCCGGCTAAAATAGAATAGGGTTCATCTTCTGTTAATCCTAATATTTCATACCAAATTTGAAAAAAAACTATACCTATATCGCGCACACGAGCCATTTGGTAACGGTCGAACTGGTGAACAAACGGGGACGTATAGAAGCAATATCGCGCACAAAAGCCAGTTGGTGACGGACGGACTAATGAACAGACATGGACGATGACATAATACGCTCACACTGAAATGCGGGAGGGGGGTTGGGATGGCCTAGTGGTCTAGAGTGCCGCGCTTCGACCTCTAGCTGGCCGGTCACCTCTGGCTTGCTGCTGTGGTTTCGAGCCCTGGTGTGAGCGTATGTGGCATGGAGATAGGGGCGCCTTCTCAACCTGGTGGGTTTCCTCCGGGCACTCCGGTTTCCTCCCACTGCTAAAGACCCCTACGCGCAAGCGAATTATTGAAATAAAATTAAACCATATATGTTAGTCCCGAAATGACCTAGTTTGTGTTGAGTGGACGTTAAACCCCATTTCTCTCTCTCTCTCTCTGAAATGCGGGAGTATATATACATGTATATTACAGCGATAACATTCGAATGATTGTTGAATATGGATTATAATTGACCTATAATCTATATTGATTTAATGTATATACCTGCAATATATTATTACCTATGTGATATCTAAACAGTATTTGATTTATAAAAGCACTCTCTCTAATGTCTCTAGATAAACAATATATGACTGACTTTGGTATTAAGGATTAAAATGAAAAAAAAAAAACGTCGTCTTGGTTACACGTTTATTTACTAACATTCTCAAAACTTAAAGGGGAAAATCTTAATAACGTAATTAAAGGGGAATCCAGAAGTTTATTCCTGGCGACGTTTCGACATGGGTTTATCAAACTAAGAATTGAAATCCAAAGTACAGAAATTCAGTCCGTTGTCGTGTTCTATACGTATATCACCCATTAGCTTGCGTTAAATTAATCAATGATTTAATATGTCGGTTGGGACCCGATGCGAGTAACTGGGAATAATAGTAAATAAACAAACGAGCAGAACGAGATTATTTTTGTGTTTCAGTCTCACAGTCTCGATAGATCAATCTCACAGGTGATCTTAATATTTAGAGGTAACCAATTCCGACCCAAGCAATATGAATAAATCTATCGAAGTTGGTTTACATTAAGTATTTTAGGACAAAACAAAAAAGTTGAAAAGGTCTAAATTAGGCTAGCTCTGTTAATATTGCCGAAATCGGGCCAAACGGATTTGATTGAAATTCATCAAGCAGTCGAAATATGTAAATTTGCCCTTTAAATGTGTCCCGCCGCATGGTTATATCATTGTTGTACACACTCTTTACCTGTTGGGAATCGAAATATCTGTAGGCCGTAGCGCCCCTGCAGGGCATATACCCGTTTTAATTAGGCGCAGAAAGGGGATGATAAACCCTATTTCATTCACACTTACCCGTTTAGTTGTATGGTTGCCTATCCCAGATTACAAATCCATTTATTTAAAGGATAAATCCAACAAATCCGTTCCCCACACACCACCAGCTTTATTTATGAGAAATCGTAAACCCGTGACACGTCTTTTTTTCAAAATCCTTATCTTAAAAGCCACATATATATCTAAACGAAATCGTTCGATAAAATCACAAAATCTCTGAATAATTAGACAGAAAATCCTACGATTCAGAGTTTATTAATAATACATGCTTCGTTAATCAGGCAAAGGGTGAAAACAGTTTAAGCTAAGAAGTCAGTAGATATATTAATGCGGGTATTTATCCATGAATAACAATGGCGTATTAATACCTACACAGAAGTCCTTTGTTATAACGTAAGAAAACTTATTATCTTTGTTTACGCTACTTTTATTCCTCTAGTATTATGATAAATCGTGCAGGTGCTTGGGAATATAGCATACTTACATGTATTAAAATCCGGATTTCTCCTCGGTTAACTTAGCCATAAACTGCCTTTTTTTTCTTATTGAAATATGATCAACAATAACTACTGTAAAGTATCATAAAAAATGACCCCTTGTCGTGGTGTATAGTATTAATCGAATACAATAGCTAAGAATATGAAGTATAATAATTCATACTTACTATATAAATTAGTCATAAGCTAACCGTATTAAAAAACACTACTTGACAGTCGCTGTGTTCAATATAAAAGAACAATCTATTATGACTGCTACTCGCGACTACCGGTGAAAAGAACTTTTTATAAAAGGCAACCGAGCACAGGTATAAATCTAATCGATCATGGAATCAATAGATCTGATAGATTGAGGGGTATTTGGTTACTAGTTGCTACCTGGATTAAATACTTTTCTTAAACATCGACATTTTCATTCATTTAATCAATGGGTTGGTAGGTAAGGCACTGGTTCACTGAGCAAGACGTACCGCGTTCGACCCCAGTGGGGCAAGTGATCACGGTGGCTAAGTGGGTAAGACGCTGGCTCGCTCGCCTGAAGATCGGGTGTTCGATCCCTGCATTAGCCGAGAAAGTTCATCCAGATTTTCCGATGTGGTGTCCCCTTGTTAGTGAGTAATACGTACTACGTTCGACCGCGGTTGGTAAGACAGTGGCTCGCCATCCTGGTGTTCGACTAAGACTAAGTACTCCAAACATAAATTTATAACTCAGGCGTTTGAAGGGGTTAAAATATAACTTCTTACTACTCTTTCAGGGGCGGATCCAGGATTTTCAGAAAAGGGGGGGGGGGGCGTGCTGCACCCACTTGGGAGGGCGAAGTCCGGTCCGTGATTTTTGAGTGGAAAAAATGCCACAAGGTAAATTTCATACTGGTACTGTAAATTACGATTTCAAACCTAAACTATTTTAGTTCTCCTTTCCCGCGAGATATGGAGCTAAAAATTATTCGTCACCTCAAAAAAAAAGAGGGGGCGTGCGCCGGGTGTCCCCCCCCCCCTCTGAATTCGCGCCTGCCTTTGACTGTATATTGCAGTAATATATAGTCAAAGAGTAGTAAGAAGTATGCATGTGATTTATAACGGCCTTTTACAAATGATATCATTTTTGAAAAAAAAATAATCAACCCGTTTATTGTCATATCTCAAGTCTGGTTTCTTATCAACTAAGTTTATCGAACTGATTTTACGCGGTGACATTAGGGTTTAAAATCCCTTGACAGTGTCAAGGTATTACATGGCGTTCCTACATTATAGACTGCCGTGCGTCGTTCAAATAAATCATTCATAAGATCGTGCAAATATCAGAAAATTTAATTTGATCTTTGCTGGTGGGAAAATATAATCTTTTCTCTCTATGTGGCTAATTAATTAATTATATTTCTATACGTACTGTAAGAAAAGGTCACATGAATGAAAACGTACCAGATGTACCCTAGTAGGTAGATAACATCTTACATTCCGGTGTAATTTAACATAATTCTGTAACGTTTTATATATCCAAGGCATGCGTAGCAATATTTTTGTTGAGCGTGGAACTTTAGAAGGTTAATACTGCTAAATGATCAAGCCAGCTCAAATTTTCGTCATAGGTCACGAGATGAAAACAGGTCTAGCGCTAATCCCAATCCTAACTATAACGCGGCGGCGCCAAAAAAAAAAAAAATCTTGCCTGCCCTCTGCTTGCCCCCCAATAATTTTCGGAAAAAAAATGTCTGAAATGCTACCTGGCTGCATTCTATTTTACAAAATATAGTGGCGAAAATATTCATTCACTTTGAGTCACTCTTACTCCGCCCGCTCGACACTTTCTTCTCTGGTCGGATTTATCTCGACGATCAATGCCTGAAATACTGCCAGACTGCATTTCGGGACGTCTACTTTTCAAATTTTTGTTGAGGTTCGTAAGTCCGTTCATTTCACAAAATATAGTGGCGAAAATATTCATTCACTTTGAGTCACTTTCTTCTCTGGTCGGATAAATTAGTAATTTGGTAACAGGCGGTATCTTTATCTCGACGATCAATGCCTGAAATACTGCCAGACTACATTTCGGGCAATCTGCTTTTCAAATTATTGGGGACTTCATTGAGTTTCGTGTGACACTTTCCACTCTGGGGTCGGAAAGACTAGTGATCAGGCCACAGGTGACATCCGATCAGTTCCATTTATCTCTACGATCGGTGCCTGAATACTGTCAGACAGCATTTCCAACAGTCTATTTTTCAAAATTTTCTTGGTGACTCGCTACTTTAGCGCTCACAAAGGTACTTCGTTGTGGTTCGCAAGTCCGTTCGTTTTCCATTTTGGTCTCTAATCGTATAAACTAGTGATCAGTCTTCGGACAGTATGTGGTCAGATTTATTTATCTCGACATCGGTGCCTGACTGAATACGCTGTCAGAGAGCATTTCCAATAGTCTATTTTTCAAAATTTTCTGGGGGAGGTCCCCCATACCTTCCATAAATACTCCCGACATTGGGGCTCGAGTGTTGGATTCGTCGAGGTTCGCAAGTCCGTTCGTTTGACACTTTGCCTCAACGATCAACGGCAGCCTGTTTTTCAAAATTTTCTGGGGGAGACCCCCCCACCCCTTCAGTTGATACTCGTGCCTTTGCCCCCTTAACCTTGGACTTTGCCCCAGCTTTGCCCCTCCAACCACCGACGGCTGGAGCCGCCACTGACTCTAACCCTAACCCTGGACCTAGCCTCAATGCTTACCCTAACCCTAACTAACGTACGATCTCGCCGACAATCACATGCCCAAACCTTATTTACATCTCAACGACCTCGACAAAATATGTGAGGTGAGGTGGGGCTGGATAGGGTAGTGAGTGGCGACGGTGGCTCTATGAGTACGGCGTTGATTCGCTAACCTGGTGGTCGCGGGTTCGATCCCGGTGTTGCCCGAGTAATTTCATCGGGATTTTTCTGCGGGATTACCCGTTGTCTGTGGTTCAGGGTAGAGGGCTTGCACGTAAAACGACCCTTGCCAATTGGAATTCTGATGATTATAATCTTTTTAACAACATGTCTCAATCATCTGATAAAACATTGAACTGGATTGACCTTATCGTCTTTTTTTTGCAACACCGGTTAAAAAAAAATCTATTGGCTGACGTAGGTGATTATCCTAATTCGTGCCTGTTTTATCTCCTGATCCAACCCTTAAAAACATGAATATTTACCAAATTCAAGCAATGTTCTTTGATTCTATCAAAATCAACCAAAATTGTCATAAAGAGTAGGGGTGAGTATAAATTAATGAGTAATCTCACCCACGTCACTCCTCTATTACCGGCATCACCGGATTACACCGAATTACCGGATGTCGATCGCGATACACCATGGATTGAGGGGGCCCCAGGGGACTTCCGATGGAGAGCCCTCGGATCATTGGAGTCCTCGGTCCAACCATGCTCGAGGCGCGCAAGTGAGATTTTTGTGGGGGCGGCTAATTTGGGGCGCCCTGGGGCATGTGCCGCCCCGTGGTGCCCTGTGGTTAATCCGGCGTTGCTCGTATGTATGTATCACGAAATTTAATTACTACATGTTGTCCAATATTTGACTTTTTGTTAAACAGAGTTATTTCCCTTAGTGTATACAATCAGATTTTTGATCATCCCAGTAATCTAGAAGTATTATTTTTGATTAAACAATAACATTGGAAAGTTTACCATTATTGTCAAAATATCATTGGGTTTCTAGTTTGTTTGTCCAACGTTTGTTTTAATATTCCTTTTGTAATACCTTTGTCAGCAGAAATCTTGGAATATTGAAATACAGATCCCCCCCTGCTCAGGCTTGAAAATTTTTTTATGCGATTTTATTGGCGATTTAGACCTGTAATTTTGGAAATACATCAGAATCAACCAAATTGAATCTAATTTACCAAATTAATCGGTTGAGCGCAATTAGTAAAGCAATTATCAAACCTAGACCATCCCCCTACAAAAAATCCTGGATCTGATTTTTATTCCATTGAACTGAGCTGAACTATTGTCAATTACTGGTGTACATGTATATGATCTCTACTGTTGACATTAAAGACAACAAATGAAATGAAATGGGTTTTAACGTCCTACTGTTCTGCTCCGACAGGGCTAATGAAGACCATACTGTGTGCTGTGATGGAAATTTTCCGCGGATAGCCACACCATGCCCTACTCTTATATCAAATTCCAACTGCCTAAGGATTTTTACCTGCACGCCTTTGCATACACGGTACCTTGGTTTTACATCCCATCCAAAAGGCTATATAACTGTCTTCTTCAGGCCCTCTGTTTCGCACCTCTGATAAGGGAAAACCATGCCGGAAAATCCTGATGAGCCAGCGTTTCAAGACAACCAAATAAAACATAAGACTGGTTATCAATTGATATGATTTTAATGTTTATGTACATGAATGAATCTTTCTTATATACAAGTATAGATGAATTATTTACATTTCTACAAATATTAAAAACATTTCAAGAGTAGATTATTTAACAGAAACATTAATAATTCTAATATCATCATACGGTTTATCTGTTTTAGCATTCGTTTTCACATTTCCAATATTTTGAATAACTTCCATTCCTTTTATAACTCTCCCGAATACAGTATGTTTATTATCTAACCATGGCTGAAAAAATACACATAATACAATATTAATACACTAGAGAAAGATCAAATAAAAATAAATATATAGTACCATGTACTTCAAATATAAGGCTTATTCTGTGGAGGAGACTATATTATACCTCTCGCTTTAAATAATGTAATTTATTTCAATATACAATGAAAGTTATGATTATAATTGATGATGCTGGTGAAAGGTTGACAAGTGTCATTTCATACAATATACTAAAAATAGTATTTTTGCATACTTTTCGATCAGAACACTAAAAGTGACAAATGTCGTGATAATGAACATGTTGTTAAGAACATCTGATAAAAATGGATTTATTTGAAAAATTAAAGGAACTTACTGTTGGTACAAGTGTAATAAAAAACTGAGAACCATTTGTATTTGGCCCGGCATTAGCCATACTACATGTATATGGTCGATCGTGTCGTAACGTGGGATGAAATTCATCTTCAAATTCTCCACCCCAGATTGATTCTCCCCCTGTACCATTACCTGTAATATAAAACACAGATCCTTAAACTGAGTCATAGATATATGGGTGAATTGTGGAAATATCGAAGTGTGAACTGAACTTTAATCTATTTAATTGTGCTACACAGAGATTATGAAAGGACTTAAGTATATAAAAAAAGGCCAATCCCAATAATATTTTAGAGAATAAAACGGTTTAATTTTGTGTAATAAGCCCGTAAAAGTTTAACTTCTACTCAAGGCAAACATGGTTTAATTTTATTTAAATAATTTGCTTGCGCGTAGGGGTCTTTAGCAGTGGGAGTAAACCGGAGGGCCCGTAAAAAAAAACCCCTGTGGCTGGACAGGCGACCCTACTCCTTGTCACGTACAACCAGGGATTTGATACCACACCAGTTGACTCAATGACAGACTTTATGCTACAGCGCGCAATTGCTAACCATTCAATCATCCAATCCCCCCTGCTAGTTATAAATATTTCATGAGTGATAATATTACCTGCAGGATCACCAGTTTGTATCATAAAACCTTTAATAACACGATGAAAAACATGATTATTAAAATAACTATTTCTACTATGTACACAGAAATTCTCTACTGTCTTTGGACACCTGAAATAGAAAAGAAATGCTATAATATGTTGATTTTTTTTCTATAAGAGGTATTTTATTCACTATAAATGAATCGGATGTCAGGGAACTGATAAAATATCTATGTCAGTGCAATAACCTTAAGATTTAAACAAAATTTTTTCAGATTATTTATATACACTTGATGCAGTAACAAAAGAGAGAGAGAGAGAGAGAGAGAGAGAGGTCCTCTCAACACAAACTACCTCATTTTGAAACTAAAATGTGGTTCAATTTTATTTCAATAATTGGCTAGCGCGTAAGGGTCTTTAGCAGTGGAAGGAAACCGGAAGACCCAAAGAAAACCCACAATGTTGAACAGGTGACCCTACTCTTTGTCACGTACAACCAGGGAATCGAAACCACATCAGTTGACTCAATGACGACCTTATGATACAGCGTGCACGTGCTAACCATTTGGCCATCCAACTGCCATGATACAGTAATAATCATTGCAATATATACTGATATTTGTGACTGTCGTATGTTTGTCTGTCTGTCCCAAGGCTGGAATTTGGTGTATAATGATACCTTGGACCGGAAAGTAACATAAGCTAGGTGACGTTATAGTATGCTACTTTCAACCCATGCAACGCTGGGTCATCCACTAGTGCTTATATAAAACTGCTTCGCTAATAGGATTATATGAATATTAAGGAGCTGGTAATGTTTCTATAATATGTTGCAAACTGGGATTCAATTTGGGAAGCAAAATTTGTGTAGTGTCTGTGTTCTTTCTATTTATATTAGGCTTACCAAAAAATTGGGTATTTTGATTAGAATAAAGGTAGATGCATCAAAATATAAATTTAAAATCAAATCTTTAGAATCTTTTCCTTTTGAAATGTAAAAACTTACTCTTTATGGAAGAGTTTAATATGAATATCTCCCATCGTTGTATGTAAAATACAGTGATCTGATATACTCGTATATGCTACATCCTATAATAAATATATAACAAACATTAATATTAACAAATACAGAATATACGAACTGGCTGAAAAGTTCTAAGCCTGAAAAGGATAGATCAATTGGGTTGATCAAAACTCTTGTCGCTAACAAGTACAATCATTGAATGAATCATAGACTTAATAACTGCATCTGTGGTGTTATTATTGTCTTCATGCCAGATCATCCGGTGAACCTACGCATTAAAATCACCAGAAATGAACAAAACTGGCTATTGGACAGTCATCAAGTACCTCAACTGAAAGAACTAACACCAGCACAGATATGTGCCGCTTTGAAGCAGACCCTGATAATCTTTTGGCCAGATCTGTAACCATGGATGAGATCTGTTTCCAAAAAGGAACTAGCTGGTTGTCAAGTTCCTAGTAATGATGACGTCATATTCAGCTGTGAACGACTTTTTTAAGGGTGGCTGAAGAAGATTTCTTCCTGATCGGCATCCAGGCCTAGCAACATCGTTGGCAAATGCGTGTACACCTCGAAAGGAACTATGTAGAAAAATAAGTGAAAACCATCGACTTTGAACAGGTCTTTCACAAGCAGACTTAAAACTTTTCAGACAGCCCTCATAATAATAAATATCTAGCAATTTATATAATCATAAAAATTAAAAAATACAGAATAATAAAAAATATGATTAAATTTAATTGTGTTATTAAAGAACAAGAGAAATTTTGTTTTAAAAATTGGAGCCATTCATTATTATTAGAGTTTGACTCAATTACTGGAACGATGTGCACTAAAACCATGCAATTTTTAGTTTTCCTGAAACACCTCGGACTAACCCCGTCTGCACCTTATCTACTGAAAAATATGGTACCTCTGCTGGCTCTACCATTACGTGGATTACAATTTTTCGTTTTTCTCTTTTCACATTTTTCAGGGTATATAAAAGTACCTTGTTTAGTAGAGTTAAAATACTAACCTGTGTAGCAGCCACAATTTCTTCTTTAGATGGTTTCTCATTGAATATATCTCTTTCATTACAAACACTGAAATATATAATAAAAACAGGTCAAGATATCTCCCTTAATTCTATACAAAACTACCCTGTATTGTCAACATTGGTCTGCTTAAAGGGTGATTCCAGCAATCCTGTCTTTATTAGCCCAGTCGGGGGAGAAAAGTAGGACATCAAAAACCCAAATCATTTTATTTCAACACCCGACAAAATACTTCATCAGATAGAAACTGAGTTACAAGTATAACAGTAGTCAGTACAGCAGTAAATAGTCAGCTCAGTTAACATCCCAAATAAAACCAGACATATCCTATGATCGAGGCATAGGCATATTCTGTCTCATGCATGACACCCAGCAATCTCTTAAATATTTTGTGACTTAGCATATTTGCTAGGAATTTCTAAATGATATTTAGAATAGAGAGAGGGAGCGAGAGAAATAGGGTTTAATGTCCACTCAACACAAACTAAGTCATTTTGGGACTAACACATGGTTCAATTTCATTTCAATAATTCACTTGTGTGTAGGGGTCTTTAGCAGTGGGAGGAAACTGGAGGACCTGGAGAAACCCCTTGGAGGTTGGACAGGAGACATATTAGAATAAGATGCTCATATAAATATAATTTCTGGTGCTTTACAAATGATATAACAGACAACAAACACAAGTAAAACCTGAGTTATAAAACATAGAAAATTTTAAATTACTTCTTCTCACACAAAGATAACTTAATCCAAAATATTCTATATTTAGGCATTTCTTAGCAATAAACCCTAAATTCTTGACAATAATTAATATTTTAGCATTTTATGAACCAATTTCACATACTCATTTCAAACAAAGAAACTCTGTTTCGTAACATACCTTCTCGAATCAGAAGCCTCTCGTCTAGAAAACATGTAAAATCTGTTCTTTTTATGAGCTGTAGTAAAGATAATAGGATCATTTGTTGCGTTCTGTAACAATGGGTTATCAGCCGCTACCATATCCACATCTACTGCTGCTTTAGCCTTCTTACCCGTACCTTGAAACATGGCTAATTGGACGAATCGAATATTCTCAGGTTTACCAATAAACCTTACACATTGGTTAGTGTACAGATTTATAACTAAAAAATAAATTAATAACACAATTTTGTTCACAATAAATTATAATCAAATTGATTATTATTCCTGCACACATATTGTAGACTTTATTTTGATATGTTGTGCTATATAAAACTGCAGAAATTATTTTTCTTTAACATTTCATTAAGAGAGACCGAGAGACGGCTAGAGAGACCTTAAGGTCCTCTCCACACAAACTAGATCATTTCGGGACTAACAAATAGTTCAATTTTATTTCAATAATTTGCTTGCACGTGGGTGTCTTTAGCAGTGGGAGGAAACTGGAGGACCTGGGAAAAACCCATGAGGTTGGACCATCGATTCTACACCTTGTCATGTTCAGCCTGGGAATCAAAACTATGCCAGTTGATTCACTGACCTTATGTTGCAACGCGCATGTGCTAACCATTTGGCCATCCAAACCCCATTTAATTAAGAAAACAAAAATTAATACATCACCAAAAGATGTAGGTGATGCTGGCTTAATGCTGAATATTGCAAAATTTCCAGTTCATAATATCTTTGTATTTACTGAACAGAACTGGAATCATTTTTGGACTGATATTCCTTTTAGAGATTGTAGTTTGCAAGGGATTCTAAATCTTCTCAAATGACGAGAGAGCAATGGAGTTTAAAGTCCACTCGACACAAACTGGGGTCCTTTCGGGACAAACAAATCGTTCAATTCCACAGCAGTGGGAGGAAACCGGAGGACCGGAGAAAATCCATGAGGTTGTCACATACAAGGTGGGAATAGAAACCACACCACTTGACTTAATGACAGACCTTGTGATGTAATGCACACGCTTTACCCCATACAGCACTTAAACAATACAGAATATGTGTCCTTACCTTTAATTCCTAACATTGTAGCATATAAAATAAAATTACCACTTTCATCAAAAACTGAAATACAAAAAAAACAAACTAAAAAAACGTGTAATAATAATGTTCTATAGTAAACCTTTATAGTATTATTCTTTTATGTTTTCTTTTTTAAAAAAAACAAAAACTTCTGTATTCTATTACATCAATAGTCTTCTGCTTTTTGAAAAGGGGGTCAGGGTAATCAAACCAGTACCCAAGTTCACAAAACTATTATTGTTTTAATGTATCAAAAACATAAATAAGAAACTATATTCAAAGTTTTGTGCTTCTGGGCCAAGGACAAATCTCATAAACAGTGACTGAAAGCTGCGGGAATTTATAACTGAAAATGCTTTGAGAGAGATGGGTTTTACTTCCACTCAACACAAACTTGGTCATTTTGGGACAAACATCTGATATAATTTCATTTCAATAATTTGCTTGTGAGTAGGGGTCTTTAGCAGTGGGAGGAAATCGGAGGAACTGGGGAAAACCCACAAGATCGACAGGTGACCCTACTTCTTGTCATGTACAAGCAGGGAATTTAAACCACGGCACCTGACTCAATTACAGACCTTATGATTTCACAGACTTGCGTTAATCCACTAGACTACCCAACCCCCTGTAAGTATCTTCAGTTCATTGTAGCAGTTGTTGAGGATAACCTCATTCTCCGCGCAGTGTTGCGTTTGATTAGAGGTAATCCAACTACACACTGCTATTATGAGTGGATATTGTTGTTTTAAATTTTGATTTGTCAGTAGTCCGTCTACCAACCAATCACTAGCTGCCAATATTGGACCAAATACGTTTACATAACGTTACGTCATGACTCACGATTTTATTATGCCTAATTAACCCGTGCATAGCAGAATACTGCAGTAAAACTAATTGCGTGACAAACGAGGCTATCAAGTCTAGGGCTGGGTAAAATATCGATATAAATCGATAGTATCGATTGGACGGCCCAGAAAAGCACTATCGATAGCGGTGGGTTACTATCGATTATGGCTCTTCGTCTATTTTTCTTGCGTCTGAAATGTTAATGTTTTCTTTCAGTTAATCATAATACACCGCTCACTTTAATTACTATCAAGTATCAATGTAACACATAACAAAATTGTGACTGCTTATTGAACAGCCGTTTTCATAAATTCACTCGTTACTTTAGTTTTGAAGAAATTATTGTTGAATATCGCTAAATCAGAGATACCCGGATGTGTAAATAAAGTTAGAGTTATTTCCCTTTGCAAGCTTCAGAATTCGTCTGTACAGTTCACTATTTCTGTACGTGTGCCTCAGAAATAGAGTACCCGGTACAATAAATAGCAAACATGGACGACAAAACGCTTGTTGATTTTCACGGCAAAGCTAAAAGTGCTGTGGAAGCACTTTGGGTTTTAGACAGAAGCAAACGATCTTTCGCAACTTCGTATGGTTTTGAACATTGAACTTACACTGTATCCAGTCTTGATGACGACCGTGAAAATAAGTTTGTTTTCGATACTATCGATTATCGACCGACATTTCATTGCCGATTATCGATATTAAAAATCACTATCGATACCCAGCCCTAATCAAGTCGACTGAAATGTAAACAATACTGTTTGGAAACGAACATACTTTCACCGTTTTGAATACCTTAAATCACTGTCCAAAGTTTTGGGGAAGACCCAGATTAAACGAAAGACTGTCATGTTGCTTTACTTAAGTGATAGCTTTCATTGAACGGAAAGAATAGACACACTCACGCATAAGTTCAAGAAACAGACGCTATTCCAGCAATGGCCAGAGAGGTATTTCTCGGGCCATTGCTTCAGGAAGATGGGATAACCTATACTTACTAATATTCGATAATGAAAATGATTCTGATTTCTCAAACTCTTTTTCAACAGCCAAACGTCGGGCAAACTCCATACTTGGCAAAACTTGTTTCATCTAAAATACATATGTACAACAGCAAATAGTAACAATTTTAACTAACAGATAATTCATCATACTATTCAGCATATTTCAGGTGATGAAATAGTTCTCAAGTTAAGGACAGTCTACTCAAGCGAGCATGGGCAACGGAAATCTTAAAGCATTTTTACAGAATCTGACCATGCGATATAAATGGGGGAAAAAAATTATGTTTGTATAAAGCCTCTTTATTTCAACTTCCAACAGTCAAGGGTTCGTCTACATGCATGCCAATGTGTACACGTGACTTCTGTTTTTTGTCCCATCCAAATGACTACACATTGTTCACAAAGCCACTATTGCTTCCCTTATAGAAAACAAATATGAGTATTATAAGGACCAAGAAACAAGCATGACATCATTAACAGCCTGGAATTGTGATGTCATATCCAAAATCAAAGTATGTCAATCAATGTCCATTAGTCCAAGGAACAAGCCTGCTAAGTTTCATGTTCATCGTACTTGAATGGATGGAGCCATGGGCTTTTTTGAGGATCATCAGCCCTAATAATAAGATGTGTAGAGCTTGGGCCCAGCTTCTGGTCCAAAAACAATCTGACACTTGCATTAGTTGGCTGGACATCTTCAGTATCCCCAGTGGTTTCATTTTGTTCTACTCCACTATACTCTGGAATAACTTGGGATACCAAAGATGTTTATCGGACTGATTGTTAATCACACTTCGTTTTACTAAGGAGATAAACACCCCCTGTCCAATAGACATGTCCTGAGATCATTAGGACCCAAAACGTGTCAGCATGTTACAATCCACTATACCCTGGGTTCACTGAGAATGTTTATCAGACTGATTGTCAGTCTAATGGACTGTAGTTTAATTAAATAATAACAATAATATGTACATCTATATTGCGCACATTTCCATGCTAGTATGCATGCTCACGGCACTAAACAGACTGAGTGTCATAATAGGCCGTAAATAGATGAGTTTTTAAGTCAGTTTTGAATATTTCTAGGCTGGGTGACAGTTTAATGAATTCCAGAGAACAAAAGATCTGTATCCAAATAATTAGTAATAATAACTCACCTCTTGAACTTCATTATACTGTTTTATTGTTTCATCAAGTACCTTGGTCAGTTTACCAGTAGCAAATCTAAAAATCCTCACCTGTAAAATCAAGCAACAATTCTGATTACTAAATAGATGTAACTGTAAATAACTAGAAGCTGTTCCCTCTCAGGCCCTACATCCAACACCATTGAGAAACACACTGGAATTGAACATGGGACCTCTAGGTTACCAAGGCAGAGTTTCACCTACTCAGTAGGCCCACATATTTCCTGAAAATGTTGTTTAATACCATGAAGTTTGATGAATATATTTACCTTTTTATCTGTTGCTATGGTAGCCATTAGTTTGCCATCAGGGGAAAATGATACACTAGTAGGTAACGATTTACACTGTTAAAAAAACACATACCAATGTTTACATATGTAAAATCAAAGAAATATCTTTAATTAAATTTCTATTACGGAAAATGGTAAGAAAAGGGCAATTTCTGCTGAAAATATTATATGGTTAGCTTAATTTGTAAATAATATAAATGAACTTCTGAACACTGTATATATAATGTGCTTACATTATATTTGTGATAAGTTTTATTTAGGGTTTTTTGTTAGGTTTGCATTTTATTATAAGAATTCAAAACCAATATGTGGATGCCATCAAATTGAGGTAAAAAAAAAAAACATGCAGACATCAAATCTGGAAGTCCTCATTACCTTCATAAAATCATATAAATCTGTATCTGTTTTATACTGCCAGTTCAAAGTTTTAGGAAAATTATAATCATATTTAGGTCCTGTCCATACTTCTAACATACCACCAGAATCTAACGACACCACCACTTCAAATACAGGATTATACTGAAATAGAGAGAGAGAGAGAGAGCGGTAAACATCAGTCATTTTGGGACTAACACATGGTTCAATTTTATTTCACTAATATCCTTGCACGATGAGGTTGTTAGCATTGGGTGGAAACCGGATGACACAGAAGATACGAGATTGGACAGACAACCCTACTCCTTGTCACGTACAAGCGAGGAATCAAAACCCTGCCACTTGAATGAATGACGGACATTCTGATACAACACGCATACATTAGCCATTTGCCCCTCATACAATAGGGCACAGATCATCAAATGAAATATTATTTATCTTATGTAAACTTATCTACTACATATAATTCATTAAGAGAGAGAAATGGGGTTTAACGTCCACTCGACACAAACTAGGTCATTTCGGGACTAACATATGGTTTAATTTTTATTTCAATAATTCGCTTGCGCGTAGGGGTCTTTAGCAGTGGGAGGAAACCGGAGTGCCCGGAGGAGACCCACGAGGTTGAGAAGGCGCCCCTATCTCCATGCCACATACGCTCACACCAGGGCTCGAAACCACAGCCGCAATTTAGCCAGAGGTGACCAGCCAGCTAGAGGTCTAAGCGAGGCACTCTAGACCACTAGGCCATCCCAACCCCCCTATAATTCATTAAATAAGCATCACTAATTGGTTTATTGAAAGTAAAATCAACATAATAAAGTTGTCTATTATTTACCTTGATATGTGTGACAGGTTTATAATGTAATTTATCTACGGTATGTAGAGGAGTACTTGTACCAGTACCATCATATACATGTATATTATTGGTGCCATCTTCAGATCTATCAACACAGAAAATGTTTTATAAACAATATACTCCTGCAAATTACCTGTTTTATAAATATTCATACAAATATGATAGATTTCTAAAACCTATTCATAAGTAGCAAAACCGAGAGAATGAGCCATAAATATCTTTAATTCTTAAACTAAGCAGTTTTGTCGAGACACTTGAGTATACTCTGTACGTTTTTATATTACATGACATATTTACTTACACAGCCATTGCAGCTATAGCATCGCCAGCAGCAAAAATCCAAGCACAAGCTTTTGGTTGATAACCTAATTTTAACATGTTGATCATATCTGAAATAGAGATATATAATACATAAAACTAATAAATTATGCTGTACTCCTCTTAACTCTAAACACAAGAGAGAGAGAGAGTCATTTTGGAAATAGCATATGATTAATTCTTATTTCAATATCTCACTTGTGCATACTGGGAGGAAACTTGAGGACCCGGAGAAAACCCACGAGAGTGGACAGGCAACTCTACTCCTTGTCACATACAACCAGGGAATCAAAACCATGCCGTTAACTCAATGACAGACCTTATGATACAGCATGCACATGCTAACCATTCGGCCATCCAACGGATTTACAAATTAATGCAACTGGTGGTAGCACAAATCTAATTTCTTGCACAATCTGATTAAAACACAGATCCTATTTCGTTTCGTTTATTGTAGTTCTTCATTTCATTTTACTTGTCTTTAATACACTTGGATCTGGAAGAGTTGTTATATAACTTGCGTTCTGGTTGATATAACGGATTAGCCAATGAAGCGGTCTGTCACAGTGAGTTCTTTCGTGTGGTGCATAGAACTGTGGGTAGCCTACGAGAAACATCAATGTGGATTGGTTAATCAAGTATCTGACATCATAGGGTCCAAAGCCACCTGTATTACCTCTGACGCAACCTTCCACTACAACTGGTCAGATCTTTATAAAATGGAGGCCATCGAAAGCATTCAAAACAAAAGGAAATATAGATCTGTATCTTAATCAGATTGTTTCTAAGAAACATTAATTTCTTGTTTTACAATATTTAAGATATGGCCACCTATTTCACGTCAAGATACCTGTGTACTGTAACTTCCACTTACCAAAATTAACCACATCAAATACTTTCGCTGTTTTATCATCTGCTACTGTACAACAGTATTCTCCATTAACGCTTAAATTCATATCAACAATGGCCCCTGGAATAACATATTATAAATAAATCAGAGGTAATGTAAAGTTACACATAATCATTTAATTTGCGCTTTTGTTCCATAAAAATGTCTAGTTGTTTGAAATGAATGGTGTGATAAACCAAGGTCCTGTGTAAACATCACCTGACAGTTGGAAATTTGGAATTCAACTGCTGTTGGGGAAAAATTACCCTCATAGCACCTTCACTGTATGACACATGCCTGTCTTCATTAGCCCATCTGATGCAATTCCACTGTTTGAAAACATTTTAACTGTGTTTGTGCCTTATGCTAAAAAAAACAATGGTTGATTGACCCTTTAACTACTGGTCACTACATTTACCATGAGCTTACTGTGCCTATTTCTAATTGTAGTCGATTCTAATTCCCACAGAAAGAGATAACCTAGTGAACAGGCTCTTCATACTACAATAGGATCTGGGAGAGTTGTTATCATTGATGTGTTCTACATGATGTGAGGGATTAGCCAATTAAATAATCTGTTACAGCGAGCTCTTGACCTTTTGATGCACAGGACTGTGGGTAAACCACTAGAAACACCAATGCTGATAGATTAATAATGTCTGACATCATAGGGTCAAAAGCCACTCATTTGACTCTTGATGTGAACTTCCACTATAAAATGTTAGATTTTCACGTAGAGTCGTAGGCCATCAAAACAAAACAAAATATAGATCTTTATTTTAATCAGATGGGTTACCTAAATGGCTTCTAAAATGCTTCACAAACTCTATTCCTTCTTCTTCAGTTTTCTTCCAGAATTTAACATGACCATCATTACTAGTGGTAATAATAAAACCATTTCTGTTAAAAAGAAATTAAATTCATTTGTTAGACACAAAATATAAATATAAGGCAAAATATGTCTCAGGATAAAAATGCTACTGGGGGACTTAAATTCTACCGAAAAAAACTAAATATTTCATTGCAATTTTTATTCAATCCAGATGTAATTTATCAAATTTATATTTCTTCAAAAAAATTTAAACTTGTTTGTTAGACACAAAATATAAAAATAAGGCAAAATATGTCTCAGGATAAAAATGCTGTGGGGAGACTTAAATTCTACTGAAAAAAACTAAATATTTCCTTGCAATTTTCATTTAATCCAGATATAATTTATCAAATTTAACTTCTGCAAAAACATTTCTCACTACAATTCAATAGTCCTCAGGAAAACCGACTGTGTAGTTAAATTGCAAGTACTAAATTAAAGTTTACTGTTTTCTGTTTGAATGTGATTTAGTATTGTACATAATATAAACAATATTTCGTTCCTTCTGTCTGTATTAGTATTGTGCTTGATAACGACAAGAGAATCATTGTTGAAACTTAGCTTTAATAGAAATACAATAATTGTTATTCACAGAACTGTTGTGTTTATTTTACTATTTTCATTTGAGAAAGGTATTCATACTTGGCACATGCAACATGTGTAACAGCCTCTCGGTGCATATAACTCAACTCATAATACTCGGCATTTGGCATGTTATCCAGGTAAACTTGTTCATACTCCAAAACTGAAAATAAAAGGAATATTTAGAGATCATCATCAATAAAAAAACATATATATGAAGCTATTAGATAATCCAGATTACACAAATTTTCAAATAAAAGTTTGTGAGCTCTGGTAGAGAGAGCAAGAAATGGGCTTTCACGTCCACTCAACACAATCTAGGTCATTTCAGAACTAACATACGGTTCAATTTAATCTCAATAGTTCACTTGCACGTAGGGGTCTTTAAAAGTGGGAGAAAACCAGAGGACCCGAAGAAAAACAGAGGACCTGGAGAAAACCCATGAGGTTGGTGTAAGCCCTTGCCCCTTGGAAATGTCTGTCCAAAAATCCAATTTAGTCAGTGTGAAACCGTATAATCAAATCTTATATGTTGCCCCTGCGATATATAAAAGGACTAGAAAAACTGATTGGACTTGAAAGAAGGGGATAAAAAATGTATTTGGGTTTGTGGTATAAATGAAATGTGGAGTGGTCGTGGAAATACTTGAGGAATGGATGGATATTACAGTGGTGGAGGGAGACAGTAATACTATACAGTGGGCTAAAGTGGTCCTAATTAAAGTTTATTACCTTTACGTTTCTTCTGTTTGACTGCCTCGTCCGGCATTGGGCCGATACAGACCTCATCTTCATTTGTTGGTTCATCGTCCGCTTTTCGTTTTGTAGTTTCCGCCATGTTGAAAGACTTTCAAGTCCTGATCATCCAGACTGCCATTGACATTTCTATCAAAACGAATGTCTGGATAAAATGTCTATATTATGTATACCTTACTAATCTTCTACACTAAAGCGATTCATAAGCGGAGGTAACCCATGCTTAATAGGGGAGACAACACAGTAATAGGCCTCAAAAAAATCTTTTTAAAGGGACAATAAAATAACATTCTTGCTGGCTTGGTAGCTCCAGAAAATAAATAATACTCTTATTCTAAGTACTAGATGTGTAAATGTCCTACCTGTTGTGTAAATTATCCATTACACCCTATTTTATTTGTCCAGAGGGTTCGAAAATATTTTAAAATCCAAGTCACATTTGAAAAGGTTTACGTTAGACTTTTCAAATCAATTGGTTGAATTTTTCCAATTTTTTAAATTAGGTGTGTTAAGATGAAATTTATATCATCATTTAATTGAAATATTCTAAAATAATACGATTTGTTGACCAGAATGAAGATTGGGACATATTTTTCAGTTACAACAAGAGTGTTATTGGGGCTTTAAGCAAATTTTTAACAGATCACAATAACTGAACAGAAGCCCTGAGATATGTCCCAGATTCCCATACAATCTAATTTAAACTGTATTGTCAAGTTGGGACCGATTATCTCCATTAATCAATCACCAGCATAATGAATCGCTGATTGTGCGATAATACCTACAAACCCACTTTTCCCGAGATTCCGTCCAATTTAATGAATTTCGTTTACATTTTAAAAACAAAGTATTCTTCATGGTCAAGCAGTAACAGCAAGAAGGCGGAAAACGGAAAGTTTGAACCCCAAACACTTAAAATACCAGGGATGGATCAAGGAATTTTGTAGGGGTGGAGGGTGCCCGGTACACAAGACAATGAATCTTACCCCCCCCCCCGCCCCCCGCGCACACACACACACACCACCAGCCTTGAACATTTTAAAGCAATACATGGTCTCTATCGTCATTTGGGCGGCGTATATAAATACAGCTTCTTAAAGAGAGAAATCCAACATCCCGTTTGACGTCAATTTTTATAATGAATTAATAGGATGATATTGACATTGTGATTCAATTTCATTGATGCAATGCATTGATTGTGATATCACGTATGCCTCTATCATTATCTCGCGCTTTGAAAGCCTACCCCACCAACCATCTGATGATAAAGGCTAAAGCACTTTGCTCATAAAAAGTTTGATTTTACAAGTTTGTATGCAACCTGTTTCACGGAGAATTACTAACGAAATATCCCTGTAACGGATGACTGTCTAAAACACGTGCGTTGACTTGCACGCCTCGTAGTCATTGGCTCAACGGCTCGTGCAACGTTTACTTAACACCTAACTGCTTCGGGCAAAATGATGCATTTTACTCATTTTAATACCCATTTACACTAAATAGGAATTATTTTTTAACTACAAATACTTCAAACGTCTTTATTTATTTTTCTTTTACCTCAAAAAAATGTTTGAGAATTTAATTTGTCGGAGTAAAAAAGTTAATATGCCGTACTCATTAAGCCTCGTCAATGTCATGCTTATCAGTGATTGTAGCGGCCAAGCGAATATTCACTGCGGGATCAGTTTGGTTTGTATGTAGCTGAACTTGGGTGAGGGGAACCCCCTTCCCCCACCTCTGGATTCGCTCCTGAATACTGTAAATCAATCTGAAACCTATTCTATTCACGATATTAAACTATAATATTATATACCTTATAGGCTATTTCACTCGACCGTTAAACATTCATTACCAAAAAAAAGTTAAATAACGACTACGCCATGGCTATTTATTTTATCTGCACTTTTTGTTAAATATGAAACAAAATTAAATATGTTTTCTGCAGCAATTGGGATAGTGAAGCCGGGCATGTAATGTGCTATAAGGAAGTTTTGGCCTGGCATGCAGCGGATCCGTTTACTCGTCGCTGATTTATTGTCCACCCGGAACGACTTGACGCTTTTCCTAGCCATGACCCCCGGTGGTTCCGAAGATGTTTCTTATTGCACTATCTAACACACAAAACAGTCTACTCGTACATTTTGATTTATTAAGAAATTCATCCTTATAAGATATTATAGAAGTAGATTTCACAAATATAAGCGTCTTTAATTAATTAAGAACTTATTTGGGTTATGAAATATCAATACCAAGCATAGCACAGTTTGCTAATTATTCCTTCCCAAAAATCTCAAATGTTTGGTTTAAAGATCCATTATGTAAGATTTCTATAAATAACTAACAGTTCTCGCGATAATAGCTTTTTAAAAAAAAAGAGAGTGTAAAGAGAATCTATTGAAAATTTCAGTCAAATTGCGGCATTCGCGCGGAGTTAAGGCCGTTTAAAGAATAATGTAGTCTCGGTTGCCATTGCTATCGTTGCTACGATAATAAACAGTCTTGATAATCCTTTCGGGCCCGTAGCCAGCTCATAAAATTTGGAGGGGGGGCTGAGGATGTGGCCGGCTAAGAATACTCCTAAGAAATCACTATTGTTGGCGAAATTTTTTTTTTTTTTTTTTGGGGGGGGGGGGGGGAATCCGTTAAACATCTCAACCACCCGGTGATCCAGAGAGATGATTATGAGATTAACATGTGAATAAATGTCTAATTAATGATTTATTGAACACTTCAGGCAATACAAAATATCTGCAGTAAGCAGATTTTAAGGTTTAGCTCTCACATAATGCAGCTTTAAAGTTAACATGGAGTCTTGTCCGGGATTTCGTTAAGAATGGAATATAAAAATGTCCAGATTCAGAAATGCCATAGAGCTGAGAGGTAAAACAGCTGCATATTCGGGAAATAGTCCAATGAAATAATGGATAATAATTGTAGTTTTAAGTTTATCGCTTGGACTGATAACCCGACATAACTTCCGAAAATGAAAAGTTTTTAACCCGTTGTTCCAGAGCGTTTTGTTTGATGCGTAAAGTCTGCAATCTTTTCTGTCTTAGTTTTTTGTATCGGTCGTGTGGAGTTGTTTCGTCACAAATAATTCGATCTTGTTCATCTGCCGCAGTCACAAGAAGAAATTCATTTCGTGAGCTACGTCTAGTGTCCGAAAATAATTTTGGTAATCGAACAGAATTCGACCTATTTGAATTATTATCGGCTTTTGATAACTCGTTTACACCAGTTGCGTCTTCGGATTCTTCATTTAATTTTTCAACTTTCAAAATATGACACAGCAAAGAATCTTCAAATATGTCTTCCATTGATGGCCTTAGCTTTATTCTTTCTCTTGAAAGTTTTTGTGGCGGCAGTGGACTGTCTGATTTCAGGAGTTCCCTTTTTGCAGCTTCTATATCGACAACTTCTTGTTTCATTCTAAGCATTTTATGTTCTAAACTTAGGATCTCCAATTCTTCCTCTACATTCAAGACGGGTTTATTTCTTTTTGTGACGCGCTGCAAAAACCCACGTTTCCTGGATTCCAGCGACGCCATGTTGACCTTCTGTACGTTCGCCAAACCCCGTAACTTTATTTTCAAAGACTTTCTCAAATCTAATTGCAAACGAAATAATTCCCTTGATCGAAGCAACTCGTAGAGCTCATGGTCATTCACATAATTTTCCTTTTTACCAATTCGAAATGGGTTGAATATCTTTTCCTTTTTGGGTTGGTACATATTTGTCGGCTAGGTGAGCTGAAATTATTTCAAATCTTTATTTAATTACGAACAGTTTGTTTTACATCTGGCATCTCTTAATTTCATCATTTTATTCCGGGCTCCGGACAATTTTCGAAGTTGAAAGATCAAGTGATACGAGTACAATTTTATGGATAACAATCACTTTGCCTGATAACGACAAGAGGATATGTCTTGTTGTGTTGAAACGTTGCACTATTAAAGTTGCTATAGTGATTGTTATCTATAAAGTTTTGCTCGTGTTTTTTCAGTGTTATTTCTATCACTAAATGCCTTATAAACAATATGCCTGATATGACGAATTTGTCTTTTCGTATTGTGGACAGGGGTTGGGTTAGCATTGGTTCCATTACTGGTGTCTTCCAGTTTACTCCAGCCACAGAGTTCCTGGCCTATAGCTACCTTAATTTACACACAAATCGACCGAAACTGTAGTGCACATAGCTGAGTATAGAAAAAACCAATTCCCATTGAAATAATTGTGAAGCTTTGCCGCATAATTATACTATTTGGCGAAACCCAACTGCTATAATGCGAAATTTCAAATGACCGGGCAGCTTGCACATTACAAAGAAAAACTGTTCAGTAACTATGTTAGTGGTCCAGTCTTCACTATTTACTTATTTGAATACAAACTGTAATGATAGAGAGAGAGGAGAATAGGGTTTAACGTCCACTCAACACAAACTAACTGTAATGTAATGATATGTGTTGGTAATTATGCGTTTGAACCTATTTGATTTTGCGTAAGGACTCTTTGACTGTATCAATTGTAGCATTAAACACACAGTTTAACGTTAATAGTAGCTAGGGTTGGGTGACCGAATGGTCTAACGGGGCGCATTCGATCACAAAGTCTGTCAATGAGTCAAGAGACGCCCCCCCCCACGCCTATAACACGCGCAAGCGAATTATGGAAAAGACAACTGATATTGGTACACTTATATATCTTTTTCAACCTATCTCTGAAAGTTTTTAAAAGTGTAAAATATTTATATTTGCATAAAGTTTAATATTAAGGGCAAAATGACAATCGTTTTATTCTTTAAGGACTAATTCTTGTGAACACAATTTATCGGACATGCCTAAAACAATGACCGTTTGAATTTCATTTTTTAAAAAAAAAAAAAAAAAAAATACAAATCTTCAATATTTTATGCCCGTGAAAATTTCGTTCAATTACCATTAATTCAAATTATATTCTAAAGAACTCAAAAGCGGTGAAAAAGAAATATGATTAATGTACATGCCTAAAAGAAGGACCATATACATTTCTCTTTTTATTTAAAAAAAAAAAAAAAAACAATCTTCAATATTTTATTCCCGTGAGAACATTTCGTTGAATTACCATTAATTCAAATTAGCCTATATTCTAAAGAACTCAAAAGCGGTAAAAAAAAATACTATTATTGTACATTCTTACCTTGTAGTTCCAATGTAGGCTAACAGAACATGTCAGAACTAAAAACATATAAACTAAATTTCCACGAGAGTAACAACAAGAATAAAATCATTTATAATTCCAATGATGTCTAATTAATTAAATCACTCACCTTCTGATCGAGAGTAAATTAATAGATCTACATGTTCTTATCTGTAACATGATTCTCCATGGAGACAAAACACATGTCATCAAAATGAGTGATTGCTTATTAAAGTTGATGCTCCATTTTTATTTAGTTTTATCATCTATAGTTCATGATCTATTTTGATTTAACCGTCGTTCCACTAATCTACTTTAAATATTACTCGACCACAATCGTAAATAGAATATCTCTTTCGTCAATGTCACGAGAGAGGGAGACAGAGAGACGGAGAGAGAGAGAGGGAGAGAGAGAGAGGGGGGGGGGCTAACGTCCACCCGACACAAACTCATGGTTCATTTTCTTTTTCAATAATACGCATGCCCGTAGGGGTCTTTAGCAGTAAGAGGACCCGGAGAAAACCCGCGCGGTTGGACAGGCGACACTAATCCTTTTTCACGTAGAACCAGGGAATCGAAACCACACCAGTTGACTAATTGACAGACCTTAAGATACAGCGCGCACCTGCTAACTATTTATCCATCCACCACCGATTTCGGTATCATTCGCCCACCAAGTGTGTGTGAAATAGCGCGTTTTAAATATTTCTACTCCGGTGTAAATATCCTTCATCCCAAGCTTTTAATACTGGCAAAAACACTTTACAGAAATATATCATATTTTTTTTTATCACATCTTGGATTTGACCAACTATAATTTTTTGACTTATGGCTTGTACATACATTATACAAGAGCTAAATCTGCCGATTGCAGGTCTTTTTTAGGCCTGAAATGTTATCTAAATTATTAATTATACATTTATTAACTTATCCATGCCATAATCAATTCTCGGTGGCATCGATAGCCTGTGATATTTACTGGATTAGAACCCGGTCTGTTGTTGCTGATTAAATTTTTTTTAAAAAAAACGGATAATCGAGCGGGCTATGTTTTTTTTATCTTACCGACTATAGTAATGATGATCGAGGCTAGGCTCAAAATTCAATCACCAACTTCTCGGTTCAGAGTGGATCAAATTGAGAGAGAGAGAGAGAGAGAGAGAGAGAGAGAGAGAGAAATGAGGTTGAACGTCCACTCGACACAAACTAGGTCATTTCGGGACTAACAAATGGTTTAATTTTATTTCAATAATTCCCTTGCGCTTCGGGGTCTTTAGCAGTGGGAGAAAACCGGAGGAAACCTACGAGGTTGAGAAGGCGCCCCTATCTCCATGCCACATACGTTCACACCAGGGATCGAAACACAGCGGCAAGCCAGAGGTGACCGGCCAGAGGTGACCGGTTCACAGTGGGTCAAATTGACCAAATATTTTCAGCAAATTCTCTTTACATTATTTAGTTTTTAATTATTATAGTGACTGCCATAATGTATTTTTAATCAAAATGTTAGCTGAAAGCCACGTGTGTATGATGGTCGCGTTTCTTTAAAAGCTTTAGGATTGACGGCATTCTTTAATGAAAAAATGAAAATAAAATATTCATCAAGTTTTCTCGCGAATGTCCAGATTTACCAGCTGATTAAGAGAGTAAAACGTGTTAGTATTATGGATCGAAAATAAAAATCGATGAATGCATTTAGTTCAATCAGTATATGCAAATCGATTTTCAATCACACACTGAGTTTTTTATTTCTTAATTTTGAATGAATAATTCAAATTATTTTATTGAATGTGGAATCGTTTAATTTATCGTTTTGAATTCCTATGATTTATATTTAAGAGAATTGCGAGTTATAAGCATCCACGAGATATTAATTTTAAAAAAATCCCCTGAAAGACGTACCTTGGGAATTCCCTTTTTTCTGTGTATTACATTACATTTTTATCCAGCCCCGGAATATCAAATAATCTCCAGGAAACCGACTTGACAACTGTTTATAGCAGCTTACAAAAATTAAATCCAGGACGCCATTCTGTCACTTAGACCCTCTTTGCTTCCTCTATATAATATACTTACCCTTCTGTTTGACATTCAATCATTGAAGTTCTGTAACCCTTTTTTTTAGAAAACGTCCTTAATCACTGACTCATTCTTTTTTTCTGTATTATTTTATGACGATATATAATTGGATCGCTATATTGATCAATGTAATATTATTATAATATGTTTAAAACATTTTACATGTTTATCTAGGTGTGGGTTATCTGGATACAGTGAAGTACCTTTCTCAAGGAAATATAATACAAAGCTTGTGTAAAATACATACCTCAATATTATTCCCATGTGGGATCAATAACTGTGCAATACGAATATCGTCATTATTCATTCTTTAAAAGATCTTGTTTCGCCAAACTGAATTTAGTTTACAATCCTGTTTCGTTTTTTATAGTTCAAAATTTCGTTTTACTTGTCTTTACTACACTAGGATCTGGAAAAGTTGTTATATTAGCGGCGTTTTGGTTAAAATGGGGGATTAGCCAATGAAACGATCTGCTAACATAGGCCTACTACGAATGCTACATGAGCACTGGGTTTTTGTTAGAATTGAAGAAAGCGATCCTACCAATGCTACTTTCAAATATAGTCTACGCCCCCCACCCCCCGCTCACCACCTCCCAAATGACTAGCAGAAGAATTTCCGAGAGCTTAACAAATCTTTAAAAGAAGGGAAGTTGAAATGATACTACAGTTAGCACATAATGATTTCGTAAGTTTTGATTATTACACGCTTTTGATAATAACATGGGGAATAAGTCAATGCATAACTCAAAACATCGATGTCGTTCCCCTTTATAGACGGGTAAACACTCCCCGGTCGGTGGGATTACTGTTACCATGGACCTTATAATACACAGCATGGCATGTTTGGTTTTATTTCGTAATTGGTACGAGATGTGATCTTGTTTTTTCGGTCAAAAGATTTAAATGTGCATTTAAGAGCTGATAGTTAAAAAACAGATAATGAAAGTCAAATTGCTTGATAGGCCGCATTCTATGGACACAAATTCTCGCTAGAAAAATATTTTCGTTCCTTCAAATTGGGTCTAGAAAAAAATTTATCGGTGAATAGTTAATATAGTAATTAGCGTTTGCTGAAATGTTCCACAAAATATTTAATAGTTCTTCGATGATATTCGTCTTTGAAATCCGGATTATTTATTGATAGTAAATTTCATTTTGCGCTGGGTCACTGGACAAGATTCGAAGCTATTCGCCGCGAAGGTGACAGGTTTTTCGACCCGAGAATGCGGCCTATAAGTCCATTTATTGGCTAGAACAGTGTTTCTCAACCAGTGTGCCGTGAGATCGTCGTAAGTGTGCCGCGAGATTTTGAACAACGCACTATATAAGCCAGTTGAAATTCGAAACACTGCAATAAAATTATTTCATAGCCGTGTTTTTCTTTTTGTTTGTTTGTCATTCTATGTGTCTTATGACTAGTCTGTGTGTACGGTTGTATGCCGTTTACGATTTGCCATGTTTTTACTTTGCAAAATTCAAATATTTTTGATATATATTTAGCTAGGTGTGCCGATATTTTTTCATGTATTCCAAGGTGTGCCGTGGAGAAAAAGGTTGAAAACCACTGGGTTATAAGAACAGTGTTGCCTCAAATTGCTTCATGCTGGTCGGTGTAATTGGCATGACTGTTATGTTATTAGTATATGCCACCCCTTGGTCTATGACAATTTTTTTCTAACATTCCAGTTCTTAATCTTTATAATAACCATGTGACAATCATCTGATAAAAACCTTGAAGAAGGCTAACCATCTTGATTTTTTTTACGTCATAGGAATCCCTAGGCTATAATTTACATTGAAATTTTCTTATTTCATGTCTGTTTGGCACAAAATGTAAATTCAAACACTCTTCTTAGATCCAATCAGATTAAAATACAGATCTATATTTCGTTTCGTTTTTTATACTTTCGATGTCCTACACTGTAATAAGATCTGACCAGTTGTAGTGGGATGTCTCGTCAGGGGTCAAACGAGCAGCTATTGACCCCTGATCAGGGTTGATGTTTCTACTGGGATACCCACATTTCCGTGCACAGAAGGTCAAGAACTCACTGCAACAAACCGTTTCATTGGCTAATCCCCTACATCAACCAGAACCTCGGTTAAATAACAACTTTCCCAGATCTTAATGTAGTAAACTCAAGTAAAACGAAATTTTGAACTATAAAAAACGAAATACAATAGGATCTGTGATTTAATCAGATTCTCTTAGATTCTCGACCAAAGGTCAATAAAATTCCTATGCAATAGAGGGAAATGTGGAAAATGAAAGAAATACTATAAATGGGCAAATTAAAGGCAAAACATATCAACATTGCTCATTCTACTTGGAGAAGAATGAATGAATAAAATGGGTATTAACGGCCTACTTTTCTGCTCTGAGAGGACCTAATGAGGTGTACTTTGAATGAAATTTTGCCTATTATAGTGAGAATTCCTAGCTCTTTATCCAATCTCCCAAAGTGTACCTTTGAGAAGATCTTTTTATACCAAATCATCAGGATTTATCTTTATTATCATTTCTTTTTATTTACAATTTTTTTCACTGAATATTCATAAAGTTCTTTGTTTACAGATTTTAATTTGGAAACTTTTGACTTGAGTTCAACAACTTCTTGAACAGCATTTATATCATTCTCATTCTGAAAAAAGAAAATAAATATATGAAGAGAGTATATATAAATTCGTTTTGATAATCACGGTCACTGTCATTATCTTCACTGTCATTGTAGGTCAGCATGCACTATGACCTACTCTTTTATCAAATTCCTACTGCTAAGGGGGGATTGAGGTGGCTAAGTGGAGGTCGTGTGTTCGATCGCTGCATTGGCCGAGAAAGTTCATCCAGATTTTCCGGCATGGTTTCTCTTTGTCAGTGATGCAGATGAGAGGACCTGACATGGACAGCTGTCTAGTCGTTCAGATAGGATGAATAATGGGGTCCTGTGTACACATCGTTGTGCACATATAAGATCCCTTGAAGTTGGAATTCGATATTAGCCCATTTCGAAGCAGAGCAATATGACGTTCAACCCTATTTCATTTCCAACAGCTAAGTAAAGGAGATCATGCCCTCCCTTAGTAGTACAGAGTCATCTTGATCAGACTGGTTACAATATACTGCTGGTGTATAAACAGAATCTTGCTATAATCAGAATGTATTCTGTGGACACCAACATTGCCAGTTGTGTTAAAATAAAGTCCTAGCATATAAAAGAATAGCAGAACTATAAGCTCACCTCTGATGGCACCGAAGACTGAGAATGCATTAATTCTAATAATGCCCTTTCATTGCTATCGTCTAATTTCTGAAATGAATTAAGTGTTATATTATAAATTCACACAGATGCGATGAAGTAAATTTCATTGTTTACTGGAATTTATCAATATTGGATACAGATCAATTCTCATCATCACAGAGTTTATTTACTAACAAAATGAAATGGGGTTTAACATCCTACTGTTCTGCTCCGAACTGGGCTAATGAAGACAGCATACACCATATGAGACAAATTTTGCCTGGACAGCAGCACTACAGCTTACTCTTATATAAAATTCCAACTGTCAGGGGATTTTTTACGCGCAAGCCAATGTGTACAGGGGACCTCGGTTTTTCATCCCATCCAAATGACTAGACAGCTGTCAGACCCTTCATCCTGCATCACTGACAAGGTGGAACATGCCGAAAAATCTGGATGAACTTTCTCGGCAAATGCAAGGATCGAACACTCGACCTACAGGCTAGCGAGCCAGCATCTTACCCATTTAGGCACCATGACCCCCAATTTCAAAGATGCATATACTTGCACTTACTCTTTTATTATTCCTAATCCTCATCTCAACACATGTTGTATGTAGATGGCGTTTAAACTGTTGTACGTGTAGAAATGGTTTACTATCTGGATTTAATACATTATATGGTGTCAGACTTATAAAAGCATTTGTAACCGCACCTGAAACATATAAATATAACATGGAGGTGATATATACTGTTTGTGGGGTATTGACCGAGAGAGAGAGAAACCTGGGGCCGTATTTATAAAAATTCTTAGAGTTTTCATAACTTTTACTCTAAGACTTCCTAAAACAACATTTAGTTCAAAGTTACTCTTTAGAAATATTTATAAAGGGTCTTAGAGTTACTTTTAACTAAATGTAAGACTTGGGTCCTAACCAAACTCTTAGCGATGTAACCATGGGAAATCCGGGGATTCCCTGAAGTTATTTATAGCTCAGTGTTGATGGAGTGATAATTTTTCCGATTAACAAACTCATCTTCATCTTGTGAAGGCGCTATCACACCAACGACACCGGGGAATCCCGCAAGTGCGTGGAACTGTCTCTTGTGTCTTTGAGTTTCCTGTTGAGATATGGACATCAATACGAATCTCTGAACAATATGCGGATCAGACAGTACATCTAACGTTTCTGCAGTCACTCTACTCACTGTAGGTTGACTGACGCCAAAATCGTCACCACTACACAGTTGCATTTTACCAGTAGCTAGGAAACGAAGCGTAATGGCGATCTTCATCTCAGCGTCGATTGAGAAATTTCATTTAGGAGGACTCGTAAGTAGATGCCAAACTAAATCTGTCACAAAAAGAATCCCACCCATGTCCATTCGATATATCCTTATCAACTCGTTATTGTTGTACTCCACTAAGAAATCTCTTCTTGTTTTAAACTCTCTTAGGCGGCGTACACGGACGCCATGTTAACCAAGATAAGAGTACTTTAACAAGTTAGGAGTGCTACAGGAGGACTCCTAAATATGTGCCATAGTTAGGAGTAATTCTTAAAGTAAAATGTTTCATAAATAGGTCTTAGGAAAATCTACAAAGTTAGGTCATTTCGAGGTTAACATATGATTCAATTTTATTTCAACAATGTGCTTGTGCATAGGAGTCTTTAGCAGTGGGAGGAAACCGGTGGACCAGGTGGAAAACCCACGAGGTTGAATGATGACAATACAAGTAAAGGTCCTAAGGATGCAGTATCTAGAATGCAGGTTACATTGAAACCACTGCAATGTCATCAAACACTTTTGAATTTCAATAATGACCTTCATGTAATTTTAAAAATGATCTGTCCCCTACAGGTTTTCACAAGAAGCAGTGGTGTGGATGGACAGAAAGGACAGGTGACTACAGGTGACTACAATATAAATGAAATGGGGATTAACATCCATTTCCTCCTCTTATTTTGATTTCAACTGTCAAAGATTCTCTTATCCTTTCGAACGCATAGCTGCTGTTTCTTGCCAGGAAATCATGCCAGAAAAACAAGATGAAATTTCTCAGCCATTACATGAATTAAACTTGGGACCTGCTAGTTAATTAGATAGCCTGCAAGTTAGTCACTGAGCCACCGCGGCACCCAACTCAACTACAATACAATTAGTCTTGGTCACCCGGAAACTCCTCGTCTTCAACGCAGAATATCTGTCTGATTGATAGAGACTATAATATAATGTGAACGTGAACATATAATTACATGGAATTGACTACACCAAATAAATCTTTGGAGTTTTTTGTTTTTGTTTTAGAGATTTGGTGTCAACTCTGTGATATGAAGGGACTCACCTTTATGATCTAATGTCCGTACACACTGACCACTGTGTATATCCCATAATTTAACTGTACTATCATCTGATCCCGATGCTAACACTGTACCATCCATAGACACACATAAACAATTTACTTGAGAACTAAAATTAAAACATACAGATTAAACACCTTCTAGGGAGAGAGAAATGGGGTTTAACGTCCACTTGACACAAACTTTGGTACTAACATATGGTTCAATTTATTTTCAATAATTTGCTTACACGTTGAGGTCTTTAGCAGTGGGAGGAAACTGGTGGCACTGGAGGCAACCTACAAGGTTGGACAGGCAACCCTATATCCTGTCGTGTACAAGCAGGGAGTAGAAACAATGCTACGCCAACGCTTTAAATCATTCACCCACCCATTCCCCTAAACAAATTTAAGGGAAAAACTAGGGCTTCCATTTCAATGATATTTGCAAGTCCTGATTGATGAGGATTGAAGACAGTGATTTGGACAATTGACCTTTCCTTTCAACAAATTTTCAGTACATTGTTCATCCATTATTTTAATTTTCCGGAGGCAGTATACATACGACATGACCTTAAGGAAATCTGGTGTTTTCGAGTGTCAACATGTACGTTAAGATCAATGTATAATTGATTAAGACTGGGAGTAGCAATTTGTTTTAAATCAAAACTCCCACATTCAGAATTTCTAATCACCTTAAATAATGTACATTTCTCCGGTTTAGTTATGTAGGATAAATGATAGGACATTAATGAAAGATCACGATGCATTATTACAAAACAACAAAAATATGATGCTTACCTGTGACCTTTAAATATATTAATTCCTTCTCCAGCTGTATTACCTATATGTCTCTCTGTTCGTATTGGCTGAAAAATGAAATATAAATGAAAAAGTCTTTAACATCCTACTTTTCTGCTCCAATTAAAAATAATCAAATAAGGAGATATCAAAATAGGATCAAAATGAAGAAAAATATATCAAAGATACATTATGGGAGATTCTCACTATAATGCTTAAAAACTACATAATGTAAAGGCAATTTGATGAAAATTTCAGTCAAATCGATCCACTGTGAACCGAGAACTAAGCGGATGAAAGTTCGGCTTAGCCTCGATCATCATTACTAAAGTCTGCAAGACAAAACTAATAGTCTCAATTATCCATTTAATGTATGTTTAATAGGGAGGAACATTACAATTGGAAAATTATTGTCTCCGCTCATGATCAGTTTTTGAATTATCGCCGTAATATCATATATACTTTTAATTCCTCAAAGCATTCCTTACCTCTCCATATAAATTAACACAGAAAATGTTTCCATTGGTCGAACCTGCAAATATTCTCATTTCTGCTGAATCCATGGAAACTGATATAATGGGAGTATCAAAGATAAAAGAACATAATAGTTCACCTGTTGCCATATCCCATAACTACAAAAAATAAACATAAAGGAATAATACAATAACAGAGAGAGAGAAAGGGGGTTTAACATGAATTCAACACAAACTAGGTCATTTCGGGACTACCATATTTTTCAATCTTATTTCAATAATATGCAAATTTACAGTGTGCTATTAGGGAAATTAAGCCCGGGCAGCAACACTATGGTTTACTCTTACATTGAATTCCAACTACCAAGGGATCTTTTGTGTGCAAGCCAATGTGTACACAGGACCTCCGTTTTATTCCCATCCAAATGACTAAACAGCTGTCCTTGTTAGACCCTCCGTCCTGCATCACTGACAAGGGGAAACCACATCGGAAAATCTGGATGAACTTTCTTGGCCAATGCAGGGATCGAACACCTGGCCTCTGGGCTAGCGAGTCAGTTTCAGCCACATGATTCCCCACCCCCACGTAATATCTAGAGTTTTAGATAGTGTGATCATAGCCTACTCTGTCTCCTGCATCACACACAAACATAAACCCATCAAGACATACCCATCGAGCCACGCAGTAATAGACAGCAAAAGTACTATCGATTCAAGTGAATGGATCTTGGTGCTGAACGTAAACACTCACTAAGCTGTACAGTCCAAGGCCTGCATGAATACAGGCTTCACTCAATATGAAAACAGGCTTACCACAGCAGGGGAGACAATCCAAAATAAGAAGGAATATTTAACCCAGTAACTTATATGTATTTATATATGATTGTCTTGGAATGCTGTTTGTCTCAGTGTGCTGTATTTCCCATTATTCGACTACTTCAGGCAGATTTGGGTAAACAGAATAGTTGTCTACCACAGACGGAGACAGAAATAAAGAGAACAATCTATTATCAAGAAACAGAACAGAATTCTTATGGGTAACAATTTCTGGTTTTTTTTCTAAAAGCACAATGTTTCGACAAGTATCCTCTAATCGTTATCAAGCACAATGATATTTAGTAAACTTGAAGAAACTATCAACAGATTTTGATATAATCAATGTGGTGGTAAAACAACATGATATTTTCTTAAAACTAATCATTTTAATCTCATGAAATTCATATACATACAATACAGAATATCAAATATTATGAATCTATGTATGTTATAGTACATATACGGAATGAAAAGGGGTTTATTTAATGAATGATGGGCATACAGCTTGCACGCCAATGTGTACAAGGGACCTAAGTTTTTTCGTTCCATCTGAATGACGATACGTTGTTCCTTGCCAGGCTCTCTATCCTCCTGTACCACTGACAAGGGAGAAAATCACGATGTATTATCTCGTTCGATGCAGGGATCGAACACTGGACCTGGGGGTTAGAGAGCTGATAGTAAATAAAACAAGTGGTGAGAAGAGAGGGGGCCAGACATCCATTTCAGGGGAGAATCCAATCAAAGAGTGAAATTAAAATTAGGAAATAATCACCGATAACATTGTTGTTTAAACTGCCTAATTCATTTGAATAAAAAGTTTATTTCATCTGTATTCCAATTTAAAGCAGCATTAGCTAAGATTTTGATAAAGAGCTGACATAATACTTCAAAAATAGGCAATGATAAAAAGAACATTTAGAAAATTTCAGTCAAATTATTTCACTCTGGGCCAAGGAATTGTCAATATAATTATAGAATAGCCTCAATTGTCATTAACGGTAACCGCATCCAACACAAAACATATTTGAATCCACTAAATATTGCAAGCATCCGATGGCACAGAGACTTGAATATGGTCTTGGTAAGTTAATTAATGTTTAATAATTTAGACAACATTTAAGGCCTAGAGAAAGGCTAGGCCCTTTACTCGAGTCTTAGGGATATAGAATGAAGAAGTTGACACAAGGCATCACAAAACCTCTGTACCCATCACATAAGACACGCTGCAAATGCCGAAATCTCAAATTATTGTTTAATCTGCCTTGGAACGATTACGTATGTCAGAGTTAGAGAAAGATGTTTCCCAATTTTCACCATCAAAACATTCGACGTTCACACTGTCAACTGTTCCAGGATCTAAACAATAATGTGTTATCCCTACTCCATCTGGGTTCGAACGAGGCGTATAAAAACTCTGAACACCACAGATTTTACAGAACTGATGCTTTGCCTGTTTTGTGTTAAATTGATAAAGTGTCAAGCTATCTTGTCCTTGAAGTAAAGTAAACTTAGAAGATGGCACAACAAAATGCACATTCTGTTTCATTTTGCAGATACTACAGTTACATGACAGGACGTTCAAATCTCTTGGAGCTAGAACTTTAAAACGTACAGCTCCACAATGACAACCTCCAAGATGTTCAACTTCCATTTCCAAAGCACTCTCTAGTTTCCTTTATATAACTTATTATAAATTGTTTCACAATTCTAATAATAACAAAACCAAATTTCTGAAGTTGGTTACAATACTTCTTACTGAACAAGGCCTATTAATACAACAGCTGAAAGCCTATCTCCACATGCTAACAGTATATGTGTAATACATGAATCACACAAGCTAGAGTATAACTTACTAGAACTCAGTATACTTTTTATATAAGTGACCTAGTTCACTCTTCAATGGCAATTCACAATTGACTTAAAGATACACTATGTAAGATTTAGATAAAGAGCTGATCTTTCTGGTTCTAATAGTTCAATAGCTACTGTATTCTGAGCGTGGTTATCAGTGTATGATGTTTTGACAAGATGTGGTATAGATTGTTTATTATTATAGCAATGGAGAGAGAGAGAGAGAGAGAGAGAGAAATGGGGTTTAACGTCCACTCGACATAAACTAGGTCATTTTGGAAATAACATATGGTTCAATTTTATTTCAATAATTTGCTTGCGTATAGTGGTATTTAGCAGTTGGAGGAAACCGGAGGAAACCCATGATGTTGAGAAAGGGCCCCTATCTCCATGCGACATAGGCTCATACCAGGGATCGAAACCACAGTCGCAAGCCAGAGGTGACCGACCAGCTAGAGGTCCCAAGCGCGGCACTCTATACCACTAGGCCATCCCACCCCCCCTATAGCAATGGTACTAGGTAATCGGGATCTTAAGCCTTGATTGACCATTTCTAAATGAAATCATTAAATGGCAATTATGTTTCAATCCGTTTAAATCTCCACCAATCAACAGTTGATTATAGGCTTGTCAGAGAATAAATGTCTAAATAATAGTTTACATAACATTTGAAGCCAAAATAAGGACTCGCAATAGGCAGATTTAGCTCTTGCATAACGCATCTTTAATCTGGGCAAGTTTGGATATAAATACCGATGAGTAAGAGAGAGAGAGAGAGAAATGGGGTTTAACATCCATTTGACACATACTAGGTCATTTTGGGACTAACATATGGTTCAATTTTATTTCAATAATTTGCCTGTGCGTAGGGGTCTTTAGCAGTGGGAAACCATAGTACCCGGAGAAAACCCACGAGGTTGGAAGTTCAGATATAAATATTGATGAGTAAAACTTACTATACAGTGTAAAGGAAGCTATAAATAGTTTATCCTGAATCGCAAATTAAAAGCAGAGAGCGAGAGAGAGAAATGCGATTTAACGTCCATTCAACACAAACTAATTCAATTTTTCAATATTTCACTTGTGCACAGGGGTCTTCAGCAGTAGGAGGAAATCGGTGGACCCAGAGAAGATGCACAAGGTTGGACAGGCAACACCACTCCTTCTCAAGTAGGAAGAAACTGGAGGATCCAAAGAAAACCCACAAGGTTGGACAGGCAACCCTAATCCTTGTCATTTACAAGCGGGGATTTGAAACCATGCCACTTATTATTATTGTTACAGACCTTATGATCACCTCCCCGGAGAGAGAGAGAAATGGGGTTTAACATCCACTCGACACAAACTAGATCATTTTGAGACTAACATATGGTTTCATTTTATTTCAATAATTCGCTTGTGTGTAGGGGTCTTTAGCAGTGGGAGGAAACCGGAGTGCCCGGAGGAAACCCACGAGGTTGAGAAGCGCCCCTATCTCCATGCCACATACACTCAAAACCACAGCCACAAGCCAGAGTTGACCGGCCAGCTAGACGTTGAAGCGCGGCACTCTAGACCACTAGACCACAACCCCCCTCACCTCCCCTGACTTCAAATTTAAAGGACCGACAATATGTAAAGTTCTGTCAATATCTTAAGGTACACACTTGTATTAATTACAGTTATATTAATTAATCTAAAGGAAAGTATCTACAACATAACAATGTGGGGTTCTTATCACATTTAACTATAGATAAATATAACACATTATATATTTAACTTGACCTACATACGAATCAAAATATTAAAACATAACCTACTTATGAAACAAAATTACTCTATTCAGGTTGGTTCAAAAGCTACTAAAACCCGAACATTATTGTAATTTCTTCCTTATCTATTTGTGAAAAATAAGTATTGAGAAGTGTCAAAACAAGTGATAACTGAATGTCTAGGACAAAGAGTTATATGAACATAATTAATAAATACATCCTTATATAGATAACACGACAGAATCAATAAATATTTCAAATACTTAAATCAGAGACAGAGAAATGGGGTTTAACGTCCACTCAACACAAACTAGGTCATTACGGGACTAACATATGGTTTTAATTTTATTTCAATAATTCGCTTGCGCGTAGGGGTCTTTAGTAGTGGGAGGAAACCGGAGTGCCCGGAGGAAACCCACGAGGTAGAGAAGGCGCCCCTATCTCCATGCCACATATGCTCACACCGGGGCTCGAAACCACAGCTGCAAGCCAGAGGTGACCGGCCAGCTAGAGGTCGAAGCGCGGCACTCTAGACCACTTGGCCATCCCACCCCCCCCCCCCAAATACTTAAATCAAACAATGATAAACATCAAAAGATTTATTTATTTAAAGGGACATTAGGTAAGATTAGATAAAGATCTGACAGTTTGTGCTATAATAGTCAAAATATAGATAATGAAAAAAGAAAATACTGAAAATTTCAGCCAAATTGTTTCACTTTCAACCAAGATATTAATGATTCAATTTTTGGTTATCCTTGATCATCATTACTAACATTTAACAAAGTTACAATTATCCTGTATTACATTAAACCATTCATCACAAAACCTGTTCAAATCCACTAAAGATCACAGGCTAATGATGGCACCAAAAGTTGATTAGGGTCTGGATAAGTTAATTAATGTCTTATTAATAATTTAGATAACATTTCTGGCCTAACGAAAGACCTGCAATAGGCAGATTTAGCTCTTGTGTAATGCATATTTAATTAGTACAGGCAGGCTAACAAGATTACCCCCATGGCCCATCCCCTCAACAACAAAATGTAGGTTAGATAATCAGGTGACAACCTATGTTTCCTTATTTGTGTATCATTAATTTTGGAACAGGCCCCCAATATTATTTTCAAAAATTATGATTTTTGCATTGTATTTGGTTCTAGTTATTGTGTGTTTTAAGAACATTTGAGAGTATTGTTCATTTCTGAGACTTGCACCAATTAATTGGAGGATACAGGGAAATCATAACCCAAGCCAAACATTAATATGTACATTATTCAGAACTCGATGTTGACAATTGTTTTTATTTTAACAAACCAATTGTTTATTGTGGACTTTAAGGTGCATATCTGATAAACAATACAGAAACTAAGGTAAACTTCAGGAATAATTATGGTTCATGTTGTATACCTTTCCTTTTCTAGGACACCTTATGGTACCTATTCTCAGTTCATGTAGTATGTATTTTCGGTCAGTAATCAGAGAATTTTCAAGCAATATTATTATATTGGATCATTGTCTGTCATTAATTCAGGAAATATTCTAAATCATATTGGGTCCAAAACATTTAATCCTATTAAGTTCCGCAGATATAATGATTTGGGTCTGATACACCTAGGTTGTTTTATACATTAATTTTCTCAATCACCATATTCCTCAACAATTATATATGGAAGAAACGAGGATGTTCTGTATTGTCTTGTTTATATGTCCAGTAAAAAAAAAAAAAAATGCAGTTTAAAACAATAATGTAAAAGGAGGGTTGAATAAAATGAGTTATTATTTGAAAATTGTACTGTGCTTGTACTTACTTTACAAGTTTGATCCAATGAAGAGGAGATAATTCTAGCTCTAACACCCCCTGATCCAACATGCACATCTCTAATAGGTAATGAATGTCCAGACCAAACATATTTAGGTTCTGG
Source organism: Patella caerulea (assembly GCA_036850965.1). Taxonomy (NCBI): domain Eukaryota; kingdom Metazoa; phylum Mollusca; class Gastropoda; family Patellidae; genus Patella; species Patella caerulea. The sequence continues at coordinate 33,092,497 of JAZGQO010000008.1, forward strand.
TTTAGATAATGGAAAATCTGTCGATGAAATTGTCCTGAAATATTAATAAAAATATAATTAATGTGCCTAACTTATAAAATTTTGAAATTTAGATAATGTCCCAATCAAGTCACTATTTATCACAGTCAACTTTGAGAGGCAAGTTACATGCATGTCTATGAAATACATGAAGAACGTTTATGCTGATGGTTGTCCAGCCTTTACATTTAGATCTTTAAATACTGCACACGGTCCAATTTATGTCTTGAATTATCCAAAGAATAAAGTGTTATAACATATAAAATTCAATGAAACTCGCATAATTTCTGTTATGTGATAAATCGTAGAATATTCTGCTTGAAAACAGCAAAAGAAATATAGCTCTGGGACCGGTTTCACAAAATTTTAATGAAGATAAAATCGAAATTTTAGTAATTTGATTGGGCACTATTAGATTGATTTAAGTGCTTAGTCAATCAAAATTGAAGTATCTACTAAAATTTGGATTGTATCTTTAGTTAAGATTTTGAGAAACAGGACCCTGATTAAAATATAGTAATCACATTCCATAAAGCTGCTGTTTTTATTTGAATGTGTTCTGTTACTAAATGCTGTTTAAACAGAATATCAATGGACTCTGCTTGAATCATCATCTTAAATTAGCAGGGTAAAAATAAACCAAGTTTCAAATTATAAATAATTTCACACCTTGCCAGACACCATACAATAACTAAATTATCTTCACCGCCGGAAATAAAATGACTACCATCATCCGTGAATTTAATACACTTTACATCAAGATAATGCCGACTGATAACTTTTAATAAATTCCCTGAACAGGTCTGTAATACAAAACAGTTAAAACAAAAAAATTACAATAGAACAATGTGAGGTTTTACATTGGCTAAGCCTATTACCCAATCCCATCCAAACATCCTCTGGTTTCCTCCTATTTCTTTCTCTTTCTCAAACATCCTAGATAAAAATATTGTTAAAAAAGGCTTCACAACAGTTGTGATATTTCATAAAAAAAAATATGCTATAAAGATTTTAACCATAAGCTGATCCAATTAAGAATTTTCGTGGAAATTGTTTTTACCATAGACATTAACAGAAAAGGGTGTTTGTTACACAGAAGGCCTACAAAAAACTTGTGTGATCAAAAACCACTATAGATTTTTCATTTTTAGATATTCATTCAAATTACTAATTCTTTCACAAGGTTTCAATTCACATCTGGGTACCAATACTTATTTTATAAAACGCTTCTAACATAAAAATTTAAAAAACCTGTTTACTTATAACCACCATACCTGCCAAATATATATTTTTTCAGCGATTCCAAAAATACAATAATTGCCATCTGGTGAAGCACAGATACAGTTCACTTTTCCTGGTAATATTATCTTTAACTGATTCTGATCCTGTCAATATATAAATAAAAAAATCATTGGCACTAAAAATCAAACACCTGCAAGAGTGGACCCTTAAAGAGATTTAATAAATTTGTTAGCAATATGAACTATAGAATTTCGAACCTTGAAACAGGCTAATAAAGTCAAACATATATGAAATGCAGCTTGTGGCACTAGGTTCTATTCTTATTTTAGAATACTAACTGCCATGGGCCATGGTGTTTAACATCCTACTTTGCTGCATCAACACGGCTAATGAACACTGGCATATATCTTACGTGTTCTATGATGGATATTTTTCTGCACACACCAAGCTCATAGCAAAATGAGAAACGAAATCAGTGTTCTAGAGAGACATGACAAACATTACAATGCCTCATGCATAAGACCTGTCATCACTTATTGACAATCGTTGTATGGATTTCAACTTGAATTTCAAAATAGCATTGGGCTAACTAGTTCATCAATAAGTAAATACCCATTTCTATTAAGACCATAACTCAGACATAAATAGGAAATTAAATCATAAATGTCCCGAAATGTATGCATGTCAATTAAAATCAAATATAAGATTAAGCTATGAGATACTTGCTTACCTTTCTCTGTAATTCCCAAACATTGACAAGAGATTTCTGTCCACCTCCACCGACTAAATAGTCATCTCCTAAAAGACATAAACTATGACTACCAGAACTCCCACCTCTATACTGCATTAAACTGGTGCCAGTATGAAAATCCCAAACACAGGAATTCCATAGCTGACCTGAAGCATCACTTGTGAACAGAACCTAAAGTACAAAAAGACAGACTATGAAAATATGATTTTCTACGTTTGTCTTATAAATGTGTCAATAAACAACTATACACCTAGCAATAATTCTGTTATCACCACCTTGCAACTATATTGGCCTGATGAACTTATACTGGCCAACATCTGGAGTGGAGGGAACCGGCAACCTCCAGGCGAGTGAGCCGGTGTCTTACCCGCTTAGCTACTGTGGCTCCTAGACTAATGAAAACAATTTACAGGTCACGATTCTATGGGATACAATTACTGTTTATTGCTGAGCGATGTTTCTTTCGCCTAGGCCTCTCTTGAGTCATTAGGGCCTACCAAGCAATGATAAAATATGAAAATATAACAGGACAATATATACATGTACACATTAATACTTAGTTAATGCTGACAAGTCGGCCAGAGACCTCCCTTAATCTACAGGAATCTGACCTTCTATCCGCGTATATATGCATACACCATACCGAACTAGACAATATATAATAAAAAAGAACAGGAAAGCAATGCCTGTTGAAGCCTCGATTTTACCTGCTCTCACTGCGGCTCCTTTTTTTTCAACAAAGTTAGATTCCCTGACATTACGAATTGTTGAAAAAAAAAACGAGCCGAAGCAAGAGCAGGTAAATTCGAGGCTTCAACAGGCATAGTTCATCACACTCACCCTGAACGTTCAGGGACTGTCCCAATGAATCAGTGTAGAAAATACTTGGCACCCCAGTCAATTTTACTGGGCAATTTTTCACTGCTAAACGACGGGATGTCAATCCGTGTGAACAGCTGTACAACATAAAGGAACATCTTAGTGAGAAAATATGTATGATCGACATTCCTAAATAATATGGACGTTAACTTATATTTAGAGTGTCATGGCGGCGAAAAGTTAAGTTGATAGGAGGGGACGTATTTTTAACAGCGTGTTGTGTCGCTCATACTGATTCTAGCGAGGTAAGCAAGGACTTATTTTCTCACTAAGAATCTAAGATGTTCCTTTTCATTGTACAGGCGTTCACACGGATTTACACCCCTGAACATTCAGAGTGAGTGTAATGAGAGCGACGTTCAGAGCTGAACTAGAACAGGCATTGCATTCCTGATCTTGTTTATTATATATTGTCTAGTTTGGTATGGTGCATGGCGCATGCATATATTATACGGATAGAAGGTCAGATTCCTGTGCTTCATCACATGTACCTAACAGGAATCTAATGAATGAGGGTAATTTAACGATCGACATGAACAACTTTTTAAATTTCACGCATTCAATGTTGTAGATGCAGTTTTTAGTTCCATATGTCACTTGACTCTTTGTTTGATAAGTTAACCTGCCGGTATGGAATTTATTTTGAGATGTCAGAAGGTCTAAAAGTAGGAAGAAAATAGGCCTTAGTTTCCGATAAAGGCACAATGTAATTCTGTGACAGTGGAATAATTACATCGACATGATCGTTACTCGACGTTAGAGATAAATTAAACGTCAAATTAAACATAAAAAAAATTAAAAACATGTACCTCTCTGGGCGCTGACATCTTGGTTTACTAAAATTTTGTACCGTTTTCTTAAAATATTACGAAACGCAGTAGTGAATTTTGAAACTCTTTCATAGAATATTACGAAACGAAATAGTCCAGTTGCACGCGAAATTAAAGAAATAGAGTTTCCAAAAAGTTATAATTTATGATTTCCTTCATTGTGATAATCACACTGTGTACTATCTCAATAAAAATGTGTCTTCGCACGAACAGCTTACATTTCATTCAAAACAGTTAAATTTGAAAGCTACCTTATCGAATCATTTGTCTAGTTTCCATTACAACCACTAGCGTGTTTGCTTTGAGATACATTTAGTAAGATTTAGATTAAGAGCTGGTCTGAATATATTGCAAATTTTATTCAAATTACATTATTCTAGGCAAAGTTATGACTGTTTGAAGATGTAGTGCAGATCATTTATTATCACAGCAACACTACTTAGCAACAAGACTAAGCCTCGATTATACATTTTTAAATCCTGCGAGTGTTCAAATCCATTTAAATTCGGGCAATACAATGATCTAGAGAGATCTAGATAGTTGATTTCAGGATTGTCATATGAATTAATGTCTAAATAATAACCACCCAAAAAATGACATGCAATTGGCAGATTTGGCTTTTACATAATGCATCTTTAAAACTGACAGCAATGTAGCCTACAACTAGGTCTGGGAGCCACGATGGCTAAGTGGGTAGGATGCTGGCTCGCTAGACTAGAGGTCACTTGTTCAATCCCACATTGGCCGATAAAGCTCATCAGGATTTTCCAACGTGGTTTCCCCTGGTCGAAATAGATGACCTGACAAGGACAGCTGCCTAGTTGTTCCGATGGCACAAAAAAACAAGGACCCATGTATACATTGATGTGCACGTAAAACATCGCTTGGCAATTGGAATTTGATGTAAGAGTAGGCCATAGTGCCCATGCACAGGCAAAATTTCCCTCGTTAGCCCAGTAGGACATTAAATTAATGTAGCCTTGATGTCTTCAGAAACTTATCAAATTGTACAGTAATGATCTCTCAGGTTTATATATTGCAACATAAGATATTCTTTAAAATATCCAAAGAAACAGGAACAAAGGCTTCAGAGAGAGAAATGGAGTTACCATCCACTAAGTCGTTTCCGGACTAACATGGTTCTATTTCATTTCAAACATGCGTTTCCGCGTAGGGGTTTTTAGCAGTGGGAGGTAAACTGTATGTCCCAGAGAAAAATATACAACCGGGTAATCGAAACAACGCCAGTTGACTCAATTACACAACTTTTGATGCAACACTAACCATTCGTCCATCCAACCCCCACATAAAGGCCTCAAAAAAGTATTTGTTTTTTATATAAAGTATGTTTATTGTGATTGGGTTACTCACACGTTAAATGTGAAACAAAAATGTAATAATAATCAAATAAATAAAAGACAGCACTTCTCCAAAAGCTTATAGTAATATATCACAAATACATACAAAGATTCAAAACAAAGATAACAAACAATATGGGCTTCAAATGAAACATTGACAAAAGAATTTTTGCATTAAATTCATTACTTTATCCTTAATTTCTACAATATCCCAATTTTGAAATTTTACCAAAATTTACAATTAAATTTAATTAGTTTCACAGGTGTCTGTAATGTGGGAAACACTTTCAGTAATAAACTATGACTAACAGTGAGTACAGGAGGACCGCACTACATACAAAACAAAAAATCTACAACATGAACCTGCCAACAAGAAAGAGATTATTAAATAACTGGTCTGAAACTGATTCAGGGGCAAATAATGGTGGGGTCATACATTCTGTCAACCAGTCATGACAAATCCCTTGAGTGGCTGCTTAATACAGAATCTACCGTATATGAGATCAACGTTTTTGACCGTCATCGCAGACTCAATTCAGACCAGTTAATTTAGAATCTCTGTCACTCTGTCACATGTTGAAAGGGATTTTCCACGTCACAGGTGCCTATAAATAGTTTATGTACAAAATAAATTATTGGTATAACTAATCAAATATAATACAAAACAAAAAGGCATGTCTTCAAAACAAAGTATTCTCATTCTTTCCTATTCGCAACCCCTCTAGCACAATATAGCTTAGTTGGTGTGAAATGCCCATAAAAACATTTTCATCCCCCCTCCCCTCAAAATGATAATCAAGAACACATTGGTTTTATTATCCTGCTAGTATACAAAGACTTGTATATTACACATGGTTTATTCTTGGTTAAACAAAACAGGATATTCAACAAGAATATGATATTCTTGTATTTTTTTCTTTGCACCATTTAATCAGGAAATAAATGCCTTATTGTTAGATCAATTCTACATACATGTAGTTTTAATTTGGTAATTAAAGATACATTATATAAGATTTAGATAAAGAACTGACCGTTCTTGCTATAATAGTTCAAAAAAAGATAATGAAATATGTATATATTGAAAATTTCATTCCAATTACTTTATTCTAGGCCAAGTTATAACTGTTTGAAGATTTAGAGTAGATCGTTTATTATAGTAGCAGTTGTATTTGACAACCAGTGCTAAGTCTCAATTATCCATTTATTTAAATCTTGTGTGTGTTAAATCCATTTTAATCTCAACCATCCAATGGTCTAGAGAGTTGATTTTAGCCTTGTCATATGAATAAATGTCTAAATAATAGTTCATATAATATTTGAATTGAGAAGCAAAGACTTGCAATAGACAGACTTAGCTCTTATATAATGCATCCTTCACTACCTATGGCCTGGGCACACTGGAGTTCCATTATAATTTCTTAGCTAAGTTACCATTGTTTTTAATAGAAATTGTTGATCATGTAGGAATATGATTATAACACCAAAGTTAACATGACAGTTGCTCAAAGCAGGAATTGAATTTTTGAATTTGACATTATATGAAATAAAAAAATAGAAATTTCATGACAAAGTTAGGATTACTTCATCAAATTAATATAAAAAAGACATTTAACAAAAAAATTACACTGATAAGCTTAAAGAGGTAAATGCAACAATTCAACAAAAAGAAGCTAACTAATATGGATATAAATGAATCATGGTAAAAAAACGACGTTGTGAAAATCAAAAAGGTGCATAATCATTAGTTTAACCCCATTTAGTTTACTACAAATATAAATCTTTTGTAAATTACATTTTTAAATCAAAAAATTAATAGATGTCAAGATACATTCTAAAGTTTTTAAATGTTATACATGTAAATAGTTTATTTGGGAATATCATGAAACAAGAAACAAATGCCAGAGTAGGTAAAATGTGTCCATTATCTAGTTATAATATTATTCACCTGTCATTTCCCTTTTGCAACTTTCCGTTAAACCAGCAGTATTGTTAAATAAAATATCCTTTAATGCCATTTATAACATTGATTGATATTATTATCATATTGAATTTTGCTAATACCGTTGCCAAAATTCCAGAAGATGGATTGACGGCTGACATTTAAATTGGTTCACACAGGGTCACATAGAAATAATGATTTTTGACACTACTGAACCTTCCTCTTTATCCCCAGTGTTCTCGTTCCGTTCTATTTCACTATACCCTGGGTTCATCCATTGGCAATTCATGTATTTCAATTATTAGCCCTTGCTTACAATCACAACAATTTACTTCCCTGAGCCTACTTTCTTTGTATTCAACAATTTTTTTGATTGGTCAATTCGAATACATGTCTCTCCCATGGATGAACCAAGGGATTAGTTGAGAGGAATGGAATTATACCACTGGGGATACAACACAGATGATGCCACTAAACTAGTAACAGATGTTTTAATATTAATAACATTAATATAAACACAGACAAAAGACAATAACAGGCACCAGAGGGAATATGTCTGGTAACTTGTGCCTGATAATGTCTGTGACCGGTTCCTTATATCTAGGGTTGTATCTAACCTTTGTTTTATTATGCATTTAAGTAGATGTGTTCAAAATTGCATGTATACCTGACTGTCGTTTGTCAAGGGTTAGTGGCTACACTAGGGCTGTCCACCCAAGGTTGAAATCTGGTATAAAGGGATAGCTCGTACTCAGGAGTATCATGGGCTACAGTCCCCGGTTTCAGAGATATCCTACGAGAGATAGCCAAATAGGGTTTAACGTCCACTCGACACAAACCAGGTCATTTCGGGACTAATACATGGTACAATTTTATTTCAATTATTTGCTTGCGCATAGGGGTCTTTAGCAGTGAGTTTTAACCCAAGGAATTTCAATGTCTTTAGCAGTGAGAGGAAACAGGAGGACCCAGAGAAAACCCACGAGGCTGGAAAGGCAACCCTACCCCTTGTGACGTACAACCGGGAATCAAGACCAAAGTAACAATCTAATCATTAATAAAATATTAACATTAGCATTATTATTCATTTCTGAATGTTTCTAAAATTAGACCCAAGCATGTATAATCATTTAACCACTATTATTGCACAACATACTTTCATGTCATTTAGTATTCTTACAAATCTAAAATTATCCCCCCTTTGAACTTGGAAATATATACATTATACGTGTACATAAAGATAAATAATTAAGTTTCATAGTCATTAATACACAATTTAATTTATATACAAATGGGTTCTATTGCAAATATATTAAATATGGAATACATAATATATACCGCTTACTTTCAAGTCAATATATTAAAGATGCATTATGTAGGATAAAAAGCTGTCCGTTCTTGCTATAATAGTTCAAAAATAAATTATGCAGAATGAGTATATTTAAAATTTCATTCAAATTACTTTATTCTGAGCTAAATTATTACAGTTTGAAGTTTTGACAAGATGTGGCATAAAATAAAAATGACAACCATGTTTTAATCCGTTTAAATCTCTGCCATCTGATGTTCTAGAGAGTTGAATACATACTTCTCATGTGAATAAATGTCTCTATTGTAATGTAATAGTTTATAAATTGAAGCCTGATTAAAAGACCTACAATAGGCAGATTTCGCTCTTACATAATACATCTTTAATAAATGATTAATGTTTATGACACACATGGTATTCTGTCAAGTTTTCCTCACAAAAAAAAGAAAATAATCTTTATAGTCGAGAGTCACGAGAAAATTTATATTCCCATCTTTAGTAAAATTATTGATCTTAGTTCTTTTGATATCAATTTTCATCACATATTAACATATATACATGTAGTATCATCAACAGTATATATCATTATAATGGGTACTTAGTGAAAGTAATACATAATAACTGACAGCTTTATGGATAACATTCATTAGGTTTATCAACTGCAACATTTTACCCTTATCAAGCAATGAAACGCTTCAGTTAAGAAACCTAGTGAAAGCCAGCTGTTATTAATGTACATGTATGGTATATTAGTAAAATTGTCACCTCTCATACAATCTGATTCAAATACAGATCTATATTTCGTTTTGTTTTTTATACTTTCAATGTCTTCTACTACACAAAGATCTGACCATTTGTAGTGTGAGGGTCATACGAGCTGGTTTTGACCCTATGACATCAGACATTTGATAAACCAATCAGCATTGATGTTTCTAGTGTTATACCCACATTTCTGCAACTGACTATGTTATTGGCTAATCCCTCACCTCAATCAGAACAAGGGTTATATTACAACTCTTCCAGATCCTGGTGTAGTAAATACATATAAAACAAAATTTTGAACTATAAAAAACAGAACGAAATTAGATTGTCAGGGATACATATATAAATAATCCAGTATCACATTATAAAATGGTTCAGCAAATTAAATAATCTATTTACAACTATCAGATAGAAAAAATTCTAAAATTATTATCAATGGTAACAGTACGGTCAACTGTTTACTTCTCAATGAACAAAATTACATATTAAATTCAAATCCATTAATTTGATTGCACAATATTGAAAATTCAGATCTTTTCAATAACTTTAATATTCATTCTCTCAACACACTCACATCGTTTATCATAAATGAGATCATATATTCAAATATCTTCATACAGTGTCTCTCTTGGGGTTAAGATTTCATCGAAAAGATTTTAAAAAATGCTTTTTTAGTTTTCTTTGAGTTTTACAAGAAAAATCACAATTTGATTTCAACAGGGAACCAGAAATAATTCTTTAGATTTTTATATAAAATGCAAATTCTTGGGGTTTTTTTTCTATAAACAATAATTTTATGTCATTGGAAACTAAATTGGGGAACAGACTACGCCTATGTTGACCCCTTACTTGTAGGCGTGCAGAAGGGTGGGAACACAGAGCATCCAATACAGACAGTCCTACTTTCTCGTTAATAAACCCTATACTTGAGTCTTGAGAGGGGTAGAATCAAGTCTTAAAAAATTTGTCACGCCACGGCATGTAAGGGATAAAGACCATAGCTCTAGAAGTAATTATCAAAAACAGCTGAAATTCAATACACGTAGGAGTCTTTCTCTCAGTTACATTAAACTTTCCTATGAATTTTAACCCTAGGAATTTCAATGTAGATGTACAAAATTTAATCTAAACAGCTATATTTAATTAAATATATTCTTTGTGCTTATAAATAGAGCACTCTGTATTATTATAAATTGTGTGGCTAGAGTTATGTCAACCTCTTTATACATACATATGACTACTTCATTATTAAGACGAATTTACAAAGTGCCATAGCATAGTTGCATATGGGACTTCTATCCATATACATGTACCTGGAATTCTTGTATTTAAGCCCTACCTTTATTAAACCTCTGGCTTAAATAAGAGTTTAAATTCAAATTTATTTTAGAGTGGTCCACCTTTTAAATTTTCAAACCACATGTGTTGGCATTGATGGAGCCATGTGGAATTGGTGTGCATTATACTTTTCGAAGAAATGGTTAATCGCTGACATGGTCAAATTCGAAATTAAGCCCTGGTACTACATGTAACATATGCAACTATTAAGTCTGGACATAAAACACCTGTCTCTGACTTTGTCAAGACACAAATTATCGCGAATATGCTATAACACATACGTTGTAAACTAACTTGTGTCCTACAATGCCTATGACAGGTGCCTTATATATGTCCAGACTCCAGAGGCCTATTGTTTAGCACATGATACAATTATACGGAATACAAGTTACCTAAAGGATATATTTCAGCAATGTTTCAACAAGGGTTCTCCCATCTTTATCTCTTTATCAAGCAAAATATGTCTATTGTCTCCAGTACATGTGATTTTTGTTCTTATGGATATTATATAAATATTAGCCTTTGTTACATATCTACATGTACATAGAATAGCGGTGTGTCAATCAATATAGAAAACATATATTATTATTAGTATCCACCATCTTTATCGTAATACAAATGCTTAACAAACCCATTAAACTGGATTCTAAATATATCACCATTCACTGAATGCATACTGTCTGTATAAGATCAGTTTTGTGTGTGTAAGTTGGGATGCTGGTTGATCAACGAGGCCTGATCTTGTGCTGTACTGAACAAATTCTCAATGTTTTTTTTTTAAAAAAGTAACCTTACGATAAACTAGTTGAATATTTTAACGGAGTTATCTATTATATCAATGTTTCCATCACTTCACAAACTGTTTACAGCGTTTGTTTCTGTGATATAGCACCAGGATAATTGTTTATCACATCAGCTTGTTTCATACGTCGTTAATAGTGCTGCATCAACCGGTTCCAAACACGATGGACAAATAAAAGATCGCATTAGCCAATCATCTATACAATCTTTGTGGTATGTGTGCATACACGGTAAAAATCGTAACATATCACCTAATAGGAATTCTTCCATACATATACAGCACCTGAAACATGCAAGAATATTTTCAGTTTAGCAAATATCAAATTGAAAAACAAACAGATTTGGAGGCATTAAGAGAGAAATTGAGATTTGTCATCCACTTACTGTCGCTTATAGTTATATTTCAGACATTATTTAATTTTTACATGGTTCATCCCAATCTGATTAAAACACGGATCCTATTTTATTTTTATAGGTCAAAATTTTGTTTTACTTGTCTTTACTACACTACGATCTGGAAGAATTCTTATATAACTTGCGTTCTGTCATAGGTCATTTCTGGACTAACATGTGATTCAATTTTAGTTCAATAATTCACTTGGACGTAGAAGTGTTTTGCAGTGGGAGGAAACCAGAGAAAACCCACTAGGTTAGACAGTAGATTAAAAAGAGGCCCAACACTTAAAGGTGGAGTTGATTGGTTTATATTGTCTTCACAGGATGCCAAATGTTGCGAAATTTTCATTCAAAATGACGATGAATTATTTCCATATTTCACACACCATATTATGAAAAGTTACGAGGATTGACATGGCAAAATAGAATTCAAGTATTGAGAATGTGATTCAGAGAAGCACTAGAACGCCAGCTTTAATATCAACGTCATCTACATTAGTCATGGTTTGTCAGTGTATCTCTTCATACCTGTGAAGACTGTGTGTGAAATAGCGTCATTTAACGTTTGCTTCTACCAAGGTGAGATCGCAGGTACAGGTGGTTTAAACATAAAACTAGCATGCAAGAGTTGTCTCCCCAAACATTTCTAATATTCCAATAGGCAACTTTAGCTCTATAATGCCTCTTTAACAATGTGAAACCTGATGACAATTATTGACCAATCAAATGCTTTTGTGCCTACCAGCACGTGTAAAGACTCACACTGATCAGCAGTGAATATTCGTTAAACCACTACAGTCACTGATAGGGATGACATTGATGCGACTCAACAAGTAACAAATATTAACCTTTTCTTCCGATAAATTAAATTCTAAAACATTTTTCTACGTATTAAAAAATTAAATATAGATGTTTGATGCATTTGTAGATAAAAATCATTTCCTATTTACCGGTAGTGTAAACAGGTATTAAAATGAGTAAAAGACAGCATTCTACCCAAATCAGTCCAGTAACTATGTAAACAATGCCCGCGCCATTGAGCCAATGATAGACGCCACATGATGAGACATCACATGTTGAAGGTAGTTATCTTTTACAGAGATACTAGTATACTTTTGTAATCCTCTGTAAAACAGATTGTTGAAGGCTGTGTACTTGTATAACATACAGAGTATGGTAGTGGTCCTACAAACTACTTACCGGTATATGTATGAATCCCCCAAAACATTATTATATGTACTTACTCTTTGGCCTTTTTACTTGTGCCATCAAATACCCCAGTTGGCAGGTGATTAATAAGGCCTAATCGTTGGGCTATTTTGATCTGTTCTTCTTCGGTTAATTGGTTAGCTGGCCTGCTAACATTAGGCGACGGATGATAGATGGGGATAGATTCCTGAAATGTGACCAAATAAATTCTATTACAGAAACTATTTTTTAACTGGAATTTATTGCCAATAGTACATGTTCATGAGCATTTAAAATGACTTAGACCTTTTGGTTTTGGCTTAAAAACTAAATTGGGCTTTGGGACTCAGTCCACATTTCGAATAATGTTGTACAAATTATTAAGTCAATATTGAGATACGATTGATTATGTGTTCTGCAGTTGTCGAAAATTTAAGTTAAAAATTCAAAAGAAAATAAAATGGAACAGCTTCCTGCCAAAACGATAATTTGATCAAGTGGAGCTTGTCCCCATAACTTATTGAATTAACATAATTAATCAAGACTATTTTTCTGTAAATCAAAGAGGTATTGCTCATCTATCCCTGCAAGTAGGTTAAAAAACTTCGCTGAGATTGCAAGAACAGGCCTTGAGTTCACAAAGCATTCTCAGACTTAAGTTAAGAATTTACTCAACTTTCCATCACTGTTTATGAGCATATGAGCAATATCTTTGATCCAGAAACAACAAACTTTGCATATAGTTTCTTATTGATGTATTTGATACATTAAAACAACACAAGTTTTATAAAGGTCTCTATTTCAGTAAAAATAAGGTGAACGTTTTTGAGTCTGAGATTACTCTGTGAACTCCGGTCCAGGTAACTCTGTGTAATATGATTTGTGACTTTGTATAATAAATCTTCCAGAGATAATGTACAATGTACGTCCACCCAGAAAAAGAAATAATATAAAAATCCCTAGTCCATCATTGATCGACAGTCTAGTCACTTGATCTAGTTTCAGTATGCATCTCTATATTATTTACACAAGGAAGTTACAATGTAACTGAACTTGAGTTTGAACTTGTAAGTCGTCAAGATGACAATGTCAAATTCAAACTACCGTAATTGGTCATGACTGCAGTTACAACTGATCAATTGAATAAATTGTATTAATAAATGTACTTTTATTCTATGTATGATTTAAAACCCTAATATGTTTGTGCATTAATGATAACATTCAAACTATCGTATTGGTCATGACTTAATTTAGAGAACTGATCAATTGAATAATTTGCTTGATAAAAGATACCTGTATGAGTATTGAAACATTGCATGTATTAACCAAGAAGTAGTAAATCCATAAAGTTGTGTTACTATGAACATTATACCTCTACTTTCTGTCATTTAAGGATCTAATTTGCATATCATGTAAATTTTAATAAGTGTACTTTTATATTGCATATGTTTTTAAACCTTATATTCTAGTATGTTGGAGCCTTATTGTTAACATTTTAAAATGGAGTCTGAAACTCTGGTTGAGTCTCTACCAAAGTGAATTTATACATGTACCTATTTCTACTCTACTTCATCAGGAAGGATTTTATTAAGAACAGGACATACATTATCCAAGAGCTAAATTTGTCTAATGCGGGTCTTTCTTTAGGCCAGAAATGTCATATAAACGATTACACAGATTAGAACAGTTCAGCCATATTGTGATTTATTCTAAAAATGGAGGAGTGAGACTTAGCTTCAAACAACCAGTACAGGGGTTGCAATTAATGCACTTACATGTATCTTGTCAAACCTTCAAAGGCTAATATCTTCGCTTGCAAAAGAGTAATTTATATGAAATTTTCAAATTATTTTACATTATCTATCTGTTTTCGAACTATTATAGCAAGAATGACCAGCTCTTTATCTAAATCTTACATAATGTGTCTTTAAGCAAACTTTAGCAAACCAAAGCATGTTCATTCACATTTGACGATAATAACAACCATCAGATTCTATTTAAGGTACATGTATAGATACTAAAATTTGATAAAATTTCAAAGTAGTCAGTATCTGACTATCCATTTAATAGAATGTTTTTACTTTTTTGCTAACTAAGATTGAGATAACATTAGCCTATATAACATTCTCAGAGTACCTGAGGTGAGATACAAAACAAGTTGAACTTTAGATAACCTTTCCTTGTTGTGAATTTTTTTTCATAATATAAAGTATTACATAAATAACATCATGGATTCTAGTACTAACCTAGATAATCCTTTTTTAATTCAGGACATACAAGTAAATAGGCAAACTTGTACATGTAATAGACTAACTTGAACTCTGATCAAATGTGTGTAGGTAAAAGAAGAATTATTTTGTTTTGATTACAAGAAAATATTTGGAGCTGTTTTTCCTTTTTTTTTTCTTTATTTTTCATGAACAACATTTGTTCTCACCACCAAAGTACAGGGGTGTATATTACACTGTATATTATTCCACCAATTTTTCTTCAACATGCTTTTTTTCCTAACTCATATCCCTGCCCTTGTTGACCCTCACATGTCTTCCTCACCTCACTACTAAGTCAGAAAATATGCTTCTCACAGCAAAATATAAATATATCCTTCCTCATTGTTCACACACATGTCCATGAAATATTTTTTTTTATAAAGTGATGACAATTACCTTCCTCACAGCCGATACTACCCCCACCCCCTCGACTATGACAACCGATATTATTATCCTTACTTGGATATGGGAGGGGGGGGGGATATCTTATCTGAATCCCAGAATCTGAATTTGGATATTTCGATGGGGAAAAGCTATTTCATTAAATTAATGATATCGACATCTCATATCATGGTGTTGAGAGGGGGTGTAAAGTGTAATGTTTATTCTCCCCACTGTAAGGGGCCTTATGGGAGATTAGATAAAGAGTTGACAGTTCTAACTATAATAGTTAAAAACTAGATAACGTAACTACAGTATTATGTTTTGAATTTTAGGTTACCCTTGATCATCATTAATAAAGATGGTACATGTACAATAAAACACAAAGTCTTCATTATCCATCTTTACATTTAATTATTTTTCAAATAATGTATTCCAATCTGCTAAATATCGTAGGCTAGCGATGGCATCTAGGGTTGATTACGGTCTGGATAAGTTAATTAATGTCCAGTTAATAATTTAGATAATACCTTTCAGGCCTAAAGAAAGACCTGTGATAGACAGATTTAGATCTTATATAATGTATGTTTAATTGAAGTCTAAATCAGTTTTACTAGAAGCCAAATTCTTATTAAATACATATACATTTGTCAATGGTTATTATTATACATACATGTATCTTATTTTATTTTATATAGATGCATATAATTTAGTAAATATCTTTCTTGTTTTGTTTTACAGTACGGTATGTGCAAATGAAAAGCACAACAAAAAATACAGTCATGCATGTTGATCAAAGCATGTCACCAAATTAATCATAATAAATGTTTGATGACACAGCTCTGCTGATATATGGGCTGTATTTCAACAGTCAACAGATCAGTTAAAATCATGTAGGCTACAAATGTACATGTGTTGTTATCCATCTCTTTTGTGATTTTCAAAATGATATTGTTGGACAACGAGCCAATCACTGCAACACAATGTGTAGCTTTATACAACAATATGAATAGAGAAGTTATATAAGGTCAACAGCTAGATGACATGGGCCTATCTATTGAAATCAAATATGACACACATATTCTAAATTTGTATCGGAAATAGAAGCGGAATTTCTACACATGCAAAATTAATATTTGAAATAACTTGCTGATTACATGGGTTCTTTCTTGTCATGGTTTGTTTGTTTTGGTGATCACAAAGGACATTATTTATACTCTATGACTATACATCATGTACATGTATATCAGCTGATCCAATTAACCAGCCAATTCACCATTGTCAATACAATCAGTGACCAAGTAAACAACCCGCAAACATCATTAACCTACTAATTCATAGATTAAAACTCTGATGTATTTATAGTCATCATAATAAAAATATAATTTGTCTTTGTTTAGATTTTTAATAGATTTTTAGGTCAACCTGATACGGTGGTGGTGGTCCCATATTCGCAGACTGTTCTGATGATACTTCTGGCCCAGCGTCGCTTCCTCTCAACAGGGAGATGTCGTCCGTGTTAGGGGACTTCAGACAATTACCCATCTTGTTTCCTGACGGGTATCCTTGTGGTTTATGAAAATTCTGATAGCTTTACATGGAAAACTGATGACGACAAAGTTATTTCCTTGTCTTGTCAATATCCCATCACTTAGTCCTAAACCAAAACATTCGCCCTTTTACTTCTAAAAAACCTACGCGTTAGACAGTGACGTCAATGGAAAATATACCACTCTAAATTGATATAAAATGTCCCCGTCGAAGAATAAAGCACTAATAAACTAAATGTATGATATATTTGAAAACGTTAAAAAAGACTACGTTCAAATTTAGATGAAGATATATCCATTTTTTCAATTGTGTAGTTCCTGCGGATCAATATTGTTTTGATTACAAAGCTGTATTTATTTTTAGTACGGAGAGGTCAAAAGTCGAGCTTTTTGACTTTGTCCAGCAAAAAATTATTCGTTCAAATAATAATTAATATGCGCGAATGATTGATATCAATGTTGATCTGAAACAGTTTGGGTTTGATCAAGAAATGACAACTGGTGAAAAAAAATTCTTACGAAACCTACGGAAGAACGATGCTAAAACGAAAGAAAAGCGCGGGAAAAGTGAAAGTAGAGTAATGGTTGAGTTCACAATATACTGACGAAATTAAAATAATGATATCAAGTTCTCGGAATGCCTCTATTGAACATTATTTCAACAGAAAGCGAAAGAAGGAAGGATTGGAAGAATCTGAAGAAGACGTGTTATTTGACAGAGAATCTGCCGCTCGGAATAAAACTATTAAAACTTACTTGAACAAGTTGCGACATAAAGAAGGTTTTGCTGTTGATGAATCTGAAGTTCATATGATGATATTAGACACTGTACACATGTCATTGGTTGAAATGGTATAAAGTACTTTCATGTATAATTTTAGTTTTTTACCCACATTTTTCACCAGTTATCCTGAATTATAATACTTACTACTTAATATCTCTCCTCATTAAATAAACAATTTTGATCTGCAGATTTACCAATCCAATTTTGAGAGCAGGTGATTGGTTGGCCGATTTGATAAAGATAAAGCTAACGCGTTGTTTCATAAGGTCTGTTATCGAGTCATCTGGCATGGTTTTGATTCCCCAGTTGTATGTGACAAGGAGTAGAGCCGACTGTCCAATTGGTGGGTGTTTTCCGCTTTCCTCTCACTGCTAAAGACCCCCAATATGCAAATGAATTATTGAAATAAAATTGAAAGGGTCTAGTTTGTGCTGAGTGGACGTTTAACCCCATTTCTCTCCCTCCAATTTTGAGGCTGATTGAGTTTGTGTTAAATAGTCAATATCTAAATCAACACTTTATTTGATCCACGTCAAAGATATATCTTACTACAGTAAACGTCATAACATTTCATTTCTGCATGGGCATATCAATGGACCGTTATATTCTCATACCTTGATCTTTCAATGGAGGGACAACTTTGGTAAGATGCAGAAGCATATACCTGTCAAGTTTTAGATCAGTGTGCGAAATCCTGAATAGCAATCTCTAGTGCCTGATTTTTCCAGTCTCAATGATATAGAGTTAGAGACTTAGCTCCTTTAAGAGGATCTTGCCGAAAAATGATCATCATCTTTCCCCCACCTCAATAATCAGGATGATATGGTTCAACAAAATTTATTAATCTTTCTTTTTCAGTCGGATATATGTGATGGTCTTGCGAGAAATCCTGATATTGGTCGAGTCATAGAACACATGATTCAAACTCCGTCCTTTATTGCCAACCAGGTCTCCTTAAATAAACTAATAGATTGTTTATTATTGATATACAAAAAAACATCAGGTCATAAAAGTGAGAAACTAAAGAGTTGGCTTTTGGTGAGTTGTACATATCATCCCAAAATAACCAAAATAGTGTTTAAAACAATTCTTAATTTCGGTATTTATTCTGATGTAATCAAACGAAAAATAACATAGTTACTTTGCTGTTTTACCTTTATTTAAAGATACATTATGAGAGATTAGATAATTAAGGAGTTGGCAGTTCTCACTATAATAGTTAAAACCTAGCTAAAGACAATTTGCAGACAATTTCAGTCAAATTGATCCACTATGAACTGAAAACCAAGCGAATGAAAGTTCCGCTTAGCCTCGGTCATCAGTACTAGAGTCGGTAAGACAAAACTGGTAGTCTCGATTATCCATTTAATCGGTTAATCACGGAGGAAATATTTGAGAGAAATCGAACTGCAATCCAGCAAATATCGTAGGCTATCCTTGACGTTGAGAATTGATTATGGTCTGGATAAGTTAATTAATGTGTAATTAATAGTTTTTATAAGATTTCAGGCCTAAAGAAAGACCTACAATAGGAAGATTTTGCTCTTGCATAATGTATGTTTAAGATGTATGGCTTTTTTTAGGTTTAAAATGGGAGGCACAGTTGTTTGCTCCAGGAGTTAGCTACAAAGTTCCTCGGTTTCCCCTTGTGATTGGTGCTGCACAGAGGGTCTGGCAAGGCCAGTGTCTAGTCGCTGAGCGTGCACATAAAAGAGCTCTTGACAGTTAGAATTCAAAATAAGAGTGGACGGTAGCACCCCTGTCAGGAAAAACCTCTAAACACTCTATCCCAGTCGGTGCATAAAAGTAGGACAGTAAACCCCATTTCATTTCAAGTTTTAATGGTATTATCAGATAGTGGGCATACATTACGTTTCCAAGAAAAAAAAAACTTGATGTTGGTTTTAAAGGTTTAATTTGACCATGGAATTAGATATTCTAATTTTATGATTTGACTGACATGAAATTGATATTTTACTGGAAAATATAGCCAATATTATTCAACATCATCTTTGCATCCTATGTGGGAAAGGAATCATCCCCTGTACCCCCACCCTTCAATTTAACAAAAGTATCCATTTTGACATTACATTTCCCTACTTCTAATTGCTTCATCGTGTCTGCAGTAAGTCATAAAACATAGAAATAAGGGGATCTATCAAACAATTGGCCTATTTTATTGTAATAGCTGAATAACTACATACCCGGTAATATTCTTTTATTTTTCAGAAAATGATACAGTCCACCTTACTATATGGTCGTAATTCAAGTAACCCATTGGTTTTACAGGAAATAGGAGTTTCATCATCAGTAGTCCTTAAACAACAAATAAAAAACGTAAGATGTGAATTTATGATGTGAAATATTGATCTAAATGCATTTTCATAACCATGATATTACAAAACATGAATCCTTGAAGTAATGTTTCTTTTTGGATAGGGAGCCACAGTGGCTCAGTGAGTAGGCCATTGGCTCGCTGAGAGTAGGTCATAGTGCTGCTGTCCTGGCCAAATTTCCGAAATAGCATACTATATAGCATATGTCTGTCTTCATTAGCCCAGTCGGAGCAGAACAGTATATATACATGTATGTTTTGTTTCGGAAAGAAATTTGTATTGACAGGACTTTCACTGCAGCTGGGCCAAATTGGGGTCCAGAGGGCTTGGCCCTGTAAATAATGTACAATTAGCAAAGTGTCTTTACCGTTATTTAAAGGGATGACATCACATCTGTGTTTGAAGTATTCTTATGTCTGTTTTATTTTTTCAGGATATAGAAATGATAGCTAGGTATATCAGAAACCATAACAAAGACCAGAAGATCTGTATCCACAGTCGACAAAGCCAGACAACAAACATAACCAATAAATACACAAAGATTAAACAAACGGCCATGTTCATTATTAATATGCTTGAAGTTGTTGAATTTCTGTCACTTTGGAGCTCGATATTAGATTTTTTTGCAACACTACCAGAAGAGATGATTGATAAAGATATTGTGGATATTTTCAGTAGAATATTAGAACATGTAGAAACACGATCAGGTAATTAGGCTTGTATAAAGAGTTTACAATTTTTACTGTCTTTAAAAAAAAAATACATTGTATTTGAATGCTTTCTTGTAACAATTTCTCCACTTGGTTATATTTTTTTTCTTCAGAATCTAGAGATCAGTATTTTTATTGGGGGAGGGGGGGGGACAGAATCTCTTTTCTCGATATCAGAAGCACTTTGGCCTGTTTCACAAAATTTTAACTAGGATAAAATCCAAATTATAGTATAATATTATATCGATTTCAGCAAATCGACAGTGAGTGCATAAGATAATGGATATTGTTTATTTGTTTGTTGGGTTTTTTTTTTTTTCAGACAATAGTGATAGTTTATATACAGTCCAAGTAAAGATTTGGAGACTACATATACCATCATTAGAGAAAACTGTTTTACGAATGATACAAGATTGTAGCCATTGTTTACCACTACCATCAAAACTTAACAAAATCATTTCGTTAAAAAACCTGGTAATTATTGAAGATTTCAAACTGTATTCTATTTTAATGTCTGCTTGCGTGTAGGGGTCTTCAGAAGTGGGTGGAAATCGGAGTACCGGGAAAAAACCCACAAGGTTGGACAGACGACCCTACTCCTTGCCACATACAACCGGTGATTCGAAACCACACCAGTTGACTCAATGGCAGGCTGTATGATACAGCGCGCACGCTAACCATTCAGCCACCCAAACCCCCAAGAGAAAAGTAGTGGTAGAAGGGATAAAACCAAGTAATAATTTCTCTTTGGTATTTTAAAGAGAGAGAGAGAGGGAAATTTGGTTTAATGTCCACTCAACACAAACTAGGTCATTCTGTGACTAACATATGGTTCAGTTTAACACCCTTGCGTGTAGGGGCCTTTAGGTGTTGGAGGACCAGGAGAAAACCCTACTCATACGGGGAATCGAAACCACACAAGTTGACTCAATGACAGGCCTTGTGATAGAGTGAGCATGTCCTAACCGTTTTGCCATCCTGCCAACCTCCCAGGAACCAATGACAGACCATATGATCTAAAGTGTAAGTGTTACACCATGAGACCACCTAACTCCAATATATAGTTTTATTTTTAACATAAACGAGCGATTTACCCGACGCATGACAGGGTGTGACCTTAAAGCTGAAAACCCCTCACTCAGTCAGGAGGTAATTGGTAGTTGAAATATTGCTAGCCGGATGTGGACACACTGTTTTCATACACGGTACAATCACCATGCTTGTTCTACAATTTGAAAACAAGTATGGTGATTATGTGGGGCAGTAATGTTTTTTATACGCCCACATTTTCATGTGGACGTATATTGTCGTCGCCCCTGTTCGTCCGGACGTCCGTCCGTCCACAATTGTTTGTGAACAGTCTACAGGTCACAATTTTTATCCGATTTCAATGAAACTTAAAACATAGGTTTATCACCCTAAGATCTCGGTTCCTTTCGATATTGGCATGTATCGGACTGTAACTTCATGGGTTATGGCCCCTGATTGTACGAAAAATCACGTTTTTTAGCTTGTGAACAGTTTAGAGGTCACAATTTTGAACCGATTTGGATGAAACTTGAAATGCATGTTTATAACCCAAAGATCTTGGTTCCTTTCGATATTTGCGCCAATCGGATCGTAACTTCCTGAATTATGGCCCCTGATTGTCCGAAAAATCGTCCTTTTTAGCTTGTGGTCCCTCTGGAGGTCAAAATTGTTATCCGATTTAAAAAACCGTTTGATTATATCACCGTTCCATGGTTATGAAGGTTGAGTTCGAATTTCGTGAAAATCGGACCAAAATTGACGGACAAAATGGCCGCCATTTGTACGCGAATAGTGTGAAAATATGTTAAATCAAGGTTGTGAACAGTGTAGAGGACACAATTTTGAACCCCGATTTGGATGAAACTTGAAATGCATGTTTATAACCCAAAGATCTTGGTTCCTTTCGATATTTGCGCCAATCGGATCGTAACTTCCTGAATTATGGCCCCTGATTGTCCGAAAAATTGCCCTTTTTAGCTTGTGGTCCCTCTGGAGGTCAAAATTGTTATCCGATTTAAAAAACCGTTTGATTATATCATTGTTCCATGGTTATGAAGGTCGAGTTCGAATTTCGTGAAAATCAGACCAAAATTGACGGACAAAATGGCCGCCATTTGTACGCGAATAGTGTGAAAATATGTTATATCAAGGTTGTGAACAGTGTAGAGGACACAATTTTGAACCGATTTGGATGAAACTTGAAATGCATGTTTATAACCCAAAGATCTTGATTCCTTCCGATATTTGCGCCAATCGGATCGTAACTTCCTGAATTATGGCCCCTGATTGTCCGAAAAATTGCCCTTTTTAGCTTGTGGTCCCTCTGGAGGTCAAAATTGTTATCCGATTTAAAAAAACGTTTGATTATATCACCGTTCCATGGTTATGAAGATTGAGCATGAATTTTGTGAAAATCGGACCAAAATTGACGGACAAAATGGCCGCCGTTTGTACGCAAATATTGTGAAAATATGTTATATAAAGGTTGTGGACCTTATAGAGGTCATAATTTTGAACCGATTTTGATGAAACTTGACATGTATGTTTATAACCCAAAGATCTTGGTTCCTTTCGATATTTGCGCCCATTGGATCATAACTTCCTGAATTATGTCCCCGGATTGTCCGAAAAATCGCTTTTGTTCGCTTTTGGTCCCTCTGGAGGTCAAAATTATTATCCGATTTAAAAAAACGTTTGACTATATCACCGTTACATGGTAATAAAGAGAGAGTTTGAATTACGTGAAAACCGGACTAGAATTGACGGACAAAATGGCCGCCGTTTGTACACGAATAGTGTGAAAATATGTTATATCAAGGTTGTGGACCCTATAGATAGAGGTCACAATTTTGAATCGATTTTGATGAAACTTGACAGGTATGTTTTAAACCCAAAGATCTTGGTTCCTTTCGATATTTGCGCCCATCGGGTCATTACTTCCTGAATTATGTCCCCTGATTGTACGAAAAATCACCCTTTTTAGCTTGTGGTGCCTCTGGAGGTCAC
The DNA here is from genome assembly GCA_036850965.1 of Patella caerulea. Taxonomy (NCBI): domain Eukaryota; kingdom Metazoa; phylum Mollusca; class Gastropoda; family Patellidae; genus Patella; species Patella caerulea. The sequence continues at coordinate 33,116,375 of JAZGQO010000008.1, forward strand.
AATTATTATATGATTTAAAAAAAACCATTTGATTATAAAAACCAAACAAATTCTAATGATTTTCTGATAATTCCTTAATATGCGACAATTCTTGTTGACTGCCCGGACGATTTGGCTGCTGTGTGGGCGTATGTTTCGTTGCCTGGCAACCTATTTTTATTTAATTATTTCTGTAGTTTTGTAATTGGAGTTCAGCTTTAACTCCGAAACTGGAAGTTGTAGGCAATCGCCCCCAGGCCGATGCTACTCCCCGATCTGAGCTACCCTACACCGAATTTCAGTCTCAGGAACAGCACTAGTGTAGCCGCCAACCTTGAACAGACAGAAAAACAAACGACAGTAACAGATATTAGAATAAATTATATATTACAGGTTAAAGCATGCAGTGAAGAGTATCAGTTATTCTATATTGTATATAATATATTATATACTGTTCTTGTTAATTCTAATGGTAGTACACACATGTTGGAGATTATTACAAGTTTTTTAATCTCCGTCAAACAGCAACAGAAACAAAACCAGGTACGTAAGAAAATTCTTACATTGAATTTTGATATGCACCATTAACAGACCCATGTAAATTGTTAATAAAATTTCTGTCTGATTAAAACACAGCCATGTAAATTGTTAATAAAATTTCTGTCTGATTAAAACACAGATCCCATTTCATTTCGTTTTTTATAGTTCAAAATTTTGTTTTACTTGTCTTCACAACATTATGATCTGGAAGAGTTGCTGTGAAGAATTAGCCAATGAAACATTCTGTTCTTGGCGTGCTCTGGGTAAACCCCTAGAAACCTTAATGCTGAGTGATTAATCATTGTCTGATGTCATAGTGTCAAAAGTCGCTTGTTTGACCCCTGATGCGACCTTAGGCGTACAGGCTCGATGACAGGGGGGGGCAGAACCCAAATTGCTCGAAAATTTTTGGGGTTTACAGACGGCCCCCTCCCCATCAAGAAATTTTAAAATATTCAACGGCTGCAAACATGTTTTCTTGCTATTTCAACCCGTGAACAAAGCAATTTCAAAGTGGTCTAATATAGCTTAATTAAAGTGGCTGACTCGAAGATCAATCAATCATTTACAGTGCACGAAAGACGGGAAAATTTTGAAAATTTAACTGCCGCAAACGCGTCTTCCTGTTATTCCAGCCTGTGAATACAGCAACTTCAACAGCTTAAGAGCACTATGTATTAGTATGTAACATAATATTTGTTAATTTTGTAAATGATTATATGTATTACTTGAAGGAAATTCATCATTTCTACTCATCAAGATTCCAGCCCTTAACAGCTCTATTGAATAATGATCCTAAAGGTAACTAAAAGAAATAAATACATTATAAATAAATTCCAATCTAGACCTAAAAACCATTATTGGGAGGATCTGGCTTGGAACAGAGTCTAGTTCAGGGATTCCTACTGATGGGTGTTCCATTATTAATTTTACACCAAAGCAACTCCCCTCCTCCATACATCTTATCGTGCATCTGGCACCATCTCTACAACAAGGAAGTTTAAACCTATAAACTGACTGTTAGTTATCAGTTTGCTGGTTACTGTGTTAAATTTAGATAATTTACCTAGGCAAAATTTCCCTTCAAGTACACTGCATTATGTAAGCCTGTCTTCATTAGCCAGGATATTAAACTTAATTTCATTTCAAAATCATTAATAATCTTCTAGAGTCCTACTAATCACTGAAAAGCATGCCAAAGCATTTTTTGGCCAACAGGCCAAAGTATTGCAAAAAGTGAATGACAATGAAAGATATCTATTTTATAGAAACATATATTCTACACACCGCATCCAAAATGGATCAAGTATGAACAATTGAAATATTGACAAAAACATTATTGATTATCACTGACTAGAGCGTTATTTTTTTAGTCCTTGTTGTTGATTAGTTTTATGGTTTATTTTGATTAAACATACATTATGTAAGAGGTAAATCAGCCTATTGTAGGTCTTTCTTTAGGCCTGAAATTTTATATAAATTATTAATTAGACAAGACATTAATTATGTTATCTAGAATATAATAAACTTTCGATTCCATCGGATATAAATAGATTTGAATACGTTTTGTGGTTGATGCAGTTACCGTAAAAATGGATAATCGAGACGTTGTTTATTATTGTAACAATGGTATTAATGACAATCAAGGCTATATTATAATTGTCCGCTGATATCTAGACTCAGAGTGAAGTAATTTCTCGTTTCACTGTCTATTTTTCATTTATTATAGAGAGAACTTGCAGCTCTGTATCCCATCTCCCGTAATGTATCTTTAAGTAAAGTATGAATATATTACAAAATAACACATGTAATATCAGACAGATGATTAAAGTGTTTCTATTATAATTATAGATTTATCTACACAGTCTTTTGACCAACAATTAAACCAGATAGTTTCTACCATTACCCTATTGGAAGTTCATACAAGTATGAGTACAACGGAATATCAAGAATTCTGGTTACTATTGTTACAGTATAAGGAATGGTATTATACTGCCCTCTGGTATATTTTACATATAAATAAACAGGTAAGTAATCTAATCCCATATTTTCTCCAGCTTTTCATTAGCCATTCCATACATTGTCAAGCAATTTTTTTTTAACTTTTTTTTTAATTTCGGGTGAGACACGTATTAGGAGTTATCTCCCTTGACAGACTAACTGTAGCTAATGAATTATTTTTCCTCTTTAGTTTGTTTCAGATTTAGTGACGTTTGTTCTCTACTATCATATAAAAGAGTGTGAAAAATATAAAGTAAGTATGATACTGAAATTTTTGTGATCTTAACCTTTCTTATATTACAAGGGCAACAGACCCCCGATAATTTGCAAATATTTGTTTATTTTTTAGTTTCAAAATTGACCTGGGGACAAGCCCCATAGATCCCATTTTGGCTTCACTACGGCAACAGATCCCACAAACCCGCTCCCAATATGAATTTTGTTCCAACTGATGTGTTAAAAATAGACGTGCAAATAATTGATTTTGTTTTGTTAATTAAATGTTAAAAAATCAAAGTGAGTACATATTTAGTGTGGAATAAACCGTGAAAAATTTGACATTTTAGCAGAAATCTAAATTACACATTAAGTCTTTAAGTCTTTGGAGAGCATCACCCCACCAAGAACAACTAGATTACAAAGTGTATGCCACCAATTTCTGATTCACAAATACAAACAATAGTTATTAAAAACATGTTATACATACAAAGTCTGTTCTGTTTAAACATGTTATATACAAAGTCTGTTCTGTTTAAATATCTAGAAAAGGGTGGTTGACTTTACCAACATTCTTCGAGTTCTATTATACAAGCAAAAGCTGAAAATTGAAGATATTGAATATGCTGTTTGTGGTCTTGGTTCAGTGAAAGAGATACAGCCAGTAATAACACATGTGTTATTTATATTTTTATATCAGTCTGACTCCGGATTTAAACTTATGACTGATATATGTAAAATGGTAAGTAACATTATATTGAGCAAAGAAAATAATAATGGCCACTAGTGCCTACTACCATACAGAATCATTTCATCTTTTGCCAATTTCTTTTACTGATACGGCGGATTGGGTGACCAAATGGTTAGCATGTGCAAGTTGTATCGTAAGGTCTGTCATTGAGTCAACTGGCTTGGTCGTCTGTAAAACCTCGTGGGTTTTCTCCGGGACCTCTGTTTTCCTCCCACTGCTAAAGACCCCTCCGTGCAAGGGAAATATTAAAATAAAGTTAAACCATATGATAGTCTCGAAATGACCTAGTTTGTGTTTAGTGGATTCTCTCTCACTCTTTAGTTCTTAAATAGATTAATCATTACTTTTACTTCAAAATTTTTTCAGTCATTTTTTTTTTTTTTTGTTAATTTTGTATACCTTCCATTAGCAAGATATGTTCCAAAGAATTCAACCATTTTTAGCATTATCCAAATTTTTATTTATATATCTTTAATTTTTTTACAATAAGAATGATAACTTTATCTGCATTAATTGATAATTGCGGTTTAATTTTCTAAATTCAAATTGTATATATATATATATATCATATTAATTTATTGACATTTAAATTTTACAGTCGGACAGTATGAATCGGAAGCCTATTAGCTTTAACCTGAATTAATTACTAACCTATTTTATCCATTTGCTTTCTACGATTTTAAAGGACCTTTTGATGATTTAAAGTTTTGTCCCCAAAATATTCCTTTATAAAATTAAGTCCTGGTACACAATTTTACAATGAGCATGTGGTCATTATGGGCGCTTGATATAAACCTCAATTTGACTTTATTAATATCGTCTAATTTGTCTGAATTTTTCTTTAATTTTTTTTTGTTGGGTTTTTTTCAGGCTGGATGTTCTGATACAATGGAGATTTTATCCATGTTTTTATATATTCATGATATTCACTCAGTGACTTTCAAGAACTGGACATCTGAGAAAAAAAATTTATACAAGGATATAATTTCAAGATTGTCGATCGAACTAAACAGTGCTATTGAACATAATAAAACAACTCTATCAGCTGAAAGCGACAATCAATTTAATCAGCTTAAAAGTGTTCAAAACATGTGTGAACAATTAGTACTTTCGTTAGACTGACCAGATATAATGGTTAATCCATGCCTCAAACTAGACCAGGAGATTCAAATTGCTCTTCAACCATGTTGTGAAAATTTATGGTTTGAGAAATGAAATGGGGTTGAATGTCCTACTTTTGTGGTGAAGAAAACTCAAAGATTCTAGTGAAATGATAACTATATATACAAAAACTCCTGGTGACTCCAAGTTTATTGACCAGGTGCTATTTAAGACTTATAAAATTTGTGTGTCTGTAAAATTGTTGAGGACTCTTTACCACATGCATGAGATATTTTGTTGGTCTGGAGTCAGGGCAGAAGCTTTTATGACGTTATCGTCCATTTGATACCATTTGGTCAATTCATGCAATATCATTTCAATCACAAATGTAAATAAAACCAATCATCTCCATTCTTGGAGTTGTACAATGATTTATGGCTCAAATTCGGTCTAGAATAAGGTTAGATCTATTTCATAATGCCAACATCAAGTTTACTCAATGCTCATGAGATATAAATAGCACTAGTGCTTATCTCAACCCTAACCCTGGACCTAGCCCTAATGCTTACCCTTACCTACAATCCTGTTCACTCGACACAAACTAGGTCATTTCTGGACTAACATTTGGTTCAATTTTATTTCAATAATTCGTTTGCACATACAGATCTTTAGCAGTGGGAAGAAACTGGAGGACCGGGAGAAAACCCAAGAGATTGGACAGACGACCCTACTCCTTGTCACATACAACCAGGGAATAGAAACCATACCAGCTGACTCAATGACAGACCTTCAGGGGGCACATGCTAACCATTTGGCCATCCAACCCCCTTCCCAAAGTTGGACAGTTTGATTATCTAAGGGTGGGGGGGGCAACTTACTATACAAATTAACTGTCATAACTGTCAGAAACCCTCCTCACATTACTGTGAATCTGGCACCACCACTACAATAATTTGTTTACAGCTTTAATATCTTTTTCTTTGAATTTGTAAATTGATACTCAATGACTTTTTAAATCCATCATTCAACTTCTGTTGTACAATGTATGTTTATAAACATTTATTTGATTGCATTCTGGATATGAGAATTACAACATTGACAGTCCTTGCTTGATAACATATGTGCCTGCTTTATTGTATCATAGTAAGCTGTGCATAACCATTGTTATAAATTTCCTCTCTCTCTTATATACTTTTAAAAAACTCAATTTGTTTTCATATCAAAGGAGGGCACCAAATATACTATTCAAAAAAAGTAGGGGATATTTGATTTTTGAGGCATAATACTAAAATATGCAAATGACTACGAAAAAAGTCACTATAGAACCTAACAGAAGAAACATTTCCAGTTACATGTGACGCCCAAACGCACCAATAGCTACCACATGGAATGCAGGTGATGCTTTGGATCATCATGGGGGTCCAACCCAAGATTTGCACGACTCTGACTTTGAATGTTACAGTCATTGTGGCATTGAATTCCAGGGTGGAAACATCAGTTTAATTGTTTTAGTGACCAGAAAACAAATTTTGATATGCGTTGGCTTACCCAAAATGAAAGGTTACGTGCCCTTGGCATGCTACAGATCGGCACAACACAGGCGGTTGTGGCGCGGACGATGAATGTTTCTCAGTCTGTCATAAGCAGGCTATAGTCCAAATACCGTGATACACAATCTGTACAGGACAGACCACGCTCAGGTCGACCAAGGGCGACAACTCAAGCCCAGGATCGATTTTATCCGTACCTTGGCCTTGAGAAATCGTGTCATCACAGCAAATCAGATCAGCGTTCGTCTTCAAACAGACACTGGTGTGAGAGTGAGTGGTCAGACAATTCGGAATCGACTGCATAGGGGTCACCTTCGCACCCGACGTCCTCGCGTGATCCCTTGTTTGAGAGATCATCACATTCAGGCAAGACGTCGTTGGTGTGGGGATCGTCAACACTGGGATAATCGACGCTGGAGCAATGTGATGTTTTCAAATGAGTCAAGGTTCACTGTTGATTTTTTGGACAGACGAAGGAGGGTGTGGCATCGTCGAAACGAGCGCTTCCAAGACGTTAACGTCATCAGACATGATCGATTTGGGGGTGGTTCTGTTATGGTGTGGGGAGGCATCACTGTTGCTGGAAGAACGGCTTTACATATTGTTGCAGGGCGTGTTACAGGCCAGTACTACCGGGACAACATCTTGACAGTCCATGTTGTGCCGTTCGCACGGCGTCATGGCCGGCGTTTCATCTTCCAGGATGACAACGCAAGATGTCACAGGGCCAGGATCGTTACAGGTTACCTCCAACAACAGAACATCACCACATTACCTTGGCCAGCATTGAGTCCCGACCTCTCCCCCATCGAGCATGTCTGGGACATGCTTGGACAGAGGTTACGTCAACGTCAACAACGTCCTGCCAATGTCCAAGAACTTGCTGCTGCGTTGCAACAGGAATGGGACAATCTGGACCAAAATGACCTTAGATCGACGCCGAAACCTTCTGGTTAGTGAGCCGGTGCCTTCCTTACTGAGCCACTGCGGATTGGAAGAACTTGAATCGATCAGCATACAAAGTGAAAATAACAAAAATAATAAACAGACAGTATATTTAATTTATATATTACAATATTGTATAAATAGAGAAATACAGGAGGCTTCATATAATTGATATGTAAGAGATGTTTAACAGAAAAAAATTAATTTCTAATCAAAAAGAAAAAGAAATTGTAATTTATTATGCATAAATCATATAAACAATAACTTATCAATCTATCTTTAGTAGAAAGAAAAAATATACATAGATATTTATGTCGAGGTTAGACAGAAGATAAAAGAAAAAGAAATTGTAATTTATTATGCATAATCATATTAACAATTAAAGATACATTAAGGGAGATTAGATAACGAGTTGGCAGTTCTCACAACAATAGTTAAAAACTAGCTAGAAAATTTCAGTCAAATAATTCACTATGAACTTAGAACTAAGCGAATGGAAGTTCTGCGTATCCTTGGTCATCATTACTAAAGTCGGTAAGACAAAACCAGTAGTTTCAGTTATCCTTTTTTTATAGGTAAATCACAAAGGAAAATATTTCAGCGAACCGAACTACAATCCAACAAAAATCTCATGCTAGCCTCGACATCAAGAGCTGATTATGGTCTGAATAAGTTAATTAATGTCTAATTAATAGTTTTTATAACATTTTAGGCCGAAAGAAAGTCCTGCAATAGGCAGATTTAGCTCTTGCATAATGTATGTTTAAAGATTCATTAGTTAAGAGTTTAATAAAATGTTGGTCATTCTAGCTATAATGATTTAATAATAGGCCTAACTGATAAAAATAGAGAATATTGAAAATTTCAGTCAAATTACTTCATTCTGAGCCAATTTATCACTGTTTGTAGTTTTGACAAGGTGAGTGCATAGTGGTAACGTGGGCACTGGTATGTCTGCGACTTAACCTCCCTTTCCCATTTTTTAATTAAATTTTTAAATGTCGAACCGTTGTAATCTAGTTAAAATCGTGAGATGTCAGATGCCATCAAGACTTGATTCTGGTCTGGATAAGTTAATTAATGTCTAATTAATAGTTTATATAACATTTCAGGCCTAAAGAATAGGTAGATTTAGCTCTTGCATAATGTATGTTTAATATTCAATCTATTTTAAGAAATAAACAAAGTACATAAATATTCATGGCAAGGTTAGACAGTAGATAAAAGTATATACTGAGTTAACATTTCAAAATCAGTGTCAATCAGATACATTTATTCAATTTAGTCAAATAAAATAAATTCTGACATGCAAATTAATACAACCATACAATTTGTCTTCCAAACCAATCAGATTAAAATACAGATCTATATTTCATTTCGTTTTTTTATACTTTCGATGGCCTATATACTACATGAAGATCTGACTATTTTAGTGAAATGTCGCGTCAAAGATCATAAAAGCAGCTTTTGTCCCGATTGCCTCAGACATTTGATTAACCAATCAGCGTTGATGTTCCCTGCACCTCACACCCAAAATATTGCTGTAACAGACCGTTTCATTGGCTAATGCCTCATATCTACCAGAATGCGGGTTATATAACAACTCTTCCAGATTGTAGGATAGTAAAGACAAGTAAAACAAACTTTTGAACTAAAAAGAAACAAAACGAAATAGGATCTGTGTTTTAATCAGATTGACTGCACGAACCTTATCAATTGAATGATTTAAATTAGAGACTGCAGTAAAAAAGATTCCTGAGATGTTTTTAATTTAGGTGCTGTCGATTTATAAAAACAAAACATTTTATTATCATAAAGGCAAACTAATCCTCATCCTACATCTGTCATTTCGATTTTGCACATTAAAAGAAACTGATAATTTAAATTTTGATTATTGTTTTTTTAAATTCAGGATTATTAATACTGTTCTTTATTGAATAACATGTAAAGCCTGATTTGACAGAATGCAATATAAGTTGATCTTTTGAAGCACACAGCGCTAGGTCATACAAAAATTTTATTGTTAAATTCAATAATATATTGTTAGATTATTGGTGTTTTTTTCTCAAATAATCCATGGGTCTGTATGTTTTTTTAGCCTATTGCTCTACCCTACACACTGTTAACTTATTATGGAAGTTCTGGCTATATTAAAAGCACCTGATGTAATGCAAAATATCATCTGAATGAGTCAGGAGCCACACGATTGAAGTCAAATGTAAAAATACATTATTTAATATTAGATAAACAGCTGGCAGTTCTCACTATAATAGTTAAAAACTAGATAATGTAAAGGGAATATGCTGAAAATTTCAGTTAAATTGCTTCACTCTACACCGAGAAAACCTTATTTTAATATCACCATAGCCTCAATTGTCATTATTACCGCTGTTATGATAATTAACAAAGTCTTGATGATCAATTTTTGCGGTTAATCATCGACGGACATTGAACAACAGATCGGATTCAAATCCAATGAAAATCTGACAAATAACATGACATTGACGGTTGATTATGGTCTTTTCAAGTAAATCAATGTCTAATTAATAGTTTATATAACATTTCAGGCTCAAAGAAAGATCTGCAATAGGCAGATTTTGCTCTTGCATAATATATGTTTAATTAATGCTAGTGGGAATCGTTTTAATATAAATAAATGAGACAATGACTACGACTAAATAGATAAAATGTCGCAATAAAAATAATTTAATAGCTCTCCGGTTAATATAACAATTATAATGGAATTTTAACAGTAGAAACACATCAAAATCTAAACAAATAAGTACAGCAGTACTAAATGGACCCAGAACCAAGCATGATGTCATTGCTGCCACCTTGGAGAGAGAGAGAATGGGGTTTAATGTCCACTCGACACAAACTAGGTCATTTTGGGACTAACATATGGTTTAATTTTTTATTTCAATAATTTGCTAGTGCGTAGGGGTCTTTACCAGTGGGAGGAAACCGGAGGACCCAGAGAAAACCCACACAGTGGACAGGCGACCCTACTCCTTTTCACATACAACCAGGGATTTATGATACAGTACGTATGTGCTAACCATTTGGCCATCCACACCCAACCCACCCCTTGCCACCTTGGAATCGTGTTAAAGTTATGCACAATTGACTAAGGAACATGGATGCTAGTTTAAAGTTGATCAAACCTGAATTGGCACAGCCAATTTTCCGAAGAAGAACAAGGAGTTTAGTAGCAAAGGTCCTTAGTTCAAAAGCTTAAATCAACACATTTCTATGAGATTGACATTAGTTTCATATTAGTCATACATGTACCTATAATGGCAATCTGATTAAAACACAGACCCTATTTCGTTTCGTTTTTATAGTTCAAAATTTTGTTTAACTTGTCTTCACTACCTTAGATTTTGGAAGAGTTGTTATCATTAACGTGTTCTGATTGGTGGGGCGCTTTGTTACAGCAAGTTTTAGACGTGTTTTGCACGGAAATGTGGATAATCCACTAGAGTAGTAACATCAATGCTGATTGGTTAGTCAAATGTCTGAGGCCATAGGTCAAAAGGCCCTCGTATGACCTCTGACGTGAACTCACACTATAACTTGTCAGATTTTCATGTAGTGTAGGCCATCGAAAGTATAAAAAAAAATAAACAATATATTGTGATCTGTATTTTAACCAGATTGCTATATTGGCAGAGTGTCCCCTCCAAGAAGAACAAAAATTTAAGTAGCGCTTGTGGACAAGATCCTGGGTCCAAAAACTTAACTTGACACATTTCTATAACATTATATATTCATCTATTAAATGCCCAATCTATAATCTAATAATTCACTCAATCTTGCTAACAAGTAAAACTAGAAATAAATAAATCTGCACATTAGTAAAAATCTTCTCGATTCCATTCAAATAATGTTATTTAAATTATCACCTGAAGAAGCCAGCCATTTGTAAATATATGGAAGGTTCTCTGTGACATTCTAATAAGTTTTATTAAACAGCCTATAAAAATAAATCATGAGACTGGCCTAGTCTTTCCTCATCTTTTTGTTTTAATCTAGCTGCTTCTATGGCAGAAAATGCTGGTAGACCGTGTGGAAGATCAATTAGATTAGCCTCCATATCTAAAATACGATCGGCTTCAGCTGGAAAAAGAAGCACACAATAAAATTTCTAGATAATTTAAATTAGGAAATATTGTCTTCTAGTCTACAAGTAAGTACCCACATGTACGATATCATTTCCAGTAATTCAAGCCACATGTTCTTTTTGTTACATGTGTGTAACTTATTAATGTTTAATTATTTTCTAATATATGTCCGGGGGGGGGGGGGGGGGGGGGGGGGGAGAGAGAGGTTCGAAAGGTTTAGAATTAAAAGATCACTTGACCTCCACTTAATGTGAGATTACCTATTAGGTAATCTTTCATTTTTATGAAAATAAGTTGTTGGGTGCCCGGGTTCGTAATTCACCCATTGCCCAAAGCCAGGGGATCATAACACCAAAACCGGAAGTAGTAGTCCATCGCCACCAGACCTACATCACTCCTTGTCAAAACTACCCCAATACACCAAATTCCAACCTCCAAACAGCCTAAATGTAGCTGTCAACCCTACTTAGACAGAAAAACAAGTCACAAATTTTCGTATAGATTTATTTATTATATTTACCTCTTATTCTGTGCATCTTTGATCCATAACTCATGTCATATTGATATGCCAGTATAAATGTCAAAGGCACTAATGGAACAATCATTCCTGGACTCTTGTTTTTCCTAAAACTTAATAATAAAAAAAAAGAAACATATCATTATGCTTTGCTTAAACATACATTGTGAAAAGGCAGGTCTTTCTTTAGGCCTGAAATGCTATTTAAGTTATTAATTAGACAAATTAACTGATCAAGGTTAGAACATAATCAACTCTCGATGTCATTGATAGCCCGCAATATTAACTCAATTAGGATCTGATTTGCTGCTCAACTTTCATTTATGATTTAATCATGAAATGGATAATCAAGACTGTTTTTTATCGTACTGACTTTAATTATGATGACCAAGACAATGTCGAAAATTCAATCACTTAATTCTCAGTTCAGAGTGGATCCAATTGACTGAAACTTTCAGCAAATTCTCTTTACATTATCTAGTTTTTAACTATTATAGTGAAAACTGCCAGCTTTTTATCTAATCTCCCATAATGTATCTTTAATAAAAATAAGAAGAAATATATTGTTATGTTATACGAAATTAATAAAACATACTTTTCCAGCATAATATTAATAAAGTTTAATACACAAAGGTTCCTAAAAATAAATGACCCTATCCATTTAATTCTACATACCCAGCCAGTAAACCAACAAAGGCCACAGTATAAAATGATGAATACCATAGAAATAAATCTCTACTCCTACCAAGTTGCATAGCCATTTGTCTTTCTCTCATTTGATTCTGCATTTGTATCTGCCTCTCCATCTAGATAAAAGGATAAATATATACATGTACATACATACATCAGTCAAAAAAAAGTCTGGTACAGTCATTGGTTTTAAGGCCGGTCAGTGCCTGTATGTCATTCATAGGGGTTTTGGCAAATGGGCAAACATCACTGTGTAATTGCATGCTACATGTACTCAGAATGAAGTCCTGATATATGTCATCATATTTCTGATGCAATGACCCAAGAAATCCCTCTCTGGCCATTGCTGGATTGGCTTCTGATACTTGAACTTTTGGTGGAGTGTGTCTATTCTTCCCATTCAATCAAAGCTATCACTTGAGTACACCAGAGCAACATGACAGTCCTTCGTTTAATCTGGGTTTTCCCTAAAACTTTTGACAGTGATTTCAGGCATAAAAAGGGTGAAAGTATGTTCGTTTCCAAACAGTATTGTTTACATTTTAATCGATTTGATAGCTTTGTTTGTCACGCAATTAGTTTTACTACAATATTCTGCTATGTACTGGTTAATTTGGCATAATAAAATCATGAGCGTAACGTTATGTAAACATATTTGGTCCAATTTGGCACTTTGTTTTAACGCTATCAGCTACTGGATGTTATGGGACTATTGACCAATCATAATTTAGAACAAGAATGTTCGCTCTTTACAGCAGTGGGGTGGGTACAAACTGATCCCGCAGTGAATATTCGCTTGGCCGCTACAATCACTGATAAGCATGACATCGACGAGGCTTAATGAGTACGGCATATTAACTTTTTAACTCCGACAAATTAAATTCTCAAACATTTTTTTGAGGTAAAAGAAAAATAAATAAAGACGTTTGAAGTATTTGGAGTTAAAAAATATTTCCTATTTAGTGTAAATGGGTATTAAAACGAGTAAAATGCATCATTTTGCCCGAAGCAGTTAGGTGTTAAGTAAACATTGCACGAGCCGTTGAGCCAATGACTAACGGCGCGTGCAGTCAACGCACCTGGTGTGAACTGTCGTCTGTTACAGAGATATTTCGTAAGTAATTCTCTGTGAAACAGATTGCAGTGGGTAGTTGGATTAGCTCTAATCAAACGAAACACTGCATAGAGTATATGTCATTGACTCTTGTCCTACATTTAAGTACCACAGCCTTATGAATAGAAGGAATCTGTTCCTCCTTATTATTATGATTTTAATTATATAACTCTCCTTATTTACCAAATATATGTCAGGAGTCATGGTGGCTCAGTATGTGAATTCTCATTATTATACCACAACTGAACTAGAGTCGTGGTGACTCAGTATGTAAGGTGTTGACAAGAGGTTTGAGGGTATATCAATTCTCTGGTGTTGGCCGAGTGCCCGAGAACGTTCCCAGGTTTTTAACTTGGATGGAGGGCAGGGCAATGAAAAGTGTCTAGTCCTTGGTGTGCACAAACAAGAAACCTTGTCAGTTAGGATTCAATTGCTGTTCGTGCAAAATATCCCTCATCATCATAGCATGCCCATCTTCATATGTCTGATTTGAGTAGACGAGTTGGACCCAAAGAGTAGGATTTTAAACCCAATTTCATTTATTCATTCAATTTCAAATAAATTTTACTTCTAGAAAAAATATGCTTTGCAAGCAGTAGGCCTACATATATAATGCATTATTAATTAATCTACCTCCATGTTGCAGGGGGACTGACAAGGAAAGCTGTCTAGTCATTTGGATGGGACGAAAATCAGAGACCCCATGTACACATTGGCATGCACATAAAAGGTCCCTTGGCAGTTGGAATTCGACATAAGAGTAGGCCGTATAGCGTCTCAGCACACTTTATGATGGCATATGCCCATCTTCTATTCCTATTAGCCCAGGTTAGTTGCAGAAGAGTAGGACGTTAAACTCCATTTCATTTCCCTCCACGTTGTGCACCTTATCATGTATAATAACGTCAGTGGTGCAATATATGCAACATATGCAATACAGTCCTATTTAATGAACTTAATCAATTTTCCCCTTATTTATTTAGTATTTTCTCTGCTCTTGCTCAGTGTCATTATTACTGTCATTGTCAATCAAAAAGACGTCTCACCATTACTATTTGATTCTGAATCATAAATTCTTGTTGCTTTTTCATATTGTCATCCATTGTTTTACTTATAAACATCCCCATCTTGACAGAATTTAATGTAAGGCAGCAGCAAAGAAGGTCGTGAGTGCTTTACAAGAAATGCTGATGTTTGTTTATTACCAGGAGGTCAAGTGAACATGCGCTGTGTGTGTTATACAAAAGTTCCATACGGTCATACTTGATTACCGGGTTTGTGTTATGCAGCCTCATCTCAAATTATCTAACTTATTCGAATTCCAGTATGATCTGAAAGTAGGCTGTAACTGTACAGCTAGTCATTATATTGTTTCAGTAATCATGGAGTTGAAATACTAAATATTCTAATTCAACGTAATAAAATTCTGCTGTACTGTGACGAAGGCCAAAATCAGGAATGTCAAATTGTGGAAGTGCTAATATCAAGACGATTGCATAGAATCTAGTATAAGAAGGTCATCGAGTCGAAAAAAAATTGTGAATGGAGAAATAAAAGAGATACATCTTACAACTTTTTAATTTATTTGGTTGATTCTACATGAAAAGAACATGATTTGGCCTTAATTAGACATATTTCTTAAGCAGGTTACTTGCTAGGTACTTGAAACAAGACACCAATATCTTACTTCGTTTCGGTAAATATTAGATTATATATTTTATAAAATACCCACGGAGGTAAACAAAAACACAGGGTTTTTTTTTTTTTTTTGTTTTTTGTTTTTTGTTAATGTTTTTATTATAAATTCCATTTTAATTGTAGTTGTATTTATATCACTTATTTTACGTTTCTGTATTTCTGTTATTCAAAACATTTATATCCACTCTGGCTGAGACATCCTATTTTTACTATTCTATGATGTGTGGTGACAGTGATAAAATAGTTATCTTCAGACTCAGTGTAGTGTCAGTCAGACTAGTGCAGACAACGTTTTGCTCTTTGCTGTCAATTTTTTGATTAAGACAATTTTTATCAATTCTAAAACTAAGGTGTGATAAGATTAAGCATTGCTTACACTAGTTTAAAACTTATAAGATGGAGTTTGAATAAACTTACATATATATTAGAACGGCAAATGGGCAAAAAATATCAAAATATTAGCTTGTTAGTGAATAGTATACCTTTCATTATATAATTATAAGCTGGTATTTTTTCCATGAACAGTAGCTAGTTTATATCATCTTTGATTGGCATTTAGTAATTGAACATATTAACACAAGGTACAATTTTATGGATACACAATTATTGAGTTTGATATTAAGCAACGTTTCGACAAGGATACTCTTTATCAAGCAAATGATACAAATATTATGTGAATATAGTGGGCAAATATATACAAAATATGCAACAGATAAGCATCAAATAAATTTTTGCGTAATCTAATGTACTCTGATTTCACAATCCGGTTCATTAGTCTGGTAGCCACATCTCATATTGATGATGTATCTTTGTGTGATAAAGGTGAGTGTATCCTTGTGGAAAAGTCGCTTAGTATCAAACGCAATAATTGTGTATCCATAAAATTGTACCTTGTGTTAGTTTTTATCACATAGCTACAAATTGTGACCAGGTTATGCTTACACTTTTTAAAACACTACTTGTCATTGAGCTTTATCTGTGAGCAAAATTTCCCCCATACCCGAGGGTAAGGTGTATATTAGTTCAGCTCTGAATGTAGGTCTCATTAAACTCGTCTGTATGTTCAGGGATGTGCTATTGAATCCTTGTCGAAAAGGTTTGGCTTCCCAGTCAATTTTACTGGGCAACTTTTTACTCCAGTCCTAAACGGTCCAGTGTGAATGTCTGACCAATGTAACTGAACATCTTAGTGAGAAAACCAGGGCTTGCTAACCTCACTTGGACCAGTATGAGCAACACAACACGCTGTTTAAAAAAAAAGTCCCCGTCTTCTATCCAACTTGACCAAAATTTAGGTAGGCCTAATTGGGATTTTTGAAAAATTTGATTGTAGATTATTGTAATTAGGCTAGGCAAAGCAATAAATGACTGAAGATTCTCAACTTTTCAACGATTCAAAAAGCAAGGTCTTATTTTCTCACTAAGATGTTCAGTTACATTAGTCAGGCATTCACAGGGACTGACTGACACGTGACCATTTAGCAGTAAAAAGTTGCCCAGTATAATTGACTGGGAAGCCAAACCTCTTCGACAAGGATTCAATAACATGGTCCCTGAACGTACAGGTGTATGCGTAACCTCATTTTAATTTTCACGTTCAAATTAATAAGGTGATTCAACTAAAATAAAGGTGTGGTGACAACCCAAAGTAAAGTTAAAATATACATGTCATGACAACCTAAAATAAATATGTCATAGCAACCTAAAATACAGGTAGGTATCAAGACAACCTAAAATACAGGTATTAAGACAACCTAAAATACAGGTGTGGTGATGAATAGTAAAAAGATAAATATATTTTATATACCAGATAAAAACATCATTTAGTGTGGAGGATCTAAAACATTGATCATGTTGATGAGACAAGCATCGGTGAATTCCTGTATAGCAAATATTTTCAGACTTCTAGGGCAATGGATTTCAACGTTTTCTGTATTATTTTACATCTTAAAATTACATGGTAAGATTTTAAACTTCATTTCTGTTATAGTTAGCCTCTTAGAATTCTGTGATTGCTCCTATTTTTCAAATACTTCTGGCCCCAAGTTCACAAAGCATTCTCAGACTTAAGTTGAGTAATTACTAAACTTTCAATCACAGTTTATAAGTTATATCTTTGATCCAGAAACACAAAACCTTGCATGTAGTTTCTTATGAGGGAATTTGATACATTAAAAAAACAAAAGTTTTATAAAGGGCTATATTTTAGTTATGTTTTAATAAGGCAAACAATTTTGAGTAAATTCTTGACTTGAGTCTCAGAATGCTTTGTGAACTTGGGGCCTGACTTGGCTCTCATAAAATTGTAAAGATCTGAGTGACTCAATATTATATCCATGTGTGCTTATTGAAACTTGATCACTATTGATTGGGGACCAAAGCATGGTGAATTTCATTTTCAAAATCACCCAGAAGCCAGACCAGTGAGCCCATTGATGTAGGTGAGATATACTTCCCCGGTTGTACATGACAAGGAGTGGGTCGCCTGTCCAACCTCGTGGGTTTTCTCCGAGTCCTCCAGTTTCCTCCCACTGCTAAAGAAAGATCTGTACGTGCAACCAAGTGTGAGTCCAGAAATGACCTGGTTTGTGTCGATAGGATGTTAAAGCCCATTTGTCGCTCCCTTATGTTTTCCCCCGGGAACATTTTCGTCAGGCAGTGTGTACAGATGGTGTACAAACAGATAAACAAGCAACTTGATAATAAAGAAAATATTTATGCCAGTTACTAAAGAACAGGTATCATTCAGATTTGATGAAAAAAGGAATTCATGAAACTGTGCTTACCATCTAACTGGATATGTGTGTTAGATTCTAGATGGTAAGCTCAGTTTCTTTCCTTTTTTCATCAAATCTGAATGACACCCGGTCCCAAGTTATGTTATCTAATAATTTGTTTATGCCCATGTTACCTTTATCCATTATCACTTTACCATTTCTTCTGAACATTCTACATGTCATTGTCACGAGTTCTTAATGAATTTGTTTCAGAATTGCAGGAGTTGTTCATTTGGTTTTAAGGAGAACTCAATCCAAATTCAGATGTTTTTCGCTCTTAACATTTAAATTTCTGAAAGCTTGAGAATGAGATACAGAGCAGTCAAATGGATTTGTCATTTGATGTTCCAGTCATAAATTGTGAAAGTTTTTGATCAAATTTTTTAAAACATGTGGTTACTATTGATTTGGTTCTTAGGAGAAATCCCGTTGAAATTCAGAATCTATCAATAGCAGAGTTGTCCATTCTGTTTATGTTCTAATCTGTAAAATCTTGTGATACATGACAGTTTCCTGGTAAAAATGTTGTGGTAGTCAGATAAGTCATGTTATTAGAAAGAAACATTGAATTTCAAAATTTTAGGATTATAAATTTTTATTTTTTGTGAAGTGGTACAGGACAGGGTTCTATACATGATTGTTGCTATATTAAAATTGCTCAACAGGATTTATCGACATTGATTTTAGAGCTAGAATGGATGACTATGCTGCTGGTAAGCGTATTAATGGGCCTAAGAAGCCACTGTCTTGGGTCTATGTTTATTTACAAGCCTAGAAATAAGGCACCTGTCACTGACAATGTCAGGCACAGATTAAGGCTTTGCCAGGCACAAAACTTTTGATGTCTGTCATTTTGTCCGGCACTGATTTTTCTTTTTTGCTGATATTGTTAATACATGTCTGGCACTAAGTTGAAAATGTCAGGAACTATTTCATTAGTGCATGACATTTTGTCAGGTACATCTAAAAACATTATTTCCAGGCTTGTTCATTTATATTACAGATATTATAAATGCTGAGATTCTTGCTATTCATGTCGTCTTGAACAAAACATGTGACGATTGGGCAAGTCTAAACTGGAACCAGAAACCACAATTTTTACGTGAAACATCTCGATGTCAGTTGACAACGGTTGCATTGAAAACAAACTCTACAGAAATTCAGTCAATTTATCCAAGAGATTATCAATATTATCAGGAGTTGAAATTAACAAAGTTAAAAGAAAATTCACCGTACATGTTTTATATGCGTTGTGATAGAGTTTATTTATCAAATAATGTTTCCTTTGTCACAGGTAAGTTTTTGTTTTAAGAACCCATTTCTCGACTCTGAATTGGCTAGTTATAACGATAAGGTCCCACAAGCTCACAAAGGATTCTCAGACTTAAGTTAAGAATTTACTCAACTTTTCATCACTGTTTATGAGAAATATCTTTGATCAAGAAGCACAAAACCTTGCACACAGTTTCTTATTGATGTATTTGATACATTAAAATGACAGTAATTTTATAAAGGGCTATATTTTAGTTGCAATAAGGCAAACAATTTTGAGGAAATTCTTAAGTCTGAGAAGTTTTGCATTTTTAAGGCCAGGTATCTTAAAACCACTGATCATCATTCTGGAAATTGCAATATTGTGAAAGTTGACTCAATAAAAGGAAAATGAATCAAAAAATAGTTCAATCCCATTCCGTATATGATGAATTAACAGGAATCATTACATGGGCCTCTTTTTAAACCCTAGTCAGCTTAGTCTGGAAAATTGTCTTGACAGTGGTGTAGGCAAGTAGCAAAAGAGAGTCGGTCACCAAAATTCTACACATTTCTCAATGGCAGTGTCATAGACCTGTACATTAAATTTAAAGCATGATTTGGGACGCATGATTTTACTTAGCGGAATCCACGTTAATTCAGCTAATGCGGCAAATTGTGCGAATTTGTACTCCGGCTGATGTCAAATTAATTAATTACGATATTCACATGGATCAAAATAAAAGTTTAAACTCTATATTTATTTATATCTCTTTATGTAACGCAATTGGCACTAGCCATTGACTATTCAGTATTTTGTGGCTACCATGTCAGTTGTTCCACCTGCGATATTTTCTCGTATTTACTCATGTATTTTTAAAAACTGGTTAATTTTCCATACTGTGATGTGAAAGCAAGCTTAAAATAGTTTACAAATGTAGGATTAGTCAATATCAGAATATTTTTCATTGGATTTATGTCACCCAACCAAGATGATTTGACACGTATAGTTTTTTGTTGTGGGCCTATAAATATTTGAATAAGAAGATCCTAATCTGTCAAATTTATCAAAAAGACGAAAAAAAAAATCAAACTTAAGATCTATACTCAAATCCCCCTTCACCAACTGTCAGTTGTTAACATGGACCCTATAATACCGACCAAGGTGTAAATAACGCAACGGCAATCAGCAATTTTATTATATTATCCAGAACATCTTCAGCTTTGTCAGCCATCTATCCCGACCGTGCTTTATCGCATGGTGCGTCTGGTCATAACCACTGGTTGAACTAAATGTCATTCGCATGCAGCTGGTTTGACTACATAGTACATGCAACCGAAGGTCGTCTAGGAGGTCGGGTGTTCGATCCCTGCATTGGCCGAGAAAGTTCATCCAGATTTTCTGTTGTGGTCTTTGTCAGTGATGTAGGACGGAGATCCTGACAAGCAAAGCGGCTTCCTTTCTTTCTTTTTTACTCCCTTTTATTTCCTTTTACAGGTTCTAAGTGTCACACATATGAAGATGATTCCACTCCATACTTTGTAAAAGAACCAGAAATGGCCGTCGAAATACCAGTATCATTATCAGATATAGTGCTTGGAACTGTTTTTGCACTAGTAGGACTCATAATCATTTGTGTCTTTCTTTATCATTTTTGGAAAAGTTATGTTCGCAGACAAAGAATTAACAGAATTTTCAGGTTAGTAATCAATAAATGTTACATGCAGGAGGGCCGCAACACACAAAAAACAAAACTGTGGACTAAACACTCAGAATACACAGATATTATAAGCAATAAACACAGAAGAGAGGGAGAACAACTTTTGAGGTCCATTAAAGGTGCCATGAGCTTTTCATGGCTCCCGTACAATTTTATAAACGTGAAATACTGTTTCAATCCATTCAATTGCGTTAGATCCCATTACTAGCCGAGGAAATGGGTTTCTCCTTGTTAGTGTCTAGTTGTTTGAATGGTATGAAAAAAAGGCCCTGAGTTCACAAAACCCATTTCTAGACTCTGAAGTGACTAGGAATAACGAGATCTCGTGTAATTGTTGGCATGTGCATAAAAGAGAGAGAGAGAAACTAACATATGGTTCTGTTTTATTTAGATGGAATTAATACTGTGTCAGTTGACTCAATGACAGACCTTATGATACAACGCGCACACACTAACCATTTGGCCATCCAACCCCTATATAAAAGAACCCTTGAAAGTTGGAATTCAGAATAAAAGTCGGCCATACAAAATGTCCGGGCAAAATTTTCCTGAGAGCACACAGCATGATGTATGCCAGTCTTTATTAGTCCAGTTGATGCAGGAAGTATACATTAAATCCCCGTTCCATTTTATAAACAAATGCCAATTCACACCCGTAAAACCTGTTTTAAAATAATCCTGCCAAATATGTCACTTTAAATCAGTATTTATTTAGAAATTAATCCAACATTTTTTTTTTTAGAGTAGTACATTTCTCATTTTTATTTCAGGGAAGTGGAAACCGATCCGTTTACATATTTACAAAATCATATGGAAGAACAAAGTGCCGTTAATCTATAACAACACAGGCGTGTAGAAAATATAGATCTGTATATATTACTTCATCCAAATCATTTTCAATAAAAAAAAAACATTTTACGAAATCCAAATGAGAAACCACTTCAATGCATGTCTTCCTGATTATTGATTGAAGGACATTACATACATGCACTTAATTTTTATATATGCTCACATTTGTCATATATTGTCATCACTCCTGTCCATAAGTCCGTCCCAAAGCAATTGTGCTGTAGAAGAGAAACGTATCATCTTCAGTAATTGACTGTGTTTATGTTCATGAGGTGACCATTTTTGGCCTTTGACAAGGTGCGCACACTCCTTGAAAATCCTGGAATAATAAAAGTGTGATTTCCAGCACTGGAAAATCCTGGAAAAACAAGATTACCCCTTATGCATGCACACCCTGCTTGATCACTTCTGAACCATGCACTCCGGTTGACTTTGAATATAAAAAAAAAAGTTTTTATGTTCCTAAAATGGAGAAATATCTTGATTTATTAATAAGAATTTCATGATTGTTTAACTTAGTGCTAGGAAGAACTGAGTTTAATTATTGCAATGATTACCTAATTGATTGTTGCCCTTGTTAAGCTTTTAATGTTGTGTAAAAGTTCACACTACTACCATAAATCTCCGTAATCAAAGAATAAAACTATGATTTCCTTTATGGACTGCTCAGACAACTTAGCTGCTGTCGGTGTATGTTTCATTGCCTGTCAACCCATCTTTTACGTGAAACATATCGATATTAGATCATTCTTTGTGTTCATATCATTTTGAAAGTGTATTCATGATTGCTGTCTCTAATATTTCAAGTTATATTATTTTCACTAACGTAATACCGACTGAAGCCTTTAATAAGGTTGTTTTACCTGTGTAAAACTAAAAAAGGTGTTAATTGAGAAACATGACAAATTCAGTTCTAGATCCACCTGTTTGTTAGAAGATGTCATTGATTTTATATTAACATATTATACAAGCATCGATCACTGTTCAAACAAAGATTAAATACTTTACTGTTTAATTTAAATAACGCCTTATCCATTAAGAGAGTCTTGTTGTATCAAGCCAAAAGCAATGAAAAGTTACATACATGTAGAAGTATTTTTAAAATATCTGTTAAATAAAATGTATATGTATATTTGGTTGCAACCAGGACACCAATTAAAAGTGACCCCCAAATTAGTTCTAAAAAAATGTCATATTTTTCAGCATGGGGGAAAAAAATTGGGGGCATGCACCGTGATATACCCCCTTTTTTTTCACAGTTGATGCAAGATCCCCAGTGACATTTTCAGGCAGTGACCCCATGCAAGCTTGATTCAACCCCTGGTAAAAATCGTAACCATTTACATTTATAAACTAATTATATATTTGTTTGAAAGGAGATCGGAAAAAAATACTCAGACTATCATTGCAAATATCGTATAATTTTACTCGATAGTAATTTTACAGTCCTAAAGAATTATTTATTTTATATTATTTACAGACTGTACCAAGCCCCAAGTTCACAAAGCATTCTCAGACTTATGTTAAGAATTTACTCAATTTCAATCACCTTTTATGAGAAATATACCATTGATCCAGAAAAACAAAACTTTGCACATAGTTTCTAATTGATGCATTTGATACATTAAAACAACAAAAGTTTTATAAAGGGCTATATTTTAGTTAAAATAAGGTGAATAATTTTGAGTAAATTCTTAAAGAGTATTTATTTTACTTGCCGGTTTAGAATATGTTAAATATGTTGCCAAGCTTGTCTGATAGTTGTATATTTTGTATGTGCTATTTTTGTGTTGATTAAAGTATGGCGTTTTAAAGTATTTGTTAAAGCTGCAGTTCTTCATCAAGGGATTTTGAATCGCTTTCATATTGAAATATTCTGAAAATTAAAAGGCATTCGAGTCAAAAATTGCTGATTTCACAGCCTGAATTCAACAGGATTAAAAGGGACCCCTCAAAAGCCTTCAAACACATTTATAGGTGTTTCTGCAGAAGATGGCAAATTTGAAAAAAAATTCAATTTTAGACTAATATAGCTTTTAGAGGCAATTATTAACACGCCCCTTTGATCGTAAGGTCTGTCATTGAGTCAAGTGGCATAGTTTCAATTCACCGCTTTTATGTAATAAGGAGTAGGGTTACCTGTCCAATCTTGCGGGTTTTCTCCGGGTTGTCCGGTTTCCTCCCACTGTTAAAGACACCTACCCTACGCACACATGAATTATTGAAATGAAAATTAACCATACGTGTTAGTCCCAAAATGACGTAGTTAGTGTCAAGTGGACGTTAAACCCCAATCTCTTAGATTCAACTTTCACAATATTGGAGTCAGCAAAGGATTCAAAATCTCTCAGATGGTGATCAGTGACTTTAGTTGAAGAAAAAGGGGTCATATAACCCTAAAAATTCATGTACATACATGTATATAGATCATTTTGCAGCCACACAGGAGTTAATATAGAATTACTTATTTGCTGATGGCAGCTTTAATTTTTCTTTTACTCAATTTCCCTACTTATACAACCAACAATTAATTTGTAACACAAGGTACAATTACTGAGTTCGATACTAAGTGACATTTCGAAAGAATACTCTTGTATTTATCAAGTAAATAAAAAGAAGGTATCCTCATCAAAACGTCTCTTAGTTTGTGTATCTTGTGTTAATATGTTCAATTAATTTGTATACATATTGTTACTGTATTTATTTACGAAGTCTAGAGCAGACGATGAAACATTTATATTAACGAACAAAAGCACCAAACTGATATTTTTATTTTATTTTTGTTGTCCGCAGACAACGAACATGGTCCAGCATACGAACAAATGTTTTATGTCGAACAGTCAGTCTAGTGCCCCATAAAATCACTGTAAACACGAACATGGTAACGCAGACAAACTTATATTTTAGCTCAAACAATACACTGCCACATAAAATTTGAATGTCATGTGATATGTATGGGATCTTTGATTGGTGCTGCATGGAAAAAAATGTTTGGCTTCATCGCAGCCTCCATTTCTCTTATTTTCCTTACCATTTTCAGTTCTTCTTAAATAAAAACTATTAATACTGCGACTTGTAATGATTTAATTTACATGTTTCAGGCATACAGAAGATACATTACAGGCGCGGATCCAGGATTTTTTTGCAGGGGGGGGGGTCAAGGTTTGATAATTGCCACTGCCGCCAGCGCCGAAAGCGACCAACCAATTACCGGGGTGTTTGGGGCCCTCCCCCAGAAAAATTTGGTAAATTAGATTCAATTTGGTGCATTCTGACGTATTTTCGGAAGGTAAATTCCAAAATTACAGGTCTAAAAATAGCCAATAAAATCACATAAAAAATTTTCAAGCCTGAGCAGGGGGGGGTGGTCCGGACCCCCTGGACCCCCCTCTGGATCCGCGCCTGCATTATGTAAGATTTAGATAATGAATTGTCTGTTCTCTCTATAATAGTTCACAAATAAATAATGCAAATAAATATACTGAAAATTTCTTTCAAATTACTTTATTCTTAGCAAAGTATACAATGTAGTTTTGACAAAATGGGTGCATTGATTGTTCATGATCTTCTTATGTACATAAAACTAGAGCCATCCGATGACATTGAGAGTTGATGATTGTTTTGATAAGTTAGTAAATGTCTAATTAATTATTTATATTGCATTGAAAGCTACATTATATAAGATTTAGATAAAGAACTAGCCATTCTTGCTACAATAGTTCGAAAATAGATAATGTAAAATGAATAACTTGAAAATTTCATTCAAATTACTCTATTGCGAGCAAAGATATTAGCCTTTGAAGGTTTGACCAGATGTGTTCATTAATTGTAACCACGGTACTGGTTGTGCCTCCATTTTTAGCTTAAATCAAAATATGGCTGAACTGGTTTAATCTGTTTAGTATCACAGCCATCCAATGGCATTGAGAGTTGTTTAAGGTCTTGATAAGTTTGTAAATATCTAATTAATAATTTATATATATAACATTTATTGCCTAAAGAAGACCTCCAATAGGCCGATTTACCTCTTGAATAATGCCTATGTAAAGTTTATTAGTACCTGCAAATTATCTTATTTGTAAACTAATTTTTTTATAACAAAGAAAAGTTAACCACTAATTTGTAAAAAAAAAACATGTGATTAATTTAATTGGCTCGGCCAATTTCAATTTTAGTTATTATTATTAGGATTACCATGTATCGAAATTTTTATTAATTTAATTGGTTGTTCAATTTTTTTTTAAGTTTCAATTTAAGTTCTTGCGATTATTACTATATTTATATTATAATGGCTAGACTTCTTTCATCTGGCTTGCCAAAAAAAATAAATTAATATATTTTGTTGGGTTTAAAGGTCACATTGTTGGATGGAGGACCTGATAATGGACAAGACATAGTTATTCAGATGGGATGAAAAAACCCAAAGGACCTGTGTACACATTGGTGTGCATTTAATAAAAGAACCCTTGACTGTTGAAATTTGAAATAAGAGTAGCCTGTTGTAGTGCCTCTGTCATGGCAAATTTCCTTCATAATACACAGTGAGACATTTTGTTGGGTTTATTGTGTTGATTTGTTTCGTGGGAGGAACGTTCCAAAATGGGGGGGGGGGAGATGGCCAAATGGTTAGCATTTGCGTGCTGTGTCATAAGATCTATCATTGAGTCAATTGCCAGTCCTACTTCGTGGGTTTTTTCCAGGTCCTCCAGCTGCCACCCATTGCTAGAAACCCTATGCGCAATCGAATTATTGAAGTAAAATTGAACCACATGTTAGTCTCTCTCTCATTCTTAAGGTTCAACATTTTAATACTTTATTTTGGCCTATATGAAAAAGGTTCAACCCCTTTTTAAGGTTTAGCCCCTTTTTAAGTTAAAAGCTATAACTTTATTAATGTAAAGATTAACATAATAAGATTTAGTTTCCACAAACTTATTTTTTTTATGTTTTCATATTTTGTATTTGTCCACAAGTTATTAATGTTTAATTTTTAAATTTATTACTTTTTTTGTTTATTTATAAGATCTGTTGTAAGCTAATGATATGTATATACATGTGTAATAATATTTATGTATGCCTATCAAACTCCATTAAAGGATATATCTTGCCTTTCCATTCATTTGTTATGGTTGTCTTCTTTTCATTGTTTTTTGGATGTTACAAATTATCTTTGTATTTAGATAACTTTCAAAACATCACAAAGATGGGCACCATATCCAACATTGACCACATTGTTATTTTACTTTTGAAAAAATTGAGGAAGCATAAAATGCTATAATATGCTCCCTGTCGCCATGGGAGACGGGGCGGGGTGGATGTATTTGTACACAGTGAATTCTTTTCCGAAAGTATAAATCTCCTAGTTTCGGCCACTGAGTTAAAAGTTACAGAGGTTAAAATAATACTGAAAAGAACTAATTGTGGTTAAAACAAACCGGCACAAACCTCGTGTAGTTTAAAATTAATGGTAACATTTTCTGGGAAACATTTAAGTCCCTCCACGAGTACTGTGTCAGAACAATATGTAGAAACGAATGAGTGTTCAGGACAAAAAGGCCGGATAGGAACTATCAGTGGACATCGTCCGCTCAAAGACATTTCTTAAAGGAACTAGCCGAATGGTTAACCTAATACAAGCGATGAATCAGAAGATCTCGTGGTGTAAGGTTGCCTGGGTTTTCTTCGGTTCATCCGGTTTCCTCCCACTGCTATAGCCCCCCCCCCCCCCTACCCCACGCGCAAGCAAATTATCACAATGAAATTGAACCGTATGTAATTCACGAAATAACATAGTTTGTGTCGAGTGGACGTTAAACCGAATCTCTTTCTCTCTCTCTCTCTCGCTGGTCGAATATGGTGCTTGTTCACAAAGTAAAAGATCGCGGTCGGTCAGTAAGATTCCATGGCATTTTTCCCTGTCAGTCGTTCAGGAAAAAACGGCCTGGCAAGGAAAACATAGTACTTCGGTTAGAATGGGAAAAATACAGTTTTCTTTAGCACGGTTGGTGCAGAAGAGACGCGCATAAAAAATCCAGTTCACTACATTTTGCTTGCATGCTGAAATTAAGACCTGTAATTTTTAAATCACATAAATCAAAAAAATAGAGAACCTGTAATTACGAGCTGTGTGATATTATGATATTACCATAGATGACTTCAATAGACTAAGGCCCATATTAAGGTATGGTTATTGATACTAGACAACGCCTATTGTATGAATCGAATCATTATGAATAAAAACCGTGTCGTCTTTTGTCGATTCAAGAAAGCGTTGTCAGAGGTTTGTATACAAAACTAAGGAACAAACATATACATAGATTTCATAGTTAAGAGTTCTTAGCAATGGTATTCATCGATCTTGTTTTATTAATGTTAGAAAGAGAAAAACGAACGGCTTTAAGTCATCTTATAACGCCAATATATCAATCACGTATTGGCAGTCTTGGTATCGATCCGTTAAGTTATTAAACATCGTATAAAACAACGTGAAGGATAACAATTCTCTGGTGATAAGTGCTCGTTCAGGAATGTTTGAAGTTGGCGACCCGTTATTACACCCTTAACAACAGGTGAATAGTTTGATAGCCAGGGTTTAAAATATGGTTATGTGTTACCCGATAGTGGATTTAATTTAGGGTATATTCGAATATAAGATACTAATCTTAAATAGTACTGAACGGTTGACTACTGTTTCATTAGATATAATGAGTGTGGACGAACTTAGGTGTTATTTGTGTGCGCCGTTTCTTAGTTTTTTAAACTTTCATCAGAGATCATGCCTTTAAAAGCAACGAAAAATATTACCAATCGTGTAGATTAACGAAATCAGATACTGTCCAAGATATATTTGCTATGGAAAGGGAATTCCCAAGCTGAACACTACCAAAGCAGCATGTTGTCGCAGGAATATCCAAAATTACAGATAGATCCGACTTCCACCCATGAGGAAGATCTAACAAAATCAACCAGACTGTCGGAAGTAAGGAAGGGGGCAGATTTTACCAAAATGGTAAATCAGTTGGCGGATCAGCAATGGCGTGGAACCAGTGTCATGCCACGTATTATTGAGACAGAAGAGAGAGATACACCCAGGAAAGATGGAGATGGAGCTCCGTTTAAACTAGAAGATTCATCCTGTAATGTTTATGAACCCAAATTAAAAATGAACGATCCTCAATTTAAATTTGATGAACCCAAGTTAATGCAGATGACTAAGGGAGCAGCTCCACCAAGAAGAACGACGCCCTTGGCACCGGTATCACGCCAAGGAGGATCGGGAAGATCTAGTATTGGAACTGTTTCTAGGGAGATACAAAACATACCCTCCAGACGGGACTCTTTGATATCGAGTATTCTGAATATCGAAACTAGCAGCAATAAAAACAACCGGAATCTTCAGAAAATAAACAACAACATCAACAACAATAATATCAACAACATTTTAAACAGCAACAAAGCAGTTCTGCCAGATATCAGTGGACAGAGTTTCAGAGATCGTTCATCTTCTGTGGACCTAAAGGAGTTATATTATTTCAACACGTGGGGATCCCGCGATCTCGGATTAGATTCCAAACTGGTACCGGATGAGGTGCCACGTGTTGTAGCACCCAAACAATCAGTTCCTTCCAGTCGGGTTGGATCACAAGGCCGCGATCGACAACTCAGAACTGAGACCGATTTTAGATCAAGGAATGGATTAGTTCGGATAGTTAAACCGCATAAACCGCTACCACCGATTGCGAGGACCGAATATCCAGAAGCAGACCCTGCTTATGATCTGGATAATTTAGGGCGCGAAAAG
Source organism: Patella caerulea (assembly GCA_036850965.1). NCBI lineage: Eukaryota > Metazoa > Mollusca > Gastropoda > Patellidae > Patella > Patella caerulea. The sequence goes on from JAZGQO010000008.1 coordinate 33,146,000, forward strand.
ACTTACGTAACCCTCAAACGGATTGATCAAATACTAAATCCTCAACAAGCTTTTGTTAAAAGTGAACTTAATTCTTCTGAATTAGGGATATTAGGATCGGGTTCAACAACTCCGAAATCGGTGAAAAAGAAGAAACGGGAACACGTGGATAAGGTCGTGAAGTCGTTCGATGGAATATTAGATCATTCTAAGGGTAATGCAAGTTATATAAATCATTCTGGTGGTGTAACGGTAGTGCATACATACCCCAGTGGACACCATTCACACCCACATCAAACTGCGCAATATCCACACACTTTCCAAAACGCGCAACATCCTTATCCCAACGGACAGCATCCACACACTTCACAAAATGTGCAGCATCCTTATCCAAAGGGACAGTATCCACACACTTATCCGACAAGGCAGCCACATCCGCCCACAAAAGCAGCCTCTAAGCCCTCCTCTCGTATCAGTAGCAAAAATCCAAACCGTTCTCTATCTCCTGTTCTGAAATGTTTAGATACTGAAAAAGTGACATCATATGAAAAGTGTATGAAATGGGTTGATAAATGCAGTGAGTGGTATGACTGAAGACCACTGGATATTAATTCGTATAAAAATCATAGAGTTTTATTGCTCCGGTCCAAAGTTTTGAGTGAATCGTAACATTTTACATGATCATAGAAAAACACAAAGCAATGAATAGTAATTACAGTAAAAATAAATGGACGGAATCGTTGTCTTGAAGAACTACAATTTTATAATTAATCGATTGCATGTCGATGTTTAAAGGTTCAAATTTGAAATTATCTGAGAGAATATTGGAATAAATCGTGGTATGTGAAATTAATATTGTTTTAATTTTTGTTTAAATTAAAAAAAAAATATTGTTCGGCGGATCCTGTCTCAATAGTGACAATTGACAGAGTGGAATGAACCACACAATATAAAATTACCTACGTTGTATATTTCTATGAATGGATGTGTATACTATATAACGTTAGATCCACGGATGTGTAGTATATATAACAATAGTATGTACAATATGTATTGTGATTTATCAATGTTGTGTTATATTATTATAGTCTATAATGAGCGAATATACTGTGATAAAAAGCGTATTGTGATATATTAATAGGACTGTCTTTATGTTTATATTGTTGACCGTAACATATTAAATATACCATACCTATATAAAATAACCCATAAAATTAACGTGTTCGTTGTTAATCAGGAATGAAATATTTTATAACTACTGGTTTAATTCGTCCATTGGACTTTGTTCCTTGACAACATGTTGGGGCCGCTTGCGATAATTTTCCAGGTTCCAAACAGTTCCCCTTTCAATTTGATTAATGAATATTGAATACTAATCGGAGCTTCTACGCCTCTAAGAATAGATTTGGGTGGTTATACCAATGAAAGTTAGGTACACTAATCGTTATAGCTCTACAAAAATAAACACATTTATATGGATATACTACTTCTGAATTTATTAACATGCTACGTTTCGATACACATACAGATAACGACATCTTTATGTGTATGAAACGTAGCATGTTAAAAAATTCAGAAGTAGTATATCCATATAAGTGTGTTTATTTTTTTTAGTGAAATCTATTTTCTATACATGTATGTCTTATAAGGAATATGTTAGGCTTACTCATTATAAGTCGACCATTTACAATATTTATTTATCTATAAAAAAAATCTATTGTAGATTAGCTGCCCTAGTATAAAAAGATCTGCTGACAACGAACATTGATTTTTAAAAATAATTCTTTGACAAGAAAGGAGATTATTTTTGTCTTAATCTTGGCTATAATATCAATAATATAAAGAGGATTAACTCAAGAGGAATGTTAAACAAAAAGGAATCAATAACAGAAGACAGAAAATTTTGGATTCTGTATAATACATTACACGTCGATGCTGGAAATATACTATTCAAAAAAAGTAGGGGATATTTGATTTTGGGGGCATAATACTAAAATATGCAAATGACTACGAAAAAAGTCACTATAGAACCTAACAGAAGAAACATTTCCAGTTACACGTGACGCCCAAACGCACCAATAGCTACCGCATGGAATGCAGGTGATGCTTGGGATCATCATGGGGGTCCAACCCAAGATTTGCACGACTCTGACTTTGAATGTTACAGTCATTGTGGCATTGAATTCCAGGGTGGAAACATCAGTTTAATTGTTTTAGTGACCAGAAAACAAATTTTGATATGCGTCGGCTTACCCAAAATGAAAGGTTACGTGCCCTTGGCATGCTACAGATCGGCACAACACAGGCGGTTGTGGCGCGGACGATGAATGTTTCTCAGTCTGTCATAAGCAGGCTATGGTCCAGATACCGTGATACACAATCTGTACAGGACAGACCAAGCTCAGGTCGACCAAGGGCGACAACTCAAGCCCAGGATCGATTTATCCGTACCTTGGCCTTGAGAAATCGTGTCATCACAACAAATCAGATCAGCGCTCGTCTTCAAACAGACACTGGTGTGAGAGTGAGTGGCCAGACGATTCGGAATCGACTGCATAGGGGTCACCTTCGCGCCCGACGTCCTCGCGTGATCCCTTGTTTGAGAGATCATCACATTCAGGCAAGACGTCGTTGGTGTAGGGATCGTCAACACTGGAATAATCGAAGCTGGAGCAATGTGATGTTTTCAGAAGAGTCAAGGTTCACTGTTGAATTTTTGGACAGACGTAGGAGGGTGTGGCGTCGTCGAAACGAGCGCTTCCAAGACGTTAACGTCATCAGACATGATCGATTTGGGGGTGGTTCTGTTATGGTGTGGGGAGGCATCACTGTTGCTGGAAGAACGGCTTTACATGTTGTTGCAGGGCGTGTTAAAGGCCAGTACTACCGGGACAACATCTTGGCAGTCCATGTTGTGCCGTTCGCACGACGTCATGGCCGCCGTTTCATCTTCCAGGGTGACAACGCAAGATGTCACAGGGCCAGGATCGTTACAGGTTACCTCCAACAACAGAACATCACCACATTACCTCGGCCAGCACTGAGTCCCGACCTCTCCCCCATCGAGCATGTCTGGGACATGCTTGGACAGAGGTTACGTCAACGTCAACAACGTCCTGCCAATGTCCAAGAACTTGCTGCTGCGTCTCATTAGGAGTATGCCACGTCGGATCAATGCTTGTTTGGCAAACAGAGGAGTATTTACCCGTTACTGACTTTGTTGTCATGCTGTGGTGACTTTGCTGTTTGACCCCGGGTATCATTTTACCCTTATTATGGTCAGCCTGTGCCTTACTTAGTCTAACGATCATTTGGAATAAATCGATGAATGTGAACTTCATTTCATTTTGTCATTTGTTTCTTCGTCAGTTTCATTAGGTGACTTTAATAACACTTAAAAATCAAATATCCCCTACTTTTTTTGAATAGTATATGATTATTTTTACGAATTTAGTCCAGTTTGATGAAGTGTAGGCCAATTTGGACGTGGACTTCAACTCCTGGGCCATGGACTTTTAGTCGGCAAATCCAACAACGTCAAAACCGCTGATAGGTTTTTAAAATTGCGTTTCATTTAATTTATGTAATAAGATTCATCTGTTCCCTACACCAAGAATAGAGCGCTGTCCTAAATGATATCAAAATGAAATATTCTGTCGGAAAATCTGATTTATTTCACCTCCTTGTGTCGGTCATTTACAGCTGAATTGAAACAGCAAACTCTTTCAGCCGTATATACCGGACATGTCCTACTTACACTGACAAACGTCCGACAGGAAATATGAGCAATCGGACATTAAGATACAGGGAATCAAGTTTAAGACAACCATTAGATCTTAGATCTTTGACAAGGAGTATATTTGATCTTGTTGGATAATAATTCCAGGTTGCTATGCATAAAACGTGGTACATTTCATCTTGTTGGGCATTACTTCAAGGTTGCTATGCAGACATAAATTTAGTCTACATTATTTCAGGAGATAAGATATTTGGTTATTAATTATCACAAGTCTAATTATCAGTATCTTTTATTTACACAGCAGTGACATATTTACAAATAACAATTAAACCTACATATTCTATATATATATCACACTTTATCTACATATATAAATAAATCACTTAACAAATATAGATATATATTGTATCAATAAATAGTTTTAACATTGTATCTACCATTCTTTTATTCACACAACATAGGTATTTAATATAAATATCTCTATTTAACTACCATATCTTAAAATATATACAACTTTATTTCAAGTAAGTTTACTCCTTCAAGAAAAAATACAAATTTGTATATCACACAAATCATATAATATATTAGAAGTTTTATCATCTGATGTCAACCTCCCAGAGTAACCACAAACCATATTACGAATTACTTAAACATACATTATGCAAGAGCTAAATCTGCCTATTGCAGATATTTCTTCAGGCCTGATATGTTATGTAGACTGTTAATTAGACTTTTATTAACATGACAAGACCATAATCAACGTTCGATGCCATCTATTTTTGAACTATTATAGCAAGAACTATCAGTTCTTAATATCTAAATCTTACATAATATATCTTAATGTTTCTAAATATCAGCAACACACACTTACCGAACACACAAAATTCTCTCTTTACTTCAAAAACACACTATAATTGATATTAATACTGTTTATTTCACAGAGTATATTATTATCTTCCAGGAATGTAGCGCCATTATTCTCCTTCACGACAATCTAATACCATTTTACGGAATCGCATAGCTGAACTAGGTCTTGGCGGTGTAGTACTACGAGAAGTCCCAGGTGGTGATGGGGTTAATTGTGTCCTTGGGCTGTCGCCATATCGATCTAGAACTTTATTGACTGATACAACTTTAATTCGACCAGGACTGATGCTGTGATGAGGTCTCGTTTTCAACTTTTCATGTGGAATATCTTTCTGTGGATGACATGGTATATTTTGGACGGTTGCGGTTACTTGGTGGGAAGCTTTAAGAGGACTAGGTTTACTGGGAATAGAATGTAAAAGGGGTTGAGCTGGACGGAATTTGGAACTGCCTGGTGAGCTCGGAACTGGGTTTCTAAAAGAGAAATTGAATGATACTTATTATTAAGATCAAAATATGTAAAGTAAACTTAACATCCCTTTGTATAAAAATATTTTTTATCTTAGCAACTACAAGACCTTATATTAGTGAGTGAAGGGAAAAGAAATGTGGTTTAACATCCACTTAACACCAAGTAAGTTATTATTTAATACAGGAAAACATCGGGTATATTTTTATTTGTTCATCAGGTTTTTCTGCAATCCAGGAGGGGGGGGGGGGGCAGAGGTCCTGGAGAAAATCCACAAGGCTAGGTAGATTAACGTACTCCCTTATTTGTCACAACCAATTCTGGGATAGAAACCACCACGATACTTAGACATCGCCCAATTGATTTGAATGAAATAAAAAAACCCAAGGAAATCAATATTATTATGTCACTTTAAGGAATGATCCAGATCAACATACCGAACACCATTAATGACTGGCTTCGCAGGTTTGACATCAGATGATAACATCTCCTTCTCCAACAAACTTCTTTCTTCTCGTAATTCTTAAAATAAAAACATTTACTATGTAACGCTTAAAAAATCTTTCTGTATTTGCTTTGTTAGTATTTTATTGAGCGGTGTTCCATGTATTATTTTGGGTTATTTTCGGACTAACATACTGTTCAATTTTATTTCAATAATTTGCTTGCATTTAACAGTGGGAGGAAACCAGAGGACCAAGAGACAACGCATGCGGTCGGACAGACGACCTTACTCCTTGTCATGTATGAGTGGGGAGTCGAAACAACGTTAATTGACTCAATGACAGACCTAGTGATCTAAAGTGCACGCGTTAAACCACATGGCCAAACATTCCCCTGTTTGCAACAAATTGCAACATTTAATATTCAACACATGTATCCAAATTACAGAATTTATCTAACCTGATAAAGTAGGTTCTCTTTCCATTGTAGATGAACTACAGCCATCTTGGAAACAGGCTTCATCCTCTAAACATTGTTGAAGGAATGTAATATCTTTTAATAAATGCTCAATTTCTTTCTGTAAATGATCCCTGAAACAAAGATTTAACAAACCAATGATCAAATTACAGGTTTTTTACTTTTTGAAGCAAGATTTTTGTCGTATAAGGATTTATGCCCTAATGTTGCAATAAACATACTGCATTCATTTGGACATTGTCTTATGTGTCTAAACTCTGAAACTTGTCTCGATTACTTCTTGATCAGTACATAACACTAGCATCATACAATGTTTGGGGTATGCTCTCTTTTCCAATTTTTGGGGGTTCCCTCCCTTGCTATGAACATTGCTGGAAATTAATGTGAGAGAGAGAAAGAGAGATCCAATCCACACAATTTTGGCCCTAACATATGGTTCAATTTTTTATCTTATTAATTTGCTTGCACGTAGGGTTCTTTATAAGCAGTGAGAGGAAACCAGAGGGCCCGCAGAAAACCCACGAGGAGAGAATCAAAACGATGCCACTTGTCTCCATGGCAGACCTAATGACACCAACATGCACACGCTAACCATTCGGCCACCCAACTCCCTGGAGGTTTATGTGATGCTTGCAGGCCATAGACTTACAGCATAGCAGATAATAACAGTAGAGGGTGCAAAGATCCATTCACTCGATTTGTCAGTATTTTTATTATTTACACCCTCTCTGCTTATGTAATGTGTCTTGTCCACAGTTAAAATTTGTCTTCTAGCGTCACTATCAGGTTGTTACGTGTGGTGAAGTTCTAGGTTTGAAGATATTACCGTGATCTACAATTTCTTTTGTATTGATGTAATCAATATTCAAGCATCATGAGATAAAACAAAGTTTATAATATATTAAATGAAAAAAGTTAAATCATTTCAAACTAACCTTAAACTTGAAACAACCTCATCAAACTGAAGAAAATTTAATTTATCATTCATAGACACGACTTCACTAGCTAGATCAGCCTCGTTGTTTAACCTAAAACAGTCCATGTTTATAAAATTCAGATTAATTCAATAATATAAATTAACACAATACATGCCTTTTTAGATAAAGCACTGGCCATTCTTGCTGAAATAGTTTGAAAATAGATAAAGCAAAATTAATTTATTGATACTTTCATTCAAATTGCTCCATTGCGAGCGAAGATATTAGCTTTTGAAGGTTTGACAAGATGTGTGCATTAATTGCAACCATGTTACTGGTTGTTCGAAGCTAAGTCTCACTCCTCCATTTTTAGATTAAATCAAAATATGGCTGTAACTTTCTATCTGATATTTGATAACATCTAGAGACGATTATGGTCTAGTTATGTTAATAATAGTCAAATAAATAGTTTACATAACATTTCAGGCCTTAAGAAGACTTGCAATACGCAGATTTAACTCTTCCAATTAGTAATATTCAAATTTTATAACAAATACTATGAAAGCTATGGTCATATATATAATGAGTTTTGAATGATAACAGTACATCATATTCCCACTGACAGCCAATGTTGATGCAGGGAATATAAAAATCAAATAAATACATCATTTCAGACAAACCAAGTAATAAATCACAGACAATATCAGGTTCAACTAAATTCATTCGTTTTGAGTTTCTTTTTATATTTTTAATATCAGGAACAACTAAAATTATTATGTATTTCCTGGTCTGAATTCAGGTTTAGCCTATTCAAAGAAACAGAAATTTATAAAGAATCGTACCTGTCATTGACTGATGATATCATAGGTGTATCTCTACCACTATCTGATCTAGCTGTTTGAGGTCTTGGAGTACTAGAACCTGATCCTATTGAATCAATTATTAAATAGTAATATATAATAGTAAAGTCATGTTGTTTAATATTAATTAAATTTTTGATAGCCTCATAATAGTAGGCTTATGGGGCAGCCATCCACCAGCCAGGCTTCAGATAGCCAATGGGGCGGGAAAAGCATGCCTAAGAAAAGTGATTAGTTGTTCAAAAGGTACAAAAATCAAGGTCCTGTGTCCTGTGTATACCACTGACAGAATGAATTGAAGTGAAATACTTTTTAACATCCTGCTGTTTTGCTCCTATACAGGGCTAATGAAGATGCACTTATATCGAATTCCAACTGCCAAGTGATCCTGTATACACAGAATGCTGGTTTTTTGTACCATTCAAATGACTATACAGTTGTCCTTGTCAGACCCTCAGTCCTGCACCACCGACAAGGGGAAACCACGTCGGAAAATCCTGACTTTCTTGGTCAATGCCGGGATCAAACATATGACATCCAGGCTAGCAAGACAGTGCATTACCCCTCTAGGGCCTCTAGCCACCATGGTTCACTGACAGAATGAACCATATAATGCAAAAGCCTGGTTAAAATCTTCCTATTAGCACACAGCATGGCCGTCTTCAAAACAGTTAACCCCAATTTATTATGATTATTGATAATCCAGTGGTATATAAATGGAACAATATAGGCCAGTTGGAGATAACGTGCCATAAAACTCCATTTCATTCCTTTTCATATAAATAGTTTCCTATCTATAATTCAATTAACAACTTACTGCTAGTCTGTAATGCATAATTAATTACTCCTGAGTTATGTTTAGATATAATCTTTTCTGGATCTCTGTAATAAATGTTTTTTTAAAATAATAATTGACATGGACAAATAAAGAAAGCCTTTCAATTTAAAAATATAAATAACCACAAAGACTTATTCTTTTACAAAATAAATTAGGGAGGGAGAAATATAAAGTAAGTCATTTTTGCTTTAACAAATTGTACACAAATACCTGGAAATAATGAAATGAAAATAAAATTAGGTTTAACTTAACATCCTACTGTTCTGTCCCGACTGGGTTAATGAAGACTGGCATACACCATACAGTGTGCTATGAAGGAAATTTGCCAAGAGAGCGGCACTATGGCCTACTCTTATATCGAATTCAAACTTTTAAAATGCAGAGTTTTAATATGCATGCCATATACACAAGCTGACCTTGTCAGGCCCTCCATCTTGCATCACTGACAAGGGGGAAACCACCTCGGAAAACCCTGATAAACTTTCCTGACCAATGCAGGGATCGAACATGCAACCTCCAGACTAGTGAGCCAGAGTCTTACACACCGTAGCTTTCCCCCCCCCCCCCATCTGGAGGTCCTGGAGAAAACCAACCCATTAACAGACCTTATGATCTAAAGTACAGGTTAGAGAGAGTGAAATTGGGTTTAATGTCCACTCAACACAAACTAGGTCATATTGGGACTAACATGGTTCAACTTTTTCAATAATTAAATTGCATTTAGATTTCTATAGCAGTGGGAGTAAACCGGAGTACTCGCAATAAATCCACGAAGGGAATTGAATGAGGAGAGGGAGAAATGGGGTTTAACGTCCACTCGACACAAACTAGGAAAGCAGAGGTCCCGTAGTAAACCCACGAGATTGATCGAATGAGGGGAATCGAAACAACGTCAGTTGACTCAATGACAGACCTTATGATTTCATGCGCTTGCCTTAAACCACTAGACCACCCAACCCCCTCTGTGTACGTATTAGATCACTTGCCCCACCCCAACATACATTAATCTGTGTTTAAGTAAACATGTGTTAAAAAATAAGAAACCAAGACCTACACTCCTCCATTATTAGCCTTATCTTTAACACCCTTTACAAAAAATACAATTTCTTGTATTAGTCTTTCTCTGATTTCTGGTGGTTCAGGTAATTTTGTTGATTTCGGATTTATCTGTGATTCTTCTCTAAATGATCTCCAAATATCTAATAATGTTTCTACCTGCAAAAAGAAAATTCAATAAAATAACAAATTTACTGCATGTATTCTAACCAGGGTACACATAAATTAATATTAAATTCCATGTAGCAAAAGACATAAATTCTATAATCGACTGATGAGTATGCCGTAGCAAGTTTCATACAGATATCTTTAATAGTTTATGAGATAAGCTCCAGAAATAAAAACAGTGACAAATACCCCATTTTAACTTGGCGTGGACTAGAAAGGAGAAAATTCAGTTACCTTACATCATATCTTGAATCTTAAGCGATACAAATTTACAAAATAGAAAAACAAGAGAATCAAAATCAAAAAAAATATTGAATTCCGTATTTAGAATAAGCAAGAGTTATCCTAATATATAAAGTGCCAGGGTATACTTTACAAAAAAATGTTTATCCCTTTGACAATAATCCTTACCTCTTGATGAAGTTCTAAGCTTTGTTCAATCAAAGATTCTCCCAACATACTTCGTATTTCCTGAGTCTCGTGAGGTGAAATATGTTCTTCTATTAATCTCCATAATGAACTTGGTGGGTTATATGCCACCATATCCATGTTGACAAAAAAAAATGATTATTTTAAGTCAAAATTAAATTTACAATATCACTATCCAGCGCCAATTCTTAACAAGTTTCAATTCTACCATATTTCTGAAATGACAAAATTAAAAAAAATGTCTTCTGAAATGACAAAATTAAAAAAAATGTTTTCCAAATTATTACCATTCAAATTTTGTTTGGTACTATTAAACAATAAACACAATATAATATAATAAGTCATTTGAATCATAATATCTGAATAACAAGATGTATCTAGTCAAAAATACTTACTGTGTGAGAGAGAAATGGGGTTTAACGTCCACTGGACACAAATTAGGTCATTTTGGGACTAACACATGGTTTAATCTTATTTCAATAGGATCAATAACTTGCTTGCGCATAGGGTTCTTTAGCAGTGGCAAGAAAACAGAGGACCCAGAGAAAACCCACAAGGTTGGACAGGCGACCCCACTACCAGTTGACTCAATGACAGGCTTATGATATAACACACCTGTGCTAACCATTTAGCCACCCAAATTATACCTGGCCATAACCAGGATTCATAATAAATATGAAGCTGTTTGTATGTCCCCCCATATGTCAATAAGTGCCTTTACTTTGATGGCAGAGAACATAACATCCTAGCGACGATCGTCAATGAGATCCTTTAGACGTCTGAAGCTGTTTAGATGTTTTAGTTTTATCAGTTTTAAGCCCATATGTATGGTCAGATGTTAAATTATTAAGACTTTTATCTTTTAAATTTCATTATTTCGATAGCAATATAAATATTGACAATATTATGATGCTTTCAGTCAGGAGACTCACAAAGTGGTGTTTGAAAAGAGATTTTATATCCCTCGTCATACTGTTCCTATATCAATTTTATTTCAATAATTCGCATGCTCGTAGAGAGGAAACTGGAGAAAACCCACAAGACAAGGTTGGCCAGGTTATCTGTTTGTATATAACCCTCTGTAACATGCTGATTGTAGCATTGCTTGATAAAAGTAACAGTGTCCTCATTTAAACGTTGCAGTTAATAAACCTAGTGAAAGTTATTCATAAAGCTGTCTGTTATTATATAATATATAGCTTTCATTAAATGCCTTTCAAAGATACAAACAATACAATAATTTTGACATTAATTTCAATAATATTGACCATTTTTCAACCATCTAATTCCTTATTAGTACCATTTAGCGGATGATCTAATGTACCGTACATTCTCTTAGAACCAAGGCTTGGTGGATCATAAATAAATTCAGATAAATCACAATTTGATTTACAACATTTGCCTAAATCACAGTACTCGTCAGTAGAGATCTATGTAATTTTAAATTTGTAAATTTCGCTGAAGAAAATTTGTCAGGTCCTTGTCATTTCAATATTTCATGAACAATCTAAAGAGCGAGAATCACCTTTTCAATATATTCAACGAAAATGATATTCATATTATATATGGGCCTTTGTGTTATTGTATTGTTACACTTTAAGTTACCTCTTCAATCGAAATGAAGTCTCTAATCATAACAAATGCGTCCTTAGTTTCCAATCGCCATCTTGAATTTAAGGCGGCGTAGATGGGTTTATCAACTTCCGGTCTGTGGATAAATTGACCGGGGAATCTGAATTTAATGACCCTAAAATACAAAATATTATTTATTTGTGCTGCCTTCAATAGTATTATAAAGAAAATTATCGTTCAATGAAATAATCATGGTTGATAATTCAATACTATTTAATAAAATGTTTTTGAAAGAATGTTGATATCTTTATATTAGTCGCATAGCTGGATAAACACAAGTTTCTTTTTGCTTTTGTATGTTGAATACAAATATGTGCATTTATTGCATCTTTTATCAAAAATAAAAAGGTTTGAGTATTAAATATTTTGATTCACCATAACCCTTGTTCCCAAAATTGTTCCTAAATTAACTACCATAATCCTGGCACTTAATCTGACCTAGTATATAGCCTGCGCAAAAAAATGTAAGCCTCACTCCCACCTACACACAAAAGCAAGTTTGCTTTTAAAGATCTCACAGGAGTGTGGCCAATAGAATAATTGTTTTTTCCTAAGACATGTTCAGAGCTCTTTAACTGTAGGAGGATAACAGAGAATCTAGATTAAACCCCACCAGACAACAAGGTAGGTATTGCTTGTATGATATCCACGAAGGTTTTTTCTACCAGATGCCATCGTGCACACATACATTTCTAGATAGAACATAAAACAACCATTTTACTCAACAACCATTTTATTTTTCTTTCTGATTTTGGAAATTCTGTAGAATGTTATTTAACAATGATAATGATGTGCAACAATTTTGTTGCAGGTGATTTGAAAGTTCACAGAGATGGATAACTATAGGTTATAATGAACATCATAATTAAAGCTATTTGCAAAAACAATACTGCATTAAACAAGAATTTTTATTTAGATTTTCGTAAAAGTATATCTTTTATTTTATAAATTATGTCATCCTTATTGGTTTCTATCAAAATGAATTTATATAGCTTCATTAATATTTTGCTACAAAGGAACCAGAGTGTTCTATCCCTTCTTTTGGGAGAATTGAATTATGGGCTTTATTTTAAGATTTTACAACAAGATGTATCTCCAAACTAAATTTCAGACAAAAATTATGATTTTAAATTGCTTTTTTTTAAAAAACGAATTGAGCTGTTAATTAAGTCCCATTAGAACCAGATGATTCTACCTCCTCCTGTTTAAGGACATACATGTACTACAATCTGCAGCTGGTTATAAGTATTTTGTCACTTAAGCTAAGGTTAATGGTTCCATCTCAAACTAGGATGTGTTGAACAGGCCGTAGCATGAATCTAATTCATGACATGAATTTTAGTAACACCATAAAGTTCCATTTGATTTCAGCTAACACCGACAAGTTATCTCGGAAATGATAGGTAGGTAGCAATTTATAAGATATTCCTAGTATCGGGTTTATGTTAAATAATATAAAATAACAAATTATTTTTCAACAATAATATATACATATACAGCAATTACTATTGTATAATAAACAGAAATTACAAGTACCAATTTTATGTACCTGTATATACATAAATGAGACAGATCCTTTTACTAGTTTTATAATTTGTGAACAATTTGAATAAGACTGATCATTAAAGTATGGGTCACGAATATAAAATATATAACAATAGTTAAGCTTTAAGTGAAACAAGAAATGATACATACATACATAGCACTATAATTTAAATAAAATATTATCCGAAATAAAAAATATATATAGAAATACTAATTTACATGTTTATTGTATAATGATTAAATTGTCCATTACTTATTGTATAGAATATAGACATGCACGGATATGTAAAAAAAAAAAAAAAAAAGAAAAAAAGAAAAAATATATAATTCATATGAAATATGCACCAGAGATAAGAAAAAATATAGAAATATTAGAGAATAAAAAACACGGAAGTATATAATGAATTATTTTATCTTTAACGCAATTGTTTAATATTTTGCTAAGGAATGTAAATACGGTAAGTAAAATAACTGCCCTATATTTTTAATGGATGAAGTTACTAATTATTGTTAATTACTGAAAATGGATGTGGAGAAAAGAATGGGTATCTGAATAAAGAATATTTAAGTTTTAAAAAAAGAAAAGGAATGGAATTGATCTGAGTTTAACATCTCATCAATTATATAGTAAAAGTTTTTATATATCTAAATTAAATAGTAGAAGCGTTTGTGTATCTAAATAAATAGTTTAAGTCCAATAAATAATTCTTTAATAAATCAGCTGACCTTATGCAGGAAATAATAACATTGCACACAAGGCGTTTGAAACAAAGAAAAGTAACAAATTTTCAAATAAAATAAAAAAAAGGGTATAAATGTAATAATATCTAAATAAAAACAAAAACATATACATATGGAAAATAGCTGCCAGTATATTTAAATCGATTTTTCGAAGAGTATTCTCTTAAATAAACTAGTAGATGTTTTCGATAAGTATGTGTTTTTGTTTATTTTACCCAGTTACTAAATGCCACTTCAAGATTATTATCTAATTAGGAGATGCTAATAGAAGGCCGGGTTCAGAAGGTTAGGGAATATTCTGCAGTTGACAATGACCGCCTTTTACCCATCTTAAAAGGCCTAACTAGGGTTAAAGTTATGATTAGTATTCCACAAAATACTCATTGCGGACTTTGAAATTACCAAACTGGCCTGCAATTAGCATACACAATTCTAATTAGTTCCAGATCTTAATTAGATATAGAATAAGAAAGATCTTAATTAACATGTGACGTAGTGTGCTTTCTAGTTGTTCCTTTAATTCTGACAGTTCATCTCTTAATATTAAGAACAATCTGATTCGTTATACTTTAATTCAATATTTAAAGAAATAAAATTTATATCATGATTATAACCAGGCACCCCCTGAGTCCACAAAACATTGTCAGATTTACGTTGAAAATTTATTAAACTTTCAATCATTTTTTATTAGAAATATCTTTGATCCAGAAACACAAAAGTTTGAACATAGTTTCTTATTGATGTATTTGATACATTAAACTAACAGAAGTTTTACAACAGGCCTTATTTTAGTTAAAATAAGGCAAACAATTTGGGTAAATTCTTAACTTAAGGCTGAGAATGTTTTGTGAAAACAGTAATGTTTGTGCGGAGTCGTTTAGTCTAACGATTATTTGACAAGAAACAACACAAAAATAAAAACTTATTATCTTGCATCAAATTTTTTAAATGCACAAGTAGAGATCCAGAAAAGCATTGATCTAAAAAATGATTGCTTATGAAGTCAACAAATAATAAATCTATCTTTAGTTGTTCCCACAATGTTTTTGTTTCACAGCATGAAATGACTATTCTACACTGTACCGAAACCTCATATTAAGCCATAAGCCAGGTTTCAGTCTAAGGAGCAGTCAACATGGTTCCATCCCAACCAATTTTCTAATTTTTAGTGTGCACAAAAATCTTATTGTATGCAAATTTTATTCCTCTAACAATAATATGTGAGCATGATATTTTTACAAATGTAAACTTAAAATTTTTTCAAGATGATTTTGGCACCGATTATCTATCACGCCACGCAAACATTAATAGCAAACAGCAAGTTTTAATATAAAACATGTAATTTTGTTTTATCAGAACCATAATAATCATTTCATATGGTTTAAAATTTTTGTGCACGTGAGTGAACCTAGCTTAGAAATGAAGTGGGGTGTCAAGTCCTACTGTTCTGCTTCGACTGGGGTAATGATGATGAGTCCAGCTTAGAAGGACCAGTTTTTCCAGCAGCGTTAAAGTGAAGCCTGTCAGTTTAATCACATATTAATATAAATACAGTAAAATGAACTGGTCACAAATATTTTCCAATATCTTCAAAACTTGCTCTTTAATCTCTTCACTCAGTATTTGTTCAGAAAGGTTTTAAGACAATAGTATCCCCAGAGGTCTCATCCCATGGTCACACTGATCTGCAGTGAATATTCGATTGGGCTCTTCAATCACTGATGTGGATGACATCGACGCGACTTAATGAGTCAGGCATATTAAATTTTTTCTTCCAACAAATTAAATTCTAAAACATTTTTTGTATGTATCATTTTTTCCGAAGTAGTTCCTTCCAACAAATTTAATTCTAAAACAATTTTTGTATGTATCATTTTTTCCAAAGTATTTAGATCTTATGAAAACAATGCAGCCACCACTGAGCCAATGACTGACGCCTCGTTATGTGAATGCATGTGTTGAAGACTGCCATCTGTGACAGAGATAATTTGAAACTCTCTGTGAAACAGATTCAAATTATCCGCCTTTGATCATAGTTAGATTCTTCGAACAAATCAAAAAACAGTTTACAAACCAGTCTTATTCTCATTGCTTAAGTTCACATCAACATGGCGGCTTATCTGTTGCAATAAGATGAGAGTTACTTCGCCAACTTCCTTTGATTGGTAAATAAAAAAGCACAGTCATCAAGGGCAGATAATTTGAAAACGTATCTCCCTCATTTATGAACCCAGGGGTTAGTGGGGAAGAACGGAATGAAACATCTGGGGATACCGAGGATGAGTCCACAATTAAAGAGTTAACCCTCTGAGCACGAAAGTAGCAAGATCGTGCAGATTTGTGATGTTACCATTCTATCACTGAGAAGGTAAACTGTGCATCATTTTCATTTCTTCCAGCTGGTGATTTTAGCTAATCTTTACTGAGTAAATATAAATAAATCTCTCAATGAACTTCGCAATTGTTGAAGCAGAGTATTTTTGAAAGAATTATGCAATGAAAGGGTTAAACACTTTCCCTATATATTACACAGTTTGGAACAGTTTTTAAACAGGACACATCAGTAATTTTGGCACTTTATACAAACACGCAACATGGACGATGATAAACAATATATAACTCACTAATGCTTTGAGCATATTTACAACCAACCAGTAAATGTAATTCACAAGACATCATTTCTTGTGTATATCTAGATATGTTCATTATTGTTTCACCTTTATAAATAAATCCATTTTTATGCTGGTTTAAGTATTTTGTAATATGAAATAAAAGAGTTATTAATTAATCAGTTTTACGTTGACAGGGTATCCTCTCTAACAGAGCTCGTACTATATTTCCTGGTACTGTCTGATGCTTGTCTATCAGTTTCTGGATTTCATTTTGCACCTGTTCAAATAAAAGATAAATTATTGAAGTGTCTGTTCCTGCATTTTTCGAACATTATTGAATTGTTCATAGCCAAATTGAACTCTAATTAATTTTTCAACATTTATTTAAGAAAACAAAACGTTAACAGGATGGATTCAATCAGATTAAAAAGATGCTAATTAAAAGAATTTTGCCAAGGAATAAAATGATGCCCTACTTTTCCAGTCCAACTGAGCTAATGAAGACAGGCACATACGATACTATGAGGAAGATTTTGACAAGTGACCGGTGCTACAGCCTTCTTTTATATTCAATTCCTACCGACAAGGGATTTTTAACATGCCCAACAATGTGAACACGGGACCTTGGTATTTTGTCCCATCCAAACGACTATACATTGTCTCTCGGTCCAGCTCTACACTGACAAGGTGGAATTACACAAGAAAATCTTGATGAACTTTCTCAGCCAACGTAGAGATTGAACACGGGACTTTCAGATTAGTGAGCCAACAATGTACACACAAACCATCATGGCTCCCCCATCAAACTATTTTAAATAAATGGATCTTTAACATATGTAAAGAGAGAAATGGGATTTAACGTCCACTCAACACAAACTAGGTCATTTCGGGTCTAACATATGTTTAATTTTATTTTAATAATTCGTTTGCTCGTAGGAGGATCTCGAGAAAACCCACAAGGTTGGACAGGCGACCCTACTCCTTGGCACGTACATCCCGGGATTCGAAACCACACCAGTGGACTCATTGACAGGCTTTATGATACAGCACATGTACTAACCATTCGGCCATCCCCCCACCCCCCTATAGTTTTGACAAGTGGTTATATATATCTACTATCTTACTTGTTGTGAAAATAATTCTGGTGTTATTCCAGGTTGAGGATAAATAGGTTCACCAAGATAAGACCTGTAATAAATATATATTTTGATTATCAGAGTTTCACGTCCTACTGTTCAGCTTCAACTTGGCTAATGAAGACATGTATAAGCTTTACAGTGTGTTATGAGGGCAATTTTGCCCAGAAAGTGGCACTTGAATTCTAACTAGCATGGGATCTTTTACATGCATGCCAATGTGTACACGGTACCTCGGTTTTCCGTCCCATCTGAATGACTAGACAGTTGTTCTTGTGAGTCCCTCCTTCCTGCACCACAGACCAAAATATAAATGGAATGGGGTTTAAAGTCTGTCAACACATTTATTGGTTTATTTTCAGACAAACATGGTTACATGTCAGATATTTCTACCATCGATTTCTGTCTATCAAGGGCATGCATTTACCTCTGTTTTTCATCCCATCCAAACTACAGTCACACTTTCCTTTTCATCCATCCATGACGAAGTTAAAGAAGGAACTACCTATTTTAGGCCCAATGTCTACATAAGAACTACCTATCGTATGGCCCAAAGCTACACCCTGGGTCAACACAGGAACAGCATATTTTATGGCCCTGAGTCTACAAGGAAACGTCTTACTTTATCACAACCTAAAATATCTTATAAGACTCTTACACATTTAAATAATTACCTCATTTTGACAGGAAAGAACCCATAGATAGGTACAATAGGTAGTCTTGTCCATTCATATATTTTTCTAAGTAATGCTGGAACCGATTAAAATAAACAGTATAATAAATTCTGCCAAAGTTGACTGTTACCATAAACTTTCAATTAATATTGAGATTTCTCATATTAGGTTGAATCCACGATGAAACTAACTCAAATTTATCATTTCTTTATAAAGCAAACAAACAGAAATATCAACAAAAAGATAATCTCCTAGATTGGATTGAATCGGATTAAAAATAAGCCCACCAAAAGATATAACCCAACACTTACACAAAGTGGTGCTGGTTTATTTATATCATCTCAACTCAACGGAATTGATTGATATACTTTTCAGATATTCAACTTTTATAATACTGTAATTTGCGACGGATTCAAAATGTCTATATTAATGCTAGATACCCAAGAATAAATAATACCCAAGCTACGGTGATATTTGACTACGATATGAAACTTACATCTTCCTAATTTAGGTGTTCTAAAAGCTTCTCTACAGTTTTGGGTGAACATCGGAACAACAGGCTGAAATGAAATTGGATCATTTTATTGAGGCAAAAGAAAGTTCACAGCTGATGGAGCTGGTACCAGTTTCACAAAATTCTAACTATGATAAAATCCAAATTTTAGTGATTTCATTGGATAATATTAGATTGATTTCAGTGCTCAGCGAAACAAAACTGAAGTATTTACTAAAATTTGGATTTTTTCCTTTAGTTGAAATTTGGAGAAACAAGGCGGGGTTAATTTGTTTCAATATGAAAAGGGATAGTGCATGGCAAAATTAACATGGAATATAAATTGATTTGGGGATGAAAACTGATAGAGTACGGTAAAAGTACTATGGAATATAAATCAGACAGAATTAATCTCCCAAGTATTGTAATTACAATAATTGTGAAGAAAGCAACTAAGGTGACAACTATATCCTAATACATGTACATGTATGTAGTACATAAAACTGATATAAACAATAAAAGTGTCGACATACCACATTAGCTTGAAGAGCTACTTTAGCAAATCCAACTCTATTGGACCACATTATTCTGTAATATTCATCTCCAAATAATGCTTCTCTTACTCCACCTAGAAATATTTACATAATCCCTTAATAAGCACCTGACACAACTAGATCATTTGGCCTTACTCTCAGTCAACCGTGAAATCAAACACTTGTTGCAGACAACAGCATCTTCAATCGAAGGCTTGATCTCGCCTTAACTACATACATATTATCAAGCCCTTCACGTAATACCCTGCATATTTCTCCACTAAGTTCAATTGAATACCAAGTCTCGTGCGTCTAGTTGGATTGTTTACATGCATATTCCTGAAGCAATGGCCAGAGAAATCCCTCTCTGCCCATTGCTGGATTGACTTCTGTTTCTTGAACTTTTGAGACCTCTAACCAAACGGAACACTGCGAGAAGTATGGTTTACATGTGACAATTGAATTGCAAAGTTCAAAGATCGATCAATGTCAAGGTTGCTGGTTTACCTTGAGTTTCTTTTAACGGCTGTATACTTGTTTGTTTACAATGTGTTATGTGCCACAACCTCTGATTGGACAATGCTAATTAGTCACGTGTAAACACAACGGGCTCAAAAGTTCAGGTATTGCTGAGTAGTGGATGTTGTAAAAATTGCGGATGTTGCTTAAGGAACATGAGACAACAGAGGCTATGATTAGGTAAACCGTTAACTGGAGAAAAATGGCTAAAAACTGTTTAGTTTGACAGTGTGTGTGAAGTCTATAGAGCAATGATGATTTATCCAGTCAAGAATGATTACCTGGTGATATTGATAACAAGTGACCATCATTTAAAACATTAACACAACTCTGTACAGTACCAGGTGTAACATGAAATACCTCCATTAATAAACGCCAACCTAAAAATAACAACATTTCATATATTACATCACTTATTAACACAACAATTTACTAAATAAAATACGTCGAAAATCTTAGTTTTGTAAACAAATCATAGCTTCCTATTAAAAGATTTTTACTGGAAAAACTGTGGAATTAGCGTGATATAAATGGATTTTTAATTCATAAAAATAAGCAGTTTTGACATTTACGTCCAGACGTCTCAATAATTTAAGCTGAAATTTTGAGACAAGGTAAATAAACACTCCTCTATATTTTGGTGTTTAAATTCATTCACAGACGTGCCTTAATTTCTGAGGCCCCCTTTAAGAGAATTCCCAAAATACATGTCAGCTAGTCATGTAAACTCCTTTAATAAGTATTTGGTATTTTTTTAAGAGTACATGTATATATATAAGTCTACCTGGTACATGCAATAAGAAGCGGTCACCCACTACACGGATTTGTCTCCCTTTTTCTAGGATACAGGTGGCAAGAACGTAATAGAAATCTATTGGTATAGCGCCATGATAATATACTAATAAAGCTGGTCCCTCTGGTATCTTATCGAGACCATGAACTTCAAAACCTAGAAAAAAAAAAGATTATCATTAAATGCAATGGAGTTTAACGTCCTACTGTTCTGCTCTGACTCCAGCTACTGAAAATTGGCATACACCACACAGTGTGTTATGACGAAAATGTTGCCTGGACAGCCCAACACTTATTTCAAATATACACTGTCAAGGTTCTTTTACATACACAGCAATGTGTACACTGGAGCTCAGTTTTTTCATCCACCAAATGCCTATTGTCAGGACATCCGTCATACAGCACTGACAAGAGGGAACGAAGCTGGAAAATCTTTAACTTTTTTGGCCATGATATCATAAATGAAATGAGGTTTAACATCCTACTGTTCTGCTCCAAACTGGGCTAACAAAGACGGGCACATGCCATACAGTGTGGTATGAGGGAAATTTTGCTCAGAAAGTGACACTACAGCCTACTCTTATATCAAATTCCAACTCCCATGGGATCCTTTATGTACAAACCAATGTGTACACAGGATCTGGATTTTTGTCCCATCCGAATGACTAGACAGCTTTCCTTGTCAGGCAAGGAAGTAAAAACTTCTCCATGTCAAAGAGAGATTGAACTAGATCATTTCAAAACTAACATATATGGTACAATTTTATCTGAATAATTTGATTTTGCCTTGGATACTTAAGCAATGAGAGAATGACAGTGGACCGAGAGAAAACAATTGGGCAGGTGACCCTACTCTAAATCATGCATAAGCTTGGGATGGAAGTCATGCCACTTGACTCAATGACAGATCTTATGATCTGAAGTGCACATTTTTGACCACCCAGCACCCAGTACAAGCAGAGAGAAATGGGGTTTAACATTCAAGCGACAAAAACTAGGTTATTTTGGGATTAACACATGGTTCAATTCTATTTCAATAATTTGCTTATGTGTAAGTGTCTTTAACAGTGGAAGGAAACCAGAGAACCCGGATAAAACCAACGAGGCTGGACAGGCAAGTTGACTGAATGACACACCCTCTGTCCCCTCATGCACATGCTAACCATTTGGCCATCCAGCCCCCCTATAACATAGAATGGACTATTAATGCTCTCATATTATCAATTCGGTCGAGTGATAATTAAATTAAAATAATGTAACAATAATTTACCATGCCATATTCTAGCTTGTCCTAACCATAGTGCTGCCAATGTCTTTCTCGCACCATCCCAGAAATCTCTTGCATAAGCTTCTTGTAATCGGTGACGTTGACGATAGACGAGTAAGAAAAGGACTGATGCATACAGAAAGACTAGTATAATTAACGGAAGAAGAAATGATATGATTATAGGATATATAACCCAGAGAACCCAACTTAAATACTGTATATCAAGTTGACTCAGCTTGGTCCAACCTAACTGTATATAGAATATTGTTTGATTCAGCATGTTTTTATGGTCCCACCAGGTGGCATTACTATACAACATGACACCAAGCCATGTAGAGTCCTCTATATAAAGATCACTCATTGAACTACCAACATTCAACTATCAACTTACATCACCTGAAGTTAGAAACAAAACAAAATGTAAGAAGTCAACGTAGTAATACCATTTCTACAGGGTCAATATACCACTTTAAGTTATAAACTTTATTTTTACCTCCTATAGTTTAAATAATTTTCACATTTCTCAAACAGTACATCTAATATAATTTATCATTGTAAAGTAAAACATTTATTCGGGATTTTATGCATGCTTGATATATGCATTTGTTATTCAATTAAAGCTACAGTTTCATATTTTTAAGTTATAATAAAGCCTTAAATCAGATGGCATCCATAAGCAGTCTCACCACTTTGTTAAAGAATAATCCCATAATTAACTATTGCCAGTTGTGAAATTGTCAAAAATATCATTTTCAACTTCAAACATTTGAAGATAGCTATTGCATGGGGGGGGGGGATAAATCCTATAATTCACTATTGCCAGTTGAGAAATTGGCAAAAATATCATTGAACAAAAGACAGATATCACTATCAGGAGCCAACATATTCACAGCAAGATAATACCAACATTGATTGTATTTGTCTGATATTGAATTCTTAATTCTTATTCATTTTTTTAATGTCAAATATCATGAATAAAATTGGTTACATGTAATGCTTTGTGGGGGGGGGAGTTTCCACATTGGTGTCTATGCATACTCTTTATCTAATTACTACAACTCCTTTGGGGGGGGGGGGGGAGGCATCCAAATGACTTTGCACATTTTCCTTGTCAACCCACAGGTCACTGGTTTCACCATACAGCTTAATGCACTTTCGTATACCTGGTCAGCGATGTAAGAAGCGTGCTTAGTGTTCAGCGAGTCATATTAGTGTCTTGATATTCGAGTCTCAATAATAAACAACATGGCTGCTCAGTTAGCTGTTTCGTCTGAATAATTGAGAAGTGAAAGCTGTGTAACATCACAAGTTTTTGACCAATAGGTCTGAAATTTGGTGTGCGATCATAGTTAACAACCTGGAACACCCTCAGTAAATTTAAAGTCTCTAGGACCCTGGCAAGTACTAGGTGTACTTAAGTGCATTAGCGCCAATAATACCAGGATCCTTGAAAATGAAACATGTCATATACCACACTAGGTACCAGATCTTTGATCGACAAAGTATGAGGTTGTGATTTTCCACAATTACATTCCACATGGGTCTAAAGTTGATTAATATTAATTTAATGAAAAGGGTGACAATGTCCATTTAAAGCCCCAATAACATTCTTGCTGTAACTGAATAATATGTCCCAATCTTCATTCTGGTCAACAAATTGCATTATTTTACAATATTCCAATTAATTGATGATATAAATTTCATCTTAACACACCTTATTTAAAAAATTGGAAAAATTCAACTTATTGATTTGAAAAGTCTAACGTAAACCTTTTAAAATGTGACTTGGATTTTAAAATATTTTCGAACCCTCTGGGAAAGTAAAATAGGATGTAATGGATAATTTACACAACAGGTAGGAAACATCTAGTACTTAGAATAAAGCTATTATTTATTTTCTGGAGCTACCAAGTCAGCAAGGGTGTTATTGTCCCTTTAAAGGCCTTAATAACTTTAAATAGATTTTTGAAGACTGGATATTCGAGAACTCGTCTAATACAATGTAAACACATTCTTTAAAAGACTTAATTTATTTACATCTCAAAGCCAAAGATATCAACTCACCACTAATTTCCATTTTAATTTACCTGGGAGATTCAATACCGAGATGATCTAAAAGAATCACCAACTCCAAGTCTGTGGTCGAGCTCATACGTCAGGTCGCATGTGACAAACTCGAAATTTTAATAAAATATCATATGGACACTGATATTTACCTTTAATCGTAAAGAGCGTCTACAGGGAGTTACCTCCCTTGTGTGTCCCAAAATTTTTATTTTTGTTAAATTTATCACTAATACATTTTCAGTGTATCAAACGGTATCCCGACGGGGGGGGGGGGGGGGGGCTGAAGCAGACTGTGTAGAATAATTGATTTCGTGGGCTTGCATTTGGAGCATTGTGTTGGTTTTTTTTTCTTCTAATTCTTAAAATGAAAGGTACGGTAGCCAACGTTGCCAAACTATACAGCATACGCGCGCGTACAGCTAAGTCGTCCGGGAAGGTAATAAAGATATGACTCGTAAAATAGCCTACTATAATATAAACCCACATACATAAAAGATCCCATGGCAGTTTGGATTCGATATAAGAGTAGGCCGTAGCGCCATTGCCTGTGTAAAATTTCCCTCGTGTACACGGGACCTTGGTTTTTCGTGCCATACGAACGACTAGACAGTTGCACCCTTGCCAGGCCCTTCGCCCTGCATCACTGACAAGAGGAAACCATGCCGGAAAATCTAGATGAACTTCCTCGGCCAATGCAGGGATCGAAGACCCAACCTCCGGGCTGGCGAGCCAGCGTCTTACTACCCACTTAGCCAACGGGGTGCCCTCTCTTGGCGATCGCTTTGTTACAGTATAGATATAATGTCATCCATCAACTGAACAGGAAAACTTTCAAAAGTATTGTATGGCGGAAATTTTAGATTCTTCGTCCCCGATGTCAAAAATCCCCGTTTCGCCCAGATAATTTCTAATTCGTGTTGACCGTTTACAATTTCCATCCACTTCTGATTTTTAACACAACAAGTGGCTGCCATGCAAGATACGCCTATATTCTGCAAGAGATGGATAGAGAACAAGCTAAAAACAAAAAGCGATTTGTTGTACAACCAGGGGCTATAACCCAGAAAGCTATAGTCTAAAATGCATAAATATCAAAAGAGACTGAGATCTTTGGGATATATTTTAAGTTTCATCAAAGTCGGATAAAAATTGTGACATCTAGAGGGTCAACAACCTTCGTACTACATATTTTTTTTTACACAATTTGCGTACAAAGAGCGCCTATTTTGTGGGGCAGTTTCATATCGTGGAGTCCATTTGCTGATTACACTATTTTGCCTCGACCGTTTTTATTGGACTTCGAGTTTTGACTAATGGTTTGGATTGTTCGTACTTGGTTTATTTTATTTAAACGGTTTTTAAAATCGGAAAAAAATTGTGACTCCAAGAGGCACAAGCTAAAAACGCAATTTTTCGTACAATCGAGGGGCATAATTCAGGTATCCGATAAGCACGAATATCGAAAGGAACCAAGATCGTTGGGTTCTAAACATGCATTTAAAGTTTCATCAAAATCGGGTGAAAATTGTGACCTCGAAAGGAACCGAGATCTTTTTGAGATATATCTATATTTCCAAGTTTCTTCAAAATCGGATAACAAATTGTGACCTGTATACTGTCCACAAACTAATTGTGTTCGGGCGGACAGACGGACGGACAGGGGCGATGGCATAATACGTCCATAAAAATCGGGGTAATATTTTACATATTGCTTTACAGATTGTCTAGAAAAGGACGATTTTTATTTCAGTATAAATGTAAGTTATGAATCGTGATACGAATCGTATTGTAGCACCTGACTCGCAAAATGTGTCCTATCATGAACTAAGTGGCAATACCCTGCACTATATAATATTGTTACGAGTGGTCCCTTTGGCACATCGAGACTTTAATTAATAACTGGTCAGTGAAAACATGAAATTTATATTTCCAATTAATCTATTAATATCTATTCCGACGAGATTCGTGCTTATACATACAATTCAGAAATTCAAATATAAACTACCAAAATGAAACCAAACAAATTAAAAATCAATAGTTTTATATATATATATATATATATATATGAAAAAAAACAAGTAAATATACAAAGCATCACGTTGACTCAAAAATTTAGCTTATCTATGATTGGTCACTATTATTGTCCCATCATATTAATATTTTATCATTGGTTGATATGGATTTAACACGTCGCTCTGTAAAACACATACGTAGTTCCGGATCAACCATTAGGCAAATACGGCACATGCCGTAGTGCCAGCCAAAAATCTGGGTCACAAAACAAAAAGTAAAAAAAAAATTGTAATCCAGCTACAATAATCTTATAGAAATTACAGTACTGTCAAAATTTTCTGTTGTTAAATTAATCTTTGAGGCCAAAATGTGTCTCAGGGCCACCTGAACCTTAATCCGGCGCCCGTTTTCATTAGCCCAATTCGGAGCAGAACAGCACGACGTTAAACCCCATTTCATTTCATTTTTTAATCCGGCAATGGATACACAGTAATAAAATATGGTACATATACAACAAACCACATTATCTAAAAAATGTAGCGGATCATGGCACTCCCATCAGGGCCACAGAGGTAAACTGGTGGTTACAAGAACATTTTTGCCATTCTAGCAATTCATTGCCCCGTTTGCTAATTAGACAGTGCAGCATATTTGTAGCAATGCTCTTTGCAGCGAAATAAAGCAATTAAAAAGCTAAAATCCATCGCATAGAAACAAAACAATCGCGTCCGAGAAACTGATTTGATGTGATTTGTTTTGATTTTTTTTTTTTTGGAAGGGGGGTGGGTATCATATTTTACATATTAGTATGCTGTTATATCACCACGAGGACCTGTTATTCTATTCACACTCGACATAAGATGACACCGTATAATAAAATGGGCAAAAGTAACCAGGACACCGACTCATTTATCTCCATGGGTAGCTGTGTGTTTAATCAAGAACCATCATAAACGCAGATATTTATATTAATGACATCTGATAAAGATGTTACCTAATCGCCTTGATGTTTTACCTACAAATTGATCTGTATTAAAGACCATAATGATTCAGTTTAGTGACACTTATTATAGAATTGGTTCCATTCCAGTCTTGTTACAAATGTAAATACAGTTAATATACATCGAAAGCTTGCAGTTCTCGGATAATTCAAAAGTTATGACTAGAGTTACTTTTCAATCAAGCAAGCCTCTGGCACAAAATTTTAGAACTAAGCATTTTTAGAAATGTCTTACAAACATTCTTGATAATGGGGTTACGTTAGAGTTATCCGACTTATTCCCCTCTTAGAGAAAGGAATCCGAAAACTGGAGAATATGTTAGCGATTTCCACACGCACACTAAAGCAAACTTTAGTTGTTGTGCGCAGCAGTGATTTATCTGATATTGCATTTACGCTGCAAACCACTTGATGAACTTGATAGAAGACTTTGACTTTCTTCCAAGGAATTTGTTAACGCATCTTCATCGTCAGTAGAACATCTGGACGTGGGGAATCCGGGAACTCCGTAAATAAAACAGTTGAAAAACCCTTGTATAGGATTCATGACAGCCTGAAATGAAAAAAGTAACATGGTGCTTTTAGCATCGACGAAGAGCTAAAAGTTTGCGCTTTGCTTTAGGAAAATTACAGTTATCTTAATTATGATGTAGACTTATTTATTAAAGATGCATGTCGATGAAAGTATTTACAATATAAGAATGACAAATTTTGTATATTATATGGAAAGTAGAGTCACCAAATTTCACTAGCCTATTGTCGTATACAAGTTCTTGTCAACCAAGAAGTCGTGATCGATTTGGAGTGGGGTTTACCATCCTACTGTTCTGCTCCGAATCGGGTTAATGAAGACGGGCATATGCCGTACAGTGTGCTATGAGGGAAATATTGCCGTGACAGCGACTCTACGGTCTACTTTTACACTGTATTCCAACTGCCAAGGGATCTTTTACGTGTCCGCCATTGTGTACACGGTTTATCGGCCAACTGTCCTGCATCACTGACAAGGGGGACGGGGGACCCACGGTGAAAAATCTGGATGAACTTTCTCGGCCAATTGAGGGATCAAACATCCGACCTCCAGGCTAGCGAGTCAGCGTCTTACAGGTTTAACAGTTTCAGCGCCCTAGTCAGAATTAGCAACAACCTTGAATGGAGAAATAATGTGCTTTCAATTTTAATCATATATTGCTCCGCCTATATTTGAGCCAGAGAGGTGGGAGGGGGACAGCTTGGAGGGGTAATTTAGCGATCACGATTTTTCACTTCAACACTTCAATATGGTGATCTGTAATTGCTGCCCCCACCCCGGGTTGGTAAATAGCCTGTATCCGCCAGTAATGTGGCCCAGATTTGCGCAGAGGTTGGCAACTTACAGATAGAGCTTTTTGGGATATCAAGTGAGTAAAAAAGAATATATCTGCTGCTTGTTATCCGTTTCCTATGGTTCTTGTAGTAAGTACTAGAAATGAAACGGCCTATATTCTTATATCCAATTCCAACCTTCATGGTTCTTGATAGATAAAAGAAAAGCATATCTCTAAACCCTCCGTGTCAATGTATTCTTCATAACAATGATTGATTATTATTATTTATTACCATTATGCCCCATACATGCAATTAAATAATACGAACCTCTATAATCCATATTGGAAACAGCAACTTATATCTTTCATCGGTTGTGGTTGTTATGTATTCGTGTACCATTAAAACACGTATAATGCTGTCTATTATATTAGGAACCCAACTGAAATCACGTCAAATACAAACAATGAAGGAATGTAATGGGGTTTAACGCCTTATTAGTCTGTATCTACCACGATAATGAAGACGGACAATTGAATCCCAAAGAGTCTCTTACGTGTACGCCAAGGTAAACATGGAACCTCCATCATGTTCTGCGTCGACTATGGGCTAATAAAGACAGCATACGCCATACTGTGCACCATGGGCGGGGGCGGGGGCCAGGACAGCGGGACTACGGCCTATACTCTTATTTCCAATTCTAACTGTTAAGAGTTATTTTACGTGAACGCCAACGTGTACTCTAGACCTTGATTTGTCGTCCTACCCGAACGACTATTACTATTGCCGATGAACTTTTTCGGCCACCATCGGAATGGAACATGATACCTTAGCGAGCTACCGTGGCTCCAGTCAAGACAAACTACGAATAGACGACAAGAGTAACGTACTAACCATAAGTATAAGAACAAAACGATGGCCACAAATCTGCCAGTTATCACCCGAATCAACCTCCGTTGTCTGGCGGAATATGTTCCCGTACGTCTTTGTATACTGTTCCTTACTACAATAAATAAAGAAAATGAAGAAATGGAAAAGAATGCAATGATCAGGTCAGTTTAATAAAAAAAAATGCAAAACCTGTTGAATGTATACACGGAATAGAAGAGATGCCATATATCAAGCAGTATCGAATTTGTTTAAACTTTCAATGCTTTATGATAGGGTTGTTCATATTGAGTCCATGGTCTGCTACGTGCAGATACGTTCGGGTACCTGTCGATACGATCAACACGATTGCAACGAGAGAGAGAGAGAGAGGGAGGGAGAGAGAGAGAGCGAGAGATTAACACAAATTTCGGGACTTACATATGGTTCAACTCTTTTTCAATAATTCGTTTGCGCGTAGGGGTCTTTAGCAGTGGGGGAGGACCCGGAGAAAACCAACGAGGTGTGACAAGAGACCTAGGCCTAGCCTAATACTTGTCACGTACAACCGGGTAATCGAAACAACGCCAGATGACTCAGTGAGCTTGTGACAGAAATTGTGATACAGCGCGCTAACCAATAAACCATTCGGCGATCCATCACCCCTACGATTGCTACGATTGACCTAAATATATCATAACGCCCGATAGGATCACCACGATTACTCCGCCATTCAATCGTAGCACGAATCGTGATATTGGGAACCTAACATAAAATATGCGTTCATCAAAATTCACATTTCAAACAAAACTGACGTGACTGAAAGAAGGCAACAATTGCCCAAAATTATAAGCCTTACCCAAAGTCCTGGATCTGATGAGCAGGAATGGAATGACAAGCAGTTCCACTACAGCCGGTAAATAAAGTATTAGATCACAAAGTTGTGTCCGTAATTGGTCGGGACATCTGTAAATATAGTAAAGTAGAGAGGAGACCCATATACAGGAAATACATGGATGTCTGTTCTGTGTGGAGTCGCAGTGACTCAGTGAGTAAGACAAGGGACAATGTTTGTTAATCGTTCGGGTGAGACAAAAACCCGAGTTCCCGTGTGCGGATAAGAGTAGGTCGTGGTACCGCTATTTCGGTAAAGCGTCCCTCGCTACTCAGAATAGCGCATGTCCGTCTTCATTAGCCCAGTGGCACGTTAAACCTCATTTCATGTCATTGGCCAACTAGGACGTTAAACCCCATTTCATGCCATTGACCAAGTAGGACGTTAAACCCCATTTCATTAACCCGATAGGCCCAGAAAGCTGTCGGGAATTCAGGGTTGTTTTCCCTCGCCAGTGGTGCAGAATGGAGGACAAGGAAAATGAATGCGTATATACTGTCGTTAACACTACCCAGGCGCAGATCAAAGGGGCGAGCCACCTCAGTCCCAGTGAGACTGTTCATCACTGTTCAAACCAGCATCTGCAGTCAGCAATGGGATTCTCAGATTTTAGTTTCTGTTTAGGGTCGGTATGTATGCCCCCCCCCCCCTCGCTCGACAAACTCCTGCTACCCTAAATATCCTCTGACTTACTTTTTTGGAAATTCCGTATCTAGATAAAGGTAAAGTGATAAGGCTCCCACGAAAGCAATCGGCAAACCCCAACAAATAACCAGATACGTTGAACTTGGCCTGAAATCCAAAGTAGAAGTTGATAGAAATGACTATAATGTTTCATTATCAAAGTCAGCTTGAAAGATGCGTTGGCGCTCTGGGGCGTTGTTCGGTATGTAAAATTAAATAATTAATGGTGATTTTACTGCACAGTTAAATCGCGAATGTGCAAATTTCAGCGTATGTTGCGCAAAATACGCAATTATTAAAAATGAAACCCTGCTTGAAAATGGGAAAAATTTTTAAAAATGATATGTAATTGATGCAAATTATTTGCCGAGTGTTATGCACGGGCCAATTTCTATGTTTTAATGATCTGGCAATATATGAAGCTTATTGGGGGAAATACAATAAAGTAGGCCTACCAAGGAAAATACCCAACTGCTTTGACTACTTCTTCACCCTGAATTCGAAGAGCTGACCGAGGACCAATCTATGAATTACGCACGTACGATATCAACCCTGGTGGAAGTGAACGTTAAACTCCCGAAACGAACGAAAAAATCGAGACGTAATCTTGTGACCAATATACCTTCTGACAAATGGACTTTCTGAAACAATATCTTTGTGTTTTCTCAGAACGTCAACACAATAGGCCAACGTCCACAACAAAACGGCGACGTAGAAATAATCTGTAAAACTCTGGAATATAAAGTCAGAGAAATATTGTTCTTTAATCTCTATCTGTAAGTTGCCAACCTCTGCGCATATCTGGGCCACATTACTGGCTGATACAGGCTATTTACCAACCGGGGGTGGGGGCAATCGCTAAAATCCCCCCGTCAAGCCGTCGCTGATACTGACAAGGAGTGCAGTAATGCTGACATAGACGACGAGGATTATGGTGACGCTACAATGGATGGACATGCCATGTCTCCGGAAAGAAAGGCATTGGAACTAATAGTTAGCTCAAATATGACCGAGCGATATGATTAAAATTGAAACCACACTATTTCTCCATTTAAGGTGGTTGCTAATTCTGACAAGGGCGCTAAAACTGTAACCCCATGTCACAATCAAAGCCACCGTGTCCCCTTAACCCATACCCTGCGTATAGACTCAAATAACACGGGGGTCACGGTTGCTAAGTTGGTAAGACGCTGACTCGCTAGTCTGGAAGTCGGGTGTTTGATCCCTCAATTGGTCGAGAAAGTTCATCCAGATTTTCCGGCGTGGATCCCCCGCCCCCCTTGTCGGTGATGCAGGACAGATGGCTGATAAATCGAGGCCCCGTGTACACAATGGCGTACACGTAAAAGATCCCCTGGCAGTTGAAATACGGTTTAAAAGTAGGCCATAGAGCCGCTGTCACGGCAATATTTCCCTCAAAGCACACTGAATGGCGTATACCCGTGTTCATTAGCCCAATTCGGAGCAGAACAGTAGGACGTTAAACACCACTTCATTTCATTTATCAAATAACACACGCAAAGAAAACCGAAATCGATCACGACTTCTTGGTTGACATGAACTTGTATACGACAACAGTTTCATGCGCACTGTGTTCGGCACTTGATTACAATGCAGCACCAGACTTACCTCGATTACAATCCAGGGAATCATGGATGTCTCGTTTACAGATGGCATATAGGAAACATCATCCAAGCTTTTGTTTATAAACTGATTTAAAGGAATTAAAGGTGGACCATATAATATTAAAGCAACAGATCTTAAGATGACACCTATAAAATATAAAGGAATATCAGCTGTTTCCATTTTCCGTCTTTATGATATTGTCCTACTTTTCGAAAGTGTGACCATGATACTGAAGATGAAGCAGAAAGGGGTGCTTTACATGAAGTACTGGTAGAGAAAATATGACAATGAAGGCCCCGTGGTTTTATTTTTGACAATGAAAGGGTCTAATGTTGACATTAAAGAAACGGGTGATGCTAACTGTTGAAATTCCAAGGTGGGGGGGGGGGGGGTAAATGCCAATTCTAAGGAGGAAGGCGAAAGTAATGCCAATACCAATTAATAGGAAGGCGGTGCCGATACTGAAGATGAAGGTGACATAATGATGTGTGAAAGGTGACACCGACACTGAAGAGGAAGGTGGGGCTGACACTGAAGAGGAAGGTGGGCTGATACTGACAAGGAGTGCAGTAATGCTGACATAGACGACGAGGATTATGGTGACGCTACAATGGATGGACATGCCATGTCTCCGGAAAGAAAGGCATTGGAACTAATAGTTAGCTTGAACGTGGATCATTCTAAATAGAAATACCTATCTTATAAGAATATAATAGCATATTTTGTGGATAAATTTAAGTGAGTTTAATCCTTAGACGTCAGTAAAATATTGATAGGCGTATCTTTGAGCATAAGGACAACGTTCTGATTATAATGGTCATAATTTTCCCCTAATTTAGGTCAGTGTAATCCCTAGACGTGAATGAACCAATCCTATAATTCGGTGTGATGCCTTTAAGGCGTATTTTGTTACACTGTGATACGCGTACTGCATACGTCAGATTAAGCCACTTATACCATATGTCATAACCTCTCTTACAAACCGTGTCCTGATCATGACCTTTTATTTTGACGAAATGAACCTCATGTTAACCTTAGTGTAGATTTTGACATTCGAAATTCTGGACCAGACACAAATTAACTTTCGGTGTGAGTAAACTTGGCCGAATACCTTCTACAAAAAGTGTATATTGCAAACGTCTGTCGGCAGAAAACATAACGAGAGCTTAATTCAGGTAGACATTTACCAATATATTTTTATATCCTATCACATGATGGAAATAAACCATCTCCATGTTTAGTAGTACTTACTTTGAAACTCTCATCCGCGCAGTGATAAGGCAAAAGATCAATCAATATATGCAGGCTCTTAGCATTTCTGTTCAGTACATTTAGTGGTATTTAGCGTGTGCCTAGTAATTTAAAATCTTTAAGAATACATATTCTGATAATCATCTCACTTTTTGCTGGATTTGTTAAGATTCTTTTGTATTCTTGTCACGTATAGGTTTATGACAGGTAGGTTTTTTTGAGATAGTTTCTTGAGATAACCTTCGCTCCAACTCCTGTCTTCTGCACCATCTTCGATGACTTCCATAAACAGAAATAAATATGCGCCCCACCTTGTCCTCTACCACGAAGACGTCGTTCCGATTTGAAGGGTATTCTATATAACGATATCCTTTTTCTTTCCTAACATTATGGCATCAAAGTATTTTACCTACCACTAGTTCATGAACAAATGCCACATCTGCTCTTTTGTGTGCCTCCTCCATCTACGAAGGGTGGCAATATGGTTTGTTTGTACAGGTCACAATTCCATGGAATACAATTACTGCTTAATCGAAACGTCGCTCAGTAATAAGCAGCAATTGTATTCCATAGAATTGTGCCTGTTTTTCTAGGTCAATTACTAAATGCCATTGAAACAATTTATGGTTTGTTTGGTTATCTGTTAATCTGTCTGGAAAAAGCCATGCCACCTTTTGGATCCTACCAGGCCCGGATCCAGGATTTTGTCGAGGGGAGGGGGGGGGGGCATACATTGAAGCAAAGGGTAATACGTTGCAACCTTGGATTGTTTGGGCGTAGACAATGCGAAAATCATGTTTATATCATTTATTAAAGAGCAGATATGTGAACTACAACAGTAACAAAGCAAACGAAAATGAAAATCAACTATCTCACTGGAGCCGCCCCACCCCCCTTGTATCCGCGTTTGCCTACGATGAGTAAATGGTTTTCTACTAATCACTTGATTGTTCATTTCTCCGTTTTCATTCATCCAACACCATGCTTATCCACAAGAAATTATCTTTTAGTATCTAACTGTCCAGTTTTGTCTTTCCTGTCCTTCATAACTAAGATAATGTCTCTCTATGGCACTTTATTGTGAAATTCAATTCTCCCTTGTTGATCTGAAAGGTTGGTTGATCAGTAGCACTGCATAATTCTGGAACATTGTCCCGGGCTGGTTTCCACCCTTCACAAAGACCATTCTTGTGATGATCACATTCATTCGTGGGGGTGGGGGTGCAAACTATATGATAGTATGCCGAAAAGATAACGTAGATTTCCCCCAATGGTGTCTTTATCACTATCTGTTATCTGAAGTTATCCCTAATGTATAACTTCCTCGTCTTCCATTTTGGTATATAGTTTTGTCACGTCCCAAGCTATAATTCCAGAAGAAGTCTAATTAATACGCCCATCCCCAGATGGTTTCCAAGTAGGGCCATCAAAATATTTCTATGTTAGGTCGCTAGCCCCACACTCAGTTTACCAGAATTTACCTACTTTTACCTCTGGCGACGAAGAATAGGGCGTTGACATTGCTTGTGAATATTGTACAGCGCAGTGGACGCTTACGGGTTGCCCCCGGATCCATTCACTTGATTTGATATTTATTTTGAAATATTTTTTTTTGCAATGACTGTTTCTGTCTTGTCCGCGGGTTAATCTTGTAAATTTTTGTTTTGCGTGTAATGCGGTCCTCCCGCACTTACTTAGACATTCTGCTTCGCTGACCAAGACATGTACATAAGCTTGTTTAGAATTCAGAATATGAATGAATTTGAAGGCAGGCGTTGATGATTCGTAATGATGTGTGTGACTCAGGCACGTAAAGCCCCCCCCCCCTTCTCCTATATGAAAAATTTGTCGACCGACCGTCAATACAATAGATATACCCCCCCCCCTCGTTGCTCTGAGCTAGTTACGACCCTATTGTGACTATGGGTAATTAATCGTCTGACAATTGCGTACGTGCACCCAAACATTATCGCCGTAGAACTTTGACTATTAATAGGTGAGTTTTAAAAGAGATTATAAAATGTGTAAAAAATAATAATAAATGATTAAACAAATAGACGAAGAGTACATATTAGTAGTACTTACCTATACATGTTAAAAAGTTGGCAAACGCTAAACAGATAATGATTATGGGATTCACAAAGGCGTGTTGATGTTCCCCTGCTTCTAAACGGCGTGTGCTGATAATCCAAGCAATGAATTGAATCAGAGATGCAACCAACCCTACACTTGCCGAAGCTAAACTCACATAAGAATAAATATCTCTGTAGTTGGCATGGGAACTGGTATTGGTTGGAAGTTCCAGTTCCGGGATACAAAATAACGAACCGTCGTGAAGAGAAGCCATGGTTTTGGGAACTCAGTAACGAGCTCTGTTTAACAGTGACGTAAAATTCATCTGTTTGATCGAAATGATAAACTTATAACGACTGAAGTGATGAAGGCAATATTTAAGATAAGCGTATTTACATCAGGGTTTAGTATGTCGCGTGATAGGTGTTTATCGATAATATTACCTATTGATATATACATGTACAAGCAGTGTGTCTTCTATTATACACGTGATGTTTTGGTCTTTAAAAAAATGGGCATGGCGGAACGCATTACACCCATCCCCACATCCATTGTGGACAGAAATCTAAATAAAGGTTACCATCACCCACGTCCACTTTGATTGTACACTGCAATATGTAACACAAATTCAACTTGATTCAATTATAATTTAATTACATGTCACGGCCTATACCTTTTACTATTAGTATATTCTAATAATAGATAGATATAAATGGCATGAAACGAAATAAAATGGGGTTTAACGTTCTTCTTCTACTTTTCTGCACCGATAGGAGAGAGAGAGGGGGTGAAGTATAACGTCCATGACTCGACAAAACTACATCATTTCGGGACTAACAGAAGGTTGGACAAGCGACCCCACTAATTAACAGGTACAAGCGGGGAATCGAAACAACGCCACTTGACTCATTTACCGACCTTTTGCCCACATCCCCGCACCAGTTGGGCTAATGAAGACGGATGGCGTACAGCTATATATGATAAGAATCAACTTTATGAATGTCTTAGACGCCTCTGTTCAATCGGCACACAGAAATTAAAAATTCAGTTTGTAACTTCACTGACAAACCCGAAGCAGCATCAGGAAAGGGAATAAAGACACATTTCAGATAGGGATTTTGATTGATTTCTGAAAATATCGAGGACGGTACAGTGTCACATTCTTTAATTCATGGGGTTAAGACGCTGGCTCGCTAGCCTGGAGGTCGGGTGTTCGAACCCTGCGTTGGCCGAGAAAGTTCATCCATATTTTCTGGCGTGGTTTCTCCTTGTCAGGGATGCAGGACGTAGTGTCTGACAGGAACAGTTGTCTAGTCATTTGGATGGCACGAAAACCCGAGGTCCCGTGTACACATTGGCGTGCACGCAAAAGATCCCTTGGCAGTTAGCATTCAATATAAGTGTAGACCGTAGCGCTTCTGCCCGGGCAAAATTTCCCCAAAAGCACACTGTATAGCATATGCCCGTCTACATTGGTCCAGTTTACGAGCAGAACAGTAGGACGTTAAACCCCATTTCATTTTATTTCACGTTAATTTGGGGTAGCTCTAGAACAGAGGGTGCGAATACAAATTGTGGAAAATGTTAGCATTTTTTATATTTCGATTTCGTTAGGAAGAATATCGTTTAAGCCCTTTATCTTACGATTATACCCCACCGAAATATTTACGACAGAAGTTAGATATAATATAAATAAATATTTGTTTGTCATGTCCGCTGGTTTGTCTTAACGGGTTTGTCTTCAGTGTAGTGTTGTTAAAGGGACAATCCCGATAAGAACAGAGTCTCAAAAATTGAAGTCCGAGCACTTATGAAATTTATGGACCAAAACATAGAGGCATGGTGTATTTACCTTGTCTCAAAATTTCAGCTCAAAATATTGAGTCGTTTTGACGTTAACGTCAACACTGCTTATCCGGACACGTAACCCTTTTAAGATTTTAGGTCAATTTTTTCATTGGGTGACCTGCTAATCGATTCTCGTTTCTTGAGAGGTCTATACAGTGAATGACCCATGTACTGTACTTGATAACAAAAGGTAAATTTCACCTACATATTATTTTTATAGAAAAAAGTCTGGTTATATCCCTATACTGTATAATACAACGGTCTCCATTTCCAGATGAAGACTGTCAGGTTTTAAGTTATTTACAAGCATATCACAAATATCGGGTTAGTTGGTCGGCCTTAGGTAATGGGTTTTAAGGGATTTTAACACAAAATTAAGCAGTTTTATTCCCCAAAAAGTTATCGGGATTGGACCTTTAAAACTATATTATTACCCAACCTATCTTTATAAAAGAATTTTGAATTAGAAATGAGCAACGGGGGGGGGGGGCGGAAAGTGTTCTCCCGGTGCTGTAAAATTGACGGACAGTGTATATCTATTGTTTTTATGGTCGACAAGTTTTTTACTTACGGGCTTAATATCATGTCTAAAAGGTATCAAAGTGCTTCATCACCGTAGCTTTTATAATCGGTATCATGTGATATGTAATTACCATGTAAATAATAATCATATCACGTTAAAAACAATATTATCAAATCGAGTATCAAATGAAAGGGGATTTAACGTTCTACTGTTCTCTTATACGTCATAGAGTGTGCTATGGGGTCAATTTTGTCCGGGCAGTGGCATTATGGTCTACTCTTAAATCAAATTCCAAATGTCTAATACCCATCATTGTCAGGCCCTTCGCTGGCCCGTAGCCAACGGAGGCTAGGGGGGAATTAGCACCCCCAAATATTTCGCCAAAAATATTGATTTCTTAGGAGTGTTCTAAGCCGGCCACACATCCTCAGCCCCTCCAAAACATTACGTAGCCCCCCCCCCCCCCCAAAAAAAAAAAAAAAAAAAAAAATTTATGAGCTGGCGCGGATCCAGGATTTTTTGCAGGGGGGGGGGAATCTAGGTTTGATAATTGCGGTGGGCCCTCCCCCAGAAAAATTTGGTAAATTAGATTCAATTTGGTGCATTCTGACGTATTTCCGGAAGGTAAATTCCAAAATTACAGGTCTAAAAATCGCCAATAAAATCGCCTTAAAAAATTTTTTCAAGCCTGAGCAGGGGGGGGGGGGGGCGTACCCCCTGCCCCCCCCCCCCTCTGGATCCGCGCCTGGGAAATGACTTTTACATCCCAATAACATCACTAAATTGCTACAAAATAAAGGGTAGCTTTGCTCAAATTCCCCAGCTGACGGAAATTATTGTAAGTGATTTACAGCCTTCTTACCCAAATTAATCTGGTAGCCTAACATCTAAAAGCTGTTAGGCTATATATATATATATAAGGCTATATTATTCCCAAATCTATTTTAGCCCCCCCCCCCCTAAAAAAATAAGCAAAAAAGAAATTGGATTTAAATTTGCTTTCCATACATGCTCATGCAGTTCACAATAATATCAACGGAACACACAACAAAGGTTTAGCGCGAACTAAAGGAACCCGCGCCCAATTCATACCCATTCCAGATTTGATAGATTATATAGATTAAAATTCAGAACACGTGGAATTCTGAACTACGATTCGCCACGTGTTGACACACCTCCACGCGCGGCAAAATGAGGTTTGATCGATAACATATTATTATCTGAAATCACAACCAAACCTACATTGACAAATTTAAGGGTTGCGTGCATTGTAGAAAACCCAACCTTTATTACTAAAAGAGAGGTTACCAAAAAAGAGAACAGTCGAAAAGCGGTAATAATAAATATGCTTTAACCTCCAGAGGACCTTGACATTTAGTCACGTGGTATCCATAACATGGCAAAAGCTCGGAGAAGGGGGACGTAGTCCTCCGATGTGGATCAGGAATTGACAATATCGGCATATTATCCGAAAGCTCAGCGATC
Source organism: Patella caerulea (assembly GCA_036850965.1). Lineage (NCBI taxonomy): Eukaryota > Metazoa > Mollusca > Gastropoda > Patellidae > Patella > Patella caerulea. The sequence continues at coordinate 33,185,824 of JAZGQO010000008.1, forward strand.
CTGCTGACAAATTATTTGGAATTTGGATCCCCAGTGTGCTTTTAGAAGATAGCAATTCGATAAGATGTCAAGGAATGAGAATTCACCTTCATAAATTGTAAGTAGGTCACAAAACCGCATTTAGTGTCACTCACCACACTCAACAACTCAACACACTCACGGTGATGATAATAATGTCGGATGAGATAATTATACAACTACAACAATGCAGTCGTGGATATGAACATCGTTGATTTTTATTATCATGCAGAATAATCTATTTAAAACAAATATTACTAAATATTTTAAGAGATATAAATTTGGAAGATGTTTCCTTTTGATATGAATTTGATAACAAACAGGCCTATCTATGAATGATGATTATGGATTTGTTGGCTTTGTTTATGTGTTATTTTCACAGGGACTTGAAGGGATTAAAATAAAACTTCTTACTACTGCTTGACTATAATAGTATAGTATTAACCTTCAAGTCCCTGTGGTTATTTTATACGCGCGGGTAAATAAATCTATAATTAAATTATAATTAAAAGAAAAGCTAAATAGGATGTTTATTAGAGTATGTGCCACTTAAGGATTAGGATAACATTAACAGTACATTATAGGGTTATGTCATATTATTATCACAATGCATCAGGCAATATTAATCCCATTTGGATTTTTTTTCCTTTTTGTGTCCTTAATTTTAATTTTTTTTAATTAATAGAGGGTCCTTTAGTAGAGCTAAATTCCAAATGGAATTATTAGCATTACTAATTAGTATTTGCCAAGTCAGAAATGGGCTCTTCTAGTCTTAAACAGGAGGTCAAGATGTCATAATATTACAACCTACTTGCATACGACAGAAATTTAACTGAACAACTTCTTGTTCAACAAGATTTAAATAAAAGTTTGGAGCTAAGTGTAAGTGATTAAGACGCTGGCTTGCAAGCCTGGAATTCACAGGGCTACCAGTGTTAGCTGAGAATGTTCGATACAAGAGTAGGTCATATAGAGCCACTGTCAGAGCCAAATTTTCCTCATAGCACTTTGTATGGCAAATGCCCATCTTCATCAGCCCAGTCGGAGCAGAACAGTAGGACGTTAAAGCCTATTTCATTTCTAATAAAAGTTAAGCTACACTGTAGATGCAATGGTTTTATTTTGAATACATTATATAGTATAAAATATATAGACCTACAGGCAAGGCTGAGAAGTTCGTCAGGGGGGAAGGATGTTCGCATGGTTAGCAAATGCGTGCTGTGTCATAAGGTCTGTCATTGAGCCAACTGGCGTGGTTTTGTCTCCCTGGTTCTAGGTGACAAGGAGTAGGGTCGCCTGTCCAACCTAGTGGGTTATCTCCCACTGCTAAAGATCTCTATGCTTAAGCAAATTGTTTAATAAAATTGAACCATGTGTTAGTCCCTAAATGATCTAGCTTGTGTCAAGTGGTGTTAGAACCCATCTCTCTCTCTAAGTTCGTCCATGAAAAATCTATAAATTTTCCAATCCATGATATATTTTTTACAATGTCTGATGAACGCACTAATTGCCTGAGGCATAAGTACACTTGATTTATTTATACATATAAAAGGATGTTAGTAAGTCTTCGGTCAATGATATTTTTACACCTCAGTAGGTCACAGCTATACACAAAGTAAACATATATCTATTATGACTATTCATTGCTTACGTAAACTAGGAAAAAATCGACACCTGTTAGCATTATAGGGACTTGAAGCGTGTCCTTGACATTCTCATCAAGGTAAGGTTTTTCGTTACTAGAAGCCCTGCTATAACATTGACGTTAATATTGTCTATACTCTACAGAGGGTAAATAAATAGGCTTGTATAATCATGACTATTCATTGCTTTTTATGTTTTTTATGTAAACATAAAAATGGGACGCCATCATTATTACCTGTATAGTTCTAAATGGGCTTGAAGTGTGTTCTTAACATCACATTAAGGCAAATTTATTTGGCACTAGAAGTACTATTTTAAGATTGTCTTTTTTATTGTCTATCCAGAAGGTAATATATAGGCCTATTTAATATGACTTTTCATTGCAAGGCATTCAATATTTTTTATGTAGCTGAGCAGGGTGGGGTTTCCTACCACTGCTAAAGATCCGTAATTATTGAAATAAAATTAAATCATGTTAGTCCCAAAATGACCAAAGTTGTTGTTCAGTGGACGTTAAACCCCATTTCTATCTCTCTATAAATGTAAGAGGTAGAAGTATAGTTTTAAAATTCAGAGATACTTCTCTATGTTAACGCCGAAATGGAATTTTAACTAAGATAACATCAAAATTTTAGTAATTTGATTGGATAATATTAGATGATTTTAGTGCTTGGCCAATCAAAATCGAAGTATCTACTAAAATTTTGATTTTATCTTTAGTTAAGTTTTCGTGAAACAAGGCCCTGGTTTGTGTCAAGTGGAAACACCGAAATGACCTGGTTTGTGTCAAGTGGACGTCAAACACCATTTTTCTCTATCCCTACTGAACGTTCATGTACATGCGCTGTATTAAAGTGAATTAAATTTCTTTTCAGACTTTGATGGGCATGCATATATTATATATACCATAAATACATATATTTATTCATTCATGAAATGAAATCAATAACAGGAAATGAATACCGTATTTAAATTAAGTCTGTGAAACTTGATTAATAGGCCTTTGACCGATTCTGTGCCCTACACATCTGTTACCATTTCTTGACGTCATGCAGATTATATTGACACTTTCTTCATATCTCGGTTAAATTATATTCACAATTTCTTCGTATATGTTACGGGGTGGGGTGGTCAAGTGCACTTTAGATCATAAGGTCTGTCATTGAGTTATGTGGCCTGGTTTTTACAGAAGTTTGTAGGTGTGTGTCTGTTGGCCTCATGGGTTTTCTCTGACTCCTCCGGTTTCCTCCCACTGCCAACAACCCCTACATACATGTATTATATGTTTAACCCGAAATGTCGTAGTTTGTGTTGAGCAGACGTTAAACCCCATTTCGCTCTCTCAGTTGAAGGTGCATTATGTAAGTTTTAGAAAAAGCTGACTGTTCTTGCTATAATAGTTCCAAAATAGATAATTCAAAATTAAGATACTGACAATTTCATTCAAATTACTTTATTCTGATCGACCTTTTATACCAAGAACGACAAGCTCTTTATCTAATTCTTACATTATGCAGCTTTAAGAACTAAATGTAGATGTAAGTTAATCCAGACAAATATAGAATTGTGTGATTTTGTTTTTTTCAGAATGCAAGTTTATGACTGGAGGTTAATTTCAGCATCATGCTGAGAAAGAAGGTTAAGAACTTACTGAAGCTGTTTAAGCTTGGTGGTTCCAGTGGTAAACCAGATGTGTTTGTTGAGGTACTGGTGCTCAATGTGATGGCACCGAAGCGTTTAACGCGAAGAGATTTATTACAAATATCTCTGGGTAGCCTTATCCTCATTGTAATCGCTTTTATTATCACATACAGTGTTATTCTATACCAAGTTGATCGAAAAATGCACATTGCCAGGAAACAGGCTTCTCTCGATCTTCAAAACAGTCGTGCTAAACGAGTGAAATTTAAGGCTAGAGAATCAAATGTACAAACAATTACCAGTGATGACTTGTCGACTGGCAAGACGCAGATGCGGATACCAATATGGAATCCTGGAGATTATGATCGGAAGCGGTCAGATATGCCCAAATGTGTCGTCAACGCTAAGTTCCTAGTCCTCATTACCACAGCACCTGGAAATATAGATCGCAGAACAGCAATCAGAAAAACATGGTGCAATCCTTATGCTTCAGAGCATTCGAAGGATTCATGGCAATGTGTGTTTTTAATAGGTGCCAGTAATAATCAAAGTATTGTAGAATCTGTGACCAGAGAGAAAGCTCACTATCAGGATATTCTTCATGGCAGCTACATAGATTCTTATAGAAATCTCACCTACAAAGTTTTTAATTCGTTTACGTGGAGTCGGACATATTGTCCTCTTGAATACGTTATAAAAACAGACGATGACTGTTTTGTAAATACAAAACTTGTTTACAGATTTTTAACAACTCACAATACCAAGACAACAAACCTGTACGTTGGCAAAATATTTCTAGAAGCGGACAAACGAGACGTTATACGAAATAGTTTTAGTAAATGGAAAGTTTCGAAAGATGTTTACGCACCCAATACTTTTCCACCGTACGCTAGCGGTACAGGTTATATCATGTCTCAGGATGTTATCGCCAAGGTTGTGGAAGAGTGTCGTTATCATACTCCCATTCCCGTAGAAGATGCTTACACAGGGATTGTGATAGACGCTTTACATATAAATCCTAAAACAAGTGCTCGATTTATGCCGTTTAGTTCCGGTTTGTCAATATGTAATTATTTGTATATGTTCGTAACTCATAATGTCGAACCTGATCGTCAGTCTGTTATGCATCATAATATGTTGATAGCCAAGTCCGAATGTCCGGGAGATGTAGAAGAAACAACTTGGTTTTAAGTATGTTTAATTCTCATGGCATGCTGGTTTTATTTTTTTTAATTAAGTGCTTATTGACAATATAAAAGACGAAGACTGTTGTTGGTGCATGTTGGAAGTTTGATTTTAGATGCCAGAGTTGTTATTGGTGCATTCTCAAGGTTTTGATTATGAAGATTTTAGCTGCCAGAGTTATTTTCATTCCTGCAATATCTCAGCTTGTTATTCTCAAAAGTGTTTAGTTCGATAAGTGTACATGTACCTTGTAATAGTTGGTTTACATAGGCCATCATCTACATCTAATAAAAGGTTGAGTGTTGGATTTAAGTTTCACTATCACAGATCACATATTATGTTTACTTGTATGTAACCGTTCAACTGTAAAGCAACAAGTCATTAAAATGTACATGTATGTCATACAGACAGCAGTTTAAATTATAATAGTCAGTCATAACAATGCAAAATAGTAGCTCAATAAATACATATAGTTCAAAAGTATTCATCATGTATACGCTTCAATAATTCCTCATATATATAAACATGTACATCAACTTCAGATAAAGAAGTTTCATTTGAATTTTGATCCTTTCAGAATTTGCATATCGCATGAATTTATTGAATGTAAAATACTTTCAAGTCTACCTCCTACTTTTACAAGTGATTCATAATTCATAAAGTATGAAATTATATAATTATAGGTCTTAAAGCTCAAACACTCTATCCATAGAAATTATTACCTGTAATGTGAGTAACAAAGAAAATATTAATATACTGAGCGCCATAACAACACATCAATAACAAGACATTTGTACACTTATGGATGTTAATCATAAACATCCATAAGTGTACAAATGTGTTGTTGTGATGTGTTCCCATTTGAATATTGTTCACAATAAGAAGCAAAATAAATAAGATATGTTTACAGGAGAATTTTGTTATACGAAAAACTAAGTGATTTGTTTTATATGGCGCTCAGTATGTTTGGGCCAGGTTATGATTTCTATGAGTAAAGTTAAACAGTACTGCCAGTAATACATGTACTTCATTACTTCATTTAATGCAAAACGTATGAGAATCTTTTATACATGTACATGTATATATATACATGTAGGCCTACATGTATATTGTTTCAGATGTAGATATACACTATAATAGATATACTAATACTTTAAAATGTGATGCAATATTTGTAAATATTAAAAGCTGAAATTGCTAAAACAAAGAATCAGCGACTTTGACAGATATGAAAAATATACTGTGCCTATGAATGATACATGTATACATGTACAAAAATGCAATAACATTTGCCATAATTGTGATTGCATTTGGTTTTAATTTTAATCAACTTTTAGGAAGAGAATTTATAATGGAGGCATTGTGAAGGTGTATATGGTTATTACACACGATTTTGTTGCATGAAATCTATGTGAACTTAATTTACAATTGGTTTAATATCAATATCTACGTTTTTTTAAACGTACGTATAGGGGTAAACTTGAACTACAATGGCAATAATGTAATTTCAAAATTAAAGCTAAGCAATGATTTTAGGATTCTTTGTTTGTCAAGCTCAAGTGTGACTTTTTTGCTGCGTCATTACGACCTATCACTGTGCCTTCATATTTATATATTATAAGATGTTTATTGATATTGTTCATCTATTTGGTTTTAGAGTTAAATATGTTTTATCGTCAAGAACATGTATATTTGTGCTGCAATGTTATGCTTACATAAGATAGTTTATTCAAATCTCATACAGGCAGATTCTGTGGAGCCATACATAAACTTTATGAATTGAGACTGTATTGGGTTATTAACAATGATTTTTAATTCAAAATTTTGACAGTCAAACAATTTTAACTCTGGATTAGCAAGATATTTTTCCAAAGAATACATGTACATGTATCTCAATATTTAAAGATATGTTTATTGTGTATTGAGGTTAAATTATTTGAAATGTGAATGGACTGAAATGAATAAGTTGATCAGTCACGACCGCTAGGTTTATGTACGGTACCACAGGATATTTATTTTTTTTATTACATTTATTACAATTTATTATTTCTTGACATGCTTGTGTATTACATGTATTACAATCTTTGATCCACCTCATTTAAATATGAATTTTTGCAGCTAATGATGATTCAATACATGAATCGAAAATCTTTTGTCTTCCATGCTTAAGGAATTTCTTTTTGTCCTTCACCTTTCTAAGAAACCAGGGCACTATTAAAATGAGTTTGTCTGTCCATCAGTCTGTAACACTTTCTTAGGATAAGGTCACGGTGGCAAAGTGGATAAGGCGCTGGTTCGCAAGTCTGGAGGTCGGGTGTTCGATCCCTGCATTGGCCTAGAAATTCTGTGTAGTTTTTCCTTAGATTGAGGCCTTTTCTGCATACATAAGTGTGTGTTATTGTTCAATTAAAAAAACAGACTCAAAGAAAATAAGGTACCAGTGAATCAATACATACCTTGACTTAGTTCAATTAATACATGTACCTTGACCAAGTTCGATAATAAGCATTTTCGCTTATGTTAAGTATAGTGATAAACAATTTGATTCTAGATACTTTAAAAAACGATCAATGTGTAAATATCGGTATATGTAATGTCATCTATTTATTTGAGTATTGAGGTGGAGAACATCAGTCTACTTTTGGCTTTTTACATCAGCGAATGGCTTGTTTGTTACACATCAAATTTGTGTGATATATTTTTAATTACGACTAAAGTTGGCAGTGGTCATTAGATCTTATATATATATATATATATATATATATATATATATATATATATATTAACAATGGATTGAATGAGTGGACAATAGACGAAAAAGATTTGTGCTGTGTATAGTAGATTGTATAAAGGCATTTCAAATGAAATTGAACATGGTAAACCTATCATATAATAAGTATAAAATATACATGTATATACACATAGAGTGTTGTGACTGAGAGATTTTATTGATTAATATTATAGACTATATATGTTTTGTACATGTGTCAATGTGTTATGAATGAGTTATTTTATCATTTTCAATAATGTCTGTGTTGATCATGTGATCATGATCAAATCTAGTAAACATGTTTATGGCCAGTTCACTCCAAGATGTTATGTTGCTCACCATCTCATTTCATGTTAGACAAAACATTCGGCTCACACTGTAACTTATTACCGCCCACAAACATTCTCACATTGGTTTATACAAAACTACATGGCAATCTCCGTCACAATATCATGCAATGGGGATCCTCACAGAAGGAATTCATTCCCACCAGGCACCGCTGGTAAAAACTTAGTTCCACATGATCTTATCCATGGTAAGAGAACCGTATTACGATCTATCAGGATTAAATTCCATTTTAACGACAAAGGCACCAGTTTGTAATGAATGTTCAGGAAAACAATTCTGTAACGTAAACACTGAGGTCATGTTGGACGGTCTGCTCTAAGACGTTACCTAAATATTATGCCCCCTTGTCTCTAGCGGAAACGCTCATTAGAGATTTTTTCTGATATTGCATCTGTAATTACTGCATGATCATTTGAGCGACATGCTTTTTCAGTTAAACAATGCACAAATAAGAAAGAATTACGATCACAGTATTCTAATTCAAAACAATTGTGTTACTTGGCTACAAAATAGGATTGAGGCATTCTTATTTTTTCTCCTTTACTGAAATAAGGAATCTTGAGAGTTGAATTCAATCATGTGCGATAATCAATCAATTGTAATCAAATAATATTTGATGAACTACACGTAAGTGGGTGAACCATTAATGTAGAATAACATCTGAAATAGCATGGAGGTGTTACATGCTTATCTCATTAAATATTAGGAGGAGGTATTTTTACAACTGAACTTCTATTAAAGATACATTATGTAAGATTTAGATAAAGAGCTGACCATTCTTGCTATAATAGCACAAAAATATATGATGGTCTTGTTTTGTTAAAAAATTTCTAAGTAATGGTTTATGTACCATTTCAGGCCTAAAGAAAGACGTGCAATAGGCAGATTTAGCTCTTGCATAATGTATGTTTAATAGAATTTTGTAGAATTGTTTTTTTTTGTTTATGTAAAGCATTATTTGTATTCACTATAGATGTAAGGTATACTTTATCTATGTAATATATGATATTTAGCATTAGACAGGGCTAACCCAATTACCACAAAAATATTAAATTTTCTTTAATTCAATTGTGCTATCATCTTTTTTGGAGAGGTTGGTTTGGCAAAATGCAAGAAAAATCTAAAAGCTCTATTTAAATGACATACAAAAATCAAGAAATTGAAACTTGTATTTGAAAAAAGGTGAGTAACTAAAGGAAATGTTCTATTGGTGTGAGGCCTGTTTTTTGCTAATGTGTGAATGTTTCCAAAGATCTCATGAATGGAATTATTTGTAAATTTTGGCAACGATATTATTTAAGAAGAAGAATGACACAAAGGGCTTTATTATTTCATATATAGAATATAGGGCTAGGTATTGGTGTGTATTTTGTAAAGATAATTTTATTTTTTTTGCTGAAGATACAATTATTCTTATTTTTTTTTAAAGTTAGATTCTCATAGTGTAGCAACCGGTGTGGTTTTTAGAGATTTTATTTATTGAATATTTATGAAAATTATGTTTTAAAAACATTAAGGAACTTTGAAGATTCTCTGAAAAATGATTGAATTTATTGTGTTATTTAAATGGAGAAAAACTACAACGGAAATTGTCTCATAAAAAATTTAGTTATCAACACAAATTAAGTGCCCAAATGATAATAATGAACTATCGTATAGATGGATGATTTTAGAGGTTGTCAATTTCTATTTTAATTGAAATGGATATTTTGTGCCATATGTTTATTCCACTTTCATGATTATTGAAATAAATTAATTAATTGTTAGTTAGTCATTAATAAACCGAACTAGTAAATTAGAATGTATAATTATATTTAATTTGTTCATGTACATGTATTTAACGATAATTCATTCATTGACTTTGATGTGCAAGTTTCTATTTAGATTTCATTAATCAAATTCGTTATAGACAAGACAGGACACAGTTCAATGGAATACAATTGCTGGTTATTACAGACTAACTTATTGTTGATAATGTACCTCTCAAAATTTCAACACTTGCATCCAGATGAATAACTCGTGGAACTGAGTGGGTGGTTTGAAGGACACCTCAGATAAAGCTGATCAATTAAATCTTGGTTATTAAGACTGGAAATATTTCAATATTTACTTACTTCGCTGGACAGTTGGATGATTGATTGGTCGAGATCTGTCTGCAGATTCTTTGCTAGGATGCAAGTATTGAAATTTTGCCATGGTTCTTAATGACTATTTTAATTAGAATTGATATTTTGTTCCATATGGTTTTCCACTTTCATGATTATCGATTTAAATCACTAGTTATTACTGAGCAACATTTCAACAACCATATGCTTGATAAAGACTATTTTAATTGAAGTGTATATTTTGTACTATATAAATAATAATTACATTCCATGGAATTGTGTTCTGCATATTTACAGTTAGTTTTACTAACTGCTAGAATTTAAACTATATAACATTAAACCTGTTACAGTCATTGTCCTTTAAAACAATTTATAGAACATGACAATAATTTGTTTTAATATGGATTAGAAGATTATTTAAACTAGTGGAATCTCAGTATGTAAATATAGATTTATGTTGATCATAATAATGGATACTTTTTGACAGATTTCTGATGTGTGTTAGCTTGACATTTGATCTTACACATCAATCATTATATTGTTGACATAAGTAATTGTACGCCCAATTAAACATTACATGCCAGTAAGTAAATGTAAGCTTGAACTATTTATATTATAGTTTTATCATTTTGTTGACATCATTCTTTTTTTCTTCAGTCATTTTTTTTCAGATCTTTCTTTTAATACTCACATCAAAATACATTCTTTCAAAGTTTCAACCCTTTACCTTTTAAATAAAGCATATTGTCCCTGATTTTGAAGCGTGCAAATCACTTCTATTGTTAACTCAAATTCTTGCATTACGAGGATTGAATAAAAGGGCATAATTAGTTTATTTTTTAAGATGCTTAATATGTTCATATATAAGAAAATATATAAATTTTGTTATGAAAACAGAAAATGAATTGCATATACATGTAAGTCACAATCCGTAAATTATACTTCAGATACACTCTGCTTGTAATATAGATGGACAATTTAAACAAAGTCGAGTCTTCATATATATATATATATTTTAGTATCATAAATGTTTGATATATTGAGATTAATGTCTCTGATAGTACATCCATCGAGATCAGTATCATATGTCCAGATAGTACATCCAACCAGATCAGGATCATATGTCCAGATAAGTCTCTAATAATACATGTATTGAGATAAGTCTCATATATATTGAGATAAGTCTCATATATTGAGATAAATCTCATATATATTGAGATAAGTCTCGTATATGTCAAGATAAGTCTCATATATATCAAGATAAGTCTCTGATATACATGTATTGAGCTAAGTCTCAGATATATGTTGAGATGAATTCTGGTGGTATATCATATTAACTTAATTTTTAATTTGAATTATTGAGATGCATTTTAAAAAATATTGAGATACATTTTAAAAAATATTGAGATACATTTGAGAAATAGATACATTTTGAAAATATTGAGATACATGTTGAAAATATTGAGATACATGTTGAAAATATTGAGATAAAACTGGGGTTATTGAGATAAATCAGGATTATTGAGATAAATTCTAAAGATAAATTATGAACTATTGAAATAAATTCTGGTGATATTGATACTGAAAACCCATTTTTATGGAAGAATGTGTGTGCATGTCTGTTGTTGTGCTGCTATATAAATGATAAATCATACAGTTTTATTAAGTAGATGATTATATGATATTACACAATTCTTAATTAACAAAACATCATTAATTCCAGTCCCAAACATTCCTCTACTAGATTTTAATAGAAATAACAACACTCCAATATCACATTATTAACCAAGAATGTCATAATCCTTGAGTGGCATTTAGCGATTGAGCGCATTAAAAACACAACACAATTTATATGAATAACAATCACTGGTTTATACACATAACAAGTATTCTCATGTCGTTATCAAGTACAAATAACAATGAGAGAAAATGTTGTGCTATATGTGTATAAACCGCTGATTGTTATCCATATGAATTGTGTTGTGTTTTTTAAGATTACCAGATTGTTATGATTTATAGTCTTATAACAATGCGATCACATTGTTTAACCAAGATGTTCACGTTTTGTTCAATTGTCCAAAATCACATTATTTATGCTAGGTTCCCACAGTTGTGCAATGCTTACGATGGGATTGTCCCTAATGAGTCCACAATCTGGTAGATGTTTCGATACGATCAATACGATTGCTACCACTGACCATATGATAAGACTTGATAGAATCATCACGATTAAACTCAAGATTTCAATCGGGGCACAAATCGTGATAGTGGGAACGTTATATTAACCATCCATATTTGAAATCAGAGATTCAAGGTTTTTATAATGATATTGCTTCAATGAAGTAAAAAGCGTAGAAGTTGTAATACTTTAAAAACATTTTTGGTTTAAATTGTCCTTATGCAAAATGTGCCATGTATACAGAGAAATGCAAAAGTGATTAAATATGTCACATTATCTGAACTGTAAAAAAAAAATTAAATTATCGGATTCTTATTTTTGGAGGACGAAATTCTGAGTTTTCTATATCAGTTCTGTTCAGAGCAAATTGAAAATTTTGTATAAAACACATCTTTGACTTTGAGTTTTACTTACAACTTATATATTTCTACACCAATGTCTTCAGGGTATTACAATTTCAATATATTAATGTATATCACAAAATGTTTTCGCATTTGACTGCATTTCATTTTTCCGCCCTGTTTATTAAGTTGTGAAATTTCCTCATGCAATTATTAAGACTTTGGTTTGAAGCAACTATATGACATTTGTCAAGTTGTTCAAATTTGAGCTTATAAGATAATTTTATAATTGTTAATATAGAGATGATATGAATTTACTTTGAATTTTTTTGTTGTTGTAATGATATTGATAGATATAAAGTGCTATGTATGTGTGCGGTTATAATAGAATATAATGGATGGTGTGTCTGAATTATAATAAACATTTATATATAAACATGTACGTGGTGTTGCTTTTTTTTATATGTTGTTTTTGTAAAGATCTTTCCCTTCAGTTGAGGGTTCTGATGCGATTTCCCCTTGTCAGTGGTGCAGGATGAAAGACCTAACAAGGACAGCTGTTTAGTCGTTAAGATGGGATGAAAAAGCAAGGACCCTTTCATATATTGGCGTGCGCTTAAGAGATCCATTGGCAGTTGGAATGCGATGTAAGAGTATGCCATAGTGCTGCTGCCAGATAAAATATTCCGCATAGCACACTGTATGACATTTCCCTGTCTTTATTAGCCCTGTCGGAGTACAAGAGTAGGATGTTAAACACCATTTCATTTTCAGTTGAGTGGGGTGGCGGGTATGTCATGGGAATGGTTAAATGGGTGCACTTTAGATCATAAGGTCTGTCATTGAATCGAGTGGAGTTGTTACAACAATAAAGAATAGGGTCGTCTGTCCATCCTCATTGGTTTTCCACAGGTACTCTTAATTTCTCCCACTGCTGAAAGACTCGTAAATGCAATATAATTATTGAAAAGTAGTTGAACCATATGTTAGTCCCAAAATGACCTAGTTTGTGTCATGTGGATGTTAAACCCAATTTGTCTCTTCTTCTATTGTCACCCTTTTCACCACCAAATTTTTGTATGAAAGTCAAAATTCATCTCTCTCTCACAAAATTAATACCCCTGATGAGGAAGAACTCGGCTCAACAAATCCACATGTTTTTTGCTACACACGCTGGGATTTGAACCCAGGACAGTGTTGTTGAGATTTCCACATGTCAATATCAAATCCTCGTAGTAAAAATCTAAATGGTCAACCACCTACAAAATTAGGACGAGGAGATTGCCAGATGTGGTCGCCATTGGATTCCATGGAATATTGAGCAAAAAGTTACAATCTGTGATTTTACAGCCCGTAAACATTAAAGTCATTGGGCAAATAATTGCTTGTCTGAAACCTAATGGAATATTTAACAGTTGTCTCCCATGACACATCCTTAAAAATATACAACAATTTCCATAACACGATTTCATTTCAGTGGACAAACACTCCATGTTTTTAGTTAGAATGTGTCAGATATTGATGTGTTTGAATATATTTTATGATAATAAAGTGAATCTGCTCTTTTGATATTTAATCTTTTTATCATTTTCAATGAGTTATCTCCCCTGACACATCAAACTAATCATACTTTTTCGTAAGTGCTTTGTGCCAATTAAACTTCAAATATACAGTCCCAGCCCATACCAAAAATAACCAAAATCCATAGAAAATTTTAGTTGAATGCAATTTTTTCAAATTTTAGATACCCTTTCAATGTATTCAAAATCCACATTTTTGGAGATTTTTATCAGGGGATTAGAGTATACTTTTTTAGACCCCTGAGGGGTAAAAGTCTGCAGGAAAGTATTTTTTTAACTACAAATACTTTAAACATCTTTATTTATTTTTCTAATACGTAAAAAAAATGTTTTAGGATTTAATTTGTCCCGAGGAAAAAAGTTAATATTGGGGATTCATTAAGTCGCATCAATGTCATCCTTATCAGTGACTGTAGCGGCCTAGCGAATATTCACTGTGGACCAGTGTGGGTAAGTGACATTCTGTGGATAGTGAGTTCAATATCGGGACAAAAAGGAATGTATGTTGTCCATTCATATTAGTTTCCTAACTCAATGTTAGGATCTACCAGAGCTTTATGTTGACACATCCTTGATATGAAACCTGTAAAATTTCCCAAAGGGTCAGTGATTGGAAAATGGATCGGTACCACTGCTCTAACAGGCCCCAAGTTCACAAAGCATTCTCAAATTTGTTTGCCTTAGCTAAAATATATAGCCCTTTATGAAACTTTTGTTGTTTTAATGTATCAGATACATCAATATGCAAATTTTGTTTCTGGATCAAAGATATTTCTCAAAAAAAAAACTGATTGAAGGTTCAATAAATTTATAACTTAACTCCAAGAATGCTTTGTGAACCTGGGGCCTGTTTAGTAGACAGCTATCTATATTGATGAAAAACTTGTTAATGAATAACAAAAAACACTTAATTTTAATCAGATTCATTATTTATTGAATTTAATTTAAATACAAATTAGAGATCAGGCAATAAAACTTTCCAGTAACAATGTAATATCAGCAATTCAGATAAGTGAGTATTAAATCTGAATATTGTACAATTCATGAACTCTTCCCTTTGTTGCAAACTATCATGATCATACTTTAATATCAGTTTTAATATACTTTAATATCATTTTTTTACTTATTGAGTAGGCCCGGTGTTTCTCCAAGTCTTTACTAAAGATAAAATCCAAATTTAAGTAGATACTTCAATTTTGATTGACTAAGTACTAAAATCTGTCTAATATTATCTTATCAAATTACTCAAATTTGGATGTTTATCTTAGTTGGTTAGAGGAGCATGTTGAAATGAACTCAGTGATTGTTTTCCATGTAAATTTCTGTTTTATATTTCACGATCAATTACTAAATGCTGTATAAAGATATCAGTTTATATTTTTGTGAAACAGGCCCCAGGCCTACAATAAGTTATGCAACAAGGGGAAGTAATTCATGAGAAGAGCATCATCATCATTATATATTACAATAAATCAATAAATATATATCAACAAGATTCCACAAGAGTAAATTCTACTATACAAGTCAAACCAATCATATACAAAACACAGTGGCTTATCAATTAAATATAATAATATGTCAGTTTATGATTTTGATTCATGATATGCTGATAGGCGTGATATATTAAATTATCTAAGTTGCTGATCATCTTTTGAGATAAGAGAGATAGAAATGGGGTTTAACATCCACTTTTAGTTTTCCTTTTTTATTAAATGTTAATAATCAATTTGGGTAATAGTTAGCATGGATTAAAGGGCATGTGGCTCTATTCTTAGGAACTCTTAGCTCCTTTAAGCAGTGAAAAATGAGAGAGAGAGAAATGGGGTTTAACATCCACTCAACACAAACTAGGTCATTTCGGGACTAACATATGGTTTACTTTTATTTCAATAATTCGCGTAGGGGTCTTTAGCAGTGGGAGGAAACCGGAGTGCCTAGAGGAAACCCACGAGGTTGAGAAGGCGCCCCTATCTCCATGCCACATACGCTCACACCAGGACTCGAAACCACAGCCGCAAGCCAGAGGTGACCGGCCAGCTAGAGGTCGAAGCGCGGCACTCTAGACCACTAGGCCATCCCACCCCCCTCCCCCAGTGAAAAATGAGATAATGTCCCAAATATGGCAATGACGATCAGCAACTATAAGGTGGATATATAATGATACTTTAACAACTGATTTTTGTGGTGTAAAATATTACAGATATGTTTTGATTAATTTAATTATTTTTAAACATCATTAAATTTTAATCAATGAAAATTAAATTAAGTTTTTTCAATGAAAGTTCTTTGCTTTGTAAAAAATTCTTTTCAAAATATACCAAAAATTAAGGACTTATCATTGATTAAGTTTATTTCCTGGATTATTGCATTACATTTGTAACAAGTCTAACAAGTCACATTTATTCAGAGTAATAAGAAATAACACATTAAAGCACGATTTGTCTTAATATTGCTTTAAAACAAGCATTTAGCTCATAAACAAGGCTTATACAAAAGGGGTTTCCACTAATTATTATGACAATGATGATCTTTTATTTTGGCATCTGTCTGCCCTGGGTTATTTGAGAAATAAATATCGATTCTTTTATCCCACACACTGACAATAAACAAATATATTGGTATATCTGATATAACTATATAATACTGCATTGTCTTCCATTCCTACCACAGTTTGTTTTACAATTTTGCCAGTCGGACATTTTTACCAATCAATATTTACAACACCTTAAATCTATTACACCTTTTTTTCATTAATGACTGTGGTTTAATATTTCCACATAATTTTGGATTAATTTGAAAATCTGTCATCAGTGCTGCATATTGACCATGGTATAAATATCTTGATCTGTTGTGTTGGAAAACTAACTATCTATAAATAGATCCAGTCAGACTGCTCAAAAACATAAATCATCTACCTATTAAAGTTAGTATGTGATGTCAAACAAAAAATTCATATCTGTCAACTATTGGGAATGCATCCATCATGAAACCTTCACAAATTGAGACTCAGTCTATGAAACCGTAACAGACTGAAATTCAGTCCTTGAAACCTTTACAGATTGAAGCTTGGTCCATGAAACCGTAACAGATTGAGTCTCAGTCCATGAAACCTTCACAGATTGAGACTGTCCATGAAACCTTCACAGACTGAGACTCTGACCACGAAAGCTTCACAGACTGAGACTCTGACGACGAAACCTTCACAGACTGAGACTGTCCATGAAACCTTCACAGATTGAAGCTCAGTCCATGAAACCTTCACAGTTTGAGACTCAGTTCTTGAAACCTTCACAGTTTGAGACTCAGTTCTTGACGCAGTCACGGAATGAGAAACAGTCCTTGAAACCTTGTTTATTGTCATAACAATGGCAGCAATGATAATCAAGTCTACACTGTAATTGTGTCATGGATAAAGTGGCCCAGAGTGAAATAATTTGAATAAAATATTCCCTCATCATTATGTATTTTCTAACTATTATAGTGAAAACTGTCAGCTCTTTACCTTATCTTATCTAATGCCCCTTTAATACATTTCCAACACAAAGTTAACCCGGTCAGGTATAACATTATTAGTGCCAGATATAAGGCACCAGTCACAGAAACTGTCAGACACAAGTTATTACATAATGTGTGATAATTTGTACTGGACAAGGTCTGAGACAAGTGCCTTGATGTACTGGCTTCATTATTAGTGCCAGACATTTTGTACAATACAAATAAAATCATTATCTCCAGGTCTGCATGTCAACTAAGTGAAAGATAAATTATCACACCAGTCAATTTGAATTGGTAATCAGTCAGAACTGACCCCCAGTTCACACAACATTCTCAGACATGAGTTCAAAATTTACTCAATCACTCTTTATGAGAAATATCTTTGATCCAGAAACAAAAAACTTTGCACATAGTTTCTTTTTCATGTATCTGATACATTAAAAAAAGCAAAAGGCTAAAAAGACGAACAATTTTGAGTAAATTCTAAACTTAAGTCTGAGAATGTTTTGTGAACTTGGGGTCTGGTAAATCTAACAAAGATAACATCCTCCAGTTTAATCACGTATCATATGAATTATGAAATGCTTATCGGTTTTCTAACGATTAATGAATATGTAACAATGTATGAAAATAATATCTTAGCTATACAATTTCAAACCATCTAATAAATCTATATACATCTTGCATAACGCTCATCAATGTGACATAATTACACTTTGCAATCATAATATTTGTACGAATAACAATTGAATAGCACATATGAATAACAAATGAAACATGCTTGAATAACAATTGAAATATATCATGAACAAACATGAGTTAGAAGTTGTAACAGAAATATTAATTCTAGTCTCTGAATAACATACAAGCTGCGAATCGAATATCGCACCACCTGACTCCATGACAGACCTTATGATCTAAAGTACATGTGTTAAACCATGTAGGAAAGATGTACATATATAAAGATATTATTGTCTAATATGATTACTATTTATTTGTATATATTTGTGCATAATTTGTTTATTTACTTACTATTTATTTGTCTTGTAAATTATGTACAGAATGTTGTTTCCCAGTAGAGTACATACCTGAGAGGTTTTGGCTACCTTGTTATGAGTGGTTTATCTTGTTAAGTTGGCCGGACGGGGTCACTTAAATTAGTACATTATCTTGTTTAGTGACCATAAGACACTCATAACAAGGGTTTGGTATTGTATTTTTGTGTATTCCGCAGTTGTGGAATTTTATGTTATTGTTTCTGTCAGAAATCCATTGATAGCAGACGTTAAATAAAGCTATTTCACACACTTCATTCGGAGAGATGATTTGGACTGTCTTCTCAGGTGTTAAGACGTAGAAAGTGGAGATTATCTACTGAAGTATTTTCTACTGGGAGCCACCTCCAATACACAACGATAATAAAAGTCACATAGAAGATATACTGTGTTAATTATACTAAAACAACGTGAAGTTTGTATCAAACATCATAGACGATCACAGTCAACACAGAAAACCTGGGAGAAATAATAGACGACCTATTATAAATCTGTGTGTCCCCACCAAGACACACACAACACTCTCTGTTACAAACTGGTGCCGTGACCAGGATAAATGAGATTAATTCCTGGAACCAAACAGCAAGAAGAAAACAAAGAACAAGAAGCCAAGAAAATATAGCAGAACAGGTAAGTCTCCCTCTTGGATTTGTCGAAATCTACTGGCCACACCAAACTATTAGGTTATGCTTTATATCTAGTGAAATTCTATCTTAACATTTGTATTTAATTAAGTTATATTTTAAAAATGGCAGAAGCATACGCTGAGAGTTTCCAAGCATTACAACTTAAGCTACGGGCACAAGGTTTACAGCAACAAATTAGGAATTTTTCGGGTGAAAATCACAAAAGATTCAATGAATGGATTAGGGATGTAGAGAAAGTGGGTATCCTTGTAAATGCAGACGATAATAGGATACGTATTTTGGCATTGCAAACTTCAACGGGAATCGTGGCAGACTATACATTAAGACACATACAAAGGTACCCACAATGTACGTGGAATGGGTTGAAAACAATTTTACAGGATAGATTTAGCGACATGGGCGACGCCCAATTTGCTTTATTAAAAAAATTATGACAAGGTCCTGGTGAGACTGTGCAAACGTTTGCAGATAGAATTATTTCAATTGCGGAAGAAACGAAATGGCTAATCAACTAATTCAACAATCATTAATCAATATTTTTATTGACAGTTTAAAAGGAAGACCGCATTTTGTGGAAACGCATTTCAGTTCGTCCGAATACACTAGACGACGCCGTCCAAATCGCCGCATACGAACAACAAACGCCTCGAGCTTTCCAATTACGCCGGCATAGGGAAAAAAAGTCAATGGAGGTGGATGCGATATCATGCAAAAGCCCTCTCCAAAATTAAGGCTAAAAGCGAACAATTAGTGGACAACTTATCCAAATTATTGGCATTATCGAAAAAACATGAATTTCGACTGAATTCATCAGTGCATCCCCGACAAAGTGTGCCCGCGGCAGATAGAAAAACTTTTCAACAAATTCTAGATGGTAGGAACCGATATCCACACGCCCCTGACAAGTTCTATTTTAACATTGGTATTTAATTAAGTTATATTTTAAAAATGGCAGAAGCATACGCTGAGAGTTTCCAAGCATTACAACTTGAGCTACGGGCACAAGGTTTACCGCAACAAATTAGGAATTTTTTGGGCGAACGTCACAAAAGATTCAATGAATGGATTAGAGATGTAGAGAAAGTGGGTATCCTTGTGAACGCAGACGATAATAGGATGCGCATTTTGGCATCGCAAACTACGGCAGACTATACATTAAGACACATAAAAACGTACCCACAATATACGTGGAATGGGTTGAAAACAATTTTAAAAGACAGATTTTGCGACACGGCCGACGTCCAATTTGCTTTATTAAAACTAAAAAAATTATGACAAGGTCCTGGTGAGACTGTGCAAACGTTTGCGGATAGAATTATTTCAATTGCGGAAGAAGCGTATACCACTGACGAAATGGCTAATCCACTAATTCAACAATCATTAATCGATATTTTTATTGACGGTGTAAAGGGAGACCGCATAGTGAAGTAACTCATTTCAGTTCGTCCGAATACACTAGACGACGACGTCCATATCGCCGCATACGGACAACAAACGGCTCGAACTTTCCAATTACGCAGGCATAGGGAAGAAGAGTCCATGGAGGTGGAGGCAATATCATGCAAAAGCCCTATCCAACAATTAGAGGCTACAACCGAACAATTAGCGGACTACTTATCAAAATTATTGGGTTAACGGAAAAACATGAATTTCAACCGAACTCATCAGTGCATCCCCGACAAAGAACCCCTGCAACAGATAGGAAAACTTTTCAACAAATTCCGGATGGTAAGAACCGATATCCACACGCCACTGACCGTAGGAATCGTTATAAATGGACTCCAGACGGAAGACCCCTTTGTCATAAATGTGACACCCCTGGGCATGTATAAGCGAAATGTCGTAAAACCTCTCAGGTATGTACTCTACTGGGAAACAACATTGTGTACATAATTCACAAGACAAATAAATGGTAAGTAAATAAACAAATTATGCACAAATACATACAAATAAATAGGAATCATATTAGTCAATAATATCTTTATAGATGTACATCTTTCCTACAACCATTTGTCCCACCCCTTTATTTAGATTAGATGAATATCTCATAAGTTCGTAACAAAAACCTGAGGTTACCCTTCCTCTTTTCTCAAATCGCAAAAACTCATCAACTTATTCACTTTAAATCTGATATTGTGCATGGCATAGAAAAATATTTTTTAAGAGAGTCCAGCATGAGCAGAAATGATCACGTTTCAAACCCTATTGTAGACTTTAGGGGGATTAAAATGAATGATATAATTATCACAAAGATAGAGGAAGCAAATGGCTGGATGTCAGAGAAGAAATAGTTGTGTAAATATAAAAGTAAGTTTTAAGGAGAAAGAATTTCTCGATTTAAAAAATAAAAAAAAGACATGTTAATCGTATGAAAGTATAACATAATATGCAAATAAATCATAAAATTTTGGGAACTCTCAGTTGATGATTTAATGCATTCATTTTTTTGTAGGGTATTATCATATGTGTATATACAGTTAATAAATTAAAGAGAATTCCATGTACATTTAATAACCAATGGAGAGACATATTTCATAATTTCAACAACTATGATGAGATATTTAAATAAATATTCTGAGTTATAATAAATTACAATCTAATTAAAATACAGATCTATATTTTATTTCGTTTTTTTTTTTTGTACTTTTAATGGCTTCTACTACATTAAGATTTGACAAGTTGTACTGGAAGGTCATGTCAGGGGTTGCATGAGTGACTTTTGACCTCATTCATTAATCAATCAGTTGTTGACGTTTCTAGTAGTTTACCCACAGTTCTGAGCATCACACAGCAAGAACTAGCTGTAACAGACCGTTTCATTGGCTAATCCCTCACTTAAATCAGAACACTGGTAATATAACAACTCTTTCAGATCCCAGGATAGTGAAGACAATTAAAACGAAATTTTGAACTTTAAAAAACTAAACAAAATAGGATCTGTGTTTAAATCAGACTGAATAAAATACTGTTATAAACTTAAAATAGCCTATAAAATGAAACTGAGCAACGTTGAATATAAGCAGAGCTCCCAACAGTGTTAAGGTTAAGGAGGTCATAGACATTGTGACAACACGATGTTAAACAAACAACTTTCCTCCAGAACTCTTGCAATGAGTCTAACGTCTTGTTATCACAATGCTACAATCATTTTGGGACTAACCTATGGTCAATTTGAAACTAACCTATGTAAGTTACATTTCTATGGTTATTTGTGGAAGAGAATTTTGCCCAGGCACCGGTTATTTCGCCTGCTGCCAATAGTTTTCCATCCCACAAAACATCCAGGCACAATTTCTTGATGTTACCCATTGAGAGAGCCGGGCTTGAACTTGTCCTGTGACAATTTATAGTCTAGAGGCTATTGCCCTAACGTTCGACTACCCCTTCTAAAAGTGTTGGAAGCCATGCCTTATATCACAGTGTATATTAACCAAAAAACAATACTACACGTTTTAAAACCATGTCATTATTAATATACAGTGCCTTGCAATATATGTGAGAATTACAGATAACTAACATCGTTGTAAAAGGAATATATTGTTAAAATATACAGAATAATATCAAAGTTAATGTCAGGAATATTTTGGCATAATGCTTCAAAAGTTAATACACCCCTCCTTTTTGGTTTATTATTTTTTTTCTTATTTGGAAGATATTATATGATCAACATTTGATATTGCAATCAGATAAAATAAAAAGATCAAAAAGAGGGGTTAGATTTAAGCTAAGTCATGCATTATTTCTTTGTGATTAATTGTAATTAATTAACGGCTTGAGATTTAAATCAAACTTATATGCATAAAATTGTTTTACTGGAAACAAACGGAGGACCTCATGATGATCAGTAAGCCAGTGCCATACTCATCGAACTGGCCTTGACACTAGAAAATATTGTTTAAAACTTCTGGGTACAAGAATGTTTGATTACATGCTCTTTGAATACATTATAATTATGTTTGTTAAAGTTCCAATAGCATATTTTTAAGTTATATTTTTAAAATGTATTAAGATAAAGCCCTAAAATAGATTGTACCTATAAACAGTCCTACCTTGTTAAAGAATAGTCCTATTAATCCTATAATTCACTACTGCCAGTTGAGAAATTGGCAAAAATATCATTTTCAACTTCAAATTCAAACGTTTGAAGATCGCCGTCCATGGAGAGGAATGGGAAAACAAGGGAGGTAATTAAGTTACTATTTCCTCAATCAGCCCGTGTCGGCCATTTTAACGCCTATGAAATTTTGCCCAAGATCGTATAATAGTGAGTTGACAACCTTTTTAGCAAAAGACATAGAAATAATTATGTTTTGACTTTCTAGAAAATATGGAATTGGAACTTTAAGAGTATAGTAACTAATAAGGTAATTAGAGATATGACTTTATAAGTTAATTAAAGATATGATTTTTATAAGGTAATTAGAGATATGATTTTACAAGTTAATTAGAGATATGACTTTATAAGTTAATTAGAGATATGATTTTCATAAGATTATGATAAACACAGAACAATTAAAGGATCTGAAACTCTTTGATTAAAGTCACAATAAAATGCTGAATTGGCTGATCTGATTACCGACTTATTTATACAATATTCATATAATTGGATTTTTTTTAGAAAGACGTCAGTTTGGCTTAAAATATTGTCAATTATATCCCAACATTGGTTCTATTTGTGAACCTAAAATTTTAATGTCGATATATATACACCAAATTTAAAAAACAAATCAAAACAACAAATTCAATGTTATCAAGACTGAATCTAAGAGGGTGTATCAGGGTTTTCACCTCAGCATGATCTCAATTTTGTTAATATACTATAAAGTGATTTTACAGTAACAGTGTATTTATTGTGGTTTACGGATAAATTCTTTGAATGATCAGGCCTCAAGTGCACAAAGCATTTTCAGACTAAAGTTAAGAATTTACACAACTGTTTATGAGAAGCATTTTTGATCCAAAAACAAAAAACTATTCACATAATTTCTTAATGATGTATTTGATACATTAAAACAAAAGTTTTATAAAGTGCTATTTTTTTTATTAAAAGAGAGAGAGAAATGGGGTTTAATATTCACTTGTCACAAACTAGGTCATTTTAGGACAAACATATGGTTAAATTTTATTTCAAAAATTCGCTTGGATAAAATAAGGAGTAAATTCTTAACGTAAGTCCGAGAAAGCTTTATGAACTCATCCTAGCTAATATGACTAAAATTCATTAGCATCACCATAACTAGATAATGAACTAGAAGGAGAGTGGGGTAGTTCATCAATGGACATAAATGAATCACATGAACTTCGTGCTGGTGAATTACGATTTATGCGCTTTTTTCGACGCTGGATATTTGAATTGTTTTCTTTGTCGTTTATTTCCAGATCATCGCAATTACGTTCATTATATAGTCCATTTCCTGTATATGTTGAACTAGATGACAGCCACTCACAGTCAACACTCGAAAATTTTGCACGTCCAAACTTTAATCGTCTTGAAGAACACGACAGAGGGTTAGGTCTATGGACAGAATTTGATTTCGATTCTAAACTTTCATCACCACTATTATCGTCATCATCTTTATCAGAGTTACCCTCCCCACAATATAAAAGTTTCTGCACTATTGATTCCGATAAACTCTCGGACATTAGCATACTCTTTGATCTGGATTTTAAAATTTGTTGGTGAGTGTTCCATTTAGCACTTCCGTGAAGAGATTCCATATGCATTTCCTCTGCTGCTTTCCGCAACAGAACGGGAGATGAAGGCAGTGATTGACATTTCCTGTCAGAAGCAGACTTTTGACGGAAGGAGAAACTAGAATCAGGGGTGATTGGTGTACAGGGCGGAGTAAACATGGCTGTCGGAGATGGCAGGTCGGAAGATTGTTCACGAGGTGTACCAAACAATTTTCTACCATTATTGTAACTAGCAAATGGATTGTTTTCTGTGGGTAAATAAAACTGGTCATCTTTACTCATAAACTGACCAATCAACAAGGCTGTTGTTGGCAATTCGTCCACATTTTCTACATCACTAGAGCTGTCATTGGCTTGTAGAATATTATCTTCAGATTTCGATCTTTTGCATCCTTTCCTTTTAGCTGAAAGAATCAACATTATATTTATATATATATATATATATATATAAAAAATGAACCAAATTTTATTTCAATAATTCACATGCACGTAAGAGTCTTTAGCAGTGGGAGGAAACAGGAGGACCCGGAGAAACAAGGTTGGACAGATGACCCTACTCCTTGTCACGTACAACCGGGGAATCAAAACCATGCCTGTTGACCCAATGACAGACCTTATGATACAGTGTGACGTGTTCACCATTCTGTTCAGGGTTGGTGGTTATACTAGGAGGGAAGAGAGAGATATGGATGATTTTTGTCGTCTCACTTTTTCAATACCATCACATTATTGTTTAAAGTCAATGAAAGGGATTTCACTAACTCGAATTTTGTTATCTTGAGCTTGAAGAATTATATTTAAAATAATACAAAATTTTTAATAATAAAACAGAACATCTTTTACCCAAGATTTCTAATTTATTTGAAGTACTTATATTTAATATAATATAGTTTTTAAGTCAGAATTTCATTGGCTTTTACTCCTAAGCAGACTGGTCTCGAGGTGAAGCATAGCCTTTAAAGCCCCAATAACACTCTTGTTGTAACTGAAAAATATGTCCCAATCTTCATTCTGGTCAACAAATCGTATTATTTTAGAATATTCCAATTAAATGATGATATAAATTACATCTTAACACACCTATTTAAAAAAAATGGAAAAATTCAACCAATTGATTTGAAAAGTCTAACGTAAACCTTTTCAAATGTGACTTGGATTTTAAAATATTTTCGAACCCTCTGGACAAATAAAATAGGTTGTAACGGATAATTTACACAACAGGTAGGACATTTAAACATCTAGTACTTAGAATAAGGGTATTATTTATTTTCTGGAGCTACCAAGCCAGCAAGAGTGTTATTGTCCCTTTAAAACATTAGGAAAAATTCAATCGGAATAAAATACACATCTTTATTTCGTTTTGTTTTTTATACGCACACATTGAAATGTGCGGCAAAACTTTAAAAAAAGCAAACCAATTCTAATGACTTTCTGATAATTACATAATGAGTTGTTACTCTTAATAAAATTTTAGTGTATTACAAATGTTTCATTACCGAAAAAAGTAAAAATATGTGACAACCTTTGTTGACTGCCAACACGATTTAGCTGCTGTGGGCATATGTTTCGTTGCCTGGCAACCTATCTTTTATACTTTCGTGGCCTACACTACAAAGATCTGACAAATTATAGTGTGAGTTCATGTCAAAGGTCATACACGCGACTTTTGACTTATGACGTCAGTTACTCGATTAACCAATCAGCACTGATGTTACTAGTGGATTACCCTCAGTTCCCATCAAAAAAAGGCCTAAAACTAGCGGTAACAGACTGCTTCATTGGCTAAAGCCTCACACCATTCAGAACACATCAATGAAAACAACTCTTCCAGATCCTATTGTAGTAAAGACAAGTAAAACGAAATTTTGAACTGTAAAAATTGAAACGGAATAGGATCTGTGTTTTAATCAGATTAGGAAACACTACTCTAGATGAATAATTCCAACCCAGAATCCAGAAGTTAAAGAATAAATATCTCTATAACATCAGTACTGATTTGATATTGATGATATTCTTACTTCACCTTAACCTGGGATAATTTCTAATGGAATAGAAAATCAATTAGGCATACGATTGATTACATTCTTACCTCCCTTTATAGGTTATTTCTATGAGGAAATTTGATTAAATGTTGTAGAATTAAAATTCTCAAATTGTGACAATCAAGTGAAAGGGGGTATTTCGGGCTACAACGCATGCGTCAACTCAATAAGAAAATACCTCAACCAACCACCCAGCCGAAACATATTTGTTGTGTTGAATTACATCACAATTCTACTCACACCACCTCCGTTGTTAGGACTGACAAAACTGTGACAGGACTGAATTCTGCGTCACTCGATTGCAATGCTGTCAATTTGGGACATTCTGGACTGACAATCGAGCACTCATTGGTAATGATTAAAATTTTGATACAAACTTTTTGTGGAATGCTAATTATACCTAGCACTAAGATACTGGTACTTTCTTCCAGGAAACAAAAATTTCACAATAACCAAGAGTACGGACTGAACATGCAATTGTACTGTTCGAGACCAAGATTGATATTAACATTTTTTGCGTGTGCTAATAGCTGAAAGACAATAAAAATGGAAATTTTTACCTCTTTTGTTATTTTGTGCTTCTGCTATCAAGTCATTTTGTAAATTTTTAAATATTTTTTCAACAGAGACTTCAATTTCTCCAAAACATGGTCTTTTCTTGGGATCAACCTGTGCAGATGACAAATACATTTATCAATATTGTTTTAAGTAACATAACTCAAATTTACAAAACAAATTCTGTGTTAGAATATAGAATTAATACTTATTATGCATAATTTCTAAATTGTGATTAAATTTTTACCGATTTACAGGGATCACTTGCGCGTTGGGGTCTTTAGCAGTGGGAGGAAACCAGAGGGCCCTGAGAAACCCCACTAGATTGGACAGGTGAGCCCACTCCTTGCCACGTACAACTGTGGAATATATTATATAAGTGGTCTTTAGAAGCAGTTGTATTCTGGAGTACAAAGAAAAAAACAAGATTAGGCAAACAACGTTCCCTATTTCTTGTCACATACAGTGGACCCTGTAACTTCCACCATCTGAATACCATGGCATTCTGTGAAATCCGTCCTCATTTTCATGTCCCAATTTATTTCCTTTTAACTTCAGCAAAAAAACATTTTGAGTAGTCCAGATTCTGAATATTCCGAATTACGACATCAATCAGCGGATTTCGTTACATGATTTGCGTTGAATTAACATTGGATAATTCGACCTTCAATCAGTGGGTGTTAACTGACAAGAAATCACCAATCAATCATCTGTGAGTTTAAAACATGCATCAGACTTGTTGATTACCTTGATCTTGTAAGAAGGTGCTTCGTATTTCATTTGAGTTTCTTACATCAAATACACACTTGGCAAACCTCGGAAGATTCTGGTACACTACATTCAATACTGTCGGTATAATACTTCTGCATTGAGTATTCCGACGGGATGTCTAATCCCGCATATTATATCGATCCTGTACGATGTTGGAACTGAGAGAGCCCGATGTATATATTTTGAGTAGACAGACACTCAACATCAACTCAGTCACTTCAGGACTAACTTAAATTTCCATTACTCGTTGTGTATTATAATGGTATATATAAACCACTCCATTTGACTCAATGACAGACAATTTGTTCCGTAAAGCAAAACCTTGTTCTCCAAGCTTCAAGAGAGACAGAGAAAAATCCAGTTTAACGTTCAATTGACACAAACTAGGTCATTTCCGGACTAACATAAGGTTTATTCTTATTTTAATAATTCGCTTGTGCGTAGGTGTCTTTAGCAGTAGGAGGAAACCGGAGAAAACCCACGAGGTTGGATCCAAACTTCAAATTAAATAATGGAACTTACATGACAACATTTGAAGGCTAAATGTAAAAAATCTAACGGACTATATATCACCATCTCTGACAATGCTACATAGTCAACTCCAAAATTCTGAAAACATAAATAAAAATGTTAATGTCTAAATTAATTTCATTTCATGGCATTTTCAAACATACATTATGCTTGAGCTAAATCTGTCTATTGCAGGGCTTTCTTTAGGCCTGAAATGTTATTTAAATTAGTAATTAGACATTAATTAACTTGTCCAGATCATAATCAACTCTTGATGGCATTTTTAGTCTGCGATCTTTAGTGGATTATAAACCAATTTACAGCATGACTTTCCTTCACGATTTAATGATTCAATCGCTTAATCCTCTGGTCATAGTGGATCAATTTGACTGAAATTTTCAGCAAATTGGCTTTACATTATCTAGTTTTTAACTATCATAGTGAGAACTGCCAACTCGTTATCTGATCTCCCATAATGTATAAAGAACTAGCATAAGAACATGGAGGAGACTTAAACTCAATCATTGAACATCTAGCCTACTTTTATTCAAATCCCAACTGCCAAAGACTACCAAACAACCTGGATTACTGGATAGTTTGTTTATCAAATGGGATCTGTCATATTAGCAGGGAAATTCCAAACATGCGACTTCCAGGCTAGTGAGCCAAAATCCCACCCACTTCGCCACCTTAGCTCCTTGGACTAATTTTTGATTTATATTATTTCATGCAGCATGAAAAACTTATGTTTGATAATTGTTGGGACCAACTCATTAATTGTATGTCCACTATACTCAAATATAGGACCTGCGACTCCGAAATGTGAGAAATCCAGACGCTTTAAATATGTAAAAACAGAAAAAATACATTTTTTATTTAAATTAAGGGGAGTAGTTTGCACAACACAATTTAAAGTAGTAATTTTAAATTTCAAAAAAAGTTATCTTAATTACACTCTGTCATTGGACGTCCCCAAAATGAATGCCTGAGGCCCACGCTCCTCTTCCCCACTCACTGCATGACACCATAAAAAATTGTATCCAAGACACAAATTTCAATGTTTTGTAATAAAGTAAGATTGTTATACACATCAAATACATACAGCTGTTCTAGGTAAGATATCAGGATCCGCTTCTATTCTAGCCGTGATTTCACATAATATTATACCATAGGAAAATACATCAGCCTATTGAAATACAACAAAAGTAAATTAGCAGGGTATGCCTACTCATTCTAGACCATGTGACACCATTTCTCATTTGAAAAGGTCTTACAACTAACATGTCTGAGTTTGGTGATTTTGTATCTGAGCCACTTGGCTGGTGATTTCTCTGATGGCCTTGATCCTCGACTGAATGAGGCAGAATATTTTTTACTTTCCCCGGAATACAGGATATCACTCGGGTAAACATACATTATACAAGAACTAAATCTGCTTATTTCAGGTCAGGTCTTTCTTTAGGCCTCAAATGACACATCAAGCCTTTAAAAATGCATTATGCAAGAGCTACATCTGCCTACTGCAGGTCTATCTTTAGGCCTGAAATATTATCTAAATTATTAATTAGACATTAATTAACTTATACAGATCATAATCAACTCTTGATTTCATCGTTAGCCTGCAATATTTACTGGATTATGAACTTATTTGCTGCTCAATTTTCACTCTTGATTTAATCGTGAAATGGATAATAGAGACTATGATTTTTTATCATACCGACTTTATTAACAAATCGAAGCTAGGCCAAAATTTGACTGAAATTTTCAGCAAATTTCCTTTACATTATCTAGTTTTTAACTATTATAGTGGTAACTGCCAGTCCTTTATCTTATCTCTTATATTGTATCTTTAAAGTTTGTACACAGTGCTAAAAAATTATTGTAGTAGACTTGTATTACCCCATACAAAAACGGGCCAACATATGATCGTTGGAAACACAGCTTTGATATCATCAATGTTATATGAGAAAGAATTGAAACATTATCCAATATTGTTTCAGAAACACACAGTACCTTGGTACAAATTTGCAGGGGGGGGGGGGGGCGGGGTGATATGTTTCTTTTGGGACAATTGTGCATCCATTGACGTCGCAAAATTTCAAGATGCTCGGTTCTTAGTCTACAATACTTACCAGCTCATTATAGAATTCACCTCGTAGTACTTCTGGTGCCATCCAATATGGTGAGCCCACAATAGACAGTTTAATATTTGGATCACTACAATATGCAAACACAGTGTACATTAGTATTGCGGAAAATAAAATACAGAGAGAGAGAGAGAGAGAAAGAGTTTTTGGGACTAACATACTAACATATTGTTTAATTTTATTTCAATAAACTTCTTACGCATATCTGCCTTCAGGAGGAAACGGGAAGACCCAGAGAAAATGGTGACATCCTACGCTGGTGTGGTCCTTAAACAATTTAACACAAATATCCTATTTTTAAATTTCAATTAAATATTTATTATTCATTAATTTCAATTTGTGTTATTTGAACTAGAACATTAAAATCAGCAGTCCATTTAATAAGTCAGGATATGAACACTCAAATTAAGTACACATTATCATAGACTGGCATAGAATACAACATTGCACCAAGTATCTAAATAAGCCAATATGAAATATTGACTTAATCTGAGAGAGAGAGAGAGAGAGAGAGAGAGAGAGAGAGAGAGTTTAACCTCCACTCAACACAAACTAAGTCATTTTAGGACTTACACATGGTTCAATTTTATTTCAATAAATAGCTTGCGTATAGGGGTCTTTCAATTTTATTTCCATAATTCGATTGCGCATAGGGGTCTTTAGTAGTGGGAGGAAACTGGAGGACACAGTGAAAACCCACGACTTTGGACAGGCGACCCTACTCCTTGTCACGCACAACTTTCTATGTCAACTGAGCTAATTAAGACAAGCATCAGACATGTAGTGTCTTATGGCCAACATTTTGTCCGCACAGCGCTGTGTTCACCCACTCTGTCAAAGGAAAATGGTTGAACATTGGTTTTTCATCCCTTCTGAATAACTAGATTCTTTTCCTTGGCAGGCCAGGACAGAAAATTCTGAAAAGTCTGGATAAAACTCGAAAAATCCCTGAGAGTTGAGCCAGCAGCTTATTATCTGAGTTACATATTGGAATGAAACAGGTAGAAGCTCATCATAAAATATTTCAAATATTTCAAATATGACATAACCTAGATCTTGCCAATACTTTTAAATAAACAAACCCAAAAAAATGCCTGCACCTGTATATCAGAATAATTTGAACATATTTCTAACAGAGTTACAAAAAGAGTAAACAAAATGGTTAATGATAATATACATGTGCCTGTTACAATTACTACGGTTACACATGGATGTAAAACATTTCCTAGCGTGAAATTAGCGTTAATTACACTTACAGTGGATCTGGTATCTTGGCAGAAAGACCAAAATCTGCTACTATTGCCCTCATATTACCATCAGGTTCTTTTTTAACTAAGACATTCTGTTAAAAAATATACATAATACATGTCTGTGATGAATCTTAACTCAAGGTATCATATATATTGGATACAGTTCGCACCATTTAATGGATAATCTTACAAAGAGAGACAGAGAAATGGGGTTTAACGTCCACTTGACACAAACTAGGTTATTTCAAGACAAACACTTGTTTCAATTTTATTTCATTAATTCGCTTGTGCGTAGGGGTCTTCTGCAGAGGGGGGAAACCAGAGAGCCCAGAAGAACTCACAAGGTTGGACAGGTGACCTTACTCCTTGTCGCGTATAACCCATTAATCGAAACCCCACCAGTTGACTCTACGACAGACCTCATGATGCAATGTGCTTGCATTAACCATTCCGTCACCAAACTCCCTAAAACGCAAACGATGATATGTGGCTTTAAGAGCAGATATTGTGTAACACCATCAGGTTCTGGATGAATTAAACCCAATTACATTAAGGAAACGGTATTTTGTTCAAAGCTATAATTAGAATAGAGCAAATGAGAGTTCTGACATAACGAAGGACCAGAGCGGCCATTAACACTTGGGCGGTTAATGATGATTGTCTATCATAGACAGCTCTCTCAATCACGCTAATCACCAAAAACTTTCGATTATATTAAAACATGGAATTAAAATTCATAAAAAAAAATCATCCCATTGCTGTTTTTATATAAAATGGTTAAGAAATAAAGATATCTCAGTGGAAAATAAATAGAAGATTTGTTAAATCTCTTTGTATTTTAATCAAATGACGTCTGATTAGGACAGATATTGCTTGACGTCTAATTTCATGGATACGATGCAGATGGTATATCACTTTTGCTTCAAATTAAAATTCATGTGTTGAGTTGTGGTCGTAGACAGCATTAACAATAAAATCAAAAGATCTACGAACCTTTGATGTTAAATCACGATGTATGAAACCACGGGAATGGATGTATTTCATGCCACGAGCAATGTCTAGAGATAATTTAATACGCCAGATCCACGGTAATTCTTCCTCCTCCGCTAATTGTTGTTCTAAACTTCCTCCATTAACGAACTGAAAAACAAAATTAACATTAATACCAGCAGTTGTTTTATTTTGTTACATCCCCTCCATGCTAATTTGGGGGGATTTAATCACAGCTAAAAAAAAGATAGGCTGGCACTGCCAGGCAGGATACGCCCACATTTTCGAGAGATGGATAGAGAACAAACAATACGGAAAGTGATTTTTCCTACATCATTAAGTCCTGTATTTCATACTGTATTGGGAGCAGCCATTTTGTTGGTCAGTTCCAGTCTGATATTCATGAAATTCGAAGTCGACAATGATTATGGTGTGACGGTACACAACCTAGAAATGTGACTTTTCGTCAAAATCGGATAAGAATTGTGACCTGTACAGAGTCAACAACCATGATATACCATATCTTTACACTATTCGCGTACAAACGGCGACCATTTCGTCCGGCAATTTTGGTACCATTTTCACGAAATTCGAATAATTCAGGAAGTTACGATCCGATATGCGCAAATACCGAAAGGAATCAAGATCTTTGGGTTATAACCATGCATTTCAAGTTTCATCAAAATCGAATTAAAATTGTGACCTTTACAGGGTCCACAACCTTGATATACCATTTTTTAACAGTATTCACGTACAAACAGTGGCCATTTTGTATGGCAATTTTGGTCTGATTTTCCCGAAATTCGAACTCAACCTTCCTTACGGTGTAACGGTAATATAATCAAACGTTTTTTTTAAATCGGATAATAATTGTGACCTCCAAGCTAAAAAAAAAGGCGATTTTGCGTATAATCAGGGGCATAATTCAGGAAGTTATGATCCGATATGCGCAAATATCGAAAAGAAGCAAGATCTTTGGGTTATAACCTTGAATTTCAAGTTTCATCACAATCGAATCAAAATTGTGACCTCCACAGGGTCCACAACCTTGATATACCATTTTTTAACAGTATTCGCGTACAAACGGCGGCCATTTTGTATGGCAATTTTCGTCCGATTTTCCCGAAATTCGAACTCAACCTTCCTTAGGGTGTAACGGTGATATAATCAAACGTTTTTTTAAATCGAATAATAATTGTGACCTCCAAGCTAAAAAAAAAAGGCGATTTTGCGTATAATCAGGGGCCATAATTCAGGAAGTTACGATCCGATATGCGCAAATATCGAAAGGAAGCAAGATCTTTGGGTTATAACCATGAATTTCAAGTTTCATCAAAATCGAATCAAAATTGTGACCTCCACAGGGTCCACAACCTTGATATACCATTTTTTAACAGTATTCGCGTACTAACAGCGGCCATTTTGTATGGCAATTTTCGTCCGATTTTCCCGAAATTCGAACTCCACCTTCCTTAGGGTGTAACGGTGATATAATCAAACGTTTTTTTAAATCGAATAATAATTGTGACCTCCAGAGGGACCACAAGCTAAAAAGGGTGATTTTTCGGACAATCAGGGGCCATAATTCAGGAAATTACATTCCGATAGCCGCAAATATCGAAAGGAACCAAGATCTTTGGGTTACAAACATGCATGTCAAGTTTCATCAAAATCGGTTCAAAATTGTGACCTCTATAGGGTCCACAAGCTAAAAACGTGATTTTTCGTACAATCAGGGGCCATAATCCATGAAGTTTTGATCCGATACATGCCAATATCGAAAGGAACCGAGATCTTTTGGGGATAAACCTATATTTCAAGTTTCGTCAAAATCGGATAAGAATTGTGACCTGTAGAGAGTCCACAAACAAATTGTGGACGGACGGACGTCCGGACGGACGTCCAGACGGACGGACGGACGGACGTCCGGACGGACAGGGGCGACGACATAATACGTCCACATGAAAATGTGGGCGTATAAAAACAAGATTCCCCCTCTGAATCACAATATTTGCATCGGTTTAAAGATACATACTAGGGTTAGGGTTAGAGTTTTTGTTTGTGATTTCTGAGTGTGTATATGTTTTTGTGTAAATTATGTGTGGTGCAGTTCCCCTGCACATAGTATACAACCCTGGAAATAAGACACCTGTCACAAACAGACAATGTCAGGCACAAAACCTCTGTTGTCTGTCATTTCGTCCGGCACTAATTTGTCTTTTTTATTGATATTATTAATACATGTTCGGTACTAAGTTGAAAATGTCAAGTACTATTTCATCAGTGCTTGGCATTTTGTCAGGTACATCTAAAACCATTATTTCCAGGCCTGATTATGCGAGATCTAGATGTATTACCTGCGATATCGTCATTGGTGCAAGCAGTCGCTAAACAGAACTAGAAGAATTTAGATCAACAACATTTCTTTTCATTTTCGATCAGTGAGCCTTTGCCATACTTATTGTGCCACATATTGATATTGATATTAGTAAAAGACATAGGGATATTAGTAGCAGTGACTTGTTCACAAATATCTCTATATAAAGAAATGAAATGAGGTTTAACTTCAAACTTTTCTGCCGCAAATGGCTAATGAAGATGGGTTTACACTATACTAAATGCGTGTGGGAAATTTTGCCTGGACAGCAGTGCTAGTGCTACAGCCTACTCTTATATTGAAAACCAAATGTCAAGGGTTCTTTTATGCACACATCAAAATGTAAACAGGGCTTCAGTTTTTTGCCCCAAACGACAACTAAACGCTGTCCTTGCCAGGCCCTCCGTCCAGCACCACTGACAATGGAAACCACACTGCTCTATATAAAGAGGAGTAACTGGAGAAAGCTATATAAGTGGGTCAAATAATAACGATCACCTAAAATGAAAAGCTCTAAGTCAGAAAACAAAACGACCAATAAATTACTAACAGATCAATATCCAAAATGAATGGAGTATTGAATTACAGTGATCAATTCTCACATTATTTCAGATGTATCTAGGGTCGGTCATTAATATTCTAATATTTTCCTCTAGCCTGTCACTTACTCCTTTAGATCTATATATGGGAAGTAAACTCTAAATTTGCCAATCAATGCCGTGATTAAAGGGGTACTCCCAGTTTTCACAGTGTCCATTTCTAAACAAAGTTCATTTAAACATACATTATGCAAGAGTTAAATCTGCTTAATGTAAGCCATCTTTAGGCCTGAAATGTTATATTAACTTTTAAATAGACACTTGTTAACATGAAAAGACCTTAATCAACTCTTGATGCCATCTTATGAGTTGGATTTTCACTGGATTTGAATCTTATCTGCTGCCCAGCGCTCACTGATAATTGAATCCAAAAATAGACAATCGAGACTAGGTAAGCACATGCTAACCATCTGGCCATCTAGGAGTCTTCCACACCAAATCAACTTATTTCATCAACTGAAATATATATGTGACTGCTCCTTTAAGATGGCTTTACGGTTCAATCAATGATTAAGATGACCTGAATGTGTCCAATACTTTCTGATCAATTGATCCACTGATAAAATGCTGACTATTAACTGACTCTGATAGAGTAGTAATTGGATTCAGTAGTAGTCCTATATATCCCATTCATATTCACAATATAGTACTTTTAGTCTCCCTATCATTAATTACAGTCGAGGTATTTCCACAGTCCTGTACACCCAAGGGAAAAACAACCTAGTGCCAATTCGAATCTCCAATAAACATTTTCATTTTCATGGCTTTATTCAGGAGATTCTCTTTTCAAATTTCCGCCATTTTAGGCAAATGGAAACCAAATAGTCAAATGTAATGCAATTTCTACCAATTTTTCATACGGAAGGATAATAGAAATTGATGAAAAATTGTAAACTTTATAAGGTTATTGGAAACTTGTTAATAACATCCAAAAGATTGGATTATTACAATAAATGCTTTACTTCTACTTCTCACAGAAGGCGTACAGTATTGATTAAAACACAGATATATGAAAGCCAAGCATTATAAAGTAAAAGTTGTAAAAAAAATATTAAGTTATATTTATGACAAGTAATAAATCAGAGTTTAACCAGTGAATATAATGATGTAAAATCTAAGAGTAAATTTAAATAATAGATTGGAATATGGTGTGTCTTTTATGTAATCAGCAGTCATTATTTTTCAATGTGTAAAAAGGGGTGGGGGTTGATTATGAGGTGCTGAATGGTTTAACGCCACCTGTCAGTGTAAGAGGACCGTTCCCTGTCCAACAGGGTTTCTCCGGGTCTTACAGTTTTCTCCCTCCGCAACGGAACTATTGAAAATATATTGAACCATGTATTAGTTCTGAAATTACCTGGTTTATGTCAAATGGACACTAAACCACATTTCTCTCTCTCTTGATCAATGCGTATAGAATATGTCTAGTCATTCAGATAGAACAAAAAACAACATATGTCTTTGAGTAACTGGAATCATTGGCATTAGAAAAAATCAGCAGGGGGATAAACACTATCATCTCAAAATGAACAAAGTTAATTTTCTGTCATATAAAATTAAAATGAAACAAAATTTCTTCCCCCCACCTTGCACTAAGCCAACAGATTGAGAGTATATCTAAACACCTTCAACAAATAGGTCAGATCTGGCAACCAGGTTCTAACACGGTCAATTGTACTCGGCAGACATTTGCCACAACACACAAAATTTATCCGTCTGGTTGAACGAGACACAAATTGAACGTGTACTCCTATTAAGTCAATTAAATAATAAATGTAATAATAAATAATGATTTATCATCTGATTTTGATCATGATGGCTGTTCATAAATCAATACTGGATAACGATATATATATATATATAGAGAGAGTAATTGCAGCCATGTTGTAAGTAGCTCCCATAATATTAAGACCACTCAATAAAACGGATGGTATTATTACCCAATAACGGATTAGTTCTTACTCTCTATTTCTTAGACTTAAGTAGTTAGGGCTGGACAATAACTTCAATAAATCAATATATTGTAATATGTAAATTTTATATTGACAATATTTATTTCACCGTGATAGCGTAATCATCTCCCTTTTCCTAATCATATTCTCTGAAAGATTATTTATTGTATGTGACTGAAACATAGCGTAAGTTTGTCCTTACAATGATCAAAATTTACTTGCATCTCAAAAAAGTTTGTTAGGAGGGGTATACCACCTTAATTCAAGTCTCCTAACTCAATGTACTATAATATTGCTGTAATGGCAAAATATCATGCATTTTTTATATCGATATCGCAATAATGAAAATTCCAAATATCATGCATCATTAAAAGTATTTGATTTTTACATCACCAAATCAATTTCCAGTTTTTCAGGGTCTTATAAGTCCCATTTAAAATTTCAAAAGATAAAAATGTGGAAGTGCTAAAAGCTTTTTGAGTAGAGCAAAACATACTTCCAATTTCAACATCGTCCTGAAGATGTGTTTTTATCTTCTGAAAGTTCTAAACTTAAAAATTGAACAAAATTGTGTGATAAAAAAGGCTGCACTGGCTATTTAAAGCACCCCACTGCAACCTTTTTTACATCTGATGTTTCAGAGGAATAGGAAAACAATTGCACTGAATCAGACCCTAAATCAGTCAACCCGAGGACATTCTGCCACAGTGGGCGAAAAAATATGTGTCAAATTCCTCACTAGATTAACTCTATAATAATTTGAAAGTGTCAAATTCAATTCGTTAGAAGAACTACTTCCAAAGTACAAACATTTCAAGTAAATATATCGCGGCCAATTTACACACTCATATTTACCCATAATCCAAATATTTGATTTACGAAGAATGTTGCAATTACTTCCAAGTTCTTTCAATATCTCTAGGCTAACCAACGACAGAAATTACAAGCAGAATTGTTACTTTTATAATTACAGTTGAGTATTTACATTTATCTAGTTTCGTTAGAATTGAAATTATCTGATTTGAAGAAACTAAGAGAGATCGATATTCGTTGTTTTGACTTTCATGTAAATTAAAATGTCAATGACATCTTTATCATCCACAAAATTAAATATGTAGACTCGCTAAAAACATGACCTTTAAAGAAAATAATTCAATTAATATTTCTGGTTTGGCTTTAGTTTCAGTGTTATATTGAGAGAAATGAAATTGAAATGAAATAGGGTTTAACATTCTATTTCTCTGCTCCTACTGGGCTAAACGAACACACAATACCTTGTGCAATGAGGAAATTTTGCTCTCCCTACTTCCTGCACCTCTGTTCATACCGTAAAATCATGATGAACTCTCAAAGCCTACACAGGGATCGAATACCTCCAGGTTTGCGAGCCATGGCTTACTCATCAAGCCACTTCGCCGTTACATATTTTAAGCATTTGGTTAGATTGAGTTTAGCACCAATTGTAGGTATTCATTTTTATCTTTTGTCTTTCAGGGGGAATTTTAAACTGTATTATTTCAAAAGTAAACTCTGACAATCGATAAACAATAGGGAAGATTCCTGACTATGACAAGTGATAATTTAACCAATTCCTAAACTCTTCATGTTAAACATGTAAATACCTCTATTAAAGTTACAAAGAATAGTTATGTTTTTCTTTCATCTACATCATGTAAACAATGTTCTAACAAACTAAACTTCTTCAGGAAGCAAATCAAACTGTTATGTTACATACAATAAAGAGAAGGCTTCATACAGTTCAAGGCATGTTTGTCAATTGAAACGGGCAATAAGATGCAGTAATTTTCATACAGTGCAAGGCATGCTTGTCAATTGAAAATGGTACTATGATGAAAGTAATTTTCATCAAATTGTTATTACATACAATAAAGGGAAGGTTTCATAAAGTGCAAAGCATGCTTGTCAAATGAATGGGCAATAAGATGCAGTAATTTTCATACAGAGCAAGGCATGATTTTATTGTCAATAGAAAAAGGTCAAAAAGACAAATTTTCATTTTTCATTCATGTACATGTATATAAGGCATAAAGCCATATTATATTCTATAGAGAATGTACAATCTAAAATTACATCTGTACAGACATATGAGAGATAATAAACATGCAATGTTTTATTTTAAAAAAAGAGATAAAAGTCTTAGTATCCCTTGGGAGACATGATATAAAATATATATAAATCTCTTCTGAATACCATATTTTCACAAAAAAATGTCTTCATTAAAGAAGCCACCCCATAGACTCTTCTAAACAGTGTTCAACCAACCTTTCAAAAGAGTCAAATGCAGGAAGTGAGAGCTTCAGTATATCGCCCCCTTCTTGGCAGTTTCTTAGCTACAAAACTACATCACCGTACAAAAGCAAATGTCCACTCAAAATTCTAATTTGTTTTTAACCTACTATAACTACTATTGGTATGTTTTCAACTATTGTAAGAATGTGTTTAACGTTGCTTGTAACGTTTCCAAGGTTTTGGTCTTTAAGAAAATAGTTGTTAACCTGGACAGAAGTGAGACTAGCTACTGCTCTCCTTTGGTTTGAGTAAACACCAGATGAAATGACAAGGTTACCAATCTACACACCACACAGTACTTATTTAATACCAATAGTTATCAAGTCTAGCTTGACACTGAATCAATCAGATGACCACATGATTAATGAGGTATAAAAATGAAATGGGGTTTAATGTCCTACTATTCTGCTCCTAAACCAGACTAATGAATACTAGCATATGCCATTCAAGGTGCTATACTATGAGGGAAATTTATACCCGGGCTGCAGCACTACGGCCTACTCTTATATAGAATTCCAACTGCCAAGGGATCTTTTACGCGCACGCCAATGTGTACATGGGACCTTGTCTCTCCCGCCATCTTGCATCTCTGACAAGGGGAAAACCAGGTCAGAAAATCTGGATGAACTTTGTTTGTCAATGCAGGGATAGGACACCCAACTTAAAATCTGTTGATTTCCACAACTCCATATCTATATCAAATGAAATATAGAAAAGAAGGTTAACGTCCAACTTTTCTGCATCCATTGGTCTAATGAAGACAGACTAGGGGGGGGGGGGGGAATTTTGTCCGGACAATAAGGCTTACTCTAATTTCGATCTCAAATTATCAAGGGTTGGACACTATCCTTGCCAGGCCCTTTGTCCTGCACTTTGACAAGGGAAAATTGTGTTGGAAAATCAGAGGAACTTTCCCAACCAATACCAGGAGCGTACCCGAGACCTCAAAGGTTAGCAAAGAGTAAGCAATGACTAAACGTACTCTGCCAAATATATACTCTGCACTACTCATAGCCAACTGATTTCTAATAAAAATATTCCCTCGTGTTATTCCATTAAATCTAAACATCAGTGAAGAAAATGGTGGTCATATTCCTTCGCCCACCTGAACTGTGATAAGCTAGGTCACCTCTGATTTCTACTTCAATATGCCTGTACTTATCATCCAGGTACAATTTCTATTTCTGTTCTCCAGAGAATCAGACGTCAAGTTTCAAAGCTGGCATGAACAACAAGTTACTTTAATTGTTTATATTAATCAGTCAGTTTCAGTATTTGCATGGGTAGAATGAATAATATGTTATTCGTTAACGATTCGTGCATGTGATATTACTCATATTAGATTGAATAAAAAATGTAGAACTTTTAAAATGCTTCAGAGCTTTATATATATACCAATCATTTACGTCATCATAAGTTTTGTATATCTATATACGTATGTCTGTTTGTTTCATGTATACTTTTTAATTCTTTTTACAACTATTCAAAATACCGATGATGAATAAAAATGAAGAAATTTTAAAATGTTTAAAAGTTTTTATATACGATGCAATCATGTCTTTTGTATCTCTATATAATTATGTACATGTACATATCCTTTGTTTGTTTCGTGTATTCTTTTTGATTCTTTTTATTCCTACGTATCATTTTTTACGCAATAATGGATCTCACTCTATATCAAAAGATACAAGTAAATTGTATTCTACATTAGAGGAGTTGGATGGCTGAAAGGTTAGCACATGCATGTCGTATCATACAGTTAGTCATTGAGTCAACTGGCATGGTTTCGATTCCCCGGTTGTACGTGACAATGAGTGGGGTCGCCTGACCAACCTTGTGGATTTTCTCTGGTTCCTCCAGTTTCCTACCACTGCTAAAGAGTCCTGAACACAAGCAAATTATTGAAATAAAATTCAAGAATGTTAGTCCCAAAATGACCTAGTTTGTGTCGATTGGACGTTTAACACCCATTTCTCTCTTCTTTCTCTCTTCTACATCAAACCTACAGTTTGTATATCTATCTCAAATATACATTTACAACGTTAAACCCCATTTCGATTTATTAGTAAGACAAACAACTCCAGCGGTCAAGGCTGAATATTGAAACAAAGGATAAGAGTTGTTGTTTATAAAGTAGCAGGTTTCAAGGTTTTCACCTGTCTGTTTCTGGTACCAGTGTTGTATCAAACAAGATGGCTAACGGTGGAGGGTTAATTAACACACTGACAGATGCTTGTTGAAATATATAGTATATTATTTACCTATAGTGGTATACCGACATATATAATACAAAGAAATGGGGTTAAACATCCCCTTAGTACAAACCAGGTCATATTGGGACTAACATACCTGTACAATATTATTTCAATAAATTATTTGCCAGTAGGGTTGCTTGGGAATTGGAGGACCAAGAGAAAACCCACAAGGTTGGGATCAAAACCGTACCATTGACTCAATGACAGACCAAATAATCTAAAGAGCATACATTACTTAGACCACAAGCAACCACCCCACCCCCATGTACATGTATATAAGACATAGATAGATATAGGTATAAGTAATATCACTATAAATCATTCGGCCACCCAACCTCTCAATGTATATAAGACATAGATAATAGATAGATAGGTGTAAGTAATATTGCATTTGACACTTCGGCCATCCAACCCCTCAATGTATATAACAGGGATAAGTAATATTCATTACGGCCATCCAACCCCTCAATGTATATAATAAGAGGGATAAGTAATATTCATTACGGCCATCCAACCCCTCAATGTATATAACAGGGATAAGTAATATTCATTACAGCCATCCAACCCCTCAATGTATATAACAGGGATAAGTAATATTCATTACGGCCATCCAACCCCTCAATGTATATATATAAGATAGATGAGCATAAGTAGTGTTGCATTTGACGATTCAGCCACCCAACCCTCCAATTTATGACATAGATAGAATAAAATACAGATCTATATCCTGTTTCGTGTTTTATACTTTTGAAGGCCAATACTATATGAAGATGTGACCGATTCTATCGATAGGTCTCGGCACGGGTCATATGAACGACTTTTGACCCTATGACATCAGACATTTGATTAACCAATCAGCATTGATGTTACTAGTGGATTGCCCACAGTTCCATGCAAAACATGTCTAACGTTCGCCTTAACAGACCGTTTCATTGTCTAAAATTAATCTCTCACATTCAGAATA
This sequence comes from Patella caerulea, assembly GCA_036850965.1. NCBI lineage: Eukaryota > Metazoa > Mollusca > Gastropoda > Patellidae > Patella > Patella caerulea. The sequence continues at coordinate 33,229,248 of JAZGQO010000008.1, forward strand.
GATCAATGAAAACAAACTCCAGATCCTAGTGTAGTAAAGACAAGTAATACAAAATTTTGAACTATAATCAGATTGCATTGCTTTTGTCGATCGGCCACCCAACCCCTCAATGTATATAAGATAAGTAATAGATGAGATAATCAACCACCTTATACTAGAGGTTAGTCTCACCTTAACCTTTGTATGTACCTTACTACCTACATATATACACAATAACAATATACATCATATATATATATATATATACACCCATGTTATAACCACTGAGTGGTTTTATCTACCGACTTGGCAACCACCCATATCCATCAACACATTCCAACTGATCAGTACTTCTGACAGATCCCCATACAATACATATCAAATACTAATAATTACCTAACCAACAAGTAATCAACATCTTATCACATTAAACCTAGTCTTTTTTCTAATTTCTTTCAAGATTGTGCAGATAAGTTAACAAAATGGAAATAAAATAGAGTTTAATACCCTACTGTTCTTCTCCTATCCTGGGTTAAATGAAGATGGGCATACACCATACAGTGTGCTATGGGGGAAATTTTACCTGGGCAGCGACACTGCGGCCTACTCATATATCGAATTCCAACTGCTAAGGTATTTTTTACATGCACACCAATGTGTACACTGGACCTTGGTTTTTCGTGCCATCCGAAAAACTAGACGGCTGTCCTTGTCAGGCCCTCCATCCTGCATCACTGATATGGGGAAACCTCGCCGGAAAATCTGGATGAACTTTTTCAGCCAATTAAGGGATTGAATACATGACCTCCAGACTAGCAAGCCAACGTCTTACCCAATTAGCCACGTGATTCCCCATAAGCTAACAAATATATATAAAGCTGTGGTTTGTTTTCTTTGGTGGGTCATTACTCCACAACCTCGAACCAAAACAAGTTAATTATTTGAGCTTGAATGCTGATGAAGTGGATGATTTTGTAAAGAAAGTGTAATGTCTACAAGGAAACAGACTAGTCAAATGGAATACAATAAACAATGTCAACCTGATTAGGTGATTTGTCTTGAACAAATGAAACTACAGGAAAGAAAAGGAATGTTGTTTTATGTCTCGTCAATACAATAAATCCAGGTACATGTCCAAATGTGGGGTCCAGGGAGTTTGGACTCCCGCTGTTGGTGTAGAGAGTATTTTCTCTCTCCTACATTTATAGAAATAATGCCATTTGCCCTAACTTCACTGTAATCCTATACATATGTATGCTCCTAAATGAGCAGGGTCCTGTTTCTCCAAATCCTAACTAAAGATAAAATCCAAATTTTAGTAGATACTTCAATTTTGATTGGTTAAGTACTAAAATCAATCTGAAATTATCCAATCAAATGACTAAAATTTGGATTTTATCTTAGTTAAAATTTCATGGAACAGGCCAGAGAAATATTGTCTCAAAGCTTCTGATTTTATCAAATTAGCAGATGGTTCCCTCAATCTTGACGATGTCTCCACCTTGGACCCCCTGCTGCTCAAATAAGTGGACACACCCCTTAAATCAACCATGTTACATTTATCTTTTCCACAGTCACATGTGCAATGCTATCAAGGAGAATTTTGCTCTGACAGTGGAAATGAAATGAGGTTTAACATCTAACTGTTCTGCTGTGACTGGGCAAATGAAGACAGGCTTACCCTATCTACTATGCTGTGAGGGAAATTTTCCACAGACAGCAGTGTTACAGTCTATTCTTATATCAAATTCCTACTCCCAAGTGATCTTTTATGTGCACGCTAATGTGTATTATATATATCTGAATGACTAGACAGCTGTACTTGTCAGGCCCTTCGTCCCGAATCACTAACAAAGGGAAGCCACGCTGGAAAATCCTAATAAACAGTAAGAACTGATGATCTCCAGGCTTGTGAGCTGGCGTCTTACTCACTTAGTCACTGTGGCTCCTGCACGCTAAGTGAAGTGAAGGATTTCTTTGATTTACGTCATAATGAAGTTTAGAATATATATGATTCTAAGCTCGAATCTATTTGATGTTGTCTTTTCTTTAAATTTCAAAAAGCATTCACTTATTTTAAAAAATCAATGTTAATTAATCTACACTACTTCCATTTGTCACTAAATCAAAAAGCTCAATATTCCTTTAATCAAAAAAATTATTTTTTTCATTGCATCATCACATTCATACATTTGGAACAAATAGTTTCTGGCACTACTAGCAGGAATTGACCAGATTTACAGAAACCAGAAAGAACTAGATAACACCCTACTGTATCAATTTGTATGGTGTGTATATATATATATATATACCCACACATCTGTTTCTTTGTATCTATCATGTTTTGAGAAATATAAATTCTATTTCTCCATAGGTGTGTCCTGTCCAACATCATGGGTTTTCTCCTGGTCCTCCAGTTTCCACCCACTGCTAAAGAACCCTACGCATTGATATAAATGGAACCATAGATTAGTCCCAAAATGACGAAGTTTGCATTGAGTGGACGTTAAACCTCATTTCTCTGTCTCTTTGAAGGTGGGACCAATTGCTTTTTTGGGGGATCATAAATTCTGATTAATTCAAGACATTCTCACACAAGAGATTTAGGTTCTAAAGTATGATGAACACCTGAATTTGATACTAATATTCCCAAATGGACTAATCCACAAAATGTGCAAGAACAATAACCTCAAATGACTAGACATGTTTGATTTCGGTACAAAAACAAAGGTAAGATTTTTAAATTCAGGTAAGTATTTACAAATGTAAGAAGATAATATGAAAATAGCTGAAGGTGCATCAAGATTCATTATTAGAGATTTTATTGGTAAAGTATACTTTCTTTACTAAAAAAAATTATTCTACTTCATATCAACATTCCAGCACTCATCCCCATTTTCTCCTCGATAAATTCCCCGTAAATAAATTTCTCTAATAAATATCTGTAATATTATCAACATATAAAGTGGAGTGTTTAATATGTAAATTTATACAATCTCAGTTTTAATTTCAATCCTGTATCATATAAGCTTTTTGAGATTCTACAGTCACACCTCATTTTCCACCTATTTAAATCTTCCAGAAATAAATATCTGTAATATTATTAACATTGAAAGTGGGGTGTTTATTATGTAAATTTAAACAATCAGAGATTTAATTAAATACTGTATCAAGTAACGATACCTCATTAGCATATTTAGATTAACATATATTTGATTACCTTTTCAAATATAAACTGTCAACAAGCAGCAGACAGATCAAATTTGTTTATCAACAAGTTAGACTGTACTGACTATAGATATAGATAATATGTTGATCACAGTTGTACCAGTTTGTATCGCTGCTGTTGTTGTTTGTTCTTGATGGTTTTTTTTGTTTCTTTTACAGTATTCATCCAATCTTGTGGGTTTTCTCCTGTTCCTTCGGTTTCCTTCAACTGCTAAAGACCCCCTTACGCAAGCGAATTATTAAAATAAAATTGAACTATGTGATAGTCCCGAAATGACCTAAATTGAGTCCAGTGGACATTAAACCCTCTCTCTCTCTCCTCTCCCTCTTCTCTCTCTCTCTCTTATAATATCTTCTTGCAATAGAACAGTGTTTCTTAATAGGGCTTTTGGGTTGGTTTTTTTTTTTTCTTAAAAAATGTTAAAATGGAGTTTTAAGCTAAATCCTGCCAAACAATCATACATTCGGAACTTTGCTTAGAATAAGGTAATTTGAATGAGATTTTCAATATATCCATTTTGTATTATCTTCTATTATAACAAGAACGGTCAGCTCTTTATCTAAATCTTACATAATGCATCTTTAAACAGACAGCTAATTTGAACACCATTTCACTTGTCCAAGTAATAATAACATCCATTATTTATTTTAATTTACGGCATCAAGCATTCTTTCGACATGAACTGATAAGTCAAGGAGGTCATGACCTTAAGGTCAACTACACCTGGAGGGGTCAGCGTATATAACAATGTTATTATTACATATTACATGAAACACTTACTCTGACCTATAACTATGTCCGAGCATGACGTTGATGAGGCCAACATAAATAATACTTGGTTTACCATTACCCAACTGACCCTATGTTTAATCGCCAACCTTAATAACTCAGTCATGGCATGATTTACTTTAGACAGATGTCAACATTTAAATATAAATTATTTTCAAGAACCTTGCCCAGTAATTCAGCTAGAAATGCTACGCCAAAGATAATACAAACTCCACAAAAAAAAGTCATAAAAGAAAACCACAAGGATTTCCTGACCAACCGACAAAGTTACCGTAAACACAGTATTTATTTTGTCTTGACCTGATCACAGGTGTAATTTACGATACCTGAGTTATGAAATGTACACCTGTGTTGTGTTTACTATCTCAATACAGGTGATAGGTATATGAAATATTTATAAATCTTAATATGATTTATATACACTCATTGTAATTTATATCCTTCAAATATTAGGTCTAGGGTTCAGAGGTCACCATTTTAAACATTCATTTACACTTTAATTTTTACTTTTACTTTAGTATCAATTTTCTTCCAAAAATATTTATCTATTCAAGATGTATTTTATATGTTGAGATTACGTGTGCTTGAAATGTCCTGGCGCCAGGTCCACTAACCAGGAGTTTTCTCGCAATTTTCTTATTTGGTCTTTCCTCACAGAGGTGTAGGACGGACAGTTTAGAAAGACAAAGTATATAGTCCTTATGATGAGACAAAAAAAGAGCAAGATCCTGTATACACCTCTGCGGGTGGAATTCAAACAAGAATAGGCGGACATGTCGCTGTCCAGGCAAAGGAAAAGTGACTGGTTATTAGGATGGGATGAAAAACAAAAGTTATTTGTGTATTGCAGTATGTTAAAAGATCTACAAACAGTTGTAAAACAAGCTAAGAGTAAGCTGTATTGTAGCTGTCCAGGCAAAATTCTACTCACATCATGCAGCATATATAGCTTATGTTCCTTTACATTAGGAGTCCTGATAGCTAAGTACGTAAGACGCTGGCTCGATCCCGTGTTGGCCAAGAAAGTTCATCAGGATTTTCCATCTAATTTCCCCTTGTCGGTGATGCAGGACGAACGACCTGATAAGGACAGTTGTTATGTCTTCGGATGCGACGAAAAACCGAGGTCTCGTGAATACATTGGTATGCATGTAAAAGATCCCTCGGCAGTTAGAATTCGATATTAGAGTAGGCCCCAGCGCCACTGTCCGGACATTTTACATTGGCCCAGTTGGTGCAAAAGAGTGAGACGTCAAGCTCCAGTTCGTTTTATTTTAAATGATAGCATATTTTTTATCAATAAATGTCAGTAAGATAGCAGGCAGGTGATTTATAACCTGCAGACAATCTTTAACATAAAACCTATTCTCTATAGAGATGAAAAATTGTCAGATTATGAAGCATCTGTGTATAGTATGTTATGTTATGTTATAAACTAACGCCTCCAGAAACACAACCATTTAAAATACCAGAAACAAACTGCTATACTAACTGATTAATAACCAGAAATTGTTTAAAGATACCTTCCCCACAAGGTTAATTACATGTAGGTCATCTAGTGAAATTGTTTAAAGATACGTTCCCTACAACATTAATTACACGTAAGTCATCGAGTGCAACTTATTTTAAACTAAAAACATGAATTTATTATTACCCAGACAATCAAATGAAATGAAATTAAGGGGTTAATGATGCTTTTCTGTACCATGTGTGAAGAAGGGCATAAGTCATGCGCCTGACAAGGACAGCTGTCTAGTTGTTTGGATGGTACGAAAAACTTAGGTCTCATATAAACATTGGCGTGCACCAAAAAGATTTTTTGCAGTTGGAATTCGACTAGAGATAGAGAGAGAAAAATGGGGTTTAACGTCCACTCGACACAACCTAGGTCATTTCGGGACTAACATGTGGTTTTTAATTTTATTTCAATTATTCGCTTGCGCGTAGGGGTATTTAGCAGCGGGAGGAAACCAGAGTGCCCGAAAGAAACCCACGAGGTTGAGAGGGCGCCCCTATCTCCATCCCACATACGCTCACATCAGGGATCGAAACCACAGCTGCTAGCCAGAGGTGACCGGCCAGCTAGAGGTCGAAGCGCGGCACTCTAGACCACTAGGCCATCCCAACCCTCCGATATAAGACTAGGCTGCAGTGCCACTGTCCGGGCAAAATTTCCTTCATAGCATACTGTATGGCGTATGCCTGTCTTCATTAGCCCACTTTGGAGCAGAACAGTAGGACCATTTCATTTCATTTCATATGCCATGCCGTGTGCTTTGCAGGATGTTTCCGTATACACAAATTCCAATGGCCAAGGGATCTTTAAAATCCATGCACAGATGTACACAGGATCTTGTTTTTTGTTGCTTATATATTCTCCTATATAATTTCAATAGTTTGAAGCTATAATATAAAATTTTCAACTCTTCCTACATCAATAAGAAATCATGCATTAGAGACTTACACAATAGTCAGCTCTTTAGCGATTAAATTGCTATATATTCCATATTCATAACAGTCAAGTTAAGAACAATTATGCATCAATGAACATTGAAATTTAGGAGAGATGCAGAAGAAAATGGAGACCGTTATTGATTTCCAAGTCTGCATTTTTCTACCAATTTTCTAAACAGCATGGCAACAAATCAATTTTGTCATGGTGGCCGATTTCCTCAAGACACTCATTTGAATATTTAGTTATTAAAAAAAACCCAACAGAACAGAAATAGTAGTTGGTGAACTCCACACTTTCACATTAAGAGGTCTAAATGCACAGATGAGTAATAAATCATTATTTACTGTTCTTAAAGCTTTTTCATACCCATCAGAGAGAAAGAGAGAGAGAGATGGAGTTGAATGTCTACTTAACACAAACTAGAGGTCATTTCAGGACTAACATATGGTTCAATTTTATTTCAATAATTCACTTGCACATAGGGGTCTTTAGCAGTGGGAGAAAACTGGAGAACCCAGAGAAAACCCACAAAGTTCCTCTCTTTCTCCATGCCACTTGACTCAATGATTGAGTTTATAATCTTAAGACCCTGGACATGGACACCATTTATTCTATCCATCAGTTTCAAGTTTCCACCAACATTCTCGATGGTCTTCAATGGCCATAAATAGTTAAAGGATTGAAAGAAAAGTTTTCTATCTGATTGAATATCAATATTTGGCTAGACATTAGAATCTGTTTACGGTTCTTACATTAAACTATAGGATTGTTCCGCGTTTTTGTGTTTGAAAAAAATTGTCAAAACTGATTCTGAAATTGCTCCTATTTTTCTCTTGATATTTGGAAATATCTGGATGGATACACAATCAATAGAAATAGTTTGTGTAGTTATGACATAAGCTGGAGTCAGTGCTATTTTTTATGCGTTATTGAAACCATTAGGTAATTTTACGAGCGTAAATCGGCATAGTTTATTTTCAATTAACATGCAAGACTACAACGTGACAACAGTTTTGCAGCCTTGTAAAGATTTTACGATCTGTGTGCTCATCACTCTTTGCAATCTTCAAACAGGTCAATAACTGTAGTAAAGACAGACAACATGTTCATTCAATTCAAGGAAGAAAGTCAAAGATTACACTGAGATCGGCTAATTTACAGATAACATATGCTTGTTGAAGTAGACCTTACACAAAGTGTGTTTTATTTTTTTATTGATAGTGGGTGTACGACTATAAACCAACATTGAACCTGTGAAACAACTTTGTTTTTTTAACAGCAATAGTCAATATTTCTTTAATCCATGAGACCCAGTATAATGAACATTACTTGCTGTAACCACTACAGATCAACACATGCACTTTAGATCATAAGGTCTGTCATTGAGTTAAACTTGTATATGAGAATGAAGGATTAGGTTCAATTAAGAGAGAGAGAGAGGGGGGGAGAGAGAGAGAGATAGATTAAGGTCAATTGCGAGCGAGAGAGAGAGAGATATGATAGGCGCAGGTCTTGGTGCCACTGCCCGTGCAAAATGTTCCTCATAGCACACTGTATGGTTTATGTCCGTCTTCATTAGCCCAGTCGGAGCCTAACAGTCGGGACGTTAAACCCCATTTCATTTCAATGAACGCCTCATCGTAAGCTAGCAAATAATGGGATATTTATTACAATAGTTCGTTAGTTTATCTAACCTTCTTAAGATCGAAATTTTCAGACAGATTCTATCCTTGGCACATGTGTAATTGTTTACCTTTCTAAAGATGTATGCTAGACCTTTCTACAAATGCTTTTGTTGAAGGTTGTGTCCATAACAATTAGCTTACCACCTATCAATATTTCCTGCGGCCGCCACCATGCAATATCTATTGATGGTATTATTTTGGAAGATAATCGGCAATTCCTTGATAGGTCTGGGAAAGAGTCAGATATTTCCCATTAGACATCGAAATATACTTGTAGAATAATGCTTTCTAGTTAACCCTTTAGCACACAAACTGCCCTACATAGGGATCATTATACCACCCCATCACATACACATGTACATACCAGTGACTCTCCAATGAACTAGCAAAACGTCTTATAATACAAAAAGTTACTCACATATCTCAGGGACTTTTGAGGCGATGTAAGGAACAGCAGTTTTGGACAGTCATGGTCCCCTACCCCCCGCCCCCCATATATTTCCATATCTAATTTTCAATAAATTCAAATACCGAGTGCTGAAGGCTTGGGTTAAAGATTTTTAAGTCGAGAATTTGCGAACATGTCAGCAATTTATCATTTTAGAAATATAGAAATACTTGTAAACGAAGGTAAATTACTTGATGACCTCGACTTACACTCATGTTTTTCACATTTCAGATAACTGTGAAATAAAACCAATCATGTTACAGATAACATTTAACACAGTCAATCTCTCAACAGAAAACAAAATAGCCATTGCATTTATTTTCAAAATTAAGCTGAATTATCGAAAGTAAATTGTGCAATAATCGAGCTGATGATTAGAAAAGTTATAATTCAGTTTCACACTGCTGATTTGAGCAATTGAAAGTAGCAGGCATGTTTTATCGTTCTGTTTTCATCAGATCCTATTTAGATGTGTAATTTGCCCAGCTTGTCATTTTATAAAATGGATATGAAGGTTAGAAATGGGGGAAAAATTAGCCTTTATGCTTGTCATTTTCTTCTCAGCTGTCAATCTCTTATATATTATATTGTAAATGAAATCTATTGATATTGAATAAATACATTATGTCAAAATTCGGGGCTAATGGAGACGGACATACGTCATGTAGTGTGCTATGATCCATATTTTACCTGGACAGCAATTGAATTCCAACTATTAAGAGTTCTTTTACGTGGGGCCACATGAGACCTATGTTTTTTGGCTGATCATAAGGAAATAAGGAATATAGACTTATCCTGGTTTAGACAGACAACCTGCAGTTCTGGGAACTAAGCAAACTTTCTCTTAACCTTCTGGCTATTGAGTCAGTGTACAATGCTCAAAACGAAATGTCGTAAAGAAAAAGCAAACAAATAATCATTCAGCCACCATATATTTTCCAATATCAAAAGGAAAAACAAACTGGCCATCTAATTGATCGACAAACTAATAGCACCACTTTAACTATAATTTAATACATATGTTAGATTTGAATCATAATTTTGTATAAGGAAACAAACAAGAATGAAAAAAAAAACAGAAATTAAGAAAAGCACTCAAGTTTATCAGAAAGATAACACCATTTATTATAATTACAATTTTGGCTGGACTACCTGGTTTTTATGGCATGTGACTGGTTCCGAGTGCCTATCAGATTAGTGATATTGACAGAATGTATATAATAAGTCACAAACAACTAAAACCATCTGACAACCCTTCATCAAGGTATTTCATTGTATATAATCATACCATGACTGCATTACTCGTGTTTGAGAAAGATGATAGCGAGAGAGAGAAATGGGGTTTAACATCCACTCAACACAAACTAGGTCTATTCGGGACTAACATATGGTTCAATTTTATTTCAATAATTTGCATGCGCGTAGGGGTCTTTAGCAGTGGGAGGAAACCAGAGGAAGCCCACGAGGTTGAGAAGGCCCCCCTACCTACATGCCGCATACGCTCACACCTGGGATCGAAACCACAGCCGTAAGCCAGAGGTGACCGGCCAGCTAGAGGTCGAGGCGCGGCACTCTAGACCACTAGGCCATCCCAACCCCCAGCGTTGGAGGAAACATACCATGACTGTGTTAGTGATGTTGGAGGAAGATGATAGCAATTTCTTCTTATCAAAATAGGCACATTTTCAAATTTGATTAACAAATAAAATTCTTGATAAGAAAAATGATATGAAATGGAGTTTATTGTCCTACTATTCTCAGTCAATGTTTTTTAAGGCGAGTGATCGCTCTCGAGCGCCTACAGCTAACCTGAATGTTGATCGAGAGGGATTTTTTTCCCCTCCCCTTAAAATTGAAAATCACTCTACTTTACAAAGTCATTGGGGGTTTATTAACATTTATCTACCAATCACTCTCCTTAATATCAGATCACTCTCCTTAATTTCTAAATCACTCTCCTTAATTTCTAAAGCATCCCTTTTATCGAAACTGAGAGAACCTTTTAGGAGAGCCATTTTTTCAATTTGTTGATTAAGGGAAGCTTTTTTTGGCTCTCCTCTGAAATACAAAAAACGACTGTATTCTGCCCCTACTAGACTAATGAAGATGGGTTCTTGATAAGGACCAACAGAGACGACTAGATAATAAAGTTACTGCGAAACCACCCATATTTAGACATTATAATAGTAGGGACTGCACTAGAAAAAAAGGGCGCCACAGTGATTAAGTGTGTAAGATGCTGGCTCTCTAGCCTGGAGGTTGCAGTGCATGTAATATATCTCTTAGCAAAGGGATATGGATATGAGTAAGCCATAGCGCCGCTGTCCACGCAGAACCAAATAGACAAACCTGAGGACAGGACACAAACTACACTTACATTGTAAGCAATAGAGAGAGTAAGAAATTAAGTTTAACACCCAATTGATACGAACATATGGTTCAATGATTTGGTTGCGCATAGGGGTCATTAGCAGTGGTAGAAAACCAGAGGACCACTTGACTCAATGACAGAACTTATGAGCTAAAGCACATGTGTCAATCCATTATGGCCGCCCCCTCCACTAATTACAATAGAAAATGTAGTAAAACTTTAAAGTTGTAGAGATGAGTATCACAAGTATTGCAAGATTTATTTCTGGTTTTGAACTTTGATGGTGGGAATGTCTTCACATGAACTGTACATGTATTTTCTATTGTTATTGTCCTCTGTTCTTAAATTATCCTTGTACACCTTGTTGATTATCAGTAAAACCCATTAGACAACTCAAATAAAGCCTGTATTGTGATTCACACGATATGTATGTTATAAAGGTTATCATAATGAAATTAATTAATTCACCTGGGTGGTAAAATCGTGTCACAAATTATAATACAGACATGTTTTATTTTCCTTTTATTATCATAATTATGAAATGAAATGAAATGAAATGGAGTTTAATGTCCTCCTCTTGTGCACATAACGTGGGCTAATGGAAAACGGGCATATACCATACAGTGTGCTGAGGGAAATTTTGCCCAGGCAGCGGCACTACAGCCTAATCTTATATCGAATTCCAACTGACAAGGGATCTTTTACATGCACGCCAATGTATACAGGGGACCTTGGTTTTTCGTACCATCCGAATGCCTAGACAGCTGTCGTCAGGCCCTCCGTTCTGCATCACGGACAAGAGGAAACCACGCCGGAAAATCGAGATGAACTTTTTCGGCCAATCAAGTGATCCCCATCATAATTATGTAAGGCTATCATTTCTTCCTTTAATTAATGAGAACAATGGCCTTGCATCTAATACCTCCAGCCAGAGTATTTCAATTTCAATGTGTGAAGGAATTTGCTTAAAATATAAACAATTTACCATGCGAAAAATATGTAATTCTGAGATCCTGGTGCTATGAAACAGGATGAAGCAATTAACGTTTACAAACATCAACTACACTTGAAATACATTTAAATGAAAAAAACAAAATAAAACAAATAATCATATACACTCTATGTCCCACGCGAAATGAAAAGTCGAACGGTTAGTGTGCGTGCGTTGTATAATAAGGTCTGTCATGAGTCAACTAGCATGGTTTTAATTCCCTGGTTGTACGTGACAAAGTGAAGGGTCATCTGTCCAACCTTGTGGGTTTTCTCCAGGTCTTCCCATTGCTAAAGACCCAAACGTGTAAGCAAATTATTGAAATAAAATTGAACAATATATTAGTCCCAAAATCACCTGGTTTGTGTTGATTGGATGTTAAACCCCATTTCCCTCTCTCTCCAAGGGTCATAAATCATTTTAAAGTCTCTGGTAGTTGCCTGTGTGGTTATTACATATTGGGCATTAAACTCTCCTTTCTGAAAATCTGCCAAATGTACTGAGTGTGTTTTTATTCATTTATTCCACCCAAAACCAGTTACCTGCTGTATTCAGCTACTTACCTCAGATATTCAATAAAACTAGCCAAACAATTATCATTTGGCATTGGAACCATGTATACAATCTCTTGTTATCAAATTTATATTTAAATAGTCGATGCCAGCCACTCGGGAAATTTGGCTACAACATCAGCATTACCCATACTAATTATAACATTAACTTCTGCCTCCTGTTGCCATTAATACATTAATACAAAAATTTTATATTTTTTTACCAGCACTAAATCCTGAGTGATTTTCTTAATTCCTTATTACATTATACAAAAGAGAAGCTCTGCATCATTTTACTTTTCAGATGTTGAAACAGTATTAAAAACTTTTTTTCTGTCAAAAACTTTCCAAAGTCTCTCTCTGACCAATTCCTACCCCAGTAATTGTTTTTATTTTATTTAATGTGCACACCGATGTGTATATGAGACATTGGATTTTTGTCTCATCCAAATAACTAGACAGCCATCTTTGTCAGCACCTCAGTCCTGCACTACTGACAACGGAAAACCACGTCAGAAAATCTTGATGAACTTTCTCGGCCAATGCAGGGATCGTCGAACTTCAAATATACGATAAGATCTGATGGGATCACTATAATTACTCCACGATTTCTGTTTTTCATTCACAGCATGAATCGTGATACAGGGAACCTATCATAAATCAGGTGACAGAATAGAATTTGATTTGAAACACAGCGATTACAAAACAATAGACGCTAAGATTTCACAGAATGTCAATGTAACTTGTGGTATACATGTACACATATGTCAAACTGAACTAGAAATATTAGTTGTACGTATAGATGTAATATTCACGGCTCGTTGAGTCAATTTAACAAGAATAACTAGACCTGAAAAAAAGTAATCAACTTATTTTTACCCACTGAATCCCTATACCAATAAACTAATTCACAAACAGAGAGAGGATTTACAGATTGGATAGAACTGGGGCAATATTTTGATCAGGATGTCATTCAAGAACCATTAACTACAACAAGAGGAGTCTTGTCAATCTAACTATAAGACATCAGGAAATCGCAGCAGTGTGAGCTACATGTTTTAGCCAACGGTGTGTCACCAATGGAGAGATAAATGTGGTTTAACTTCCACATCGGAACAAACTTCTACTCGAAACAAACTAATTTATTCACGGATTAATTTCATTTCAATAATTTGCTTTCGCGTAGGGGTCTTTAGTAGTTGGAGGTAATCGGGGGACCCAGAGAAAACCCACAAAGTTGGACAGGCAACCCCACTCCTTGTCACATACAAATGAGATATTGAAACCATGGCTGTTGACTCATGGACAGACATTTAGATACAACCTGCATGCGCTAACCATTCGGCCATCCAACCCGTCTGTCTGCATCAATGGGAAATCCTCAGGCCATAATGATAATATGTATGCTTAATTCATTAATCAACATATATTATTTGTTTCTTAGAAATAGTAGAAAGACAGAGAGCCCAAGGAAAACCTAATATTATAGGGAGCATAATACACATGATAGACCTTTTCTTGATTCAGCAAAGTAACACTCTCAACAATATAAACTGCTACTTTCTAAAAATTACAAATTTTAGTTGTAACAAGAAACCCTTCAACTGAAAGTGAAATATTAAATTAATAAACCATGAGAGATGTTTCTGTTTATCAAAATTCAACTCATGAATACCTTTAAAAGCAATAATAATACACAGGTGCTAACTATGAGGTGTAGTGTAGCTTTATAATTCTCTATCAGAGATACTTCTCTATAAACTTTCTTGTCTATCATTTACTTCAAGAAACTCACACCTAAATGTTTACATATCTTGTTTACATGAGCCGGAGGTGCTCGTCACTATAACCATGTATTGTAATATGGCATGGTGCCCTCCCGTAAAAAATACATTCTTTTCTAACACCAGCAATTCAACTTTCATCTTATAAGCTAAAATTATGTACTTCGCTGATAGACTTCTCTCTCTATCTGAGTCTTGGTTTATTCTATATTTAGCAGTATTACTACTATTGGCACTGAAGTCTGTTCTCTTAACCACATCTGGAGGGATGAGATGAGTTAGCCAATTCATGACGTCAACAATATGACGTAAGTCAAAGAATGGTGTTTACTACAGAATAAATTTTAGTTGTAGACTTGCCATATATGGCTTCTCACCAATTATTTTCACGTGCTGAGTGATGCATTTAATAACCGAGATAAATACATGTACTTGTTTAGACAGAATACAACAGATTACACCTGGGCATACCTTGTAAGGCATGTATGGATGTATGGTAAGCTAAGTGGGCATTTTTAGGATTGAGCACACTTGATACATTATTAATGTAATTATATTCTAACTTATGTGGGGGTGTTTAATGTGATTATGTACATAAGTATTTTAACCATTGAGTTGAAAACGGAATTCATACAATAACAAAAATAGAAAGAAATGACTCATTTCAAGTTTAATTTTGCATGTTCAAAAAGTAGTATTCCTGCATCTTGCACGAGATTAATTTCAATAAATTAACAAATAAAAAATTATATCATTTCAAATACTTCTCTCACACAAACTGAATTGAAAGAAGATGACTATAGGTAATCAACATCCAGAGATCTTGCACTTATATTGGAAGGTACAGGGATATGTGCTCCATTTCAGCGTCCATTCAATACAAACTAGGTCATTTTGGAACTAACATATGGTTGAATTTTATTTCAATAATTTGTTTCAACTTAGGGGTTTTCAACATCTGAAGGAAGCCAGAGGAAACAGAGACCCACAAGGTTCATGAGGCACACATACAATCCGGGAATCAAAACCATGCCACTTGCCTCAATGACAGACCTTATGATGTAACCATTCAGCCCCCTCCCCCCACCAATCCCCGCAATACATCAGATTAACCCAGTTTAGAACTTTATTTTAAACCAATCAAAGCATTTCTTGAACAGTTAGTGTCTGATGAATATTTCAAAGGCACGTTATTCCCTTGTTATCAGATGTGATTTTAATCATTTAATCATTTGGGGGATGAGGTGGGGGGGTGGCTATGAAAATAAACATTATTATCATCATTATTGATACAGTAGGAAAGTGTGGATGACATTTACATGAAGCAATATTAAATCTGTTTACTTTTTCTTTTCAATGACATTTTGGTTTTTGGTTACAATGAATTTTCTATTGTCTGAAACAGAATCAAGGCACTTTTTTTTCAACTATCACTTTTTTTTCGCCAGGGGGTAGCAGATAATTGAAATTTAATGTTTTTCAGCTAAAACTTATTAAGACGCACAGTGATTTTCAATCTTGGAGACCTTGACCTTTCTGATTTAAAATACAGACAGGAGTAAATGGACTTGTTCTTATTTTCATATACAGATTTTCTACAAATGCCTTAAGACTATGATTATGACAACCTTGAGAAGGAGAAGCATTTAGCTTAAAGGAAAAATTTTTATGACTGACTGTTGGTCTTTCATATTAATTCAACGACAAGTAGACAGCTTATTTACTTCTGGATTCATGCAGTGAAATACAGAACCTTAATCCATAAAATGACTACTGTTCCATTAAGTCTTTCCATTTCTTATCACTTAAGCCAAGTGTTCTTGGTATTGTGAAAAGATCATAGTATTTACATGGTAGACTTCAATGTGATATATATTGTATAGGTAGAGTACTAACATTGTTCACACCTGTCTTAGGTAAATCATAAAGTAATGGTCATTTTTACTTATTAGTCATTGAATGTGAAGTTCTAAAAAATTACGCCTTTCTACTTGAATAATATTTCCTGGGAAAATCCTTACATGAATAAATAAACATGGTTACTTTCTCCTGTCACCGTGTTTCATGATTAATTTCAACATACATTGGCTGAAAAGAGGCCTCATATTGACCTTAGTGCAAAGCTCTTCATAATGAATGTCATGTTATTTTTTTACAATTGTAAATAATATTTCTTCTATTTTTTTTATCATATGGATAATCTTTTATATACTATCCAATGATTCTGATGGTGTGATGCAGCAGTTCCTGGATTTCTAAAGCGAAGCTTATACAATTGGGTCTCAAATAGAGAGAGAGAGAAATGGGGTTTAAAGTCCACTCGAGAGAAACTAGATGATTTTGGGACTAACTGGTTGAATTTTCATTTCAATAATTTGTTTCCGAGTCGGGGGTCTTTAGCAAGAGTAAACCAAATTATGAGAAACTTGAGACATTTCTACATACACTGGGGCCACACTGTGAGGTGGGTGTCAGTATAATAGTGGCGAAAACAAAAGGCTCCCAAGCAGCACCCTTGCAAATGCTTTCAATACAATACGGGCATAGGTGCAAGACTGTAGTTCCCAAGACATCAGTGTTGCTGTGATCTCCTAGGTTTGAATATTTCTGTACAGAAATTATACCTGAATTGTAACATGCTTAAGGGTGAATCTTGCGTTTTGATTGGTTAATTAGACACTGTTTATTGGACAATAACACCCCTCTGATTTAGAAAGATCACTGCGTATTAATATTATGCGTACTACTTAAATGGCGATAACCACAATGGAGACAATCAATTTTGATCTTGGTACATGAGATGAAATACTTGGAGATATGTCCGAACATGAACTTAAAACACCAACCCCCTTGGCAGGTATCAGCTACAAACAACAAAATATACAATAATCTAATACAAAAAAACACATTTTGGTTTAAAAAATACTTTTAAAAAAATGAAGTGAGAATTTTTTTTTGTGTCTATACTCATACTGCTACTATAGCAACCAAACGATAAACGAGCCAAATCTAACGAGAGCAGCCTGTTATCCTGTTACGTCATGGCGTCTCATTACGTCAAAATTGATTTCTTTGATTTTTACGTCATTAAAACCGATTTGCAGTTTGACGAATTTTAAAGTTTACACAATAAAATAAGTCCTTTTAAAATCGAGAAAAATAGCATGTTACAATGTCGATAAACACCTCCTGTTTCGCATTTAGAGGGGTGTTATTGTCCAATAGACATGTCCTGAGATTTTACATTAGAACCCGCGACGCTAACGCGTCTTGGGTCCTAATGATCTCAGGACATGTCTATTGGACAATAACACCCCTCTAAATGCGAAACAGGAGGTGTTTATCTCCTAAATATTAATAAATTACATAAAAAAAAAATGACTTACCTCAGTTAAAGCATGTAGTTGGCCTTCGTGAACACACACACCCATAAACCTAGAAAAATAATGAAAAAAAAAACACAAATGAAATTACATTAGATATTACACCATACATGTACTAATAATGATGAAAATCTTGTTCAGGCATTTTTGTTGATTGAGATATGAACTAGAACCAAATTCAAAATTGGTTGAGTGTGGATCAATTTGGCCAACATTTTCAGTTAATTCCCTTTACATTATCTAGTTTTTAACTACTGATTGAAAGTTTCAGCAAATTCCCTTTACATTATCTAGTTTTTAACTATTTTAGTGAGAACTGCCAGCTCTTTATCTAATGTCCCATGATGCCCCTTTAAGTTTGTAACAGAAGCTTGGAGCATAACAAATCCTGGCAAGGCCATTTTTTGCATCAAGAGAATTGTTACTCTTTGAGAAGGTATTACTTTGACCAATATTCACCTTATTAAGAAAATAAATCTGATTCCATGCAAGACAGAATGCCAGTGATTCAAAAGACGAGAGAGTGGGGTTTAATGCTAATCAACATAAACTAGGTCATTTTGAGACTAACATATGGTTTAATTTTATTTCAATAATTCAGTAGCATATGTAGGGGTCTTTAGCCGTGGGAAGAATTCAGAGAAAAACCTATGTTCTGAACGGATTATGTTAATTCATCACTATGTTTATCATTTTACAACAGTCATGACTGGCATATCACTCAAATCGCTGACAAATTCTCTCGGAAAAATCATGACAACGTTTATGACCGAGCAAGTCATCCTGTATTCCTTGTCAGTCAATTAATATTGTTCTGTAAGGATCATGTCCACAATTCATCACTGTGTTTACCATTAGACGACTAAATAGTTGGCCTTATTTCTACAGGCAACCTGCCCAATATATATACCAGACTGTATGGTACATATGATACAAACTATTGATATTTCACACTTATTATAACAATAAATATATCCTAGCTAGAGTGTAGAGACTCATATAAACTAGGTATCATGCTGCATATAGCTATAGAGTGAAGACTCATATAAACTAGGTACCATGCTGTATATATCATAGCTAGAAACACATATAAACTAGGTATCATGCTGTATATATCATGGCTTGAGACTCATATAAACTAGGTATCATGCTGTATATATCATGGCTTGAGACTCATATAAACTAGTTATCATGTTGTTATGCCTTTATTTTGTCTGAACATCTTATTCCAAAAAGTGCTGATAATATTATTTATTCTAAATAAATTCTGCTGATTTAATGTGTGTTCGTAAAATCACAAGGTTGCGATTCCTCGCTTGAATGTGACAAGGAGTAGGGTCGTCTGTCCAACCTGTGGTTTCCTCTCACTGCTCAAGGCCCCAATGTGCAAACGAATGATTGAAATAAAAATGAACCATACGTTTGTCCCAAAATGAACTAGTTTGTGTCAAGTGGATGTTAAACCCCATTGTCTCTCTCTCTCTCTTGATGTGTATAGAAAACAGACCCTTTGATCAACAGAACACCCATCATATCACAAGATAATAAATGAAAATCTCATATGGTTATGTCCTACCATTCCTCTAATATAAATACTCCAAGGTTCAAAAGTGTTTTCACTGTGTTATACAAAATCATTAACACCGTTCACTCTCAGAGGGGCCATTTATTATGATACAAATACAGTGGTGAGGTAGATTAACAGACCATCGGTGGTTGCTTTAATGAAGTATCCCGGTAGGAGCAAAGAGTTGACTGATCAATGATTTAATAGAGATTCATGTTGTCTTCGATTAAAAGACAAGCTGATAGGCCATCACGACAAACAACACTTAGAACATGGGCTTTTGTCAGCCTTCCATCTCTCATTCGAATGTTAAAATCTTTATAACGGACATTAAAGACATTTGAGCACCATTGAGAGTTAAAACATGTCTTCCTGCAACTGGATGCTAACTTCTTGTTCATTTGAAGCCATTGTAATGTTAACTGGCTCCTTCAACACACCGACAGACTAAAAATACCTCATCAAAAGATTCTTTTTTTTTGGAACATTTTCTATATGGATTTACAATAATCTTATTAATACATGCACACGTTCAAGATATATGCCCAATGATCATGCAATATATAAACATGTTTAAGAGCTTCTGGGGTATTTGATTTTCCCTGAAGAAACCTGTAACATTAAACTTCAAAAGTTGTGCTGAATGGTACACAGAAAATACACATAACCACCTGCATAAATGGTCATTTGAAATTTGGCCAATGAAATTTGTGGAAATTAAAAATCCAAAGACAAAATAGTCTAGTTCAGATGCTCTCAGGAACAACATACATTTATTGAATGTCAAGGGATGCAGATATTTACAACAAATAGAATCTTTCGTTTTTGACATCAAAAATCATTATAGTCCAATCAGACATAGTGTTTCTTTTAGTTTTGGCTGAAAAAATATTATATATTCTACTGTTATTGAAAATGTAATTGTTTTTATTGTCTTAATTCATCTATGAATTCAACATTTTCATTTACATCTTAACCCTTTATCACTGGCTACAACTGCAAAAGGGTTAACATACATGACTTTTTCACACCGATCAGATGGTTCTGTATTTTTTGTTGGGGACAATAAAACGAATTGATATCAATAAAATAGGCAGTGATTAACAACATATGTAAATTTAAATATATCAGATGATAAATGTAGTCTGTAGACTTGTAGCCTGTTCACAATAAATTGTGGAAGAGGGATGTGATGTTGAGCAGAATATTTGTTGGTCATCTGAACTTGTGAACCTGTATCTAATCGTTTAAAAGGAAACAATAAACAGGTGTGTGTTGATGATTTATCTAAATGTAATATTGATGTATTAATTAGTATGTATTATTTATACACGTATACTATAGGATAGGTATACAGGGTAAGTATTGAACTCTATAATCAATACTTGTAAATGGAATGTACATTAATGGTAAGTATAAACTTAATGCACAGAGAGAGAGAGAGAGAGAGAGAGAGATGGGGTTTAACATCCACTCAACACAAACTAGGTCATTTCGGGACTATCATATGGTTTAATTTTATTTCAATAATTTGCTTGCGCGTAGGGGTCTTTAGCAGTGGGGGGAAACTGGAGTGCCCGGAGGAAACCCACGAGGTTGATAGGGCGCCCCCTATCTCCATGCCACATACGCTCACACCAGGGCTCAAAACCATGGCCGCAAGCCAGAGGTGACCGGCCAGCTAGAGTTCGAAGCACAGCACTCTAGACCACTAGGCCATCCCAACCCCCCAGAGAAAGAGAGAGAGAGAGGGTGAAAGGGAAAGGTGCATTCCATGGGTTTAACCTTCACTGACACAAACTAGGTCACGTCAGGACAAGCTTATGGTTCAATTTTATTTCAACAATTTACTTGCATGTAGGCCATGTAGGGGGTCTTTAGCAGTGGGAGGAAACCAGATGACTCAGAGAAAACCCACAAGGTTAGACAGAAGACCTTACTCTTTGTCATGTACAATCGAAGAATCGAAACCATGCCACTTGACTCCTGACACATGATGGCACTGGCTTGTTGATATTGTCTGAAGACGATGTTGAATGGTGCTATTTTTGTATATATTGAACAGAATGGAACCATGTAGAGGGAATCAATGTCAAAGTATCTTAGATAACAAGGGATTCAAAATCTCTGATAGTCAATTGTATATTTGTAATATATGCCTTCCTTCATTCACCCAGTCAGAGAGAGAGAGAAATGGGGTTTAACATCCACTCGACACAAACTAATTCGCTTGCATGTAGGGGTCTTTAGCAGTGGGAGGAAACCGGAGTGCCCGGAGGAAACCCACAAGGTTGAGAAGGTGCCCCAAGCTCCATGCCACATATGTTCACACCAGGGATCGAAACCACAGCCGCAAGCCAGAGGTGACCGGCCAGCCAGAGGTGACAGACCAGCCAGAGGTCGAAGCACGGCACTCTAGACCACTAGGCCATTCGCCCCCCACCCAGTCGTAACAGAACAGTAGGATGTTAAAACCCATTTCATTACTCGTAATGTAGAAATCTCAACACTATGGTAACATGTGACACCAACGCATTATTGAACTCACGATCCACATAACAGATCATACACAAGAAACTACCGGCACCAGCTATCTTCATACCAAAAATATGTATTTTGTAAACAAAATCTGTTGATATTTCGAATCCACCGCAACATATCAAACTCAATAACAAGTTCAGAGGAAAGTGGGAATCAGTGTTTCAGAAATACTAACAATAATATACATTGTATCTTGTGCAGAACACTTAAGTTTCAGTACAGAAAGAGAAATTTGGTTAAACATCCATTTGACACTAACTAGGTCAACATATGGTTCAATTTTATTTCAATAATTCACTTGCTCGTAGGAGTCTTTAGCAGTGGGAAGAAAACGATGGACCCGGAGAGAACCCACGATTTTGGACAGGCGACCATACTCCTTGTCATGTACAAATGCAGAAACCATACCAGTTGACTCAATGACATTTCTTATTCAGCACGTACATGTACCTGTTAACCATTCGGCCATTCACCTAAAGTTCTCATGCATATTGAAACTCAATTATTATCTAAACTTTAACACATATTCATGGAAAACAGCTACTGATTTAATTAGGCGACGACGTTTCAAAGAGTATTCTCAACTTTGTTTCTGTTGACAGAATACATGTACTCTTGGTGTTATACATGTAGTCCAAAATGCCAATAAAATAATATCAATTATCATTTCTTTTATCTTTTTCCACTATCCATGACTTCACAAGAATATGTTAGTTTCATAGAGAAATGATGAAGGAAGCATGTAGATTATAGGTAAGGGTTATATTTATTGCTGATAATAACATCTTTTACAGCAGGCAATCTTCCAACCGATACTAACCTTGAACCATTTACTTAAGTGTTAATCTATTGCTGTACTAGTAGATACTGCGATTAGCACATACATGTATAGCGGGTGGGGGTGCTATCATCATTGCTATGTACTTAACTTGTCTCAAAGGCATATAAATTTTAAAACTTAATTGGCATAATCACAAATGCCAGTCAATTACCGTACCACATGTACGTAAAGGCATCATTGTCATTGCTGTCCTCAAATAAAATATCAGAGATGGGAGTCAATTACCAGTATCACATGTAGACTGGAGCTGGGTTTTCAAAATTGTATAAAATGTCAAACTTAATTTTTATAAGTCAGAGATGCCAGTCGATTTAATCTACATTTTAACATGGGTTTTCTTTACAATTAGTTTAGGTTACATAAGACCCCAAAAATCAACAAAATGACAAATTAACATATTATACACAGCAATTCATTTTAACATGGAATGAATGAGAGAACTATAAAATAACGGCAGATATCGGGTCCCATACCGGTGTTGCCCACGAAAGTTCTTCAAGCCTTTCTGGCCTGGTTCCCCCTTCTTGCGACAGTGGACAGAAGCCCTGACAAGGACGGTGCCTAGTCGTTGGGATGGGTTGAAAATATGAGGTCCCGTATACACATTGCCATGCATGTAAAAGAAAAAATGGCAGTTGAAATTGGAAATAATAGTAGGTCAGATTGCGGCTGTCCGTGCAAAATTTCCCTCCTAGCGAATTGTATGGTACACTGTATGGCATATGTTCATCTTCATTAACCCAGTCCGTGCAGAAAGGTAGACTAAAACGTAAAACCTCATTTAATTTCATTTCATATAATACTGATTCACTTCCCTTGAGACAATATAATACATGATCTAAAATCCAGTATGTCCAAATAAGTGTTTGTAAGATTTTCTTCAATTCTCTTCTGTACAGGTCGAGTTTCAGATAAAATGTGAAGACGGAAATAAATTTATTCTGAGTAACGTAAGTCAACAAATTAATTAAAGAAAACTAAATTTAGCCGAAGGTCGATTTCAACATGTGCATGTCAATCATGATTTCGACTTTTAAGGTAAATCCACTCAAAAGCCAAGTGTAAATTGTACTGGAATGAATAACATACTCTACGTGAAAAATATGTACACTTATCTTTTATATTCAAATCACCTTAATTTAACGGCAAGCCTTGTACAAACTAATTTTCACAAATACAAGAATTTGATAAATAATAATATTAACTCTTAGGATGAATATTCTTGCTAATCCTAATTTTCATATATGGGGCATTCCATATCAAGTGTACACAAAATTCATGCGATTTTGACATGACCATCACAGATTTTGATGATTTTTGGTGTGCAAGTTAACCATGGCGAAAAAACGTGATGTGCAAAATTTTAGCGGTGGGGGACCCATGGGGCCCCTTCAGGGGCATCCCCAAATTTGGTCCTTTTCGGCTGACCTTCCAACTTTGAAAGTCCATAACTTCGCCCCTAGTAATCCTAATTACATGAAATTAGTATCAAATTGTTCAGAAATAAGAGATCTTTCCAATGACCCGAAGCACGAACTCGACAGAACAAATCCGGGCAGATGGCGTTTGACCTTGACCTTTGAACCTACACCCCCGAAAAGGGGCAAATTCGATTTGGTCAATTTTTCGTGTGAACATTGCCCCACCTATTAGTTACAAACACACAAAAAATCAAAGTGGGATCTTCATGGGAATAGATTTGGTGGACATCATGTCCATCTAGGGGGTCGCAAAAAGAGACGTCGTTTTATTGGATTCACTGCAAGTTGTTTTGTGCAAGCTGACTTATGTACACTAATTTCACTATGGTAACTTGTTATTATTTGAACTGCTCATATACAGTCATTAAGTTCTCATTTTTTGTTCCCCATGGCTTTGTTTGTGGCATTAATTTCTTTTTTACTCAGGGTATAGGTCCTACCAGTAGCTGTTTTAGGGTTTACCGGAACCAGAATATCCCTGCTGTCTATGATGTACTGATCTTCAATATCGGGGAAGAAGAAATTGTTTGACGGGCCGTTTGGATGAAGGAAATTAACCTTCACTTCTCGTTCACTGGGCAAGGATTCCAGGATGCTCGCCAACCACCATTTACTGTCGTACTGTACGGTGACGTAACCTGCTAGATTCATTTGTAAAGGTGAAGAGTGTTCAGCTGTTACAGACTCCAGACGCGAAGAATTACTTGAGCTAAACTCGCGCACTTCAAGCGTTGTCTTTGATAAAGGTTTGAGTGAATGGAGCTTCTGTGTGCCAGGAATTGTTTTTGCAACTATCGACCTGTCTCTTAATAATTGCGCTTCCAAGACATGATCTTTCTGGGTTGCGTAACCGAATTTCATATTACCCAGATCCCTGTTTGCATATTCAAACAGCTTCATCGGAGATATTATTTGATCCGAATAAGGTCTTCGCAAGCTTTCTCGTGTCGCTTCACGTTTGAGCGTACCACCAACGCCGTCCGATGGGCCTTTGCCGTGCGAAGTGGCAAAAAAGTGCCACTCTGCTTTGATACCATAGTCCTCCTCATGTAGACACAGGTTAAGGAATGATTTGCAATTTTTGTATTGGCCTGCACATCCATCCGAAAAGTAGAAAATTTTGTGGATCAGAGGAAACTCAGATTTCAGGTGTTCAATGACCATTTTCTGAAATAAATGCACGGCCACGAAGTCATGGGTGTTGCATTCAGAAATTACAGTAAATGATCCGTGTTTTAGTTCGCCATTGGACCTCCAGTAGAAAACCCACGGATGTATCGTGCATTGGGAGTTATTCCAATGGAAGCCTTGTGCAGCATCTTGTATGACAAAGGAATAATTCTCTGAGAAGTCCCCAATCACAGCAAATTCCCCCTCAACTAACTTGTCCTTTACGTCTTTTAGAAACTCTGATTGTGCCTTTGCAACGAAGTCATGTCGTGTCAGGACGGTAGCTTTCTGCACAAATTTTCCCAAAAATTCTTCAGTTGACAAGACCATGGTGCTGAGCTCGGAGCGGTCTGTACTGGTCCACTGCTGGAACTGAACTTCGTCCATGCCTTCTAACTCGTACAATTCCCCGAGCTCATTCTCGAATGCATCTACCGAAGGACAGCTTGAACAAGTCCGGAAATAGCACGATGGTTGTGCAGGATTGCACACTATCATTGCGATAACGTCGTGATAAGTCTCGATCCCAGTTACCTCTTTCATTTTTGAACCTATTATCATCAATTTAACATTCTGGTGGAATGTGCACACGCAAACGCTATGTGTTCCACTGGAACCCGCCAAAACGCACTCCTGTGGGCGCATTGTTGCAAATTTAGAAAATCCAACTTTTGTGGTAGGATGGTCTTCTCGGAATTTTTGATATGCTTCTCTCAGGTTGCTCAGGACAAGTCGTTTCTGTTTTCTTTCTTTCCCCGTCGTTGTTTTTACTGAGACAAAGTCCTTTTGTCCCGGCATTACCCTGCTTATTTGGTCGCTGTAGTAAAATTTTTCAACCAGTGCTTCCACTTCCGCTGGCAAAGTTCTGCCAAGCTTAGGATTGGGTGTTGCTAGCATGCCCTTTTCTTCGAGTAACTTTCTGGCCTGAACAGCCATTCTTTGCGAACATTCGAATTCCTGCATCATGGATCTTATAGTCATATGTCCACAGAATAGTGTCAATATTTGAAGTTGCTCAGTTCGAGACGAAACACGATATTTCTCTTTTATTCCTTTGATCACATCAGGCATGCAATTATCCTGACATTTTGGTGGGGCATCAGATTCACCCTCTCTACTTGGACCGGCGACTAAACTCAATTTCTTTTTCACAGAATCAGCAACTTTGGCCCGCTTTGAACTTAAGTATTCCTGCGATCTTTCAGCCTTACGTTTGTCAAAGGGACTTTCACCAATTATCGAAAGTGATCGATTCAAAACTTCAACTTCTACAGTCTTATCAAAAACTTCCTCATTCGAACTCAAAGAGGTTCCATGCCTTTCTTTGGGAAAAGGTTGTGCAAAATGTGCGTCCTCTGACGATGATGGCGATGATATATGCATTTCCATACCCTCTGGCTGCTTTGTTGACAGTGTTTTTCTGCACCCCGTACAAAGTTTTTGACCTGCCTTTAACACTGAGGGAAATTTGATCAAAAAAGATTCTGAAACAGGTCGCAGATCTTTTTTCTGATGAACAACATGCGTATTGAAGGGATTTGCACAATATTTATGCCGCTTTTTTTCGTCGTGAGATGCCATTATTTTACTCCAGTTCCTTCTAAGACAAATCGAAATATAAATAATGTTGAATAGGAACAGTTTAGCACGTTTTAAGAAAGCTATTACATATGAATTTGCAAGTAATGAGAATGCAACGTTACGAGCTTAAAGCAATATAATTAACAACACCGTGGCTGATGTCACTACTATGGGCACTATGTTAGTTTGACCACCTGACTTGTCCAGCTCGTAAAATCTGTTCCCATTGAGATCCCATTTTGATTTTTTGTGTGTTTGTTAATTATAGTTGGGGCAATGTTCACACGAAAAATTGGCCAAATCGATTTTGCCCCTTTTCGGGGGCGTGGGTTCAAAGGTCAAGGTCAAACGCCATCTGCCTGGATTTGTTCTGTCGAGTAGGCGCGTCATGTCATTAGATAGATCTCTTTTTTCTGAACAATTTGATACCAATTTCATGTAAGTAGGATTACTAGGGGCGAAGTTATGGACTTTCAAAGTTGGAAAGTCAGCCGAAAAGGTCCAAATTTTGGGACGTCCCTGAAGGGGCCCCATGAGCCCCCCAGCGCTAAAATTTTGCACATCACTTTTTTTCTTCGTGGTTATCTTGCACACCAAAAATTGTCAAAATCTGTGATGGTCATGTCAGAACCTTGTGTACACTTGACGTGGAATCCCCCATATACATGTAGAGTAAGGGTTTCTAGGTTGGGGTTGTGGAGAATTTTGCAATATGTACTTACTGAGGAAAATGTAAGTGAAATACCACTGTTCTGTGTTATTATCATTATTTGAAATGATTGTCATTTTTTCTTGGATACTACAATATCGTGAAAGTTATGTCAGCCCAAAAATGGTTTAAATTCTGTTCAATATTTACGATAATCAACACATCAAACATTCAGAAGGGAAGAAGGGAGAGAGAGGAATGGGGTTTAACATCCACTCGACACAAACTAGGTCATTTTGGGACTAACATATGGTTTTAATGTTATTTCAATAATTTGCTTGCGCATAGGGCTCTTTAGCAGTGGGAAGAAACCGGAGGACCAAGAGAAAACCCACGAGGTTGGACAGGCGACCCTTCTCCTTGCCACGTACAACCAGGGAATCGAAACCACGCCAATTGACTCCATGAAAGGCTTTTTGATAAGGCACGCACGTGCTAACCATTGAGCCATCCAACCGCCAAGTACAAAAGGACTAAGCAGCACAAATAAAAACCACAAATTAACAAATAAAACACACAAGCTACAGGGGAATTGCATGCAATAAACAATTAACAAACATAAATATTTAATCAATTGAATGGATCTGAGGAACAGCAGTAAGTATACGCAGGGCCTATACAATATCATACAGGCTTTACTCAAAACAGAGAAAAACTCACAACAAAACAGAGAAAAACTCAAAACAAAACAGAGAAAAACTTAGTAAAGAATTAAACAACATTTGAAGAAAGACTTGTAATAAAACAAACTCACAATAAAACGATGAATTACAAGAGAGAAGAAAGAGACAGAGAGAGAGAGAGAGAGAGAGAAATGGGGTTTAAGTCCACTCGACACAAACTAGGTCATTACGGGACTAACATATGGTTTAATTTTATTTCAATAATTCACATGCACGCGTAGGGGATTTTAGCAGTGGGAGGGAGGAAACCAGAGGCCCCGGCGAAAACCCATGAGGTTGGACAGGCGACCCTACTCCTTGCCACGTACAACCGAAGATTGGAAACCACGCCGTTGACTCAATATAAGAGAGACACCAACGGGTTAATCTACATGGGGTGTATATGTTTAATTGTGCATGTAACATGATGCATACAATAATTACATATTTAACAAACATAATTAGAAAATCAGTCGGAGGTTGTGACTTTATTTATAAATGGGTAAACAAGCTTATTATATAGGTCAACTTAAGAATCCAAGGTCAATATTGTTTACAATTTATATAAATATAGTATGGTTGCACTATGATGGAGATAATGTGCATGATAATGACAATATACATGTTTGTAATATTGTTATATACTCATTTAGTATTCCACTATTCATTTAAAAAACATATTACATTTTATACTAAGAGGAAGTAAACAAAAAAATAGAAAACTTTCAACATTCCAATTGTTTAAATTTGTACACAACCGCCACAGCCTCAAATCTGGAAAGTCATCTTTGCTTTTAACATCTCATTTATTTATGGGGTGGGGTGGGATGGGGGTGTTAACAAAACCCATCATATCTAATGTGCACGCTGTATCATTAGGTCTGTCAGTGAGTCAACTGACGTAGTTTCGATACTCCTGTTGTACTTGACAAGGATTAAGCTCCCCTGTCCATCCTCGTGGGTTTTCTCTGGGTCCTCTGGTTTACTCCAACTGCTAAAGACCCCTGGGCGCAAGCGAATAATTGAAATAAAATCAAACCATGTTTTAGTCTAGAAATGACCTAGTTTATGTCGACTGGACGTAAATCCCATTTCTTAAAAAAAAAAAATGTCCTCATATCTATATTTGTATCATTGCTTGTTTAAGACTAGAGAAGTCTTGTTGAAAGGTAATTCAGTAACAGTTGTGTTTAAGATCATAGGGTCTGCCATTGTTATATAAATATGACAACTTACTTTAATATATTAGGATGAGAGAGTCTATTCATTAATTGAACTTCTCGTAACATATTAGGTCTATTACTGGTTAGTGTATTCATCTTTAAAACCATAACTTGATCTGTTGTTCTATGTGTAACCTGTAATATATAATAACAACATACATCTAGCTATGATATAACACACAGTTATATATTGGTAATCATTGTAATCATAGCAGGAGAGGGCGGGGGTTACAGTGGCTAAGTGTGTAAGATGCTGGCTTGCTAGTCTGGAGGTCGGGTGTTCGATGCTTAAATTGGCTCAGAGAACTCATCCAGATTTTCCGACATGGTTCCCCTTGTTAGTGGTGCAGGATGGAGGGCCTGATAAAGACAGCTGTCTAGTCGTTTGGATAAGGCAAAAAACAAAGGCCCTGGGCATAATTGTACATTGGCATGCACGTGCAAAATCCCTTGGCAGTTGGAATTTGATATAAGAATAGGCCATAGTGCCACTGCCTGGGCAAAATTTTCCTCATAGCACACTGTATGATGTACATGTATGCCCATTTTCATTAGTACTTTCAGAGCAGAACAATAGGACATTAGACCCCATTTGATTTTATTTCATCGATATAATACTGTTCCGTATTTACCAAACATAATTCATTACAAATTACAATAAAAAATTTAAAATTGAATAAAAATCTGTTTATATACATTCCTTTTAACAGTACATTAATATGTAAGACCAATTTTTGTCTATTTTAAGTTTCAAAGGAATAAGCTATATACCTTTTAAACTTTTATGTAACTTCCTCCACCCCCCAGCCATAAAATATGTTATTTCTATCCTCCAAGTACAAAAATATTTGAAAACTGCATGTTAACAGACTTGGAAATACTTGTATAGTAAACATGGGATTATTAGACCCTACCTGACATTTTGTGACAATCAATACAGTGGCATCACTACCTATATCATAGAGATAAAATCAATGTCAGACAGTCGATTCAACCTACACATTCTCAAATAACTTCTCATAAAACAGATTTCAAATTGGTGAGGATGATTTCAAGTTAAATTAACTACCCATCATTTGAATTTTTCACCAAAATGTCAAATTTCTAATGGTTTAATAATCTTTAATATGTTCTGATTATTCAACATTCAATTGTGAACACAAAATCAAAAAAAAACCTACGCTAAATAATCTCACTGCTTGGGTTTAATCGCATTTTAAATAGGCCTATCAATTCTGTTCACCCAAAACAAAATGATGGTTGGCGAGAGAGAGAAATGGGATTAAACGTCCGATCAACACAAACCAGGTCATTTTGGGACTAACACATGGTTTAATTCTTTTATTTCAATAATTCGCTTTACCAGTGGGAGGAAACGGGAGTGCCCAGTGGAAACCCACGAGGTTGAGAAGGCGGCCCTATCTCCATGCCACATACGCTCACATCAGGGATCGAGAGCGGTATGAATCAATGAAATTTCAATTCAACATATCTTTGTAAATTTTTGAACTGAGATCCATTTTTTTACAATTTCATAGTTTACAAGGCACGCTGTATTGCGCGTAAATGACACAATAAGGTTTTGAGCAACATTTAGTCGCAGTACTTGACTATACTTCTAAATGTCACTTCTAAAAAATTCAAGCTATATGGTATTTGCAATGTAAGAATTTCAAAAACAAAAGATACATTTTTCACTTGCTTAAGACCGAAAAATAAAAGTATTGCCTGGCCTCACCCGAATTCTTAATTATGGACCGTAGACAACATATTGTCACTTCCTGAAAAGTGGGATGCGACCCTTGCAAGTATTCTAATAACAAAAGATAATCTTTCATTTCATTTTCACAAGCAGTCTATTGTGAATTGTGACAAAATTGTCAAAACAAAATAGCATAATATGTACCCAGACTGAGAAACTAATTTAATGAGCGTGAAGTTTGTTTTTTCAATAACAACAGCACATATTTATGTTCAATAAACAGGATACAATTATTGTTTCTTTCTGGCGATATTTCAACTAGGATTTCTAGCCTCTATCATACAATTTGCCAGTCAAAAGAAGCATTAGCGTAATGGAGGTTATCGCAGGTAGCTAAAAAATCATACATTAACATACTTTCTTTTATATAAAACTAAAATTTTCGGAAATGGAGGTTATCGCAGGAAGCTAAAAAATCATACACTAAAATACTTTCTTTTATATAAAACTAAAATTTTCGGAAAAGATTCATCAAAAAGCAAGTGAAGTGCTGGCTCGCTAATAAAATGGAGGTTCTCGGTTTGATCCAAGTGTTAAAGGAGAAAGTTCTCCAGAATATTTCTGCATTGTAAGGAACAGCGTGTAGTCATTTGGATGGGACAAAAGAAAAAAGGCCTATGTAGACAGAATTTCAAATAAGACTAATAAGAGTATGCCATAGCGTGCAACATTTCCTTCCCTCATTGCACAATTTAAGGTGTATGCCCGTCTTGATAAGGTCGGTTAGTCCAGAAAAGCAGGACATTAAAACCCCATACTAAACTTATGCTGTCTGTCTACAATCACATGAAGCTCCACTTGAGAACAAACACTAAACAAGTTGACAGACATTTTAAGTTCTTAAATTGACGAATTTTGAGAAGTATATATTATTCTGTTTTCAATTAATAAAATTCAAAAAGATATAATTAGTCTTGTTAACAGATGTGAACTGGAGTAGGACCGCATTAAAGAAAATAGAATACTAATTGTTGGATATGGCAGCCACTCAGTGCAGAGATCCATTCTCGAAGTAAAGTAGATAATTCTCTGTTGCAGAATGATTAACACCCATTTCATTTGTATATGAAATAATCTACAAAGAGAAGTCATTTATCTTGGCAGTTAAAGTAAGTCTATGGTTGTTTTTAGAACTTAATTCCATCCTCTTGCCACGATTCCATATCGCCTTACTTGTTTATCTTAAACAATTTGTGACAAAATATGCAAAATGATAATAAAACCTTGAAGAAAAGGTTTCAAAATAAAAGTTAAGTTTCACCGACTACTAATTTTTCAACGTCAATGTCAAGTCAAGTAGATGTTGGTTGCATCCTACAATATAATTAAATATAGTCAGCTAATCTAATTCTAAAGATATTCAGTATCGTATGATAAATGCCAGAAGGTGCTTTAAAGATACGTACATTATGTAAGATTTAGGTAAAGAGCTGATCGTGCTTGCTATAATACAATATCAAAAATATATAAAGAAAAATCAATATATTGAAAATTTCAGTAAAATTACTTTATTCTGAGATAAATGATTATATTAGCTTTGAAATTTTAAGTATAGCCTCAATCATCATTACAAAAGTTGGAACGATAAATAACATAATCTCAATTATCCATTTTTGGATTAAATCATTAATGAGCATTGAGCAGCAGATCGACTTCAATCCAGTAAATATCGCAGGCTAACGATTAAATTGAGAGTTGATTATGGTCTGTATAAGTTTATTAATATCTATGTGTAATTCATAATTTAAATAAGATTTCAGGCCTAATAAAAGACCTGCAATAGGTAGACATATCTCTTGCATAATGTATGTTTAAGAACTGGATGAAATGAGGTCTGGAATAACAATTTAAGTTGAAGATGTAACTGACATTCTTTAACTTTTTTCCTGATGTATAGGGGAGTAAAACTATCAATATAACTACACAAGAAATAAACAAATCTGTACGAGACAAAATGAAAACCACACCAGGAATTGTGCTTGACAATTTCCAGACTAGGTTGGAATCAATCAATTGAGTTTAAGAAACTTGTATATAATTCTTTAATTTCTGTTTCTCTTGTTTTAGAGATATTGACTTGTATAAGAATTGTTTTGTATCATACCCTCTATGACACAGTGTAAACCATAAATTTTTTCAATGAACTGGAAACACACTGAAACCCCGCTCATTAAAAAAACAGTAAATCCATTTTACCTTCATTTCTAATGTACAGTGACAGATTCCTGTTAACTGTCGGTCCTCAGGTTACTTCCCACGACAAAAAGACTACACAAGATCACTACGCGCAAGCATATGCATTTTTTAAATAACGTAACATATTGTATTGACCAATCTAATTACATGATTATTAACACAATGTACAATTTTATGGATGAACAATTATTGAGTTTGATACTAAGCACTGTTCATCATGTACGACCAGAAAGGTTGCATTACAAGACAGCTAAATTTGTTTTGAATTTTCCATTTGTTTTATTTATGTTTTGTCTCATTTAATTACCATGGATGAAAGATTAACTAAGTTGTGTTTTTCAGACGTTTGACCGAGATAATGTGTACAATTATGACCAAGATAGGTGTTCAATTGAGAACAATCCTACAATCCTTTTTTTATGTAGTCAAATACTCAAATCAGAATAAAGGGATGAAATTTATGAATGACGTCTATTGATCACACAATCTGACCCTGTCATTAACAAAATCTATTTGAAAGAGGGCAGCCATGGGAGAAAAACATCTCCACTTATCAACATTCTATACAATTAAATATATGTTTTTGAGACTCCTAATTTAAGCTCCTTGACAAACAGACCAACTTCGGGCAATGACCTTTGAATAGGTGATCAGAACTTGGCAATAAAAACAACATTAATACGTCAGATATTTATGGTATGTAGCATCATCGTTAATATTAATAAAATAATTTTGAAGAGTTCAGGAAAATACAAGATCAATTGAAGATTAATATCGATATCGGGTTAAAGATTTGGGTCTTACGTATAATGGTGGGGAGGGAGGGGGATGGCAGAATGGTTATCACCTGCGCATTGTATCATAAAGCCTGTCAATGAGTCAACAGGCGTGGTATCTAATTCCCGGTTGTATGTGACCAGGAGTATGGTTGCCCTCCAACTTCGTGGGTTTTCTTCGGGTCCTCCGGTTTCCTCCAACTGCTAAAGACCCCAACGTGCAAGTGAATTATTTAAATAAAATTAAAACCATATGTTAGACCCAAAATGACCTGGTTTGTGTCAAGTGGACGTTAAACCCCATTTTGCTCTCTCTCTCTGACATTTAAATTTCATAGCCAGTAGAGTAGGACGTTAAACCGCATTTCATTTCATTTCATAGCCAGTAGGGGGATCACGACGGCTAAGTGGGTAGTAGACGCTGGCTCGCTAACCTAGAGGTCGGGTGTTCGATCCCTGCATTGGCGGAGAAAGTTCATCAAGATTTCCAGCTGTCTAGTCATTCGAATGGGATGAAAAACCAAGGCCCTGTATACACGCTGGCATGCACATCAAAGATCCCTCAATAGTTGGAAATTGATATATAAGAGTAGGCTGTAGTGCTGCTGTCCGGGCAAAATTTTCCTCATAGCACACTTTGTGGCATAAGCCCGTCTTCATTAGAACAGTTTAGAAAGTTTCATCAGCAGTGACAATGTGGCTGATCCATATGGGAAAAAGTTATCACTGGAGACAGATAGACAAAGATATTAATCAAAGGCACAAGGTACCAGTTTTTTCACATACCTCAAAAAAATTTACTCTTTTAATGTAAAGACTGTTTGTCTGAAAGCCAGATTTAGCTCTTGCATAATGGCTGTTTAACCTTTATTCTGACATATTTTAAATTTTCGCATCTGATGAGATTAACAATCAATCAGAAACAATTTAAGAATTGTAATTGAAGATTTTTTCCAAATAATATTGTTTTGGGGGAGGTTTGTAAGAAAAACGTCAACATTTCTTCACATCTTTTGTTCAAGCACATGTACAGTATTACAAGGCTATTTTGAACAATCTCATTTACATATATTTCTCATTGATTAACATTCATGTACCTATAAATAGAATAAGATAAGAAAATTGTCACTTTATAACGACTGTATCACCCTGTGTTATTAAATAGCTCTTATGTAACTTTCTAATAAATAATCACGCACTAACAATTAGTCATCACATGATAACTGTTAACTGTAAATATTTGAATCTATTTATCAATAATCTTAGAACGAAGTATCATTATATTAATCCTGTATTAAAGAACCAAAAAAATTTTCAGACTTAAAACATATTGGATAAAAACAGAGAGAGAAAGGGAGAAAGAGAAATGGGGTTTAAACTTCCATAAACTAATGTAGGTCATTTAGTGACCAACACAGAAAGAGAAAGGGAGAAAAATGGGGTTTTAACGTCCATAAACTAGGTCATTTAGTGACCAACACATGGTTCAATTTTATTTCAATAATTCACAGCGCGTAAGAATCTTTAGCAGTAGGAGAAAACCAGAGGACCCGGAGAAAAAACACAAAGGTTGGACAGACGACCCTACTCTTTGTCACGTACAAAGGATAAAAACAGAAACATAGAACCTCTCTTAATAGAGAATACATTGAAATTGATAAAAGAACAATCTTGGAAAATAGGTAAAAGGATGTCTTAATACCAATGACAGTCATTTTACAGAGTTACTAACTTTCTTATCTATATGTACAAAGCACCAGTACATGTACCTATTTTTACTACAATGTGTGTCTTATAGCTTACTTCCTTCTGTACGTATACTATATATTTTCTCTACAATGTATATATCATAATATCTTCTGTGTACATATTTTGACTACAATGTGTGCATTATCATACAGGCCTCCTATAGATATTATTAATGGGTCAATGATTTAATAGGTTATTGCATATGAATAATATTTCTATATAAGATAAGAATAAACTATCAGTAATCTGTATGTCAATGAATACCACAATTATTCAAGTCTCCATTGACAGTTCATTGGAATACTAACAGTACATACATGTTGAGTACATGAAGACTACTGTGCTGAAGATTTACATGTACCTGGGTTCTGGGAGTCACGGTGGCTAAGTGTGTAAGGCGCTACATTGGCTGAGACAGTTTATAGGGATTTTCTGACCGGGTTTTCCCCTGTCAGTGGTGCAGGATGAAGAGTCTGAAGAGGACAGATGACTAGTCATTCAGATGGGGCAAAAAACCAAGGTCCTGTGTATACATTGGTGTGTACATAAAAGATTCCTTGGCAGATGGTAATTGATATAAGAGTATATAGGCCATAGTACCGCAGCCCGGCCAAAATTTCCCCGATAGCGTATGCTGCCTTCATTAGCCCAGTCAATGCAGAACAGCAATTCGTTAAATCCCATTTTATTTCATTTCATTACATGTACCGGTAGGTAAAATTTAATATGAAAAAAGGATTTCCATTTTAATTAAGAATATATATATGAAGAATTTATTTACTTTTCCTCTGTTTGCTAAGATAGGTGTAAATTACTTGAAATTACCCCCCCCCCCCAAAAAAAATAAAAATTATGGATTCAATTTGATGACATTATTATTAAAAATTCTATTCTTATATTAATTATGAGCAGGCTTTCCTTAGAACTCGCAGGTCATATTCCGCTAAATAATTAATCATACGGTTTTCACTTCCAACCTTTGGAAAGTGTTCAATTATACACTTGTGCACTAAGGGTAATTTTCCGGATTCTCTGTACGAAATAATCGGCAAGTTCTTGTGAGAAGAATCAACAAGGATCACTGCCAAAATTCAGACAGTTCCCAATTTTGAGTACTACTACATACCATGTCCATAATAAAACATTGCCAACACTGTACAGTAACTTGTCAGAACATTCAGAACCTGGTTCAATTCTTTTATTTATCTGCTAAAACCACAAGAGGTCAGTTGCAAGGGACTATCATTACAGTTTGGCCAAACTTCATAAAAATAGATGAAAATAAACATGGAAGTTTAGACAGTATTGGTCAGTTTTGTTTTAAGTCTGTATTTGAGAAGGTGTACAAATATTGGACCAGGTAAATATCAAGCAGGCTCAATGCCATTTTTACACACAGAAAACCTACAAGTTCAGAACAATTTATGAAAAATCGTTAAGACTGTCTCTCATCTTCGGAACTTGTTTCCAATGGCTGTTCAACTCAAAATTTTATCATTCTGTCAATATGATTTCAAAATTGTTTCTATCAATTGAGCCAGCACTTTACTCACCCAACCACTTGGGCTTCGACCAAAACGTTTGTCCCATGCCCTGAATTTGATAAAAAAAAAAGTACGGGTTGGCACTCGTTCATTCTATCGCATGGGACGAACAACAAATTAATTTTGTAGGAATATTATTTATATTAATTTGAATACCGAACCGGAATAACGAATTTGAATATTCTGTTGACACAATTTTTGTGTGCCTGAGTTATGTCCCTTTCTTTTCGGTTAAAATGTCCGAAAAGAAATATGGTGTAACATGTACCTAAACACAATACTCAAATAAATTAAGTCTTGGTCACAAAAAAAGGACATTTCTGAATGAACCACCATGGCTTGTCTAGAAAGAACAGATAATGGTTTAAATGTACCTAAATCATCTTGGTCACATATATCGGTTGTGACTATTTTTTTCCTTGTCACGCTCTTCCTGTTTTCAAAAATGACACTATTTATATTACAGGAAGTAAACCCACTCACAAAATGCAAGTTAAATGATATATAACTTCCTATTACATAATACAAAGAAAGTGACGTACATTTTTACTTTCCTCTCAACCGATTTTCTGAACTAAGAAATATACTTTTTTAAATGATGTGAATATTTATTTATATTGCTTCCAAGGTGAAGGTCAGTTTTTCTCTCTACCGATCAATCTCCAATACAAACTAAAATGATTGACTACATGATGTATTGTTCTTGTATATTATATTTCCACAAATGGCCATCCTCCTCTATTCGGACGTGTAGTGACCACTGACTTTACATGAGGAACAACACCTCAAGGGGGACACAAAAACCAAATGAAAGGAGGAGCAAGTGGTCTGAAACAGACTTAAAACTAATTCATATAGCATATCTTTATTCAAATAATTCACTTGCACGCAGGAATCTTTGGAAGGAGAAGGAAACCGGAGAAAATCCAAAAGTATACACATGGATGTGACCAAATGGTTACCCACTCAGCACATGGATGTAACCAAATGGTTACCCACTCAGCACATGGATGATGAATAGTTTTGGATGGCTTCCTCATTAAAATGGTAAAAATGAGGAATCTATGCTTTTCATTGGCACTGTACATGTGCTACATGTACATTATTCAAATGCAAAATGTTTTTCTCTGTAATCCCGAATTTAATTTCATAGTGAATATAAAGTGATTTAGAAATACATTCAATCCAATATATTCAGCTTGACCAATTATATAAAAAAGTCAAATAAAAAAATCATTTTAAAAGTTAATCAATAATCACCATTCAATCGTTTTTCTCTCACGCAAAGAAATTCAATTTCATAATTTCACTGATTCAACAAAATTCAATTTTCTGCTTAGCAACAAGTTAATGCAAGGCATTTTATAAAATTTCCTAAGAGCGTAATTTTAACCTGTAAAATCTTATGTAAACAGGGTCAAATAAATTCCCTTTTTTTTCTTTTTTTTTACATCTTTCCATGAAAGCTCAATTATAATATTTGTTTTGATTTCATTTAGTTGATTCAAACTGTAACAGGCGTTGAGTTAGCTGCCATTGTGTTGACATTATCATATTATGTGTTTCTGTTCATACAAAACCCCATGACAAAACTCTTGCCAAAATATCTTTTGATGTGTATCTTATCACAAAACATCTACCATCTTATTGTTATTTTTACCTACATGTATGTATATAACAGCCACACTCTTGTCCAAATTAATAGTCATATTTTTCAATGACCTAGTAAATGACAACAAAAATACCTTGATATCAAATGACTTACAAAATAGCCCTTGGCAAGATTAAATTCTTTGTGTAATTGATCACTTAGAAGACAATCAAAAAGCAAACATTTTGTTCCGTTCACAACCTTTAAAGTTCCCTATCTTTAAGATCATCATTATTTTTATTATAGATTTTTAACTTTATTATCAAACATACGAATATGTACATACATTCATACTTTTTAATGATTCCCATTTCTAATACGACTATCATCATATTGCTCCGATTTTCGTGCAAAATTATAGATTTTAAACTCATTTTTAACTATCATTAAAGTTACAAAAATATACACATGCACTTACTCATTTTTAACTATTATTGAACTTACGAAAATATACACATGCATTCATTCTTTTTAACTCATTTTTATCTATAATTAACTTAAGAAAATATATGCATTCATTCTTTTTAACTTTAACTCATTTTTAACTATAATTAAAATTATGAAAATATACACGTGTATTCATTCTTTTCAATGAATTAATAAAGTTCCTCATCTGTAATAAGACCATCATTATTTTGCTTAACTTTTGTTGCAAAGATTTTTAACATTGTGTATACTCTTATCAAACATAAAAAAAAGTACATACATTGGTGGGAGGGGGGGCGCAAATGACTAGCGTGCGCGCTGCATCATGAGATCTGTCATTGAGTCAACTGGGGTGGTTTCAATTCTCGTGGATTTTCTCTGGGTCATCATCTGGTTTCCTCCCACTGCTAAAGCAAATTATTGAAATAAAATTGAACCATATGTTAGTTCCAAAATGACTTAGTTTGTGTCGAGTGGACTTAACCCCATTTCTCTCTCTCTTTCTCACATACATTTATGTGTACACATGCATTCACCCTTTGTAAGTAAAGCTTTCATAAATGTTCAATTATTTATTGGCAATATGTCTCTTTAATGTTAAAGGTATCAGATGATCCCGATAATTGGAGCAGTGTACCAGTTGTACTAATGGTCAGTATTTGATATGGTTGATGTTGGGGTTGTTGATAGTAACAGTCCAGTTACCAGTCTGTGTCACCTTCCCAGTGTTAATAACACAATTAATTGACAGCTACAAGGTCCAACCCTGTCAGCTTCTGTTAACCCTTGTCTATATTAACATATCAGATAAATTATAATAAATAGGACAGACTTGTTAATTACATATCATCATTTAATCTGTTGTCTTCTTCATTCCTACATTCATTTATATCTAAAGTCTCCAAGGTCAACTACAATACTGTGAAATTTTAATTTTCTAAACAGAATATCAGTCAAGAAATAGTTCAATTCCAGCCAGTACACGTATTTACAAAGAATATCTGACCCCAAGTACACAAAGCATTTTCAGACCTAAGATAAGAATTTACTCAACTTTAATCACTGTTTATGAGAAATATCTTTGATTGAGAAACACAAAACTATTCACACGGTTTTTTATTGATGTATTTGATACATTAAAACAACCAATCCTTTATAAAGACCTAAATCTTAGTTAGATTCAGGCAAACATTTAATAATCCTACTTTGTGGGGGCTGGGGAGGGGATGTGCATGCTATATCACAAGGTCTGTTATCGAGTCAACTGGCATGGTTTCGATTCCCTGATTGTACGTGACAAGGAGGTTTTTTTCAGGTTCTCTGGTTTCCTTCCACTGCGAAAGAAACCTACGCGTAAGTGAATTATTGAAATCAAATTGAACCATATGTTAGTCCCAAAATAACATAGTTTTTGTCAAGCGGTTCTTAGTTAAATAATCAATATGAGTATGGTACAATCAGCTATAAAGAATGAGAAATCTTCGAAAAAAAGCAAATTGAGAATGGTAAATTTAACTTAAACATTTCTTAGATTAGATGCAATAGAAAAACACATCAAAAGTTCTTTCAATTCAGAAATGAGATTCTTTAATGCTTGAGCTTTGAGGAATTATTTGTTTTTCAAATATTTTCACATTTTTTTTATATCCAAAGAAGATTTTATTGGACATCTGTATCAACTACACACATATTAAAGAAATTTTTTTCAAATAAAGGCTTCAAAACTAAAGCTACTGGTAGTATTGAAGGCTTGGCAAAACATTTTATCAGATTTTGAATAGAGCTTGAATCCTGTAAAGCTCCACAGGATGTCCATAATCGAGTCATTCATCACTATGTACAAATTACAATGCATGGTGTCCTCTTTTAAATTTTATAGACCCAAATACCTGAGTGATAATCTTTTTGGGTTATCATAAGTGTGGGGCTAAGTAGGGGTTTATCAGATGATTGAAATAGGCGATGTGGTTAATAAATCATTCATAACTTATGTACGCATGAACATGTATATCAGCAGTCATTCATAAACTTCAGCCAGTTATTTGAAGGCTTCATAAATCTATCATAAAAGAATCAAAAAGTTATATTCGGAAGAAATACTGGTAGTGGTGGTTGGTACAGAATCATTTTTTACCTCATGTCAACATTTAACAGCAATTTCTTCTCAGCACTGACTGAAGACAATAGTACTAAAAAGTGACAACCACAATCTCAAGTCACTGATTGCCTTAGGCATTTTTAAGAAAATAAACATTTTTCACACAAAAATGTACTCAAATAGATTATTTGACTTTTAATTAAGAAAACGGAACCAAAATATTATTGACAGATAGTTTATGTAAATACTGAATGCAACTAAATCATTCTTGAAATAACAGTTCTGAGACCACCTTCATTAGCTCA
Source organism: Patella caerulea (assembly GCA_036850965.1). Lineage (NCBI taxonomy): Eukaryota > Metazoa > Mollusca > Gastropoda > Patellidae > Patella > Patella caerulea. The sequence continues at coordinate 33,271,195 of JAZGQO010000008.1, forward strand.
GTAGGAACAGAACAGCTGAACTTCAATAAATTCCATTACATTTCATTTCCTTCAGAGATTCTGTGGCTTTATATACTCTGTATTGATGGTGGAATATAATATGTCAGAAAACCAGAGACTGTCTTCATTAGCCCAGTCAGAGCAGAACAGTAGGACGTTAATAAAACTTATTTCATTTCATTTCTTTCTGAGATTTAGTGGCTTTAATTATTCTGTATCAATGATGGAATAAAATATGCCACAAAACTAGAGAGTTTCAAATCTATTGTACTGTACCACTTCTCCTAATGCTTCATGAAACTTAAAGCATTAGGTAGTAATTCAATTTGATTAACTTGCTTTCAAAAATTTCTTTTCAACAAGTTCAAGAATTCTTATCCCAATACCTGACCGTGCTCCAAGTTCACACAGCATTCTCAGACCTAAATTACAAATTATCTCAAAATTGTTTACCTTATTTTAATGAATAAGAAACTATGTGCAAAGTTTTGCGTTTCTGGATCAAAGACATATCTCAGTGATTGAATTTTTAACATAAGTGAACTTGGGATATTTTGTGTGAATGCATATTGCATGTCATTGCCTACCCACAAATTTCAATATTTCATATAACATTAGAAGGTTGAGCCACTTGTACTGATAACAGAATACATAAACAATGTGGGTTTTTTTTCTATAAAACAACTTTACTATGTTTTTCTTGGAGGAGGGGAGCGAATGAATGGGGAGAGATTGTGTAATTATCATTAACCTGTATTTTCAATACATATCATTGCCTACCCATAACTTTTTAAATGTATCGTGTAGCGTTGAAATGTCATACCATTTATATGGATTATATGATACACATAGAATATGTTTTCCTAGGAAACAGTTTAATATTTTTTCTTGAAAGAGAAAAGGGGTGGGGAGTAATTTTCATTAAAATTTGCTCTTGGTTTGAATTTAATATATCACTTCATTGCAGTAGTACAATCTAAATAAATCAACAAATGACCTTGAGAACTTGATCCAGATTCATGAAGTATTATATAATAAGAAGCTGTTTCCGCTGCTGTGACATGTAGTGTCAAGTTCCCTGCCTTGAGCTGTAATACACCATAGATCAGTATCATCAGCCTAACATCCGATAATACAATGGCTATTTTAAATTCATCATTAGGGGTAACGGTCATGTCCTACAATCATACATATACATGTCATTAGAAATATTTCATTACTGTAAATATCTGCTCATTGTTTATTAAAATGTGTTTGGCAGTAATACAAGGGACGTTCACCTGAGTTGTGATGTAATACACGTCCAATTACATGTAGCATTAATCGCCAGATCTTGCTAGTTATTAAAATTGTGTAATACTAGAAACGCAGTGCTTGTTTTGGTCGTATTTGTCAATTTTGATTGAAATTAATGTACTGGAAAATTTGCCTGTCAGTTAAATGTACACGCCATAAAATTTGTTATTTCACAGAATTTAATTTTAATAGAAAATCAAAATTGTAGTTAAATTTATACTCTTTTTTATGCATAAAAACACTTAAAACTTGATTTATAAATTTGACATATTCTTTGAAAAAATTTCTTACAAATCTGAAATTTATGAAACATGTAGAAAAATGAATACTGGCAAGAGCAGCTGTCTAGTTGTTCGGATGGACGTAAAAACAGAGTTCCTGTGTACACATTGGCATGCACGAAAAAGATACCTTAGCAGTTTGGGATTAGAAATAAGGGTAGGCCATAGTGCCACTGTCCAGGCCATGTCAGTTTTCCTCATAGCACACTGTATGGCGTATGCCAGTCTTCATTAGCCCAGTCGGAGCAGAGCAGTAGGACGTTAATGGTTAAAACCCATGTCATTTAATTTTGATTTCCGTTAGCCTTGTTAGATCAGACATTAAAATTTAACCCCATTTCTGTTCTGCAAATAGATTTCTTTCTTTCAAGTACACATGCACGTGTAGTGACGGCAGTGTTGCCTACACTATACACATGTTCTAAATTTATACATTCAGTGAATAACATGTAGATGTTGACTTGTCCAACATAATGCCATTCTTTTCATTTTACTCATTTCTAGTATAGACCTATATCGTACTGAAATTATAATTACCGGTAACATTGATTTTCATTTATTCTACTTCTTCAGTTCTTGTCTACTAAATCTAAGATTATACATTTATTCTACATATATATTCCTTACATATGTTACCGGGGTCATTATCAACTTTACAGACGACAGCAGATCAATATCCATATAATAGTAAGTAAGACATCACTTAAACAACTCGAATTAAGTATTTATGGACAGCGTGGACTTGTAATTTATGAATAATTCAAGTAAAATATTAAAAGAATATATTTTGACATTTAAGACTATGTATTTAGTTTGTAGTCAGTGCCATTATGATGGTTTATTATTAGATATGAGTGGGTGAAGAAAGCTAGAGACTATAGAAGAGAAGGTGCTTTCACCAATAATCAAATCAAATAGTAGGCTACAGGAATAAAACACTTCTGGTGCCATAAATATTAACTTACGCCATGATATTTATTTGATCTGGCCGATATGTAAAAAATGCTTAACATTTCTAAATAGACCTATTGTGGAGAAAAAAATCTATATTCTGTATCAACACGGAACATTGATCATAGTACACTAACTTCATAAATATCCTTTTTTTTACATACGTCAGGGTTACAAGTATCAAATACAGAAATAAATCTCTTTTAATAATAATATTCATATAAATGTACACACACCTCTACATGGGGGGTTGGGTGGCCGAATGGTTAGCATGTGCGCGCTGTATCATAAAGCCTGTCATTGAGTCAACTGGTGTGGTTTTGAATCCCTGGATATACATGTATGTGACAAGGAGTAGGGTCGTCCGCCCAACCTCGCAGGTTTTCTCTGGGTCCAAGCGAATTATTGAAATAACCTAGTTTGTGTCGAGTGGACATAAAACCCCATTTCTCTGACTCTCTCTCTTCAAGCTACTGTTCGTCATTCCAATTCTTCGGTCAGTATCAAATTTTCACAGCTTAATCTATGCTAAATTAAAGCTTGGCGTAAGTTAGATAATATGTATAAATAGGCTGACTAGAAGGATATTGGGAAGAAAACAAACCAAGATATATAAATAGGCTGTCTAGATATATATTTGACTTGTCATCGATATCATCCTAGGTGGAAGTGAAAGTGGACATTAATCCCCAGAAACGAATGAACGGATATTTGTCATTAACTTGAAAGTGTGACCTGAAAGTGTTACGAAACATTATTATTAAATAACGGAGAAGTAGTTATATCCATATATTGTGAATAACCATGCGTGAAATCAATCCATTTATAAAGTGATTACATCAGTACGTACATGGAGGATGATTGGCAATATACATGTATTATTATTATTATTACATCATTGTAAGAAATATAGTAATATTTGCATAGCGGTACATGTCCATAAAACCTTGTTTCTAAAGATTTTCATTTCAACACACGCCCAGCTAAAATAACACCCTGCGTTAATGTAAAGATGTATTGATGTTGCTGACATTTCAATATTGCCTTATATGCAGAATTCTTTGAATTTAATACTGTTTTGATAAATATTGCGAAACCCTTAACTCATAATCTATAGAGTGTAATTACATATAAAGTCCTCCAATGAGATCAGGAGAGGCAGGGTTCAAGTATATCTTCAGGGGGCGGATCCAGCAATTTTTGCAGGACAGGGTTGGCCAGATTCCTGTCAAAGTAGCAAAGTCTCTAACTCAGTATCATCCAAAATCTTTGACAATGAAAACACAAATTATTTAATTCAACATTGATGTTGTGATCTTACCGGGAAAAGATGGCCTTCTGATATCCAATATTTAAGACAAAATACAAAAATTATCAGTGGTACACGAATCGTGTACCATAATCCGTTTCAGGCCCACTTATAACAGAGCACTTGGAGGACGAGGCTAGACTGTGGTGCATGGAGCGCATACACAATTTGAAATTAGAGTAAACACAGAAATGAATGAATGTAAATCAGTTTTTATACATTCATATAAGATTATTTTATGCGTTGCGACCCATTTGGGAAAATTTCTAAGCCCCACATATTAGCGATTTAGCTCCTTTACGGAATTTGACAATCCAACATCCCGTTTGACTTCAATTTTTATTATGAATTAATAGGATCACGTTGTGATTCAATTTCATTGCTGCAAAGCATTAACTGTGATATCACACATGTCTCCATGAATACCATTATCTTGTGCTTTGAATGCCCATCCCATGTCACCATCTGAGGATAAAGGAAAAAGCACGGTGAGAAGGGTTTGGACCACCTCCTCCCCCCTACTTCTGGATGATCAATCCACTCCCGAGATCTTGTCATTATTTATTGAAGTCTATCATGATGTATGTGAATCACATCTATCATATCAATCTCTAATAACTGATATCAAATACAGGTATATGAGCCACACCTATATTTACACCTGTCCTACTGATAACCTACATAATTAACAGAATAACAATCATAACAAATATTAATTCATATATTGTAGATTAAGCCAGCAATGCAGAGAGAGAGAGAGAGTAACTAATGGTTTTAATTTTATTTCAATAATTTGTTTGCGCGTAGGGGTCTTTAGCAGTGGAAGGAAATCGAAGAAAAACCCTAGAGGCTGGACATGTGATCATACGCGTACAACCAGGGATTCGAAACCAAGCAATGCATAGAGTGGGCTTCACTGTAAGACATCTACATGTTCATGAGCTACGTTAAGCTGTCCAGGCATTGTTAAGCCAAATTCAGGCATTGTTAAACACAAATTCAGGCATTGTTAAGCACAAATTTTGGGATTGTCAGTCATGTCTCTCTCTCTAACATTTTTTCCTGCAATGATTTGTCTTTTTTTATCATTGCCTATGTAATTATTCTTAATAAAAGTCTACATATAGTACCAGTTTATTTTATCAGATACAACTAAATTCATTATTTACAGGCCTGTATGATCTTTTTCAAAATAGCGTATTAATTGCATTCTATTTATAACTGGGTTACATTCAACGCAGTTGTGTTCAGTATATTCATATCATATTAAATATTCTAAAAACAAATTTCATTTCAAATATCAAAAGTATTTTTATTGTAATCAATTTGATGCAGGCATTAGCTGTGTAATAAAAACAAGCTGGGTATTCATCATCAATGAAAACTTTAAGAGATTTGTTCAAAATCATTTCCATCATGAAAATAGTGAATTTAATCTGTAAGAAGCCCCAGCTAATAATGCATGTTTTGTTCCCTAGTGTGGGAGCCACGGTAACAAAGAGAGTAAGAGGCTGGTTCGCTAGTCTGGAGGACTCAGGTTGGCCAAGAAACTTCATCAAGGTGTGGTTTCTCCTCGCTAAAATGTGCCTAATCATTTGGATGGGACAAAAAACTGAGGTCTTGTGTGTACATTGGCATGGTTGTAAAAGATCCCTTGGAAGTTTGAGTTTGATATTATAACGGTCTTTCCCTAATCATAGCACATTGCATGGCATGAGCCCGTCTTCATTAGTCCAGTTGAAGCAGAACAGTAAGACATTAAACTCTATTTCATTTCGGGTCCCAATGATTTGTTCGTGTCAACATAACTTCACCAATGGAAGCTGATTTTCTGCTTTATAAGTTTATTCCAGATTATTTTGATCATGAAAATAATGAAGCAATTAACTATAACACATACATGTGGAAGAACAATTACTGATGTACATGTATTTAGAAGAGTATTCTCCTAACGTTTTCAAGTAAGTACAGTAACAAATGTGTTGGGCATTATAGGCAAGCAATAACAACAAATCAGAAACCATGCATAACAACAAGAAGGTGGTACCGGTACCCTAATGTTTAAACTGACCTTGACTTGAAAAAAAACAATATGTTAGTGTCAATAATCAAAGGTCTTAACCTTAATGATAATCCCATTACAAGCACATGTCTTAACATAAACATTGTCAATTACAGGATATGCCCTGTTTTTCTTAAAGCCCCATGTGTTCCTTATATTAAAGCCCTTTAAAATTTAAAGCACTTTGATCATTCTCCACTTAAAAACAGTGATTAATCAATTAATCCCAAACCATTAGACCTGATGTGTACTGAATAATTATAGTGTTAACTAGATTAGAGACAATGAGCTGCCATGAAATTAACAAAGGGGTGAAGAATGCCATAAAACATAATGTGACATAACTGATGGAATCTGATATATCTCAACTCGGCTGGATTTAACATTCCATAGAATCATCTTACGCAATTTCACAACCATTACAAAACTTTCTCTGTTTACTTTAATATCTTTCTCCATTAAAAAATAAACAAATTATTCAAAATCCATAACCAAATTCAGCTCTAAACGGTAGAGTATACCAAAATAAGGGAAGGTGGAAGGCTACTGTCTGGCATGAGACACTGATAAGAGTCTTAAGAGTCTGTGCATACATGTAGTTTGTAGAACACTTAATGCCACTTTTCATTAGGAAAGTTTACAAAATCAATAATTTTATTTATAGATTCCCAAGCTTTGTGTAATGATGATTGTATATATTGAAGATGAAAGGAATTGAGATTAGGGAATCACAGACTAAAAAAAATTTATGGGTTAAAGTACAGTAAAGGGTAATGAGCAATTTACATGTAGGCAACATGTAATAAGAAATACGTGCTTTGTTTGATTAACAAAGACGTCTAGCACTGTCCTACAAGTATGGTGTAATCCTGATGCACTACTGAAGTTATGCAGGGTGATTTTTTTTATATATATAACATACTAATGTTTGTCTGTAATGGCAATGGAGTGCCAGTAAAACTTTATGCTGGGCAAGTTTAACCTCAACTATGTCCACAATCTTATGATTTATTGTATTTCTAATCTATCTTAAAGTCAAGTAAGGTTACCTGTAAATCAATTGAAATTGCTTATTTTATTATTTGCTATATATACATGTAATTATATAGGATTTGTATACGTAGGCCTATATGTTACTTTAACTGTAAGTTAACGCAAAGTTTTTGAATTAAATGACAAACACTCTGTAAGCAAATGAAATAATTAGAAATCTAGTTTATTTTTATCCAGTAAATTCTTACCTTGTAGACTTCAGAGAAAAATCCATTTCCCAATTTTTCACACACAAAATCATCTAATCTTGTGAGAGCTGATACAGCATGTTTCAGAGCCTGACAGGATGACTGGGGGGAATCCTGATTAAGGGTTGGGGAGCTTTCTCTTGATATTTGAAGACTGTCATAATCATCTGGAACGCATTCAAAATAACTTCTGGGTCGTCTTGTATTATCTGTGGTACAAGTTCTACTCCTTCTCATTGGAGGTCTTTGGTTATTCATATTAGTAATCACCTCAGCTGTCATGCTGCTTCAAATTAAATTCTTAAAATCCAAATTACATATTGTTTGAATGATCTTGTGGCCCACGTCTAGACAGGCCACCAAACTCAATGAAAAACAATGTGACTGTCTTGACAGTTGAATGCAATAGATTCTATGGAACACAAGGAGAGTTAAAATAGAAAGTTTTCAGTTTTGTAATTATTATCCTTTATGTTTTACAGTTTTCTCCACTGTGCATAACTGGCACACAATTTTCAACTGTCACAATTAACGATGTACTTATCTGTATTCCAGTTCACATTGTAACGACGTTTTAATTATCGTTTTTCACCGACAAGAACCCGTTTCGATCTGTCAGCTCCACTTGTTGTGTTTACTTCCAACCGGGAAATGTAAATCTGAGCAGTACAAGGAACTCTGGGTAATATATCTGGTCGGTAGAAAGTAGGTCAAGCACTAGGGTCATAAACTTCCTCGAGTTATTTAGGAATCGAAACATTTATCTTTCATTACATTTTTGACACAAAGATGTTAAATAAGAGTAGAAATTCTAAGAAAAACTGACAACTTTTAATAAGGCTTTCTTGCTTTACTGTGATATTATTTTTTTTTTCTTTTACATACTATAAATCTAGTTTACTTTTATTTCACGCACCTCGTAAAAACAAAGGTCAAGGTCACGCATGCATGACGGGAGTCGTCGTTCAAAATGGCAGCCACCTCAAAGGGAACCCATGCCTTGCCGAATAAATCTAGCAGTACTAGCCCAAAAGAAGACAATGGATGTTCCAAAAATGATGAAAAATCAGCACCAACAGAAGACCTTCAAAGTGTATCCAAGTTTCAGGATCCCACGCAATCTGGGCGCATGAAATTCAACCAAGGGCGAAAAATACAGATCAAAAACATACCGCCGAATTCGAACAGAAAGGTTTGTTTGGCATTTTGCCTATTTTTAATTTTTTATTTACTAAGTTTTCGACCACCGCCTGCAACTGCAACGTACTGATTACTTAAAAATAAAAAAAGGCTAGTTATTAATTGCATCAATGCATTCGATTTTTGTCCGTGGTCAGCGATGTAGACAAATGATAAATGCAATGATAACAACACTAAATTTAGTTAATGAACGCTTACCTTACAGTGATCACTGATACCTTTCATGCCAATCAGGGTATGATATGACTATGAGGTAATTTACTAATTAGAAACGCTGGCGATCACATGAATCACTTGAGTAGTAATTGCATGATAATCATTGCTCTGGTAAAAACAACCATACTCATTTGATGATGATCTGTGTCAAATTTCCAAAATACTGGAAGTGAGTACTCCGCGGAGTAGTGTCAAATACAATTAATTACAAATGCAAAGCCAAATTTTTACTCTTTACTCATAGTGCCAATTAATACAGTCATTCATTCAAATGTTTCAAACTTTTCTTGCACATTTTAAAGATTAATTTTGTTTCATAGTACCGGTACTCCTTAATTTATTCAAAAAATTTCATCAAGTAAATAATGACTTTCTGTTTTAGGACATTGAACAGTTTCTGCAGAAATATGATGTAAAGGATGTGGACATAAACATCAATGTAAAGCAAGGTAAATATACCTATTTCTCAATAAAATTGTCTTTTGACATTGGCTGTAATAATACAGTTAGATAGAAAACTAAAACTAATTATTCAGCAAAATAGTATTTATTTTCTGTGCATCATATTGAATTTACAGTCAGTAGCCATTACGATGGGTTTTTAAAAAGAATTATTGAAAAATAGAATATTTTTCTTAGCTCTTTAAACAGACAATTGGAAGTTGTTATTTTTTAAATATTTTATATAATCCTACTCATAATTTGGAAATATTACCCAAATTGATCACAGTATCTTAAAGAACTGTACTGCTGTCAGTGTAGTAATCAGATTTGCAGTCAACACACTTTTGCTACTGTAGCTATGGTTATTATTGGGCATATGGTCATACAATTGGTCAGGATCACACTTGCTTTGCAACGTCACAAAGCTTGTATTCTTGTAAATAATAGTGAGGGGAAAAGGTATAAAATATCATACATGTACTGTAGTTAATAACTTAAATAGTTGCTTCCAGTAATTATGATGGTTAACACCATCTTTGGTATCATTATTGATATTGTTCCATTATTCTATGGCGTGGAGCCACAGTGGCTAAGTGGGTAAGACACTGGCTCGCTGGCCTGGAGGTCAGGTGTTCGATCTGTGCTTTGGCTAAGAAAGTTGATCTGGGTTTTGTTTACATCTTAATAGAAGCTTAATGTGTGGTGTTTTTATTTTTCAGCAATAGTAACGTTAAATGATGGTTGTTTAGCTGAAGAGGTTGTCCATGAATTAGATGGTCAATCTATCAAGGATACACCTGTATCTGTATGTATATTACCATATACCAATCTTCTGTGTATTGCCCACCTACCTAAACATTTCACTGATCAGGACTTCTCAGATTTGGTGACCAAGTACTCGACCATTGAAAGAAGTTTCTTGATGCGATTTGAAACAACAGGTAAATTGATGAATATCATAAAATCTGTCTTTTTATACAAGGCATACTTTCTCCTTGTCATTACAATTGCCATGTTGCTGTTCATGTATTTAAAGAAAGGACTCTCTGCTTCATATACATCTCAGCTTTAAATGTCCAATAATTTCAGGTGATATTATTGGCAGATACATCACATGATTAAAATACAGATCTATATTTCGTTTCGGTTTTTTATGGTTTTTGATACTTTTGTTTGCCTAAACTTCATGAAGATCTAACCAAATGTAGTGAAAGGTCGAGCCAGGGGTCGCCTTGGGAAGCTTTTGACCCTATGGCATCAGATATTGATTTATCAATCAGAGTTGACATTTCTAGTGGTTTACCCACGGTTTTGTGCTTTGTATGCCAAGCAAATCCCTCCCTTCAACCACAGAGTGGGTTACAGTATATAACTCTTCCAGATCCTAGTGTTATGAAGACAAGTACATCAAAATTATGAACCATAAAAAACGAAATAAAATAGGATCTATCTGTGTCTTAATCAGATTGCAAATTCATTTGGATTTAAAAAGTCAAAGTCTCTACATTAGCTAAATATTAGCATTATGTTTTCATCAGGTGAAAGTCTTCATTATGGTTTTGTACAGTTTAATGACGAAGTAGATTGGAACGCTGCTAAAGAAGAATTTGATTGGAGTGTTATAGAGGGATGTACATTACATGCCGAATATGTCGATATCTGTACGGACTATAGTAAACTGTATTCTAGATGTTTGTTTATCAGTAATCTACCCAAGTCATTTAAAGAAGCCTATAAACTACGGGAAATATTTAACTGTATAGCTAGTCCTATATATTGTCAGGTATGAATACAACCAGACCAAGGGCCTAATTCACAAAAACTTCAACTAATTAATTTTAAGGATGCAGCCATTTCATTGGTAGAGAGTAGGGCTGCAGCGATAAGCCAGGCGACGATATAATGCGTATCACGATTCATAGTCTACGATATGATTAATATCGTAATAGAAAATAAATTTACAAAATAGGCCTACTTTTATGATTTACTTCAAATATGGCATTTTCTCGGTCAATTAATAAGCCACACTCGCTTTACACTCGCTGAAAGTAAAAAAATTATTTTGCTTATGGACTTATTTACGTATTTATAGACATATTAGTCTATTTTTTTTAAATTTGTATTCAGATAACAATCGCAATACTGACATTGATTGTATCGTGGATTTTTTCAAAATATTGCGTTTCATCGATGAATAGATGCAGCCCTAGTAGGTAGTTTAAATCTAGTATAAAGTTTAGCTCTTGGCCAATGAAAGGGGTAGTTCTCTTAGAATATTTAAGTTTTCATAAATGAGGTCCATGCATGGAAAAAATGATTTTATTTCTGCCTGAAAATAATAACAGGCACTAGAGAAATTGGGCCTAAAAAAACTTAAAGTTTGTATCAGACAATGTCTGTGACAGGTGCCTTAATTAAAGGCTTACAACAGAACATTAAACAGTAGATTTATTACATTTTTTATGTAGTTAGATAACCGAATGGTTAGAGTATGTGAGTTGTATCATAATGTCTGTCATTGAGTCAACTGTCCAACCTCATGGATTTTCTCTGGGTCCACAAGTTTCCTTCCACTGCTAAAGACACTTATGTGCAAGCAAACTTTGAAATTTTAGTCCCAAAATGACCTAGTTTGTGTCAAGTTAATGTTAAACTTCATTTCTCTCAATCTCTCTCTCTCTATTTATTTTTTTATTGTTGAAACAAGTATCGATGTTCTATATTCATGTTTCAAAGATATCATAATTCATTAAAGTTAAACATGTATCAGTCCAGAAATAAGATGTGCTGTTAGAATAACGGAGATGTAATCAAATGTTTCAGCCATGGTGATTGATTGAGGTAAATTCTTGCCTTGCTTGTTGCCTAGGAAATCTTGTGTTTACAGAAACCTTGTATTTACCGCTTTCTGTAACGTTCAATCAAGCCTCTCTAACAATTTAACTTTTGCTTAAAATTTTGCCAAACAATTTAATTGTATACTAATTATGATTTTATTATTGTAGATAATGTTGCAGGATAATGAATCATTAGGTTATGGTATAATAGAGTATAAACAAGCTAGTGAAGCTAGAGATACATGGTATAAGTTATCAGATTATAAACTACAAGATGTTAATCTCAATGTATCATTCTGTGTTCCTGATAAACCAGCTGTCTTTATATACAACCGAATTATGTTAAAATTGGTACGTTTACTTTCTTTATATACAACCATGATCTCTTGATGGGGGGTGGAGATAGTCAAGGTTTCGAGCTCGAGTTTAGCCCTGAAATGACCTAATTTGTGTTAAGTGGACATAAACTCCCTCTTTCCATGCATGTCTTACATTTGAAGTTTCTGTTTAAAAGTTGGATCATTCAATGATTATCCAAACGAAACATTTACAGCTAAAATTTCTGTTGTATGTGGCAATCAGAAATTATACTACTATATTATTTTCAAAAATTATTAAAATCTCTGATTGTTATCTTATAGATTTTTAAGCCTTTGTGAAAGTTGAATCGCTAAAAGGGATATTTGATCAAAATGGATTGTTTCCGTTCAGTATTAACGATTATATTATGAATCTAGAACCTGTCAATATTCAACATCCTCTGCAGGTGATATAGGATTTGCTCAACACATGCTAGTGCCACCTAAGACTTTCGATGAACTCTTTTGATAGGCCTCTTTTTATTCTGATCAATCTTAGTATGAGCGATGATAAAGATTTGAAAAAATGAATATTGTCCGAAAATTCCAAATGATGATCCTTAACTTTAACTAATTTCATTTTATAGGACAATAAAAATCAGACAAAAGGAAGTTTGTTACCCGATCCAGTGACAGCAAATCCAGTCTCGATAAATAATCCACTAGTCAAAGGTTTAGCCAATCAAAGCCCAGAATGTAAGTGAAGATAACAGATTTAAAATCATCATAAATGCAACAATTAAGCAATGGAATCAAAGTTATTGAACATCTGAAATTTATAGACAGTGCTTATGTTCATGAGATATGTTCATGAGACAAGAAACTTATTAGTTTTCTACAATTTCAGTTAACTCGAACAGATATAGTTGTTATTTGATTACCAAAATGACATTGTTATCTCATTTCAGATTCGTAGTTTGACATTAGCCAAAATTATTTGATTCTAAACAAACATTTTCCAAGATTCAAAATCTGTACATTGGATGTGACATATGAAATAGAATGCTTTTTTTTTTGACTCAGCTAAATGATCTGTGTATCATAAAATAGTTAGATCATTTCAAAATCCAATGTACCTGGAAGTACAAGTTGGCTTTTGATATATTTTTACAAAATTGTTGAGCTTTAGGAAATATATTCTAATGATGATTCAGATTTCTGTGATTAGGTATGTTTTATTTCAGTAATGAAGAATTTTATGCAAGCTTTGAATCATCTACAAACAGCATACCACAATCAGATAACTACACCTTCAAACAAACCAGGTCAGTAAAAAATGAAAATATACATTTCCGTTGCTCTTAAATGTCCTTTCCAACATGGTTTACTCTTGTCAGTGGTGCAGGACGGAGGACCTGACATTGTGCTGCATAAAGACAGGCTAATGCCATGCATTGTGCTAGGAGGGAAATTTTGTCCAAACAATGATTTCTTTACTTGCAGATGAACATGTGCACAGAACCTTGAATATTAAAAGATTATAGATGATTCATGTTTCGCGTTTTTTATATGTAACTGAAAGAATGAGATCCCCCCCCCCCTTAATATCCAGATGGACCATTCCATCTATAGAACCACAGCAAACTTGTTAGAGAATTTCTGTCCTCTGGGTTTTCAAGTAACTATATAAATTAATTTTTGGATATACCAAAGTAGAGGTCTGATTTTAATGTTAATGTTTTCATACATTTTTAGCGTACGGTTTTGCGTTTTTCTTTTGTAGGTTTGCTTGGTCCTGCCCCTTCCTTGCCACTCAGTCCTGCCATGAATCCTAACATGCAACTGGGTTTGATGATATTTTTGGCAACACAGATGCAGAATAAACTGACTCAACAGGTAGGCTAATTCTCATTCTTAATGTGGGAGTGGTTGGGTGGCCGAGTGATTAGCATGTGCGTGTCATTAGCAGAATCATTGTTTTTTCCTTTTCACCCACATGTAACTGGATAACACCCCTGGATCCAAGGATCCGAATATAACACAACTATTATTATTAGTACATTTTTATTAGATAGCCAAGTCACAATCTGTAGCACCACAAAACTGGTGTAAATGTAAACATTTCTAATATCACTATGTTTTTTAATGTCGACAATGAATAAATAGTTTGTTTATTTTCTAGTTTACTGGACCATTAGCAGCCCAGCTGCATACACTACAAAAACTTGGACAACAGAAGAACTTGGCAGTAAGTCACTTTATTTTTCTTTGAAAATTGACTAGTCCAATTTTAGTTCCCTTTTGGAATTATTGGTCAAGGGGTTGAATTTCTGGTTGGTAATTCTGGTTATGTATACAGATTGCTGTATCTAAAGGTGGTATACATGTAGGAACCTTTCAGTGTACAGTATAACTCATCGTGGCACCTTATAGTCTAGGCCCCCTTCAGTATAAAGTATGAATCAGGATTTTACCTGACAGTATAGGCAGCTTTTAGTATAAAGTGTAAGTCAGACTCTGCATAGCGCCCAATATTACAGGAAGATTTCAGTACACATGTTGACTCGTTGACATGGCAGCTGAAATTCTATGAAGAGTTGGCAGGCAAAACATATGCCCATCTTTATTAGTTCAGTTAAACCCAATTTCATTTCTATTATTTACATGATGCAATTTTTTTTCCAGGATGTAAAACCATCTTTATTAGGTGATCCACTAACATCTCAAGCCAATATGGTTATACAGACATTAACAGCTCAAGTTAAAGGAAACCAGAGTAGATCAATGCCACAAACAGACACAAGAATTCCTAATATTACACAAATACTACAAAATACACGAGATCTTAATCTTAATCTACTGATGAACCTCGGACAAATCATCTCCAATATTCAAAATCAGAAAAAACCTGAAAGTATCCTGACAAAGAACATTTCTCCTCCACAGAACGGTCTCTTCCCTACTCCCATGTTTCCTCCTCCAAATAATAAAGGCGGCGGACATCTATCGAACGGCAACGGAAATTCATTTCTACAAAACATGCAAGGAAATCTCCAAAAACAGTTCACTTCAAACACAGGACCTAAACCATTAATGGCTAACTTCCATCAATTATCATCCATGAAGTCTAACCCTAATTCTAAACATACTTCCTTGTTAGGAGAGCCGCCTACATATTTACCCAAAGTTCAGAATTTAAATACTAGTAAAGGAATGCCAATGGGAAGTGGTTATCCTTCATTGAATAGAGCTAGTGAGTCTAGTAACTATGGTAACAGGGGAAGTTACTCTGGAGGGCAAGATTATGGTCAATATAATGACTCTGGTTATTGGGTAAGTACATGTATTATTCTGTTTTCTAGTACAGGAGAATCCCAATACACGGAAAACAAAATCGATAAGAGGAAACCTCTTACATCAGTTTAGAAAGCATGCTATCAAATCAGTTTACATAAATACTACAATAGGCCCCAGTTTCACAAAACAAGTTAAGAATTTAGCCAACTTTCAATCACTGTTTATGGAGATATATCTTTGATTCAGAAACATAACTTTTAGAAGGGTGATGTAAAGAACTGAAAACATGGTTGATTTATGTATGAACTATTTAATATTATTTATTTATTTGTATCGACAGGCTGATATCACTAATGATAGTACTAATGAAGATCCTTTTCAAGACATTCCTTCTAAAGTAAGTCAAAAAACATTAAAGCATAAATAGTGTGTTTTACATGGGGTATCGGCTGTGCAACTCCCTTCAGTGTACTATGTGGAAACTTTGGCGTGAACAGCGGCAATATAGCATAATCTTTTTATGGAATTCCAACTGTCGTGGTTTTTATACGCCCACATTTTCATGTGGACGTATTATGTCGTCGCCCCTGTCCGTCCGGACGTCCGTCCACAATTTGTTTGTGGACTCTCTACAGGTCACAATTCTTATCCGATTTTGACGAAACTTGAAATATAGGTTTATCCCCATAAGATCTCGGTTCCTTTCGATATTGGCATGTATCGGATAAGAACTTCATGGATTATGGCCCCTGATTGTACGAAATATCATGTTTTTAGCTTGTGGACCCTATAGAGGTCACAATTTTGAACCGATTGTGATGAAACTTGACATGCATGTTTATAACCCCAAAATCTTGGTTCCTTTCGATATTTGTGCCCATCGGATCGTAACTTCCTGAATTATGGCCCCTGATTGTCCGAAAAATCACCCTTTTTAGCTCGTGGTCCCTCTGGAGGTCAAAATTATTATCCGATTTAAAAAACCGTTTGATTATATCACCGTTACATGGTAATGAGGGTTGAGTTCTAATCTCGTGAAAATCGGACCAAAATTGACAAACAAAATGGCCGCCGTTTGTACGCGAATAGTGTGAAAATATGTTATATCAAGGTTGTGGACCCTATCGAGGTCACAATTGTGAACCAATTTTGATGAAACTTGACATGTATGTTTATAACCCAAAGATCTTGGTTCCTTTCGATATTTGCACCAATCGGATCGTAACTTCCTGAATTATGGCCCCTGATTGTCCGAACAATTGCCCTTTTTCGCTTGTGGTCCCTCTGGAGGTCAAAATTATTATCCGATTTAAAAAACGTTTGATTATATCACCGTTACATGGTAATGAAGGCTGAGGTCAAATTTCGTGAAAATCGAACCAAAATTGACGGAGAAAATGGCCGCCGTTTGTACGCGAATAGTGTGAAAATATGTTATATCAAGGTTGTGGACCCTATAGAGGTCACAATTTTGAACCGATTTTGATGAAACTTGACATGCATGTTTATAACCCGAAGATCTTGGTTCCTTTCGATATTTGCGCTCATTGATTCGTAACTTCCTGAATTATGGCCCCTGATTGTACGAAAAATCACCCTTTTTAGCTTGTGGTCCCACTGGAGGTCAAAATTATTATCCGATTTAAAAAAACGTTTGATTATATCACCGTTACATGGGAATGAAGATAGAGGTGAAAATCGGACCAAAATTGACAGACAAAATGGCCGCCGTTTGTACGCGATTAGTGAACCAAAATTGACGGAGAAAATGGCCGCCGTTTGTAAGCGAATAGTGTGAAAATATGTTATATCAAGGTTGTGGACCCTATAGAGGTCACAATTTTGAACCGATATTGATGAAACATGACATGCATGTTTATAACCCAAAGATCTTGGTTCTTTTTGATATTTGCGCCCATTGGATCGTAACTTCCTGAATTATGGCCCCTGATTGTACGAAAAATGACCTTTTTTTTAGCTTGTGGTCCCTCTGGGGTCAGAATTATTATCCCATTTAAAAAAAACGTTTGATTATATCACTGTTACATCGTAATGAAGGTTGAGGTCGAATTTCGTGAAAATCGGACTAAAATTGACAGCTGTTCTTGTCAGGCCATCCATCCCTAATCACGAACAAGGGGAAACCACGCTAGAAAATCTAGATGAACTTTGTCACCCAATGCAGGGATCAAACACCAAACCTCAAGGCAACCAAGCCAGCATCTTACCCACTTAGCAACATGATCCCCAGTCGAATTTGAAGCCTACTGAAATGAACCTTTATAACCCAAATATCTTAATTCATTTCAATATTTGCTCATATCAAATTCTAACTTAATGATGTAGGAAAAATCACTTTCGGTATTGCTTGTTCTCTATCCATCTCTCGAAAATGTGGGCGTATCCTGCCTGGCAGTGCCAGCCTATCTTTTTTTACCTTAACCAATGTGTACATGGGACCTCATTTTTTTGTCCCATCTGAAGACTATACTTTGTCCCTTGTCGGACCCACTGTCCTGCAACTCTGACTAGGGAACCATATGTTGATGAACTTTTTCAGCCAACACCTTACTCACTGAGCCACCATGGCTCTCGAAGGTGTAATATAGATATAGTGTAATACAGAGTAACTTTATATATTCTAGTATCAGTCAGGAACAGATTATAGAAGAGAAGACAGTTATAAACAATATCAGATGTTAAATACAAACACTAATGTAAGTTTTTATTATTATTTTAATGAATGGGGATACAAATTATCCCAAGATAAACAAAGGTTAAGGAGGAATATTGAAATGGGCTTCATCCACCCTTCCGTCCAAGGGTTTTCCAGCTTGGCTTCCCTTTGACAGTGACGATCCATTGGCAGTTCAAATTTGATATAAGAGTAGGCTGTAGCGCTGCTGTCCGGGGATAATATCCCCCATATTACGTTATGTGGGTGTTTTTATCATCCCAGTCGACGCCGTACGGTAGGGCGTTAAACCCATTTCACTTATTTCATTTATAATTGTTGCTAATATTAGAAAGTTCTCTAAGATTTAATAATCTTTGTGTTTATATGAAAACAAATTTAACATAGTTTTTGGCATACAAGAATTGTGTTTATGTGAAAACAAATTTAACATAGTTTTTGGCATACAAGAATTGATCTCTGCCCTAAAAGACAGCCATATCAAACAATTAGTATACAGATGCACAAGTTTAGTGTGGATGTTTAAGACTGACTCTTCTTGCGGTAATTTTTTGCAAATTTTTCTTCAAAGGTTAATTAAATTGTTTGTAGAATCAAAGTATAATTATTTTTTTTCAGAATTCTAACTTTTCTAGTCAACAGAATGTTTCAAATATTTATCAAGTAAGAAATAATTCTGTTATTCATAAATTCATGGTAAAAAATGAAACTAAATCTGTAAAGGTACCTTCTACTTGAATTTACTTGAACTCGGCCATGATTTCAAATAATTTTAAACCTAGCTGTTTATTAAAAATGAAGTACTGATCATCGTAGAACACAGTCCATGAAAACATTTTGTATTCTTTATCATTATCAGCATTCTTAGTCCCGAAATGACCTAGTTTGTTTCGAGTGGACGTTAAACTCCATTTCTCCGTCTCTCTCTCTCTCAATATCAGCATTGAATAACGGAATGAATCGAATGTGACATCGCATATTTTCCACAGTCTTCATTAACCCAGTTGGTGTAGAAATTTTCTATGCAGTCATCAACAGCCTTGCCTTGTATATTGAAAAGTAGGTCGCTCAGTATTGGCAGTTTAAAGAACACAGCAAAACTAATTTCATATTTTGACTATTTTCTTGCAGAAGAATGACACCTTACAGCAACAAAAATATCCAGTCATAGCGCCGTCCGCACCTCGTGCATCCAACTATCAGACAAACACCGATGGACGATTAACAACACCAAGAACAACATATTCAGCCAATCAAGTTAACTATACAACATATTCAGCCAATCAAATGGACTATAACAAAAATACAAATTCCTTATTCCCGACAAACCCTGTGTACAATACAAATAATACCAGTGCTCAACTTAATAACTACAATGGCAACCGAAATATTTCAAACTATCCAGACAATTCAGCCTATAATATACGAACATCAAATAGTGATTATGATTTTAGTTCAATGCAGCCATCTAATTATTCCACAAACAGTTCATCAAATTATAAATTTGGTTATCAAGGTAGTAATTATAAAGATGAATCATATAATCTTGACAACAGTTCATCTTATACTCCTGCTCCCCCGCCATCTTCATATGTTCTAGTAAGTATAGCATTATATTATTATTGATATTAAAGGGGTTGAGGGGTAGATGGCAGAATGGTTATCATAAGATCGGTTATTGAGTAAACTGCCGTGGTTTTGCTTCCCCAGTTGTATGTAACAAGAAGTAGGGTCCTCGTGGGTTTTCTCTGGGTCCTCTGATTTCCTCCCACTGTTAAAGACCACTACGCGAAAGCGAATTATTGAAATAGAATTAAACCATATGTTACTCCCGAAATGACCTAGTTTGTGTCGAGTAGACTTTGAAACCCCATTGCTACTGTGGCTAAGTGAATGAGACACTGGCTCACTAGCCTGTTGACTGAGAAAGTTCATCATGTGTTCCAGGCATCATTCCTCATTGTCATTGATGCAGGACAAAGGGCCTGACAAGGAACGATGTCTAGTAATTTGGATGGTACAGAAAACTGAGGCCCTGTGGACACATTGATTGGCGTACACATCCCTTGGCATTTGGAATTCGATATAAGAGTAGGACGTAGTGCCACTTTCCTGGCAAAATTTCACTAATGGTACATTGTATGCGCGTCTTCATTAGCCCAAGTCAGAGTAGAACAGTAGGACGTTAAACCCAACTTTATTTCATTTCTGTTCAAAGGGTTGGGTCATTGATCTGTCGTAGTTGGATCACATAATTGTACTTGACAAGGGAATTGATCACCTTCCCAGTTTAGAGAGATAGCCATCTGTGCAAGTAACTGGATGAAATAGAAATATGCCATTTGTTACTCCCAAATTGCTAAGTTCGTATGGATGGATGTTCAAAAGAAATATATTCTATTTATATTTGTGTATTACAGAAAACTCCTGTTGGCCAGAAACGCTCATATAGTCAGTTACTTCCAGCTCCTGAACCAAGTCCTGAAGGTTCCTACGTTGGACAACATTCGCAGGGTCTCGGTGGGCATTATGCTGATTCTTACTCCAAGAGAATCAAACTGGATGATAGATTTCAGTAACTTCCTGATTTAATCCTGCCTTGGAACAATTTCTGTATACATAGCTCTGTTATATTTATATTAAATCAATCAGAATTTAATTTCAATGGTGCAGTTGTATATTTTTCAATGATGTTGGATTTTACATCTTAATATTTTCATTAGAAACCATGGATTATTTTTACATAGAAATCAGGGATTAAATTTCCACTCAAGAGATTATAGATTGTTTTCGTTTTTCACTGGGATATCATGGGTTATTTTTCTTTCTTCATTTTGAAAACATAGATTACATTTTGTTTTGATGTCGTGAAGCATTTTCCATTGTTACTTCGAAATCAAGGATTATTTTCATGTTACTTCGAAATCATGGATTATTTTCAATGTTACTTTGAAATCATGGATTATTTTCCTTGTTCCTTAGACATGGATTATTTTCCATGTTCTTTCAAAATCATGGATATTTTCCATGTTCCTTCGAAATCATGGATTATTTTCCATGTTCCTCAGAAACCATGGATTATTTTCCACCGAGATATTTTGTAGCTAATTTAATTATATGTACAAATAGTTGAA
Source organism: Patella caerulea (assembly GCA_036850965.1). Classification (NCBI taxonomy): domain Eukaryota; kingdom Metazoa; phylum Mollusca; class Gastropoda; family Patellidae; genus Patella; species Patella caerulea. The sequence continues at coordinate 33,292,457 of JAZGQO010000008.1, forward strand.
GGAATTTGTCAAAGCATGGGTTTTTGTTATGTGGTGTTCAGCCATTTTGTTCTGATAGCCCTACTTACATAGGTAAGGTAGGTAGGTTATATATATATATTATAATATCTTTAGTAAAAGTAAGATTGCCAATATTTTGAATACTTACTAGTTAATACAATAGAATTTATATCAAAATAAAATTCATCTTGACCAGAATATTGCCAAACACATTACAAGATGTATTTTGTGAATTACTAGGCACTGAATAGTGAACAAAAGTAACTATGTGAATTACTAGGCCTAATAGTGAACAGAAGTCATTTTGTGAATTACTAGGCACCTAATAATGAACAAAAGAAACTTGGTGAATTATATGTACTAGATACCAAAGAAACTGTTTCATGTATCTATATAGTTGTAGGAAAAAGTTGTATTATTGGCAAACATCTGTTATTTATTCCATACCAACATATCACAATTAGCAAAAAAATATTGTTCATTCAATAACTGAACTTACAACGTTAATATATCTCATTTTGTCTCAATTTTAATTTCTTTTTTTTTTTATTATTTTGTTTATTGTACATGTTTCTTATTCATCTTAATTCTTCTATTTTCTATTCTGATATGATCGATATCTTTTTATTTCTTATTTCTGTCTCCTATACCTTTAAATTCAAATTCTTTTTCAGCTTTCTTTTCAGTTTTATCTTTAAAATTTCTCTTGTTCTTTTGTACATATATTATTTCTTATTGTTAAGTTAAAAGTATCATTTATTGTCAAAATTTATTGGTTGTGCTGTCACTGTCTCTTAGCAAAGGCCACTTTCATTGATTTAGCTTTATCTTTAAATTTAAGTTTTTCTGGTCAAATTTATTTGTTAGGATATAATCAGTTAAATAAATTTAAGATTTATTCCAGAGTCTAGACTCTGGTTCATCAGTTTCAAAATGGAATGAAGAACTATAAACTATAATATATATATATATATTGTCGGGCATAGTAGAGTATTAATTCTAATAAAAGCATTAATTAAATGTAAAGAAAGCTTGTGTATTACAGTATGGGTTAATTTAAACAATTATGTGGGGCAGGCTACCTGAAAAAAAGATTTAATTTCAAAACTATTGAATTGAGAATAGTACAGGTAGTTATGAAAGTAAGAGAATACTGGCTTTACAATTTTGTTGCCGTGGTAATGTGTCTTTTTAGGAAAAAATTAAGTACATCATATTACTGTAATCAAATTTGCTGGACTTATAAATATATAAGTCAGTATCAAACAGAAAGAGAAAAACATTTTGTTTGATTCGGTGGTAGATATTTCAACTCAATAGCTTGAAAATTTTTAAACAAAAGTTCATGTAGCTTCAATCATTAAAGTACAGTAAATATAGAATTCCATATGGATGAATGGACATCCTCTATGTAAATAGTGTTAATACCATAATGTCTTTCAGATAGACGTATACATATAGTATGTATAAAGTTGTATTTTAATAAGTTACAATAATGTATTGTTTATCTCCTCTTTTATTGCTATAATTACTCTTTTTTCCTAAAATACACATCGAAAAAAAACAAAATTCATACATTAATTGACAATATCACAATAATTCTGAAATGCTATAAGTTTTGAAAATCATTTTTTAATAAAAAAAAAAAATTCCAAATTGTTCCAAAATATTATAAATGTTATAAACCATTAAATTATCTTCTTTTTTTATAGTTCATTAAAACATTTTGTGGGTAGATTATTTTGTATAGAATTAGATACCAGTACACTGAATTTGTTTTGGAAGTAAATATCAAATTTTTTAGGTTTATGACTGTATGTTGAGTTAGTTGCATATTAAATTCTTCCCAAACAATGTATTGTAAATTGACTTATTTTAAACCATTTGCTTTTTTTCTTTTATCCTACTTTTAAATAACAAATTATTTTTCTTTGCTTTTCTTTATTAGAAATAGAAAGATTTTATAAATAAAGTTCTGTTATTGTTCTCATAAAAAATGAAAAAACACAGAGGTCTGTTGTCATCATGGATTTAATTTTGATCATAGCTTGAGCACTATTGTTTAATTTCTTTATCAGATTCCCTAGTCTTGTTGTGACTGCATAGATATGCAGAGCACTTTTACCACCCTGTTGTTAATTATAGATTATTAACTGCTTGTTGGAAAAATGCTTTAAGAACCTGATATTATGGAGCACTTTCACGACCTCATATGATAATAGATGGTTGGTGAAAGTGCTCCATAGAATCTGTGTAAACTGATATAAGAAATTCAACATACTGTGGTAGATTAAATCCAAGTGACAAGGATCTCTCTGTATTACTCTGTATAATTCTCAAAAGCAATACCAAAAGACAAGATATTAATAGCATTTAGTTACTGAACGGGAAAACAAGTCACAGTTCTATAGAATGCAATTGTTGCTTACAATGGAGCAATGTTTCCACTATACTTAACATAAAGCCTTGTGGTAACGACCCTCACTTATACGCAGTAATTTCATTCCATAGAATTGTGACCTATGTATTTCATAATCTTTCTATCTGATTAAAATACAGATTCTATTTCGTTTGTTTTTATAGTTCAAAATTTCGTTTGGCTAGTCTTTACTACACTAGGATCTAGAAGCGTTGTTATATAACCATGTTGTGGTTGATGTTAGAGATAAGGCAATGAAACCGTCTGTTGCAGCGAGTTCTTGGGGTGCAATGCACGAAACTGTAGCTATCCTACTAGAAACATCAATGTTGATTAGTTGATCAAATGTCTGACATCATAGGGTGAAAACCCACTTGTATGACCCCTGACACAATCACCCAACTTGTCAGACCTTCATGAAGCAGTCTGTTGCAATGAGTTCTTGGTGTGTGATACGAAACTATGTATCCTACTAGAAACGTCAATGCTGATTAGTTAATCAAATGTGTGACATCACAGGGTCAAAAACTGCTTGTATGACCCCTTACAACCACCCAACTTGTCAGGCCTTCATGTAGTGTTGGCCGTCAAAAGTATATAAAAGCGAAACGAAATGTAGATCTTTATTTTAATCAGATTGTTACTCTGTCTCTAGTTATAAAATATTGGTTCTGTTTGTCATCCAATCCAATCCACTTGTTGAAATTATAACACAATTTATCTTCACAATGAAGAGATAATTAATCTCTGCTATAAATTATATTTTGTGAATCTTTGATTCATTCCAGAAGACAAAATAAAGTCTAGGACAATTTAAAATATTTTGTTTATTTGAGGCGAATCTCATGTTAGTGTACCGGAAGTTGTTGTCATTGATTCAAAATTTAAGATCTATTTTATTAGACATGACCATCGGCTGAGGAAGTTTATCAGGATTTTCTGACAGATTTTCCCCTTGTCAGTGGTGCAGGATGGAGGGCCTGACAATGACAGCTGTCTAGACGTTCGGGTGGGATTGAAAACCGAGGTCCCGTGTATACATTGGCCTACATGTAAAAGATCCTTTAGCAATCGGAATTCGATATAAGAGAGACTATAGTGCTACTGCCTGGGCAAAAATTTCCCTCATAGCATACTGTATGGCATATGCCCATCTTCATTAGTCCTGTCTAGGCAGAGGTGTACGTTGTTAATCAGACATCAATCATTTCGGGAGTAACATATGGTTTAATTTTTTTATACGCCCACATTGAAATGTGGTCGTATATTGTCGTCGCCCCCGTCCGTCTGTCCTTCCGTCCAGCGTCTATGGACGGAAGGACAGACGGACGGGATGCTCTTGAGGCTAAAGTTAATATCCGATTGACTTTAAATTTATACACAGTGTTTAAGGTCATGAGACGAAGAAGCCTATTCTTTTTCAGCGATTTCCGATAATAACTACTAGAGTTATGGTCCTTGATCACTTCAAAAAATCTTGTGGACGCTCTAGAGGCCAAAGTTAATATCTGATTTACTTTAAATTTATACACAGTGATTAAGGTCATGAGACGAAGAATCCTATTGATTTTCAGCGATTTCCGATAATTAGTGCCAGAGTTATGGCCCTTGATCACTTCAAAAAATCTTGTGGATACTCAAGAGGCCAAAGTTAATATCCGATTGACTACAAATTTATACACAGTTTTTAGGGCCACGAGACGAAGAAACCTTTTGATTTTCAGCGATTTCTGATAATTAGTGCCGGAGTTGTAGTCCTTGATCACTTCAAAAAATCTTGTGGATGCTCTGGAAGCCAAACTTAATATGCGATTGACTTCAGATTGATACACAGAGTTTAAGGTGTTGAAACGAACAAATATTTTGATATTCAATGAATTTTGATAACTGAACAGCTAAATTCATCACATTAAATGTTTCCTATACTAATTGTTAGTGTGAGGCAAAACTTTATAAAAAGCAAACAAATTCTAATGATTTTCTAATAATTACATAATGAGTTGTTACTCTTAATCAGATTTTAGAGTATTACATGTATAAATGTTACATTACCGAAAAAAGTAAAAACTCTTGTTGACTGCCTGGACGATTTAGCTGCTGTGGGCGTATGTTTCGTTGCCTGGCAACCTATCTTATTTCAATAATTCGCTTGAGCTTAGGGGTCTTTAGCAGTGGGAGGAAACCGGCCAAAGAGGAAGACATAAACAAATCTATTGTCCACTTGCTAAAATATTATAATGGTGACATTTAGTTGAGGTGGGTAAATACTGCATTTTTTTTTACACATGCCACATAATTTAAAGATATGCTTTATATCTGCTGTAGGTTGTCAAAATCTTGTTTATCTTAATAAATTAAATTATTATGCAAACGAGTACCATGTTGTTCAGTTTAATTAATGCAAATTGACAACCATGACAAAACAATTTATTATAAAAATAAAACATTCAAATATAACAATTCTTAACAGTTAACATTATAATAACGTACATTAATAAAAGTCAAAGGTAACAAATAAAACATTTTTAAAAACTATTAATCTGAATATTGGAGAGAGAAATGGGGTTTAACTTCCACTTGACACCAGCTAGGTCATTTCATGACTAACATGGTTTAATTTCATTTCAATAATTTGCTTGCAGATAAGGTCTTTAGCAGTGGGAGGACCTAATTTATGCCGAGTGGATGTTAAACACCATTTCTCTGTCTTTATTGAGTTTCAACTTTCACACTATTGTGGTTTGTCAGGGATTCAAAATACCTCAAATGACAGAGGATTAATGGCTTAAAATGGAAAACAATTTGGTGGCCTTGTATTGTCATCTTATTAACCAAATTAAAGAGAATGTGAAAGATAAATGGGGTTTAACGCCCACTCGACACAAACTAGGTCATTTCAGGACTAACATGGTTCAGATTTATTTCAATAATTCTAGTGTGGATACGGGTCTTTAGCAGTGGGAGGGACCCACAGGAAACCCACGAGGTTGGACAGGAGACCTTACGCCTCCTCACGTACAACTGGGAAATCAAAACCATACCAGGTGACTCAATGACAGACATGCTAACCATTTGGTCATCCATTTCCCCCTGAAAGGGTTTTATATTTGATGCTATAACTAATATTATACATGACAAATACTCTTATTAAATTCTTTGCATCATTTTCAGCAATTTCATTTTTCATTAGATCAAGTCAGAAATCAAATGTATTCTTTTCAGTAGAACTGATACTCTTCTTGGAAGCTACTTGATGTAACTGAATATTCTCCACACTGTCACCTTCAGATGTCTCACTCTCTGTATCTTGACTCATACTGGCATCACTTCGGGTTATCTTTGAAGTATCTGGTTCGTTAGCCACTTTATTTTTTTTTCCAGTAAAACTGACACTTTTCTTGGAAGCCACTTGATGTAACTGAATATTCCTCACACTGTCACCTTCAGATGTATCTTGACTCATACTGGCATCACTTCTTGTAATCTCCACCTGTATAAACATGACCAATAGTATGTTGTCAACGATAAAAACATGAACAATAGACTGTTGTCAGCATGATAAAAACATGACCAATAGGCTGTTGTCAGCACGATGAAAACATGACCAATAGGCTGTTGTCAGCTCAATAAAAACATGACCAATAGACTGCTGTCAGCACGATAAAAACATGACCAATAGACTGTTGTCAGCACAATAAAAACATGACCAATAGAATGTTGTCAAAACTAAAACCATAGCCAATAGAATGTTGTCAGCACACCAAAAACATGGCCAAAACCAAGATCCCATGTACATATTGGTGTGCACATAAAAGATCCATTGGCAGTTAAAATTCGATATAAGAGTAGGCTGTCCAGGCAAAATTTCCCTTATAGCATACTACATGTATATGGCGTATGTCTGTTTCATTAGCCCAGTCAGAGCAGAACAACAGGATGTTAAACGACATTTCATTTTCAATAAAAATTGTGACTTCCAGAATGTCCACAATTAAATGTTGGCTATTGAAGAGCGTGTGCTTTAGATCCTAAGGTCTTGAGTCAAGTGGAGTGGTTTAGAATCCCTGGTTGTATGTGACAAGGAATAGGGTCACCTGTCTAATCTCGTTGGTTTTCCTCGATTTCCCCACACCACTGAAGACCTTTTCACACAAGTGAATTATTGAAATAAAATGGAACCATATGTAATATGTTGGTCCTGAAATGACCTAGTTTGTGTTGAGTGGACGTTAAAACCTATTCTCAATATATATTAAAAGTTTGGAAATAAGTAGTGATTTAATGAGTATTATACTTACTACAACTTGTGTCTGTTTTTCAAACTGACTGGTGAATATACAGATGATCCAATAGACAATAACTAGACATAGAGTTATAATAATAATGTAGTCTATAAACCCATCATATACATCAAATACAAGTAATAAACTACCACCTTGTAATACGGCTATACCAACATTACATACAACCTATGAAAAACAATACATATAGTTAAAATAATAATATATTTTCAATATAGTCCTTTATCTACTAAAACACAACAACAATTAATATGGAATATATAGCACAATTTTTCGATACACTTTTATTTATCATTGATCAAGGATTATAGATCAATATACCACTAAGACTAGTAATTATTTCCCCTTATTTCATGACAGTGCCAGTTATGAATAGACAATTTTTCCCCAAGTTTTTTCCTCCCCTTTTCCTGTATTTTTTGGTTGACTTTTTGGTCTAGAACTGGAGAAAAGGGATCATAGCAGTTTGGGGGTAATATTGATGATATTACAGCGGAGGGAAAGGGTGTGTAAAGTGTCTTTCTGCAGAGCGATCCTTGTGTCCCCTATGTGCCTATAAAGATTGAAATCAACAGAATGAAGGGCAAAAAGCTATAGCCATTTAACAATGAAGTCAATGGACAACGAATTGCTAGTCTGAGACCTGATATTCAACATTTATCTCCCTTGACACACTAAGGTGAGATAACACCAACTTTAATTCAGCTCCAACTTTCCCAAAATTTTAATTGGGCAGCAAGCTTTCATTACTAATGGAGAAACAAATGGTCATGTCTTTGCACCTAAACTCTTTTATCCTTCTGCCTCTAAATCATATATATTTACCAAATCCTGGCCGAAAATGTTAATTCAAACCCTCTTCATCCATTTTAGACCATAAAATCAACAAAAGAATGCATGCAAAAGGGGAGAAAAAGAGAGAGAGAGAGAGAGAGAGAGAGAGAGAGAGAGAGAGAGAGGGGGAATTGCTATAAATAGACCAACTACAATTTTTGGGTACCGAAAGGGTGAAATTTACTGGTAGTCTGCCTTCATACGTGAACTTTCAAAATTAAATCTCCGCATTTGATTTGACGAACTGCAAATCTAGCAATTCAACAAATGGCATATGGTCAGTAAAGCTGGTTAATCTAACAATTTTTGAGTATTTTTTAAACAAAAATCAAATTCATCACCCATATTTATATTGCTTAAATAACTTATTGATAAAGGATCAAAATAAATAACTTACATCTAATATAACATGATTGTTCATAAATCTGTTTGTCCAATAAAAATTCCTGTTAATATAAATGTCATGTAATCTAATAAGAATTATTTCTAAATCAAATTTGATTATGAAACTAAAACATGGATAGATATATCAATAATAATCTAAAATTATACAGTGTATCAAGAAAAATGGTATTTTATGTTAGTTGAAAAAATAATTTTTCTGGGTTTTTTTTTCAGCTATCTCGTAATTCAAAGGGGTTGAAATTGAGCATTGCATAATATGAAATGAAAAGAAGTGTGCTACGAGGAAATGTTTTTCCCGCAGAGCGGTGCTATGGCTTCTCTTTGCATTGAATTCCAATCATCAAAGGTTCTTTACGTCTTGCCTCTGACAAGGAGAAAACACACTGGAAAATCACAGAGAACTTTCTCAGCTAACACAGGGATTAAACCCTGACCAGCACCTTACACACTCAGCAATCGCAGCTCCCACTGCTTATTGTATACCAGTATATATATAGAGAAAGAGAATGGGGTTTAAAGTCCACTCGACACAAACTACGTCATTTCGGCACTAGCATATGGTTCAATTTTATTTCAATAATTCGCTTGCGCGTAGGGGTCTTTAGCAGTGGGAGGAAACCGGAGTGCCTCAAGGAAACCCACGAGGTTGAGAAGGCGCCCCTATCTCCATGCCACATACGCTCACACCAGGGATCGAAACCACAGCCGCAAGCCAGAGGTGACCGGTCAGCTAGAGGTCGAAGCACGGCACTCTAGACCACTAGGCCATCCAAACCCCCATACCAGTATATAGTGTAAGTACCTACCTATAGGGTCTAAATAATATCACTAATAACAGATAGAAACCTGTTAAACATAGATGTCCAATACTCTGATAAAATGGACTGCAATAAAAAAAAGAATCCAAATCTGCCCAAATGATATCAGTTTTAAAGGTAAGAAACAAAATAAAATGGGGTTTAGCATCCTACTTTTCTTCACCAACTGGACTAATAAAGATGGGTATAGACCATACAGTGTGCTATGGGTGAAATTTTGCTTGGACAGCGGCACTACGGCCTACTCTAATTAAGAATTCTAAATGTAAAAGGTTGTTTTACTTGCACACCAAGTCCTTTAGGACAACTAGACACTGTCAGCCTCCATTCTGTTCTACTGCAATCTGATGAAAACAAAGATCCAATTTGGCTCTGTTTTTTAAAGTTCAATATTATGTTTTACTTGTCTTTACTACACTATCATCTGGAAGAGTTTTTATATAACCCACGTTTTGGTTCAATGTGAGGGATTAGCCAATAAAACAGCGGCTTTTAGTGAGCGATGCACAGAACTGTGGGTATCCTACTAGAAACATTAACACTGATTGGTTTGACATCATAGGGGCAAAAGCCACTTGTATGACCCCTGACACAGCCTTCAACTAAAAATGGTCAGACCATAATGTAGTAGAGGTATTTTAATAAGATTGGTTCTACTAACAAGGAGAAACAACACTGGTAAAACCTGAGTAACTTTGTCGACCAGCACCAGGAGTGAACCTGAGAACGACACGTTAGCAAGTCACAGAAAGTGTAAAAATACCGAGCCTTGTGTATGATACCCTTAACTATATTGTATAATATGGTGTATAACTTACTGTGTAAGGACAGTATCTGTTAAAAATATTCCCAATAGTTTTCTCAACATCGGCAGTGCTTCCCAAAAACACAATCTTCTTGTGTAAGATTCATACGCAAACCTAGAATTCCATAACAAATACTATAATGCTACATTGAAAAAAACAACAATATATCTAAATTTTTACATATTATACCAGACAAGTGTTGTAATAACCTACTTTTATTTCAAGTAGGGTGGGTGGGTGGCTGAATGGTTAGCATGTGCATGTTGTATCATAAAGTCTGTCATTGAGTCAACTGGCGTGGTTTTGAATCCCTGGTTGTACCTGACAGGGAGTAGAGTCACCTGTCCAACCTCTTGGGTTTTCTGTTTCCTCCCACTGCTAAAGACCCCTACGCGCAAGCAAATCATTGATATAAAATTGAACCATGTGTTAGTCCAAAATAACCTAGTTTGCAGACGTTAAACCTCATTTCTCTCTCTCTCCCAGACAACTGAAACCTAGAAGGAAAATTCAGAAGAACTTTCTTGGTGAACACCAGGAAACCCATGACTTCTTCAGCCACCCAAAGAACTAATGCTAAAGATTTGAAATAAATTGGAGTTTAACATCCTACTGTTCTGCTCCAACTGTACTACTGAGAGAGAGAGAGAAATGGGTTTTAACGTCCACTCAACACAAACTAGGTCATTTCGGGACTAACATATGGTTTAATTTTATTACAATAATTCGCTTACACACAGAGCCATCGCATCTTCCACTGCTTATTGTATATCATTATATATATAGAGAGAGAATGGGGTTTAACGTCCACTCGACACAAACTAGGTCATTTCTGGACTAACATATGGTTCAATTTCATTTCAATAATTCACTTGCCCTAGTAGTGGGAGGAAACCGGAGTGCCCGGAGGAAACCCACGAGGTTGAGAAGGCGCCCCTATCTCCATGCCATATACGCTCACACCAGGGCTCGAAACCACAGCCGCAAGCCAGAGGTGACCGGCCAGCTAGACGTCGAAGCGCGGCACTCTAGACCACTAGGCCATCCCAACCCCCCTCTGTACTACTGAAGACGGACATATGCCATATAGTGTGCTATAACGGAATCGTGCCAGGCCAACAGCACTAAAGCCTACTATTTATATTGAATTTTAACTGCCAAGGGATCTTTCAAATGGACATCAATGTGTACACAAGACCTCGGTTTTTCCTCCCATCCAAACGACTATATATTCTCCCTTTCCATGCCCTCGGTCCCGCACCACTCACAAGGAGGAACCATGTCGGAAAATCCTGATGAATTTTCTCGGCCACGCTTGGATCGAACATAGGATCTCAGGGTTAGCGAGTCAACGTCTTAATCACTGAGCCATCATGATTTGAAGTAACCGTCATGGCATAAGCCAACATCTTACCCATAGAAAGTTTCTTTACTGTCGAGTAAATCCCATTTTCTCTGTCTGAGTGTAAACAGTATGAGGAATAATGGTAAGACAACTGTATATATCATCATAGGAAAGATTAGCAACAGATGAATCACCTTAAATAAATTAAAGTTATAGATAGCATCATGGGGGTGAATAATATTATATATATCATCATGGGGGTGAATTACAATTATATAGATCATCATGGGGGTGAATAATAATTATAGATATCATCATAGGGACGAATTACAACCATAGATATCATCATAGGGATGAATTATAATTATATATATATCATCATAGGGATCAATTATATACATCATCATAGGGACAAATTACAATAATAGATATCATCATAGAGACGAATTATAATTATCTATAGCATCATAGGGACAAATTATAATTATATATATATCATCATAGGGACGAATTATAATTATATATATCATCATAGGGACGAATTATAATTATATATATATCATCATAGGGACGAGTTACAATTATCTATATCATCATAGGGACAAATTATAATTAAATATATAATGATAGGGACAAGTTACAATTATAGGGACGAGTTACAAGAAACAAATATCCTCTTATTTCATATCAATAAATTCTTTGAGTTTATTCATTTTTACCTGAAATACGAAATCATCACAAGTCTGATTATTGTCATAAAGAAATACATCTCTCCTACTTAATCTGAATACCATTCCCTGAAAACATCAACAGAAAAATAACTGCATTATACTGAAATGTACAGAACATTTAAAATTTGAATAGCCAATGTTCAATAATTACCTCCCTTGACACACTAAGGGGAGATAATTTAACAACCACAATGCTAGTAAATACCACTGCAATTTGAAATTAACAATCGAGGTCATTTCAGGATTAACATATGGTTCAATTTTATTTCACTAATGTGAATGGGCATAAGGGAGGAAACCCGAGGACCTGAGAAAACCCACAATGTTGGACAGGCGACCCTGCTTCTTGTCACATATGGTGATGTACATGCAGAGAATTTATAAAGAACACGAGTGATTCCAACTACTCCTTTCCAATTCCAATTTTCAATCCTACATCCTACTTTGCTGCACCTAACCTGGACTAATGGAAGATGGGCATATGCAATATAGTATGCTCTGAGGGAAATTTTGCCCGGGCAGCGGCGCTACTACCTATTCTTATATCGAATTCCAACTGCCAAGGGATCATTTACGTGCACCCCAATGTGTACACAGGGCCTCAGTTTTTCGTCCCATCCAATGGCGAGACAGCTGTCCTTGTCAGGAGAAACCACGCCAGAAAATTAGGATGAACTTTCTCGGCCAATGCAGGGATCAAACACCTGACCTCCAGACTAGCAATCCAGCACCTTACCCACATGATCCCCCTGAATTTTCGTATTAAGTCTGTCACTATGTTTACCTCTCCAAATGTAGAATAGCAGGAAAATGAATGAATGACACTTAAAGTTATTGGCATGAAGTAAACGACGGCAACTAAAAATAAAAATCTTCGTATTGTTATGATCTCCTTTACAGTCTCTTCCACATCAAACTTGGCTTTCTCTAAACTCACAAGTTTGTTCCGCTAAAAAATTAAATATACTATACATGGCAACAACAAAATGGAAATATCACCCAATCTGATTAAAACACAGACCGTATTTTGTTTGTTTTTTTATAGCTCATAGTTTTGTTTTACTTGTCTTTACTACACTAGGATCTCGAAGAGTTGTTGTATTACCGGTACCAGTGTTTTGATTGAAGTGAAATCCCCTGTCCTTATCCTACACCACTCATAAAGGGGAACACCGGACAAACCCCCATGAACGTTCTCCGCCAATATCAGGATCGAACCCCAAAAAATCTCGGTTCGCAAGCCAACGTCTTACTCACTGAGCCACTGCAGTCCCCATAAACATTTTGGACTTCAATGGTCAGATGCTGTGATAGGCTTGTTAATGTCATGTGTGCAAGTGAAATTTTGATTCTTAATGGCATGACTCCAGCTACTGTAAATGAAATAGAATAAAATAGTTTTTACCCGTCTTTGGTCAACAATAAGACCGAGTATGATAATAAAAACAGGTATTCCACTAGCTGACCCCCATTCTATAAAATATCCATGCATCCCTCCAGGTAGCAGACATCCTAATAAAACATATCAAATTAAATCATGAGCAATGCATCTTCATCTTATCAAAGTTTTTCTCTCTTACACAGAGAGAGAGAGGGGGGGGGGAGAGAGAGTGAGATTGCAAACTAGGTCATTTTGGGCCGAAAACATGGTACAATTATATTTCAATAATTTGCTTGTAAGTAGGCATCTTTAGCAGGACAAGGTTGGAAAAGGCAACCTTACTCCTTTACACATAGAAATGCACCATCAAAACCATGCCTCTTGACTTGACTAATAGGCGATGTTAGCTAGATAACATAATGAGAATACTCTTCGACAGTTAATATGGGGGACTCATTAAGTCTCATCGATGTCATCCTTATCAGTGATTGTAGCGGCCTAAAGAATATTCACTGCTGATCAGTGTGACAAAATATATGTAGACGTTTGCCATAAGTATGTGTTATTACAGTTTTTATTTTGTCTGTTATGCTGGATAAAAATATTTGTGGGTAGCAATAAAAAAAGACATTAATGCTCTCCTAAAACCTCAGAATTTTTTTTAACTTACTTAATTTAACTGTACTAGCAGTAAAACTTCCAAATCCAAGCATACTAACAAACCACATAAGTTTAGCTGGCCATTGTATTTTAATATGAATAGTCAAGAGTAATAGTTGCAAGAAATGGATGATGATCTTTAACTGAAATATAAATATCAATATTAAAAAATAATGACATCTTTTCTAGCGTTACTATTATGTTATGTCCACGTGTTTGTCTTTATTAGCTTCTGTTAGAGTATAATGTCATTCTTTGCACTTAATATTATGTTGTGTCCACGTGTTTGTCTTTATTGGTTTCTGTTTGTTTGGGTGTAGTGTCATTCTCTGCATTTACTAATATGTATGTGTGTTATATGAACAGGTTTGTCTTTACTGGTTTCTGTTTGTGTGTGGTTTTTTTCTCCTGCACTTAGCATTAGAGAGATAAAGAAATGGGGTTTAAGGACTATTCTACACAAGCCAAGACATTTCGGGACTAACATTTACAGTACAACTTTATTTTGAAAATTCATTTGCAAAATAAGGGTCATTAACAGTAGACAGAATCTGGAAGACCTGGAGAAAAAACACAAGGTCAGGCAGGTGACCCTCCAATGACAGACCTTATGATCTGAGGTATGTGACTACCCACCCAGCTTATAACAGTTGAAAATATACTGTATAACTGAGCTATAAATCAATATCATTCCCAAACTTTTCTAATTCAGGCCTGACATGTACAGGACCCCTCATCTAGCATTCAATTAGTCAGTTAGATAAAATACATTGTTGATTGTTGTACATGATTGGTTAAAATATCAATTCCAAGGTCCTTTTTTCAGCCATTCAGATAGCTTTAAAACATATTCTTAGTTAAATAACAATCCATGAAAGTTCAGTAATCATTCCAAACTCTTGAAGTGTCTTTTAATTGTTGTCAAGGGAGATAATTCAAAAGACGTCATAAATCACTGTTCATTTAAACATACATTATGCAAGCTCTAAATGTGCCTATTGCAGGTCTTTCTTTACATTTGAAATGATTTTTAAACTATTAATAAAACATTAATTAACTTAGCCAGACCATAATCAACTCTCGATGGCATCAGATTTCTATGATATCAAATAGATTAGAACAGTTCAGCCATAATTAGATAGAAGCTTTTGGTTGAAATTATTGCACACATCTTGTCAAACCGTCAAAGGCTTAGAGTACTTTGTATGAAATTTTCAAATCATTCATTTTACATTGTCTATTTTCGAACTATTATAGCACAAAAGGCTCCTCTTTATCTAAATCTTACATAATGCGTCTTTAATGTAAAGTAACTGTAATCAATGTTTTACCTTTGTAATAAGTTGTGCTGTAAATCCTTTATGTATTATGGAAGCTATTATTAACAATATAAAAACACCAAATGCTACAGCACTCCATGGTATATGTTCACATTTAATACAGGAATTACCAAATAAAAAATAATCTGAGAAAAAAATATACATCTAAAATAATTCACTAATATACAGTAATATATTGTCAGTGTCATATAACAATTTTTCTATGGACTAGTCTTGGGCAGTCGAAATCAAATCTTTGGCAGAGCTATCCATAATAATGAACAGCCACCTGATTATCAGGTGTGTATAAGGTGACAATAGTTACGACTTAAACATACATTAAGAACTAAATCTGCCAATTGGAGGTCTTTTCTTAGGCCTGAAATATCATATTAATTATTAATTAGACATTAAATAACTTATCCAGACCATAATCAACTCTCGATGTCATCATTTGCCCGCAATATTTACTGGATTAGGATCTGATTTGCTGCTCAACTTTTATTCATGATTTAATCATGAAATGGATAATAAGACTCTGATTTTATCGTACCGTCTTTACTTATGATGATCGAAGCTAGGCTCAAAATTCAATTGCTAAATTCAGAGTGGATCAATTTGACTGAATTTCAGCAAATTCGCTTTATATTATCTAGTTTTAAACTAATATATAGTGAGAACTGACAGCTCTTTATCTCCCATAATGTATGTTTAATGGAAATATTAAAATTAGATACAGATCATAATGAAACATCACTAATTACCAAAGATAAGCTATGGGGAAAGAAGGAATGTTTGATAATTACAAATGTTTTTCCTACTTTTTTCAGAATCGCAAACTTCACATGTTAGTCCTGTACTGCCTTCCAAACATTTATTATTAGGTAGACAATTCTGATAGAAGAAACAACCAACACATTCAGTACTTTTATTATATAATAGTCCATCTGAAATATAGAAATTCATTTTTTCAAATCCAAAAACAGATCTATGATTATTCGGTTTTGTAAACATCATTAAAAGGGAGAGAGAGAAATGGGGTTTAACGTCAACTCAATACAAACTAGGACATTTCAGGACTAATATGTGGTACAATTTTATTTCAATAATTAGCTTGGGCATACAGGTCTTTCGCAGTGGGAGGAAACCCATAAGGTTGTCAGGTACATGTGTGGGATTTAAATGATGTCACTTGACTCAATGACTGACATTATTATTAACGCAACACTCTCTACAGAAGTTATTCGAAATGAAGTCCAGATTATAATTAGTAAATCATAAAGTTACCTGCCAATTTGAGGTGTTCTTACGAGAAAACAAACCGGTCAATTTTTATTTCCATAATTTGTTTGCGCATAGGGGTCTTTAGCAGTGTGAGGAAACCCGAGGACCCGGAGAAAACCCACGAGGTTGTCACGTACAACCGGGCAATCTAAACCACACCAGTTGACTCAATGACAGAACTTACATCGCACACACACTAATCATTCGGCCATCCAGCCCCCATTGTTCTATAGGCCTACATACTTGTTAGATTATAATTTGTAAGATTAATACAGTGAATTCTCTCAGTCATGTCCATCTTTCAGTCTAAATTGTAATCTACACATTATAAACATTTCCCATTCCTGTAATTAGAAAATTTCACATCATGATTTATAGTAAAATGGAATGAAATGCCGTTTAACCTCCCATGTTTCTGCACCATCCAGGGTAATGAAGATGGTCATGTCCATGCAGTGTGCTAGGAAATTCTGCCTGGACACCAGCGCGACAGCAAGGCTTTGTTAGGTGCAAACAATGTGTAGGCTAACACAGGGGCGTTTTAGGGTTTATCATGGCGGAGGCTATAGGCTACTATTTTGAGGGCCCTCTTTCGCGGGGGTGGGTGGGGGGTGGGGGGGGTGGTGTGTGTCTTGATTAATGATTTTCATGCCAATGCAATGATTGCATTCTCATTCAGTAATGGATTCGACACTAACAGTGTATAGAAAATGATTGACTCGGACTCAGGGCCCTTTCCCTTGGCCAGAGGGGCCCTTTTGTCAGAAGTGGGGCCCTTTGTCTGCCTTTAGGGCCCCCTAACTAGGATACATTTTCATTTTTCTCATCGGTTTTAGCATTTTTCTCCTGTTTTATTTTTCAAATTTCTTTGATTTTTTTTCGCGAGGAGGCTCACGCCTCCAGTGCCTCATCTCTAAAACACCTTTGGGCTTACATGGCCCTATAATATTGGTTCTGCACCACTTCCAAGGGGAAAACATTCTGGAGGAAAATCCACAGCCATTGGAGCTAAACTGTAGAAAGGAACAGAGGGTCCGCGAGGTGACAACTTAATTATTTCTTTAATACTAGTCTAGTGGTGGTACTAGTAAAGTAGGCCTAGTCACTCAGATTCAAGAGAGCTAGAAGTAGATGGTGTACCAGTATGAATATGATAAATTGGCTTATTATAAATTATGTTCGGTCTAATTACTAGTCATTCTTTGATATTAATCAGAAATCTTGAAATTTGAAAAAAGAATTTAATCAGGAAAGTCGTGAATATGCTCGGATTTCATCGAGATTGGTTGGATCTTTCTAAAAAAAAAAAAAATCTTGCCTTGTTTCGGACGTCGGCGTTGACGACTTCAGCCTTCATATGATCTAACCAACTGAACAAATTTAGGTCCTTTGATCTTTTTAATACAATGAACAATTCGTTGATTATAAGTAAAGACAGGTGAAATGAAGGCTGTGACAAAAGTAGTTTAAGTTTTACCGGAACGGAAATACAAATGGTGGTCTCCGTTACGTCTAAATATAGATTTATATGACGTCAATTCTTTCAAACGGACTACCATTCCAATATCATTTCGATATATTTTGACGGCTCCTAAAAATCGCATCATCAATATTGAACAATTTGTTGTAGGCCGACATTATCCCTGAACAGCCGTTTCAGTTATTTTGCTGTATGAAAATAATTCTTGTAATCACAAGAAGGGAGCCGTCGTGATTAGAGGGAGATTTGGCACATAATCAGACCGTTGTCCGAATTTTCGTGAAAACAGTAATTTCGTGATATAAAAAGTAAAGATAAATAAAGAAAAGTAGAAATATGCGGCAAGAGCCATAGACTGATAGAGTATAGAGACAGAGTATCGTCTTTGGTAATAACGCAGAGCCATTCGGTAAGCAAACGTGAACGTAAAAGGATTTGATATAATATATTTATTGTTTAACGGTCAGATACCGATAGGCCTACTTATATTTTTTGATTAAATATTTCAATGGACCTGTTTATTTTTTTTACAAGTTAGGTCGTCCCTCTCAGCAATGGTTACACGGCGTGGAATCCATAGCCCACTAGGAATAATAAAATGTGAATGTCATAGCGCAGGATATAGTCACTAAATCAAATCTGCGAAGCAATATATGGTGGTATTCTCCAATGGTGGTAAAGTTTCCAAGGAACCCAGATGATTAAGACGCACCTACGTTTATTCGGAATAAGATTATACGTGAAAGAATCCGTTAATGTAGCCCACTGGGAATATTATGCCATAGCGCAGGTTGAAGTTACTAAATAAAATCTCTGTCAAATATGTGCATGCGCCAAGCAATGGACGTATTTTCTGTTGTATAAGACGCCTCGAAGTTTACAAGCAAACTTAACAGTTAAGGCGCACCGACCTTTATTTGGAACAAGACGTGGACGCATCCAAAGTTTTCATTTTACATTAAATGCATCGCCAAAAATTGGTTTATTTAGAAAACCTTGTTACGTGTGTATCAACACACAGGTTTCAACAAGCCGGTCTATGCTAAAACTATTAAACCACTCATCATGGGACTGATCTTGAACTACAGGGGAGTGGAATTAAAGATATTTTATTTTTTTTACTAGAATGTGACACAATCTATGAGCAATAAATAATCCGGCATAAATTGTATTTTAGGCCTTGATTTCATCAACCCCCTCTCCAACCTCTGTAAACATTGCCTCTCTTTCATAAAAATTGTTTATTCCCAGTATATTCAAACATAATCTTTCGTAAAGTAAAACAATAAACAACCATTTATTCTTCACAAATTAATTTTATTACAAAATAAGCCCACGCCAAAAGGCAAGGGCTACATTTACACCTTACAAATACAATGTGGTAACAAGTTACTAATCAACACGTTAGGAGCATTAGGGCCATACACACCATACTTCCGTCAGAGATTCTTTGACTTTAGGTAAATGTCTACTCAACTGAGCTCTATGCTGCACGAGTTGTACTTTAGGCTTTAATGGACATGAGAAATGCATCTAAAGACATACACGCAAGCTTATTAATGCTAGGTTCCCACTTTCACAATTCACCCTACGATTGAAATCGTGGTTATAATCATGGATCAATCGTGTTGAACGTATTAAAAAGTATCCGAATGTATCTGCACATACCAGATCGTGGACATCTGAACGTAACGCATCACACAACAGTGGGAGGGAACCTAACATTAAGAGTTGCATATCCCAGAACAGAAATGAATTTAATGTAAGAATGTTGTGTACAGCCCTATATCTTTAAATTAAACTGAAATTAAATCAAAATAAAGCTTTCTAATATTTTCCACGTTTTGTTTTGAGAAGATCCCAAAATTAGGAAACCTTTATTTCAAATAATTACAAAAAGAAAATCAGCTCCTGTAAGAGAAGGACCTACAAATAATTGAGAATACTTGACCGATTGTATAGTATAAAGTTTTTTTTGCCGTTATTTTCATTCAATATTTACATACATTCATTGAAATATAATATAGTAATATATACAAGATAATACAATACATGTAATAATATGATAGCATTTATTAAAGCTTCTTTACAGCATTCACTGACATCAGGTATAACGGTTAAAGATACAGTTAGAAAAAAGACATATTGCGTAAAAGGTATCGAAATAAGAACAGATGTCTATCATAGAAAAAGAGATGAATTCTGTTGTACATACACTGGATATACCCTGACACAGTTTTCACTTGAAATTTTTACATCTGGTCAATATTTAACACATTTTGTTCATTTCAGATTCCCATGACAAAAAGTCTTACCAAAGTCTATGCCAATTTTAAACATCATCTCAAATAAAAACTAAGAATCTACCAGTATTTAGTTTGATTTCTTTGAGATTGTGATTTCATGTCATGTGAACTGACTGAAGTTCTCCATCCAGTCAAATTCACTGTCAGTCAGTCAATAACGGCCAATGGTACTGTAAACAGAGCCCTGTAACAGGAATTTGGTGGGGAAAATGCATGCCTTAAACCTGATTCATCTATTAAATGCAGTAACATTTTCACCACGTCCTCAACACACGATAGCATGCAATTTCTAACTAATGTTGAGTAAAGGTGGGTTTATTTATGCTGAAATAAACTTTGTGTTGACAGAACTTTTAGTATCATGAAACATTGTTCCAGAGACATACAAACAAAATTTTCTACAATAGAACATCTGTTATATCATAATCTTTCAGAGGCATTTAGTAATACTTATGGAAAATGGCTTCTAATGTTTGGGCAACGTTTTAAAGAGTGGTCACTCGAAGCGCCGCCCAAATATACAGCTGTTTCCATAAGTATGTGTCATAGTTTTATTAATCTTTTTCTATCATCCCACATAATATAGTTTTTATTATTGCCATTTTAAAGAGAATGGGAAAGAGATAAACACATACACTGAACTGATTAAGACCTCACAGAAAACCAAACAAGACTTACTTACAACATATATTTAAATTCTTAATTAAATTCTTAAATATAAACATATTATAAAAAAAAAAAACATGGCACAATCAACTTCCCTTTAAAATGTCCTTCGATACATAATTTAATTAACATAGGTACAAATATTAACGAAATGAAATTATATACGGATTTGATCTAATTTGATTTTTGAGTAAAAAATAATGACTGAAATGAAAACAAATTCATTCAACAAGATTCGTTTAAAAAAATTAAAAATACTGTTTATACTCAAAAAGAAGAGTGGTTTGCACATAATGGCATTAAAAATATTAAATATTGATGAAGTAAACTGAATGCTCTTAAATTTATAATAAAAAAAAAGTCGGATCTGTCAACGAAATGTGTTAAAATTTAGCCAAATCTCAATAATAACCACCAGTATCTTGAAACAATCTGAATTGATATTTCTCTCTCGCACATAAAAATCAAAATATTAAACATACATTATGCAACAGCTAAATCTGCCTATTGCAGGTATTTCTTTAGGCCTTAAATGTTATATAAACTATTAACACAAAAGACCATTATTAACTCTCAATGCCATCTTATGTGTCCGATTTTCATTGGATTTAAATTTGATCTGCTGTTAAATGTCTGATGATGATTTAACGCAAAATGGATAATTAAGACAGCGGTCAATCTCGAAACCAGAAAAATTTGTGAAGAAATTTCTCTGGTGAATCGGTGTAGCCATTTTCCCAGAAAATGACATGTAATTCCTACGCGCAAAATTTCTCGTTTATTTGCGTCATCCGCCCCTGCTTTTACGTGCCTGGATGGCCGAATCACTTAAAAATATACCCACGCGTAGAAAAATAGATCTTTACAAAAACTTGAATTTGTTCGTTTAGGATCCAATTTTTATGTCAGCGAGTTGACTTTGACTCAAGGATCATTTTACAACAAACGAAACGACCTCTAGTTTTCGAGAAATCGACCCAAAAAGATTGACCAATCAGAGGTCAGAATGGGCGGGGCTTAGGTTCGAAAAAAATTGGAAAAAATGGATGGACTAATGTGCCAGAGGTCTTCGGCTCCGCGGCTGCCTCTGGGAACGAGAATGGACAGCGGTAACAATGATCATCGATGCTACTTTTAATATCGTCACTGCAGTATGCCTACTGTAGCTACATCACCAAAGATAAAATCTGATTTAAATTCTACAGATTGTGTAGGCCTACTAGTCATGCAAATATAATAATCACGATGATAAAAGAGAAAAATTAATATTAATGATTCTATAATTAATGTAAAATATGAAACTATCAAATAAATAGTTTACGATGGTAATCATTGAGATTCTGGTTTGTTTCAGGTGAAAGTCAACCTACTATCTATATCTGGAAGACTACTCATTAGATAGCTAATAAACTCAGCACTCCAATGCATATATATTAATATGAAAACACAATGAACCATATTTACAAACACTCACGCACACACACACAATCTACAATCCAATATGTCTGACTACTGGCTACTTACATGCAGGTTGAGAATTGAGAGGAAAGGAAAGATAACTCTATTGACTTATTATCAAATGGTCTATTTACAGCTCTAACACTTGACAACAAAAGTCAGTTTATATTTATATATATATATAATATTTATAATATCTATATCTTTTACTATATACTATGAGGTCATTAGATTCTGAATTCATTTTAGATCGAGACATTTCTTCTTCGGTATCTCACATAGGGATACTTTGTCTCCAGTTTATTTGAGGATTATATACTTGTAGAATTTGTACCCTAGACGTCCCTGCACAAAAAACTGCATCAACATACAACCGTTCCATGTTTCACCAACAACAGTTGTACACAAAAAATCTTTTCAAATTTTATTTGTCTGTTGTTTTTTTTTAAATCTTGGCACCGCTTTTACTGCTGTTGATATTAGTTTGATTTAAAATAAAAAAAAAATGTCAGTCAGTTTATAAATAGCACTGAGTCACGTCACTAACACACTGAAAATAGGAACAGCAAGTTTCGCGAGGTTATAATAATACTCAAGTGTTTTAGAACAGATCTTATTGTCAGAATAAATACCTATATCACCATAATATTTACACAACTCTCTTTAAGTCACGAGTCTTTGTCCCTTGGTTACGACACCAGCAATTATGTCGGCCATTTTTTTTTTGTCAGCAAAGTTTTTCCCTGAGAATCTGACATCAAACTGATATTAATTTAATATCTCCTTTTGATTTTATGACACGACACACGTCACTGCCTACTGAGCACATGAAAAATTTGAACTTTTCAATCAATGTCATATATCGTCCTGACGACACTTTGTTTCCATGTCAACGAGAGTCCACCATATGTACTTGTACATTGGCTATAACATTATGAGGTGCCTCCGGTATTGTGGTTGTCGGTCCCATCGAACCTGAGGGTAGACATGTTTGTTCTGGTATTGTTGTGTAAGCAGTCGACAGTCGTGTCTGGGGTGGCGTCGGACTTCTGCTTCTCCTGCAGATACTTGGAGGAGGTGGTAGAATGGGTGCTTTTGACACCCCATGAGCAGTGGGTTTATATCTGTCTCTACCAATTAACAATGGTTCTAAACATGGCAAACTAGCATGTTCACTATCTTCATGTGGCGTCATGGTGCTGTAACCATGGTCACTATCGCCCCCTGCAGGTCTACGATATGAGGTATTTACTCTGTAGGGAGATATACTAGCAGGGTTTTCAAATGAAGCCAACACAAAGTTGGTATGACCTGAAACAAAAACAAAGGCAAATAAATATTACAGACATAAAATATGCAAAGTTTAACTCCATCATATTTCTCTTTGAATGGCCGGGGTGGGGTGGATGGCTGAATCGTTAGTGCTTTATCATAAGGTTTGTCATTGAGTCACTTGGTGTGGTTTTGATCCCCTGGTTGTACATGACAAGGAATAGGGTCGCCTGTCCAACCTCATGGGTTTTCTCTGGGTCTTCCTTTTTCCTCCCATTGGTAAAGGCCCCTACATGCACGCGAATTATTGAAATAAAACTGAATCAAGTTGGTCACAATACGACCTTGTTTGTGTCGTCGAGTGGACGTTAATCCCCATCTCTATCTCTTTGAATGGCCGAAGATCAGACTGTGTTTCTTGACAAATAAGTAGATATTATATTTTTTTTTATTGGATTTCTAATATGGAAGACTTGATAAACATTTAAAGGTAAAGCGTCTTAATGACAAAGGAACAAATTAATAATTTATTTCTATAAACGTCAAATGTATTCTATTCTACCTGATCCTGGTTCTTCAACTGGTTCCTGGTCTTCAGGTTCATTATAATAATGACTCATTCTATTGGTAGCATCCGGCATGGAACTAATATATTGATGAGTGTTACGATGTACGTGATGTCGATAACAATATACACCTAACGCAAGGATCAGAAAACATCCCATAATGCCTCCTGCTACTGGTCCAACCGGAGTACTCTTTACTGTTGGTGGATCAAACTGCTGGGCCATAACATTAGCTGCAATTTCATCGCCATATGGTGTATGAGCTCCAATCACACCACCAAAACATACTCGTTGACTAGCACAGTATGGTTTATTGATAGGTGTATTACCGTCTAGTTGTACCTGACACCATGAACAATCCACAACACCCATACAATCACTGAAAAAATATACATAATATCAATACACCATCTTTCAACTTAACGTAATTCAACAAGTCAATACTAAATCCTGTCCTGGTGTAACCAAAATCTCGCTATATGGAGATATCTTCTCCAAAATGGTTATTCATATCATACACATCCATTTTGAATTTTCAGATAAAAACAGAATTTTACTTTGAAAATACCAAAAACACAACTGAGATTAATTTTTAAACAAGATTTCATTATTATATATCTAAATACCATAGGTACCAACATAGTGTTATTTTAAAGCAGTATTTCATTTAAGCTTTTTAAAATAAACTGTTTCATATAAGTCTCAACCCTTATTAGCATTTGGAAAGGAGTATGTAAATCTTAGAAAATGCTTGCTTCATAAGATTTTCACTAAGCCTTTTAAAATAAACTGTTTTATATAAGTGTCAACCCTTAATTGCATATGGAAAGGGTTTTTTTTAATCTTAGAAAATGCTTGCTTCATAATATTTTTACAAACTTACTTTTTTGATTGTCTTTCCTCACATTTT
Source organism: Patella caerulea (assembly GCA_036850965.1). Lineage (NCBI taxonomy): Eukaryota > Metazoa > Mollusca > Gastropoda > Patellidae > Patella > Patella caerulea. The sequence continues at coordinate 33,317,418 of JAZGQO010000008.1, forward strand.
GGTTGATAACACTGATCTAATTTATCAGTGATACTAGAATCAACTAGAACAACATGTTCTTCTTCTGGATCCCGTTCACAACTTGGATTCCTGCAACATACAGACAGTATATATATAAATATTAAAGGCACCCAAAAAACTTGTCTACGGAATCACCCTGGCGGAATGGACGTTAAACATTTCAAAATATTAGGCCACTCTAATCCTATACATGATTGCACCTAAATGTATATAAATACTATCTCTGAGTTTTTGATTTTCAACAATTTCTGGGTAATCCCCCAGACCTCACGCCAGATTATGTTGTCTCCCTGCTTCTCTAATTCCTGAAAACACTCCTGCAGTAATGGACAGAGAGTAAATCTCAACTCAAATGTCCTGATCTGTAAATAATCAGTGGATATAACAACCAATAGTGCCTCAATATTAACACGCTTTATAAAAAGGGAGAGAGAGAAATGGGGTTAAATGTCCACTCGACACAAACTATGTCATTTTGGGATTAACACTCGGAGAAAACACACGAGGTTGGACAGACCACCCTACTCGTTGTCACGTAGAACCGGGGAATCATAACCACGCCAGTTGACTCAATGGCAGACCTTATGATACAGTGTGCATATGCTAATAATTCGGCCATCCAACCCCCTTTATAAATGATGACAATATTATCTTGTCATATAATCAAGGAACAACTTATACTGGAAGCCTTATGCTTCCTGATGGCTGAAAAGTAATTATGCCACCACCATTCCAAAGATCACAGAGTAAAAGTATAAATGAAATGATCTGAACTTACAAATCTTCCTCATCTAGAAGTTCACCAGTACACAAATCCATCTCCAATGGACATTCACATGGACATTCACATTCACTTTGTTCCATACGATGACAGTTTAAACATAAACGATCAACCTTTAAAAGAAATATCATTATTCAGTAATCACAATCAACTGCAACTTACCATAGTTTTTTTCCTCCAACAATAATGAAAATAAAACCGCTTTGATTTAGATTATACCTGATCTATTTTTTGAATAAATTGTTCAATAAAATTTTTTACAGGTTATGATTTCTTTTTATTAGTCGAACACAAAATCATTTATATCTAAACACTGGCTTTATATACTGACTTGAAATTTGAACACAATACTATCCCACAAAACAAAAAAATGCATACAATCGAATGAAAACAACAATTTAAAGAAGTTTAGCCATTTTAAATGTAACTACGTACCATACTACAAGGACAAAAAGCTGTAGCTGTTTCACACGTATGATTGACAATACCCAGAAATGCATTAGTCCCCGGTATATACGTTATCTGAAATATATATTATATGTTACACAAACACTAATTAAATTCTCTATCTCTCATTCATGGGAGAGTATTTAACTGTGATATTGATCAGTATCCCTTTTCTTGCAGCAGCAGACACACTAGCCAAAAAAAATCGTCAGAATCAACCAGCGCTAAATTGCAGCCGAATGAGTTGACTTACCAGGTGAATCCTTTGCATGATTAACCATGGCAGCAGCCATGTCTTTAAACAATCACATGACCTCTTGACATTGGTGTTCAATGGCTAGTGATTCTACAATCAGGAAAGGATGCTTCGGCTAAATGGACACACAGCCAAATATATCAAACATGTAAAATTCAGACCAAAAGAAATATGGTCGAATGACACTGGACACAAGGCGAATTTTGGTTGCCATTGATGTGGCTAGTGTGTCCACCGTTTTACAGAAGAGACAGGAATGAGGTCTTGTAAAGTTTCTTCAACACAAAAACTTTGTTCATTTTATCTTCATCTTCATGTTACATGTGATGGGGAAAATTTTACCCAGACAGTGTAATTCTGTCTGGTCTTGTTTAAATTCTAACAGCAAGACTTGAAATATGCTGAAGTTTCTTGGCATCTCTTGTTGATTATAAAAAGAGTAGTGTCATCCACAAAAGAAACCAGTATATAAGATGTGTATTTATTTTATGATCAGTAGTGGAATACCGCGTTTTATCAGTGAAATAAAAGTGTTATTCCACTGGTGGACAAAGTAGTCCATGTTGTTTTACCTAAAATGATTGTAAAATCATAAAATAAAAAGAAAATTTGTCGTTTTGTCGTGAATAAGATATTTTATTTCATCTCTAAGCCAGAAAACGTTTATATTTAAAATATAAGTTTTCTTGCTTCTCAATGAAATAAAATATGTTATTCACTCTAAAACGACAAATATCATCTATATATTATTTACCTGATATCTGGCACAATGTTCACCATGAACCAAGTTAGTTAATACACCTTCTAAACTTGTATTAAACTGCAAATATAAATAAATAAATAATAAAAGATAAAGTTTTAGAATAGGAAATTTAAGAAAAACAATATTTTTAGAAGAAATCTAAACGGTGCCATATATTTTTTATTTGGCAAAATATTTAATGATGAAATTGGAAGTTAATATGACATAATGGGAGAGAATGAGAGAAATGGGGTTTAACGTCCACTCAACACAAACTAAGTCATTTCGGGACTAACATACATGGTTAATTTTATTTCAATAATTCGCTTGCGCGTAGGGGTCTTTAGCAGTGGGAGGAAACCGGAGTGCCTTGAGGAAACCCACGAGGTTGAGAAGGCGCCCCTATCTCCATGCCACATACGCTCACACCAGGGCTCGAAACCACAGCCGCAAGCCAGAGGTGACCGGCCAGCTAGAGGTTGAAGCGCAGCACTCTAGACCACTAGGCCATCCCCCCCCCCCCCCCCCTTGACATAATGGGAGATTAGATAAAGAGTTAGTTGACAGTTCTCGCCATGATAGATAAAAAAACGGGTCAAGTAAGTGGAATGTGCTGAAAATTTCAGTCAAATTACTTCACTCTGAACCGAGATATTTGATTTTGAATTTTTGGCTAGCCTCCATCATCATTACTAAAGTCAGTACGAAAAAAAAAACCCAAGTTTTCATTATCTATTTTTGCGTTTAACTATTTTTAAGAAAATGTTTTTTTTTTCCGGTAAATATGGCAGGCAAGCAATGGCATCAAGAGTTGATTATGATCTTGATAAGTTAATTACTGTCTAATTAATAATTTATAACATTTCAGACTGAAAGAAAGCCCTGCAATAGGCAGATTTAAAGGCAATAAAACTAATCAAATTTATATAAAGGGTATAACACTTACCCTATAAAATCTTTGTACTGTTCTATCATTATATCTGTTACATAGTTTCTTCTGTACAAATCCTCTATGATTTAATATATCATTAGCTACAAGAGGTTCCTGTAAATAACATCAACTTACCATGAGGATCAACTTATATACAAAATACACCATATTTAATTCTAGTATACTCAGTGGTGAATTACCTATACTCTTGGCAGACTGAAGGGAGAGAGAGAGAAATGTCACGTACAAGTGTGGAATGGAAACCACACCAGCTGACTCAATGACTAGACCTTACGATACAGCGCACACACGCTAACCATTCGTCAATCCACCCACCACGCCTCAGATTGAAGGGAGACTGACCAAGGTGTATATTATTTTTCACTCTCTGCTTATCCTTTCTTACATACATTGAGAAATTACAATATTTTGCAAATTGTGAAACTTTGGAAATCACAAAACTTTGCAAATTATGAAACTTTGGAAATCACAAAACTTTGGAACTCATAAAATCTGGTAAATTAAACCATTCTTACCTTATGTGTTATGTGTTGTTGTTCAACTGGTCCTTTTCCATTGGGATCAACAAAGGCTGGATGAGCAATAAGATAGCCTTTGTCATCCATCAAGAAACATCTGACTGTAGGTTGTTTACAAGCTGGTATATTATCTATCAATAGTTTGTGGAAATATCCCATTGTAATATCCATACCCATAACAGCAGCTACCCGATCAGCAGGACTGTGTAAAGCAGCCGGTCTGTAATATCAAGATATGTACAGTTTTAAAGACAAAGAAAAGAACTAGAAGGAGAAAATTTCTTGTAAGTCCTTCGGTAACCTCACACAGAAAACAAATGTATTATGAAAGGAAGTGGGGTTTAACATCCTACTTTTTTTGCACTGACAGTGTTCTATAAGTGAAATTTAGACCACGAAGGCTTACTCATATATCGAATTCCAACTGTCATCGGTACTTTTATGTGCATGAAAATGTGTACATCGGACGTCGGTTTTCCGCTCCATCCAAACAACTATATGATGTCCCTTGCCACTGCAGCACTGACATGGGGATCCATGCCGGAAAATCCCAATGAACCTACTCAACCAACACAAGGATCGAACACTGGACCTCCAGGTTAGCGAGCCAATGTCTTACTAACCGAGCCACCGCAACTCCCAAATCGTTAAATACTTTTGTATTCAGAAATCAAAATCCAAAATATTGCTACAACACACTGGAAGTGGTGATGCCATTCTATAGCCAATATGTGCTTACTCAATCTTCTGCTAAACTTAAGGGCGTTGAGTAGTCTAAAATGCAAATTTTAAAGCTAGCACTGTAATTTTTGTTGATAAGATATGACATTTTTTGTTATTTGGGGTGATAAACTACATATTAATCACCAAATAAATACCAATTTTATTTACCAACTATGTTCCAAACTTGGCCCAAAAGCATGATAAAAAGAGGTATTGATGACAACAAAAGCAGAATTTTCTCAGTTATGCCTGCAGATATTTTCATCAAATTTCGCATGAACAATGCTAATAGCAAGTCCCAAAAATACACTGGTCAATTTTTGGCTATAGGTTGTGGTTTGTCTTGTATCCATGGAAACGCAAAAAAACGATGCGTTTTCTTGGAAATTCTATTAGTACAAGCTCAAAAGATTTATTGATAATCCCACCAGTAGATCGAAAGAGGAGGTTATAAGCTACATTTCGACACCAAAAACGTTAAAAAATACCAACTCAAAGTATTTTAAAATTGTTGTTCATTATTTACCTTCAAACGAGATTTTGCGATTTTGGGTTAATTCTTTGAATACGTCGACAACAAGTATTAAAATACAACAATTCGGATGTAAAAGTAAATAATTACTTCACTGCACTACTCCACCGCACTCTAAATCATGTTATGCATTCAAAAAATAGTAATCTTTGACCATAAAAAAAAAAATCCGTCATGTTCCTTTCGTGATAGATAAGTAGACCTGGATAATCATGTCATATAGTAAATAGACCTGGATAATCGCGTCATACAGGGAATTCCTTCTGGTCTTGTGACATCTTCCACTCCTGTTGAAGCCACGTTTGTGTTGATCATGTGACTGGCGTGCACGACGTCATAATTTATTCAACACCTGATCTAGGTCGGGGAATCAGTCTCGTTTGCTATAAATAGTTTTATTCCTCCGCCTCGTATCTCCATTGTTACACATAAAACGACGCGACTTTCGAGAGTTTTCTGAGTTATTTTATAAGTGGAACAAGTTTGCAAAGACTTAATAAGATTGGCGTTGAAAAGTTAGTGCGAATCTTAGACTGCTCAACGCCCTTAAAGTGTTTTTTCTGCACTAACTTTGTTTTCCAACAGAAATTTCATAGTGTAAAATTTTACTCACTTTCCCTCAAATATAGTATGACTGATTGTTACAATATAACCAGCTCCTCCTACGTCCAAATATGGTGCTGTTAATGTCACATGACCTGGAAATTCTAGAGCTCTTCCAAACCAGCTTCTTTTAGTTGGATCAAATGTTTTACCAAGTTGTGTTCCTGGATACATTCTACTCACTCCACTAGGTGTCGCCACATATCTACAATATAATCAAACATATTATACTTCACAAGTATAATCTTTATAGCAGAAACACAATTTTCATGTATGTTAAAGATACATTACGTAAGATTTAGATAAAGAGCTAGCCATTCTTGCTATAATAGTTCGAAAATACTCTATTGCAAGTGAAGATATTACCCTCTGAACGTTTGACAAGACGTGTGCAATAATTTCAACCAACATACTCGTTCGAAGCTAAGACTCGCTCCTCCATTTTTATATTATCATAAAATGAAAGAACCGTTTTAATCTATTTAATATCGGAGAAATTCAATGCCATTGAGAGTTGATTACGGCCTGGATCAGTTAACTGATGTCTAATTAATAATTTAGAAAGCACTTCAGGCCTAAAGAAAGACCAGCAACAAGCAGATTTAGCTCTTGCAAAATGTATTTTTAAGTAACTTTTCATTAAGGTGGGAGAGAAAATGCCTTTCATGTACACTCAATGAAATTTTTTAACATGAGACGTCTTTATTCCATCAACTTCTTGCATGCAGAGCTTTAGTTTGTGAAAATGGAATTTATATTTACCGTCTAATAATGTAGTCTTTGAGTGAACTAGCTTGATATCTTCTCATCCACTCATCATTAATTCTAGTACTAGCGGCTACATCATTTCGTACTTTATCCTACAAAATATATTAATATAAATGCGTGTGTAAAAATTCAATTGTCAATTTCAACTTTTTTCAATCGCATAACAAAGAGACAATTATTAGTCTCTTATTTTCTGTCAGCCAATAAATTTTTGAAGCAACTGGTAAATTTAAATTATCTAGATAGTTTATTTCAAAAGAATTTGACAATTTTCAAATATATTTTAGTTTTTTTTTAAAAAATATCAATTTGCTGTATTCATTGTGTTTTACTGTTAAATTCTTTGAATTCTAATTTCATGACATGTAATTTTTCAGGCAGATATGACTGAAATACAAACCCAAGGGCCTTATTAATGAAAATTTAAATCATTTTAATGAAATGAAATCGTGTTTAACGTCCTACTGTTCTGCTCTGAACAGGGCTAATGAAGACAGGCTTATAGAACTCCAACTGTCAATGGATCTTTTACGTGCATTTAAATGTGTACATGGTACCTCAGTTTTTCGTCCCATCCGATAGAGTTTTCATTAGTTGAGGGTTAAAATCCAATGAAAAGGCTACATTATGTTCTTGTCAACGAGGCTTCTGATTTATACGAACCTTTAAGCCAGGATTGGAGATCATCATGGTATCATCTTTAAGATATGTTAGATAAATCTGTACGATCCTCTTGGTTTCATCTTCACTGAGATGTTCAAATGGTTTCTCAAAACTACTGGCCGACAGAAATACTGTACTAGTATCTAAGGTTGATAACTGTTTAAGATGTAAACACATCTTTTCTCGAGGTAACAAATCTAATCGATGATATACTAGATCATGTTGATTCGACACTGAAACAAAATAAGTCAAATATTGTTAGGAATATCAAATTTACAAGCAAAAGACATTTTGCATGAGAATGGTAGAATATCGGATTGGTATTTTACATGAAAATCTGTAAAACTTTCAGTGGCATTCAGCACTTGAATGCATTAAAAATCACAACACAATTTATGACTAGTTTGTTCACGATGTTTCGACAAGTGTTCTCTGACTGTTATCAAGCACAATTGACACCTTGCATATAAACAGTAGAATGTCTGTTTTATATATCAAATGAAAATCATAAGCATCTTGTTTGAAATGAGATCCAGACGAGGTGAAACATGCAGGAAATGAGGCTGATGTCCCCTGCCTTAATCCAGTAATAAATAGATGACAACCATTAATTACTTGCACATTTACAGCCATGAGCAATCATTATATCACTCTGCTTAACATCAGTAGAAAATGCAATCTGATTCAAATACAGATCTATATTTCGTTTCCTACACTACATGAAGATCTGACCGGTTGTAGTGATAGGTTGCAATTGCATCAGAGGTCATATGAGTGGCTTTTGACCCTATGACATCAGACATTTGATTAACCAATCAGCATTGATGTTTCTAGTGGATTACCCACAGTTCGATGCTCCCCACGCCTAAAGCTCGTTGTAACAGACCGTTTCATTGGGTAATTCCTCACATCATTCAGAATACGTCAATGATAACAACTCTTCCAGATCCTAGTGTAGTAAAGACAAGTAAAACGAAATTTTGAACTATAAAAACTGAATAGGATCTGTGTTTTAATCAGATTGTAGAACATGTTCATAATCTTAACTTCATGATCACCTTTTAGACCTACCTTATGATGGACTTCACTAAAAACATCAATGTAACAGAACGGAGACATACCTATATTTCTAATTTCCCTTGTTTCTTGAATTTCTTGTAGGACTTTTAATACGACGATATAAGGAGCGTTGTCAACTTTTTTCCACATATATTTAGCGTAGAATTTTGGCTGCGTAGGATGTTCTTCAGTTACAGATGAATTATTCGAATCTAATAATAACGTTGATTCTCCTTCTTCTTGACTGAAAAAGAAAATGCTCCACTTGGTTAAATATGTTTCAAATGGAGAGAACGCATATGTTCACCTCAATTCTTATATACTTTGTGAGTGTGTTATAATCTAGGTTTTAATATCTGAATACTGATACTTACGATAAAATACTTCTCCGTATCAATTCAAAACCATCAACACTTTCAAAATGTCTGATATCTGTATGCATTGGTTGGATATTGGTTCTCATTGGTCGACGGAAAGAAGGATGCATTATGGTATATCCTGAAGTAAAGAACATAAAAATCTTCAGAGATCAACATATCTAGTACTAAATAAAGGGGGACTGCACCATACATAATTTACACAAAAACAAATATGGACAAGACACAATATGCAGAAATAATCACAAACAAACAAACAAATAAAGTGAATGGATTTTAATGAAAAGACTTGTGATGACACTGAAGACTTATATTGCAGTAAAGAAACTTTGATTTTCTTTTTGAGTTCTAAATGGGCTCTAGAATATAAGTTTAGAATGCCAAGTCCATCAGTCAAAGTGAAAGAGGCATAAGTGGGTAGGCTCTTCGCCAAATAGACCCCTGATCTGAGCATTGCTATTTTCATATCAGAGAAGATGTTTTAAGCTACCAAGTTTATACATACCATCAGTAGTAACTATAAAAGTATACGATTGACCATCTTGATTATAATATGTTATATCTTGTACTATATCTTCTACATGTAGATCAACACCAACCATACCAATTAATTTATGTTCATCTTTAAATATGTGAAAACATGGCTGACTTATTGTCAGTGTTAAAGCTGAAACATAAAATAATAATATAATATATAAGAAAGAGTTGTCATACACCCGGGGAATCGAAACCACGCCAGCTGATGCAATGACAGACCTTATGATATTTGCTGTGTAAGGGAAAATTGGAAAAACCAGAAGAACTTTTTTGGTCAACGCCGTAATCATCCTGTGGCATCTGTCAAGGACAGCTGTATAGTCATTCAGATGGGACCAAAAAAAAACCTAAGTCTGGTGTACACATTGGCGTGCATGTAAAGATCACTTGGCAGTTGGAATTTAATATAACAGTAGACTGTAGCACCGCCGTAAACGCAAAATTTCCCTCGTTAGCTCAGTAAGATGTTAAACTCCATTTCATTTCAATCACTGTTTGAAGTTCACAATGCAAAGTAACTTTTTCAACATTTCTTGTAAAATATAAACAGTGGCTACTTACATCTGTCAGCTTCATCTATATAAGGTAGAGAAAAAACAGGACTTTCATCAGCTGTATTATTTAATGGTAAATAAAACCGTCCCACACTAGAACTTAAATCACTTGTAGAATTTATAGCCATCATCATTCCTCTCTATAAATTAAAATATTTACATATTTTAATATTGTCTGCACAGTTCATAAAGGGAGATAAGAATGTCTGTAAGAGTAACTTTAGTCTTCTTATCAAAACAGTTTTCCTTAGAACATAATAAAATAATAACCTAAAACACATTATTATAGAAAATAGTATGAGTATTACCTTTATGTGCATGTACATTATTATTATTTTCTATTATGTAAAGCCTTGAATATATTTTTAACTTACGATGACTGGTATTTTAAGTTTATATTTGACATCATATTTAGGAAAGTTTTGGTAAGCTATGTCTTGTAGGAAACTCTTCTCATACATGATTGGCTTGCCATCTGAAATACAGAATTAATCTTAATAAATAGTAGATATACACGTCCACAATGATCCTCAGATATCAGTATCCTTTTCCTTTATTCCAAAATGATATGTAGGGTTCTTTAGCCGTGGGTGGAGACCGGCAGATCCAGAGAAAATCTACAAGGGTACAAGTTTGAGTTTGAGACTTACCATCAATAACAGCGTATGTGTTGATTATAACTTTATGTCCCGATCTAGCGTTCTGTACAGATATAATATTCATAACTTCTCTAGCTTCTGTTAATGATGATAATAATCCACGACTTATATATAATATCATAGCACGCTCTGAAAAAAATTTGAAGAAAAGGTCAATATAATAGTAAGTCTGTGTTATAAAGTGTGTATTCAGCAATTGCTCTTACATTTTGACCACCAAAGTTACACTCTTTAATACTGATGATCTATTGGTGACGACAGCACCAATTTGTTTAAATTACAGATCTTTCTTTCGTTTTGTTTTTTTATTCTTTCGATGGCCTGAATTACATGAAGATCTGACAAGTTATAGCGGGAGCTCAACTCAGGGGTTAAAAGAGTGACCCAACCAGTGTAGTAAAGACAGGGTAAATGGAAATTTGAACAAAACAAAATAGGAACTGTGTTTTAATCAGATTGCTAGAGCACATGCCTACATTGCACTACTGACAATATGTTGGGCTGTATATTCAGCACACATTTACTATTATAATCGGCAATATATTTTGGAAGCACAGCAAAACTTTAATCAAATTGGACTAATTGCTAAGAATTTAGCTTTGCATCCAAGGGTGCTCCATGTTACTGTAATCCACCGCATTGTCAAGTAAAACTATCTTTCCACTTAAGTACAAATGCAAGTTTTTAATAAAATACAGTAGTCATTCCTTAATATTTTAATAAATCATTTCACTAAAACATAAAATTATTTATCAATCTGAGGGCCTGTCAAAAACTTTAACCAATTTGGTTCACCACATTGTCAAGTAAAACTATCTTTCTATTTAAGTACAAATGCAAATCTGAGGGCCTGTCAAAAACTTTAACCAATTGGGTCCCACAGTTCCTAAAGCCGGCCCTCATTGAATGACATTGATAGAAGTATGTTCAAGTTACCTGCTAACTGATTTCCTTTCAATAAAGCATGTTCTATCATTTCAAATGCTGTCTCAAATCCTAATGAATGGTTTGTTGTACCTAAAAAGTAGTAAAATAAATTATACTCAATTTCATGTATAGTCAAAATTTACTAAAATTTCTCCTGCAGACTCCTCATAGAAACATGTACTGTGGGTTGTGAGCTAGTTCTCCCACCGGTAAATTTAATGGCCAGGAAGTCAACACTGGCAAATGTGACTGAAATGAGAGTTCAGTGGTAAAGTGCACAAATTTGAAAGCAACAAATCTGAAATGGTAGTTGATGCCAACATTATTATTGTCATATATCAGTTTTTCTGAGGAGGTCACCCATGATTTCTATTAAAGCAAAATAGAAAAATAAACTTACTGTCAACTTTCTCCAACTTGTCAACAAATTTACTAAAGAAGACTCGAGTCTCGAACGTAGCTGGTACCAGAGAATTAAGCAGACACGGATCCGATCTGGGATACGTAGGTTTCGATGACAGACCAATAATACCAATCTGTATAACATATAATCACACAATGAAATTCAAATATTCAAAGAAAACTCAGAGTAATCAAAATTAATGGACAAGAACGGAAATGGGTTAGCCATCAGCCATATTGTTCATACGTTGGGGAATATTGCTTCCATCTGAACTTCTGTTAAAGATACATTATGTAAGATTTAGATAAAAAGCTGGTCGTTCTTGATATAACAGTTCAAAAATAAATAAAATTCAAAATGAATATATTCAAGATTTCATCCAAATTACTTTATTCTAAGCCAAGTTATTATTGTTTGTAGCTTTGACAAGATGTGTGCATTAATTTTTCATTATCGTAACCACGGTACTTATATATTTAAATTAAATCATTAAATGGCTGAACCATTCTAATCTATTCCAAATCTCAAGCATAACATTTAAGGACTAAAGAAAGGCCTGCAATAGGCAGATTTAGCTCACGAATAACGTATCTTTAAAGCTGCTTTTCGTCACTTATGGTATTTTGAATTTGTTGCAAAATACCATAACGTGAAAGTTGCATCTCAAAAAGAATTATTAAGTTCAACAATTATTATTTTTTTTCAGTATTTACAAAGATATAATGAATAGAAGATTCCGCAAAACTCAGCAGATTCTTAAGACCATGTAAACATGCCAGCACCATCTTTTCTTTAACAGCCTCACAATACTTTCTTGTTCCAAGATCCATAATAATACTCTCGCCATTAAAACATTTTTAAAGTTAACTTTGACAATTTGGTTTGTTTTCTTATTTTGATTTCATTTTTTGAATCCGACAACTATTATAATTTAACTTACCCTGTCATTTTTCGAGAAAGATCCCAATAAATGTTTAGCAATGGCTTTAGCTGTATGAAGCTGTGTGGGACTCATGGAATTACCATGGTCCATAACAATCACTACGTATTTCCTCTGTGGTTGTATCGTTGATAAGAACACATCCCTGAAATAAACAAACAAATATTGTATGGTACAATTCAGATAGCGAGAGAGATGGGGTTTAACATCCACTTGACACAAACTCTGTCATTTCAGGACTAACTACTATACAAGTGTTGGATCAACATTACACTAATTAACTCAATGACAGACCTTATGATCAAAAGTGAATGTTCCTGACTGGGATAATGAAGACAGGCATATGCCATACAGTGTGCTATGAGGAAACTTTTGCAAAGACAGCCTATCCTTATATCGAATTCCAATGGCCAAGGGATCCTTTACGTGCACGCCAATGTGTACACAGGACCTCAGTTTATTGTACCATCCAAACAACTAGGCAGCTGTCCTTGTCAGATCCTCCACCCTCCACTTTAAGGACAAGTCCTAGATACATTGCTTTTATTTCACAGTTCTTTTATATAGCTTAATCATTACATTGTCCATGTGACCAATTTTATAAAAAAAAATTGTTATGTGTATTGTGGTCCTCCTGCTTTCACTTAAACTACTAAAAGTATGAATCATTTTCTATGGCTAAGAGTGCGTCAAGGAAAAAATTTGCAAAGAAAGCAAGTACGGTAAATTACAAACTCTGTTTTGTGTAAAAAAAATTTCCATGAAAAATTTCAGACACAAAATTACTTATTCAAGTATTGACTTTTCTTCCTTTAACTAAAAGCATCATTCTTAATTTTAACTTAACGCTAAGGGCAATACTCCACAATACGTCATTGACATAAGAGAATTATAATGAAGACAAACAAGGCGAGATTAGAGCTGTAAAACTTGCTGTGCATCTTAAAGAAACTAATAACAAGGCGAATTATTTACTTTGGTTTTCTGTCAACAATCCGTTTTTTAAAAGATAAAAGGATTTCGGTTTGAGGCCATTTTAGGAAATGCATTTTCAACCAAAAATGTGGCATTTGGACACAAACGTCTGTTAATTTCAAGTTGTTGGACTAAAAGTAACCGGGAGGGACATGTTATAGAGCCAACTCTGTCACTGGGTCAATATTTTCTTAGCCTCCTAAATCTATTTATTTGCTTTTTCTGTACAAGCTCTTTCTTGCTGCCTTTCTCCTTCAAATACTTTGATATTGGGTAGAGAGGCAGATTATGAACAAATACTTGTTACAAGTAACCGACGGCAGATTAAGCCAGAGCAGACTATATCCACTCAAACTCCAGTTTACCGTACATAACTTGCTAGACCTTAAACTGTCGATCGTACAGCCTCAACTCTTACAGCCAAATACAATTTAACTTCCATCAGGCTTTCTTACGTAGATGGTCCTTTTCACGTTCATTGTTATTACCATTGATATTTTCGCGTAATGGAGTTTGCGGAAAAAATATGAAGGCATGTTGAGCAATTAAAGATCAAAGGCGTAAGCATTCGTATTCAGTGAGAAAGTATAGAGCAATAAAAATAACTGGGAAACATTAAGAGTTCAAGTTACTAATGATAAAAACAGTTCAAATAAAATTCTTCTATTGAAATAACACCGTCAGTCGGTTTTTGTATAGATATATCGCTAGAATACAAGAAAGAAACATTGATCTAGTGAAACTTCAAACGCATGAGAATCAATAAAGCGTTACATTCATAAAACATGACTGATTTATCTAGTGAATCTTTGAAAAAGAAAAATGAAAGACTGCATATTTTATCTGACACAAACCATCAAAATCCATTTTCTTCAAAGACTTGCATTTTCATTTCAAACAATATATAAAAGCATATGGCCTGTCTATGAAGAATAAATATTTTATATTATTTTATATTCTGTTTTTTAATGGTAATAAAAACAGTATAAGGTGTGAAATGAAATGAAATGGGGTTTAACGTCCTACTCTTCTGCACCTAACTTGGGCTAATGGAAGACGGGCATACACCATACAGTGTGCAATGAGGGAAATTTTGCCCGAGCAGTGGTGGTACATCCTACTATTATATCGAATTCCAACTGCCAGGGGATCTTTTACGTGCACCCCAATGTGTACAGCTGTCCTTGTCACGCCCTCCATTCTGCATCACTGACAAGGGGAACCACGCCGGAAAATCGAAATGAACTTTCTTGGCCAATGCAGGGATCGAACACCCAATCTCCAGGCTAGCAAGCCAGCACCTTACAGTTTACGGTTCAGTTATAGGCCTATTCATCATACTCCATAACACTGTATATCATGTCAATGTAAGAATATCATAGAAAAGAAAAATTGACAGTAAATGTGTTAACATTAACAACTAGTCTTATCAAATAAAGAAAGTGTACGCTCGGAAAAGAAGGGTATTGTCTAATAGATTTTTCTACCTGTTTTGTACTTAGTGTACTGTATGTACAGGGGATTGATATATGTTGTCATAAACCCTATCCTACATGTGTACAGGAAACAATACAAGTTGACTCCAACCCTATCTAACATTAACTGTATCTAACAGGGATCAGTTTAAGGGGTCCCCAACCCTTTCCAAAATGCATCCATTGTACAGTGGATCAATCCAAGTTATCCTCAACCCTATCCAACCTTACCCCTTATCTCACGTGTACAGGGGATCAGCCCTATCTAAGCAGTCTATGTGGACCTCAAATCTGTCTAACATATTGAGTCCCTACAAATATAACTTGTAGTTATTTTATTTAGTCCACAGTCAAATCTAACTTATGTGTAGAAGGCACTGGTCATAGTGGGCCCTAAATTCAACATATGGTCCCCTACAAATATAACTGGTATTTATTTGTTTTATAAACATCAAATAATTTTGACTGCTGACTACAAAGCTGAGACAAGCATTTTATGCAGATTACTAAATACCACCATTTCAATTTTTGCTCAAATCTTTTGGGTAAATATGTGTATTTGTTTGCTTTATTTTCTCTTCAAAAGATATTTTCAGTCAAACTGTAGCTTGATTCAGAAATTAATGCTTTTCAAAACTATTCAGACTTGATCATATTTTGTTTGATGTTTAGGTTTTTAATAATGATACTATAAAAGATCTACAGGTTAGATTCTTTATTGGTAAAAAGATAAAAAATTTTACAGGTCCATGATACTACTAGCCATACATTAATACTGTACATTTATTATGGGGTCAAAAAGTCCTAGGAGAGCCAAGATAACTAACTAACCAAGCGAATCAGAAATTCAATTTGGAGGCAAGCGGTATAGTGTGTTAGTCCTTCTATCCATATCTAGTAACTAGATTATGGAAGCTGATCAAAGGCAACGTAAACTAAGAGCAGAATAAGAGGTTAAAACTAGCTGGTCTTCCTGTGACATTAACGTAGGCCTACTTAGTAATACATATACATTCCTTAGTAAGCGGTAGAAAGATGCAGATCGTAGTGCGACATTAAGGTACTTTAGTAATACATATCCATTCCTTAGTACCTGGTAGAATTATGGCTTTATCATAAATGGAGTAGGTTCTAAAAGTATTCATAATTCAATCGCATATAACATTTACTTCACACCATATTGATCAATGATGTTAAATCCCTGCTTATGCATTATGCGTCGGACATTTACCGGTAGTAATATCACAATTAGCCTAATTACATGCTTTGGAAAATACTGTACAGTTGTTTTATTCAATTTTTTTTTGTCAAACCTCCCACTTTCAAAAAGTGCAAAGAAAAAAATAAGAATCTATTTACATTTTCTGCAATTTGAGAAACGAATTGAGCGTGATACTAAAAGCCAGACATGCGGAAGGTATATTTTTTCCTTCAACCATCATTCTTGACCTCTCTTTGAAGTAAGCAGTCGTTAAGTGTTAAGGTAGAAATAGCATCCAGGTAGAAAAATAAAGACGTTTGTAAGATGAGAGGAATACTGGGCAGCTGTTTATCGTGTCTACTCCATGTAAAAAATATATATATTTATTTATTGGCTTCTCTACCACTTTACAGTTTACTACTTGAGACTCTTACCGGCCATTAACCATAGAACTTCATATACACATCTGCTAAAGACCCATTTTCACTTGGATTTTATAGAAATAACAATATTTTATGTCTCTGATCAGCTATTTGTAGGAATTTTAATCCCTTGCAAACGACAATATAGCGAAATGGTATTCAGGGTGGGTTCTTTTTTGGGGGGGGGGGGGGAGGAGGGGGCGATAAAACCATAGGGAAGGTCACAGAATTCAATATAAAAACAATAGGTTGATTTCTGAGTTTAACATCCCCATAGACACAATTTTAAAAAAAAGAAAAATTTGTGAATTTAAAACAGAGATATAGTTAATAATAAGCAATAAAGGAATCTTTAAAAAAAAACTTGAATAAAATCTTTAATGGAATCTATAACGGTTAAAATTTCAAGAACAATTGAGAACTCTTAAAGAAATCCCTTTAGCAGACCTTCCCTTTCAAGTCCCAAAGATATCTTTGTCCTAAAGCTACTTAATAAGAGAAAAGTTGAAACATATTGCTCGAAATGAAGCTCTGTTAGGGACGGAATTTTACAACTATGCGCACCCAATCCCCTAGGCATTGCCTCAGGGTATAAAGTAATATGAAACAGATCTGCTCCTGCATGTCACCATGACGTCCTACACCAACTGAACTTTGTTATGTATTACAATTTTCTGTCATTTCACACTACATTATAAATATTAAATAAATATTTTCAGAAATTTGAAACCCAACAAACACCACCACTTAATGAGCATTATTTTTTTTTCCTTTCGAAATTTAATGCATTTATTATTTTTCATGTCTGAAATTTACATTTAATCCTTTTGTAACTGCACGTCAAAACTCAAGTCAAACAGCGGCTTTTGCACAAACCAAATATTTCTTTTTCACTTAATAAATATGGAATCCATTTACAAAGAAAAACTTTTTGGAAGAACAAAAACTTGTCAAGATGAAAGAAATTGTTTCAGGCTTAAAAAAAGAATAGATTTTAAAGACGTATTTGTGCAAGTTATTATAGCAGAATTCTAAATTGGCACATCAAAAGCTTGTGACGCCATGTGATGCCTCGAGTCATTGTTGAACTATAGGAAAATTGTCCAACAGCCCAGCAAACCTCTCTATGTATCGGGGAAAATCAATGGCCATAACTGTTCTCATACTGCATGAATTTCCGCAAGTGATTCGATCGCCAATGATCAAAGAGGCTGAGTATAATATCACCTTTCTGTAGGCAGTCTATGGTAAACAGTAACATTAATCAATCGCAAGTCTAGTTCAATCAGCATTATCTAATCTCACCACTGATACAGAGACATTAAAGTCGTTCCTCAATCCTCTAATCAATACATTTTACTATTTATCATTTTTACAAATGGAGAGTCAACTGACTTTATGTTGGCCCGTCTGATCGTTACATGTAGCTTGCCATCCGCAACACGCTCATTTATAATTATTTATTAACATTAATGTCATATCGTAGCTTTTGAAGACTGAACTGCGTTCAAATAGTCGGTTTTTCGTGTCAGTGGGTAGAATTAATTATTATTCTCCGAGCAATGGCACGAGAGAGAAATAAGAGAAATTTAATGTGACATGTTTAAGGGCAATCAAATAATGTGTTTTGAATTTGAGGAAATGTGGTTTAACACAGGCAATAAATTTCTGTATTTAACTTTTTCTTCTTATAGACGAATATTTTCCATCTCATAAAAGTCGAATTACTAACAATAAATATAACTAATCATGAAAAATAGATTTAAACGAAATGAAATTAAATAATATTCTCCCCCAATCTGATTAAAATAATACAAATCTATATTTCACATTTTGTTACTTTCGATGACCTACACTACATGAAAAGATCTGACAAGTTGTACTCAAAGGTCATTTCAAGGGTCGTACAAGTGGCTATTGACCCTGTGACGTTGACGTTTGTAGTGGTTTACCCACAGTTCCATGCATGGCACGCCAAGAACTCGCCGTAACAGGCCGTTTCATTGGCTAATCCCTCACTTCAACCAAAACGTTGGTAATATAACAACTCTTCCAGATCATAGGGTAGTATTGACAAGTAAAACAAAATTTTGAACTATAAAAAAAAAACGAAACTAAATAAGATCTGTGTTTTAATCAGATTCAATTCCCCCCTAATCCACAGTTTCATTCAAAACGAAGAGGGCCTACATATATTCACAAACAATTCCCCAAATAATATTCATATTCGTTTGCTCTTGGTATTCTCCATTTTTCTCCCTGGAAGTTTTAGACATATTCAATTACCTCAAAATCTCCAATTTACGTTCAGATTGAAGAGGACTTCATTTACAAACAATTTTATTATATTACTTGCAGTTTTCTTACTGGAAGTCTTCGATATATTCAATTACTTTAGCAGAGTTCATACATAATTGAATAAAGGTTGAAAGCGTATACTGACCTGTGTCTGGTATCATGTACATTATGACAGTCCTGTGACCAACGGAAACCATTAGCAGGATATTCACTATGGATACCTTCTACAGAGATAAAATATTGCCATTTTAAAGTTGAAAAATACTGTACATTACTCCTCCAAACTGAAATAGATAAAAAAAAAATAATATCACTAACATGTAGTATTATGCATCATTATTCAACAGTAAAGCTAATAGAGAGAGAGAAATGGTTTTAACGCCCATTCTACACAAATTAGGTCATTTCGTGACTAAAATATAGTTCAATTTTATTTCAATAATTCACTTGCACGTAGGTGTCTTTACCTGGGGTGGGGGGGGAAGCCGAAGAACCTGAGAAACCCCACGACTTGTGACATACAAGTGGGGAATTGAAACCATGCCACTTGGACTCAATGACAGACCACTTTATCAAACGCACACACATTAACCATTTAACCACCCAACTCCATGTTTAGAGAACAATCTAATTAAAATACAGATCTATATTTCGTTTCGGTTTTTATAATTTCGATGGCCAACACTACATGTAGATCTAACAAGTTATAGCGGGAGGTCACGTTCAGCCAGTTCAGATGTCGAGCATTTGACCCTATAACCTCAGGCATTCGATTAACCAATCAGAAACGTTGTTGCGTGGTTTTGATTTCTATCGCTGATAATGCCTATCCACAATTCCGCGCCAAAAAGGTCAAACCCGCAATTCGACAGACAATTTGATTGGTTGATCCCTCATTTCAAGCGGAACACGAGTTAAATAACAAGACTTTCAGATCCCAATGTAGTAAAGACAAGTAAAACGAAATTTTGAACTATAAAAACGAAACGAAATAGGATCTGTCTTTTAATCAGATTGTTTAGAGAATACTCTTCGAAACATCGCTCAATTATATTAATAACTGTTTTCCATGGGTGTGTGATATATTATTGAGTAAAATCTGATCAAATAATCTCATTCTTAAAATTTCAGAATCAATTCTCTCAAAAACTAGGTATATTAAATTCAGGAATACGATATAAAAGTTTGATAGAAAAGAAAGATTATTTATTTGCCAGTTAAGGGAGAGAGGGGTCATAATTATATGTTGATTTAATTCATCGAACAATTAGGGCAAGCTACAATTTCACATTCAGGACAGGATTGTTTGTGTATACCAGATATTGGGCTCGGTATAAAATAAACAGATTAATTTTCACTCAATTTTATTTCTAAACAGTATCACTAAAAAACCCTCTGCATTTGAAGTTATAAGAGAAGGTTGATATTGAAGACAGCTAAGCCTGGGAGTAGATTCTGTGTCTACCGATAGCGGAAATAAGGGAGGTAATTATGGGGTAATGTTATGGCTATGTAATAAAAACTTTCTGAGATATAGGAGTCTGAAGCATACCCTGAGGCAATAACATTCCATAAATAAATTCATTGTTTTTGATTGCACCGATCAAGGCATGCCTTTATTTGAAATCAAAACACCAGAGCAGCTTTTCTTACATCTGTTCAAAGCTGTAATCAGAATGCCAAATGCAACAGAAACCAAAAAAACCTGTCTTGATATTGTACTTGTCCCTCACTTCAAACATAATCTAACTCTTCAAAAATGTTTCTGAAACTTTTATACAACATACGAAACATAAACACAGAAGCCTTTGTAGTTTCTCCAATCTTTATTTTCATACTTACAGAACACATAGATGGAACATTTGTTAGCAGAAGTGAATTGAAATGAAGATTTCTCTTGGAGATAAAGAGTGTAAAAGAAAACAGAAAAGATGAACGAATTCTAATTTACAATGTAAACAGTCCATCTATATCGCTATTGCTAATAAATACATGAAATTTTCAGAAGTGATTAATTTAAATATCTGCTGCAAGCTTTAACAATGAATCAAGAGATAGGTTTTCTTTGTCTAAATTTGGTCAGTTGAACTGTCTAAGATGAAAAGTTTGTCCAGATCTCAAAGAAAATGACCAAATTCCTCAGGCCCGGATCCAGGATTTTGTCAAGGGAGGGGCCATACATTGGAGCAATGGGTAATAATCATGTTTGGTGTAGCCCCCACTGGAGATAATGCGAAAATCAGGTTTATATCATCTATTAAAGAGCAGATATGTGAACTACAATAGTAACAAAGCAATCTAATTAAAACATAAATCTATATTTCTTTTTGTTTTTTATACTTTCGATGGCCTACACTCAAGTAGATCTAACAAGTTATAGTGGGAGCTCATGTTCTATGACGTCAGGTATGAAGCACGGGACATTTGACCCGGTAACGTCAGTCATTCGATTAACCAATTAGCGACTGCCATGCTTTCTACCCACAGTTCCATGCATGAAAAGGTCAAACGGTCGATTCGACAGACCATTTGATTGGCTGACCCCTCATTTCAGGCAGAACACGAGTTAAATAACAAGTCCTCCAGATCCAAGAGTAGTAAAGACAAGTAAAAACGAAATTTTGAACTATAAAAAACGAAACAAGATTGGTAACAAAGCAAACGAAAACGAAAATCAACTATGTCACACTGGGGATGATGGGGGGGGCATGGCCCCCTGGGCCTCACCCCCTGGATCCGCGCCTGTTCCTTGCTGTTGAAAGTGTCAGAATATGGTCCTACTTCAGAAGAAGTTAATTTTTATAACATCTGTAGAGGATGGTGAATGTCGTCAAGTTTCAATTCATCGTATCTTTGTAAATAGTGATCAGAATTGAACCCTGTTTGGATTCATATTTCATCTGAAAGGAACTCCTCTTAACGCACCTCAACTTTCCTTTTCAGAAGTCATTAACGACTCCCGTAAATTAGCTAATTTGCTCTCATAAATAGTGAGATTAATAAACTACTTTCAGTTTTTGTTTATCTTTAAACTGATGATAATTCTGACACTACCATATTCACCAAATATTCAATATATACAATTTGGCTCTCCTTAATTCAAGAAAATGTAGAATTACTCCAGCAATATAATTATGAAGTGTTTTTTTTAAGGGAGATTTCTTCTCATTTTTATACGCCCACATTGAAATGTGGTCGTATATTGTCGTCGCCCCCGTCCGTCCGTCCGTCGGTCCGTCGGTCCGTCCGTCGGTCCGGCGTCCACAATTGCTTGTGGACGCTCTACAGGCTAAAGTTAATATCCGATTGACTTTAAATTTATACACAGTGTTTAAGGTCATGAGACGAAGAAGCCTATTGTTTTTCAGCGTTTTCCGATAATAACTACCAGAGTTATGGCCCTTGATCACTTCAAAATATCTTGTGGACGCTCTAGAGGCCAAAGTTAATATCCGATTGACTTTAAATTTATACACAGTGTTTAAGGTCATGAGACGAAGAAGCCTATTGTTTTTCAGCGATTTCCGATAATAACTACCAGAGTTATGGCCCTTAATCACTTCAAAATATCTTGTGGACGATCTAGAGGCCAAAGTTAATATCCGATTGACTTTAAATTTATACACAGTGTTTAAGGTCATGAGACGAAGAAGCCTATTGATTTTCAGCGATTTCCGATAATTAGTGCCAGAGTTATGGCCCTTGATCACTTCAAAATATCTTGTGGACGCTCTAGAGGCCAAAGTTAATATCCGATTGACTTTAAATTTATACACAGTGTTTAAGGTCATGAGGCGAAGAAGCCTATTGTTTTTCAGCGATTTCCGATAATTAGTGCCAGAGTTATGTCCCTTGATCACTTCAAAAAATCCTGCGGATTTTGATAACTGAACAGCTAAATCCATGATATTAAATGTTTCATGTATATACTAATTGTTAGTGTGGGGTAACACTTTATAAAAAGCAATCAAATTCTAATGATTTTCTGATAATTACATAATGAACCATTACTCTTAATCAGTTTTTAGTGTATTACAAATGTTTCATTAGCAAAAAAAGTAAAAATATGCGACAACCCTTGTTGACTGCCCGGACGATTTAGCTGCTGTGGGCGTATGTTTCGTTGCCTGGCAACCTATCTTTTAAATTGGTGCGAGCTTTTAAATTGGTGCGAGCTTTTTATGGCTCTCGCACAATTTCATAAACGTGAAGGACTGAAATGACAATAATTAGAAACATAACTAATCAACATTGACAGATTAACTAACAAGAAATCCTTACAAAGACTTATGAAAAGTTGTGTAACATCAAGCAAAATTAAGTGAAAGTGAAAGAGAGGATGTATGAAAGTTTAGTTTTATATTTTGGCACCAAATAACAGCAGTAATGTGACTATGGGAAACAGTACTTAAGGTAGTCAGCTGGTATTTGGCAGACATCTAAGAGGAGGACATCTGGCTTTCATTTAGTGGCTGCTCTTCAAAGCAGTAGTTAACGCTACCAGTGGGTACTGTAAAACATCTGATAGTCTGCCAAATAACGCCAACAGGTCATCCCTGGATACTTCCTCCACAAAAAAAATAGTACCAGTCAACTTCTGTTTTGTCTTTTAATGTCAAACGTTTGTATACTTTCTATTCCTTTACCATTTTTTTATAATGGTTTTATTTTTTACATTATGGCGCCATGGAGGGTATTAAACTCAGTTCAAAATCAGTCCTACGGACAAAAGATATACTGCATGTATATCCTATATTTTTGAGTAAAAGAAACAAAATGCCTTTGGACTTACATACCAAACAAAATTTTTTAATAAAAAATGCAAAATGGGAAAGTCAGCAATAACTGTTTTGCAGTTCCTTTGATTTTTTACGTATCATGGCGTCATGTATGCATGAAAATGTTCCCGATCACAGCTATAGAACAATAGGCAAACTATATGTATGTCGTTATAGAATCGTGTATTTTCGGATACAAAAGATTTTTAAAAAATCACATTGCAATTGTCAACAATTTTCAGAAATGATTTTATTTTCTTTGCATGCATGAAACAAGATTCTTATTCTGAATCAAAACTGTGACCAATAATAATAAGCGCAGGAGGACTGCACTTCATAAACAAAACACAGTAGACAAGCCTTTTCGGACAAAGCTACACAATACACACAAGTCATTGAAATAAAAACAACACCTAGGCCTCGGTTTCACAAAACATTCTAAGACTTAAGTAAAGAATCTATTCAACATTATTTACCTTATTTTAACTAAAATATAGCCCTTTATAAAACTTTTGTTTTTTTGTATCAAATAAAAGTATGAATTTGTGCCTGACATTATGTGTGACAGGTGCCTTAATTCCAGGCTTGTGAATGAACCTCTCACTTCAACAATCTCCACCGAAGGCCAGAAAAGTTACTGTTTGAGTGAGATTGATAATATCTCTAAATAAAACTACTTTCTAACAATTGTATTAAAGAAACCACAGAGACAATTAATTGTTGCTAGATTGAAAAAAAGCCTTGTGACGTAAAAACAAAACAAGTTTTATAAATGTAAAAGGCAACATCTAAAGAGTATATTTTGTACTAAAATAAATTAAACCACAGGAAAGAAATTTGTCACTTTTGGGAGAAGTTTAAAAATATTTTGTCTTAGTATGAGTCTATATTAACTCCATGTTTGTAAAGAAACAGTTTCTAAAACTACTTGATATTTGGGACTGTTGTTAGAACAATGGTATATTCTGTATTTACCAGTCATATAATGGGCTGTAATTTTACAGGATTTATCAACGCTTGATAACAGCTACACCCAAACACATACAACTAACCTTTACAGACGCTTTAGAACGCTGCTTAACGGGTTCGCTTAAAAAACTTTTTTTCTCAAAGTTTCAGTTTTGATATGATGCAGATGCGTTGTTGAACACATGTGCAACTTATTCATCCATTTTTTTTATTTTGGTGTATCTATACTAAGCTAATGTGGATAATAAGGCTAAATTATGTAACTTGATTAACCAATTAGGACTGGGTGCACCGCCTTCTAAAATGTCATCTCTATCAAAAAGACCAAACATGTTTGATGTTGGTAATTAAAAAAATAAATATAGGAAGAGGTCGTTGAGGTTATCCTGCATTAAAGAGTTTCTCTAAATTTGTTTTATTATTGCATCAGGATAATGTAACATTAAATGATGATGGAAATAACATGTGTGGATATGATCTTGTGAATTATCTAATTTCACGAACATCAAAGGAGACGGATCCTACACGATAAAGACTGATAACGTATGATATAGGGTTGACTCGACTTGTGTATGATCGCTACTTCAAACATAATATATGATAACAACATATTAACATGCCGAACATCTTACAAAATTAATAAGATTGATGTTCGAGGGGTGAAAAAAGCGATAACACATAACCATCTCGGAATCGATATACAATTAATTTTTTTCTACATGAAAGATTAAGAGAATATGTACGCAAACTTTCAACATTCTAAAAAGCTACCTTTAAAAATATTGAGATGTAATGAAATCTATTACAAGTAGCTGTTATGATAAAGAGACTTAAAAACTTTGCCAATAAATTCTACATTAGTGCTGATAGTAGAATCTCGGCAGTTAACAAAATTGTTCTAAAAATTTCTAGCCAAAGTAATTTCAAAATCGTTGGTAATATTAACTTATTAACTAACTAAATGGAGGAATTTCTAATGATACTTCAGAATATTATTAAATCGGAAATTCTATCAAAAACTAACAAAATAGAATTCAAACATTACAATTTCACTCATTTCAGTGTTATTTTGAAGCAGAAGTAAGGATGTAAACACTTGAAAACTTTATTGAAAATTGACGCAAAAACTATTTAGTTTTTTCACTAAATCTTTTACGAAAGATATTAGGTTTATTTGAAGAGTTCTTGTTGCATTTTCAAACCAAATAAAGATCTATAAGTACCTTAATCCTAAACTTCCATTTATTTGCTAAATTCTACAAGAATTTATTTATTTGTTTGCCCAAATTAATTACCTGTATCTCTTTCTCCTTCTTTTTAAACTTCACATTCGAGTGAAAATGCATTTAAATTAATACCTCACGTATGATGTCATTAAAGGTTATATTTGAACGAACGCGAGAATCAACATAAACCAGAAGCTTTGACTTTCATCTTGTAAAATGACATCAGAGAAGTTCTTGAATATTTCATTGACAACAAAGCAAACACGGCATCATTGACGGGAGATTAGCATGCAAACAACTATGGAATTCAGGTGCAGTATGGGCCTAGAAAAACATGGTGGCAAAAAGCGAGAGAATAAACAAAAGGTAATCTGGGTTAGAAAGTAGCCTAGTAATCAGTAACTCATACAGTGAAGTAACTATATCATTTGTCAGGATGGGTCGTTAACCAACACATTCTGGCCGCGGTTTCACAGAGCATACTCAGAGTTAAGTTAAGAATTTGCTAAACTTTCAATCACAATTTATGAGAAATATCTTTGATCCAGAAAAACAAAACGTTTTTTCTTATTGATGTATTTGATACATTAAAACAACAAAAGTTTTATTAAGGGCGATATTTTAGTTAAAATAAGGTGAACAGTTTGGAGTAAATTGTTAACTTAAAGGAGCTAAGTCTTTAACTCAATATCATCCAAAATCTTCAACATACAAAACACGAATTATTTGTCAATTTTAATCAAAATTGATGATGTGATCTTACCGGTAAAAGTTGGGCTTCTGATATCCAATATTTAAGACAAAATAAATATTTTACCATTGGTACACGAATCGTGTACCATAATGCGCTTCAGCCCCAGTTCTAACAAGAGACTCGAGGAACGAGGCTAAAAACATTGTACCAAATCAAACGGCGCATGTAGACTGGAATAACTAGACGCTAAAAAAATGCCTTAGGTTGACACTTCTGGTTTATTTTGCCGAACATAACTGATTTGAAATTAGAGTAAAACGGAAACAGTTGAATGCAAATCAGTTTATATACATTCATATTACAGTATTATATGCGTTGCGACCCACTTGAGTCAATTTCTAGATCCCAAATGTTAGCAATTTAGCTCCTTTAAGTATGAGAATGAGTTGTGAACTCGGGACCAGTTAATATGAAAAAAAAACGTCAGACAATTGTATAATTGTTTCTATCAGGAGTATAAATAAAGACATGATTTAGATAAACCAAATTTTTCCTACTGATGTGTAGAATTATAAATCTTTAACATACAAATTTAATAACACAAGAACAGTTGTACAGCTATGATCATTTCTCTAACTTCAAGATAGCAATTTTTTTACAGTTTTTTTTTTTTTACTGCAATTAGCACCCTGCTGTTACATGTATTATATTTTTACACTCCATCAACAGTTTGTCAGTTTTTCTTTGTCTTCTTCATGTTTCAAGAAGTTTTCCATAAATTCAAGATTTTTGTTGTTGGCGAATTAATGGCTTCAAAAGCCTTTTGTAATAATGGTGGCAAGACATTAGAAAGTACTTGGCCCACCATTACAAAACGGTTAGGAAAATTCATGCTCTAATGAGCTAAAAGTAGATTGTTTAAAAGGAAAAATAATATTCTATTTAAATATAACAACTTGAAAACTTTTACTATTCTTCCTCACACTTTCGCTTGCGTTCAACCTGAGACCATTCATACAAAATCAATCAGGCAAAGCTGAAATCAAGCCCAAATATAACTGGATCACGCTTCACCGCTCAACAATGGCTCCAATTTTTGATGTAATGCTTGTAACTTTGCAGCAGATTAGGGTAGGTCGTGGAGTCACGGAGGGTTTGATCTTACAGTATCAACGTGTCTTGGAAAAGGAATCAAACTTTGTTCTCCGAAGCATGATAATCTGAGTTAGTTCCTGGCTACAATCAGGGAAATGTATCTTTTGATGTTGGGACGTTAATTGACTCTAATATTACCCAATTCGACAACACAAATTATATTTCTTTTATTATTATCGAGGATGAAACAAAAATTTATGGTGCATGGTCTCAAATGTCTCTTAAATTACCGCCACCGAAAATAAAAACATCAGAAACCGTGAGTCAGGAAAATAAAACTAGTCAAAATATAAAATGAATTTCTGAAAAAAATCAAAATAAGACAATCTGAATGTGTGGTGGTCGTTAACTCACCACATTTTTAATTACAATTGCACATCTACGACTATATTAAATTAGAAAATGTCTGATAACCCAAACCAATATTTCTCCTCTATTCCTAATTGTCGCGATTTCTTAATTGACTTAATAAAATTTCTTTTTCCTAAGACTAGATCTTCGAACAAAAGATAATCAAATTCGCGAAACAGAACTATCATTACCGATCCATTTGTCGACATTTTCACTGTTTTATGGAGAATATTTATGATGGCATCTTCCCCTTAAACAGACAAATAGATTGCCTTAGCAACAACTACCACAATAATTCTTCTACCAAAATAGAAAATTTCATTTTCTCAAATTTAATTAGGATTTTTTTTTTCATTTTCTACTTCACAGATCTATAAAATTTATTCACGATTTTGAAAATTAAATATGCTAGAAGCTAAAATATTTTTCAAAGTTGCACTAGTATTAGAATTGTTTTTTTTTATTTTCGAATTAAAATTTGACAGATCTATAAAGAATTTTTCAAGGATAGTTGAAATTTACTTAACTGCGAAATTAAAATATGGCGGTAAGCTAAAATATTTTTCACAGTTGCACTACCTTGATCATTTGATAACATTTTGTTTAAAATGTAAAATTGTTGTATCTTAACTCCTATATTTTTATTGCTTTTTTCTTTCTTATAACGACTTTGCCTTAAACCATCCAATAAATATTGAAAGCAACACAACTTTTTCTTCTGATGGATTTTCCATGCTGACATAAATAGGGCGGCTTGGTGATCTATCAAAAGTTTTTTTTATTCTTGCTACCAACTTTTACTACTTGGCTTGAAAGACACAGTCGGTTGCAGTAGCTATGAGTTAAGGGTTTGGCTTCAGGTTACGATGTCTGTGTAACCAATAAAAACTTGGAAAAGCAAAGGATTTAGAAAAATACTTCCAGCCATAACTTACTATTTCTACCTTTTAATTACGGCTTTACTCTCTTTAATTACAAAACTTAATGAGCTGTTACTAATTATACATCTTTTAGTCTATGAAAACTTTATGACCGTACCATATCGTACCCTACCTATGAAAACTTTATTACCATATACCATACCTTGAAGTAATTTGAAGGGGTAGGTACTAAAGCTAATAATGAAACCTACTTTAACCAGCATTAAAAGGTCTTTACACCCTATAACATTTTCTACTTTAACTAGCATTAATAGGTCTTTACACTCCATAACATTTTTAATTGCGTTCCAGATAATCAACATCTCAATATGGGTCATATGACATCACCAACTTTCTTTTACTTTTTTAGATTTAACGTTGGGAGCAAGAAATATGAAGGTCTTAGTTGTGGTGGAAAATATGAGAATACTGAATGAAAAAATCCAATAAATCTGCCAAAAATTACAAAATATGAAATTTATATAAAATAAATCCATTATGGTACCGGTTGATTGGCTAAATGGTCCAATGCATATGCATTTTTGTCATCAGTTTAAAAAAACGACCAAGTGCTACAGTACAAGCATGAGTACTGCATGTTAGGGGGTTTGTTGGCCGAATAATTAATGCATGCGAGTTGGATCATAGGGTCTGTCATCGAGTCAAGTGACGCGGTTGATGCCCCGCTAGTATTTCAATTCTTGTGGGTTTCCCTGGGTCCTTAGGTTTCCTCCTACTGCTAAAGACCTCTACGAGCAAGCGAATTATTGAAATACAATTGAACCATATGTTACTCCTGAAGTGAACTAGTTTGTGTCATTTTTCTACTTCCTTCAGTACTGCATGTTAGTCCCCAAATAACCTAGCCTCTGTTGAGTGGACGTTAAACCCCCTTTCTCCCTCTAAAATATTTACAACAATTTTGAAACATATTTGGAACGAAATCACAGATATCTGTTTTATCAATCATCAATGTGGACGCACATGTAGACTACTGCCATTCTTGTGATTTACGGCACTTCCTTTCTAAACAAATGACTACCTTTTACAAATGTTCTGTTTCAAGAGGAAATTAATTTCTTTGTTTATATACTTGCATTGCTACAGGTACAATATTTCTGCCAAAAGATGAAACTTTTCACATGAAACACAGAAAAGCTTCAATTCAATAGGGGATAAAATTGTCTGGCTTGAAATAGACTTTCATTTCTCTCTTCACCCAACTGGATCTTTTCCTTGTATTTTTCTACGTAATCCAGATTGGAAACAAAGAATACTGGAGTATTTGCTTACACCAGACTAAGAAAACTGAAAATGTTGTTCTTAAGACATTAAAACAGAAAGAACTCCCATGCATAAACATTTAGAGCCACAGTAAGAAAGATACAAAGGCCAAATGGCTACATAGATCGAGAGGCAATGTATCAAACTGTTCAAGGTTTAACTACGCTGAGACGGAGGAGAAAATGGTGGCCGTGTATTGTTAACCAGCTGTATCAACATACTTGGGAAGAAACCCCGTTTAACATAGTGACTGTACTGCCATTTGAGACCTCGTTCACTCCATTGTATAGAAAACTAGTCAAATAACCTCGGAGGCCACTTCAATTACCTTGTCATGTTTCATGACCTCTAAATAAACAAATTACATCAAACTAATTATCATAGGTCCCATTGATAACTCATAAACCAGCAAGCAGACTTTCAACCTTTTATTAATGACTATATTTTGTAGGATATATTGTTTCTACCTCAACAACAAACTACCTAAAATTTTTAATTCAATAGCAATACCAACATCTTAATGTAAACCCTTTGCATCATAAACCCTATTTATAAATTGTAAACCACCAATGTTCCAACTTTTTATAACTGACAATATTTTGTAGGGTGTAATTTTTTTTTACCTCATCAAAAACTGCCTTAAATATTTGAATTCAAGACTAATATCAACATCTTATTCTAGACATTTTGATGAAAATAATCAACCAAATGTACCATATTTACACGTTAATTGGGTGACCACCACTGTATAAAAAAAAAACATTGCAGGATTCTTTAATGTCATATTATTTTATACTCAAGGGTTGTAAGACGTTTAAACTCCAGTTGTATTCTACCCAAATCTGTTGACCAGGGTCTACATTATCTATACTAATATTTGTAACTGTCGTTCGTTGGTCGGTCTGTTCAGGATCGGCTGCTACACTAGGGCTGTCACGAGGTTGAAATCTGGTGTATAGGTGTAGCTCAGCCTGGGGGGAGTAACATAGGCCTGCTTGGACTACCACTTCGGGTTTCAGAGTTATGCCACGTAAGATTGATGGTTATACCTGTGATATAAGTCAGGTTTTTTATGGTTCATCCATAGCGGTCAAGCAGACAACCGCAGCAAAAAGTAACAATATGGTGGTTGATGTCATTTTGAGGTAGAAAAGATCAAGTAAAATATTAAATGTTTCACAATAATTGGCTCCTTTGTAAGTGGCATACAAAAAGGTGCGAAACTATTTATCAAAAACTATTTTGTAAAAAGAGAAAGAACTGTAGAAAATATTCCAGACTGTTCATGTATATTATATGTATACAGCTGAGAATGGAGGCTATTGGTTGCCAACAGTTACCACATGCTTTTCTCTTCAGTTTCACCCCAATATCCCACCATTGATCTTTATACAGTATTTAGCTTCAAGGTCTTTACAAATAAAGGCATTAAAGTCAACCGGGTCAGACGGCTTGCTGTGTAGGTTGAACTATCACTGGCAAATCGGACAATGGCAACACCTTTAATGTTACTTAACTGTTGCAAGTTTTAAGTAAATGAGTCTAGGTATTACCCAGGGTGTGTGAATAAATGGATATTATAGATTGAATAATGAAATAAGAATGCCTGAAACTTTGGTACTAGAATGTTATTTATAATAAGAGTGACTTTTCATGGACCTGACAGACTGAAAAGCAATATGTCTCAGCAACCCAGGGTTATTTTTTTTTTTCTAAACGTTTTACTTTCCGTCCAATATCCATTGCCAGAGATCTATAATATCACCCATATCTTTTTTTTCGAACACAACCAGTAAAATAATTTTGACAGTGTCGCTTTACAGAGTGTCTCCAATTATCTAAATTCAAAAGGGGAGTGTGTGGGGTGGGGGTGGGGGTATATTTAACATCTAATCAACACAAACAGATCATTTTCAATAATTTACTTGCTAGTAGGTTTTTGTTTTGCAGTGGGGGGAAACCAGATGACTCTACTCCTAGTCACTTACAAGCTTGGGTATCGAAACCATGCCAGTTGACAAGTTTGGGATCGAAACCGTCAGCTGACAATGACAGACCTTGTCACTAGACAACTCACCCACCCCTACCTAAATGTAAGAACTGGAAGAGAAAAATGTAATCCGTTCAGACATCTATTGCACTAATGCACTTACTCCCCTGTAACAAATTCTACACCTATTGTTAAATTGAGGTCAGATTTTAGGAGACCATTAAACATCAAAAGTTGATATATCTAACAAATTTCTCCTACGTTTATTTATAGTCAGTCTGTTTATAAATTTGTAAGCAAATTATAAAATTGTGTCAGTTAGTCGCTATCAAAATACAACCTGTACCAACGCCCTGAATATGAATAAAATTAAACATACAAAGCTGAGTTTTGTTTAACTAAATGACCCAAAACTCATTTTATATTATTCATAATCTTATATTCTGATCAAAATAGGTATTTGGAGTTGGGAGTGGGAAAACCAAGAGTAGGATAGGAATGAGAGAGAGACTTTAATCAAAACACGAGCTAGGTCATTTGGGAACTAACAAAACAGTACAATAACTCTGAATAATTTCCTTGTACCTGGGTCTTCAGTGGCAGGAAACCAGGGGACCTGGAGACAACCCACAAGGTTAGAAGATAAGAAATAAATAATTCATAGACAAGTCTTTAATAGAGTAACCTAGCTGAAAGGACGTATTTAACTGTGTACTGTTAGTCTGTTATATATTTAAAACTCTTATAAAACAAGAAAAGAAAAATATAAAACTCTTTTACAGTGATAAAATTTACTGTCAATATTTATGAGTATGTGCTCTCCTTCCTTTTATCAAAATGTATTAAAAAAGATATAAATGGGTCCACAAAACTCCCATTCACGACATGTTTTAAAATCAAAGGACCAGATAAAAGACTAAGGTCAACTAATAATACAACTGGAAAGATTTACGACTTAATATAAGTTTTCCTAATACAAATACAATCAAAGCCCATAGAGGTTTTTAGGCAGCTTGAAGGACCCTCGTTGTGAAATTGAATGTGATTTTCAATTGAAATAAGGCTTTAAGATTAGTCTTGTTCATTGAGTACTAAAATGAACTGTACAATACATAGTGAATCTCGTGACCCAGAGAAGAGGAAAATAAACATGGACGAACCCAGCCTTTTATCAAGTTTGACACTCAACTCTTTCATGTCTGCACAGTGTTTGATTAAAGAATTAGATACAGCTTGGAATATTGGCAAACTGGCTTCTTTTGTAACTGTAAATAGTTGTGTTCAGCTTTCAAACACTCTTATTGAAGGCTATCATAATTCAATAATGCAATATTAACAAGCCAGTGCTATTGAAGAACTACAAGTTCAATCAAACTTCTCCTTTCAGACAACTTAAATCAAAATGAAAACTGCATAGAAAATGCATTCAAACTTATCTTTTTCAAACAAAAATAATAAGGTCCAGTATGCATCAGATTTAGATTAGAACTTATGGGTATCTTTGATGTTAGATTAACAATTATTTCTTGTCTTCAGAATATTATGGCTTTTTTGTCACTATTTCAAAACTAAAAGACTAGGAAAGATTTGCCCGTCAAAGGCTCTAAGAATGATAAATTCATGATTAATATAACCACTGACTGTAATGTGAGCCCACTGCCTAAACACTTTCATAATAAACCTATTATCATTAATCACTATTATTATTATTACATGTTGTGGGCTGGGAATTACAATTTTAACATGAACGGACAAAATGTCAGGCATTTTTAACTTCGCTCCAGTCATATATTAATATTTATCAGCCAAAAACATATTCTATAGTAGATATCGCTTGTGTGATAACTTTCATATTCTACTGAGTGATATCTTCAGTGGAGATATCGCTTTACACGAATCTGATTAATATACCCAAAGAATTATATTTATTTATTTGTGCGTGTAAGAAATTGGGTTGATATTTTTTGATAACAAAAAAGATTTCAAAGAGATTCTCTATATATCAATGTGGTAGAAATGACAGACAACATTGTGACGGACATTGTGTGTGACAAGTGCCTTAATTTTGAGGCTTAATTCTAGGCTTCAATAACATGTGGAGGAGGGAATTGGTTCCTGGCATTTGTGTTTCTGAGTACTCGTCCAAAAATTCCACATGGACACGTGTGAGATGTAGGCTACATTTTTAATAATGTTACAGGGCTTACCTTCAGTGAGATTTCGGCCTGGGTTAAAAGCTCCACGTGGTGTACTGGGAGGTATTAAATCACAACTTGTTTGTTTAGATATCCTACATCCATACTGATTCTCACTTCTATAATTATAAAATTATAACGATAACTTGAATAATTCATAATGAATACAGGCCTAGCAACTTTCTACACGGAGGAAGCAATGCAAATGTTACAAAGATTCACTTGTGAAATATTTGTTTTAAAATATATTTTGTTCATATTTGCAATAAGCTTGTGGAATACGTATTTTTGATTTTCTATATATCAAGCACATGCGGTCAGTAAAAGAAATATGTAATGCGAAAGATTTGGATTATTTTTTCCGAAACTTATAGCATGGATTGGTGCAATCCATAGTAGATGAGAAGGGTATATTGGGATATCTACAAAAATGGGAGCTGAAGTGGGAGTCATATCAATCCCAATGCAATAGTGAAGAACCACTTACACCCAAACAAAATTATCATAAGAGAAAGAGAGAGAGAAATGGTGTTTAACATCCACTCGACACAAACTAGGTCATTTCGGGACTAACATACATTTTAATTTTTGCGTAGGCGTCTATTGCAGTGTGAGGAAACCAGAGGACCCAGAGAAAACCCACAAGGTTGGACAGGCAGCGGCGCGCCCTACTCCTTGTCACATACAACCGGGGATTCAAAACCACGCCAGTTGACCCGATGATATGCTTTATGATACAGCACACTTGCTAACCATTCGGCCATCCAACGCCCCCAAATTATCATAAAGAGTCAGTATATCAGAATTATTTGAATCTACTTACTTGAAATCTTTAAACTGAATACTACAACAGTCCAGTTTTTGTGTTATAGGCTGCTTCACATGAAATTTGTATAAATTTTCTACTGTTATTTTATTTGTTCTTAAAACTTGAAGATAATTCCTAAGTCTTGTCTGCAAGCTACTTGTAATCTGAAATGGAGAATATCAAGATATAAGCCTCAATGTTCTTGCTATAATAATCAAAAAATAGATAATGAAAACAAAGTATACTGAAAATTTCAGTCATATTGCTTCACAAAATGTATTCAAAACCAATAATTATCGCAGGCTAACGATGGCAGTTTTATATAGTATTTAAGGCTTAAAAAGGACCTGAAATAAACAGATTTAGCTCTTGAATGATAATAATACATAATTTCTTTTAAGTATTGTTCCAGGAAAGGTGAAGCATTACATATATACTGATGATAATGTAATTTGATTGTATCAACTGACGCCTTTAAGACTTTTTAAATATAAATATGTAATATTCAGGTACTTACTTTGTCCAAATTAGATTTTAAGTTAGTTTCTTCGTTAGTATATGGTAACGAGTCATAAATAGCCTGAAAAATACAGAAAAAATAGCAAGTCAAAACACTGATCTTTATTTACAGTATACAAACAAAATTAAAACTTGGATTTCAAAATATTTTTTAAACCCTCTGGATAAGTAAAATAGGACCAGAACACATCTAGTACTTAGAATAAGGCTAATTTTTATCTTCTGAAGCTGTCAAACCAGCAAGAGTGATATTGTCCCTTTAAAACAATTCATAAAACCAATGTATTTCTGACACAAACATTTTTATAAGGCGGTGGGGTGGAATTGGTCGTAGGGAGAATCAATATAGGGGTTTTGGTTTGGAATTATATGGAAATGAAATAATGTTTAACGTCTTTACTTCTCAGCACCAACCTGGCTAACGAGACGCCATGTGCTATGAGGTGCAGAAGTTTTATGGGGTTCGATTCATTCTAACTTTAAACTGAAACTGGGCATATAAACAAATAGTTACAGCTATATATATTTGTTGAACAAAGTTTGTACAATTCATCAGACTTTAAACTCAAAGTTGGCCTGACAGTAAGTACCACTAAATATGAGGTTCGTTAATTTCATTTCAACTAAAACTGGGCCATACGACAGTTAAATCTTATTTGTACATCTCATCAAACTTCAAAATCTGAAGTTGGCGCGAAGTAATATATTCAAATGGTTTCTAATAATTAAATTCTGCGTTAATATGGGGTTTGGTAATTTCATTTTGACTGAAACTGGGCCATACGATTTTCATAAAACTTCAAACTCTGAAGTTGGCCTCTAAGTAATATATTTAACTTTTTTTTAATATTTAAATTCTGAGTTAATATTTATCAGTGGAGAGTAGTAGTATGTAATTTAATAGCTTATATCTGTAGATTACAATACATCAAAGGACAAGCAAGAAATGACAGAAGTAGTTTTTATCTATGTGGTGTACTTGAAGGTTTTATCAAGTAGTTTACTGTCTAGTGTGAAGTTTGTTGTGTATTTTGTTTACTGTGTTTTATTGAACTATAAACATGAAAGCAACTTGTATAAAACTATGTGTATATAGTTACAATACACCTGTTGGGTTTTGATCATATAACAATCTCACTTCACCAGCTCCTGAGGGTCTGGCAAGGGACAACATAGTCCTTAGGGTGGGTTGGAAAACCGATCTCCATGTACAGATTGGCATGCACGTAAAAGATCCCTTGACAGTTGGAATTTGATGTAAGATTAGGCAGTAGCACTGTTGCTCAGACAAAATTTCCCTCACAGCACACTCCTGAAGGCCTGGCAAGGGACAACATAGTCCTAAGAATGGGATAAAAAAAAAACAAGGTCCTGTGTACACATTGGCATGCACGTGAAAGATCCTTGGCAGTTTGAATTTAATATAAGATTAGGCATTAGCAACATTATTCGGGCAAAATTTCTCTCATAGCACACTGTATGGCCTATATCTGTCTTCATTAGCATGGTCGGAGCAGAATTTCATCAACTCCACTTTTGAAACCAAATATTATAGGCGCTGATTGTTGTCTAAATTTTTGGAACAATATCTAATAGCGTCATTTGGCATGTACTTTTTTGAAAATAAAATATCCAGTTTTCTATGGCTTTTATTCAATGTTGAAATGTATGGCATTGTACCATTTTGGAACTGATATCCTTCTGAAAGATTCAACTTTAACAGTATAGCGGCGAGATAATTTCCAGCTGCCAAGTAATTTACATGCATGCCATGGGGTATAAAGGTGGACTATGGTTTTTCTGACAACCAGCTTATGAATACAGGTAGTTTGGTAATAACTTAATGACAGTTGAACTTTGGACATTGTAAATAATTGCAAACGTTGAAAAGTATAAAGTTTTTGTTACATTTACAGAATTGTAATCGAATCGAAATTGGTAGAAATTATCAAACATTATATAATCAATTACTAATTAGTGTCAGTAATTAAATCCTTAAATGAATTAGAGTTGACTAGTCATAACAATCAAGAAAGACATAACATTATACAATAGGGTCGTCCATCTTGTTTATAAGCAACAGACCAGCTCCAATGTAAATTGTTTTAATGGCATTTTAGTAATTGAACTGAACTGGAATATACAGGCACAATTCTATGGAAAACAATTAAAGCTTATTACTGAGGGACATTTTGACGAGACTCATTATAAAGCAATGATAAAATACGAAATATGACAAGACAATATACACATGTAAACATCAATACTTTGTTAATGTTGACCAACCAAAGACATCCTTCTAACTGTTCAATTCGTAAAACCTGAACCATCCTTGCATTTTTTTGACCATAGTTATCCTTGCATGTCTCAATCTGTCATGCTAAAACCTACTCAATTTTGTGTTAAATATTGGATATCAGAAAGCCATCTTTTCCTGGTAAGATCACAACTTCAATGTTGATTTAAATTGACAAATAATTTGTGTTTTCAATGTCAAAGACCGTGGATGATACTGAGTTAAAGACTTAACTACTTTAACTTCCATTTATTTCTCTCTCGTGCTCTCTCCCCCTACCTCTCTCTCTCACACACACAAAATACCTCAATTGACAATCAGTAGCTTAAACGCTCGACAAGATTGGAAAGTGCATACTGGTCTCGAGCATGAGGATTGTTGCGAAAAGGGTCTGAGATAAGAAAAGTTAGCCCCCAATGATAATATCACCATTACACTACCCTTTATCTGTATAACTCTACTTCAACTGATATTTCTAAAAAAGTTAACTGAGTGCAAATTGTTAAGAGGACATCATCGCTATAAACAGATTATTAACCATGTGCTATCAATTAACAATAAGTTTACTAAGTATAAAAATATTGAAGAGTCTCCTTCTTGTCTGCGATATCACCATAGGTGGAAGGGGATCTTAAACCTCCAAGAATGAACAATCTTTCTTGGTTTTTTTCTATTTAGACTCTGCATCTCAAACTACATGTATCTCAAGGAGTGGCACAATTATTTTTTTTTTCCATGCCCACCCATGGCATTTCCACCATAAGCCTAACAAACACAAATGGCTTAATGTATGTGGCTTCTATCCGTGTGCATTTCTGTGCAAACTGTAGAATTTCATAGTTACATGTACCTTGCCATTTGTGCAAGCGAATTACTGAAATAAAATTAAACCATATGTTAGTCCCAAAATGACCTAGTTTGTGTCGAGTGGATCTTAAATCCCATCTCTCTCTCTCTCTAAAAGCGTTATTTCTAGGCATGATTAGAGACTGGTTAATTGTTTTGTACGTGATCTGCTATGAAGTCTAGGAAACAACCATGTCGTGCAACCGAATAATCAATTAAAAATATTTAATAGAGATATTACATATGTCAAAAGGTAAACATCAACACGTGTAAACAGTTATGAAACCCGAGATGGAACTTTGCGGTAGATTTCCTACATGATTACTTCACTTCAAAAGACAGCAGCACTAAAAAACGTGCAATATCTTGTGTCAAAAATATGTTTCATCTTTCAAAAATATATTATCGCTTCAAACTTTAAAGGAAATTGTTATTAATAAACAGTCTCTAAAAAATCTTCTAAGAACAACTGTTTCAAATATGAAGCAGAAAATTAACCATTACCTAAACATGCATCTCTGATCAAGATCTTTCATCTTAACGCAAAAAAATCTCACTAATTACAGACCCAGACTGAATGCAAAAACATTAAAGAACTGCCGAGAGAGATGCGTGCAGGATATTTTTTTTATAAAGAGCATGATACCGCAGTGTAGTTTATGTTTATTGGCGGTGATTAAATATCATTCGTATTGCATGGATAAGTTTATAGCTTGGCACAGTTCAAAGCTGAAGTTGTTAAACTGAAAGCTGGGGTAATGTGGAAGCCATCACATTAGAATGACGAAGCATTTGAAGTTGTGTGGAAAAACTATAATATTTACATCAATGGGCCTGTTTTCTCTTTTCGATGTATATGGCAAAATACTTAAAAGTTAGTATATGGCTCCAGTTTGTCTCATTTTATGATGATGCCGTTAACTGGCGGTAAGGGGAGACAAGTTGTTAGGTAACATACTGTGAAATACTTGGCTCGCCATATTATACACAATCTAACTTCTTAAGACGGAAAGAGGCCAGCAACTATTTGTGCTATATTATCTTTTAAAAGACAAGTGTTTGTACTGAAGACATAAGTTTGATGAAGTATCAAACTAATGTTTGTCCCATTTATTTAGTATATAATAAAGAAACAGACTCTCGTAAAACATTTTTTTTTGGGGGGGGGGGCATTTTTGTTACACGGAAAGTACAGAAAATAGATGTTAAAGGTCTTTGATTGCCAATAAAAGGAATTTGTGGAAGCTAAATCTACAAAAATGCTCAAATCTTGTATCCATAATTTTGGAAATGATGGGTAGAATATCTATAATATATATTTCCTTGTCGGTCACTTTTTGCAAAACGTACTTTGGGTCTAGGTGATACATGTACCAACAAAAAAAAACCCCTCTCGTTGGTTTCTTGCTGTTGATAAGTGCGACCCATTACTTTTGATGAAAATTCAGTTATTGTTAAAACGTCCATTTCATTAAAAAAAATAAAACAAATGAAAAACAACTAACTTGATCATAAACTTTGATTTTGTAATGTTAGAATTGTTGTGTCTGCGTGATCAGTGTGATAGCGACAGATCACAGTAATATATGCAGTGTATTTGTATTAAGGAAAACAAGTAAGATGTTAGTTATGTGTTTACCAGTGATGTGCCTCCAGGCAAATGACAGGTCTTGTCTATCGCCATATCTTAACAGTTTTTGTGTTGACTGAGGCAGTCCACAAAGGCAATTTCTAGCTTCTGTAAGCCCATAAAATCCAGCAAGTTGAACTCAGTGGCCAGTAAAATATGGCTAATATATTCATCAAGTCATACAGACCAGTGAATAGATGAATAATAAATATATCTCTACCAAATATTCCAACATTTTACACATTTATTTTTATACACAAATTGATGATATATTTAAGGCACTACTTGATAATGCCCTTC
This sequence comes from Patella caerulea, assembly GCA_036850965.1. Classification (NCBI taxonomy): domain Eukaryota; kingdom Metazoa; phylum Mollusca; class Gastropoda; family Patellidae; genus Patella; species Patella caerulea. Next base: position 33,358,212 of record JAZGQO010000008.1, read on the forward strand.
CTAAAGCTTCCCTTTTTGAACATCTTTCTAAACCAAGATCCAGATCACAAAAGTTAAATACCAGGGGCCTGTTTCACAAAATTTTAACTAAGATAAAATTCAAATTTTTGTAATTTGATTGGATAATAGCAGATTGATTTTAGTGCTTAGCGAATCAGAATTGAAGTATCTTCTAAAATTTGGGTTTTATCATGTTAAGATTTAGAGAAACAGGGCCCAGACCCCAAGTTCACAAAGCATTCTAAGGCATAAGTTAAGAATTTACTCAACTTTCAATCACTGTTTATGAGAACTGACTTTGAACCAGAAAACACAAAACTTTACACATAGTTTCTTATTAATGTATTTGATACATTAAATCAACAAAAGCTTTTAGAAAGGGATTTATTCTGCAATACACAGAAAAACTTTGATTAAATTTTGCCTGAAAATGCTTCGTGAACTTTAGGCAGAATATATTATCTGATTGAGAAAGCACTGCTACTGTATCTCCCAGCCAGCGAGAGCTTAAAGTGTGACACTGTAGATCACATATGAAATGAAGTTTAGTGGCACGTCAGCTCCAATTGGGTTATATTACACCCATGTCCAGACCACAGGTACATGTAGGACTCTATACAAGTATTTAATACAATTAATGCATTGTTTCATACTTCATTAATCAAGAAGAAAGGATCTTAAATTGATTGGTGATATCCCATTTAATTAGTTGTTAATTATCTCACTGTTGCATCAAATGGTTAATTGTTTAGTCTTTGTACCCGGATGACCTTGTTTACTAAAACTCCATGGACTTCTTTGATTTGGGGATAAAAATAAACTAGTCAATTTAGTCAGAAATTATGTTGATTTAGCATGATAATCTGCCTTTCTTGAAAATTAGACACGTACAGTAGGCCAAAAATGAAACTAAAATTAGTAATCAAACAGACTTTTGCTGAGTTCAAAGTTTTGCTTAGATATACGTGTATACATGTTATATAGCCTGTCCCTTCATCGGATCATTCAAAACAAAAGATAAATGTAGGCCTAAAGAGCTTGTCCCCGATACCATTACTTAATCATTCAAAACACAATGCAATTGTACATAGAACTTTACCTATCACTTTTAGTGACTCTTTTGACAACTATGGGAATATGTAAAAACAAATTAGATGATACACTAACATTTTACGGTTCCACCTTCAGCGCCCTTAAATGTAATTACCAGCCATGCCCAAGCCTGGAAATAATATACTCAAAATTATTTGCCTTATATTAACTAAAATATAGTCCTTTATAAAACCTTTGCTATTTTAATGTATCAAATACATCAATAAGAAACTATGCGCTGAGTTTTGTGTTTTGGGATCAAAGATATTCCACATAAACAGTGATTGAAAGTTGAGTAAATTCTTTAACCTATGTCTGAGAATGCTTTGTGAACTCTGTGCCTGGGCTTACGTGCAGAAGATGAAAATTTTCACAAGAAAAAAGCTTTAGATTTCAAATTTGTCACATTTAAAGGTTTTGTGAATTATCCCAAGCTAAATTTAGAAATAAACATCATATTTTTCATATTACATTCAAACTTTCACCAGATCTCTTCAGTTTATAATTGACTTTAATTGGACTAAAAAGGTGTAAAAACGAACACCTTGCAAGAAGTAGTTTGAAAAGCCACATGAAAATTTCATAAATATTGTCAAAACTGAATGACTTTAAAAAAGATGAATTCATGCATGATAAACTATAGCGGATGGCAATAAAGACTCAATGAGTTTTTTTTTTACAACCAAGTCTTGTGAAAATTTAGGGGTATCACATCTCCCTATTCATAGCCATTGGTGCGTGTGGTCAAAAGAGTATGATATGTTTGTCGCATGGCCGACTACTGGTAGGTTACAGAAAGTGATGAATAGCGTTTCCCCAATCTTCTCCTTTCATCAGATTTTTTACCAGCACACCGTAAGCTTATTGAAGCTACTGAAATGTCTATCTATTCAACGTGATTCAATACAATAGCCAAAAGGTTTGTGTGTAAAGCACAGGGACCTAGCCAAAAGGCCGCAGGTAATAAACACAGTTTCTTTAGGAAGCCACAACCATCAATAAAAGTGAACACAAAGGGAGCCATGAACAGTTCCATTACTCCTCAATTCTTAAAAGTTTTTCTGAAGATATGAGGATATATTCCCTTATAAAGAGACACTGTATGTGTGGGGGAGTTGAATTGAGTCAATTGGCAGGGTTTTGATTGCCCGGTTGAACGTGACAAGGAGTAGGGTCGCCTGTCCAACTTCATGGGTTTTTTCTGGGTCCGTTGACTTAAAATTGAACCATATGTTAGTCACAAAATGTCTTAGTTTGTGTTGAGTGGATGTTAAACCCATCTCTCTCTCTCTCTCTCTCTCTCTCTCTCTCTCACATAATACATCTGTACTCATAATCTCTCTCTCTCATATAAAAACCCTCAACCTTTTTATTTCTCAAATCTTCATCCCTTTGCATATACATGTATATACTATGTATATGTACATAAACTCAGCTTACCGTGATTGTGCGAATAGAATGATATCACAAATATAAATTTCAATTTCATTTTCAATTGAAAAGCTGGTGAAAAGATATTAAATTCTACTTCAAAGTTCTCAATGCCTTTGATGTTGAAAAGCATATTTTTGCATCAGTCATGAAAGGCGAGTTAAATCGATGCAGGTCTATTGTATAACCGCTTTGACAAAAACCGTTGCAAAGAAAAAATTGACTGTAAAAATATAAGACTGACACGAGACATGAAATTATCTACGAAGGTTCCCTTTCAACGTTGGGTAGATCAATAGTACTTGATATCAATGCCTTTTGGCTGTGAATATTTATGTGGATAGCCCTAACATATTGTCAATAAATCATACACAGTAAGCTGGGCTTTTATCAATATATAACATAATATGAACGAAGGTTGTCAACAAAACTTTTCTTTTATCTTTGATTCTCTTTCATCTTTTTATGTCAGTCAGGTAAAAGAGAGAACTAACTTCAATTTACCTGGACTATAGAAAAATAACTCTCGTGTGTTAACCATGACAGATTGGTGAGGAAATTTAAGCAATAGTCTCTTTGAAAGTTTAACCCTTTTTTTTTGTTTTACTGTAAAAAAATCTCTTCTCTGACATTAAAGAGTGTAGCTCTATTCTTTGGAAATGAAATGGGGTTTAAAGTCCTATGGTTGTGTACTTAAACTGAGCTAATGAAGACGGTCTATTCTTCGGAAGCTTAAAACACACGAATATTGTTGTAAAAGAACATATTAATGAAATATGGCTGTATATAATGTGTTTTATATTCAATTTTTTAAGAAAAACTATTGTAATTTCTAATCAATCATGTTCGGTAAAATATGTAAACAGTTCAAATTAAACGACAGTGGTTTACGCCTGTTTATTCTACATATTGTTTTATTATCATTTTGTAGTTCGTGAATCAGCCATAACCAATTACTTCCGCGTTCTCTTACAGTTTATATTTATCTTTGTTCATTAGAAATGGCTTCCGAAACCATAGAATACACAACTCATTGCGTCTTAAATATTGGATAATAGGATCTAACATTTTCATGGCAAGATAACAACATCAATATTGATTGGAAATGGACCAATATTGAATTCTTGTTTGTGTTTTTAATTTGGCATATTAGAGGTTCAAAAAAAGATATAGATTCCTTCAATATACATATTAACCCTTAATACACATAGCAACCCTTAATACACATATCAACCTTAATACACATATTAACCCTTAATACACATGTTAACCCTTAATACACATGTTAACCCTTAATACACATATTAACCCTTAATACACATATTAACCCTTAATACACATGTTAACCCTTAATACACATGTTAACCCTTAATACACATATTACCCCTTAATACACATATTAACCCTTAAAACACATATTATATTAACTCTAAATAAACAAAGTTATACACAAAAACAACCATACAGATCTTAATGAATATACAAAAAATATCTATAAATACACATACAGAGTAATTCTGTTTTTCACTTTGTAAAATCAAATTTTTAAATATCCATTTCTGGGATTAAATTCATCTTGGAAGACTCAAATATTGCAGTTGTTGATGCTCTACAAACCTGATATACCGCACACTTTTTATATGACCATATAACCAACAGAGAGAGTGATCTAACTTCACCATGCCAGACAATTTATTAGCATTAATTATCAAAACATTAGCAAAATTAAGCTGTGGCATTTCAACAGAATCACTTTATCTCTACAAAAGGGACAGATAAATCCTACTTATAAAGACAATATGTAAAACACGTTGATACAGGCCTTGTGTAATATGTCATAGAATCCTTATTATATATATACATGTTACTCATACACCTTCCATACAGTGGATAATCTACCAATCTAAGGGATTAACTTGACTGACCATTTTAAGTCTAAAGGAGTAAAGGGTTATACTATTGTTTTCATTTCAATAGACCATCGGGTATCACCAATGCTCTCTTTTCAGTCCAATTTACGAGAGAAAATGGTCCACTTAAAACAAACTCAAGGGTCAAAATGAGACCTTTGGTGTCACTATTGCTCTCTTTTCAGTCCAATTTACAACAGAGAATGGGGTTTAAGGTCCACTTGTCACAAACTGGGTGACTATGAGACAAAAACATGGTACAATTATATTTCAATAATTTGACTGATGTAATCCTGAGGGCCCAGAGTAAACCCACGCGGATCGGAAGGCAACCCTTTCCTTGTCATGTTCAAGCCTGGGTTTGAAACCACAACATTTGCCTCAATGCCAGACCTGATGATCTCAAAAGTAATCAGCAGATTACTTGACCACCCAACTCACCCTTTTAGTCACAAAACTATGAAGTGTTGTTAGTAATGTTAGTTATCAATATAATTCTTTTAATCTTGTCAGACGTTGGGAATTTGGCATTAAAGTATTCAGAGACAAGAATGATTTTAGCTTCAAGGTTCAGCCAATGAACAATTTTTTTGAAAGAGCAGACATTTTTTCGAGATTTGCAACCTGGGTTGCATTCCAAGATTTTTTCATACACACCTATACTATTATGTTCAAATCTTTTAAAACTAAGTGCATAAACCCACATCAAGGGGGCAAGCAAGAGAGGTGAGTTCTTTAGGTCTTTTAACGGAGTGACCTCAATAGGTAAGCCTCTATAAACAGCTACAAAGCCAGGCAAGTTTGACGCACAAAGCAAATATGCAAGAGATAATTCGCTTGTCTGTATCAGTCCAGCTATTGTCAATCTCCCTGAACACACAAACTCTAGCCCTCTACTAAAACAACCTGGAGCCCATAGGAAGAAAGAAATTTGCAAAGTTTATGTTTTAAATCCATTTCCTTCGGCAGTAAATAAATAACCAGAGGCTTATATGTGCCTGGTTGTATCTCCTCAAGTTTATCTCCTCTTCCACAAATAATAGAACCCAAAAAATTAAAACTCTATTTTACACCTATTTACTCAGTTTTACTTAATTTTCTTGATGTATTGTCATCTATATGGGGACAAAGTATCCTATGTCTTCTCGCTATATTGACGTTAAATATTTCTTGTGCAGCACGAGACATGAAGGTATGCTCTTGTTATGTCATTTGAAACAAAGAGTAGGTAGGCTTTAGAAGTATTTGTGAATCTTCTTGACTGAGATTAGATAAAAACTTGCTAAGGTTATCTCGAGTAGAAGAAGATTTATTTAGCAGGGTTTGTTTATTTTAATAAGAATAAAGTTAAGCAAATCAAACTACTTGTTAACTTTTTTTTTTTATAAATCCCACAACCTCGAGAATAACACGATCTAATGGCTGTCTTTATACTAGATAACAATGTAAAATTTGAAAGCAGTTTCGATCAAAATTGACCTAAACTAAAGTATAATTCGATAAACATTAGTACAATTCTGAAAACATACAAATTCAAAATTTACCCTATTATAATACACCTCCAAATCCCTTGAAAGTTTCTATCACCCAATCCAAAAGGCAAGAGAGAGAGATAGATGGTGTTTAACATCCACTTGACACAAACTAGGTATTTTGGGTCTAACATATTGTTCAATTTTATTTCAATAATTCGATTGCAAGTAGGGGTCTTTAGCAGTGGGAGGAAACCAGAGGACCCTCAGCAAACCACGAGATAGGACAGGCCACCCTACACCTTGTCACGTACAATCGGGTAATCGAAACAACGCCACATGACTCAATGACAGAGTTTATCATACCTTGCACATGCTTACCATTCAGTCCCCCAACCACCTTCAATCCAGAAGATGTATTAGGACTTTGTTATACATAAATCTGTCATATCTCTGAGCATTAAGTTAGAACCATTGCCTATACTTGTACATGAACCAGGAATGTAGGACCGTTCAGCTCAGATGCTTTGGCCGTAGAGGTTTTTAACCCTTACCAAAACAGTCTTCCCCATGTAACACTGACCCACCCGAGTTCACAAAGCATTCTCAGACTTAAGTCAAGAATTTACTCAAATTTGTATGCCTTTTTTAAGCTAAAATATAGCCCTTTATAAAACCTCTGTTGTTTCAATGCATCAAATACCCTAATAAGAAACCTAATGCAAAGTTTTGTGTTTCTGGATCAAAGATATTTCTTAAAAACAGTGATTGAAAGTTGAATAAATTCTAAACTAAAGTCTGAGAATGCTTTGTGGACTTGGGGCCTGGTATAACTGTTATCCATAAATCTGTCATATCTGAGCTATTACTCAATTTAATTCAATGAAGTTTGCAGACATCATGTACATGTATCTTCACTTCATCATAAATAGTCTGAGATAATCGATCATGACACCCTGGATCCCTTTGGCTAAATGGGAAAATGGTGATGGATGTCATGTGTGAGACAGACTATGCTTTCTCTTTTTAACAAACCCAAGTTCATGTTTAGTCCATGTTGAAAGTTCATTTAGCTAAGAATTTTTATACAGCAGTACATAATGATAAACCAACTAAACATTAGAATCCGTTCACAGAATTGGTTTTGGTAAAAACATTTAAACAATTTGGTTTTAAAGGCTAAAATTTTTTGACGTAATGGTCAAAAAATTTAGTGATAACAGCCAAACATTTTGGTCATAGCAGACTGTCAGCCCACAGACACTTTTGACAGCCCCACATGAAAAGTCATAATCTTGGTGGGCTATATTTGACTAAATTTGATTAAATTGCATAATAAAGGAAGAAATTGCAACCAAAAAAAAAGAAAAAAAAAGAAGTACATTTAATAATTTAACTCATTAAATTTCATAACATGTATAAATTTAATGTATCTTTTCAAATTGGTCCCCAAGTGATTTTTTTTCATGTTGATTGTTAATGAAAATTTTTCAACAGACAAATTATTTCAGCTCTGAAATAAAATTGTTGCCCATTCAATAATAAAAATGACTGGGCAACAGTTTTTGACTGGGCAACAATTTTTTTCGCCAAGGATTCAATAACTGTCGAACATGCAGGGCGAGTAGAATGAAACCTTCGTTCAGACCTGAACTACAGAAAACTAAACTACCTTTTTATAGTGCTGAATCACTGAATAATAAATAATAAACTGATATATATGTGATATGGCTAATAATTCCCAGTCACTAGCTCACAGCTAATAATAATGCACAGTTGACAACTTATCGCTAATAATGCACAATTGGGTTTATATTTTACTGTTGAATATCAATGAGTTATTACACATTGTATTAATCTGAATATTGAATAGGTTATATGTAGAGTGTATTAAAATAAAAATAATCATTTATAACACAATATGTAATACAAGTTATTAACAGTGTGTAACATATTTCACTTTGAAGCTGAATAATAAAACATGATTTTATTTAATAATGGATTGAACAATTAAATTAATGCAAGACTTGGTATTAAACCTCAAAGAGAAACATGTTACACAATGTCAATAACTTATATTTAATAGCTTGTTATAAATTATCATTTAATTTATTGGGAATGGCTGTATTTTTTATCAATCATAGCAGTTATAAACTTACAAAAAACACTTGAATTTATGAAAAACTATGACAGCATTTTTTTTTTTTTTTTAAAAATATTGAAATCAAATACTAATATATAGATAGGTGGAAGTAATATAGTTTTGAAAACTGATGTGTCCAGATGGTATTTATTGCGCTCTGGAAAAGAGATCTCAACATAAATGGTTGGGGGAAATTTGTAGAAAATATGGCTATGGCCAACAAATAGATCTAATTTCTCATCTTCAAATCTCCTTTTTTTGACTATTTCAACTTTGTTTTGCGACATTCAGTATAAAAGGATTGCTGAATTGTGATATAAAGTGTGAAAATTTATTCACTTAATTTAACCCCCCTCCCCCAAAAAAAAAAAAAAAAAATTAAAAATTAAATTCCTATTTAGAAAAAAAAAGTACTAGTACTAGAAAACTTGGAATTGGTGAATATATTTCCAGAAAAACTGACTAAAACCGTTATTTCATTTTGTGCTGTAGAAAAAGGTAAACATGCTTCTATACTGGCTAACTGTTTTGACAAGCCGTGTTTTGCTTGTAATTTCCTCTGATTAAGACAATCAAAGCACAGCAGAACAAAAACCAAAAGAAACCACAATACACAATTCGTTTCACAGTAATCTTATTACCTGCATAGTAGTTATCCCGATTTCATCGTTACTTAACCACCTCAATCTGGCAGACAGTTTTTGGGATTCGTGTTGAATTACGATCCCCCCGAGCATTTTGGGGCTGACATTTTCTTGTCTATTGTCAGTAACATATCCATCGTTATTTGTATCCGCTGTTCTTCTGTGATGTCGGGCCCCTAAGTTCCTTAATTTTATGCGATCCGAATTCACACCATTATTTCCAATCCAATTATTGTCGTCCTGCAACGTAAAGTCCACACGGTGCATCAATAGAAGGACAGAAAGCCACAGTTGAATGAAATCAACATGCCAGTCTTTGGTCCAATAAGTCGCCATGTTGAAAAACACTGGTCAGATATGGGGAATATTATTCCCGATATACTATAAACCCCTGAATTATGAACTTCTGACATAGAAGTTACACATATGTCCCATATTATATTCCATATCGCTACGTCATTGCAGTTGCAATACTGTCCGATTATCACACATTTTAATGAGCGACCTATGCGGTCTACATCTCTCCTTTGACTTCATCAGTTCATGTAGTCGGTATAGCCAGCGAATAGCGAGTATTATATTTTATTAGACAGAGCTAAAACTCGGTCACGCGCAGTTTCGCACAAAGTTCTCGTACGCAGTGCGGCTACATAACGGTAGTTGGTAAAACATGGCGGCCTCCATGATTAACTTGTGCAGACGATGTTTGCAAACAAGTTTTCCATTTTTATCGGCGACACACCCTGTCAGAAGAAAACTTCCACAGTATCTTCGACGTAAAATTGAGACCAAAACTTTCCATACTCAATCAGGTATATTAATTACTTTGTTTTATCGATAAACAAAATGTCAACATTGTGTGGATATTTATATCGTTTGTCTCATTCAGTGTAGCCTATAACTTACTATAACATAAACACGCTTTTTTGATTGGGTGTTATTTACCACAGACCCTCAAAACACGACCGCGATTAATAAAACCATTGAATGACTGATGTGGACCTACAACTAACCAAATAATGTTATGAATATTATTGATAGATATTATTGTTATCACTTTGAAATGAAATGGATTACATGTACATGATGTCAAACTTTTTTTTGCACCAGCCAGGCAAATGAATTGGAGGAGGTTGGATGAGCGAATGGTTAGCATGTGCATGTTGTATCATAAGGTCTGTCATTGAGTCAACTGGCGTAGTTTACAATCCCTGCTTGTATGTGACAAGGAATAGGATTGCCTGTAAAACCTCATGGGTTTTCTCCGGGTCCTCCAGTTTCCTCACCTGCAGTGTGAAAGCCAGTTGGGAGAAGGTTCATAATTTTTATAAATTGTCGTAATCCCCTTTGTAAATTATTGCAATAAAATATGTTTAAACTAAAGCCAGTTATTGAAATAAGATTGAACTATATGTTAGTCCAGGAATAACCTAGTTTATCTCTCTCTCTCTCTCCCCCCCTCTCTCTTTCTCTCTCTCTCTCTCTCCCTCTACCTCTCTCTTTATTTTGAATTAATATTGTGTCTCAGTGAGTAAGATGTTGGCTGAAAAAGCATGGTTTTGCAGGACTGTAGATGAATGGAACTTAAAGATACATTATGGGAGATAAGATACAATATGAGAGATAAGTTAACGAGTTGACAGTAAAGGCAGTTTCCTGAAAATTTCAGTCCAATTGATCCACTATGAACCGAAAATTAAGCAAGTGAAATTTCCGCTTAGCCTTGATCATTATAACTAAAATCACTAAAATTGGTATGATAAAAAGCATAGTCTACATTATCTATTTAATAATTAAATCGAGAAGTTATGCACACAATCCACTAAAGATTGCAGGTTAGCAATGCGATCGAGAGTTGATTATGGTCTGGATATGTTAATTAATGTCTAATTAATTTAATAATTTAGATAATATTTCAGGCCTAAAGGAAGACCTGCAATAGGCAGATTTAGTTCTTGCATAATAAATGTTTAATTAATGTATTTGTATGAACTTATTATTTTAATTTGTCAGGTCCACTGCGCAATGGTGAGTTTGAAATGCAAGATCCAAAGTCTGAAGATGAAGTGTAAGTTTTTGTTTTTAAGGTACTTGAGGGTCATAAGAGTGGCTTTTAACATCCATACGTTGATTAACCAATCAATGTCGATGTTTCTAGTGGTATACCAACAGTTCCGTCCATGGCACGCCAAGAAGTCGTAAAAGACTGTTTCATTGGTTTATCCCTCACTTCAACCAAAATGCTGATAATATAATGACTCTTCAGATCCTAGGGTAGTAAAGACAAGTAAAACGAAATATTGAACAATAAAAACGAAACGAAATAGGATCTGTCTTTGAATCAGTTTGGTGGATTCTTACCAAACCTTGTTTTTTCGTATGCATGAACTGTAGTAGACTGGCCTCCAGTCTGTGACCCTACACGAATCTGATCAGGTTTTGTCAATGAAATATCAATAATATGCACAGTCTGTACACAGTCTAGTACTGTAAGTATTCTAATTGAAATACTTTAAATTTCTCTTTCAGTTGCTATTATGCAGACAAAATCCATTTTGGCAAGGAATGATCTAAATTGTGCCAACAAGGCCCGAATTTGTGCCTGACACCTTCTCTGACAGGTGCCTTGTTTCCAGGCCTAATTTGCAGTGTTCTTTATTTGTCTAATTGGGTTAGCCAGTTGTCAGATTTTTGGGTGATAGGGATGGGGTGGTATATTTAAGATTTGTAAATCTATAACCATACAGATGTGCTATTTTTTGTTCGTTAATTTCAGAGTGAACATAACTTTTATTGACAAGCAAGGAAAGAGGATTCCTGTTCGCGGTAAAATAGGTGATAATGCAATGTACTTAGCCCACAGATATAATATAGAACTAGAAGGTATAAACTTTATAATATTTTTAGAATGTCAGATTGGTGTAAAACCAACACAAATCCATCTACCAGTAATTAAACTCAGTCTACCTGCACAACATTTAATGTGGGCAAATATTATCTCAACCTATGTCAATCAAATTTGGAGGTATTTTCTAATGTAATTTTATGGCCATTTTTGTTAAAGTAGCTAAGTCTCTAGCTCAGTATCATCCAAAATCTTCAACATTGAAAACACAAATTATTTGTCAGTTTAAATCAACATTGATGCTGTGATCATACCAGAAAGAGATGGGCTTCTGATTATCAATATTTAAGACAAAATAAACATTTTACCATTGGTACACGAATCGTGTACCATAATGCATTTTAATCCCAGTTCTAGTAAGACACTCGGGGAACGAGGCTAGACACATTGCACCAAATCAAACGGTACATGTAAACTGGAATAATCAGATGCTAGATATTTGCAATCGTTTGAGACTGCTGACTTATTTTGTGGAACATAACTGATTTGAAATTAGAGTAAAAACGGAAACCATTGAATGTAAATCAGTTTATATACATTCATATTATATGCATCGCGACCCACTTCTGTCAATTTCTAGGTCCCAAATGTTTGCGATTTAGCTACTTTAACTATTTGGTTTAGAATCGAAGACGTGGGTTTGAATTGAAATTCTCTGCCAGTTTTGGGTGAATTTTCATGGTTTGTAGGAGCTGAGAAGTTGGTTACAGTGATTTCAAAATATAAACTAAACTACTTTGGAGCTTGCTCATTTAGTGTTGTTGCTGCCAAATTGTGGAACTCGCTAACTAAAAATGTTCGATCCAGTTCATCATTAGACTCCTTTAAAACCAGATTGAAAACCAGATTGAAAACATACTTATTTGAGAATTATTTGCTAGAGTGATTGTGTGTTTTGGACCTATTATTATTTTTTGTGGATAGTTTTAAGCTTTAGAGCAAATACACAGCAAGCTGTTGGTCCGCCTGTAGTGGAGATTGTTCAACCCAAAGAAAGTTTGGGAAAAAGTTGGAGCCGGATTAATGATGATCTGCCCGCATCACAGATCCAAGGGTTGGCTCTGGGGTATATATTTTTATACGCCCACATTTTCATGTGGACGTATTATGTCGTCGCCCCTGTCCGTCCGGACGTCCGTCCGTCCACAATTTGTTTGTGGACTCTCTACAGGTCACAATTCTTATCCGATTTTGACGAAACTTGAAATATAGGTTTATCCCCAACAGATCTCGGTTCCTTTCGATATTGGCATGTATCGGATCAAAACTTCATGGATTATGGCCCCTGATTGTACGAAAAATCACGTTTTTAGCTTGTGGACCCTATAGAGGTCACAATTTTGAACCGATTTTGATGAAACTTGACATGCATGTTTGTAACCCAAAGATCTTGGTTCCTTTCGATATTTGCGGCTATCGGAATGTAATTTCCTGAATTATGGCCCCTGATTGTCCGAAAAATCACCCTTTTTAGCTTGTGGTCCCTCTGGAGGTCACAATTATTATTCGATTTAAAAAAACGTTTGATTATATCACCGTTACACCCTAAGGAAGGTTGAGTTCGAATTTCGGGAAAATCGGACGAAAATTGCCATACAAAATGGCCGCCGTTAGTACGCGAATACTGTTAAAAAATGGTATATCAAGGTTGTGGACCCTGTGGAGGTCACAATTTTGATTCGATTTTGATGAAACTTGAAATTCATGGTTATAACCCAAAGATCTCGCTTCCTTTCGATATTTGCGCATATCGGATCGTAACTTCCTGAATTATGGCCCCTGATTATACGCAAAATCGCCTTTTTTTTTAGCTTGGAGGTCACAATTATTATTCGATTTAAAAAAACGTTTGATTATATCACCGTTACACCCTAAGGAAGGTTGAGTTCGAATTTCGGGAAAATCGGACGAAAATTGCCTTACAAAATGGCCGCCGTTTGTACGCGAATACTGTTAAAAAATGGTATATCAAGGTTGTGGACCCTGTGGAGGTCACAATTTTGATTCGATTGTGATGAAACTTGAAATTCAAGGTTATAACCCAAAGATCTTGCTTCTTTTCGATATTTGCGCATATCGGATCGTAACTTCCTGAATTATGGCCCCTGATTATACGCAAAATCGCCTTTTTTTTTAGCTTGGAGGTCATAATTATTATCCGATTTAAAAAAACGTTTGATTATATTACCGTTACACCGTAAGGAAGGTTGAGTTTGAATTTCGGGAAAATCAGACCAAAATTGTCATACAAAATGGCCACCGTTTGTACGTGAATACTGTTAAAAAATGGTATATCAAGGTTGTGGACCCTGTAAAGGTCACAATTTTAATTCGATTTTGATGAAACTTGAAATGCATGGTTATAACCCAAAGATCTTGGTTCCTTTCGGTATTTGCGCATATCGGATCGTAACTTCCTGAATTATTCGAATTTCGTGAAAATGGTACCAAAATTGCCGGACGAAATGGTCGCCGTTTGTACGCGAATAGTGTAAAGATATGGTATATCATGGTTGTTGACTCTGTACAGGTCACAATTCTTATCCGATTTTGACGAAAAGTCACATTTCTAGGTTGTGTACCGTCACACCATAATCATTGTCGACTTCGAATTTCATGAATATCAGACTGGAACTGACCAACAAAATGGCTGCTCCCAATACAGTATGAAATACAGGACTTAATGATGTAGGAAAAATCACTTTCCGTATTGTTTGTTCTCTATCCATCTCTCGAAAATGTGGGCGTATCCTGCCTGGCAGTGCCAGCCTATCTTAATTAACAAGTGTTAGCTCCTGGTATATATTTTAATTGACAAGGGCTAGCTCCAGGTATATTGACAAGGGTTACCTCCGGGTATATATTTTAATTGACAGGGGTTAGCTTGACAGGGGTTAGCTCCTGGTATATATTTTAATGAAAGGGGTGAGCTTGACAAGGGTTAGCTCCTGGTATATATTTTAATTGATAAGGATTATGTTTATTTTAATTGACATGCTGCTGCTACTGTTCCTATTGTTAATTTTTACAGGTGCATGTGAAGCCAGTTTAGCATGTTCCACATGTCATGTTTATGTAAATGAAGATTATTTTGATCAGTTACCAGAACCGAAAGAAGAGTAAGAATTTTGAGCTAGTACTTTTCTAATTAAATACAAAAATTAAATTTGTTTGTTAATACAGTGTTCTATTTGGTGTAATTAATTAAGACTTCATTATGCTTCCTTTTGTACTTGATGAGAGCCATGGTGGCTCAGTGAAAAGGGAGTTAACTCACTTACTAGGAGGTACCAGATTTAAAGCTCTTTTGAATTCTCCAGCCAGAGTTTCCTTTGTCATGGTTCTATATGTTGGAAGGTTCACTTCCGATGTTGGCCGAGAAAGTTTGTCAGGATTTTCTGGCGTGGTTTCATCATGTCAGTGATGGAAGAACCCAGTTAGAGCAGAACTGTAGGATAATAAACCCATTTTATTTTATTTCTTGACAGTGGTACAGGATTGATTGCCTAGCAAACAAAAAGTGTGTAATTTTTGAGATGGCATGGTTATGATTACATTTACTTACTTACATTAGCCCATGAATTTGTGAAATATTTTACAGGGAAGAAGATATGCTGGACATGGCACCATTTTTAAAACCTAACTCAAGACTCGGTAAATATTTTTATAAAATGTTATTTTCACATATAATATTATTAGGAATAGTGCACAATTTATAACTTTTGCCAACCAGGGCAGTTCAAAATAATTTTGCAATTACATCTTGTTTTAATGTGGGCAGGACAATGAACTACTGATTACAATGTCCTTGGTTCGATTAAAAAGTAAAAAAATCCCTCAATCATGGCCACACAAGATCAAATTTGAGTGAATTTATTTTGTCAAAGTAGGATTTGGAGATGTATAAACTAGTGTGCCCTTGACACTAGTATTAGTTCCTGGTCTTGCCCTTCATGAATCATAATGTCTTATTATGGCTTGTCTTAAAGGGCGGGGGGGGGGGGGGGGCGTATGGTTAGAGTGTGCCTGCTGTATCATAACGTCTGTCATTAGTTTGTTTCAAATGGTATTTAGTAATTGAACTGGAATATACAGGTCACAATTCTATGGAATACAATTACTGCTTATTACTGAGCCACGTTTGATACTGACTAGCGTTTCTCAGTAATAAGAAGTAATTGTTTTCCATAGAATTGTGAACTGTATATATACAAATGGAAATTGAAATAAGAACCTGTTATCATACCACACTAGATGGTGTAGGTCCATGTTCATGTTGGGCTAATATCTATATCAGTGGTGTCAAACTCTTTTCAATTCAGTGGCCACATGAACTAAGATTTTACTTTACAAATATAGCAAGATAAAGAAAATTTATTATAATGCAATTCAATACTTTGAAATGGGCCAATTAGCCAACTTAGATATCAATGAAATACAGTACAGAAGTCAGAGTCTTACTGAAACCAAAAAACACAAATAAATGGTTTACACTGCTAGTTTCTAAGAATTATCAACAAGTCAGTTTGTTGAAATTTGTGCCATGGGCCACATTTAAACCCTTGGCAGACATGTTTGATTTATAGTATAAATATTGACATGGGGCTCTGCCTGAAGAGTTTTCTAACCTGAGTGTCATCGGTATAATTACAATCAAGTTTTTATTTTGTGAGTGAATATTTATTTATAATTTCAGGTTGTCAGATAATATTAAATAAAGATCTGGAAGGATTAGAATTAACTTTACCACCTATCACTAGAAACTTTTATGTTGATGGTCATGTACCACAACCACACTGATATTAAAACAGTAGGCCTATAATTTTCTAATGTGTACAAGATTCTCAGAGACTAAAGAACAAACAAACAAAAACAAATAGAATTCTGGGAGTGTCAATTTTGCAGTCTAATATTTAGGAAGAAAATGTGGTGAAAATTTTGTAATAAGTATACCTTTTGCCAGGATTCCCACACAAGACTACTATCCAGTCAGCCATAAGGGTGCCCCACTTACCAATTTAAATACCAACCTGTTGCAGTGTCATCTTTAACATTGGTAAATATCTTCTCATATGAAACTATGACCAATTTCACACAGAAAATGGACATGAAAGATAAACCAGATTGAACACAGCCACAGGGATGTTCAAATTTGTGTTCATGGATCAAGCTTTTTATAATCAGCATTATATATTAATTAAGATCTGTGAATATTTTTTTTATATAAAGGAATGTTTTATGATGCACCCCGAACGAACGTGGTATGTTTCTCAGTGCTAAAGAGTTGCAAGGGTAAAACAGTTAAGACTATTTAGAATTTACAGGTTTGCTACTTGAAAATGGAAATATTTAAAGAATGCAATCAAATGATTTCTATCTCAATTCTACTTTCAAAGACCACATTTACATTCTATGGTGATAATGTAGTAATATTTACATTCTGTGGTAATAATGCAGTAATATTTACATAAAATTTGAAATAAAAATGGCGATTTTCAGAAAATGTTGGGCATTAATTAAACTGGGATAGCCAGCATAAATTACTATTAAAGTAGCAACATATTATGGAATCTCTTGATAAAAGTTTTTTATATGAATATTTACAACTTTTGTATAAATGAATACCATTAGTAATGAGTCAGGTGGGATAGGTCTAAACATTAAGTACATCTGCAGATTGATTAAAGGTGATGAGGTGTAAACAGGGATAGCGGTAGCCCTATACCAAGCCCAAACACACAATCTCGTCAACAATCACATGCACTAACCCAATTTACATCTCACGACCATGACGACATCTACAGTTGCAAAATCTGAACTTGGTCTTAATATTTAGACCTATCTGAGATGTGTGCAAAGTCGTTGTCAAGGTGATGCGTGCAGTTGTCTTCTTTACATCCCAAGAGATAACAAGTATTGTAATAGTGTATGAGAAGTGAATATATATTTAAACTGTTTCAATGGCATTTAGTAATTGAACTGGAGTATACAGGTCCCAATTCTATGGAATATAATTACTGCTTATTACTGAGCGACATTTAGACTTCTCTTGTCATTATCAAGCAACGTCACACAGTAATAAGCAGTAATTGTATGCCATAGAATTGGGACCTGAATACATATAGTGTGGTCATTTTAGAGAAAATTTCCCGCATAACGCACAAAGTTATTATTAAAGAGTACAGGGGGAAAACGATCTAAGTCACTTTTTCATCGAACCCGAGTTAATGGTGCCATCTGGTAGCAAATGGTATTAGCTTTCTGTGGAACAATCAATTTCAGGTAAAAACGATCTGTGTCGCATCGAACCAAGGTACTTCGGAAATGGCCTCCCGGACAAATACAAGTCCATCGGACCATGTATTTAACCGTCACATGCCTGAGAAGTTGAAGTCAAACACTCTCGTCCAAAAGTCTGTTTTGCGTTTTATGCGAAAAGACAATGTGACTTAGATCGTTCTTCCCCTGGACTCTTCAATTGATATTATGAAGATTAATTAGTCAAATAGTTTACTGATTATAAGATATCAGTTATTTATCTTTCCATATTCATTGTGATTCTTGTATTGAATGAATGAGTGATAGAACTTGACGTTATCTTAATTTTTAAGGAATTTTGTTCAAAATTAATTCTGTGTTCATTGATATTTTAGAATTTGGTGATATTTTTTACATGATTTTTTTTTCTCATTTATTTTGTAGGCCTAAAAGTAATACCAGGCTTTAAAAATTTTCTTGGGTTGGACAAATGCTGTGATACTTAAAATTATTGATATATGGCATATATAAGGCATACACAATATGGGAGCTGTTCCCACAAAACTAGGCTCATAGTCATTTTTATGAAAATAAAGCTGGCAGCATATTATGAATAGTCCACAGCTTAAGCTTTCCTAAAATTGAATTCTTTTTAAATTTATTGTATCATCTGGAGTTGAGTTCAGCTCATTCACAGCAACAAAAAGGCATAGAGCTTATGATGTTGTGCCTGTAGTACAAAAATGAAAAATGAAGTTGTTCGACAAACACCTGGTTTTGTCGGAGCGGGTCACATATTTACTAGGGGTATTCAGAAGAAGAGAATACAGTTTTCAAATCTAAGAGAGTTTCTGGTCTAGAGATTGATTTAGATTTATAGATTATTATATTAACTGACAAAGCACAAATTTTGTTACAGATACATTGAATTTATTTGTTCTCAGGAATTTCATGCAATTCTTTCTTTGTACAGTATATGGAAATTTCAGAGGTGTATTTACAGACCTGAAATGCATATATTGAAACTATCATTATAATTGTGTTCTTTTCAGTGAAATTTGATTGTAATGAAATGTATATGTGTATGGACTCATGGAGATATGTAAATAGTTTGGATTGATTTTGAATAGTAAAAAGAACGAACACAAAAAGTTTGAATTAGTTGTGTGATAATTTTTGCTGTTTGTGGTGTAAGTGGAGATAATATGGCAATCAGGACATTTTGACAGAGTTGCCTCCCTTAAAACTTTATTTATTTTTCTCAAAGCTGTTGCTGATCTATAAAGCCATGTTGTTAATGAGATTTATTGATACCTGCCTGATAAACACTGATAAAAGGTTAACAGGTACCTGTCCTTGTATGCAAGATTTAATTACAGACATTTTGTCCTAACATTGAAATGTTGAAACGCTTGCAGGATAAGACCCAATCTGTTTCACAGAGAATTACGAAAGTCTATAATATCTCTGTAACAGATGACTGTCTTCGACACGTGACCTCACATCACTTGGCGTCAATCATTGGCATGTGCAATGTTTACATAAGACTTTACTACTTCGGTCAGAATGGAGCCTTTTACTCATTTCAATATCTAATTACATTATATAGGAAATAATTTTTACCTACAAATACTTCAAATGCCTTTATTTTTCTAATACATAAAATTTTTTTTTTAGAATTTAATTTGTCGGAGGAAAAAAGTTATTATTTGTGACTCATTAAGTCACATCGATGTCATCCTTATCAGTGATTGTAGAGGTCTAGCGAATATTCACTGCTGATCAGTATGGACAAGACCTTTATAAAAATAAAATAAATCTTTTAAAAAATTATTTATTGCTTTGAAGACAGTATATAAAAACGCTTTTAAATATAAATACAAATATAGAGAAATTAGTTATGTATCAATCAATAGCTGCCGTGTCTAAATTACTCGTCCACGCCACTAAATCATCTACTTCTTTTTCCCATGATTCCTCTTTTGCATGGAGAGACGGCAGAGAATGTTCTAAAAGAATGTCTTGAGATGTAGGTACTGAAAATATTAATATATACATTATCATATATCAAGTCAAATAAATATGGTTTAATGGTCGAGAGCAAGACTTAAAGTGGTGGTGGGACGATATATCGATACGTCGGTATTGTGTCATTTTGGCATCGGGTATCGTGATATATCGCAGAGCAATTAGACAATTGTGATTTTTTATACTGCATTGCTACCAAACCCGTACTAGCAGTATTGCGTTTTTCGCTTAAAGCCACATGTCATATCACATTCAATATCATCTTGTTTATTTTTGGTTTCATAATTCACCAGAAGTGATAATGATGTAAACGAGAGTACATATATCTTGTCGCTTCAAAGATTTAGGATTTGTTCAAGCCGTGTCCACCACTGACTTTAAGTAAAATATTGAAATAACATTAGTAAAGTTAGTCATGAGTGTTATTTCAATTTTTTACGCAATGTCTTAAGCTCAAAACCATTAAACAACTTAAAATACAAACACTTGCACGTGCTTTGCAATGAAATACTTCACATGGGTCAAAAATTTTAACAAGTATAAATAATGTATGCTTGGCACATTGCCTGTACAGGGGATTGGTGATCTAGTGAAGTAATATATATATTTATGGTCCACTGGGGGAATTGGTGCTCATTGAGTGGTCTAGGGTCACTACACAGCTTCCACTTGAATTATGGCTTCAGTGGTCTAATAAAAATATCTATGGTCCTTTGGAGGGATTGGTGGTTGGGTGCTCTAGGGTCACTACAAAACTTTCACTTAAAGAAACGTTATGGGAGATTAGATACAGAGCTGGCAGTTCTCACTATAATAGTTAAAAACTTGATAGAGTAAACAGAATTTGCTGAAAATTTCAGTCAAATTGATCCACCCTAAACTGAGATATTAGTGATTGAATTTTGGGCCTACCTACCATTGATCATCATTACTAAAGTTGGTTCGATAAAAAACATAGTCTCGATTATCTATTTTTTTATTTAATCAGTAGTAGCAGACGAGGTTCTATTCTTATCCAGTAAATAGCGATGACATCAAGAGTTGATTATGGTCTGGATAAGTTAATTAATGTCTAATTAATAATTTAGAAAACATATCAGGCCTAAAGAAAGACCTGCATTCCGCTGATTTAGCTCTTTTGCATAATGTATGTTCAGTAGTTTCCAAGTTTCTTCATACCAGACAAAATCACATAATATTAAATATGGCTGAGACAATAGGTTGAATTTCGTTTATACTTACAAGGGGAAACTCGTGGAGGTAGATATATTTTCTTCATTTTTTGTAATCTGGCTATTTTGGCTTCTTTTTCTTCATCAAATGTAGGTTTAGAAGTAAACTTTCCATACATCAACATTGTGTGTCTAAAAAAAATAGAATCATTATAAAAAATATTTGAGACCATGGTGGGTATTTCGAAACCCTCAAGTTATCGAGAGAGAGAGAGAGAGAAATGGATTTTAACGTCCACTCAACACAAACTACGTCATTTCGGGACTAACATATGGTTTTAATTTTTTATTTCATTAATTCGCATGCGCGTAGGGGTCTTTAGCAGTGGGAGGAAGCTGGAGTGCCCAGAGGAAACCCACAAGGTTGAGAAGGCATCCCTATCTCCATGCCACATACGCTCACACCTGGGATCGAAACCACAGCTGCAAGCCAGAGGTGACCTGCCAGCTAGAGGTCGAAGCACGGCAGTCTAGACCACTAGGCCACTAGGCTATCCCAACCCCCCTCCAGTTATCGATCAGCTGTGTTGGTTCAGTGTATAAGGTGCTGGCTCAATCACTAGGAATTCCTCGGTTCCATCCTGGTGTTGGTTTCTCCTTGTCAGTGATGAAGGACGAACGGCCTGGCAAGGAAAGCGTCTAGTCATTCGGATGGTATGATCATTTCTTAACATCTCAATTTTCATGTTAAAGTATTAATGAGCTATTCAGAGAGAAAAATGGGGTTTAATGTCCATTCGACATAAACTAGGTCATTTTGGGTCTAACACAAGGTCTAATTTTATTTCAATAATTCGCTTGTGAATAGGCGTCTTTAGCAGTTGGAGGTAACTGAAGGACCTGAAGAAAAACCACGAGTTTGGACGGGCAACCCTACTCCTTGTCACATACAAGCAGGGAATTCAACCCATGCCAGTTGACATAATGACAGGCCTACTGATCCAACACTACCTAATATACTTACTCCTCTACTTGTCGTTTGATCTGTTCTTCTATATCATGTTGAGGTAACGCCATGTGAGTTTTCTGTAATTCAGGTCTATCTCTTAATTGTTCTAATACTAAATAAAGCAAGAAAAGATCAAATAAATTGTTTCAAACACCTGTAGTAAGTGGAAATACACAAGACATAATTCTACTATTGTTTATCACCGAGCAAACATTACATTTGTATTCTCTTGATTTTGTATCTTTGTCTAGTATCACTGCTTTAAGTCCTATCTTTGTGGGGGGGGGGGGGTCCCATCCGAATAACTGTATGTTGTCCCTTGCCAGGCCCGCTGTGCTGCACTGCTGACAATGGGGAACCTTGTTGAAAAATCCCTAAAATAAACTTTCTCAGCAATAGCCGGGATCAAACAAACAGGTTAGCAATCCAACGTGTTACTAACTGAGCCACTGTGACTTCCTTCTTGAAAAAGACAGAGACTATCATAAATTGTCCACGAGGTTGGACAGGCAACCCTACTCCTTGTCACGTGCAACTGGGGAATCGAAACCACCCCAGTTGACTTAATGACAGATAGATAGATAGAAATGGGGTTTAACGTCCACTCGACACAAACTAGATCATTTTGGGAATAACATGGTTTAATTTTATTTTAACAATTCACTGGCGCATAGGGGTCTTTAGAAGTGGGATGAAACCGCAGAAAACCCATGAAGTTGGACAAGTGACCGTACTCGTTGTCACGTACAACCAGAGAAATGACAGACCTTATAACCCAGCGCATGTATGAACCATTCAGCCCCCCCCCCATCCTCCACTACCAATGGAATTCACCTAAATAAACGGTAAGCAACTAGCAGTACTTACATGGATTAGTATCTGAGGGTTTAGATTTGGAGGTAGCTATACCACACCAAGTCGAATAATAATCTTCAAAAGATAATTTACTAATTTTTCTAGAAGGTTTAACTGGTTTGCTTTCATCTATATATTTAGGCTCTACTGGTTTTATATTTCTAGGATCTTCCAGTGGTGCATTTTTGGCTACAATTTACAAAAAGAAAGAAATAATACATAAAACAAACCAACAGAGAGAGAGAGAGAGAGAGATGGGGTCATTTCAGGCTAACATATGGTTCAATTTTTTTTCAATAATTGGCTTGTGGAAGGAAACCAGAGGACCCAGAGAAAACCCACGTGTCAAGTAGATTGGCGGGGAATTAAATGACAGACCTTATGATACAGCGCTCACATGGAAACCTTTTGGCCATCGAACCCCTCTCAGTTAGGTAAATGTTACCAGCCTAAATCCCAAAATAAAAAGATGACAAACATTAACTTCTTGCACATTGATCTTATTATCATCAAGCAATCAAATTGTTTATCACTCTGCCTGAATAAACTAAGCAGAAAATACTCATTATCGAACCTTGTCAAAGTATTGATGTAAACAAATATACACCAAGTTCCACCACTCCCCCTAATCAGAAGTAGAGCTATTGTGCTCTTAAATCTTATCCAATCAAATTGCTTATTTCTGCTTAGCCTAAAGTAGATAATGTTAATCATCAAACTTGGTCAAGACGTTCAAATATAATGGCACCAAGTTTGAATATTCTACCCTAAGTTATTGTGTCTCTAAAAGCTTCCTGAATCCATGGGCTATGAAGCTATGAAGTTAAAAACAAAACCAAAGTCAGACTTCTTTCTCATTGACACTGACATCATATGATTGTACTTTTGAGAAAAAGAAAGATAAGGTGTCAACTATTAATTAGACATTAATTTTATCCAGACCATAATCAACCCTCGATGTCAACGCTAGCTAGCCTGCGATATTTGTTGGATTATGATCCGATTTGCTGCATAATTTTCCTTCACGATTTAATGATTAAATTGATAATCAAGACCACGATTTTTGTCGTACCGACTTCAGTAATGATGAGCGAGGCTAGGCGGAACTTCATTCGCTTCATTCTCTGTTCATAGTGGATCAATTTGACTGAAATTTTCAGGAAATTGCCTTTACATCATCTAGTTTTCAACTATTATAGTGAGAACTGCCAACTCGTTATCTAATCTCCCAAATGTATCTTTAACAAAACAAAACCATAATCAACTCTCGGTGGAATCAGATACTCAAGATTTTAACTAAAAATCAGAACGGTTCGACCTTTAAAAATTGAATTTAAAAATGGGAAAGCGAGAATAAGTCTCGAATATACCTGTGCCCGGGTTACCACTATGCACATATCCTGTCAAAACTACAAACAGTAATAACTTGGCTCCGAATAAAGTAATCTGAATGTAATTTTCAATATTTTCATTTTACATTATCTATTCTTGAACTATCAAGAATTGTCACCTCCTTATCTAAATCTTACATACTGTATCTTTTAAGGTTGCAACGATATCAAATTCTGATATCGCCATTAATCATGATAACTGCTTTTGGAATTATCGCGATAAATAAAAGTCTACGATTATCAATTTTATCACGATAATTCTCTTTATCGTACAGTACTAACTTAACATTGAAATAAACATAATATTTTCAGTCTTGTTAACCGGGGATTCGCCGCACCGTTGCTACGGTACACCGATGTCGCCTGCGGCTTTGTTTACAAAATGTGTTTCGGGAACTTTCTCTCACCGATTTTTATTGTATAATTTTACAAGTAGTAATTAAACTATTATTTCGAATTCGATCCGGCCCCCGCACCGGTGAAAATGAACTTTGGATTTATTGCACCGACCTCCGCCCAAAAAAATCCTAAAATACCGGGGATTGCGATTATTCAACTTTGGCCGATACGATATCACTTGAAAAAAAATAATCGCGATAATGCGGCATCCCCGGGGTATCGCTGAAACCTTAGTATCTTTAATTATGGATTTATAATTATTACTTACCCTCTAATCTCTGACTAGCAGCAACACAATTAGCCGCCACCTGACGATAGCGTTTAGGGTTCTCATTGATCATGGCTACAGCTTCTACATTAACAGCATTCCGAAGGTTAGGGTTGGATAATAATGACTACAAATAATACAATATAATATTTGAAGACTGCAGCACTAAAAATGTTACAATAATGTATGGGCAACTTGCCAATCGTACATTATCTATACTAGGTAAAATATTGGTCATGTGTGACGTATTTCATTGAAATGCATGTGTGGGATAGTGTCTGTATTTTAAATTGTTTAATGGTCTCAATCTAAAGACATTGTTAAATATATTAAAACAACACACGGCTAATGCCTCGTGCATTTCAATATATTACTTAATGTCTCGCTCTTAACCATTAAACCATACGCAATTTGAAGTATTGGCAAGCCTTTAAATAAGGCTGTCGGTGACAAGTCTGACCAGTCAGTACAAATTCAGGTTTTATCAGGCACAGTTCCTCTAGTGCTTATCATTTTGAATTTTTGTTTCTAGTTTTAATAGACCTCTAGCATAAAGTAACTTCAGCAGGGCTTGACTTTTTGTCAGGTAAAACTAAAATAAATACATTTATTTTCAAGCCTGTATTAGGCCAATATCTTTTTGGTAAAATCAATGATAAAAAAATTATAACCAACCTGTATGGATAATAACACAAATGATAAAGAATAACTTTTATCCCAGTTCTCTGGTTGTAAAAAATCTACACATGGTCTACCAGTTATTGCATCAACTAGAAGAAATGAAATGAAATGGGGTTTAACGTCCTACTGTTCTGCTCTGAACAGGGCTAATGAAGAGGGGTATACACCATGCCGTGTGCTATGACTATGAGGGAAATTTTGCACTCTCTAACTGTCAAGGGATCTTTTACACGCACACCAATGTAAACATGGGATCTTGGTTATTCTTCTATCCGAATGACTAGACAGCTGTCCTTTACAGGTGCTCAGTCCTGCATCACTGACAAGAGGGAACCTTGCAGGAAAATCTGGATGAACTTAACTAGAAGAAAACCAGAACAACTGGATTAGCATCAGATCTATATTGACATAGTCAGGACATTTTACATAATAAAAACAAAATCAAGAAACAATTTTCATTCGTATTATCAATTTTCTTTATGAGTAAATCAATTGTAATTCAAAGAATTTGATAATATAAGATACACGGTCATTAGAATCAATTCTTGTTCATTCATGGGAATCGAAAGCTCGGCAGTTGATCAATAACAGACCTTATGATATTGCGTGCACGTGCTAGCCATTCCGCCATCCACTCCCCTCCCCCCCCCATAATAATAATTAATAGCGAAATAGTGTAATAGTACTACTTACTGTTTGGATGAAATGGAATACTATGAAAACACAAAGATGGTGGATGTAAATTATAATTCTCATCAAATCTGATATAAACTCTAAATAAACCTCCTAAAAAATATCAATATTAATTCATGAGAAATTCATGATGGTTAGTGAAATTGTTGTTTTAAATAATATTATTTAATAGATTTATGAAAAGGAAAACCAGACAATTTTATTAGACTATACTGTTAAAACAACCTCATTGAACAGGTGAACTACATGGCACAGTAAGTAAAGCACTCACTAACCAGTCCGGGGTTGAATTCTAGTGTTGACCAGGAAAGTTCCCCGGCTTTTCAAGTGTGGTTTCTCCATGTCAGTGGTGGAAGACAGAGGGTTTGGAAAGGAGCAGTATCTCTTGGTTCAGATGGGACAAAATACTGAGGTACCATATGCAGGGGTGCACAATTTCACTTTTGAACCACTAGCCCATGGACAGGTGTCATGACAAAATTTGCTAGCCCGACAGAAAAATATACCTGCCCAAAATATAAATTATGGTCCTATTGTTTTTAATTTATTTTAATGACCAAACATAAAAATAATAACAAAGTAAACAAATATTTAATCATCCAAATGTTCCAATATTGTCTCAACCTTTCCATATATCATCAATAATGTATTGGACATTATTACTAATAGACAACAAGAACCATAAACGGAGGAATAAAAAGGTTTGTGTTGTCTATCGACCATTTTTATAGCTACAGGTTCGATATTGGAAGATATTCATTTACCCTTGCAAGAATACTTAATTAAACCATACATCAGTCCACAATTAGCATTATTCATATTTCTGCCTATATAATGAAATATATTTTAATCAGAAAATCAACGAGTCCTTTGAAAAATCAAGAAGAAACAGGGACAATTCTAACAACAGTACCACCGGTCGTGTGGAAAAGTCATGTGATGTGAAAACGCTATATCACGGCGTTTGCAATCTTCGTCAAATGAATTCTTGGACATTTATAACAGTATCTATTGCGGTAAATGACGATAAAAGGAAGACATATTTTAACAAAATAGAGAGAGAGAGAGAGAGAGAAAAATGCGTATTCGTATCGGTATGGAATGCTGTCATTCGACAATACTCACAATACTCGTTTATTTTTAGAAGAGTTATTTTTAGTGACGGAAGCTACCGGTACAAGCCGGTAGCACTATCGTGTGCCCAGTTGTGACTGAAACTGGCCTATTCTGCTATTCAACTATTAAAAACTTATTACGCGGACTGGAACTAAAATGCTTTAAATACATTGTAATCACAAAGTAAGAATTTCTGTCAGAGAAAATAGGCCTGTCCGCGGGCGGCCGGAATACGTAATATCAGCTGTCCAACAAAATGATTTACCTGTCCCGGGCGTCGGGCGATGGTAATTGTTCACCCCTGCCATATGTTCACATTGGTGTGCAAGCTAAATAACTCTTGATTGTAAGTATTCAATGAAGAAAATGTGGAAACAGCGCAGTCAGAGCCAAATTTCCCTCATAACACACTGCATGGCATATGCCCATCTTCATTAGCCCAGTTCGCACAGAAGAGAAAACCCCATTATATTTCATTTCAGGATACTATCGCAAAGGAATAGAAAAAAATACATAAATCTTTTCTTACCTTCCCATATCGTGTTTTTCAAGCCCCTAATTTTAGCAACAAATTCATAAATATTATCATCCTGTAAGGGGAACAACTCAATACCCTGACAAAGATAAAAAAAAAAATCATAATTTTTTAAAACTAAACAGAATAAGTTATGAGTGCTTATTTGCAGATGTATTGATATAGTTATTTACATACAGCCTGGGCCTTGGGTCTAACCAATAATTCAGGATTCTAATAGTCACAGTATTTGGAATATTTAAACTTGCAATTTCTCTGAGCGATTAAAAGTCATTTCAATCCAAAGGTTTATTACTAATTTGTTTCTTTTTATATTTATATTTTATCAAAGTTCATTAACTTACCCAAGGTGGATCATTTAGAAATTTTGTATAGTCTCTTTCAATTATTAAATGTGCTTTGGAAAACATGATCGACACTTAAGCAATTTATATTGGTGGACAGAAATCTTCTGGATGCTTCCTCTTTCTGGCTATTCTTTGCACTCAAAGTGTTCAGTATTTCTAAGACCTGAATGATAGAAAAAATTATTTCCAAGAACAAGAACAAGTATGCCATCACACATTATCTATATGGAAGTACTGTATGAACTTGTACCTGGCATTTTGAACTTTGTGCCAGACGTGTTATAAATATCAGTAAAAACATTGGGTCCTCCAGTTTCCTCCCACTGCTAAAGAATGCTACGTGCAAGCAAATTATTGAAATAAAATTGAACTGTGTTAGTCCCAAAATGACCTAGTTTGTGTCAATTTGATGTTAAACCCCACTTCTCTTTCTCTCTGAATTAGTGCCTGACATGGTCAGTTACTGATGCCTTATTTCCAGACTTGATAATTGACTATAAAAAAAAAATACTACCCGTGACATGAAGTTGATCCTATAATTCATGAAAACAAGTATAGTCTCTACTGGTAGTACATTCGATTGTGCATGAATTGGTTTTAGCTAAAACGTTGCAGACAATCTCTTACTTAAGTCTAGATACAGTCAATTTCAATATTCAAATGACACAAATTTGCACAGTGTTATCTAAATAGATAAATGCATGCATATATGCAGCAGGCCTATAAGCATAAAGAAACTAAGCCTCTCTCTCTCTCATTTAGATTGAAACAAAGTATTGAATTGAATTGGCTTGATCTAATGACAATGTAGCTTGATTAGTGATTGGAAGGCCTCTCCTCTAGACTTCCATTAAATTTTTGTTTAAAAGATCAAGAGGATGCCAGCTTATCTCAGAGTCAGAGGAAAATAAATAGATCAACATATACTCCCTGCAAAATCAACTACCAGTACCAGTGTACGGCAGTATTAGGCCTACTCAAATTACTGTGAGTAGCCAGGGGAAAGCGGGTAACCAAAGTCAACGCTGCTCAGCCTATTGCATTGATTATTAATTTTATTCAATCAAGTCAGTACCACTTTCAATAACATACAACATTCAAACACTTCACTGCATTTACATGGATTCATTATAACTATTAGTGACTTTCTTGGATATTCGCTGAGCTGTCTGTAGTGTTGACTGGTTAGAAAATAATAATATAGCCAAAATGATTGTACACTAGACTAGATATTCAAAACAAGACTATGCTTACCAATTCTCTTCTGAAAGCAACTTTACTGCCAAAATCATAGATGTGTATTTTTCCTTGTGAATATTTGTAAATTATTTAAATTATAGAAAACACTTCCACAAGTTAATATTTCATTCTTTTGACAGCCATATTGTTTATCTTCGATACCCCACACAACGCATGCGCATATTCAATAACATCCGGTGAGAACAACACGTGCTTTTGTTTACGTCTGCTGTCAAATTCATGACACGGTGAAACCGTTAGACGAGTGAATTCGACGACAAACACAAGTATTGTAGAATGCAGTATTTTTATTTTTGCCAGGGCTTAATAAAAATTGAACAAGTTGACATTAAAATTTTTTCAGTAGGTCTATTTGAATTTTATCGATCGACTGTGTGGTAGGCCTATCACAAAAATATTTGCACGCGCTTATTTTCGTAAAGATTCTGAGATGCCGAGGGCTTCTTCACATTTTCCAAAGCCGTATGCCTTCGGATTTACTCGACCACCTGTTTACCTTGGTCCAGTCTAATTTTAAAATAATAATTTAGAAATGCTTAGACCACGTAGCCTAAAATAGACAATTCATGAAAAATCAGACTGAGGCCTACTGTGCATAATATTGCAAATGAATCGCACATACGTTATGCGTCTGCCATGTCTTGTTGCTGTAGCATTTTTTTTTTAAAAAAAAACAAAACAAACAACTTGATATTACTTAAAAAGTCAAGAATTATTTAAACACTATGTCCATTTATCTAAATGACAATAACAACTAGATGAATACCAACTTTTTCATTTTCATTTTGTAAGGCGAAAGAGGAGAATCGGGTTTTGTGGTGGGAATTACACCAGTGTAGGTTTCGGTCGTCGACAAGGAGTCATCTTCCAAACCGTGTGAGTTTCACCCCACCCTCCTACGTTTCTGAGGACCCCAGCGCGCATACGAATTATTGAACTTATTATGTTAGTCCCGAAATGATCTAATGTGTGTTCAGCGTCCCATCCCCTCTATCTAATAGCCCAACGATCAATTTATTATCAAACCATTACTATACGATAAAATCAACTGTTATGGACTTATTTCATCATAACGTAAATATTAGGACGTTAAAACCTATTTCATTTTATCATAACGTCTGAATAAATTAATATTTGCTCGTTGTGAAGCCAGGGTTTGTTTTGATAATCAAGCCCGCGTTTTTCGTGCACGTGGTAATTTGCATAACAAAGCTTGCTAGACATGTCGTCATTAATTTAGGTTACCTTGCAAAACAGAAGCGCAAACGGTTAACCATCATAAATATAATGTTGACAGTCAAAGATTCTAGCGGTACTCACCCAGACCAGGTCGAACAGATTACTCCTCCAAGATCCAAGAATCAGAAATTAGTGGACCGTCGAATAGATGTGTTCTATAAGTCTACAAAATCAAGCCATCTGAAGACCAGACCAACAAAACGGTATAGTGATCAGTAATTATTATTACCTCTTGACTGGTTAAATGCCTTTGAGCACAGCGGATCGACTTAGGAAACCTTCCCAGGCAAATCCAGCATCTCTTTTCTCTCAGCCTTACTGTCTCTGTAAGTGCGCACATTACACACAGTGAACCACAGATAGTCGATCGGTAGGGTATGGTATGTGGTTTAGAATGGCGTGGGTTCGTATCGCGGGATTATTCACGGGAGTTTTTAATCCCGGCTTTTACGGAGCTGAGTGACTAGTCATTCGGATGGTGCTGATGAAGAGTAGTTGGAAACGAGGCAAATTTCCCACCTTCACAATGCACAAGTATACCAAAGAAATAAAAATGACCAAAAGTGAAATTTCAAAATTTAACCTCATTCTATCTTATATTTAAAGCTGTACATCGACATTGTTCGATAAAGTTGTTCATCGTTATTTTTCGATAACGCCGTTCATCGTAATTGGATGGGTTTGGAATCTTGTGCCAACTATACTATTATTAGGAAACGAGAGCGGAAATGGCAATACTCAGAATGTTGGAAACGCGTGCGCGTTAGATTACAGGGTCTGCCATTGAGTCAAGTGGCGTGGTCTCGATTCCCCAGGTGTTTGTTGCTTTTTGGGGTAAGTTTAATGGATTAAACAGTGAAACATTAGATATTTTTCAAAGGATATAAATAATTCATTTTATTAAAGTTCCAATTTCATATTTTCTAAGAAAATCAAAACATAATTATTTCTATGTCTTTTGCTCAAAAGGTTGTCAATTCACTATTATACGATCATGGGCAAAATTCTTTGGGCATTAGAAAGATTGACACAGGCTGATGGAGGAAATAGTTACTCAATTACCTCTCTTGTTTTCCCATTCCTCTCCATGGACGGCCATCTTCAAACGTTTGAATTTGAAGTTGGAAATGTTATTTTTGCCAATTTCTCAACTGGCAATAGTGAATTATAGGATTTATAGGATCATTCTTTAACAAGGTAGGACTGTTTATAGGTTTAATCTATTTTAGGACTTTATTTTAATACATTTTAAAAATATAACTTAAAAAAATGCTATTGGAACTTTAATATCCTTGTTCTTCTTCCTTTGTAGAAATATTGGTAATTATGAGCAGACCCCTAATTCTGGTAATGACAACTTTCCATATAAACAGAAGACATTGTCACCATGGCTTATTAAAGGGAATACTTTTGGAAAACCTTGTCACACTCCACGAAGAAGGCGTCGCCGAAAACCATCTACTCCAAAGAGAAGTGCTTCTTCCAATGACCCAGACTTTCGAGGTGCCACGGTATGGTTTAATCGACCAACAACTCAAGATGGACAAAGCAACCAACTTATAATAACCTCATGCTTCAGGTAAGAAACAAAACCCAAACTAAACATAAAAATGCAGTTTGAAATTGAATATCGGTATTAATATCATGGTATTTAGAAGAGATTAAAAATGGAATCGAAGTAAATAAAGTCGGTTAACTCTGTGTGCAAAGGTTTGGAACCCTTCTCTTGGTGTTTACGCGCTATATAAATTGATAATTAATGTTTTCTAGTCCCAAGCAAGTATCTGTGATACGTTTTTACTTTCATGTTTATTTCTAGCAATACCAGTCACCATAAGATGTTAAAAACTAGAAAAACACACCCGCACGATTCATTCTCTGATTCTAAGTCTAGTTCTGAAAATGAGGAACTTCAAGGAGACGCGACTTTTCCAATAGGCTTAGGTAAGCATAACACTGTTCAATCTGATTAAAACACAGATCAAATTTCGTTTCGTTTTTTATAGTTCAGAATTTCGTTTTTACTTGTCTTTACTACTCTTGGATCTGGAGGACTTGTTTTTTAACTTGTGTTCTGCCTGAAATGAGGGGTCAGCCAATCAAATGGTCTGTCGAATAGACCGTTTGACCTTTTCATGCATGGAACTGTGGGTAGATACGTCTATACTAACACCAGCGGGTAGAGATCAAAACAAAACAAAAGTAGATTTCAAAAAGCATGGCGGTCGCTAATTGGTTAATCGAATGGCGGACGTTATCGGGTCAAACGTCCCGTGCTTGATACCTGACGTCATAGAACGTGAGCTCCGACTATAACTTGTTAGATCTACATGAGTGTAGGCCATCGAAGGTATTAAAACGAAACGAAATATAGATCTATATTTTAATTAGATTGAACACTGTTTTTAGTTTATGTGTATGTATAACATTGTTTTTAGTTTATGTGTATTGGACACATTGCTGTGGTTTAATCGACCGAAAACTCAAGATGGAAGGGGCACCGACGTAAACCTAATGCTTTAGGTCAAGAGAAAAAATACAACTTGACAATGACTATCAGTGTTAGTAACTTGGTACAAAATCAACTTTTATTAAAAGCCTACAGGTTGCACACACCGACAATATGTTATGTATTTTGATCCATGATCATGTAGGCCTATATATAACCGTGGCATATGGTATTTTGGTCTATAATATAACGACCTTATATAAGAATAAGAAATATCATGGACTGTATATTCCATTCTGATTGAAATACAGAGCTATATTCCGTGTTGATTTTTATACTTCCAATGGCTTCTAGTACACGAAGATCTGACCAGTTGTAGCTGGAGATCGCGTCAGGGGTCATGAAATCGGCTTTTGACCCTATGACGTTAGATATTTGATTAACCAACGTTGATGTTTCTAGTAGAGTACCCATAGTTCCGCGGCTCCGCACGCCAAGATCTCGTTGCAACAGATCATTTCATTGGCTAATCCCTCAAATCAACTTTTCCAGATAGTGTGGGAGAGGCAAGTAAAACAAAATTTAGAGCTATAAAAAACGAAACTAAATAGGATCTGTGTTTTAATCAGATTAGGTATATTGAATAACTATCGTAGATATAATAGTGTCTGTTATACACGTTGGTTATTAACGGTAATAAATATTTTTATTTTGTCTATTGGGTATTACCAATCGTATATATTATTAGATGGTATAATAATCGGTGTATGTATCAAGTCTGTGTTTATTGAGTGGTAACGGTCGTGTATATTCTAGTACATGTATATTAAATGGTAACGACTGTGTATATTCTAGTACATGTACATTAAATGGTAACGACCGTGTATATTCTAGTACATGTATATTAAATGGTAACGGCCGTGTATATTTTAGTACACGTATATGTATATTAAATGGTAACGACCTTGTATATTCTAGTACATGTATAAGTATATTAAATGGTAACGACCGTGTATATTCTAGTACATGTGTATGTATATTAAATGGTAACGACCGTGTATATTCAAGTGTATTTAAGTGGGTTTATTTTAGTTTATTGTCGTCGATTCTGTTGATATTATTAATAACCTTCCCGTAAAAGAAATCATTTTGTTTTCAGGTAAAGCATGTGCTTCTTGTAATACCAAACGTACACCGTTATGGAGAGATGCAGAGGATGGAACACCATTGTGTAACGCATGTGGTATACGGTAAGGTTAAATATTTGTTTTGAAGCCACGTTGGCTCAGTGTATAAGACGTTGGCTCGCTAGCCTGGAGGTGCGATGTTCGACCCCAGTGTTAACCGAGAAAGTTCATCGGGTTTTCCCGCGTGACCCTCTTTGTCAGTGGTGCATATCCTGCCGCTAGTTTTAATTAATTGAATACTACGAATTTGTAGTACATTGACTATGGATTATAGCATTTTATCTGGAGCCACTTTGTTTTGGGTGGCATTTTCCCAACATCAGTCATTAGTTGTTTCATCAATTGTTCGGTAATAGATTAAAATTTATAACATTTAAAATCAGTGTAATAAACAGTATATGTGAACAGAGTTTTTCGGGCATCATAAATATGATGAAATGAAATGAAATGGAGTTTAACGTTCTACTGTTCTGCTCCGAACTTGGCTAATGAAGAATGACATACACAATACAGTGTGCTATGAGGGAAATTTTGTCCGGGCAGCGGCACTACGATCTACTCTTGTATCGAATTCCAACTATCAAGGGATTTCTTACGTGCAAGCCAATGTGTACATGGGACATCGGTTTTCCGTCCCCTACGAATGACTAAGAAGCTGTCCTTGTAAGGCCATCCGTCCTGCATCATTGACAAAGGGGGAATCACACAAGAAAATCTTGATGGACTTTCTCGCCGAATGCAGGCCTAGTAATTCGACATAGTTAATATCTGTGCCGTACAGTTGTGTCTCAAATGAGTATTATTTTGTTTTGAAGGTACAGGAAATACAGGGTCCGTTGTACTCAGTGTTGGCACATTCCAAAGAAATCCAGCAAGATGTATCCAATATGCCCACTCTGTGGCAGCTATCTGAAATACTCTCAGAACAGAAAACTATCCTAATATAAATGTTTTTAGATATATTTATAAACGAAAACCCCCTTATTATATGTTTTAGAAATTGATTTTTTTTTTATGTTTATTCGAACTGAAAATCAAGAGCGGCAGCATTCATTATGCATTTTGTAGGCTATACAATTTCCAATGGAACATTATTCGGCAATCATTTAGACTTTGAATTTTACATATAAAGTCGATATTCTTAAATTTAAATTTGTACATTTTACTTATACAATTAATTGATTTTTGTATTTTATTCTTATTGTAAATCATTGGTTTTATATTCAAATTATTGTATCTTAAAAAAATTGGGATTCGGAGATTAGAGTTGTTTCCCTTGTGATTTTTGATATTTTAATGTCGAGAAAAAATTATTTGTCCGGCCAATAAGTGTAGTTTAAAGGTCGAATGCGAGACTTTAAGTAATATATTGATATTGTACGAGTGCATAGCAATATTTGTATATTGCACGAGATCATTAAACAGCTTAAAATACAGACACTATTCAGCAGGTGCATTTCAATGAAATACATCACGCGCGTCCAATATTGCAACTATTATAAATAATGTACCATTGGCACATTGCCCGTACAATTATGTGAAAAAAATGGTACGCTAACATCAATGTCAAAAGATGACGTCACATATGACGCCATCCTTTGATGTAGGCGTATCATTATTTCAAATAATAGTACGGGCAATGTTTCAAGCGTAGGCTACATTATTTATACTAGTTAAACTTTTGGACCCGTGTGACGTATTTCATTGCAATGCAGGTTTGAGTGTCTGTATTTTAAGTCGTTTAATGGCCTCGAGCTTAAGACATTGCGTAATATTGAAATGGAAACAACAATCGTGACTAACGTCACTCGTGTTGCTTCAATACATTACGCAATGTCTCGCTCTCGACCTTTAAACCACACATATAAATTGATCTAAATTGTAGTGTATCATGTGCTGTACATGACTTATCTTTTATTTGGAGTTGTCAGTTCACTTAGTGTTACAGATTTCTTGATGTTTTAGTCAGTTCTCAGATTTTAGTGTAAAATTCTACACATAATATTTGTGTTTATTTTATGAAGGGCAGACGACCCAGAGTTTTGTTATGTTTGAAATTATTGTTCCACCATTTCTTATTATTTATATTTGTTAATTATTTGGAATTAAAGCAAAATTCCATGTGATGAAGATTGTTTAGTTTCTTCAAGACCAATATTTATTAATTGTGATATTGTTTTGTATTTTAATACATGAAAATGTATTC
Source organism: Patella caerulea (assembly GCA_036850965.1). Lineage (NCBI taxonomy): Eukaryota > Metazoa > Mollusca > Gastropoda > Patellidae > Patella > Patella caerulea. The sequence goes on from JAZGQO010000008.1 coordinate 33,394,902, forward strand.
ATGTAGATTGTAAAATAAAGTTAGACGCTATATAAATATATGTTCTTGATTTTCTTATCCCGGTAATCGATATTTTGGAAGCAGCGAACTGCCAATAGCATAACAAAGACAAAGCTTAGCAGATAGGCAGCACATCTCTTTCGGACTTATGATGATACATATTAAAGTTCGACTGAAAACTTATTTCTTTGAATTTTTTATTAAATGTCATTGTCGAAAACGTCACACCCTGGTGGGAGTTTCGGCATCAGTCCCCCATAATAATTTGCCAATATAATATGTGTTTATGAGTGTAAAAAAAAATGTTCCGGGGACTCGTTAATCTGTCAGGTTGACCCACAATATATCTTTCTTTCTTCATTACCTAAACATTTCTGGACTTTCTGTTACAGTTTTTAAAATCTAAACTAGTAATGGTGACGACAAAATTATAGTTTGTAGGCCTATCCGTTTAATACCAGTGATTGAAAGATAAAAACGTTCCAAATAGGTATACCGAAAATTGAATTACCATTCCGGAAAGAGAGCCGGAATGTCCTAAAAATTAGTCAGAAATGAGAAAAAATTTCAAACGAAACTATCGATAAAACCAGTCTGGAATTTCAGTAGAAGTTGTATATTTCTGATCTGACACGAAGTCACATTATTTTTAAACCGCCAGAATACACGGAGTTCACAAAACATTCTGATAAGAATTTACTTAAAATTGTTCGCCTTATTTTAATAAAAAATATAGCCCTTTCTGTTGTTTTAATAATATATCAAATACATCAATAAGAATCTATGTGCAAACTTTTTTGGTTCTGGGGCAAAGATATTTCTCATACAGAGTGATTGATAGTTGAGTAAATTCTTGAAAATGCTTTGTAAGATATACCATCGTTGTGCCGGTAACCCTGCGCGAAATTTCTCTTGTATTGCTTCTGTTTAACATTTTCTACCCGGTCGAATGGACTTCGCTTGCTTAATTGTAGTTATCCCCCTTTGTCCATCAAGTATGCTTATTAGCCGTAATTTTCGCGCATAGTCTGTTATTCCATTAATCTTTTATACCCCAAAGAATAGCTTAGTGGGACTAGAATCGTTTTCAATAAATCATTGTAAAATATTAAAATGTATTAATCGGTATTCATACTTATTATTGCGCGTGAAGAATGTTCGTAATGGTTTCGACCATTTTAACTGGGTTGTTTCACTTTCTTTCTTTATTTGTCCTCTTGTCAGTGGTGAAGAATGAACACCGTACAAGCAACAGTGTCTAGTCGTCAGGATGCTATAAAAAAAACTGGGATCACCAGTATATGTTAATAATTGGCACGTAAAATGAACCTGACAGTCCTGCCCAATCCGGGGGGTTGGGATGGCCAAGTGGTCTAGAGTGCCGCGCTTCTACCTCTAGCTGGCCGGTCACCTCTGGCTTGCGGTCGTGGTTTCGAGCCCTGGTGTGAGCGTATGTGGCATGGAGATAGGGGCGCCTTCTTAACCTCGTGGGTTTCCTCCGGGCACTCCGGTTTCCTCCCACTGGTAAAGACCCCTACGCGCAAGCGAATTATTGAAATAAAATGAAACCATATGTTAGTCCCAAAATGACCTAGTTTGTGTCGAGTGGACTTTAAACCCCATTCCTCTCTCTCTCCCTGCCCAATTGCTTTTGTTTTCTCTTGTTCCGATTGGTGCAAAAAAAAATGTTTTCTTCGTTTCCCTGTCCGTAGTTTCCATTGTTAGTGGTACAGGATGGAGGGCCTAGCGCGATTCCCTCTTGTTAATGGTGCAGGATGGAGGGCCTAGTAAGGAACAATGTCTGGTCGTTAATCCTACCCGTTGGAATTTTAAGTAAGAGTAGGCATGTAGTACCGCTGGTCCCATCTACGAGAATGTTGAGATATACTGATGTGCTTGTTTTTAGCTACGATTAATGCACGTGTCATATTTCACATGAAAAATATTGTCAATTTTGCTTACTTTTTGCGAGTGTGATTCGCGTTTGGCTTTGCTACGTGGGACTATTATACTGTATAGGACCATCTCTTATCTCGAAACACGGAGGGTAGAGAGATGAGGTTTGTCATCTACGCTGGTCCAGGCAATATTTCTGTCATAGCACTCAGCATTCAGTATGCCCTTCTTTATTAACCCTGATCGTGCAGAAAAGTAGCACGTTAAACCCCATTTATTTTTTTTAAAAATTTCCACAAAAATTTATAATGTTATAATGGCCACTTCAGCCCCGACTAGTAAATTTGGCTATAAAATATTGCTAATAAAATCAGACAAGCACAGCAACAAATCACATTGAAGTGGGCCTCTTCGTTCGTTCATTCGTGGGGTTTAACGTCCACTTCCACCTGGCCTCTGATTTCCAAATTCCTTTATACCCAGGCCTCTTCAGCACTGACTTAAAAATTTGTTTATAAAATATTGGATCAGCAAAATCAGACTACAATCGTGTGGCCCGATGAGTCCCAAATTCATTCACGACGAAAGAATAAAAAAGACTGATATGAACACTTTTAAGGAGTTTATTTATACCATATTAGCAATGCTTAATATTACACTGTACATGCAAAACTGTATGATATGCGGTTTGCTTTTATTACTTATAGCTAAACTGTACAATGCTTAAATACATAGCGCTCCATTTGTTATACATGCAGACATATATCATGATTAACTCTTTTAACACCAAAAATAATGGTGATATCCAGCGATTTTCAACAAGCAGAAATATTATTTTATTTATTTACAACAGAAATCTATCTCAGTAGGAAGACTTTATATAATTTATTTTAAAGAAATATTTCATTATTGAATGATTTGTAAATTTATTTTATGCCTTTTGAAAAATTATTATCTTTATCAATGATTTTTTTTCACAATTTTATTAATTAATTACTTACTTGCAAACAAACTCATAACCAGAGAACAAACATACATATTTTACAACATAATTTAACAATTCATTTTTTCAAATGGCTTAAAGGCACAATACGAATTCTTAAGTTATTGAATTTAATAGCCATTCTTTATTTTATATGACTAAAATGAATCTAACAAAACAATTGTACAAAGAACCAAACTTAAATTAACTTGGGGTTAAGGCCAATACTTAAATCACAGTTATAACCAAGTTGATTTCTAACTTGATAACTGCATAAAGTACACTGAATTGATTGAATTTTAGTTCAGAAGTGAACCTGGTACTGTCTTCTAATATCCTAATAAAATTTAATGTGTAAAATTATTTGCCAAAAAAAAAAAATAAAACAAATGATTGGAGCCCATAATATTAACATAGCCTTCTATTTCTCTAGGAGTGCAATGTGCCCAGCTATAATTTGTTATTGAAACTATATGCAATGTGACTTATTTTTTATGCATTTTCGTTTTAGAGGAAGCAGGCCTTTATAAATTTTCACTCTATGATATCTAGTGATGAAATGCTGTTAATAAATAAAAACTAATATCCATATCGAACTTTCACATGTACATATTATTAGAAAGCAATGAAAATGATATCTTTTAAAGCTTTTCTACAGAATTACTTAATCTGAAATACTGCAAAGTAATTTATATGATCATTTTGTATCTAGAAATAGGTAATTCTATTTATTCACATCATATATAATGAGCAAACTGAAAGTAGAATACTACTAAAATGTATTTTACATACTGTATATTATTAGCTATTTACAGATCTATAAGGTTATATTGCAACAGGATTTGAAACAATTCTCTTCCTGATATTTTTATTTGACAATATAAATAATATCTATAATATATCTAGATGTTTAAAAATGAAATAAGTTTACAATCTGTTTTTAAGATAGATTTATCATAAACACACATATTATATATGGTTGGTGTCAAACACCCTCTGACACCCTGTTGTCCTTAAGATTCTAGATGATTGTGCTTTAGTTCTGTGCAGGGCAATGCAGAAAATTAGACCTATGCTTAGAAAGTAAGACCCATAGCCTGTGATTACTGTGGAATGGTTCTTGTAAACCTACATTTAACCCTAATTCTGTAATGTCATGTTATGCCTGGGCGGGTATGATAAATGGCTCCTATGACTCTTGAGGTGACCCCACATTAAAACCCGGCCAGATCTTCATGCAGTGCAGGTATGGAAATTTTAAATATACAAAATGAAATACTGATCTGTATTGTTATCAGATTGGGTATAGGACATCAGAGGGCACCTTCCACCAACCTCTCATTATATTACGGTATATCATGTAGTATTATAAATGCATATTTGAATAATTTTTTACAATTCATAATAAAGTGTCTTTGTCTATATATGACTAGCTTACAATCGTGGATAAAAACACAATAATCACAAAAACAAAACAAAAACTCATTTTTCTTACAACTTTTATAAATTTATTTTCAGAATTCGTAGTTTCATATCTCAAAGTTTATTGAATTTTCAGAATTAGTACGGTAGTTTCATCATCTCAAAGTTTATTGAATTTTCAAATCCCGATATAAATTTATCTTATTTTTAAAAGCATCCGAGTATTAAAATGTAAATTGTACTGAAATCTTTTTCTAAATTTAAAAAAGTTCTGAAAAATAAATAGGTTATCAAAATGATAATAATGTAAAATTGTAAATGAAAATGGATAAGTTTCCAAAAATAGTTTTGATCTTTTTTTTTTATGTAAAAATTATGATCTCCCTGATTACATATTGTGTAAGTAAAGATAATTGGTTGTTTTTACATTTCATTATTTTGATGTAAAATCATTTAAATGTTTTTGAAGGTAATTTTCATCAAAATCTGATACTGTGGAACATATTAACAGAGCTACCATATCATTAACAGAGAGTTAAACATTGGAGCTTTCAGCCAATGAAAATGTAGTATCCATAAAATCTATTTCTCATGAATCTGACCCTTCAACGTGCATTTTCAAAATCTGTCTAGGTTTACAGCTAAATATGTACAATACAAAAACCTACACAAACAAAAAGTTCCATACAAAATAGAAAAAAAGAAAGGTTATTATGCTTTGTTTTAAAACTGAGGCACGCAAGTTTGACTTGATATTAAAATAAATAGACAACTAAAATGAACGACGAAGACGACAAAACGAACAACACAAAAGATTATATTATGTGCTAGTAAGAAATAGTTCAACAACCACTGCTCTCTTTTTATTATCACATGAACAGTAACATACAAAAAAACATCATCATTTCAATATACAAGACAATCCATCCAATCTGATTAAAACACACATCCTATTTCGTTTCGTTTTTTATAGTTCAAAATTCCGTTTAACTTGTCTTTACTACACTAGGGTCTGGAAGAGTTAGGGATAACCCAATGAAATTGTCTGTTATGGCGCGTTTTTGGCATGAGGTGCATGGAACTGTAGGTAAACCACTAAAAATGTCAATGCTGATTGATTAATCAATGCCTGACCTTATAAGGTCAAAAGCCGCTCATAGACCCCTGACGCAACCTTTCAGTACAACTGGTCAGATGTTCATGTAGTGTAGGCCAGAAAATATAAAAAAAAAACCGAAATATAGATCTGTCTTTTAATCAGATTCATGTGAATCCTTAATTAAATTCTATTTGCTTGCTTTCGTAATACAAGAATAGCATTGCGAAAGGATTCAATTCTTGACATTCCCACAGCACTGGCCTTAGGATATTTCGACTCTGTTCACAGTATACTGTTCTAGCTCTTCAAGACAATTTGTTTTTCAAAGCTAGCAGGATTTCGAAAATTGGTATCCAAACAAACAATAAAATGGGCAGTGAAAGGTCCAACCGACAATCAAAAAACTTGTTTAGGCATTGATGGTAGATGCCTGCACAGATTTCAGCCTATATTGTTGTGAATCATGGAGTTATGAACAGATTTTAAACACAGGAAATGGATTGAAAACTGAAGCTATCTGATTGATTGAAAATGTTATAGGAATTCAAATTTCAACCAATCGGTAAAGCTTCTACTAAATGCTCATATTATTCATTCTTTTTTTTGTTTATCTTGTATCTGAAATGATGTTTTTTTGACGTTTATATACAGTTAAAATATAATATATATTTAAAATCATAAATACCATTAAAATGGTCCTTATCTACACAATAATACCATTTATAAATTGGCATGACTAAAATATGTTTCATTCATAAAAAAAAAACATTAATAAACTTCAACTGTTCTCCTTAAAGATAATTTTTACATTTAAAATTTAATCATTGAGATACAATTAAAGATTTTTCATCCATTCATGCAGATCCGAAATTCAAATGGACAATTAGTATGTACTGGTAAGTTTGATCATTTCATTGTTTAAAAATATCATAATTTAATAAACTTTGAAATAAAGCTCCAGCAATGATGCATACAATCTCTGTTTTAAAAGTAAAATACGAAAGAAAAAAATAATAATAAAGAGAAAAATGATTAGCACCACAAATAATAGTGTTTGTAATGTAATATTTTAATCTTCGAGTCTTCTGTACAATTATTGTACAATAATCTTCTTGCATACCACATCATAAAATGTCAAAACATTCGTTATTATACAGTCGCAAGTCACAATAGATAACTTCAAGAGTTAGAGTCTGACTGCGAGAACTGTACGTTATATTTCACGCTATGTTTTATATGAATATCCATGACAATAACAAAAACAATCTAAGCACTTTTCAACCACCAACAATAATTAAGTATTAAGTTGAAACAAAACTCAACTTGTAAAATGTTTCTGTAATTTGTCTGTGTTTCATTTATACAGAAATCCATACTATTTGTTTTAATTATTTATTAACCAAGCGATTAACTCCCAGTGGAGGTAACTGGTCATATTGCTGAAGTCCGTGTATCGGGAATGTACACATTATGTGCCATTAAATTATTAAAGCGATTACAATCACCCACAGACACTGGCGGTGGTGCAGCTAGACCATTTGTATTAAAATTATGTTGTTGATTTTGTCCGTTATTTTTAAATGAACTATTATTAGTAGGTTGTTGGGGTCTCGTTTGAGTCTCAGAGGCCGAAGTACTGCTGGATGATTTGGAGCTGGCTACGGAGCCGGCTGTATTAGCCCCTTTAGTAGCTTGATTTCCATTATAAGGAGGGGGCATGGGGAAACGAGCCATATACAGGGGATGACCAGGTTGCATGGGAGCTCCAGGTTGATTGCCTATAAAAGGATGATGTTGTGGCATCATATGCTGTGGCGCTGCTTGTTGAGCGTATTGCTGGGGATAAGGCATTAGTTGATCCGATGTATTACTACTCCCTGTTAGACCTGTCACAGCCGTGGTATTACTCGGCCCGGTACTGCTATGGTGACTCGGTTGACTATGCGAACTCTGGTGGGTACTGCCCGAATGAGCTGACTGACTTTGAGACAGACTCCAGTGAGGATTCTGACTAGCCATGATTTCTCCTTTCCAGGCTCGTAGTCTGGCATGCATCTCCCTAAATGGAGGTCGTCTGTTGGGCATCTCGTGCCAACATTCAACCATCAGACCATAAATTCTAGCCGGACAATCTTCGGGACAGGGCAAAATTTGTCTTGAACGGATCATCTCTATGACTTCTTGATTCGAAAATCCATAATAAGGCTGTAGACCAAAGCTGAAGATTTCCCAAAGAACAACACCAAAAGCCCAAACGTCGCTATCTGTGGTGAATTTTCCGTACATGATGGACTCTGGTGGCATCCAACGAACAGGCAACAATGACTTACTTTGGACACGATAGTAATCAGACGAATAAATATCTCGCGATAAACCGAAATCCGAAATCTTAATAATCAGGTTATCTCCCACAAGCACATTCCTAGCTGCTAAATCACGATGAACAAAGTGATGACTTGCTAGATATTCCATTCCGGCCGCTATCTGTGAAGCTATATGCAACATATCCAAATAATCCAAGATTTTCTGCTGACCACTTTCCTCCAGGTTTGAGATATCCGAGTGAGGGCTATGTGCGATCAGATATTCGTGCAGGTCGCCATGAGTCATATATTCAAATAACATACACATGGGATCCTGTTTCATTGACACACCCAGCAAACAAACTATATTAGGATGCCGCATTTCCGACATTAGATCCACTTCTCTCCGAAAATCATTTTGAACCTTTGCAGCAGCATTTTCTTTGAGGGTCTTTATAGCAACTTTAGTCATTGTGTTATCTCCGTAAAGACCCATTAATTCTCCTTTATAGACTTTACCAAACGCACCTTCTCCTAACTCTTGAAGAAAACGCACGTTACCCATAGGAAACTCGCGAGCTCTAGTGGTAGTTTTGGGATTAATCGGACTCATCTCGTGGCTGTTGTTCGCATTGCGACTTGGTACTTTTCCCTTGCTGTTGTTGCTGCGGGATCTTTGACAGAAGCAGACGAGAGCGAGGAGTAAGGCGAGGGCGAGGGGTACTGTTATACCAGGCACCAATATAAACATCAATTTATTCCCTTCTTTACCTGGTACATGGGTACTCGTTCCTTGGTTTCCAGAATTAAATGCTGGTAAAGAGTCTAAAAAAGAAAGAAAATGTTTTTAGTAAATTTTATTAATTTAATCACTCACTGAATTTATGCATTTTGTTGAGAGAGAGAGAGAGAGAGGGAGAGAGAGAGAGAGAGAGAGATGGGGTTTAACCTCAACTCAACACAAACTAGGTCATTTCAGGATTAACATGTGATTCAATTTTATTTCAATAATTTGCTTGGGCGTAGAGGTCTTTAGATTGGAGGGGAATCAAGCCCACGCCAGTTTATTCAATGACAGACCTTATGACACAGATGCACGTGCTACAAAAATATCTAGCAACAAAAATGATACAATCTTTAAATTTGTCCATTGTTTTGTTAAACGATGATATATTCCTGTCTCGAAACAGACATCATATTATCATTAAATCTACATAAAATTACAATTTATGTTACAAAAAGCCATAAATATAATAATCATAAGCTAACTCTTTTTTTTGTCTGAGTAAATCATTTGAGGTAAGAAAAATATCTAATTAAATAACACACTTTTTATCTAAAATACACAGACAAAAGTCGACAACCCCTAACGATTTCATTTTTATGAAATATCATTTTCATAATGTGAGGTACTAAAATGGAATTAAATTTCATATCAACATATTTTTAATTTGCGGTTTAAAATACCTGCTTTATGAATTTTAATAATATCTATTTGTTCTAAATATTATATTACATAATTATGATAATAAACCAAGTTTGAACCCTTTTTCATGCGAATATTAGGGTTATTTAAATGTTTTGAGATGCAGATTTATAGATGACACAAAGATTGTTATAGTGTAGAATTCAACTGAAATCTGATCTCTTCACATTATATTATTATTGGACTTGAATTTTCAACCGTTTTGGGTTTGAATAATAAAAAATTGGTGGGGTGCTACAAGAGTTTATGAGGTAACCTAAGCTAAATGGCTGGTTTGAAATGACAGCTATAAAAGCTAAGAGGAATGTCGGATATCTGTTTGTATTAAGAAACACCACAGGTTGCCTGTACCCAGGGTTATCACACTATCAATATTAATACACACACAGGTATCATAAATTATACACAGACCAACTCCAACACATTACCTATTAAACGTCTTATAAAGCAAAGGACAAAGTCGACAAACTAAGAGCTTAACGCCTTCATTACACTACAAAAGTTATCTATTCAAACAAAGGCTTTTGATATTGGAGACAATTTTTTTTAATGTTATGATGTTCACTGGTGCTTCAGAATTACTAGAGTAGCTGTGTTTAAACGCTGTGAAACACTTGATAACTCTTAACACTAAGTTTAAAGCAGTAAAAATCTACTTCAAAAGTCTTCATCTAGACTAAAGTATATTTCTCTGTATGCTAATATTATAAAATATGGTTTTAATTTTCTTTTTATCTATAGACATTAAAACCTCTGATAGTCATTTGAGAAAGAGTGAGAGAGAGAAATTGGGTTAAACATCCACTCAACACAAACTAGGTAATTTCGGGAGTAATATATGGTTTAATTTATTTCAATAATTCACTTGCACGTAGGGGTCTTTAGCAATGGGAGGAAAGCGGATTACCCAGAGAAAACCCAAGAGGTTGGACAGGTGACCCTATGACAGGCTTTATGAAACAGCACGCACATTCTAACCAGGTCAAAAGAATCATTTTTATTTTAACAAGGGCTTAATCGAAAACCTTAACAAAAAAACCCACTAAAACAAGAACATTTTCATTCTATCCCAAATCATGACCTTATTTTAAGGAATTCTTGATTTTTTGATGAAATAACCTTATTTTATGGAATTTTTGATTTTTTGATGAAACATCGGTTTTTAGATAACAGTTTAAAAAGGCAAACCACCTGATTCATTAGAGTTGTTGAGGACAAAAAAAAAAAAATCTTACCACATTTTGGGATGTTACACATTTCTTTTACCACATTTTTATTGGTTGTAAAACACCATGGTTCAGATTCCTCATTACCAGGGTTACGACAATAGTTATTTCCATCTTTCGCTACAAAGAAAAGATACAAATATTAATTTGTTTTATTAAGTTTATAAGCTAGTCTTCTTTGTTTGAAATAATAGAGAGGGGATCTTAGTCGACATTTCACTCAATAATGGGAGAGAGAAATGGGGTTTAACGTCCACTCAACACCAACTTGGTCATTTTGGGACTAACATGGTTTAATTTTATTTTTGACACAATAACAGACCCTATGTCACTCAGTAATAAACAGTATCAGCTATGTCCAATTCAATCCATCTTCATTAGCCCAGTAGGAGCAGAACAGCTGGACGTTTAAACCCTATGAGACACACTTAACCCCTGAGAATATTAGTGTTTTTTACTCTGTGATGTTGACACCTAATAAAATATGGAGAAGTTACTAAAGAAATTATTCAAGAGGTTGAGGGACAAAAGGTGTAGTTTAAATTCGGCATCCGACATTCTCAAGGTATATCTTCTTATCCAATATCCCTAATGTGGCCCACTGGACATCGGAAGTGGCGTATGACTTTCTGGGAAGTTACTAGTCTGCTTTGAACGGTGTCCAAAACAAAGAGTGTATATTCACAATGCATAACAGATTCAACTTGTGTGCTACGAATAATAAATATTAAATCATTTGATTAGCACTGGAGATCTTGTATGTGCAACACTTTGAGGATATTTAAAAACTTACCCAATTCTGGATATCTAGCAGAGTAGAAATGTTGATGTGGTTTATTTGATGTCCAGGACTGACAGGTATGACCTGATTTAGTTCGACTTGTTTTACCATTATAAGAACTACCAGTACCATTATAACAATCTGGATCATCTATAATAAATACAGCAGTATATCACTATATATTATACAATGGTCTAGCCCTTCAGATGGGTTGAAAAACTGAGGTCAAGTTGTTTTCAATGGTGTGCTCCATGTGGGCTAATAAAGAGAGGCATGCACCATGCAGTATGCTGTGGGGGAAATATTGTCCAGACAGTGGCAATATGCCCGACTCCTGTATCAAATTCCAACTGCCAAGAGATCTTTTTGGTGCATGCAAATGTGTACACGGGACCTCACATTTTCTTCCCTTTCGAATGACTAGCTTTCGGAAGCAAAATAATCAGAATTTGATGAAGAAAAGGTGGAAAGAGTGTTGCCCAGGCAAAATTCATTACATTTGTTGGTGCTGAAAAGCAGGATGTTAAATTCTCATTTCATTTTGAATATAAAAACAGTGTGACTATAATGTGAGTTAGTCACATTAGCCAATCACTTGTGATAAAACCTACCTCTATTAGTTTTTCTATTTTTATTATTAAATCGTTTATTGACTACTCCTATTCTGATACAATTATCACCTTCAGGTGTACCTGGATCGGCTAATTTACTACAATCAGGTAATAAACGATTACCTGTAAAATATAAACACATACATTTAATAAAGATTCATATCCAATATATTTATCCTTAAAGAAAGAGAGATAGAAATAAAGTTAATGCAAATTCGTTTGCAGGATTTCTAAAATGAAGGCAGCACACAGTATTCAAGTTTTTCTTTGGTAAACTCCAACATTGGGAAGAAGTAACCCCAACTCAGACAGCAAAATAAAATAGGTGCAAGAATCCCGGAAATCAATCTGATTAAAACACAGATCTTATATCATTTCGTTTTTTATAGTTCAAAATTTCGTTTTACTTGTCTTTACCACGCTGGGGTCTGAAAGAGTAGTTATATAACCCGTGTTCTGGTTGACGTGGGGGATAAGCCAATGAAACAGTCTGTTATGGCACAGAGCTGTGAGTACCCCAATAGCAACATCAGCGCTGATTGGTTATTCAAATGTCTGACATCATAGGGTGAAAAGTCGCTTGTATAACATAAATATGGCAGTCCACCACCCTTACAGTATCAATAAATAAGAAACCTACCAATAAGAGGATGTCTTTTAGCTAAGATATATTCTGTTTTACAAATATCATCTTCTAACATTTCACATTCATCTTTACAGATCTGTCTGGGACGTGGTTTGCCTCGTGTTTCATCACATAATGGGAAGGCATGGTAACACAGGGAAGGGATCGCAAAACTTTGGCACTCTGTAGACAAATGATTGGATGAACCAATCACAGCGAAGGCAGCTAAAACAGAAAAAGTTTTGTTATTTCCAAACGTGGGGTTTTATAACAATGAATGGGTAAAAAAATCCAAAATAACTTTATTCTTTTCTGTGAATAATAGTTGTTCCGTATCATCCAGGAGTGTCGTTAAGAGTCGTATCTGCCTGTCTTGACTGACTGGCAGTGATGAGTTAACTGCCCCTTGTGGCTAGATATCTTGACTGCTAGTCAATTCACATTCCATAAAATAAGAATTTCAAGGAATTTAATCCCAGAAGATGACAAACACACTCAAATATATAATTTTTTAAATGCAACAACAATTTAAAGTATAAAAATAACGGGATAATGTTGAAAACTGTCATATTCTTTGTGAAACTGGGGCCTGGTTATTCTGAAGTCAAATGGACTGGATGGAAAAATGTTAAAGTAAAAGCCTCGGAATCATCTCTTTTATCAACAGAAATCAAATTTCTTTATCATGCAGGAAGACATTTTGAAAACTCTTAACAAAAACAAAGTCAACACAGCTATTTTTTTCAAAGTTTTTGTGGGTGTAATTTAAATGTCTTAGTGTATCAATGGTAGTTGGTGAGTATTGACTGAATTATGAATTACATTCTAAATAACCCACACGTTTGAATATACAGACAGTTTCATACACTACCTAAAACAATTTAAGGGGAAAATCGGCACAACATGATATGTAAGTTTTTGTGTGGCAAAGACTCCAGAGGGGTATTAATGACATCATGTAGGGCATGTGTTGATCATTGGGTTATAATACTGGTAAATTAACACCAAATACGTCACTCCATATTTATACAGTCACATACTCTACAATATCTATAGTCCCACTGGTCGCATCATTGTTGTTGATGACACAAAAATATTTCTTTCTTGTACTTCAGTTAAGTTAGACTTAGAACCATATACTGAAGAGATTTAGACATTATGCCACAAAGAATATTTCCTTTTACTTTGAAGTCACTGTGTCTGCTGCGCTAGGTTGTAAAATTGTTGGGAAAACAGAGGAGGGTTTTAATGTCAGTGCTTTCATGCAATTTCTTTTTAAAAAAAATCTGTTGGTGTTTTTTTGATGGATAAAGAATGATTGCCTAAATGATATCCATTTGTGACATTTTAGTTGTGGTAAGAATTCTTCAATCATCTCAGTCAGAAAACCGATGTTTGAATACAGTGCAGTTTTTGTGTTTTTCACTTGATTTGATATCTTTTTATTTTTTGCAATGTCTATTTTCTGTCTTGTTCGCAGGTTTATCTTGTAGATTTTTGTATTGTGTGTAGTGCGGTCCTCCTGCACTTACTGATATATATACATAATGAAGTAAAGTGTTGATATTTTTACCGGACCCCAGTTTCACAAAGCATTTTCTGACTCAAGTTAAGAATTGACTTAACTTTCAATCACTGTTTATGAGAAATATCATTGATCCAGAAACACAAAAAATTGCTTATTGTTTCTTATTGATATATTTGATCCATTAAAATAACAAAAATCTTATAAAAGGCTATATTTCAGTTAAAATAAGGTGAATAATTTTGAGTAAATGCCTGACTTAAATCCGAGAATGTTTTATCAAATTGGGGTCTGGACATATTTTTTATATTTTTATATATGTGGGTTAAAACTACCATCATTCAACCTGTAATAAGTAACAACCACAGATCATTTACTTTCAAAGATGCTTTCTATAATAAGAATACTGAAGCCATTACTTTTTTAAAAATATTTTATCTGAATATTATCTCAATTTCGTGAGAATTGAAGCAAATTTTTTTTGTATGAATAAAATGGACGGTATCAACTCACCAATAAATCGTTCTTCTCGAAGGCCTTGTGTGAATTTAGTCGACACATATATACTCATGTTTCCAACATATTTAGAACAAGTGCTGCCTCTATGGACCTGACAAAAACCATCTCCTTGATCCAATTCTTCTTCCCTGTAATAAAAAAAACATGATTTCTACTATTAAATGTGACATAATAATCGCTTAACAAACGATAAAAAATCCCTATGGAATTACTTAGAACAACTGTAATGTGTTTTATATGCAGTATTTATCTATTTTTTGCTTTATATGCTGGACAGATCTACTTGTGTTTTTTATGTTAGAATATAAAATAGTACAAAAACACTGTAAATTACAGTGTATACAAGAGGCTAATAGATTTAAATAAAAAAAATACAGTTGGAATATATAAATAGAAAAAAGATATATCAAATATGAATAAATGTTTTTGACATGTGAATACATTGTAACTAGCTGCTTTCCAAAATACAATTTTGGTTGTATTTAAGTAAATATCAGGCAAGTTTTATTCATCAGAAACTGTTTTTCAAAATCGTAATTAAAGATATTTCCCCTAAATAAAACACCCATATTAAAACAGATTTTGTAAAACAGAGCTTTCCAAAAAATAAAGACCCTATAATATAAATCCATCTATTTTTTTCTGTAAATATAAAAAAATCTTTCGGGAATACAGATTTGGTAAAAGAGGGCTCTCCCAAAATTAATCACTCTAAAATATAAATTCCATCTTTCTTTTTCAGTATATAAAAATTTTTTGAGGACTGTTTCCCCATTTCCATTTAATAATTTCCTTCAATGAACCTACAACAGAACTATAAGTACAAAGTGATAGATACATCTACTATGTTGGATATTCCGACTGATTTATAACAACGATGAAATAAAGACGACTAAAGGTAATTGGCTTTTTATTTTTTACAATGAAAGAAAACCAGAAGATAAATAAACAAACTGACAAGAAACAACATTGTTAGTCAATTTATAGCAAGTCCTAATTTGTTTCGTACAATGGAAGGTTTGTACAAATCTGTTACCAATCAAAACAACGTGTTTAAACATCAAAAAATCTTTATAAAAGTTAACCGGGGAAACTAAAAGTCAAACTTGAAATTACGGCTATCTGTGGACGCGTAATATAACTGAATCACGTAATTTGGTATCATAATTAGCCCGGGTAGTGGATACATAGGGTATCTGAATCTTGTTAACTCATGGAATTTATCGCCAGATCAAAACCTGAGTTGAACCAAAAATACATGTCTATGCACATGTTTGATAGTCGATAACACGTTAAAATACAGAAAGCAAATAAACACATACATGAGAAGCAGATTATCTCTTCATGTAATGTTATAGTTACAATAATCATATTGTGTATAAGAAATGTGCCGTTCAGTTGTTTCAAATTAACATTTTTATCAACTTTATCAACAATCTAATAAGAATTTCCGATATGGGTCAGACTTTTTTTTTATTTTGGGGATCTTCTTGGTTTTATTTTATCGTTTCAGAAGATAGGAAATTGTTTATTTTCAAATGAATTTATATAACAAGTAACCTGCTAGCTTGATTTACAGAAAGGACCATATTTTCATTTAACTTAAACATGCATTATGCAAAAGCTATTGCATGTCTTTCTTTAGGCCTGAAATGTTTTCTAAAGTATTAATTAGATATCAATTAGCTGATCCAGGCTTTAATCAACTCTCGATGGCATCAGATTTCTATGATATTAAATAGATTTTTTTTAATGATATTATGTCATAAGTGTAACACACACATTTCTTCCTTTTTCCCTCCACAACCTTAAGAATTCCACCCGTTTTTAAAATAAATAAAATTAAAAAAGTTAAGTGATGGGTTCCTGATGCTAATGTGACAAGCTATCTGTCATAAATTTACAGTTTACTCTGATTAAATGTAGTGAAAAATCTCTTGTACAAAAACTCGCTTGTCTTCGCTGTGATTTAATTATAAACTTTACCACACTATCTCTCCAAATTTATACAGTGCCACGTTTTTGTGGATGTTGTGTTTTGCATTTTCTCCCAGTTTAGTAATCATTTCAAGATTTGTGTTTCTTTTACTCTGCTATGAAGGAAGGTCTCGACATAGTGTAGAGTGTAGGCATGTAAAAGAATGTCTTGACAAAATATATTCTTCATTGAGTAAATTTTCTGGTATTTGCACTTATAATATGCCGTCATCATGCCACGCAATGAGGTATGACAGAATTACTCGAGTGAGTTCTAAGAAATAGACTATAGAATCGTGACATGTCATAAACATAATTAAAAATGAAAGCTATGACAGATATGAATGTTTAATTGTTGACTATTCATTTATCATCAAGCAAAAACTTAATCTCTGTAGAATTGTTTATAATTATTCGAATAAGAGTTATGTAATATTTGTATCATAATAAAATTTGTAGACATTATCTGATCATTATCATGCAAAAACTTATTCACATCTGTTTATTTATTTGAGTATTCAGTTGGGTATTACCATACACGCCAGTAAGCGTCATCTAGTCATCTTTTATTGGGATATGTAATATTTAGTTTCGTATCAAAATTTGCAGACACAGAAATAGAAGTGAAAGAAACATGAAACGATATGGGGTTCGATGTCCTATTATTCTGCTTTGACAATGGATTTTTCCAACTGCGAATGGATTTTTTAAGTGCATGCCAATGTGTACACACAACTTTGGTTTTTAGTGTCATTCGATCGACTAGACAGCTGTCCTTGTCAGGCCCTCCGTCAAGCAATACCAATGAACTTTCTCGGCCAACACCAGGATTGAGACTGTGACCTCAAGGCTTGCAAGCCAGCATTTTACTCATATAGCCACTGTGGCCCCTTCACAGAAATAGATAACTGATTCTCTTAATACAATCAGATTAAAATATAGATCCTATTTCATTTTTTTAAAGTTCAAATTTAATTTTTCTTCAGAGTAACTGAAGGCCATGGAAATTAAACAACCCAAACCATGAAATTTTGATTGTTGTTGATAAAATCTGTCAATAATTATTTGGATGAGAGTTTCTAGTTTCATTATCGTAAATCTAACGACTCTGATTGGGCTTTGTGATATTTAATTTCCTATCAAAATTTGGAGGAAGTCAAATCTAAATTGCTGTTCGAAACTTCAGATAACATTTAATTTTGAGATGATAATTCTAACAAACCAATCATATCGTCAGTTAACTGTTTAATTCAAACATAACTCCTCCCATCCCTCCTAATGCTTTTTAAATTCCTAACTATTAATTAATGAAAATTTCTAGCTATTAATTCCGTTTATGATATCACCCTCTGTGGAAGTGGACGTAAACTCCAGGAACAAACGAACTTAAATATCAATTAATGAATGAATGAGTGAAACAATTAAGAAGCAGACTTACTCTGGATTAGGAAACAGGTCTGTGTTGTATTTCCCATTAAATCTGAAAATAGTAGAAATCAAAAAATTAATTAAGATGTCAATTTATTATAATGTGATATAATGGCATGGAGTCTGGTGCTGTTTTAATAACATACCAGAACTCCGCTCTCTCATTATAAAATTCCTGTCATTTGGTACAAAATGAATAATGCCTTTTTGTGAACAAGTCATTTTTAACCCGTAATTTCAGTGTAAATTTGATGTAATTTTACCACACACTTGGATATAAAATTCATTAATATTCATTCATCAGTTTCCTACTGTTTTCCGACTATATCTAATATGGACTTTAGTAGAATTTGTCATCACAATTGCTGGTTTGGATTTCAATGGAACTCCATATGAAAAATTACAAAATGTAACTGAAACCTTCATTACCATATCAGGAAATTAAATCTTAATTTTCACAGTGCTTTTTGACCTTTTTTTAAAACCAAGACTACAGCAATATTATTTTGAATATTAATATTATGTGTTAGTAATTTAATAAACACTGTTAGCATTTATTATATGGTACTGTGACCCACTGATCATGACCTGCTTAAACACCATGACCGATCAGTGAGACATTTTCTTAATAAAATGAAATGAAATTTAGTTTAACGTCCGACTGTTTATCTTCGACTGGGCTAATGGAGACGGGCATAAAACATACAGTGTGCTATGAGGGAAATATTGCCTGGGCCGCGGCACTATGGTCTAAGTCTACTCTTATATATAGAAATCCAACTGCGAAGGGATCTTTTACGCGCATACCCATGTATACACAGACCTTGCTTTTTTACCTGTTTTTTGTCCCATCCAAATGACTAGACAGCTATTCTTGTCAGGACGTTCGTCTTGCAAAACTGACAAGGAGAAACTATCTCGGATTTATTAATAAAACAAAGAATAACAGTATGTGAGCCCCCTCAACAACAGATTTTTTTTTTGTTTTACTATGAAATAAACATGACTAATTATTCAGAGTAAAAGACCATTTTTTCAAATCTTTACACTAGCAATAATAACAGAAAGAAGTTTTCAAATTCTAAATAAGAAAATGCAATTCATTTTTTATTTAAAAACATCATTTTGCCAACTTTCTATCAATGTCGTCATCTGGATAGTATATAAATGTTTTTAAAAAATTTAAAGGCCTCAAATTAGATTGTAGCTTCACCAGTATTTAATGAACATGTAAAAGTCATTGCCTCATTAGATAAAACATTTTCCCAAATAAATTTGATAGGAAACAGAGAATCAAAATTTATTGCAATGGGGCTGAATTAAATTTTAACGTATGCATCACGCCCACTGCCTGGCAACCAACACCCATTTTAAGTCTCGGTAAAACTCTTAAAAATGATATATTTATGTGTCATTTGATACACTCCAAGATTATTTTAATGGTCAAAGAAAGAAACTAAAATAAAAGAGTTTTAAATCCAAGGTGGTCCAGAAGTAAAAAGAAACTTTTGGGTAACAGTAAATTGCGATATCATTGTAACAAACGTCAAGATATTATGATTACATCAGACGGATCTATGGATATTGAGACAGTGTAGTTGTCACGGTAACAATCTCCTACCTATATTATATTGGATAATAAACAAAATACACAGTAATACGATACATTTCATTCAAATACCTACAAATCGAGGTATTTCTTTTCATAAATTTGATCTTTTCACTCTCCGATGACATGGTTCCGAAGTTAGTTTTAGCAAAAAACGACTGTCAAAATGTTTACACATCCACACCCCATTCTGTCAAAGTCAAATTTTTGTCTTAACCTTCGACTCAGGAGCTTCCAATATCTACATGAACATTTTACATCATTTGAGGAGAGAAAGGAAGATGGTGGCCCCAGGGCTGCCCCACCCTAGAGATTAGTTTACAATATTTAAGTGCTGTACCGATGATGTTTGTCTAATCAAGTGATGATTTAGATGACAATACTGAACATGTTATTTTAGAATTATTATACAAGTTGCTCGTTGTTTGAGGGTTTACCGAGTTTCTTGAAATGTGTGAAATGCTATCCTTTTCTTATCCTATTGTCAATAACAAGCCAATAGGTGGGTTATTTTTTCTAGGCATGCCTTCAAGCTCTTAAACACACTTCTCCGAGTTTTGAGTCAGAGAGAAATTAATACACTTAAGACGCACACCACCTGCTAAAAACAGATATTTCAGAGGAAATTTTAACATGTGATTTCTTATCGCAAACCTGCAGTTTTCAAGTCAAAAGTAATTTCGTAAAATCACAGTTTACTAAACAACCATGAAACGTATTTATTATGTCTAAACTCCCTTCCTCTTCAGACATTTTGTTATCAACAATGAATAAGATGGCTGATCATATCAACCAATCAGATTTCAACTTTATCTTTTTTGTGTTGATTTCATTAATTAATGTTCCTGTCTGGAGTGATAATTAATTTAAAATGTTCTGATTTTCATGAAAAAACATATCACTTTGACATGGACTGCTATATTTTTTTTGTTACCAGTTTATGGGAAATTGCGCATGTAATCTAAATATGACATGAATTATTTACGCGATTATAATCATGTATATCAACGAAGGTGGTCTCTGGCGCTCAGAACATT
This sequence comes from Patella caerulea, assembly GCA_036850965.1. NCBI lineage: Eukaryota > Metazoa > Mollusca > Gastropoda > Patellidae > Patella > Patella caerulea. The sequence goes on from JAZGQO010000008.1 coordinate 33,415,428, forward strand.
GACTATTCATGTTATAAACATAGCTTACTTAATTGTTCTAGGCCTGAACAAAACTTTCTTCGGCCTTTGCATCATTACATGTAGGAACCACAGTGAACATGGCACAGTATCACTAACCAGGTCTCAGATTCGAACCCAGTATCGGCAGAAAAAATCCATTCGAGATATTTGAGCCTGCAAAACTATGGGTATCTAGTCTTCCGATGGAATGGCATGGTACGGTTCAGGCATCTTATCAGTTGGAATTCGGTGAACAGTAGATAGAAAATTCGCTTTCCTTGCACACTGTATTGGCCCAGTTGGTCAGAATGGTTGGATATCGACCCCATTTTCATATTGATCCTGTATAGGCCTACTATAAATATTAATTTACTTTACGATTTTTCAAAATCCACCCACTCATTAATAATGATTCCTCAGGATTTTATGTTGGTCACCATTTTGGATACATGTCCAATGTTTTCAAATTCTTTCATAAAAAATTGCAATCCCCTACAATTGACCATAACTTAACATATGTAATAACGATGTTAAACGTACCCTCCATTAGCACCATCTCCACCAGGTAAAATCGATTTTATATCATAGTCTATATCACCACTATCTTTACCATTATTATTATTATTATTACGACCAGAATCAGGCGATTTTTTGGGTGGTGGTGGATATTCTGAAAGATAATAATCAAAATATTGTTAACATATCGATGATTATTATTATTCCGACCAGAATTAGGGAATATTTTGGGTGATGATGGATATTCTGAAAGATAATAATAAAAGTATTTTCAATCTATAGATAAAATTTCATTTTTCAATTATAGAACCAGGACAAGGGAAAGATAATATCTCATTTGTGACCCGCTCCCAAGAAACCAGGCGCTTCACGACTTCATTTTTTACTACAGGCACAAAAAGAGAAAAAAGAGATAATATGTTTAAAATTTGATTTCGTATAGAAGCCAATTGAAACTGATTGATTCTGTGGTTGCATTTCACTTTTTCTGAGAACAAATCTGAAAGCAAACAACACAGTTAACCAATAAATGATTTCTGCTGTGCTCAGTAATAACCATTATTGTAAATACTGTATTTTTATCCAATCTTTCCTCTATTATGTTAACGATCTTAATGGATCTCCATGTCTTTTAGATCGCAGTTTGTTGATAATTAGTAGGTGTATTAAGGGTAATGGATCATGCCCAAACTGATAATTAAATGACATTCATACAGGTAAGAAGTTGAATTTCTTATCATCTTACCATTTCTAATAATTAAATAACTGCTGGTTTCTTTAGTACCAAAACTATTCTGTGCTTTACAGGAATACAATCCTTTGTCACCTGGCTCTAAATTTACTATCCGTAATCTGAAAATATAGTACACAGAATATTAAATGATGGAGTCAGACCATTAACTAATTCATAGTAAGAACTCATAGTTGCTGATTCAACTTCTATGTTGATTAGTTCAATATTTTACCATTTCAAAGAAATGAGATAAGGCATCACAGGTGGTCTAGCAAGAACCAAAACTTTTCCAGAAGACCCCCAGTCATACTAAGAGTTTGAGTGGCAGGATGAAAAAGGAAACTCACGCTTCCCGTCCCTGTAGTTAAAGGCATAGTCATGATTTTGGAGATATGGCTCCTGTATTATTTTCTAGAGTGTGAAATATAATAAGTTTATTTTGAAATATCTATTTTTACATTTCTATTTCATTGTGACAAAAGATGTTTGCCAGACGATTAAAAGAGAAAAAATATCAAAAAGAACAAAGTCATGTTTTACATGATGGTGGCCAATTTGTTTTTTGATAGAATTTTTATTTCATGATTTCTATCTAATCTTTTTATATAACGAGTAGAATAAGGGTCAAAATATCGTTTTATTGGATAAAAGTAGACTGTTTGATGTCTGTGTTAGTAGCAGACGGAGGAGACACACCCAAGCTTAATTAGAGGTGAACACAGGGCAGGTGGAATAACATCCTGTTAGTTACAAGTCCCTTTTCATCACCATTTATACACCATAGCAACGACTTCACCAATATCCACCATTTTGTTTAGATTGGACTAAGATTCCCACCTGACTTCCAGCAAAAAAACCTGCTTCACAATCCAAATTCATCTTGGTACAAATACCAAACGGGTAAAAATAAAATAAATTTCAGAAAAACCTGCTTTGTAAATTGATGGAATTTATGCAACATCAAAACATCTGGTTTCTAAAATAACCTGACAGAAAACTTAAATTACATTTTTAACTGAACCAATGACAGAACTGTTTGTCATTTTTATCTAAATAAAAAAAAAATCATTGCTGTTCTTTGTAGATGTTCTATGGATAGTAAAAGTACAATAATTCTGTTTGTTATCAGAATCAAGCATTAAACAATACATACTTTGAAAACAATATATCCGACTGAATTGCCATTCCTTTTAGATGTTCAATAATCGTGGTAGTCATCAGAATTATGTACCAAATAATGCATTTTTTTTTTTACAAAAGCTAAATTCATTTCCATCAGTTTATGCCTTGAACATAACTTTTTGCTTACCAAACAAATTCAATTCAGTTTTAAGAGTTAGCTCCATAAAATTTATGCCCATACTGTGATTATTAAAGTAAAACAAATCGTTTGAAGTAGATGAAAAAAAAAAATTGCTTTTTTATAAACCTTTTCTCTCATATAAGGAATTTAGGTAGAGGAAAAAAAATCTGAGGTGTAAAACATAACCGAACATATTTTCTAAATGGTTTCTAATTAAATTATAACAATTCAAGCACAGGAAACACAGCAAAAACCAAACCCATCAAGATACGGTGCCATTTGAATGGTTCTGCACCCGTTTTGTGAATGCCAACATCCACGTTTTGCCCTCTATAAATAACAACAGTAAAAATAAACGACAGTATGTATTTTAGTTATAAAACAGATTTTCATACACATAAAGTTGAGTTTTCGATAATTACTTATCTTTTTTAAACACTAATCATGTCATAACTGTGAATTATTGCCGTGGAATACGGCAACATTACTACATAATTGGAGATAAATAAAAGGAAAAATTTGGAAGCCAGTTGCCAGACCCATCTTAATTTAAAATCTTTGATAAGAAAATTGCCTATTAAAAGTCAGCAGCTGTCCTATTATATAATCGTATCCGAACCAACTTGTAAAAAATAACGCAATAATATGTTCGGTACAACATCGTTAAGCTGTCTCAATTTGATGTGTATATTAAAATTTATTCCTTTTAATATTCCTAAATTTTTGTTAATGGCAATTAAGGACAAAATTTCTTTGTTGATGTTTAAACCCTTGTTAGTTAATACCACGAAATGCACCCAGCGTAATAAAAACGCCTAAGTTTCATCTCTCCTATAAATTTCCTCAGATTAAAATCAGGCAGGATTTTTTCACATTTTAAGACAGTTCAGTTCGAGAACAGTCAAGTTTATCTTCCTGACAGATACTGTTAAGTCTGATATAAGTTTAAAATACAGATAAAATGTTCAAAAGTTATCACCTAAAAATTAATCATTTCAACTTGTGAAAAAAAAGTATATGTATCAGACACACAACATAATAAAATTGTCTGAAGATTTGCCGAAATAATGTACCCCTGGGACCAATGAAATTTTTTAATGAAAAATACAGTTCTAATACACATAACTATTTAGTTTTTTTAAAAATAAGATATAATATACATATATTACAAATGAGGAATACAGCATCAAAGGAATTTTTTCCATTTTTCGAAAAGTTGAATGTTAGGCCGAGTTTATCACACTTGACTTTATCTAAAGTTTAAGTCGTTCAACCTTTTACATTAAACACACACATTTTTATGAGATAATCATGTGGTAAATATTGTAACTCAATTTCTGTTTAAAAATGTCTCATTTTAGTAAATGTCAAAAAAAAAGAAGAAAAAAGGAATTGAATTATTCATTTCGATGTTTAAACAAAATGAAAATGCTTCAAAATTTTACTTCTTTTCCAAGTTAGTTACTCCAGTATTTCTTTTTATCAAGTTCAATTTCTGTTTAAGTGTGTCTAATTTTAGTAAATTTACAAAATAAATCTTGTTATTCATTTTAGTATTTAAACGCAAACTAAAACTGCGACCCGACTTTATTATATGATATTTCTATCAGTTTATAATCCATAAAACACTGGTTTTTAATATCAAAGTATGTCCATAAACAGAGAGAGAGAAATGGGGTTTGATGTGCACTCGACACAAACTATGTCATTTCAGGACTAACATATGGTTCAATTTCATTTTAATAATTCGCTTGCGCGTAAGGGTCTTTAGCAGTGGGAGGAAACCAGAGGACCCAGAGTAAACTAGAGTGATTTTGATTCGCCAGTTGTACATGACAAGGAGTAGGATCACTGTTCAACCTTGTGGGTTTTCTCTGGGTAACCCGGTTTCCTCTCACTGCTAAATACCTCTGTGCGCAAGCGAATTATTGAAATAAAATTGGAGCATATGTTAGTCCCAAAATGACTTAGTTTATGCCAATTATTAGTAGGATGTTAAATCAATTTATTTGATTATTATACAGGTAAGACCAAAGACAAATAGGTTTAGAAGTAGAAGAACTTCTAGAAGTAAATCAATTTCTCGTATTCTGACTATCATGAACTTTGTGTCTATATTGTTATGACAAACTCTTCCCCTTTCTCTCAATCTTTCTCACAATCTCAACAAAAAGTGAAAGGTTACAAAAAGAAGCTGTAAATCTTGAAAGCAAAAATTCCACTTCATGCTCTTTACAGATTCAGACAAAAAAGGGTTTCATCAGGCTGTAGTACTCGTAGCACCCTTCCTGTATATCATTTTCAAGTAGGGGACTGTTTAGTGTTAGCGGCACACAATCTGCACAATATCTCTAAACATAAGTTAAAGATAACAAACAATTCCTGCCCTTTTTATTATTCCCTTATCTATTAGTATATAAATTAAACTGATATTTTTCTACGTTTTTCACATCATACCACCCACTTTTATATACCAAATTTTGTATAACATTTACAATGTAACACAGCATTTCTTCTGATAAAATTCATAAAATACAAAGGTTTAGGTTCATATTTACTCATGTGATTGTGCAAGTTGCATGCAGTTAATACAAACAATGCAAGATAAAGCAGAGAACCTTGTACAAGAGGGGGTTTGACGGTTACTTGACAAAAACTTAGTCTTTCGGAACAAACATATGATTCAATTTCATTTCAATCCATCACTTGTGGATAGATGTCCTTAGCAGTTGAAGGAAACCGGAGAAAACCCACGAGGTTGGAGAGAAGACCCTATAACTTGTCACATACAAGCGGGGAGACGAAACCACGCCATTTGACTTAATGACAGAACTTATGATGTAACATGTACGCATTAACCGTTTGGCCACCCACCCACCCCCGAGTGGCATAAAACATTAAGTGGTAAGAATTAAATATGCCTGACGCATGTATACCCTATCATTTCTTTTACTTACATGACGGAATGTGGAAAAAAAAATCTAATTTTCTCTTTCAACAAGTTATTCAAATTTATTATCAACATAAGACAATTAAGAAAACTTTTTATTTACTTTAGTAGAACAGAATACATTTTTCATTGTATTCAAATAATTGGAAGAGAAATGCGAAATGTTATTTGGACATTTAATTTTCTTAAAAGAGATAAAAAAATAAACAGTTATGTCCATGATATCCTACAAAATATTTTTTTGTCTAGTTTTGTAATTTAAAAATTTAAACATGGTTGTATAAACTGAAGATACATGTAAACAATTTAATTCTTTTTCTGATAAAATTTTTTGTGCTGGAAGGCTGTTTACCTTTAGCCAGAGACTTGTTCCCAATTAGTGCCACAATAAATCCTCCATGTCATATAAATAAATTCCAGCATTGTATTACATCACTTACTATAAAGTTATATACGTTTGTTTATTTTTTACACCTGCCCATCTTAACCAAAAGTTTAGAATGAATTGCTACACTTATCTGTTCAGTTCTTGGAGGGTGGACAGACGAAAATTCATCAGCAACTTTCAAGGTTATTTAAGGATAATCAAACATTTCTGACACGATTTTGTTAGTATTTAAAACATGCAGTACTATGTGATAAATAGGTATTATAAACAATCAGGGCATTTGTTGGAATTAAATTTGGCACAATATATAATCACAAGTAAAGATAACTGATGGACATTTGACATTTTTTTCTTCTGTCAAAACATAAAGATCGATGATCAATGCAGTTTACATTCCTTGAAACATTTGTCATCTGCCTAACCTCATGGGTTTTCTTCCAATACTCCGGTTTCCTACCACTGCTAAAGACCCTAATTGAAAGTGCATTTTTCAAATAAAATATTATCATATTATGGTCTAGACGTTTGAATTGGACGAAAAATCTAGGTCCGTGCACATATTTGATCAAATAAAGCAAATTTTTGTTACCTTGATCCCCAGTCTGTGGGTTTAACACTGTATCTTGTATCCACTTGTTCATTGATTTCTGCACTATTTTTATACCAAGAATACTGTGGTATCGGAGATCCCGTAATCTCACAATTCAACCGTACGGTCTGTCCGAGGTATTTTGTAGTATTCCGTAGACCCACATCGATTTGTATATGGCCTTTTTCTGAAAATATAAAAATATATACCAATTAAATTTGTTGAAATATGTATCAATAATCCTGACAAATAATTGGCGACTCCATTTGATTAAAAACAGGCCAAGTCAGCACTCTGGTTTGTTGTGACTACTTCCTGTGATTTAATAGTAGTTCTTCCAGACACTCATCACTGCTATCCAGAATTGCTGACCAACTTCAATTCAAGGAAAGTTAATCAATGTGACACCACTTTTTTTATCTCAGGAATTCACATAGCTACAAAACTGTTGCTGTACTCATATAATTGAACGGGTTTGCATTGATGATCAAGAAATTATATTTTTTTTTATTATATTATCTTATCAAGATTTTGTTAAGCATGAAGACAACATTAAGGGGTTAAATTTGGGTTAAGTTTAGTAATAGACATAAAAGCAACAACTGAAGACAATGAGAAGGGGGGGGGCGCGATATCATAATCGCTTGAAATAGACATCAAAGCAAGAACTAAAGACAATTGGGGGACGATATCATAATCGCTTCAAATAAAGAAATACACACAGAAAACATGTCAACCTCAAGAAATCTACATTCCATGATCAAGAAAATCATTTCCAGGAAACCAATATCATACTGTTATCTATGTTATTTCGTTGGCTCACCAGATCCACAAAGTAGCCCCTGAAAGCAACAACTAGTGTCGATGATCTAACAATTGTTTTTATAAGATAGTATCATGTTAGTACTATTTGATGTAGGTACCATGAAAGGTTATCAGTGTTAGAAACACCCAAGATGTTTTATTTATAACTTGATACACGATTAGACCAATCTATCCAACTTACAAATGACAATCCTCCCAATAATGACATTATTTTTCTATGTTCATGTTAGATTAATTGAAGAAAAAAGCCTAGAAAAATGTCAGAATGTCAATACATATGGATTGAATTTGTTTGGTAGAAACTGTCTAATGGATGAGTATGGGATGGTTGCAAGGTGTACGGAATCTAATTGAATCTTCCCGTCAAACTGTAAAGTTCAAACGCCATATGCATCAACAGCCATAGCTTCAGTTGAAATCTTAATGGCGGCCATATTGTCATTGTAGCCCATGATTCATGCATTGTATATTTACATCAATGCTTCCAATTCTTTGAATTCAACAATTTGAAACATGTCTGACCACACCTTAATGCATGTATCTAAACAATGATCACACGCAACAGACATAATAAAATATACATCCAACATCCACCAGGAACCAGAATTGTGAAACTAGCGTAGAAAATGGTATGAAATGCCAAATATGGTCATTGGTTCATTTAAGTGCAACTAAAAATGTTCAAAAATGTATGTAACTCAAGCTCCTCCCATAAGTTCAAATAAATATGTTCCTGGTTTGAATCCCTGAGTGGGTAGAGAAGAACCATCAGGATAATTCAACCCTGGCAGAAATGAAATGAAATGGAGTTTTAACCCTTAGAACCCGAAATGCCGCAAAACCGGCTTGACGTTGTATCGCATATACCCGAAATGTCGGTTTTGCGGCTTGGGCATGTTCAAGCTCCAATTACGTTGACGTCATAATTAATATGACGTCCTGTAAATCCAGGGAGGGACGTGCAACACCCCATGTAAAGTCAGTGTTCAAAGGGTTAAGTCCTACTGTTCTGCCTCGACTGGGCTAATGAAGACGGGCATACGCCATACACCGTGATAAGAGGGAAATTTTGCCCAGGCAGCCGCACTATGACCCAATCTTATATCGAATTCCAACTGTCTAGGGATCTTTTAAGTGCATGTCAATTGTGTAGAAGGGACCTCAGTTTTTCATCAAGGTTAAGTTTCATTCCACTCTAAGTAAGAAATCAGATTTTCTACAAGGAGTATGAATACCCTGCTACTGCACAACACCTGTCATAGCCAACTAGGATATCAAAAGTTGGTGATAAATGTGCAAAATGTTATCTTTATATTCTTCATTAGCCCAGTTGAAGCAGAAAAATACGATGTTAAACCCCATTTCATTTCATTTCACATAAATCTTCTGATAAATATACTGTATTCATCTGTAGATGAGCATAATGATTCTGTATTTAAATGATATATCTACAAATAGTTTATCTATAAATGCACTTTTCCATAGTTGTAAATCCTCATATATTATGATGGTATATTATGAATTAATAGACTTTCTCCCTATTTATCATATTGCACGGTTTTCTAGAATTTAAGAACAACCCACATTCAAAATTAAAACGCTTTGATTTCTGACCCATGTGTAAAAATGTCTCAGTGTTTATTTTCTCTAATCAATCAGGGTTGGGAGTGACAAGAAAAAAACTGTTTTTTTGTCAACATAGCGGAACATCAAAGACATCCTCCTGCCCCCTACATCAACATCAGATCAGTTACATATTTACATTTTTAACAAAACAAAAAACTTTCAAACCAAAAAATAAAAGAAATCAAACCATTAAAATCTGTAGCGACCATCTTTTTAAAATTTTTATTATTGGGGTTGAGATTTATATAAGAGAGATTGTCTTATCTTATAGGTGCCAGTGATATTTTTTGTAGTGGAGGCTGCAGGTTGTGTATGTCAGATGTACAGTAATTTATGTCTTTACCTATCTCTTACCTAACAACATGTATACATAATATATGTATACATGTATACATAATCTTGACGAGATAAAACATTGAGCTTAAATTTGAGAAAAGCCTACAAAACGCCTGTGATATCAGTTTATGGAGGGGATTGCGGCCATATGGATGTCAGGAGTATTTCCGGAAAGATTGATGTGTGTACATGTATCGTATTATGTTGCTGCAGGATTTCGTTTGTAAAATATGTTTAGAATTTTTCGGGTCTGGTGTAACGAGTAATAAGCTAATATGAACTTGGTACCCTGATTACACACAGTAGGCTATTTCAGATTTGTAACAATAGGGTTTAGTTGAAGACAGTGTACAGGTAGACTGTATACCATATATTGTATATTAGACTACTACCGAGAAACAGGTGTAAATATTATGTTGATGGTTATTGTTTCATCGAAAACATCTTCGTCCTTCCTTCATCACTATTGTCTGTAGCTTACGAGTAACATGAGAATCAAAACACTCAACTAGGTGAACATAACATTGTACAAAATCAAAATATACTCGCATTACAATGGTTAGCATTGATTTAAGTTCAGGCCACAGCTTCCATTGACAGCAAATAGGGAATCTGTATTCATTAGGTCTCACTAATGTTACATATAAAGAGCCTGGATGACGAAATGTAGTCTGTAAACTGTTCACAAGAAATTGTGGATGGGGCAGACAAAGGTAAAACTGTGAAATTATATTGAAAGAAGTGGTATGGGGTGCTCAAAACGAGTAAATGCCAAACATTTGTCGATGACGCCTACTAATACTCATAGCTCAATATCACAACACAATGAATTCCAGTTTAATATATAAATGACATACATAAATACATAAAATTGACACTCAAAATATGTGCCAAAATATCCTGATCTAATTAGACATATTCTTGTACAAGAACTACAACAGCCTTTAATAACAACAGTTCTTATAATACAAATACTGTTACTATGACAGTAGTCTTACTTTATTGCAGTATGTAAATACCCTTAATGTTTGACTCTCTTACTCTCTCTGGCAGATAAATCTTTAGTCTTAAGAACCTATTAATGGTATTTTTTTGATAAGACCAACATATATCCCTGTCTTTACAAGTCTATAAAACTCTTCTAACCAAGTTGAAATTATATTATCCGATTCCAATTAACCAAGTCAAACTCGCTGCATGACATCAGTAGCAGGTTTCTATAAGCTTTGATTGTCTTGGTATCAAAGAAAGTACCGTTTGAAGTTTCTAGGGGTAACATAAATTGTACTCTTATTATGGCTGGGTGAATGGGTACAAGACGTGTCATGGGTCATTTACTAAAGGTTAATTTCTATTGTATGGAATATTTACAGTTTTTCTGTTCTCAATATGTTAACACTGATCTTCAAATCCTCAATCCTAATTTAAATAGACAATTGGAAAGCTGACAAGCAAATGTTGTGGTGGATCAAAAACTGACAAGGTACACGACTCCACAATCAGTTTGAAGTGTTCAGGTAAAGAGGGGGAGAATCAAGTTGATTGAACTTTTCTGATAAAATGAGCGACTCTAATGCAAATTTGACACATCAAGTGTTTACACGTTAATCCATCTGCATCAAGATTCACGGCAACACAAATATTTCTATGCTTAGATCTACGCTTTGTTGAACTGTCGACCGTTTTCTTCACTTCGTTACAAATCCAAAGTTATTTACCCTCTAGCTTATCCTGACCTGATTGCCGTCAAATGTTAATATTCCCATTAAAACAATGAATTATAAACATTAAATTTAATTAACTCGACCCTGTGGCATCCCTACCAACCCTAAAATGTGTTTATCCTGAAGGTTTTTCAGACTTAGTTGATAAATGAAAGTTAGTTTTTTTTAAGCCTCCTTCAAAGACCAGCGAGAACTGGGCTCCGTAGGTCTGTACTAACACATGCAATAAACTAAATATTTTTCTAAACATTTCATGCAGCTTCCCCACAGGTTTAATCATACATCAACAAAGTAAATGTGGCTTGTTAATCTAGGCTTGTTTCAATATAAATACTAGTCGATTTATAGCCAGAACTAGGCCATACTAGTCGACAGGTTTTAATAAGAAGTCATCATTCCCATCAACACCATGGAATAGTTTATGTGACAGGCCATTCCAAAACCAAACAGGCATATCCGATAACTATTAGTCTTGTCAAACAAACCAGACTCATTACAAATCACTGCTTTTACTACCCAGATACACATAGATTCAAACGTTCAATATTAGTTATTGATGAAAAGCAAATCACTGATTTTTCACCGAAGGTCTTATTTACAGAAATAACATTGACAATAGAATCCTGCCGATTAAAAAAATATTTGAAATGAAAGCAAGTAAGGAATAGTTATACAGTTCCCTCAGTTTTAATTTTGTCTGCTTAGTGGAGTGACTGGAAGTAAAAAAGAGAAGGAGAAAAAACATCCAGGTTCATTTTCTCATTTTAGTCAATCTATTTTATTTCAAATCAAATAATATTTAGAGTTATCAATATCTAAAAACCTACAACAGTTACAATAAAATAAATCTAGGCGATTTTACAGATACTGATTCTTTTTTAAACAAATTGATTGGAATTTTTTAAAAAGCATGATCTGACTACATTAAAGTGTCTTGTGTTATCTTCTTTTTTTGGATCTTTGTGAGGGATTTCAAATCAAATAATATTTGGAGTTATCAATATCTAAAAACCTACAACAGTTACAATAAAATAAATCTAGGCGATTTTACAGATACTGATTCTTTTTTAAACAAATTGATTGGAATTTTTTAAAAGCATGATCTGACTACATTAAAGTGTCTTGTGTTATCTTCTTTTTTTTGATCTTTGTGAGGGATGGACGAGCCACTTAAATGCAGGTACAAATAAGTCTAGTTACTTCATAAGAACATCTAAGAAGGTGGTGTTTTTATGAGCTGGGTAGAAAAATGAGATTTTTAGTTTATAGTGATAGTAGGAATTATATACAATGATAAGTATATTGTTTATTTAAATTACCATATATATAGTCTACATAAAACACCATATTGCCTTTAGTAAGTAATCCAAGAGAAGTTTCACCCTTATTTAATATTCCACATGCCTACAATAAAACCATGAAAATGGTTTACAAAAGTTATATCTAGGAACTGGACTACTTTTACCATAAAACTCACGATAAAAATCTAGTTAATAGTAATGAGGCCTGTCATCTGTAATCGTTTTAAACACTTTTAATTTTGAAGGGGAAACTGGAACCTTTTTGTGCATCTGAATCATAAAATTTAGAGTTTGGACTTGAAATAAAAAAAATTATGTTTATGTAAAAGGCAAAAAACTAAACAGAAAACCATAACACTTCTATACTTATCTTTTATTTATCAAAAACACATCATAGAGCCTTTTATCTTGGTGATATTTCAAACTTCATCCTTGCAATATGGTGCATGAGAGATGAGCTCTTAAAGGCCTGCCTGATGGTCATTTATTTCAGAAACAGAACAGATTTCAAAAATTGGCTTTCAAAGATGTTTAAACACATACTTCATTTGAGTTTACATGCCCCCCAAGGATTCTTGTATCTTCATTGCTGCACACTTTCTGCACCATAAATTTTCTACTTGCGGTGAGAAAAAGTCTGGAGGGATTCCTGATAAAGTTTACATATGATACATCATAATGCCAACAACAGCCACACATTTTCAAAAAGGAGCACTGTTTTTGATGTGATATAAATTCTATCTATCAATTGACTATATTTATTTTAGGTTTGCCTTTTCCTTCATCATATTAAGTTTAGTGGAATCTGGAATCTAGCTGACACTTCAATGCCCACCTGCCTACCAAGTCTATCCCTAACCACAGAATTTCATCAGTCTATGAAGACTTTCCACACCAACCCAGAATCTGGGTAAGATATAGTACTGATGTGTCATAAAACCTGATTCCATTTCATTAAATTAAGAATCTCTCTTATAAATATATATACATTGGATAGGGTCAAGGTCTAAAATAGCCTCTGACTGCAAACCAATATCTGGCTGCAGACCAATGAAGCTCTGGGGTAAGGTTTTGTGATAGGTTCATCAAATCACTATGTGATCTGGAGGTCAGGATAGAAATAAAAGGATTTGTACATCAAACAAGCCAAAAAAACCTCCAATATGGTTGGATAGGAGTCTTCCAGGCACGGTTTTCTGACCTGGAAAGAATATACACCCAAGCTTATGTTCCTTAATGGCAGCACAAGTAAACGATCCCATCCTTATCGATTTAATAAACCTTGAAATCTAGGTATATTAAAAACAATTAAATAAACCACTAGAAAGTTGCAGAAACAGGTTTAAATCTGTCAACAAATTTCTAAAAGTGTTTGTGATGTGACTCCGTTACATGCTTTTCTACAGAATACTGAATACAAATGGCGTCTCCACGTCTGCTACTAGTCAGCATGATTCACTTCCTTGTTGAAGTACATGTATATTTTTTAAAAATGATAAATGGGGGAAATAATAAATGCATTCCATTTTAACAACTTTTTAAAATGTTTAATCTAGTTTCTGGAAAAGCAGGTAGCATACATGTTACCTACAGAAGATATCCTACATTCACATCAAATATTTTTATTATGGTAAAGATACAATATGGGAGATTAGAAAAAGAGCTGGCAGTTCTTACTATAATAGTTAATATAAGTTTATGTAAAGGGAATTTGCTGAAAATTTCAGTCAGATTGATCAAAGCTGAACCATGAATTTAGAATTGAATTTTGGGCCAAGCCTTGATCATCATTACTAAAGTCGTTGATGGATGTGTCTATGTAATAATATAAAATCCTTAATTAAATGTTTTAAAAGTCTGCCTAGTTTATCCCATAGCTTGTCTTTTTTCAGTGGACAATATGTTCTAGAAAACTGTATCACATTTTTAATTTTATTTTTATATGTTCATATGCTAAATTAAGCGTACATGGATCATATTTTGAAATCTTTTCCTTTTCTACAGACCTGTCCTTATGTCTATTCAGATTGTCAACTAGATAAAAGAACAGTGATGATTAATATAATCTGACAATTTTAAAAGACAAACCAACCCATCTTGTTCCAAACTTCAACAAAACGTGTTAGATTTTTACCTCTAAGGAATATGAATGAGTTTTTACACATTTTTTTCACTGGTACATTTTTTTGAAGTTGTTGCTGTGATTTGACTAAATCATCCATCTTGTTGACAGATCGGACTGTCCAAGGCTATAACTGACCAGATGATGACCTTGCCTAACGCCCAACATGATAAAGAAAACATTTTCCTACACAATACTCTTTAATCTACCTACATTTATATATCTCTTAACCCTCCTCTCTTCTTTTCACGGCCGGACATCAAATATCCGCTAAAGATACTATTTACTATTTAAATACATCTATCTCACCACCAGTGGTCATTTTCACATAAATTAGATAAGCTCCATTGTGTTTGGACTGGTGGTAATTCCCTCGGGTCACATCAGAGGTCATTTTAAACTAAAGATGGACATGGGAACTGATAAAAGTTAAGTCTAGTTGGTTTCTATGTATTAAAGTCATGATTAATTAAAACTATTAGACAGTTGGAAGATTAGTTAATATCATTCTTACTGATAATCAGGAAACAACAATCTGTCCTGACCATGTCATACCATACCTCCAGAAAAATTTATTTGTTAACACAATGGTTCAAAGAATTTCAGCTATTTGAACTCTGTAAATGGAAAATGTCACAATCATCAGACAACTCATTGGAGAGATATCATGGGTTCTGGATATAGTCAGCATACACTGCCAAATGTTCTAATTTTA
The DNA here is from genome assembly GCA_036850965.1 of Patella caerulea. Taxonomy (NCBI): domain Eukaryota; kingdom Metazoa; phylum Mollusca; class Gastropoda; family Patellidae; genus Patella; species Patella caerulea. The sequence goes on from JAZGQO010000008.1 coordinate 33,430,556, forward strand.
TCAGTGCAATATCGCCAGCTCTTACAATTAGGAGATAAACACTTCCTGTTTCGCATTTAGAGGGATCTCGGGTCCTAATGATCTCAGGACATGTCTATTGGACAATAACACCCCTCTAAATGCGAAACAGGAAGTGTTTATCGACATTGTAACATGCTTTTTTAGGATTTTAAAAGACATTACTAAAACAGAAGGGTGTTATTGTCCAATAGACAGTGTCTAATTGACCAATCAAAACGCAGGGTTTACCCTGAAGCATGTTACAATCTCTGATCAAATGTTGAACCATATGTTAAGTCCAAAAAGATCTGGTATGTGTTGAGTGGATGTTAAAACCTCTCTCCCTCTCAAATGATACAGAATTTGTTACAATTTCATTTGTTACCTTTAATCTTTTAAGTTTTCCGCTTCAAAGCAATGTGAACAGTTAATATGGAGAGATATTAGGGGTGGGGGGAATCTCAAATTTATCTGTCCAATGTCTTAATTCATTAAATATGATCAAAAGGAAATATAAATAAATGGCTTCCTTGAATTCTAATAATATAACGATGTACCTACTGATACCTACTGTGCCAGATTTTGATTTGATGAGGCCTGAAGTTACTCGTAACTTGTGAGGCCTCATGTTAACAAGTTATACCAAAGGGTCTCACAATGTGCTGATCATAACAATACCTTTTAATACCTTTAATAGCTAAAGAAAACCTGAGGTGCCGGCTCTTCCTTGTTAACTTTATGCCTAAATCAAGAATAGAGTACGGAATAGATATTACTTTTTGAATAAAATCAACTTTCTATCAATGCATGGTGACAATCTTTGCTGTTATATTGCAGAATTTACTTTTTTTTAAAAACGTGTGTGTTTTTTCCACAATAAAGGAAACATTGCCTGTAGTAAATTAGATTTTGCAGGAAAATTATTTTGTCTCATCTTGTGTATAGGGAAGTATGGAAGCCTGCAGAGAAAAGAAGATTAGAACTAAGTGTACAATTTACAGATCTCCAGGACTCTGGCCTCGCTCGGCTAATATTTACAGTAATGAAAAAGAACCGAGTGCAAAAAAGTCTGCAATATTTCTATAATAATACCCACCGTCATGTTTAGAATATTTATTTTTCTTAACAGAATGTGAAGGTCGCAATAAGATAACCCCAGGTTCAGGCTAAAACCTTGATTTAGAATGGGCAGGGCAGGGCAGTCCTTAATATTTATTTAATCCAGAAAGTAATAGAGAGTCCAATCAAATAAATAATATGTTTAATGCTGAAAACAGAATCCTAATTGAAATTTCATTCAATATTATTTAGCCAAGAGTTGCCTCCCTTACAAATAAGCCTACTGCACTAGAAATGATACGAACAGTACCTAATAATCCACTAACACATTTTTCAATATGAGGCATTTTATACATGTACCAATATATTACTATAGTGCTAAGATGGCTGATTACTAATTAAGGAAATTGAGGTTAACGACTACAAGTCATCTAGTAAAACCAGCGTTGGGCAAAGGAAGAGGATGGCGGATGATGGGGGAAGAAAATGGGAGCATCAAGCGATTAACCGAGGTAAATAATATAATCAGCCAACTGCATAAACAAACCAGATATTAGACAGGTTCTTTCTAAACACATCCAAAACGTAAATTAGTGTTTCTACTACAGACAGCCTCTAAACTCCATCCTCTATATACGATGTTAAAATAACAGCCAGTTGGAAGCCACCTTGTTAACATTTCATGTGAAAATAATTTGCCTATCTTTACATCTTTTATATACTTTTACTCAAGTCTGCTGGCTTTTATGTTGGGTTAAAGGCAAAAACACATTAAATGGAATCATTTCTAATGGAGTTTTTAGTGCTGAACTACTTTCAATAAAGAACATAAATGATACCATATACCATACTCTGTCCTCCATCGCTACTTCAAAGTCATTTTTGTCTTTTTTTCTTGATTGATTTGTCTCAAGTTCGCGTTTTTTGGGGTCCTATTATCAATAGAAATTTCTAGGAGAATAGGTCTTATCCTGACTATCATTATTAATCTGTGTTTATTCATTTTTGTGGTATTAGTTTGATAATATCCCATTTCCAGTTAGCGTAAAAAAAAGTCATTTATTAATTCAATAGGACAGACATCTGTGGCTACAAATACAAACAATAAATACAGTTGTTTAAATAAATGTATAGGCATGTTAGAGATTCTTAAATCAATGTCGTCACACAATATTTTAAAAATACTACAAATAATGTCTCAGAAGAATTTATTGAATTTAGATAATGAATTAAATAAATTAAAAACCAAATAACAAATCTACACAATATTTTTTTTTTTGTTGGGGAATCGAAACCACGCCAGTTGACTCAATGACAGACCTTAAGATACAGTGTGCAGACGTTAAAAATTTAGACATCTAATCCCCACATAAAAGGAGAAAGTGGACATACTGTTATTTCTTTCACCATCAATATTATAAAATATTGACCTTAAACTGGCGAATGAAAAAGTCTGAAATTTTTTTATTTTCTTTTAAGCATGAGAACAGAAATCAGTTGGGTCTTTTTTTTCAAAATTTAAAACAAAACCCAACTTTCGTAAGAGAGAAAGAATGCTATTTATGTTGGGTGATGGTGTCCCCGTAGCTCTGTGGTTGTTATAAATAACTGTGGGAAGGTGACATCAATATCACTGTTTGTCTTGTCCTTCACAGATTGAATTTATTCTTTTACTCAATGATCAAACTATTTAACGTAATTTCATTCAATTTCTGAATTTATACAGATCAAAAGGTTTCCTTTTATTTGCTTCATCTGAGACCGCCATCTTTGATGTGTTGTTGAGTTATTTCTAATATTAGATATATTTTTTCTCAAAGCTGTATTTATAACCCTAATTTCAATGATATTGCGTTACCGTAAGGTTTGCAATTTAACCGAAAATAATTCAAAACTGTCATTCCAGCAGCCATGTTGTGTGGCTGATTATTTTCATTAAATCCAACATATGGTGATCACATGTCAAGGGTTTTTTTTGAGTTGGAGATAAAAAAAAATGTCTGAGTGTCCAATGTTGGGTCTGTAACTAGGTAATCAACTAGAGTGTGAAGAGAAAGGATCAAGTCGTTTAATACTCCCCTTAATTTAAACATAGCTACCTGAGATGTCAATGTGATATATTAGTGTGTCCCTACACGTATCTAATTACATTTAACTTGTTGACCAACTGCTCTTCTGTCAACTAAAATCATATCTCGTTTTAGCGTCCACCCCATCAGAATTAAGGCAGGATAGAGAAGGTATTATAATTAATTGACGTGGAACTCTTTCCGGTAATAAAATGGGTAGTCACGAACGATATACATACTGTTTCATGCAACCAAAACAATTAATTTGTTATAAAATATTTGACAGTTATGGTGCATTATAAAAACCTCTTATTTTCTATAAACAGTATTCATTCAGTATTTCTCAATGAGTTTGGGAAAGAGTCTAACACTATTTGATGGGACGATTGGCCTCATGCCTACACTTTAGATAATAAGGTCTATCATTGGGTCAAGTGGGATGATTTTGATCTCAACCTTGTATGTGACAAGGATAAGGGTCATCTACCTATCCTCATAGGTTTTCTTAAGGGTCCGGGTCATCTGGTTGCCTTCTACTGCAAGCAGATTGAAATAACATTGTGCCATTGCTCCCTGCTAAAGACCCTTATTCACAAGCGAATTATTGAAATAAAATTGAACCACATGTTAGTACCCAAATTACTATGTTTGTGTAAAGTAAGCATTAATCTCTCTCACGATTTGGCAGTCATTGTCCTTGCAATCTGCTTCATTATGAGTATGTGCAGAATCTGTGTACAGTAACCTAAAATGGGATTCTTTATGTAATCCTTATATAAGACATATAGATTAAGATTATGTGTATCAAATCGTAGCATGTTAATAAATTCACAACTTGTATATCCAAATAAGTGTTTCTAATTTTATTCTTCATGTATAAATTCTTCACCTTATCATGTGCAGAATCAGGTACAGAAACTTAAAATGCGATTGTTTCTGTATATAATCTTCAGGTTATCATGTGTTTAAGAGTAATTGTCGTTAATACAATGAGAAGAATGTGCGATAATGAAGTATAAAATGTTGAAGTGTTGGCACTCTACACAAGGTAGATAATAAAAATCTTCCGCTAACTGTAGGTACGATTAGGTAAATGAATTGTGTTAAGTGTTATTATTTTTTTATTGTTAGTGTAAGAGACAATAGAAGATGGTGGGTGTCACATATAGCTTTATATGATATATAATGATTTATAATGTCTGGTCATTTATATTATTTGAAATAAAAATAGAAGTAATGTCCTTGCAATTCCACATAAAACAATAACACATGTACTAGCAATAGGGTATTTTTCTCATCCCAATATCTATCTCAGATATGGAATATGGAAGACCTATAACCTGGTCCAGCACGCCTCATCTTATGCTTTATTCCTTTAGTAGGTGTGGATACGTGGGAAAGATTTCCAGCGTGGTTTCCCTTTGTCAGTGATGCAGGACGGGGTCCTGACAAGGACAGCTGTCTAGTCATTTGGATGGGACACATTGGCATGCACGTACAAGAAATAAGAGTAGACTGTAGTGCATGATTTTTTTCTCAGAGGTACATCCCAATATGTATCTAAGAGATCCCAAATTAAAGACCTAGAACCCGGTCCTCCACCCCACACCTAATGCTCTATCCGAACCTTTTCTTGATATCTATCACAGTTTGTAGCACACCATATCCTCACACCTCTCAGAAATTCAGGATGGAAGACCCAGTAGTCTGGTTTCCTCGCCTGGCTCACTTGATATTTGTTCCTTTTATATCAAAGTACTCAATAGATAAGGAAGAGAAAAGTCATGAAAAAAGTTTTGTACATTCATGGCTTACAATGTCTGTGTCTTTGTCTTATGGGTTTCTTATTAATTATTATATGTGCTGCAGTCCTCCTTCACCTACTTTGGTTTGCAATGAAAGTGACATAGCACTGGATTATTCTTGTGAAAAAAAAAAAAGTATAATAAAAATACAAAATCAATCTGACCAAATTGTTAACACTTCACTAAATAATAACGAAATAATCAACCATTTCAAGTCTATTTAAATATTGATATAGGGGACAGTAATTGACTAGAATAGAAACTGCTAATTATGTTTGATAAAGATTCTGTTTTACTCTCAAACTCTTTGAAGTATTATGCAACAGAACTGGTGAAAGCGTTATTCTAAAGCATGTTAATTTGGTAGCTTATATATACTATGCATAATGATCAAAGACAACCCATGTTCAATTATATACAATAATCCCCAGTCTATTCAAAATAAGGAGATCTCCCTCAAGCCCCCTAGATCCTTGAACGAACTATTAACACCTAATCAAATAGGGACACCTGATGGTGTTATATAAGGTGTTGGTCGAAGCAAACAAAACATGAACTTAACACCTCCTTTAAAATAGGTACTATTCTTTATTAAGGGTTGAGATGTAGATCTATTTACTTACTTGTAACAAAATAATAATCTTGATTTGATTAACTATATTACAAATCTGTTACTACAAAACAGACCAATTAAGCCCCTTATACAGATTATAAAAAATCGTGCAATTTTTCATTGAGACACAGAGAGGGAAAGGGAGAAATTTGGTTAAATGTCCTATCGACACAAATAAGGTCATTCAGATTAACATAAATATGGTTGAATTTTATTCAAATAATTAGCTTGTGTGTAGGGCTTTTTAGCAGTGTGAGGAAAATGAAGTACATAGAGAAAAACCCATGACATTGGACAGGCGACCCTAGTCCTTGTCACGTACAACCAGGGATTTGAAACCACATCAGTTGACTCAATGACAGACCTTATGATACAGCGTGCATGTGCTAACCATTCGGCCATCCACCCCGCCAGATGTTGAGGGACACAAACAATCTTGTTATTATTTCCAAAGAAAACCTCTCACAAAGATTATCAAAATCGTGCTGAAAAACAAGCGCTTCCCTCAAAAATCATTTAATTTTTCACCAATATACAGAGAAACACTGCATATGCACAGTGCTCTTAGCAGTGGGAGGATACTAGTAAAACCTTGTATTAGTCGAAAGAAGCTTGCATGGAGGACCAATTCATGACCCATGGTCCAGCAAACATTCAGCCATCGATCACTACACCAAGAACCCAGATGACATTGTTCATTCGTGGAGCTTCACATTTGCTTCCAGTAAGGCCGACATCGCCAACAAATGTTTTATTGAAAACTTGCAAAAAGAGCTAGGGATGGAATAGGAGGGCTAGAAATGATATTTGTTGCAATCATCATTTTGGCTAAAGCCGTATTTTCCCTTTTGTGCAGATGAACACATGAACACAATATTTACTGTAAAGAAAGAAAAAAAAAAGAAGACTAAAAAAAAGCCTGATAATTATTTTCAATGCATCATTCTGATGTCCACCCTACAATTATCTCAATCATAGTTAATAAAGACCGCAGAACTCTTTAATTACCCATGGCTCGTCTCTTTATAGTAGTACATAGTCCATGTTTTTACGGCTGTAAATCGTCCACGTAAAAATTTTAATGATGGCTTGACCAGATTTGGGTGTTTAATTATCATGTAGTAATTGGCAGGTGTAATAAAATGTGTGTCCATTTTGTCGGCTATCGCTTTGGGTTTGTTTATTGTCCTGGGCAACTTGTAGTTGTTTCCATATCTAACAATAAACGTGATAATCAACTACACACCAACATGCAGCTCTATTTTTGTTCTAATTAACATGGTAAATGATGGCTTGGTATTTGGTTTCAAACGCTGCCAAAACAATGCCAGACATACACCTTAAAGATACAACTTCATTATTCTTATCTTTTAATTCTCCTAACATTTAAAGGGGTCGATCCCAGATATATTTCAATGAATGAAAACTTTTTAATTTGGGATTCAAGTTAATCCTTACCCTTGTCCTGTGCAACCATCAGAAATTTTGTGATAATTTTTGAAAGAAATTCAAAGTTCCAGTTTCTATTTAGGATTAGCCAAAAGTTTCCAATTGAGTATAGGATAATTTCTGAACGGCTAGATTTTGATTTGAAACATTCAGAAAGTCTGTGTGAAAACTTCACTCTCTTAGTTTTCCATCACCACAGGTTTGTAAACCTTTGGTACGGAAACGTCCATAGACAAAAAACAACCGTCCTCTTTATGGCCACACCCACTAAATACACCTAAGGTTTAAAGATGAACAAACTCTGGAGTAATAAAACAAGGAGTTGTTTTGACAGAATAAGTCAAGAAAAAAGATGAGAAGATATTTAATGTTTCCAGTAACATCATACATCACACTCCTTATGTCCTGACCCGCTAAATATTCTCACCCGAACTCTCGAAATTCCACAAGTATCATCCTTTAGTATAGAATATATTTATTGGTCTGGTAACACACAATGATAAACAGTGTTTATTACCATTCATTATGTGAGAATTCAAAACCTTTTATTGTCAATTTATATAATCTCTGCGCTTTATCTATCATCTACTTTCAATTAAGGTGTTCAGTTTCCAATTGTTCTTAATATTAAGCAAATAACTGTTAATGTTTATTTATACTACCATATAATCCTCATGATCATCATCAAGTAATGATACAATATTAAATTTCATCGCAGATTTTCAGTAAATGATGTTAAGCTTTAAATAGAACACCTAATCATTGTGATAATTTTCTAAACAGGTATTAAATTTCATTCTTTTGTTACTTGTTGACTTTTTCAGAAGACAATATCTTGAAACCTCTCTATTATAACAATACACTTAGTTAATCTTTAAATCATGTGTTTCTATACTCATACTCAATTTCATCTCATTGTCTGAGTTTTTTAGTTTTTTTAAAGGAGGTATACCAGTAATATTTCAGTGAATAAAACTATTTATTTCGGCGGGGAATTATCTTCTTACAACCTTATAGTCTAGTCCCCCAAATTACTTGAATCTCTGTAACAGCTTTTCCAAATAAATATCAATGTCCAGTTTTAAGGTGCAGTTAATAACAATTTTCTAAATTAACGATCACCTTGTGTCTGGATAATCTGTCTATATTTGACATGTACGCAGAGGGAAAATGCTATATGTCTAGTTTGTGATGTTGTCCGAAGAGTAACATAATTTTGCAGACTATTGCGATGTTTTTAATATTTATTGGCAATATTTTCAAGGTTTATGGCATAGCTATGTTTATCGAGCACTTAATGAACAGTTGTAAACCCGCCCTGTATAAGAATTAAATAACCAAAATTTCTAAACACCTGAAATATTCAATAATCATACACATTGTGAAAACATATTAAGCCTGAATGAAAAGGTCTTAATCAGATTTCCTTACAAAGAAACTTAAAGGGACAATAACATTCTTGCTGTCTTGGTAGTTCCAGAAAATAAATAATACCCCTATTTACGTACTAGATGTTTAAGTGTCCTACCTGTTGTGTAAATTATCCATTACAACCTATTTTACTTGTCTAGAGTGTTCGAAAATATTTTAAAATCCAAGTCACATTTGAAAAGGTTTACATTAGACTTTTCAAATCAATTGGTTGAATTTTTCCAATTTTTTAAAATAGGTGTGTTAAGATGAAATTTATATCATCATTTAATTGGAATATTGTAAAATAATACAATTTGTTGACCAGAATAAAGATTGGGACATATTATTCAGTTACAACAAGAGTGTTATTGGGGCTTTAAAGAAACCATTTACAAAAATATCAGGATATGTTTAGAGAATTTACGGATACATATTACATACTGGTGCTTCTATTAATCTAATCACTAAAAAAAACACTGATCTTTCACATCGTTCCCTTAATTGTTTATGTTTTAGTAGAGTTCGACATCTATTATCTGCCCCTAGTTGATTCAAACTAGAACATATCTAAGTAAAAAAAAGAAATTATACCATTCCCCTGAAGAGAATACGACAAAAACAAGCTCTACTGGCAGATTAAGAATGACATCAAATGCTAGATTTGCATAATCAATAACCTAATTTAAAAAAAAAAGTTTCAGACCACCAGATCTAATTATGTAAATGGAATTGCCACATGATCTGATCCGAAAACCATACCTACGCAATGTCAACTAAGTATTTTGCAGATGAATGAACGATTGCTCTTGGCTATTAAACCATTTCCATATATCTACCATAATAGTATGACATTGGTTGAGTACGGCACAAATTGTTTTTTAAGCGTTTTTATCAAACTGTGCTTGATATAACTTCTGTCAGAAAACATAGCACTGATTGTCTTTGAAGTGAAGCAAACAGCTCGTATTGCTCGGCTAATGATATTGTCTGTTTGTATTCCCTAAAGATATACACATATTTGGCTTTCGTAATCGATGCATGGGTGCGATACACTCTTGATTTAATGTCCTACAAATATTACTACAGTTAATCTTAATTTTATGGTCTGTTTCCAATAATTTCCATTTAAATATTCATAAAAACATTGCACGGTGGACATAAAATTCTTTATTACATAATAATGGTAGGTGGCTTTGCTAAATTTACGTTTATTAAATATATTGGCTATGTTTATAAAGCATGTGGATTCACCGGAAGGGAAGCAAGAAAAGAGCATGGCTAGACTGCTTGAGCTAAAGTGAATCTGTAAACCATGAAATGAGGGCAGAAGATTCATATCAAGAATTTACCTGCTCAAAGGTTCAGAAACATAATACCATGTTTATGCAAAGGTGTTAAAGATTGCATTAATATATAGACTTCCACGGTGCATGTGAAGTTTTGTAGAATTAGAACATTTGATTCCACGATCAAAGCTATATTTCAAAGTACCTGTAAAGGTATTAATCATCAGGGATTTTCTCCCCAACATTACATTTAATATGGAAAGTTAAAATTCTAATAGAAAAGTAAAACCTAGTAACATACAATACTCAATTTATACTGTACAAATGTAGAAACTGCAGAAATTGATTAAGTTTTTAGGGTTTCACACTGCGAAGCTTGTGTGAAACACTATTGTTTTTGTTAAAATTATTATTAGGGTTTCACACTGCGAAGCTTGTGTGAAACACTATTGTTTTTGTTAAAATTATTATTCTTATTATTATTATTATTCTTCTTTTGTTTTGAGTAGATCTCAGCAACTGCTTGTCGCATCGTTACGATTTCTTCGGTTTTACTGGGAAAGTGGGTGTGACTTAGAGGATAAAGCTATTTTGAACGTTCTGCGACAATGCGAAATGTCCGAAATCACCGAAGTTATCGTTTTTGAAAATATTGCAGTTATTTTAACAATATTCATTGGATTTTAACTTTCGATACATTTTGGCATAGCCTGAGACAGGGCACATAGCTACGCTACTTTTGATTTTTTATTTTCGGCAAATCTTCGAAGATATTAGGCGCCGAATTTCGAAAATTTAAAATTTTACAAAAAACTTTTTTATTTATGAATATTTTTTAGTCGTATTGTGCACAGAATTAAAGAGTCATCTGCCTAGTGCAAAAATGTTAAAAAATTTTGTCTCAGTAATTTTCCTTGGCCGCTATTGGCTAATTCAGTTTTTCAGTCCTAGATTAATTTTTTATTGTTCGATTTGTATAAAACAAAGTTCATATGCTTCGTTGTCTCAATTGTCATTTTTTTTATTACCGGAAGTGTTATCTGTCGGCACCGAAAGTGGCATAATTTTACCAAAAACTACAATTTTGACAGTTCGGTACCATTTTTCGAAAACAAATATTATTTTTTGGAAAAATTATTTGACTCAAAGAGTGTGCCCTTTCAAGGCGCAAAAAATGGCGGAAGCAGTTTTTTTAATTTCGATTTCATTTTCGAGCAAATTCGATTAAATGGCTAAAAATGGTGTAAAATTGACCCATTTACAACCTATTCAGGCTTTTCAGATTTTAAAATATTTCTTCGTAACTTTTATAAACTTGTAGCTATAATCCATACGAAGAAAATGTATGTGAAAATTAGTTTGTAATATAAGCAGTTACCAAGAAATGGACAGTTCTGTACAAGTCACTGTTTTCGTTATTTTGCCTGTAAAATAGTCAATTATGATTGGATTTTTATAAAAGTGACATCATTTTATTCAAAAAGCATGTAGCGTCATATCAAGTTGATTACAATTTAAAATTGACACCGGAAGTGACGTCATTTTGTCAAAAACTGCATTTTAAACTTTTTAAATCAATGTTTTATTCAACCAAGAATTACTTAATATGTATTAATAATCTTAACTTTTGGTTTAAATTCACATATAAACACAACTCATATGGTCATATACATATCATAAAATTGTTTCTAACTTGTTCGGTTGCCGAGAAATAGACGGTTTTCTACAGGCCACTTTTGAAGGTTTTTGGGCCATAAAAGTGTCAATTATTATTCGATTTTCATAAACGTTACACCATGTTATACCTAATGCCATTTGGAATTTCATACAAGTAATTTAAGATTTTCATTATCACCGGAAGTAACGTCATTTTGGCAAAAACTTTATTTTTAGCCTCCAAAACAGATATTTTATTCAAATGAGCCTGTTTTGAAATCTTTTTCTAATTATGGTATTTGATGCCAATCAGCAAATAGAATGAACCCATACGATCATACAGATACCACAAAATGGTTTCTAACTTGTACGGTTGCAGAGAAATAGCTGATTTTCTACAAGTCACTTTTCAAGTTTTTTGGTCTTTAAAAGTGGCAATTATTATTCGATTTACATAAAATTTTCACTATATGATATATCGTATGCCATTTCTGATTTCATAAGACTAATTGAACATTTGCAGTAACACCGTGAGTAATTTAATTTTGTCAAGATCATTTACAAGTAACAAATGTATAAAATGAATTGATATTGCTGGATTTTGTTGATTCTGCGTCCATTTTATTTGTGTGCAATGTTAATTTGGAAACCTGTTTAGTGGTTTCGCTGGTACCGGAAGTGACATATGTTCAAGGGTAACTTGACACCGGAAGTGACATGTTTAAGGGTAACATGGCACCAGTGAAACCCGTCATTCCTGCATGCAGGTCTAGTTCTTATTATTATTATTATTCTTCTTTTGTTTTGAGTAGATCTCAGCAACTGCTTGTCGCATCGTTACGATTTCTTCGGTTTTACTGGGAAAGTGGGTGTGACTTAGAGGATAAAGCTATTTTGAACGTTCTGCGACAATGCGAAATGTCCGAAATCACCGAAGTTATCGTTTTTGAAAATATTGCAGTAATTTTAACAATAATCATTGGATTTTAACTTTCGATACATTTTGGCATAGCCTGAGACAGGGCACATAGCTACGCTACTTTCGATTTTTGATTTTCGGCAAATCTTCGAAGATATTAGGCGCCAAATTTCGAAAATTCAAAATTTTACAAAAAACTTTTTTATTTATGAATATTTTTTAGTCGTATTGTGCACAGAATTAAAGAGTCATCTGCCTAGTGCAAAAATGTTAAAAAATTTTGTCTCAGTAATTTTCCTTGGCCGCTATTGGCTAATTCAGTTTTTCAGTCCTAGATTAATTTTTTATTGTTCGATTTGTATAAAACAAAGTTCATATGCTTCGTTGTCTCAATTGTCATTTTTTTTATTACCGGAAGTGTTATCTGTCGGCACCGAAAGTGGCATAATTTTACCAAAAACTACAATTTTGACAGTTAGGTACCATTTTTCGAAAACAAATATTATTTTTTGGAAAAATTATTTGACTCAAAGAGTGTGCCCTTTCAAGGCGCAAAAAATGGCGGAAGCAGTTTTTTTAATTTCGATTTCATTTTCGAGCAAATTCGATTAAATGGCTAAAAATGGTGTAAAATTGACCCATTTACAACCTATTCAGGCTTTTCAGATTTTAAAATATTTCTTCGTAACTTTTATAACCTTGTAGCTATAATCCATACGAAGAAAATGTATGTTAAAATTAGATTGTAATATAAGCAGTTACCAAGAAATGGACAGTTCTGTACAAGTCACTATTTTCGTTATTTTGCCTGTAAAATAGTCAATTATGATTGGATTTTTATGAAAGTGACATCATTTGATTCAAAAAGCATGTAGCGTCATATCAAGTTGATTACAATTAAAAATTGACACCGGAAGTGACGTCATTTTGTCAAAAACTGCATTTTAAACTTTTTAAATCAATGTTTTATTCAACCAAGAATAACTGAATATGTATTAATAATTTTAACTTTTGGTTTAAATTCACATATAAACACAACTCATATGATCATATACATATCATAAAATTGTTTCTAACTTGTTCGGTTGCCGAGAAATAGACGGTTTTCTACAGGCCACTTTTGAAGGTTTTTGGGCCATAAAAGTGTCAATTATTATTCGATTTTCATAAACGTTACACCATGTTATACCTAATGCCATTTAGAATTTCATACAAGTAATTTAAGATTTTCATTATCACCGGAAGTAACATCATTTTGGCAAAAACCGTATTTTTAGCCTTCAAAACAGATATTTTATTCAAATGAGTCTGTTTTGAAATGTTTTTCAAATTATGGTATTTGATGCCAATCAACAAATAAAATGAACCCATACGATCATACAGATACCACAAAATGGTTTCTAACTTGTACGGTTGCAGAGAAATAGTCGATTTTCTACAAGTCACTTTTCAAGTTTTTTGGTCTTTAAAAGTGGCAATTATTATTCGATTTACATAAAATTTTCACTATATGATATCGTATGCCATTTCTGATTTCATAAAACTAATTGAACATTTTCATTAACACCGGAAGAAATGTAATTTTGTCAAGATCATTTACAAGTAACAAATGTATAAAATGAATTGATTCTTCATCCATTTTATTTGTGTGCAATGTTAATTTGGAAACCTGTTTAATGGTTTCGTTGGTACCGGAAGTGACATATGTTCAAGGGTAACTTGGCACCGGAAGTGACATGTTTAAGGGTAACGTGGCACCAGTGAAACCCGTCATTCCTGCATGCAGGTCTAGTTTAATTTAAAATTGGTTAACAAATTAAATTAAATATTTATTAGAATGACTTGATATCAATAGATTACGATTTTTAATTTAGAAAATTACACAAAATACAAAGCTTCTACTCCAAAGACTTCATATTGAAAATTGGTTAACCAATTAAATTCAATTTTTATAGATCCCATTTAAGATGTCTATTTACGGAATTCTAATATTGCACCAGCAGATTTATCGGTCTGGAACTGTGATGTCTGCAACTCAGACTTCAGTATATCAAAAATACATTAGTTAAAAATCCACAAACCATTTGGTCAAGTGCTTGATCATGCTCCTTGAAAGTTTGCTGGAATCTAGTTTCCATTAGAATATTATGACAGTAAATGATACTATTATATTTCTATTAAAGATGTTTAGACAATGGATCTATATAAACTATTGAACAGCGGTAAAATTTGTCTAAGCAATTGGACACGCTGATGGTTCTATAGATTTTGCCCGGGACACGGAGCGAGAGTTGATCCAGAATTAAAGAGCTATCAGGTTTTCATATCGTAAATGGCTGACGCAGCCTGATCTTTATCACCATGGCGGCAATTTAATCTACCTGAGAAAATGTCAGCCACTTCTTCCTTATAAACTTTAGTAGGAAATTACAAAATTAGATGCCGCATTGCTTACAAGGTCTTGAACCACTTGTTCGTTAAGGTCAATGGAATTCTTTTTACTTCTAGCGGAATTAAACAACTCACTTAGTGCGATGTGATATTGCACAGCAGTTATTGTTCACTTGAGGAGTGTAAGGTCCAGCATTGTCTTGTACAAGAAAAACTGGGACTTTTACTAAAAACTTTTACAATAGAAGATAGTGAGTCACCCTTACTACACTCCAGTGATAAGCCCAAGATTTCGATAAAGTCACATAATTAAACAGTATTCACAATAGTCAGAATTACTGGAATGGTTCCTGAAACAGTTTTCACAATAGTTGAGATTACTGTTCTGGTTCCTGTAACCGTTTTTCAGATTAACAGAACACATTATGTTATTAATAACTATCAAAACTAAGACAACTTCGACAGAATGGGTTTATTCCACCTTGCAGTACTGATAAAAATTAAACAGACTTTGTTGAAGTATATATTTTATGTTGTTCAGACAGTAAAAGATAAGCAAGCTCAAAATTCCTGATGATTTAAGTCTAAGTAAGTGTAGTGTTCACACTGACTACTGGCAAAGCCTGCTTAACTATTCCAATGTGGTTTCACCGTGTCAGTGGTGCAGGAAGGAGGGCCAGTTGTCTAATCATTCAGATGGGACAAAAAAAAGAGGTCCCATTTATACATTGGTGTGCACATAAAATATCCCTTGTCAGTTGGAATTCGATATAAGAGCAGACCATAGTGCCGCTACCTGAGCAAAATTTCCCTCATAGGACACGGTATGGTGTATGGTCTCCATTAACCTAACTGGGGCAGAACAGTAGGACGGTGAAACCCATTTTATTTCAAATTTAAGCCAACTAGTCCAGACATTGATGAAAATACCAGGTCCAGTGGATGAATTATTCTATCTGAATGAATAATTCAAGAATCTTGACTACACCTACATCATAACTTTTACTATATCAACATAAATTCCATTACTACTGTTCCTACTTAAACCATTACTCAAAGGTCAAAGGTAATAGTATAAGTTATAAATGTAAATGAATTTATAATATTCACCATGTGTTGTGTTAAGTATGACTTGTGTTATGCAAAATCCTGAGATGAATACAAATCACCTGACTTTAACAATTTGTTATACCTGTCCCATGTTGCGCAATTACATGTTGCCAATTGTCAAGTATGCTTGGCTGAAGTAACAAATGACATGTCACTTGTAACTGACCACTTAGCACCCCCTTTCAGTTTATTGAGTACATCAACATAAAAATAATGTTAATTTGATTATGTAGGAAAGAAATAAAAATGATTATCATTATTATTCCCTTTTGAAATGGGGACTCCAAAATTGATATATACCTTAGGTTTACAAAATGCCGACCAGACCTTGATTTCACAAAGCATTCTCAGACTAAGTTATGAATTTACTCAACTTTCAATCACTGTTTATGAGAAACACAAAACTTAGCATATAGTTTCTTATTGATGTATTTGATACATTAAAACAACACAAGTTTTATATTTTAGTTAAATTAAGGCAAACAATTTTAATTAAATTCTTAACTAAAGTCTGAGAATGTTTTTTGAACTACAGGCTGTTCTGATAAAGCTATGATAACAATGAAAAATGGAAGAGCCATTAAGTCTAAATGCCACTTAATCTGTAACTTTCATAAGCAAATTTAGAAACAGTTGAAGGATTTATCAGTATTAAATATGATCAAAATTGTCATACTGTATCATAAATTTTGACAACTTGATTTAATAAATAAATGAGGTCGAATTGAATATCTTTTAAAGATAAGCTAGAATTAGAATAGCAACAATTTCCCATAATAGAAGACTTTATACTAAGGACTGTATGAGGTTCTCTTGATTGAGCAATTTTGACTCTCAAAACTCTTAATTCTGTTTTATTTGTTACTGGTACTTTCAGAATCTTAGAAATAAAATATTTGATATTCATTAGTAAAAGAAAGAAGTAGTTTTATTTCAGTTTAGTACTTGACTTAAAAATCATTATTTCAATTAAGGATGAATTACAACCGTAAGTATTTTAAAGCAATGAGATTGTCATAAATAGGCAACCATCCGAGAGGTCCAGGGGCGTTTTAAGGTTTATCATGGCGGAGGCTAAACTATTTTGAGGACCCTCTTGTGTGGGGGTCCGGGGGTGGGGTGGTGTTTTGATTGACGATTTTCATACCAGTGCAATGACTGCATTCTCATTCCGTAGTGGATTCGACAGTAACAAAGTAAAAAAAACGACGGACTCAAACTCAGGGGCCCTTTCCATTGGCCAGAGGGGCCCTTTTGTCATACGAGGGAGGGGCCCTTTTGTCTGCCTTTAGGGCCCTCCCTAACTAGGGTACATTTCATTTTTCTCATCGGTTTTAGCATTTTTCTCCCGTTTTATTTGTTCTTTGATGTTTTTCGCAAGGAGGCTGGCGCCTCAGCTATAAAACGCCTTTGGAGAGGTCAACAGGGGCTGTGGGAAGCACCGATAATAAATCAAGTACTGATTCTGGTCATTAAATTTAATCATTTGGCACTAAAAATGACGGCCCCCTGAAAATTTTATTTCATTAGAATTTGAATTGAGAGCATAGCTCCCTCGTCAAATAGTTGTGATTAATAATACCAATAACATGTGAAAATTTTACTTAATATGAAATTTAAGTGGGAGTGTTCAACTTAAAGAAAAATCTGGGTTGATTAATTTATTTAAATTTAATCATGTAATAAATGTGGTTGGTCTTATTATCTATATGAACTAAGGTTAATATGTCATAATATGATGACAAAAATTAAAGCACGGTAGTTAATAATACTTGATATGGTGAGACGCTTGTCATCAGGAATATGTCGGGGTGTAAATGAGCTGGGGTATAATGAGGTTAATTTCTGCTGTATAAAGTTAAAGAATTACGATAGTAGTGGGTGGCTGTATCATTAACACAAGCTAAAGAACTGACATATCAAAGATGGCAATGATAAGTCGCAACAGAAGTTTCACCCCACCAACAACATCTACGTATCAAGTTAAACTTCAACATTTCACTAGAATTTCCACGATCTGAGTTTTTCTGCCTCTTTTCGCACTTTGATACCTCTTGTAACGTCAAAATATAAACAAGTTTTTAGATGAATATATGTCACAGAAGCAAAACTCTCTTCACCATCAAAGACTTTCTGTTATACATCATGTGAAAACAGTTTATTTGAGAAGCTAGAGTCGGACTTTATTTGCATTGACTTCAACGTTCTTAAGATCTGGAAGCACAAGCTGCTATTAAGCTTCCGTTTTAGAAACCAAATGAAAGCTTTGAAATTCGGTCAAAAAAGCTCTTTTTCACATGGTCATTTATATTTGATTTTGATACATTACAAAAACTTCACCATACCACGAGTAAGTGAACTGATATTACATTTGAAAAGGAATTGAATCTAAAATAAAAGATGAATGTAATTACACGTTTTTCAGATCCCTCTATGGATGCTGTATATAGACGTTATATAGATATTTAATGAATAAAAAGCATTTCAGACAAAAAAAACTAAAAAAAGTCAGTGGACATGCAGCTCTACCGCTTTTTAACTAACAGCCAATCAAATGAGGCCAAAGTTGGAATCAAAAGAAAACTGACCATTGGCTGAGCATATATTAAATGACTTCAAGATATTCAAGCCCTAAAAGAATCAGATGATAATATCTTGACAATGTAAAATCTGGCCATCTGCCATTGAGTTTTGATTTAGTTTTATATGGTTAAGATTGTTTTATCATCTCTAGACTTGTGATAAGCCGTAAAACATGTGATGATAGAACTGTGATATATTCGTACAAGACAAAATTCAACCATGCAAAAAACAACACGAATAATATATATATAGCTTCTCGAAACAATCTTTTATCAGGATTTATACGAACTTTGACCTGCACCAAAATTAATTTTCTTATCACATTTATATGTAGCTTCCTACTCTACCTTGTCTTCGTGTACATCTATCAAATCCTTAAAAAGGTGAAAGGTTAAGTAAAGGAGTTGGTTTATGATTTTGTCTAACGGATCCTTCATTTATAACATTTTCCAGTCAGTGACTAATGTGTATAATGTTGATGTTCTCGAACATAGTTTTCTTTTAAAAATTTGGCCAGTTGCTCAATTTGTGACATATCTTGTTTAGTAAAATATTTTTTCACAAATATGACTATTTTTAGAGAGAGAGAAAAAAATGGGGTTAAACGTCCACTCAACACAAACTAGGTCATTTCAGGACTAACATATGGTTTAATTTTATTTCAATAATTCGCTTGCGCGAAGGGGTCTTTAGCAGTGGGAGGAAACCGGAGTGCCCGGAGGAAACCCCGAAGGTTGAGAAGGCGCCCCTATCTCCATGCCACATACGCTCACACCAGGGCTCGAAACCACAGCCGCAAGCCAGAGGTGACCAGCCAGCTAGAGGTCAAAGCGCGGCACTCTAGACCACTAGGCCATCCCAACCCTCCTCCTATTTTCAAATTTTTGCCATAACCACAATTGTTTCTATTTTTAAATGTGCTTTATATAAAAACAATAAATTAAACTGTGTTCATTTTGTTATAAGGTTAATGGTATGTTTATGAGATGTCAGTTGTACTGTCAGTCAATTATCACTGCCAGTCGTCACTCAGGACTGGCAAATTTGGGTGAAACAAGAACTCTATTGTCTAGTATTACGTCATATTTATATAAAAAAAGACAGGCCAGCTCTTGTGCAATTACAACATTTAATTCATTTGTAAATTAACGATAACATTTGCTAGAGAATTGACGCCAGACATCTTGCATAAATATTATCAGATGCACTTTGAAATCGTGAAAAATGCACTTAATGAATTAAAAAAAGATTAACATTAATTATTTTGGGGCAGGTTAACGATTGAAAGAATGTGGGTTGTGCTGATTTATTGCCCCGGCATGATGCATGATGTACTGATTACTGCACAAAATGCAATCAAAATTTGAGCTGGAAAGACAGATAAAAATGTCCGTGGAGAGATTTGAAGGATAGCCATAAAATTTATAAAAATGTCAGAATTTTTTTTTTTTTTTTTCCATTTTGAGTTTTTATGTTTAAAACTGCTGCGATTAAAAATTTGCTGTACATGTACTTTATAATTTGATGAATGTTTTGAAATATTGGGACAATATACCTAAGGGCAAATGGAATGATATAGGTGTTTTCTTCTTACTTTTTTGTTTTTCGCACTGACCTGGCTTATGAAGACGGGCATTCTCCATGAAGAGTGTTATGAGGGAAATTTGCCTCAGTGGCAAAACTACAGCTTCTTCTTTGTTTCAAATATCAAGTGATCTTAAAGTACTTCCAATAGTATACATGGGACCTCATAATTGGCACAGTATGGTCCAGTTGGTGTCATGGGGGGGGGGGGTATGCTTTTTACCAGTTTATAAGAGACTTAATATTCCCTTTCCCTCTTTCTAAACAAGGAATAACTTTGGTGTACAACTTTATAAAGTCTTCATATGGTAGTCAAAGAAGCATGTAGTAAGGGCAGTTGGCTTTACAGGCCAACCTAAATCAAAATGCTAAACAGACATCTCAGGTCAAGATTGAGGATGTACTTATCATTTCTCAAGTCAGAACTATTTATCAAATTATTTGATTAAGATAAACGGTGCACAATATGCACAGACAGCATCCTTGATTGGTCAGTCTCACTCCTGGGTATATCTGCTGCTCTAACCAGCTGTTAAAGAGGTTCAGATAAACCTGTCAATTCATCAAAGTAACATTTCACATATCCACATTCCACCCATCGCTGCCAACTTTAATAAAAATAATTTTATAATTATCTACCTTTACATCGTCTGAATCAACCGCCCCGTATTCATACCCCTTTACCCACCAATTATCATCTTTACATTTATCCATTACATAATACACGGTCTCGGGGTAAGTCTATTTACCTCAAAGGTAATCCTAGCCTAACCTGTGAAGATCAACAAATCGCGCCTAATTTACAGTCTTATCCTGATAATTACCTGCTTATTCAACAAGCCGTTTCCTACATCATCCCACCATTCAATATTAGCCCAATTTTAATACGGTTTATTTAGAAAGCAAACATTGCATTTGTTCATCAAAAATAAATATTTACCTAAGTTTTAAATCTCAGGCTATTTTTGGGAAAAAATTATGAATGTTCGAAAATGTTTGAGTTTAAATGAAATTATCCAAATGTTTGCTTTGTGTATCCTATTAAGATTATTATTCATCGGCCTCCATGATCTTCGGGTATTAAAAATATTTTTAAATGCATTTTTTTTCATGGGAAAGGTAGCTAAAGTGCAAATAAATCTAAAACGTGAGTTTAAATACACACCAAATATAAAAGTTGTGTTTTTGTTAGAATTTTAAAATATGTCTGAAATATGACACGGCAAATATTGATATTTATTTGTGAAAGAACTAAAACCATGAATTACGAGAAATTGCAGCTGTTTTGTTAAAGGGCGATAAAAGCGCAAAATTGAACATCATTAAGATAAATATTTATTCAAGAATCAAAATAATAATATCCCAAATTTTTTGTACAAATGTTTCAATAATGCACATCAAATCAAATTTATTTTACTGAAATAATCATACAATACCAAATTGTTCAAATCTGCCAATATCTCAACAAATGTCTATATGAGTACAAAATTTAAAATATGCATTCACATGTCAGCTACGAGATGAGCATGCAATTAAAATGTGTCCAATTATAGCAATTAATTAAACTGTAAATTTGAATAGCTGTCAAAACTGAAGTATTTAAACGATTAAGCATAGTTATTGAAACATGCAGAATGTTTTTTGAACTTGTCATCCCAAAGGGTTGACACCCTAATCCTAAGAGACATGACCACATCCCCCAAATGATATTGTTGAGGAATCATTCT
Organism: Patella caerulea; assembly: GCA_036850965.1. Taxonomy (NCBI): domain Eukaryota; kingdom Metazoa; phylum Mollusca; class Gastropoda; family Patellidae; genus Patella; species Patella caerulea. The sequence goes on from JAZGQO010000008.1 coordinate 33,452,220, forward strand.
CTTTGTGTTTTTTTTGGTTCCTTACCAATTAAAAATGATGAATTGACTATTTGAAAATAGTCCTTGTATCATATTACAGTAACAAAAGCCATCAATGTTCATTGACTAAAACAGACTAAAATTATCCGTTTGTTGTTCATGTTCGTGACTAACTCACGACAACAAATCAAATCAATTTACAACCAAAAAAAAAATCGGACTAGAATATAAATGTAGCTTTGTTGTACTTAAATATAGCAGCATTCATTGTACCAGTGGTATAAACATGACGAAGCTAATACAAACAGATCAACCTCAAAATTAGAGTGAAAAACATTTTGTGGGATTTAGTAAAAAATTGACAGAAACAAAACTGTTCTGGTATTGACACGCACAAGCTAAATTTGGGGATAGTTGGGACTGGTATTCGAAGAAAAATGTTGAAAGAAAAAGTCCACCTGCCAGTGGATCTTTAATGTACTGGTAATGGTATACTTATTTTTTTATCCCATTCGAATGACTAGGCACAGATCTTTATCAAGCCCTCTGTTTTGAAGGTACAAAGTGTGAGAACTTTAAACTGAATGAGCAAATGAATAATTCATGCTAAGATTAATAAATGATCTATTATGTTTACAAATGTTGACTTTATATTGATAATAATCTCATCAATAATATATATAGATCACAGATTGAACAATTCAAATAAACTTAAAGTGAATAAATGTTAGCTTAGTCAACAAATGGTGAATAATAAAAACACTAGCTCGGCTAATCGATCTGTTAACCTATAGATCTGTCAATCTTAAAAGTTTCATACTTAGAGGAAAGATCAAATAAATTCAAAATTTAAATGAAATGGGGTTTAAAGTCCTACTTTTCCGATTTGACTGAGATAATGAAGACGGGTTACGCCATGCATTGTGCTGGAAGGAAATTTCAACTGTCAAGGGTTCATTCACATGCATGCCAATGTGTACACAGAACCTCGTTTCTTGTCCCATCCCATCGATTAGACGTTGTTCTTTGGCAGAAATGAGAGCGAGAGAGAAAAATGGGGTTTAACTTATGGTTTAATTTTATTTCAATAATTCGCTTGCGCGTAGGGGTCTTTTGCAGTGGGAGGATACCGTAGGACATGGAGAAAACCCATGAGGTTGAACAGGCGACCCTACTCCTTGTCACGTAAAACCGGGGATTCAAAACCACGTTTCTTGACAGACCTTTTGTTCTGCACTACTGACAACGGGAAACTGGGCCGAAAATCAAAATTTATTTTCAGAAGATATCATGTCCTACTACTTTGGACTTTTTTCATGCTATTTGAGGAGTAGTAGCCTAATGGTATAGGCCTGTTGGGTACAACCTTTTTATACAAAATTCTGAGTTAGGGTTAGTGATAATAGTCATCTTCCAACACACAACTGATGGGAGTAATGTATTTCCCTGAAAGTTTTAACCCATTCTTTAGAAATAATATTTTTCATATCAGACAATTTGATATATTGAATATTAAAAGCTGATAACAGAGTGTAATAAATCTAAAGGAAGTTGGTTGTTGGATTACATGATAACAATAATGACAATAATTTGTAACTTTAATAATAACACAGTTTTTATCTTTATGTAAAAGAGAGGGAGAGGGAAAGAGAGAGAGAGAGAGAGAGAGAGAGAGAGAGAGAGATAGAAGGAGGGTTTAAGCTTCAGTTCATTTTTCTACAAACTATAAATTGAAAGAAAAAAATGTTGCTTTGCAAGTCTTAAAATATTTTTGTCTACATGACGATAATGTACCAGGTTTTATTACAAAGAGCAAAGGTATCCATCTTGCTGCATTTCTCTCTGAATGGACTTCTGTGATACTTAAATTTAAGTAGTAAATACATTCACATGTTTGATCTATTCAAGATTATTCACAATTCATAAGACAATATTAAAATATTTTCTTTTATTTGGTAGGGTTTATGTTTGGATTAGAAGGTGGCACAGCGCCATATTAATCATACTAAAAGCAATAAATTGTCTAAAAGGTTTGACTCCATAAATCTGGCAAACATCAACCATGCCTAGCCATTTTGTCTTCAGAATACCATTTACTAGTCTTTTTACCAAGGGGCCAGAAAACCCATCGAATGCGATCCACAAGCGAAATAAGAGAAACACATTCGTGGAAGTTGGAATACTCGACTCCGCCTAACTTCATCAGATTGTGTGGTGAACGTTAATCACTGGTCGTGTCACTGTTTATAAAATACCAACAGCAGGGGGAAGCAACGATTTAAATAGGTTCCATGCTCTGGCTTCCTCTGAATAAAAAGGAAATTAGGAAAATATGTTTTCACGTAAACTTAGACCATTACTTGTTTCTTTACAAAATCTATTTTTAAATTAGATTGCTCCATGTATGGATACAATAAAACTCTAGACAATAGCAATTTTGTTTTTAAAAACGCAAAATAAATTGGTGTTAAAAGTTAAATGTGACTGCAGCTGAACATTAATTCTCTTTTTAAATAGAAATTGATATTGCTTATGTATTGATACGATTGCAAAGCTTCTGTTGAACTCAGATTATTGTCTTAGAATGTATATTACTTGATCAAATTGCTACTGAATGTCTTTTCGTTTCTTATTTATAACTAAAACACTGCCCGTTTTATTGGTTGTTATTTTCAAATTGTCTGAAGGTTTTCGTTTACGTAACCAATACTTACACAAGATGTTTGCAGTACAATTGTTTCTTTAAAGGGGCATTAGATAAAGAGCTGACAGGTCTTGCTAATATAGTTAAAAAAAGATAATGAAAAGAAAGTATGTTGAAAATTTCAGTCAAATTACTTACTTATGAGTGGAATTATTGCTGTTAGAGGAACAGTGGCCTCAATTGTCATTATCTTAAAAAAGATCAATTAGAACCTCCACTCAGATACAGTAAAATATATTCTATCATAAAGCAAAATAATTGTCTTTTTGAAATAAGAAAGTATGCAAGGGAAATAACTCAGACAACAATTATCGGAAAATTATGAAAACATTCAAACTGACCTATTTTCTGCCCTTCAGTCAATAAACTGACCTATTTACTGTAAATATTTTATTCACAAAAAATGGATAACAACGATTTGTCATTGGATAAATCCACTTCAAAGTTACATCAAGTCCTAGAACAAAACCTGTCTACAGTCAACATTTTTTTATGTCTCAAGGAAAAAACAAACGGGGAATTAATTAGGCTTATCTTGTCAGTGAAACAGAAGAACTATCAGTGTTAATTTCATACTTGGCTACATTAATACAACTGTCAACTCCATAAAAGTGACAGAATGTAAAAAACAATAGGAAACAAACGTAATAATATACTTTAAAGCTTTTTAAATCAACGAACGACCTTTATATCATTTGTGCTATTCAAATTAACTTGTCTTTATTGCACTCAATTAAAATGCAATGAAATGGGGTTTAACATCCTACTTTTCTTGCACCAGCCAGGCTAATGAATGCGGGGTATACAACATACAGTGTGATATGAGCAGAATTCTACATTGAAAGCAATGCTATGGCCTATTCTTATTACAATGTTTGTGAATACAACGAACAGTGTGCTATGAGCCAAATTTTGCACTGGAAGCCTATACTCGTACTACGATTACCAACTCTCAGGGGATTTTTAATGAGCTGCTTGGGGTACAAATTTGTCCTCAGTTTTTTATCCCATCCAAATGACTAGACATTTCCTTGCCAGGCCCTCCGTCCTGCATCACTGAGGAACTTCGTCAGCCAACACCAGAGTTTCTGGGATCTGGTCAATGAGCCAGGGTCATTCTCACCGGGCCACTCTAACCTCTCCCATCTTTATTAGATATTCTGATATATTAATAACATTACTAAAAAGAAAATATTCCATTACTGCCATCGCAAGTCTGAAAATAAACCATATCCTGCACAATAAAATGCATGATAAGAAGTTTAAATTGAATGTTGTAAGTACTGGCATTAAGATGTATTACAAGGCCACCAACAGAGTTAACAAGCCGACAACCATCCAACATTTTTATCATAGATGTATCAATTTGAACGCTAGGCATAACCACGATCTGCTATTTTAACAAAGTACAAGTCGGCTTCAAAAAGACCATTTGTTTTCTTCTAACACATGAAGGAGGTTTAGGTTTTTATTAGAACATTAGAGAAAATGTTTTAAGGTGTAAGAAACTGATACAGTAAACGTAGCCAGAGGGAGGTGCTAGGGTTTTATAAAGCTCCCTGCTCCTAAAACTAATGAATCTATAGCTAGTTTGTGGATCATTTAATAAACTGGTTGTTGATTTCTAGATTTTTCAAATAAGTTCTGAAAAACAGCTTGAGGTGAAACAAACGCCAATATTGTGAACCCTTCATCGTCCTGTTCATCTGTCCGAACCAAGAAGAAAAGAGTGTTTGTGGACCAAACCCACTTTTTTTACACTAAATTCTAGCCATGCCACTGTATGTACTACACTAAAGATGTCTAATAATAACATTATATTCTAACGTCTGCTATATTGTAACCTTTTCAAGCGATAATATAAAATAATCAAACACAGAATGCTAACATACATTTATGTGTGTGGTCAAAAAACTTTTAAATATATTCTGGTATTTTTGTTCACTTCAAAGTGACATTATACATTTATAGTGGTCATAACCATTCACCTAATTCTGATATCAGCTCCATTAGTCTATTCTGGTCCATATTCCGGCAATATTTTCTAGTGAAGCCATACCTTCAACAGGAAATAACGTTATTTATAAGGGTTGAAATGGCTTCAAGATCTGGTCAAGCCTACCAACAACAATTAAACCTACAGTATTAAACAAACTGAATTCCTTAAGACAAATATTTTCAGATAGAAACTTTCCCCAACAGTTTCACAGTTGAGTCAATACCATTGGAAGATGAAAGATGAAGAAGATTTATAAAGTTTTTTTGTTTTTTAATGATTACCAAAAGGTTTTCTGTCTGCTAGTCATCCAGATGGTTACCCCTAATTAACGTACAACAGAAAAACGTTTGTGGCATCAATGGAGTGAAATCAAAGTTACGGCTGACATTTTGGGATTTGTGTGAACTTGTCCAGCTTTCTCCCATCTCCTATCACTGAGTACCTGTAAACACCGGCCATGGACCATATGGATGTTATTGAGGGATCATCCTCTCCATGTGTAAATCATTCATGTCAATGCATTATCTCCCTTTACGCAGGTAGAAACACGAAAAACCTAGGGTCTGTCAATACTTGTAGCCAGTGAACAATGATGACCCTCATCTTTAGGATATTTTTTTGGACGAGGGTCGAGGGACAGCTGTAAATGATCATGGTCTACTAGAAAATAAACATTTCCTCATCCCTGCCTGATTTATCTCATATGTGAACATTTTGGGGGTTCATGCAGTATTTTATATTGGTCTAAGATATTACAGATTTTATATGTAAGGAAATAATACAAGTATAGCATCCATAATACCTGTATTAATGTTCTCTAATGTTTCATATCGACAAACACTCAACACGTAAAGCCATCAAGCTTATATAATACTTCCCATCCCTCAAGTCCAAAAATTCTATTGTTTCAGTCAGATTTAACAATCCAAAGATTGGTAGAGTACCTTGACTCATTATTTGTTTTATTTATTAGAACGAAAATTAAGAATATGTTGATATGAATATGAATTAAATGATTTAGAAAGTGTTTTGATGTTATTTGTTTGAGATGTGTACACATGGCATGCATGTAAAGGATCCCTTGGCATGCACAAAAAGGAAAGAACTGAACCCTTGGTATAAAGGAACCCTTTGGATGAATATAGAAGAACCCTTGGCAGTGGTAATTCGATGAGGAGCTGGGAGAAACACTGCTTTTTGGCATCAATAGAATGAATAGTGCAAAAACATAGAACGTTGAACTCCATTTCATTTGTGTTTGATCCTATCTTCGATATGTATTACAAGTCAGTATGTGTTATTAACAGTAGTTAATTTGTAACAGCTATATAATAGTATAATATATTGTAAGGTATTTAGTTATAATAGTGTTATAACTATCTCAGTTACTATAATTGTTGAATATAGAATGTACACCTGTTATACCATAACTCACTCCGCTTCTTTAATCTTTTAGCCAAACTTTTTTGAGTTGTGTTTCTCTGTATAGCGGTCTTAAAAGATTTGATACTTTTACGTCCAAGCTCCTGATTATGCAAATATCAATTAGAAAATATATTAATTGAAAAATTCATTCATTGGATAAAGTTTATTGCTCAAATAATTTTTTGTGGTCAAACTACTACCTTTAGTAGAATAGTAGAAAAGTAAATTTAATTTTTTTTTCTTTATTTATCACATTTTTAGATATAGTGGTCTTAACATTCAAGGTGCTATTTATGTAGCCATCAACAATGGAATCTATTCACAGCTCAAAAAATTAAAAGTTATAAGTATATTTTTTTTGATAACCTGTCTTTAGAACCTTACTGTCATAAGTAGGACCGCCAATTTATACAAAATTTTACTTTATCGTAGGACTTTCACCATAATATTTTGTATTTCTAGAGATGAAACCAAAATCAATGAAAACTATGATTTAATGGGAAGTGCTAATGCTTGAAACAAGATTAGAAATAATAGCCTGTTATATAATCATTATCTGGGTGTCATGTATCCTATACGTATGTATATATCGAAGTATTTTACGAAGCCTCATATTTCATCGTATTATTTACTTATAAAATTATTAATATTTCTGTTAAAAGAAGATAATGGACAATTTACTACTGTTTGTATTTCACACACTTTAATACTCATCTCAAGTTGGCGACTAAAATGACTCTTTAGAGCTTTATAAATTGTGTAGTTACATTAATAATACACACTCAATTGACGTAGGTGCCACAAAGGCTAGAACCTTAGTCAAAATATAAATGAATTTGGGTAAAAGAGACAAATAACAGTAGGCATATATGATATCATTTAATTCTTCTTAAGCTGCTACACATGAATACGGGCCTTGGCCCCGAGGCAAATCTGGAGAGCACTATAAAATTCAACACAATATACTTGTCCTTTTAGGTAAATATACATATTTTACTAACGGGCTCTCATCTCCCCTCTTTTCACGAAGGTAAATATAATAATTCTTTACCGGCTCCCTCTACATTTTGATGTATGTGTGAGAAAGATCGGCAACAATGCTGTTGCATAAACAGATAGTTTCAAGAGTGTCTCGTAGCGCGTCACCTACAAAAGGACGAAGGAGAAAAACCTGATGGACATCAAATAAAATAAGACATGTTGTTTGTCAAGGAGAATGTTGAGCAAATTTAACTTATTTCTTATATCAGAATACTAAGATATTATAAATAAATGACCGCAGGCAGTCTGTACAGGGTGATTTACCTACCTACATGGTGAATAATCAGCAATATATATTGCTCCCTACAGTATTGTAATTAATTTTCCTTGTATTTGATTTGTGGGTTTCCTTTTGGTTTAATCAAATAAATAAGTCGTTTGGTTCCCATGTTAATATTAACCTACTCTACCAGAGAAGCAGGGAGACAAAAACATGCTACTTGCTTTATCAACACTCAACATAGTCATGTGAAATAATTCTTCATACTTTACATTTTCTGGGGGGGATAGGAACGAGGGAAATGTTAATATTATTCTTCTAGGATATATTGAATCTGATTAGAATGGTACACTACTTAAATAGTTTGATTCGCATTGAACATGTACGTATAGATAATTGATCGAGAGCTTGAAATTCTTACGCATAATGTATTTATTTATATTCAAATCATTGAACCTGTGAGAACATTCCTCCATCTATTCTCAGCGTCTAAAATTGTTTTTGCAATCAGATTTAGGGTCCCATGACATAGTGTTAGTTTAAAATGAATGGGTTCTTATTTTCTGTGAAAAAAAAGTAATTTTCTTATCATTTATATGAAATGAAATACCTGTCTGGATATTCCAGGCATAAAATGTAATCTTAATTGTCAAGTGTTCGTACAATTGTAATTTTGTAAATCAAATTTTTGAGTTCTTATTTTGATAAAGTTACTCAAATAGTAAGTGCAGGGGAGATTGCACAACACACAATTTTACACAAAAATTCAGAAAGAGTGAATTCCACATATATAAGGCAAGCAGCAGTCTCCATGCGCCACGCTTACTTCATGAATGATTAAAGATATCAAGCTAAAATGAAACAAGATCACAAAAGAACATACAGTAACTCGTAAAAAAAGTATATGCATTAACAATGTTAATAATAGTATGTTCATGTACAGAACTGATTTTTTGTTACTGGGTGCCATGCGTCATATGTGCAACAGATTTGGCAGCACTTTTTGACGTACGTTTTGAATTATTAATTGCAAGTTTCAGTTGTAGGAGCCAAAACCAGTACTTTATTGTTTTATATTAAATGGTATTTTCATGTTTTTGAGTCTTATCATGACAAGCAGGGTGCAGTCTCTCTTGTTTTTATCGCTTTTGTTCGCTTGGTATAAAACATCCGCAAATCATTGCCCTAGCCGAGAGACCTCCGATAATATCAAGCTTGTGTTTTTAGAGTATTGCATAAATTGTCTGATAACATTCATGTAACAGAGCTTCCAGCGTAAAAGACGGTACAGTTCTGCAGTAAATAAAGGATGATACAGTTCCGCAGTAAATAATAGACAGTACAGTACCGCAGTAAATAAAAGACAAGATCTGCAATATAATTATTATATGTTCTAACATAAAGTAGTAATTGTGTATTAGAGAAAATTTAAGAATTGTTGGAATCCATAATGACTTGCGAAGTCAAAGAGGTAAAATTAAAAATGATGGTTTACTGGGACAGGTGATGAACATACAACTGAAATAGCGATCTTGATAAATATCGACAGAACTTCAAGTTGATGCCATATTTTTACATCTCCTTCTATTAAACTTTCGACATTTGATGGAATTCAACACAATTCTGTGGCAGCTATTTCAACCAGCTAACTAGTACATTTGACTCCATTATTATCTTACCAAAAATCGTTTCTTATCTGGCATTCTTCTCAGGTTTGAATGACAATTTATTTCATCTTTATAGCTCTTTTGTAAGTGAAAGTTAAGAGATTTTTTTATACTTCGAATTCTTAAAGAATTAAAAAGTTGATAGGGGGATGGTGTTAAGATTAGTATCTCAAAAATATAATTAATACTGCATTTTTTTTAGATAAGCAAATAATATAAACCAACGGGGAGTATCATCTGGTGTTCTGGAGAGAGAGATAGAGAGAGAGTGAGAGAGGGAGGGGAGGCTGAAATTTTGTGTATGGGCGTAGCTAAGCAGAATTTTTTTTCTCTCTTCAAAGTTTTAAACCTCCCTACCTTTAAAATGAAATTAATCAAGATATCTTCACATTCCAATTTGTTATTAATATAAAGTTCATGTCTTTCATCACAAATTTATTCAGCCAAAACTGTTTGTATACATTATTCTTATTTCAAGATAAGTAGTCAATTATTTTTCATTAAGTTTTAATCATTTTTTTCAAAGACATGTTCCGTTGATGTTATGAAATTCTCAAAATATTTTTAGAACTGTTTTAGAGAACTAGTCTAAATATTATTTTAACACCAGCAAAAAGAAGCCTCACCATCGATGAATAATTATAAACGAAGCGTGAATGTTTAAACAAGGTTGATAGAGTATTTGCTACTTCCAGTAGACTGAGGGATTTAGTGTGGTATTGTGTCAGATTTTTGTTTAATGAAAATATATCTTGGCTTACCTGTGCCATCTAAATTATTTCTATTCAGCAAATCTGAACTGAAAAACACAAAAAAATGAAATTAATTAAAATGTCAAAGATCTTTTTGTTAGTAATAATCAAAAATAAAAGTCTTAGCAAAATCAAGGTTCAACCAATTTCGAACTTGATTACGACAGAATTATTGCAGATCAAGGAATCGCTGAAATAAACACATTCTGAATCCAACTCACACAAGCAAATCGAATATCCCAGAGGAGTTGCTCATGGTTCTCTTAATAAAATGTCCATAGAGAGTCATGAATATTAACAGGGAGTGAGTTAAAGGGTGACTGACCAGTGGCTAGTTAATGAATGAAACAAGGGAACACAGATGTGGGATGTTATATAATATTATAAATAATCACAATGGCCATCAACAGTTTGACCAGTACATGGACAAATTACCATCACCATAACTGTCACTTTGACTATAAATATTCTTCTACATATCTTAACACTATCACTTTTATAGTTTATTTTATAAACAGTAGTCACTTCATTAAACATACTTTATCTATTACATTGTTGCTTTGTTTGCAGAAATTTGAAAGTTTGAGTCAAAGTTTCATTATTTTTATTGACTGTGTAAATTAGGTATTTAGTCGTATTTCAACACAATAAATGAATTGGTAATCCCCTTGGTGAACATGAATCTAATTATCGTCTATCAGCTCTCTATGGTAATATCTGCTAAAATCGGTGCATGCATATCATTAGTCCAACATCCTTAGTAGGATTTTTTCATATTTTTAAACCATCTAGCACACAAGATACATATATGTATTCTACAAAATACGTATACTATTATCAATTAACTCTACCGGCCACAGAAAAAACATTTCTTTATTTTTAAAAAAATCAATTTACAAAAATTGTATGTTCAGTCTATGTCAATTGCAAGTTGATCAATCTAAAGATCATCTACATATATGAGGTTTTCAGTGGCAGGCCGTATGATACAGCTAACCATTCGGCCATCCAATTCTCCCTACATATAGGAGGCCTTCAATGCACAACAAGCCCCATTCTCATTGGACCAACAGATGATTTAAAACCCCTCTGCTTTTCCTTATCAAGGATTTCCCCATACTTTAGCACTTCACGTATATTTTTTTTAAGATAAAGATTTAATTTATATCTTATTGTAAGTTCAAATGCATAAATTATTCCATTAAAAGACTTGATTCTAATGAATATTAATATCATTCTTAACTTCAGCTGACATTTCAGAATTTCTTTAAAAAATAAAAAAGACAAGAATTTCAAGTTTACTGAGTATTGCATACGTTTTCATTTAACTTCTTGCAAACATAAACATCTACATGATAAACAAAATTAAAGCGATGTCAAATACATTCATCAAACCGATGACATCTTGTTGAGACATAAGCAGACATTTGTCTTCAGATATTTCCGCTCCTATTTTTTACCACGTAAAATTTCATTATCCAATTATACGGGTTAATTAAATTGAATTACGCAAAACCAAAATCTACTTTAAAAAAAGTCTGTTTTTCATATTAAAATCCTATTAAAATGGAAGTTGAAGTATAACTGTATCTAATGCGGAGAGTAGTCTTTAAATTTTTGAAGTGTTTACAGCACTTAGGGATGCGAGGACTAATTTGGTGGAAAATGTTACGTAAGATTAGGGGTCAAGGAGGACCTAATTTAGGCAACTATTTGATTAGATCAGTTAATAGACTATTAACAAGCCACAGAGTATTTAGAATATACACAGTCTTTAAGCAAACGACATACAAGAGCATAAATCTTGTCTCTTGACAGAACAAGAAATAGCGAGAGAGAGACAACTTCGGTAAACAAAATAGATGAAAATTATGATACGCATATTTAAGTCAGGAGATTTATTTTCACAGCAATAAACACCACATTTTTACAATTCCCTGAAAGCAGGACTACTTTTCTCACCGATTATAACAGGGAATTGTAAAAACAGGCTAGATATATTAAAGATAGAATGACCAGAGTATTTTTGTTAATCGCCAGTTCAATAAACGAGTGGGCCATGTGTGGAGCCGACAGTGGTGAATGGTTTCCTGAATGTTGCCCCAGGCTTTAGACCACTTGGGGTAAATGTAAACGAACATACTGGGAGGGCTATTATCTCATTATTGAATTCAGTCTTCAATGCTTTCAAATTGTGCTAATGCTGTTAAAATCACGTTTTAAACCACAATTGTTGTCCTGTGTTATGATAACGGGTAAACTAAACTCTAATCGCCAGCATGTGTGTGTATTTATGCAATCCTGTGCATGCACATCGCAAAACTTAACCACATTATCAAAACTATATGAGCAGGTAGCAGCAATTAGTTAATTCAATCCAACACAAATAATTTTACATAATCTGGTTTCGGCACAAATTCTCAGTATAGATAACCCGTTAGAACTAAAAAACACCTCTATTTCCAGTATTGTCAAACATCAATTTACTGAAATAAACACGATTCTCTACTCTTACATCATTCCATACTGCACTAGTATTTGTTAAACCTATGAATATCAACTCTATATCAGAAACTGCTCACAATCATTCCAAGTTTAGTCAGGCATGACGAAATTTGTTTTTTATTATTTCATGCAAATCTGTTCCATTTAAAATTTACATCATATGTAAACTCTTTATCCCAAATACATATCTTTTTATACAGCCACGAAGAATCTAAGCCAGGAGAAAAATGGATTAGTAAAAAAAATATGCTTGTAATTATTCACGCTTCAGATTTCTTTCAAGAAACCATGTCAGTCATTTAACGCTCATATCAAGTTGTGAATTTTCCGGCTGATTAAGATTTTATTGAGGGTGGAGTGAAACAAGTCAACACATTAATATAGTTAATCCCTAGTATTACCTTTATCTTGTAAACTGTGTCTGTATACAGTTGACCAGGTGGAAAATTGGGTAATTACCTTCAAACATTAAATCTACTAATCCCCTTTATAAATAATAGGCCCCTAATATCCTTGTATGCTTCATATCCTGTCAATCATCATTAATTTAGGCGAGAGAGAGAGTTTAGTGTCCACTCAACTCAAACTAGGTCATTTCGGGACTAACATGGTTCAATTTTATTTCAATAATTGGCTTGCGCATAGGGGTCTTTATCAGCGGGAGGAAACCAGAGTACTTGGAAAAAACCCATGAGGTTGGACAAGCGAACATACTCCTTGTCATGTACAACCGAGAAAAAGAAACGCCTGTTGACTCAATGACAGATGTAATGTATACAGTGGGCACATGCTAACCACCCCCCCCCCATTAATTTCTCCCGCAAAACATCACTGATGTTTTTGTCATGTTAAGGTATCTTTAAGAAAGTAGAGGCTCTGTAACTTGTACTACAAGTTTTTATTAAAGATTCAAGCATACATTTTGAAAGTATCCAAGAAAGATCAATGACCAAGTTAACATATTCTTAACATAGTTTGTATTTCTTAAATATCACAAAAAATTTCTTTCTTTTCGTTTTTTTTTGCACATGTCAGTTTCAGATTAATATATTGTTTCTTTTTTTTGGACTAGGCATGCATTACGGCTTTAAATTTATTGCATGGATGCAATTTACATCCATGATCATGATTTCCTAAAGGCGATTTTCTTGGGAAATTTGAAAGCAATTGTTGCTAAAAATATTTTCCCATGTGCATATCCTTGCCACAGCAATGGATATTGAATTTTGTAGCCAGTGACAGGTTAACAATCAGTTTAAGCAAAAATATCATGTGATCTTACAAAATGGTGGTCCCACCGTCAGTGAAAACGTGGACACAGGACTGCACTCCCTGAACCGCTGCCTGCAGATTGCTTGTACGTGCACAGACATCGCCATGATTTTGACAGCATTGCAGGTTGTCTACCAACTGCTGCTTGCTTCACATGCAATAAAACATCGCCTGTGTGTGCTATGCTTAAGAAATAAGGGAATTGACATTGCAACTTCTGGCAATAGTAGGCCAAGTAAAAAACATTGTAGAAACCACTGCAGTATCTGGTTACAGTTCAACATGTAGTAAAAACTCAACAAACCGGAAAATTAAACCATTTAAATAATGGTGAAATGCCATTTGAGTATATCTGTCACCCTTCTCAAGGCAAATATTTTGAACAGAAAAAAAAATATCTTGTAACTTATGGTGATTTTTAAACCAGAATTTCTTGTCGTTGCCCTAGAAACAAAATTTTTATTACATCTTCTAAACAAAAATATCCCAACTATCAAATAAATTGTAAACAAAATTCCCCCAAATGGATCTTGAATCTCGATTACGAGGACTTATAAGTAACATGTGTGGCCTGACACATACTTTTTCACCACATTTTATGACAAAAACCACCTTAACATAACAACAAAAAATCTTTACCCATTTTTACGACCCTGCTGTTCAAAGGATAAATGCCGCATGGAGTCCGATATTGTAATATTTAATATATATTTAAACAATTGTACAGACTTCTGAATCAACACATGTGAGCTTTAACGCTAGAATGACTTCCCAAATGTAAATGTGTTTATAAATTTACTTAGAGCTTTCATGTTGTCACAGTTGTTAATTTCAAACAGAATGTGTGAAAGATTAAGTAAATCGCGAGCTAAAGTAGTTTTATTTTTACGTGAAATTACACTTCAATTAATTTGTATTCTGAGTAAATAAGACTCAGACTGGGTTTTACTTCCCTTTGAAAAAATTCAGTTGTGAAGAAGATGGTTGACCTGAAGAATATAAAGACAAGTAACCTCCAAACATAAGTTCACTTTTTTCATATGTTGATATCTAAACTAAAACTTGTGGATTGAGTAAAACGTATTTGACAGTCTATACAGTTGTTTCTAAATTCTCTGACTCTCGACCTGACAAACTGGCACTGAGGTATTTTTTTGTTTCTGACATATCTTCACATTGAATGAGTTTTCAAATGTTTGAGATGTTTCAGTGATATTTTTGTGATGTTCACTTTGTAACTAAATTATTGCATTATTTCGAAATCTTCTTTGAGGTGAAAAAAAGCCTGGAAGCATAATTCCAGGATTTTATATGGCATCTACAGGTTAACAAGTGATCGATCATGAAACCTTTGTAAAGTTTTAATTTTTTTCTTCTTTTCATTTTATACTGTTTAAAACTTTGAACTTTTGTCTTTTTTTCAAATTCTTATGGTTTTGAACTAAATGTGTATGTAGGTTTTTTTCAGTGTATATTTTCTTTATTATTCTAAGATGTCATTGCTGAGTATGTCAGCAGTTTTAGAGCGGTCTTTATATGGTTTTAAAATGAACTTTCTGATCAAAGTTATATATTGTTTATTCTGTAAATTTCTGATCTGTCATTGCTCCATTTGTGAGAACTTTTGAAGCTTATCAACGAAATTACTGATACATGTATATATCAGAATGTAATCAAAATAAATATTTATAATGATACAGAGCTATCACAAAATTGACACAATTATCAATTTATCTATTCAAATTGAGACTTTGAACAAACCATCCATCTTTTCATATCCGGTGAAATATACAATTTGCAACATATTCCACAGTTCATGAACTTTGACATGTTTATCTCTAGTTTAAACAGAACAATACATGTCTAAAGACTGCCATGCCACAGCACATAGCACGGTACCTGCAGCATGGTACTGATGCCATGGTACCAACCGACAGACAGTTGGTTTGATGAATGGTACAGGTGGTCCCAAGTTGTCATCACCTTCCCATTAATATATACATCCTTATTCCAGGTATACAACCCTTCCCAGTGAAAAATGCGGTGTTTTTAATGGAGAAAGAGAGAAAGAAATGGGCTTTAACGACTACATTCTATACAAACTAGGTCATTTCGGGACTAACATATGGTTTAATTTTATTTCAATAATTTGATTGCACGTAGGGGTCTTTTAGCAGTGGGAGGAAACTGGAGGCCCTGGATAAAACCAATGAGGTTGGTGCATTTTATGGAGATTAGTTACAAATGTATATAATCATAAATATTGTAGTTTTTAGAAACCAGCAAGTAAAAATTTGAAAGCAGCACCTCAAGAAAAGTCAAACGTACAATGAAATAGTCAGAATTTGCACTGCCTGGGGCAGTCCTTGAAAAAGTATATACAAATTTACTGTTATTATTATATACATTACGATTTTTGAGATATTTGCTAAAATTCGAATCAACACTATATTGCATGTATATACTGAAACGTATACAGAAAATGACACATTAATGAATAGTCTATTTTCGATTCACAATTTAATTAAATGAAAGAAAATTCAAGATATCGTCTAAGTTTTACTTCAGGTCAGGATAGATTTTGCATACAAGACACACATCTTAATCACAATCAACTTATGAATGTTGATTTCTAATGAATAAGTACAGTAAAATGTTTGAATTTTCAACCAATGAGAAATGAAATGATATGGGTCTTTACATCCTCCTTTTTAGTACTGCAAAATAGTGTGCTACGAGAGATATATTTTATAAGCTGTCAAATCTGGCCCCAATTTACTTAACTTTCAGTCCATGATTTTGAGAAATATCTTTGATCCAGAAACACAAAACTTTGCACATAGTCTATGATTAAGGTATTTAATGCATTAAATGACAAAAGTTTTATAAAGGGCTATAATTTAGTTACGATAATTCTTGACTGAAGTCTGAGAATGCTTTGTGAACTCAGGATCAGATCTCTTTCAATATCTGAGAAGTGGTATCAGGTGTTCTTTAGAAAGTAGACACATCTTGTTTCATAGGTGACAGAGAAAGAGAGAGAGAGAGTTTTAACGTCCACTCAACAAAAACTAGGTCATTTCGAGACTATCATATGGTTCAATTATATTCCAATACTTCGCTTGTGGGTGGGAATCTTTAGCAATGGGAGGAATCAGAAGGACCCAGAGAAAACCCACAAGGTTGGACAGGCAACCCTACACCTTGTCACGTACAACCGGGGAATCGAAACCAAGTCAGTTGACTCAATGAAAGGCTTATGATACTGCGTGCACGTGCTAACCATTCAGCCATCCACCCACCACTATTCATGGTTGACAGTTTAGACCATTGGTTTACTATAGATTATATAAACAATACTAAATCTTCTCTTGGACATTCATATTTCATAAACTGTCAAACAATATACACACTGACTTATAAATTATTTATAATCGTATAAGCTAAACACCCTGATATACACACCACCATGATATATAGACTTCCATCTGACCACATTCTTATGTACACAACACCTTTCTAAATCTTACATTTTTACCATCTTTTTATTTATTTTTACAACAAGTCTAGCAATATGGCTAGTTATTTACAACAATATCTCTGATAGGTTTTATTTATTTTTATTGGTAGGTAATATATAAATAATCCACTCTACACCATCTACTTTTACAAAATCTTATAGACATACACACTTGTATACAAACTAAGAAGGGGAAAAAGATTTATTTAGGAAAAGATATTTAGCAGCAAAAAACCCAAGGCTTTTATAACAACAATAACAGTAGAAAAATTGGTTAATTTCTACACTATTGAAGCTACTGATCCATTTTGGGGTTCAAATTGAATTTTTTTTCATTAGTTAATCATGTTAAAAAGTATTCCAATTAACTATTATACATTTAATTAAGAAAAGAGAAAGTGAGAGAAATGGGGTTAAACGTCCACTCAACACAAACTGGGTCATTTCGGGACTAACATATGGTTTTTTAAATTTTATTTCAATAATTTGCTTGCACGTAGGGGTCTTTAGCAGTGGGAAGAAACCAGAGTGCCCGGAGGAAACCCGCGTAGTTGAGAAGGCGCCCCTATCTCCATGCCACATACGCTCACACCAGGGCTCAAAACCACAGCCGCAAGCCAGAGGTGACCGGCTAATTAAGAAAAACAAAAGCAAACCATCAACGGTAGATAATCTCCCAGTTTGGGATTAAAACAGATTATAATAAGGCAGATCAGAATATATTACCCAACCCAACTGGATAGTACTATGGCCTGCTTATATTGTCTATTGAGTATGTCAATTGTTGGGCCAATTTCACTTTATCATATTTTTGTTAATGCTGAACGGAAGTCAATAGTTTTTGTAACAGTATATATAGAGACTCAACCATTACAATACATTAAACAACATTTCTCTCTCTCTCAGACATTTTAAGAGATTGGCAACTGTACACACAAAACTAACAACAGAAAAAAAATTGACGATATCTGACACATTTCATAAGCCAGGTGGTTGCTGGTAACTCTGAGATCAAATTTATAATCTTTCCAATTCAAAATCAACCTTTATAGTATAAATATCCTTTAACTTAAAATTGGATTACGATTAAAGAATTGATCTAAATATGATATGTCATAGCACAAGTAATCGCTAATTTATTTTTTATGACATTCAGCATCATTAAAAGAATTTCTAATGATAACCTTAATTGGAAAAAAATTGCTATTGTAGTTATAGTTACATCTAATATTCAATGAATTCAAAACCTATTACATATCAAAGTACCTCCATTAAGAGTTTATCGGGTTTTTAAATGTGAGACCCCCATATCTTTTCATGATATTGTTTATCAATTTTTATTTTAAAACTTCCCCAATAAAAGCTACAGGTATTATTCTTTGATGTTGAGTTGAATTACACTATAAATATAGCTAGTTGACTATTGATAACCTCTTTCTCTTCAACTCATCCTATTTATCTTTTAACTTGTGGGATTTGATCAGGCTCAATCATCTATCTGTGACTGTCCTATGTTTGTCTGACTGTTCAGGGTTGGTATCTACACTAGGGCTGTCCCTGCCCCTTTGGTGTATAGCGGTAGGGGTAACTCTGACATAGGCTTGGTAGTAATTGCCTACAACTTCCGGTTTCAGGTTTACAGGCACAACCCGTACAGCGCTGGGTCAGTCGCTAGTAGATTTATATAAGCCACTGTCAGTTAGTTTGCAATTCCAACTACCAAATATTTGGACATCTTAATTTCAAAATCAATTGTAAGATTAATATATAAAGAATCATTGAAGAAAATCCATGCACTTCATTTTCTTGTAGAAAAAAAAAATTCCAGTTTTTTTCCTTCAAATTGTCATTTTATTTGAATCCTCCCTAAACCATACAAAATAATTTGTCACATTTTAAATTTCCGTACATCTACACATTCATTCATTCATTTTCTATAATATACAGGAAATAACTAATTACAAGAAAAAGTCCATAATTTACATGTATGATAAGTAAATGGGATGGGAGAATAAACAGGACTTATATGAAAGCATTATTCATTCATTCATTTATTCAATCAGAAAGTTGTTCCATAACTATTTACCGGATAAAGTCAATAATTTGAAGCGATGAAAAGAATTTATAGGTATGATAGGTTTATAGGTAAATATGAAGTGAGAAGAGACAGAACTGTAATAGAACCAGAACAGACATGGCTTCAACTATTATATCAATAATTGGTAAAATAAGACAGACAACACAACTGTCAAATAACAACCACCGACTAACTGACTGACTTACAACAAAACTTCAAATTACCTATATAACTCTAGCTTAGTTAGGTATGTCAGCTCTGATGTATAAAAATACAAAAAATATGTAAGTAGAATACCTAAAATATAATAGTATATTGTTCTTCTGAAATCTGAATAATTAGATCTATTAAAGAGAACAGTACTAGAAACAATTTCATAAGAAAAGATTCTGCCCAAATTCCAGTTCCTTAAGTGGTGGGGGGTTGGGATGGCCTAGTGGTCTAGAGTGCCGCACTTCGACCTCTAGCTGGTCGGTCACCTCTGGCTTGCGGCTGTGGTTTCGAGCCTTGCTGTGAGCATATGTGGCATGGAGATAGGGACGCCTTCTCAACCTCATGGTTTTCCTCCGGGCACTCCGGTTTCCTCCCACTGCTTAAGACCCCTACGCGCAAGCGAATTATTGAAATAAAATTAAAACCATATGTTAGTCCCGAAATGACCTAGTTTGTGTTGAGTGAATGTTAAACCCCATTTCTCTCTCTCCCCCCTTAAGTGGTGTCCTTTTGAAGCGTAATTCATACTTTTTTTTTAACTACATCCTATGGCACGAATGTAGAAACTGTCCACCATTCAGATGAGCCTGGCTAGAGATCTGGTGGTGATGGTGTAATGGCAGCCTTAGGGGTGTGCAAACTGTTAGATTGCATAGGGCTTTCAACTTGGTGTTGCTTGATAATCTTAACAGAAATTTACCATTGCAATGATGTTCAAACCAAACTTTTCTTATTTGGTTGGACCTTATTGTAGTTGGCAACAATCTACTAATGTTGCTTAAGGATGTTGCTGTAATTACCACAGACCAATTAAATCTTTAAATATTCAGCACATGTGACTTTTTCTCGTACTTTTATCGTAACTGTTAAAAGCTATCATCAAGAGAATTCTGACATGGCAGCTACAATGTTAGCACACAGTGGGGATTTCACATCATCCACCCATTTTTATCACGGATACATTTCTTTGTTTATATGCATTAAATAGATTATTTACATATTTATATCTACCGAGATATTTGTTTATTTACATATACATATTCCGCTTTATCTTACTTATGTTTTATACATGTAGAAACATTTATTTATTTAATGATATGAACAACAGGTATAAACATAGAAATCTATTTAGAAAAATGAGAGAACATTTACAGGTTTCAAGTAAAAACGTGAAAGCAGTTGCCGTTTGAATCCAAATCACATCAAAGAAGCCAAAGCTACCATATGCAAAGAATGAATATATTGACATTTGAGATTCTTGGTATCACTTTCATCAACTCGTGGGCAAAAATATTCTAAAAATATTTCCAAAAAATAACAAACAATTTCCTTTAAGAGATAAAGAAGCTAATAAAAAACAGATCAGCCAATTTTCAACATTCAAATCGTAATAAAAAATCATTGAATTTCATTTGTGGTTTTGATTCCAACTGTCAAGTCAACCTGTTCTGTGTGTTGACCAAATCTCATCTGTTGATTATCAGCAACCAAGCTCTACATGTACTCACTAACTAGCTTATTACTGAAATATAGCTTTTCCCACCAAATATCAGATTACTTCCGAAAATGTCAGTAAGTCCCTGGATACACACTGATATAGATAATAGAGGAATTGTAAGCAGGGGTATATATTAATGTATACAATACCTTCAATATATCTAACACTTCTTTATTGATACACAAGGTGCTAAATGTTACAATGGAGAGAAGAAAAAAGGCTCTGATGTTGATGATGGACATTTTTGGCTCTTCTTGATAAATTCAAGCCTGGTTCCCACTAGGGGTGGATCCAGGGGGGTGACTAGGGTGACTAGTCACCCCCCTCCCCACCGGTGTATAGGAATCCCGGGTCCTACAAGCTTCCCCCGAGACATGCATGTATGGTCGTATATATATTATATCGCACACGGTACGCATCTTATCAGACACACAATCAGCATCTATGCAACTAGCAGCAGAAATTAGCTCCGTAAAAACATGGGGTTGTCACCCCCCTCAAAAAATTCCTGGATCTGCCACTGCCCACTAGTCGTGATCCATGCTGACAAGGAATGTCTGTGGAACCATTCGGATGAACCCTAAACACCTGTTGAGTGCAATGGTCTCTGCATTTGGGTCTTTATATTATTCACTGTTTCACAAGACATGTCCAGTAACAGACTTAAAGATGGGTTTCCAGAAAAGTATTTATCGGGTGGTTATTCCCTATAAAAGTATGAAAATTTTGCCATCTACAAGTCTTTTCAGTTATTCAATAAGTGACACATAAAAATATTGTTGTTGAGTAAGATTTAAGCTATATATGACAACTCTTCTTTTGAACACCTGGTACCACCTGTTGTCATGGTACTGATGTATTTAGAACATTATGACAGATAATTAATGAAACAGGAAATTCTATTGGTCTAAAGTTTGAAAGCTTTCATGACTGATTGGAATGGAGTTTTATTACACTAACTTATTAACTACTTCTAGTTGTTCAACTGTCATCATTATTGAGTAACTAAAGTTGACATTTGTAATGTAAGTAAAGTTTAGACCGCGACCTTTGACCTTGACCAACCACCTGCTCAATTTCAATGTTTTTGATCTGTCTTTATTGTCTAATTCACAGACAGCTATCATATAATCAATTGTAAGTGATAAGCTTATTATCTCTATTTCAAACCAATTTTATACAGATAGACTCTATAACCATGTGACATTTCAAACCCAATAAAAGTTTGTTTGCTCGTAAAAAAAAAAATGTAAAAAAATCTCCACAAAAAAGATGAAAAAGTACAGAGAAATTAATAATTCTTATACCCAAGTGAACAATTGTCATATGATCCGTTTCTTAATTAGTCTGCCACCAGACCAAACATAATCTGACATTTTCGGCCTTGTTTTTGATGTCGCCAAACAGCAAATCAAGCAATGGATAATTAGTTACAATTATGACCATCAAAGAGCAAGCTTTATTACTTATCATTTTAGCTGAAGTAAGCTGCCTTTGTGCTTATTTATGAGATGGTAATATTTTTTTCATAGCCAGTCTCCAATACCAGAAATAAATGTTAAGTTATTCTGATTCCTCGTTCTGAGAGGAATGATTAAAAGAAACAACGTTCTGGCCATGATATGACTGAGCAAGCATGAAATGGCCATAACCTAAGTAACTGAAATAATATAAGCTGCAGTTCAAGATGTTATCAAATATGTTAGAAAAAACACTTCTCTATATTTGTATTCTATTTACTGAGATGAAATAGGAAACAAATGTATGACAAGCATGATATAAGCACAATACAATCATATACAAAAATCTCCTGATTAAAATAATCTCGGCACATTTCGAGCTACATTAGACATCAAAGCGTTTATTTCGACACTTATACCCTTGAAAGAATAAAGGGACTAAAATATATATTTAAGGTATTAAGTTAATGGTTTAATACACAAGGGAATTAATGATACAGATTCGGACCGATATTAAAAAATAACTGCCAAATTGGTACTACAATGATTTATGTTCGCTGAATATTATGAAATTAATGAACAAAAACAAAGATCAAATTGACAAACAATTCAGGGATATTGGAGACTTTATTTATGATTTTTAAAAAAGGAATTGACATGAATTTTAGTAAATACAATGAAACAAGGTCATTTCTGTATATATATATATATATATTTCATTTTCATTTTTCAACTGGGGTGTTGATAGATAGATTTCAATGAATGAAAACAGCTGAAGAAAAGGCATGTTTGCCAATTATGACATATGTTTTCAATTTTTGTGAAATGTTTGTCTTTTCCCAAAAGCCTGCAAGCTGTATATATTTCGAGGACTTGAAATTTAAACATGGCCATTTTTCTATGAAATTAGCCTTGTTGTAATATTTAAGGTATTTCCTTGTCAGTTTTTCCATTTCAATTTCTTCATCATGACCAGACGAGTATTTTATAGGCATTACTAACAGCAGGTTAATTTTGAGGAATTTTGATGAAATTTTTTAAGCACCTTGCATGACAAAAACCATTAAGAAAATGGTGAGCAGAAACAAGATAGAATCACTCAACCGTGAATCAGGTAGATAATAAAGAGATATATCATCATAATTAACTTACTATATACTGTCATATATTTATGACATAAATAATTTCTTTTTAAAAAATAAAACCATAAGCATAAAATTAGTCATGTAGAAAAACAAAGTTATCATTAAGCAAGTCTTAAAAATACTTTTTAAAAACATCACCACACCATATATGTCACAATATGAATCTGTAACAATTCAATTGTTGGGCCCAACTTTAAAAGTCTTGTTTGAAAACAAAAGAACTTTTGTCATCACAATTCAAGGGCATTTATTTCAACAGACATGTCTAGCAATTAACTTAATTAATCATTACTGATCCCCACCACCCCTTCTTTTTCAAATTTTGTGCCCATTTCCTATTAAAAAGCCTGTAAACCCAACTAATAACTTTTCATCTTTCTGGAAGAAAAGACAGAGAGCATAAATGCCAAAAGCAACAATTCTGGATCCAAGCTAGCTTCAGAATTTTCGGTGGAAATGCTATGACTCAAACAATATTGGTGTTTGGCATTTAAGGTAGATAACGAGACAACATTTAATTAAGGAACTGCTTGTTTTGAAATAAATTTGAGAGGAATGTCCCTTTAAGAAACGATACCAATTTTAGATTACATTACAGTTTTTAGACAGACATCTTTAATTTATCATTATTGTATTATCTTAGTCTTTCATTTGAATAAAAAGGCTTTTATGTGAAGAAACTTGAAACTAAAACAGGGATAAACTGGTAATGTATATGCAATTTTTATTTGCATAGATTTGAATTGTTGGGCACTAGACTAGAAGTCAGTCGAGTTTATCATAGGAGGGGTTTCAACTGGTATTTATAACGATAAGCATCATGGCTTGCCACTGATTTATAAGGAAAGTTTTTAGAGGATGATAAATTCAATAGTTGCATAGTTGCATACAGCCAACAGCATCACGGACCTCACATATTTTGTATTGCTTCTAGTTTTTCTCATGGAGAAATACGGGTAACTTGTTGAAGGGGTGAGGGCATTATGTCCTCTGCCGAAAAAACTTCAAAAAATCACACTGTCAATGGTGATCAGTCGCACATATCTGGACCAGAAAATAACATTTAAAGTCAACCCCGCCTTCAGTACAAAAGAAAAAAACCCCTAAAATTTACATGTTTTATTGAAATCGAATAATAAATTTTATTTTTATATTTTTATGCCTGGTACCCTGCCTAGATCCATCACTGACCCCAGCCATGTACACAATAGTACCTGTCCCTGGTTATAGTCAATTGGAGTGATTAAAAATTAGTTTAATTTAAAACCAGTGAAATATTATTCTTCCAGACATTTTACTTCTCATCTGAGGCAATTTGTATATATGGGAGATTTGCAAGCTAATTCATAGTCAGACAAAAAGATGGTCTGTTTAGAACAGGAAGTCAAAAACCCTTCTTATAATCAAATAACTGTTTATTCCCTTTAAAATGACAGATCATTTGGTTAACTCACAGTTTTGTATTGAAACAAAGATTAGCAGATTAAAACCTTGCCTGCTTACAAAGTACCTTAACAATACCTAAACACACACTATTATCACCAACACTAGGTGTTCTAGTCTAAAATAGTCCTGACATAACCAGTCCTTTGTTTGGAAACAATAGACACACCTTCCTAATTAACAGATGAAATATGATTTACAGAGATAACTTTTCTTCTTGTTTAACGAGCGGAAAATTAGCAAAAAGCGTCTGGCACCTTAGGTTTTCTACAGATCCTAATTCAATTAGTTCACTAATAATATGTAATATTTAGCATTATTTATCCTAATTAGAAATAATTAGACTTCAACTAGAGGTCAGAAGACTTCATTATAAAGAAATAATATTTTTTCAAAGCCAGTTCTAACATTTTAATCTCATTAGAAATAATTCGAATTTCATTATAGGTCAAAATCAGTTCTCGAAAAGGTTTCCTTAATTGGAAACAATTAGAATTTCATTATAGGTCAAAAACTATTTAAAAAGATCTAATATCTTTTCAAAGCCAATTCTCAAAACGTTTTTGCTCATTAGAAATAATTAGAATTTCATTATAGGTCTAAAAACTTTATTAAAAGAATAAATAATATTTTCAAAGTCAGTTCTAAAAGTGCATCCTAACAAATATATTCATTAGGTTCTAAAACAGTGCATATGTGTTAGTGTTGACCTCATGGTTAAGGATAATTATACAATATTCCAGGCTCCCAACACATGCTGAACTATTAAAACGAGTCTGAATTTTTTCTTATATTGAACTTAGAATAAATTAACCTTCTTAATTACAACACCTGGAAAAGGGTACACCTATCAATTAACATTTGACAATATTAATTTAGAAGAAATTGTTATTCTTTCATTATAATGTTAAGCTCTGCATCCGACTCCATCAACAAGAATGGCATCAATTGCGTGAGTTATGTTTCCAATGTTTGATTAAGGAAATGAATATAAGCAATAAGAATACAGAAGACAACAAACATCTCTCTCGTAAGGTGTAAAACCTATAAACTATGCTAACATAACTTCTATAATATCTACTTTGACCCTCAATATCAGATCAAATAATAAAAACAAAGGAAGGATATCTAGATTTTGTGTATATTGTCTTTTGCGATGATGTATGGAATATTTTTATCTGGTTATCATTAATCACAGAACATTAAATGCCTTCGTAATTAATGAAAGGAATTGGAATTAATGTCTCGTCAACACACAAATTTTGTATTTTCAACTTTTAGACGTGGGACTTTTAGACGTAAATTTGTCTCGTCAGCACACAACTTAGGTTATTCCAAGACTAAAATTTTGTGTTTTCAACTTTTACATGTGGGGCGGTGGGTAAGTTTTTCTTGACTGCAGCATTTTCTATGTACTTTCTTCCAATGCAGAAAACAAACATGCAATCTTTCGTGTGAACTATTGTTAAGAATACAAAAGGTGATATTTTTAAAATGTAATAGGTTTGGTACAAAGACACAATTATCAAAAATCCTTAACTTGTGAATGAAATGAAATAGGGTTTAACGTCCTACTGTTCTTCTCCGAACTGGGCTAAGCAAGATGGATAACTTGTGAATATTTTTATATCTATTTAACTGATATTAAAGTAATCCTATCTAAACATACCAGTCTTATATCTCGTGTATTAATGATATACCCTTAGAACATCGTATTTACCTTGAACAACAAAAGATATCCTTTCTCAACTAACGCTGGTAATCAATTAATTAAGGAGACTCTTAATCATTTAAAAGCTACTTGAATGAAACGATTAATTGTGAATTGAAGAAAGTAATTACATGAACACAATACCTGGAAGATAGACCAAGCATCTATTGTTAGATTTCATGAGAGTTTCTCAGAGAATATACAACAGCAAATAGGTAATCTTAACCGAGATCTCTAACAACATTGCCAACTGTTGGCATTAATATAAAAACTAATTTATTCTCAAAAGCGTCCAACTTCATTAGTTTCAAACCCAGATATAAATGACATAAGAAAAGATTGTCTAGAAATAAATCCATTTAAAGTTTTAACCAAAAGTTTCTTAATACGTTATCTTAAGAGAAGAGAAGAAGTACTCCAGACTGTCTCACAGATAAGCAAAGAGGATTATCCCCAAGAGTACAAGACACAAACAATATGTACATTTGTACAATCTCTCAGCGTCAATAATCGTGAGATTGTCATCGTCTTTTTGTTTGTCAATAACTATCCCATCTATTCAATATTTCTATAATTTGAGTTCAAACATCAATTAGACCAATTAAGCTGCCAGTCTCTATTCTTTTCTTACTTTCCTTCATATTGAAAACCATTGACACAAAACTTATTCATAAATTCATAAAATATGGGTGTCCATCTTTTTCTAAGGTGTTCATTTTATTCAAATGTCACAAATTCTATAAATAAGACGATGTCACAGAGTTCATTTCTGTGCGAAAGAAATAAATTAATTTGATAATTTTATAATTATATTGTATAATTGTATATTCCATTCTTATACGGTACATATTATACTATTTACATGCATGTCACTCATTTCTCACAGAAAAAAAAAATAAATCAATAAAAAAAATCCTCTATTTTCTACAAAATAATAATGAGAGGGTGTGTAAATATAAAGATTATTCAGTGTAAATTTGATTTCATTTCATATCAAATATGCCTGAGCAGTTGAAAATTAAAATAAGCCTAGAGTCTTGCTCAATCTGTCAAAATATTTCTGTCAGAATTTTTTTTCCTTTTACTTAATTTCTTCAATAGAGATATAAACTGCTGGTGCTGGCATGTAAAACATTGTATATTTGTTTAAGTTTCTATTCTGGCTTGTAAAAATGATACGTTTTCATAGATTGATCAACATTGTAACTGAAGATAATTAAGACCTAATCCATCCTCTTTGGGAGAGAAAATTAAATAATCTACATATACAATAGATTAATAATTAACTATAAGAAGCTTATATATTCATTAATTATTTATTATAAAGTAAATAACAATTTTCATATTGATTATCAGTTAGCATAATATCAAGTGTGATATATATCCATAAATCAAGAGGTATTGACCAAATATAGTCTTATCGGACTTGAATTATTTATATACTTTATAATATACTGACTATATATATATGCTTCAAATTGAATTGTTGACAGTATCATCACATTTATCATTCTCTTGTCTGGTTGACCGTTTGTCCTGACTTTTTCTATATACAATGGATCAACAGCAGACGTAAAAACATTATCCTTTTTTATGACCTAACCAACTAAAATGTTTTACCTATAACTCTATTTCCCACCAACGAAAATTGACTCATGACATATGTAGGCCTACGTGTAATCTTATACATTATTTATTTAATATATAAATCAATATATAATCTAAACGTATTCTAACCATAATATTTTAGTGAGAAAAAAAAAAAAACCAACCCAATAATTATGTAATAAATAATTCGCTTGTCTATCAAAAGTGACGACAAGTTTTTAGTAAATATAAAGAAAAATTGGCAGAAATAAAATCACAGTGTGTTTAAAATTCACCATGTGAAAACTAAAAGTAGAAACACAATGTTATGAATACAAACAAAAACATTTCTTACAATAACTATTAAGTGACATGTTGATAATTCTATTCACGAGCTTGCCAAAAAAAATGATGATTTTATAAAAAGAGAGAGAAAAAAAAAGAAGTAACAAAAATGATACGTCTCACTTTTCTGTTTACAAAAGAATTATTAACAAAATAATAAAATAAAAAAATCAACTTACAAAAAATTGGGATCCTCAAATTCCTCGTAATCCGACATGACTATGGAGTCATAGAGTGAAGAATAAAGGCACTTTAAGATAGCTCAATGTTAAAAGTGTTCTAACTTCCAAAGCATTGACACAAGACTGTCTGAGTATGTAAGCAGTAAGTAATAGGTATACACAAGTCTATTTAGCAAGCACACACTGATCCTATGAGCCCACGACTACTACACTCTGTCAATTTCTGAAGTGAAGCTAACTCAAGTTCAGCCAGCCATCCACTCATTCATTGAGACTGGCAATCGGATGGTTAACTTTAACACCGTTACCTTTACTCAACTAACACACACACAATCCTAGAGAGCTAGAGGGAGAAAAAGAGGGGATTAACTGAAACCTTCTACAACTCTCCTTCTATGACCACTAACTGCTTTACTTAAAGGACCCTGTTAGGGGGTTTTGGTTGAAGTCTGTTGGATCCAACAGGAGCTGTATGAGCTGTGAAGCTGACTGATTAATGAGGAAGGGAGACAGGCTTCCATAAAACTGGAGACCTGTATCTGGTAACAGGGTTGAGCTCAGCAGGTGTTGGACAGTCCTGCTACTAGACACAACATACAATAAAAGTCACATGTTATGATGATTTACTCCAGTCACAGATAAAACTGACCGTCATCTGATAATCTTCAACTGGGTTTTAGTAGTTTTTCCCATTTATAAAGTTAATAGAGCCTTATCCATTTTCAACACCCAGCATCAGGTTTCTTCACTTTATTACAGTGTAGCCATCAGAATTAACATAACTTTAGCATTAAAACACAAAAACTTTAATCAGTTTTTTTGTTTAATTCAAGAAAGTTATGTTACACTTGCAAGACATCACATTTTTTGAGTTCTTATTTTATTATTGTCTACCATTTTTCTTATACTGCTGGTTAAAATCCAATTTGTAGAATTGATTTTCTTGAATTGTAAAGGATTAACTATTTCATCACTTCCAGGATTCCAAAAATTAAACCACTTAGGATGTCACCCCACTGAACTCTTTCTGACTTCTCACTTCATGGCAAATTTCTATATTATCCTAATTATGACATCTGGTTACTAGGGAAACAATAGTAATATCTATCATTACACCATGTAAGCTGTTACATACGAAATAAATAATTGATCGAGGGGACCGCGACAAACATCACCAACCATCTAGGCCTACTTATGTAAGGGTATATCTGTCTCT
Organism: Patella caerulea; assembly: GCA_036850965.1. NCBI lineage: Eukaryota > Metazoa > Mollusca > Gastropoda > Patellidae > Patella > Patella caerulea. The sequence continues at coordinate 33,482,181 of JAZGQO010000008.1, forward strand.
GGTGATCGTGAATAATCTTTAATTTCTTTGTGACGAAACGCTCTGTCCGTGTTACAGCATAAAATTCTATAATAGATGCCAGGCATTACAAGTATATGTTGCCCGTCTGCCTTATTAGTTATACCTAAGTTTAATTAAAGAATCCAATGCTTACTCAGGAGCAAGTGGTAATATACAGCCATCCATCTTGAAAGTCGAATAAATAAATAAAGACGAAGCAAGTCCTTTATTATTTTAATAATCTCAGTACAAGTGATTAGTGCTCGCTGTCACTGGTCGACGTGTGCCAATCAGCAATTATCACAATTTGTTCTCAAGTCATATCTCATTATGTTTGCTCACTGATGTAATCCTCATGACAATGTGAGTCTTATCTGACAGCCACAGTGGGTAAACATTGGCATAAAGACAAAGCTCAGGTGCTTTATACAAAATCATTAGAAGACAAATGATCAGCATGTCATAATGATTAAATAAAAATAAAAAAATATTATTCTTTTAAATGTCCTGAATTTTAGGCATTGACAAAGCTCTTAGCTCAATTTAAATAGGAGTCCTTCGGTGGAAATGTTTTAATAATGTGGAATTTCTCTCTCCTTGAACTCCACAGATGTATTCTCTATTTATTATGATTATCCGTTTTTCTATTATCGGCCAGGGCTTTGACGATTATGTCATCTCGTCTCGTACAATAGATAATCGTTTTTTCTCTAGACTCGACAAAAATATTCAAATGGGCATATTTTCAATGGCTCTATTTTCTCAAGTGAAATGTTATGTCAACAGCTTTGTTCCTTTCTTTACACAAGATTTCTTACTTCCCCTTGAACTGATAAAAACTGAATAAACACAGAATCCTAGGGCAGCAGCAAAGGTGAGGAAAACATGGCCCCTGCAGCCAAAGTGTAACTAAATGGCCGTGTATAGACTAATTGGATGGAAATTAAATATTGAATTTCTCGGCAAGCCAACACTCAAAATATAGAAATCAAGCACGGGAATTCCTGCACGATATTTGATCACAGGGAATCATCACATCTTGAAAGGCCACCCAACCAATGACATGAATGAACCTCTCTTTTATCTCCCTACCGTCATTCAATATTACATCTCTGTCCTGCTTTTAGATCAATGAACATGGACTCAGGATTTGACTAGCATTAAATGTTGGCAAATACCCCAGAATCTGGGTGAGTAGTTATAATAATGTTTGTGAGACTGATAAGTTGGGGGTGTTATAGATTTACTGGCTATACTCTCTCCCTTGTTGTGTCACACCTCATGTCCCTCTCACTCTCCCGTCTGCTAAAAGTCAACACGTTGTGTAATAGTTAAATAAAGACAAGCGTGAAACCAATCAAAACCAGGTGCTAGAACACCTGAAGTCCATCATTTAAATCCACAAAGACACCATTCTCCTCGATTATATTACGGCCATTTTAGACGCAAAGTGTGAAATTTGGAAGTCATCAATTTAACGCATGACAATATTTCTTCATGGGAAAATGGAAGTTTGTTTTTTTATCGCATGGCAATAAGATATAATCTTGGTGACATAATGACAAAAGAAACATCAAAACCAAATCTATCGTCTTTATTACAAATGCACTTGAAAATTTTGGGAAAAAAACAACTTCAAAGTTATCAGCATTTAACCGAAAAAAATTGTCTCAAACATCTGAAGAAGTTCTTTTATTGTGTTTTGTTGACGTTTGACTGAATGTTTACTTGTGCGTGAAATTTCAATTCTTTAAGAAAAATCTTTAAAAGTTGTTATTGAAGACACCGACCATAGATTATTACTTTCAATTTTCGTCTGTCCTTGGAAGAGTTTTGAATGCTGGAATGTGTCCGACAGATGTGAAGTAGTGATAACATGATTTATCGTATATTATTCAATGCAGAGAAATATGATCTAATAAAGATAACATCTCGTCACTTCCTCTCTCGGTGTTCTCTAAATTTATATTTTCTAGACGAGGAAGAAACTGTCTATTTCAGACCAGTTGCCATTCGATAGTCTGGTCTATTCCCATGAGAAGATGTAGTCAGTGGCCTTATCTGACCCCACATGTTTGTTGACAAAATGTTCAAAGCTGTCGTAAAGATCTAACAGTAAAATAGCTCCATTGGAATTCAATATCTGACTTCTTACTTATACTGCACTATTTACATTCCTAATCTGGCAGGTGTGAAAACATCCCTGGCGTAAGGATACATAGTGATTACAGTTACAATAAACACCAGTATAAATATTGAACTGCCTTTGAACAATTATTTGTTTAATTGAAAATCTAGACTCATCACTTATTTTAATCCTGCCAAGGAGATTTGTTTGTTTGCTGTGTTAACTATATTAAATCCAAGAAGAGAACTAGATTTGTTGTCAGCCCTGGGAGTATTGATGTGCTTTAGAAACCAAAATATTATGAATTTAACGATTCCATTTATTTTAAAGCATGGTTGATTAATGAGTTGGATTGAATTTACATTCAATAAAGAGATTACTACTGGATTTCAATCATTGCTTTGTAGGTTACCAGGGTGGCTCAGCAGTGCCAGATCTAGGACAAATTGGGCTCTGTGCGAGCTTAGTTATGAGGCCCTTTCCTTGCACACCAAAAGAGGTAGGGCTGGTATGCGTACTCAGGCAGTCCAACATACATGCACAGAAATTATAGGAGTAGTTAAACTATTACATTTTACCTATAAATCAGTCATTATTTTCAACAAGTTCTAGGCAAAGTTTTGAATTATCAGGGAAGATGGGCTCCTGCTGGCCAACAGGGTTTTTGGTCCTTAAGCTAACCTAAGCACAATGGTCAATCTGTGACTCAGTAACTTTGGTACTGGTTCTGACACTAACCAGGAGATCTTAGGTTTGATCCATGCGTTGGCTTAAAGTTCCTAAGGACTTCCCTGTCTGAGAGTGCAGGATGGAGGGTCTGACAAGGAAAAAGTGTCTAGTTGTTAAGATGGTATGAAAAAACAAGGTTTACCCAAGTATTTGACATGCATGTAAACAGTTGACAATATGATTTTGCTTAAGAGTAGGTGGAGCAATCATTGTATGGTTCCAAATTCATTCAAATCACACTGTATGCCAGACGACATCATTTGCCTGATTTTGGTGCAGAAAAGTAAATTAAACATTTAATTTCCTAACTCACTAAGTCGAAAGCTGGTTGTTTTAAGTTTTCAAAGGTGGGTCCTGGGCTGACCGGGTCTTGCTTGAGCCATGGTCAAATATTGGGTTGGAGGTCCCCAATGTACAGAAAATTCCTATAATATTTATTGACCGTTATTTAATTCTAAGTGAATTGTTTCAATGGTATTTGGTAATTGAACTGGAATAGACAGGTCACAATTCTATGGAACACAATTACTGCTTAATACTTATCAATGTTATTGCTTGATAAAGACTAAAGAAGCCTAGTTGAATCATTGCTTAGTAAATAAATTTTGATTGTATTCCATAGAACTGTGACCTGTATAATTCAAAATGGTCTACTTTTGAAAGATTCGTTTAACTGAATCCGATCCTAAAACATACAATCAAAACATTTTTTATTTCAATCTAGAAAAATTCAACTCATTAAAAAGAAGTAACAACATCCTTGAACCTTTTTCAAAATAAACAAACTTTAAAAAATGTTATTTTTTAATATAAAATACCAACATTTATACATAACAGACTACAACTTAATGCAGGAAAAAAATATATTTGAGAGAGAACAGTGTTTGAAATGCTGATTATTTTAGTTGACATGTTATTAGTTTTTTCTAAGAAGATAAATAGTTTGAATTTAACTGATGTAGTAAAAACAAGTTATCCGAAAAAAACAAAAACACATTCAGAATATCAATTACCTTGGGCTAAGCGCGAACAAAAATAAATAACATACAAAATTTAAATATGGTATAACTCAATTAAAGCTTCAACCACATAGGTTTTCCGAATTAAGCAACATGTTTTCTTGATATTATTGAAATGAAATGGGGTTTAACGTCCTACTTTCTTCTGCATGTAACCTGGGTTAATGGAAGACGGGCATACGCCATACAGTGTGCTATGAGGGAAATTTTGCCTGGGGAGTGACGCTACAGCCTACGCTAATATCAAATTCCAAAGGATCTGTTACGTGCACGGCACCTCAGTTTTTCATCCCATCCAAACAACTAGAGAGCTGTCCTTGTCAGGCCCTCCGTTCTGTACCACTGACAAGGAAAACCACATCGGCAAATTGAGATGAACTTTCTTGTCCAATGCAGGGATCAAACAACCGCCCTCCAGGATAGCGAGCAAATGCCTTACCCACTTAGCCACGTGATCCCTTTGATATTATTGAACTGACTGCGGGTACAACATGACAGCCTTTATCAATCATTGTTCATTATAGTTTAATCAAAGTGGAATATATAGACACCGAGAGAAAGAAATGGGGTTTAACATCCACTTGTCACAAACTAGTTCATTTCAGGATAAACATATACCATTTTATTTCAATAATTTACTTGTGCATAGAGGTCTCTAGCATGGGAGGAAACCGGAGAACCAGGATGTTTGGAAGCCCAACAATTTTATTTATTTTACTGTCATTGAACATTCGTGCAACAAATTCAAAGAAAATTTGAATAAAAAAAATTTCATGTCAAGGGCAATGATCAGATACTATTTATAAAATACCCGATACCCCTTTTTAAGTTATTTGGTTTGTTTGAATAAGCTTTTGGGGGAGGGGGCGAATGGTTAGCGTGTGTACGCTGTATCATACAGCCTGCCATTAAGTCAACTGGCATGGTTTCGAATCCCCAGTTGTTCAACCTCTTGGGTTTTCTCCGGGTACTACAGTTTCCTCCCACTGCTAAAGACCCTTACGCACAAGCGAATTATTGAAATAAAATTAAACTATGTGTAAGTTCCAAAATGACCTAGTTTGTGTCGAGTGGACGTTAAACCCCAGTTCTCTCTCTCTCTCTCTCTCTCTCTCTCTCTCTCTCTCTTGAATAAGCCTAAATTACAAATTCTTATTTGATGACTTCACATAGTTAACAAATTACTGTTGTACTTTTTGTGGCAAAATTCACCATGAAACAAGCAGTCAGTAGATACAGGCACACCATTTGCACGCCTTGTAGAATTAAAGAATAACATGGTTTCATGAATTGTTAATATAGTTTTTCTGTATATATACTGATCTCCCAATTCTAGTATAACTGTATTAGCTTGATAACATGGAGAGAATACTGTCCGCCAAATAAATTAAGTACCTGTTTTTCCATCAGTATGTGTTTTTGTGTATTGCTCTATCCAGTTACTAAATGCCTCTAAAAGATTAACATTTTCATACTTGACGCTAAATTCATTTAATTTCATTTCCTGGACAATTATATAGTTAAGAAAGATTAGCCTTTATGTGTTTTTATCTCACAATCAACTTTATACAGATAAGTTACAGACTTACATATAAAAAGCCTGATTATTACACAGATCACCTAGATCTAATGATGTGAATCTATTTACAATAATTCAATTACTATACTCTACAGTATTCCATCTGATTTTATCACATAGATCCTAGTCTAGATATTATATATAACCAGTGGAGTGTTCATTTATACACTTAATAACAGCTCAAATACATGTAATAAACTTTGATACTGGGAGAGAAAGAAAGCAATGGGGTTTAATGCCCACTGGACACAAACTATGTCATTACTGACTACGGGTCCGTAGCCAGCTCATAAAAGAAATCATATTTTTTTGCGAAATATTTGGGGGGGGGGGGCAATTCGATTTTGGGGGGCTACGCTGTTTGACTCAATGACAGACTTATGATCTAAAGTGCATTCACCAGATTGTTCGACCACCAACTCCATCCCCTAAAAATATAAAGTTTGTCTATCGTAAAATGTGATTAATGTACCATGACTTTAATAGTATACAAATATAACTATATGACAGATTCCAGACCGGAAACATTTTTCAAATTTTCATTAAGATATCCCCTCCCAAAGTTTTTTGATTGCACTAAATGTCTGACGTATAAAGACAGTTGGTATGATAACGTTTAGGCGTTCTACGATTACCATCCTTCACGTATCACGACCAAAAAGTTTTTATCACATCGTTTGTAAATTAGTCTTATTAGAGAGGTTAATAGGGTGTAAATTAGCTGAACCTAGATCAATAAGTAACGATGATCCGTGCACAGGATACTGGTTGATTCAGTTGTATCATGTCAGAAACCGCATATTGACAAGTTGAAGAGGGGTCGACTACAAGTCAGTTTCGTACAAACATTGATAGCAGCGAGATGTCAGGGAATTTCTTAAACCTGACAGTTCTCGTCTTCATCTCTTCATCTTAACAACTCTTTCATTGAATTTTTTTTTTCTGTTGGTGCCTAGATATTTACCATACTCTCTCGAAAAGTTTTTTCATAATCAGAAAACTTTCTATGGATAACCTACTTCTCGACGCTGAAGTACATGTAACCCTCCCGAACTATAATTGACCAATTGTAAACCAGCTTTTACTTTGATTAATTTCTGACTCCATGTTGCCAGATTTCTCGAATCATGACATCCAATTCATGACAGTTTTCCATATTAGCTGGTTGACTGTGTCTCACTACGAAATCTGTGAGTGATATCACACATTAATAATCAATTTCTTAAAGTTACATTATGGGAGATAAGATAAAGAGATGGCAATTCTCACTATAATAGTTAAAAACTAAATAGTGTAAAGGTAATTTGCTGAAAATTTCAGTCAAATTGATCCACTATTAGCCGAGAATGAAGCGAGTGAAATATTCACATAGCCTTGGTCATCATTACTAAAATCATTAATATAAACAGCATAGTCTCGATTATCCACTTGAATGCAGTTAATGCAATATAAGAGTAGGCCAGGGTTCTTAATCCATTTTGAAATGAACCGGCCAAGGGTAAGCCTAACGGATAGTCGTATTTTCAACAACAGACATGTTGGTTTATGCATACTTTATTCACGTTAATAATTGCATAACGTATTCCGAATAATAATAGCACTTCGAATAAACAAAACCTTTGTTGTAATTGCATACCTGTATTCATACATTGATAATACATGTAATATCGAAATTTATAGTCAAATTTTAGCAACTTGCATAATGCATATTCCTACATTCGCTTTCATCCAACCAAACGGAAGTTATAATTTAGTAAAAAGAAAAACTACCAGTAAATATAAATATGTTTTTTTTACAATTGTATTATTGTGATCACTTGTCAATATATAAAAATAAAAAGAATGTAATAACAAATTAGCACAAATTAGTTCTGTGTATAGTCGGAACTCGGAAATATGCCGAGGTTTGCCGAGTGATGCCATACGTGCGAAAAGTCACGTGTCCAATTGTCATGGTGGGCTATTATTTGACATAATAATTATATACGGGTCAGTAGGTTATTACCAGATTTACTCAACGCTAACATAATAATAATAATTATTAATATACGAGATCAGTAGGTTATTACGTGACTTAAAAAAGAAGACTAAATTAATAATTTACGAGACAAAACATTTTTTGTGAAATTTTGTCATTTGAAAGTAGTTAACCATTCGGAATTAAAATATCTCCCAGACTTCGACTTTGGTTGACCTATATTGGCCGTGGGAGTTTCTCCGAGATTTGGAACCAAACTGATCCCGCAGTGAATATTCGCTTGGCCGCTACAATCACTGATAAGCATGACATCGACGAGGCTTAATAAGTACGGCATATTAACTTTTTTACTCCGACAAATTAAATTGTCAAACATTTTTTTGAGGTAACAGAAAAATAAATAAAGACGTTTGAAGTAATTGAAGTTAAAAAATATTTCCTATTAAGTGTAAATGGGTATTAAAATGAGTAAAATGCGTCATTTTGCCCGAAGCAGTTAGGTGTTAAGTAAACATTGCACGAGCCGTTGAGCCAATGACTGCAGTCAACGCACGTGCTATGGACACTCATCTGTTACAGAGTTAATTCCTAAGTAATTCTCTGTGAAACAGATTGATTTGGAACTTCCAATGACGACGTGCATGCTTGAAGTTCAAGGTCAATGCCGCCATCACTATCGTCGGCTAAAACTTGTTTACGTTTTCTATTGTCATTCTGCGAGGTGTTCAAGTACTTCAACATTGTGTTAGATATAAATGAATGAACCGACATTGAATTATATATACATTCTTTTACTTGATTGACTCAACTAATTAAGTTGTTTATTTAGGAAATGAGCCAACGGATTGAAGCCGATCGAAGATATTCATATTGTATTGACTGGATGGGTTTCTTAATCGACGAGTAATAATCAACTCTTTGTTATCGGCTGAAAGTTCATTGATTAATGATACCATAGTGGCCGGTTCATTGTTTTACAAACCGGCTAGATTAAAGATCAATCGGCTAAAGCCGACAAAAAACAGCCGATTAAGATCCCTGGAGTAGGCCATAGCGTCGCTGCCCATGCAAAATTTCCCTCATAGTGTGAAAGAATAATACATGAAACTTGGTTTAATTTCATTTTTTGTATAATCAATTAAATCCTCATGTCCTAGATCTTCTTATACACACACCTCTTAATTAATAATTATCATAAATAACTGTAACAATTTTCCCCATAGCACACTACTGCATGGCTTATGTCCGTTGGTGCAGAAAGTAGGACGTTAAACCCCATCTAATTTTTTCATTATCGATTAAATCCTTATGGCCCACATCTTGTACATAAATAACTGTTATATATATACTATTGTATATTAATATCCTGAGAATTATTATCATATATAATCGTAAGAGCAGGCCAATTATCCAAGTCGTATTTACATCATTAATTAGTCGACAATTGTCCTCAATTCCCACTGATCATATCATTATCTCTTAATTACAAGGCAGCTGGGACAACGATAATATTTATTTGAGAGATTAATGAAATAGGGTTTAATATCCCCAGGGGCGGATCCAGGATTTTCAGAAAGAGGGGGCGTGCTGCACCAGCCCGGAACCGTGATTTTTGAGTGTAAAAAATGCCCACAAGGACTAATTTCGTACTAGTACTGTAAATTACGATTTCCAACCTAAACTATTTTCGTTCTCCTTTCTCGCCAGAATATATGGAGCTAAACATTGTTCGACACCTCAAAAAAATAGAGGGGGCGTGGCCGGGTGCGCCCCCTACTGGATCCGCGCCTGATCCTACTTTTCTGCACCAACTGGGATAATGAACATGGACATATGACATAGTGAGCTATGTGGGAAATTTAGTCTGGACAGTGGAGTTACAGCTTGCTCTTATTTCAAATTCCAACTGTCCCCACCCTCATTTTGAGAGATAATTATGTAACGCTCTGAACATTTCTTGGAAGAACTCAATGCCACTAAAAATGTTCCAGGAGTTTCGAAGAAATTGTCGAAGCAATAAATATTATGAAAGTCTTGAAGAAATCTTGTATATATGTTGTTATGCGTACAGACACATTAATCTTATAATCCAGTTTAAAATCCCTAAAGGAAGACCTCCTGGACGTCTTCTAATGAGCCATTTATAAATTATTACATTTATCTTGTTCATTCATAAAAATATCATCCCCTAAAAAGCAAGAAATCTGGGTAATTTATAAGCATTGGTATCAGATATGTCTAAATGGCACGGCTGGAAATATCCCAAAATAATATCCTAAACTACAAGGTTGTCATATTTATTATTATTTACATTAACAGTTGCTGTGAATAAAATCTATCTCTGGGTTGATGTAGCATGTTCTTTTATCAGAAAGCTGTCCAGTCAACTTGGTTCTTGTATGTATCATACACTCTACACCTGTTTAACAGGGAGTGAATAAAATATTCACATATAACACCACTGATATTACACATATAATACCCATGATAGTACACATATAACACCAATGATATTACACATATAATACCAATGATATTACACATATAACACCAATGATATTGCACATGTAATACTCATGATATTACGCATATAACACCAATGATATTACACATATAATACCAATTACAAATATAATACCAATGATATTACACATAATACCAATGATATTACACATATAATGTTTATGATATTACACATATAATACTAAGATATAACACATATAATATCCAATAATATTACACATATAATACCCAATGATATAACACATATAATACCCAATGATATAACACATATAATATCAATGATATTACCTAATGATATTACACATATAACAACACCAATGATATCACCTACCGGTAATGATATTACACATATAATACCAATGATATTAGTCAACTTCCCTTAAAAACCAACAAGGCAGGAATGCTAATTTTATCAAGAGCATCTGGTATCATTTCTCATTTATTTGAAAAGTTCATGACATTCATGACATTCGTTGTCTAAAAAAGTTAAATTCTATTCATTATCCATGTTTGTTTACTCAAATACAAAAGAAATAGTAGCAACAAGTGTGAACTTTTTCATAAGATTAAAGGTGTAAATCAGGCCTTCTGGAAAGAATATGCCCCAGTGGCTTGCATCCACATTTGGGGAGGGGGAAGGGGGAATCCAATCAAAGAGTGAAATCCCAATCTAGTTTTTGAAATTATTGCTGTAAACTTCATTACTTTTTGAGTACTAGGTCCTAACCATCGAGCAATTTTTGCATACAATCAGGTATCATCAGGTAAGCATACACTGTCTCCTGTACAACACATATCATTAATAAAGCCCAATAGATGCAATATAAATACCACTTCAAAAATAACACCATCATTATGCTTTATTTTCACTTCCTTAACTATTTGTGCACATAAATAGTTGTAAATCTTGCCTTTTGAGCAGGTTAACCAACTTCGTAGTTTCTTAATTGATGAGATTCACATGGACTAAATGATGGCTGAAAAAGGTCATCAATAAGTAAAGAAGACCATATGTCAGAGCCAACAACTCTTCTTTGACACATGAAGGACACATGGACACGACAGGAGAAAAACACCTGTAATTACTGATTACCTCGAAGGACAAGAATCTGTCTGACCGTAAATTGAAATCAGAGATTTAATTTTCACTCGTCTATTAATGGACATGATTTGATACATAGCTAATGTATTTCTCTAAATAAATCAGTATTCCCATCTCTAGACTAAATTGCTGTATAAAATATTATATTCTGGACATAACAAATTGGAAATATTAAGCCTAATTTACACTGGTGTAATGAGATCATCAGTGTTGAGTTACTAGTTAATAAATTATTGTACATGTTGATTATTTGATATTATGATAATAAAAGAGAGAGAGAGAGAGAGAGAGAGAGAGAGAGAGAGAGTTTTATTTTATTCCAATAATTCAGAGGAATCATTCTGCCATCCAATCCCCCTGATAATTGTTCGAGGGCAATCCCTCTTTTCTATATAGCTGAAGATGAAAACTGTGGAATCATTTATGGTTTGCGTGAATATATCTACATATACCATACTACATGTGTAAATCTAAGTTTCTGGTGATTTAGATCTGTTATTAAACGTCCTGTTGAAAAGTTTTGATACCAAATGAAAGATACAACCAACTTTTTAACCCACTAAGTTACAGGCTTTTAATTTAATTAAGATAAAGTTGACAGTTTTCTTCACTGTCAATATTAATATTAAAAGGTATTTTAAAAGTTCAGCGAAGATTGATGAGTATCTGTACGAGATATGCAATTCTTTGCATGTAGGAAAATAAAATACTGGCATGAAATCCAGTCATACGTCATGTTTTTTAAAGTCTTAAAATGATTTATCATAATTAGATAAAAATGTTTTTGATTAAAATGTCTTCTCTTGGCGCTAGATAAACTCATTGCCTGACACATGGCACGATAAAGTATAAGGAAGGGAGATAATTTGTGCAAGTTGCGTAACCAGTATATAATTTGACAAAAGATATTCTCACGCAATAAGGGATATAATTCACTGAACATTTGAACAGACGTTAAGACTATTTTATTGATGCAATTTGATTGCCGTTTTATCGTGTGATGACGTTTGGTGAACTTCTATCTATTCTATGGTGGGCAAGGACTTCCGCTGACTACATTTAACAGTTAATTTAACAAGACATAATGTGCATTTAAACTGGATTCGCCAAAAACGAGGAAATTAAATATGAATGCTTTTCTAATTAACCCTGTCAATAACAAGAAAATAAATAAAATTCTGGAATTACATATTGCTATTAATGTGAAAAAATGTGGCTTTTGATGGCCCAACCAGACATAATCAGCGAATTAACGGCTTTATACATTTTTTTTCACAAGACGACAAAATTTATGACACAGAAAATATAAGGATTCTCTTCATTAAGTTTCGAGTTCGAGAAAGTTCAAATTAACAAAAGTAGGCAGACGCTGTCCTATAAACAAAGATAAAATGAAGATAAGAGGTTACGAAGAATTTTCTGAGTTTCTTTATCCTCTTCAAACCTTATGAAATGCACTTAGAAAGTCATAAAGAGACATCCACAGTGCCGTATCTCATGCACAAGTCACGTAATCACATTTACAAGCGTTTAACTACCTATTATTCTGGCAACGTTCTCTGTGCATTTGGCAGCAAATTTTATTCTTCAGTATGGAATTGCATTTATGTGGTTAATATGAAAGACCAACTGAAATGGGGTTTAATGGCCTACTGATGACGGAGGAAAGACTGTGCTATAGATATTGATCAAATGGAGCTGCAGATTTTGTCAACATATGAAAGGTAGGCCATTTTGTACTAAGTACTGTCTATTCTGCTTCTCTGCAAAAATCCCTTTTATAAAATCCCCAAAAATCGTGCATGACCAATTATAGACCAATTATTTAATGTTCATGTAAGAAAGGCCATTTTCCCCGACTACTAGCTACAGGAATCATGACTGCTTCAATCTCATGTGCTTTATGAAACAGACAATCGAGAATCATTTCAACTGAGATTCATATTTTTATTTGCTCACACATCGATAGCCAGTGGCGATTGTTCTATCGAGCGAATAAAACGTTTGAAATGATTTTTTAAAAATGGAACTGAAGTCACGGAATGATATGAGTTAATTGGTTAGATCAGACAGCTAGACATGGAGCATGTTACAAAGAATAGATGGTTAACCTGCTATTTGTGCAACTGAAAGAATATCAGACTTTATATAATCATAGAATAACATGTTCAATATGTTATCTTAAACTTTTCAATCAATATTAATAAAGATAATGTAAGAATTTAATATATAACTACTTGGTTTTAAGTCACTTAAAAGTCAGGTTTGTGGACTCTCCGTCATTCATAAACCTCTTGAAATAACTAACATTGATGTGAATAAATTCCGTTCTTAACTCAGGGGTCTTAATCCAGCTAAAAGTATAACTTATTTTCCAATCAAGAATACTACTTATTTTCCAATCCAGGGTATTTATTATATTCTCAGGTTATGGACAATACTAAGAATTAAGCTCTGTTGCTTAAGTCTGAATATTTTTTGGTCATAATTAATTTTTGGAATACTGTTTTCTAGTATTCATATTTTTTTCTTGTTATCCTCTTCCCTTAGAGAGTTGAGTTATTTACATAATCATCCCTTCCGACAGTTCCCCAATTTATCTTGGCCTGTATGTAGAATCCAGACTTAAAAAATAAAACTAAATCACCTACATGTTTTGTATATTACGGAAGACATGCGGAATATTGTCTTATTTGTTGAAGTTAATGCAGTTTTACAATAGTATTAGATCTGATAATAACTGTCTGCATGCAAACATCTTAAAATTTAAATCAATGGTTCTTAGAAATGTCAAGGTCTTTTGTAATATATCTGATTAGAGTTTTGATACAATGGTTGTAACATAGGATGAGGATTAATGTCCATTCGACACAAACCAGGTCATTTCAGGACTAACATATGGTTCAATTTCATTTCAATAATTCACCTGTGCGTAGGGTCTTTAACATTCAGCCATTTTAAAATGGAGTAGGAGTGTCAATAAAATTTATGAAAATATCTGGTATATATTAAAGATACAATACATTTCTCTTATTTAATAGTTGTTCTCTATTTTTACATATTAAACATTCATTTTTTCAAATTCTTCATGTCCTTAAGCAATCAGATTTTCTTGAGTTCCTGGTTTCCATAATTTAATATTTGTTATTCATTCTTAAATATGAAACCTTTAATAACATACATTATGCAAGAGCTAACTCTGCCTATTGCAGGTCTTTCTTTAGGCCTAAATCATTAATTAGACTGTTTTTTTTACTGTACTGACTTTAGTAATGATGATTGAGGCTTGGCCAAAAATTCAATTGCTAAATTCTCGGTTCAGAGTGCATCAATTTGACTGAAATTTTCAGCAAAATCCTTTACATTATCTAGTTTTTAACTATTATAGTCAGCAAAACTGCCAACTCTTTATCTAATCTCTCATAATGTATCTTTAACCAATCTGATTTTATGGAGTTTAATGGTCTGAGTTTAACTGTTCACAGATCTGGTGGTCAAAGTAAGAAAATAACCAACTGAGAATAACAAATTATCCATATTAGTCTAGTAGTGATATGTAATTACTGGTCTCCAAATTACAGGTTCCGCTCTTCTTACAAGGGTCTTGATCCTTTTAACCTCTGACCCCCTAGCCACAGCAGACGGTCTGGGGCAGAAGTCAGTTGAAGGAAAGGCTGTAATCAATCTGATCTGATCAAATTACTTGCCCAACTAATAAAACCGTTTGACCATTGTTTGATTTTCGGCTTTAATGAAATAATAATGACAAGTGTAATGCAGAGGACAAGTCATGCGGTGTCTCGGCTTACAAGCTAACCTATGATTTGTGTAAAGAATGGGGGAGGGGATGATATATAGTGGTCAATGATTACGGGGGAATCATACTAACGCCATGGTTACTAATTATTGTTTATATCACCACGGTTGTTATTGATACCTCAGGGTTCAAATCACAGTATTACTAAATCATCAATATGTTTGACTAAATGGCAGGGTAATAACAACATTGTGAGGAAGGCAATAAAGCTGGGGTTATGTCAGGTTAAATGTAGTCATCTCGATCCTTATAAGGTATGTAATTAACATATCTTAGGACAGTGTCGAAGGTAAACTAAGGCAATAACTCTGGAATTTATTAAGAGACATGTTTTCTTTGTTTCGCTTAGTAAACAAAATATAAATATTAAAAAGATGGGATGATAAATGTCGCCTGTAGAGTGTTTGCAAGAAATTGCGGATGGCGGACAGAACAGACAGGGGTGACAACAATATATGACAATATTAATACCTTAATAAAATGATTCAATACATGACGCACATTAAATATAAAGGGTCCACAGGGGTCTTTGGGGGGGGGGGGTTCAAGTAAAATGCAATATGAAATTGTGGGTATTCAAACACTCAGACACTTGTGCAATGTAGGAACCACTGCCTTAATTGACCAATAGCCTTAAAATTTGAGTATGTGGTGCATTATGTGGAACGAACATTTCTTTGGGACATTTTTTTTTACCAGTTTTTGTTGTGCAATTCCTTAATTGAAATTTTATGAAAATTTCTACCTAATCTGAAAAATACCCAATGTTTATCCACTGATTGTATTGCAATATATCTTTATTAATTCCTGGAGCTATCAGTCATAAATATAATTGTATATAATTACATACTTGATTTATTACTATATTTATTACTATATTGCCAAATGCTTATAACTAGAGAATATGTCATTCCCTGATATACACACTATCATCATGCAATATGGATACTCTATACTGCATGTTAATTGGTAATAACAGTAAAATCTATTAATTACTAATTAATGATTTAATTTAAATTGATTAAGTCAGGAGATTAAATTCTCTATAGAGGAATATGATAATACTTGCCTTGTAGATAATCTATCAAAATATAATGACGTTAATTAATTTGTTATCTTATATCAAATTTCAATATCCACTTATGATTGAGTTAATCGAAATGAAATGGGGTTTAACATCCTACTGTTCCAGGTGCGGATCCAGAATTTTTTGCAGGGGGGGTGGTCTAGGTTTAATAATTGCTTAACTTATTGCGCTCAACCGATAATTTGGTAAATTAGATTCAATTTGGTTTATTCTGACGTATTTCCGGAAGATAAATTCCAAAATAACTGGTCTAAATCGCCAATAAAATCGCCTAAAAAAATTTTCAAGTCTGAGCAGGGGAGGGGTCCGGACCCCCTGGACCCCCCCTCTGGATCCGCGCCTGTGTTCTGAACCAATTGGGCTAATGAAGACGGGCATTGAGGTAATAATTCATCATTCATATACAGATTGAATATTATATCTCTAATTCAACAAATTAGGGGGGAGGGGCACCACATCCTAATTCAGGTGAGCTGGGTTGTACCTCAGACCCCTGCAATACCTGTCCGTGGGCATCCCTATCCCATGACACCATGGACGCCTACATCTTCAACTTTAAATCACTAATATTTTGCAAGAATATATTTATTCATTTATGCGAGTGAGGATAGTTCATACAAATACCAAAGTATCATTAAATTGATCAGGTTCATTATCTAATATTGTATTCAACTTCACTGTCATCCCCTTAATAATAAACTGTTCCAAAAAGGGGACCTTATTTTGACCGATTCAAACAGAAATAGTTTTTTGCCGGCAAATATACAGCCTTTTTATTTGCGGTTTAGGGGCTGAAGTCCCGGGGTCCCTATCAGATGCAGTGAATAATTATTTCATTTCAAAATTGTCGAATAAAGAATAAGTACTCTAATTATCTAATGTAAAAAAAAAAGTTCAATTCATTTAGGCAAACTAATGTTGTTTACAGTAATATGATAGGGTGGGGATATTTATACTGATTCAAGAAAAAATATGGCAAGTGGTCATCTGTAGGAGCCGGGAATATTCTGTGTTTCTGTAAAGTAAAATATTTTAAACTTACCCAGAATCTAAACCAGGTAAAGGTGTGGGTAGCTGACCATGTACTGAAAAAATTAAAAAAAATAAAATTGAATATTATATCTCTAATTCAACAAATTATGGAGGGAGGGGCACCACATCCTAATTCAGGTGAGCTGGGTGTCATTTGGATCCAGCCATGTTAAAAGTTAGTATAGTACTTAGTTAATATGTATTCTCTAGTTGTCTCTAAATACTGTCTATTCATGGTCAGTTATATTAATGTAACTATTCCACCCACTGACCCACAACCCAAAAAGTTCCATATTAAATCTGTGAAAAAGTATTTACCGGAACATATGCAAACTAAGATCATTTGCAAGTAGTTTGCTACATATATAAATAAAAATTGTGAAAATAGTTATGAAGATCTAATTAACTAGACAATAAATCCAGTGATTTCACAATAGAATCCTTAACAGTAAACAGAATTAAAATAGTAGCTTTGTACATGCAGGTAATCAGTCTATCTCTGTATTATTTCAAATTTTTCAGGGTGGGGCGTGAGAGGTGGGGAAATAAATTTTGAAGGGTAGGTCAGACAGGCCCTCAGTGGACCCTCGCCCGGTTGGCCATGAGCCTGTTTTCCTTGTTATATGTATTTCTATAAATTAAAATCTTATTATTAGTTAATCTAATTAATAAACAAAGTAATTTATTCTCGAAATGTGAAACTGTAAAATGTAAATCTTTGAGCAATGTCTATTAGCAGTACCTATGTTAACATCTATGTTCTGTTTTCATTAGCCCGTTGAGGGAAGAACAGTTAGATGTTAAAACTCATTTCATTTCATTTATCATCCATCCAACCTTTTATTTCAATAATAGTTAATGGCTCATGGTCACCTTACTAAAGGGGAATAACTACATTTTAACTGCATCAGAAAATAGCCCAGTCATAAATCTAACAGAGATATCTATTGTTGATTATGTGGTAGGTAATATCATCAACTGTTACAGCTGTGTGGAGTATAAGTTACGTAAGGTTATTAATCATTTATGGAGATAGAGAGAGAGAGAGAGAAATGGGGTTAAACATCCAATCAACACAAACTAGGTCATTTTGGGACTAACATGTTTTCAATTTTATTTCAATAATTTGCTTGTGCATAGCACTCTTAATAAGCAATGGTAGGAAACCTGAGTACCCTGAGGAAACTCACGAGGTTGGACAGGCGATTATGGAGATGGATTTAAGATGCAAAAAGCATTTGTTGAACACCTTTATTTCACAACAAATTAATGGCCACATATTGTAGATTAACCCAACTTTTTTTCATACTCCCTTTATGATCAATCATATCAAAATCCGTTTTTACGTTCTATATATTTTCCAATCAAACGAGGACATTGCCCACTGGTCTGTTTGTATATTCCATCATGAACCTCTCTCTATCTACTTGTCAGTGTCAATGTCAGTGTTATTAATTTTTTCATGGACAATTATTCACGTTGTCGGTATTCAACACGATTAATATCAGTCACAGGTTAATTACTGGTAAATATTTCCTTACTAGACATTACGATCAATTTAGTTTTATACTTGACCGTAAAACGAGAAGAAATGAATGAAAACCCAATTTATTTCAATTTTTTAATGATCTTAATTGCATCGTGGCATTGATATATAGCCATTCAGTCATTGTTTGAGTAGTGAATCAGAGACTTGCGTGGCGCCATTACAGGTGCTAACTGCGGTTAAGGGGGGTGGCTCCAATTCAATGAGAAAATATTTGTTTTTTAAATTGCACTGTCAACTATTAAAGCTAATGCTCTGAAATTTTCAGGACTTTATCGTTATCACACAAGTTTTTGAAAAATTTGCATTTCGGAACCTGGACCATGCCCAGTATCCATAATCCACTATGGCCACCCCATGCCGTTGAGGAAAAGCGTAACAAAAAAACTGCTTGATAAAATATAGATTGTTATATATCCAGTCCTACTAAAGCTACCAAGGAACATAATTATCTATATTGGAATGTCATAAGCTGTAGTAGAAACAAGTAATTAAAATAAATGTCAAATTTATTGAATATTTTCTCATTTAATTGGAGCCACCCCCCTTAATGTTGATTAACTTAGATCACGAAAAATATGATTCATTTTCAAAATTAGGTTGGGATAATCAGACCTTTTCTAATCCCAACTGTCGTATCATTGCAATGATTATTTTGTAAATTACATTGTTTCTGGACATTTAAAATCTTTTTAATTGTTCTTGCATCAAAAAATCAATAGTTGAGTTTAGAATACAGAAATACAACGCCAAAACTAATTATTTTTATGCCAATTTAATTTATTTTATCATCTGGAAAATTCACATGTTCTCAAACGATTATTTCTCTGCATTTTATTTTTTTTTCATAAGTGTGTGTCTTAGACAAATAATCATCATAAAATTTCTTCTCTAAGTTTGAGTCCAGTCAAAAACTTTCCCAAGTTGGCAAATTAAAGCACCAGTAATTACGAAGTGGTAGAAGAAAGTTTGTCTGTTAAATCTATTAAAGCCATCAAGTTGTAGCGTTTCTCAATGTTTTTTCATTAAAAATCAGTTATGTTCCCTTTCTACATCAGACGTGTATTATGACTTCTGGAAAAGCCATTAACAGTTTATTGTTTATTACCTCCCTTTAATCAATCTAGCCAGTTTGTTTAGGAGAGGGAAATTGTTCCAACAATCTTCAGCAACACACTTCTATTTCTAGATATTTTATTGTTGTGTTTTCCACGACTTTTAAATCGTGAATTCCTATTACAGCATTTTTCTACAAACTTTATGATGCAATAATCAAATGTCTACCAGATTTGCAGAACGATAATGTATTTACAACGTCTACATACACGGAACATAAATTTTTCAAAGCCTTGTAAAACACATAATTTGAACCATTTTTTTTACTGTGCCAATGACAGGTTAATTATCTTCAAAGAAAGATCTATCACTTTACTTAAGTACTAACAAATATGCTTCCCAAAAAATCTTTCAGGTCCCGAGTTCACAAAGCATTCTGAGACATAAGTTAAGGATTTACTCAACTTTCAATCACTATTTATGATAAATATCTTTGATCAAGAAACACAAAACGTTGCGCATATTTTTTTGTTGATGTATTTGATACATTAAAACAACAAAAATTTTTATAAAGGGCTGTATTTGAGTTATAATAAGGCCAACAATTTTGAGTAAATTCTTAACGGAAATCTGAGAATGTTTTCTGAAAATGGGGCCAGGTTACAGCTATACAAGAATGAAAAATATATAACTTAAACTTCAATGTAATTATTAAAAAAAATAGAAATATAACGTTAGCACAGCCCTCACTCAAGGGTGGTTCAGTGGCTGAATGGTTAAGGCGTGCGCGAATATCATAAGGTCTTTCCTTGAGTCAACTGGCGTGGTTTCAACCAGCCCCCAAACTTTGAAAACATAAAGTTCTAAAAACAATTCTATTAAAACATTTCTAACATAATTGTGTAAGAAAACTTTAAAATAAGATAAATGAAACACTACGAAAAATAAATTTGTGCGATCATATTTGTTGTAATTTTTCTACCTACATGGAAGTTTCCTACTGAGACACAGATGTAAAATTATTTACTTTCTTTACAAAAATGGCATTTTAAATAAGCAAATACCTTTTTATTATAAATAAAGAAATTATTCAAGCTTGCTCAATTACATATATATTTTTTTAACTTAGCATTCAAGATTTTGTAAGAAGAGCAACTTTTCTTGTTGAAAATGTTCAGCATTTTAAACACGAGTCAATGACAAAGAAAACAAAATGTAGTGATTGTGAATGGTCCGATGAATCTGTTGTATAAAAAAAGAAAGATAGTTTTCTTGGATTGGATTACATTTTACTATCATGTACATGTACTGTGAAAGACTCTTGAGGTTAAGAAACTATTCATATTTTCACGGTTGACTTCACCAGGTTGCTTGTATTTTATTTAGAAGTAATTTTTTGCCCCTGTTGTTTACTTCCAGTTGACTAAAATCAAAACATAAACATATTATAGCGTTAGTTAGTCAAATTCTCTCAACTAGCCTTCAGCTATATCTGTCAGATTTCAGATGCAACGGTGGACCCTTATTTACTATTAATCTCCTTGAGCTATTAAAAAGTTGAAAAACAACATGTGACAGCCGACTGACTGCATCTTGACAGAGCGATGGGGTTATTACTCCACTTGACACAAACTAGGTCATTTTGGGACTAACATATGGTTCATTTTTATTTTAATAAGGGGTTGGGGTCTGGCAGTGGGAGGAAACCGGAGGACCCTGAGAAAATCAACGAGGTTGGAGAGGCGACCCCTACTCCTTGTCATGTACAACTGGGGAATCAAAATGACAGAGAGTATGATACAGCATGCACATGGTAACCATTCGGACGGCCATCTACCCCCCAGTGAATCTTGAGACAAAAGATTTAGATATTTAATGAATTGATATTGAAAATAAACATAGTCTTTTCTATTACAAACACATAAACTAATCAATGATCATAGATATACTAGAATAGGTCAAAATTCACCAGAACAAAATATAAATATCAGTATGTCCTTCTCATATTCAAGTTCCACAAGCAATCCTCCCCCATTTCTTATCGATGCTAAAATTCAATTATTTCTTTTCAATGCATTTCTTATCCAGGTCCTTCTTCAAATTGCATATTTTGATGTGAATTTTAAGAATTTTCCTGGAAGAGGCCATTACCTGACCCCAAACTGCGGAAAACGTTACCAATGCAATACATCATTGTTTTGACTAAACTGTTTCTAAAATAAAGTAAAATGTTAAACTCCATTGCATTTCAGATCCTTTTTTGATTTAGACTAAAATGTAACTTTGAGGCCTTGCTCTACTTATCTCATCCTTATGTATGAAGTGAGCTTGAAGATTATTTTTTAAAATCAACTAAAAACTGAGATGAGTTTTTATGGGAAAGAAAAAAAACCCAGAATGTAAACTGATACTCTGACTGGTATTGTTGACATGACCAAATCCAGGTTTATTAAAGTAAATATGATATCAGTTATAATTAATAGCTAGAATGGACATGCTGGTGTCAATCAATTCATGTACAACTTCAACAATCTAACTTCATGGGGTCAAGTTATTTTATTTTTAATGAAGACTCCTCCAGGCAATCTGGACAACCTTCAACAACAACTTTAGACCAGAAATATGAGAGATGTAGAATTAATGGGACTATTATAAGAATATGAACATGTAGATTTGATTGACACTTGTTCTGTTGGGAGAATAGACTGGACACATAAAGACATCAGTGTTAGCTGTAAAGACGTAGATTCTAGCGTTCTAATGATGCTAATGGCATTGTCAGACTAAAATAAGTACCGCTTGATGTGGATCATCACACAATTAAACTGTCTTAATTATCATTTGGTATTAAAAATAGCAGAGGAAGGTTGATATAAGAGTACTAGAACGCTAATTTCCTTTGTGTTCTTGGAGCTAAGAGGTAGAATTGCTCATGTCAAAACCCATTTAAATACTGTGCTGGCTGACAGAATTTAAATTTTCTAATATAAATCCTGGAATTCTGGGGGACTTTGGGTAGGGTGGGGGGGACTTGTTATTATTATTGGTGGTGGTGGGGTCTGTGTAACATCTGTGCACATGCCAATTTCTCTTATAGACATTTATCTAAGAGGGAGAGAGAGAAATGGGGCTTAACGTCCACTTGACACAAACTAGGTCATTTCAGCACTAACATGGTTTTATCTGATTTCAATAATTTGATGCACATTGGTGTCTTAAGCAGTATGAGGAAACCGGAGGACTTGAAGAAAACCCATGAGGTTGGACAGGCGACACAACTTGGGGATTTGAAACCAAGCCAGTTGATTCAATAACAGACTTTATGATATAGCACGCATATGCTAACCATTCGGCCATCCAACCCCCCTAGCTGGGAGGGAAAAATGCTCATATCAACATTAACCAGTCCCGGAACCAAATAACTTTCAGGATTGATCCCAAACACCTGAACTAGTTACAAGCAATAAATTCAATTGGCACCGTTAGTATTTATGGAAAGTATAATTTTTGTTTAATTTTGAAAATGCAGGTCATGTTTCTTACTACACGTATGTTGTAAATTTGTCAACCTTATTGCTATTTATCCCTTTTAATGGAAAGTTTAATTTTTGAATTTTGAAAATGCAGGTCATGTTACTTACTGCATGTATATATGTTGTAAATTTGTCAATCATGTGGCACGCCTTATTGCTATTTATCTTAAATACTTGTCCTGTCTATAAATGAGGATGTATTAATCGAGGGTAATAGTCATCTATATCAAGTTCAGACTTAGTAAATCAATTTGACATTTTCATTATCATGGTATTCCGATTTAAAATTAAATATCAAGTATAAATAATATCACTATTTCCTCCAACCTGCTTAAACAGAGAGTGATTAATGTATTAAGGATCTTGTTTATTTTAATCTACTGGTATTTTTTTTTTATTTGTAATATATACAATGCCATTGGTAATTCCATTCTAAGACTCTTAGGAATATATCCATCTTACTCAAAACTTGGGGAATTGAGACATGATATTTTTTTGTATCCAATCTTCTTGATAAACTATCAGTCATGCCTATTACTGTATCAATCAATCCTATTCTCTTAGTTCCTGATTCTAGTCGACCATTTCTAAGTGCTCTTTATTTAAGCCATTCATCATTTTCACTTTTTTTTAGCAGTACTTTTTTAGTAGTAGTTGTAAATTTCATTAGTAAAGTAAACTGGGTCCCTAAATAGTAAATAGTTTTCACAAAACCTATTCCAAAGATATGACAGAGCCTTGGCCTAATGTAAGTTCCACATACTAAGCAGGTCCTTTCAGCTCTGGGAGGAAACCGAGTTAACCAGTGAAAAGCCACGCTGCAAGAGAGGCATCCCCACTGCTTGTCACATCCAAACATAAAATCAAATCCATCTCTTGCACAGACAACAGATCTCATGATCTAAAGTGCATGTGATAAACCACTCATCCCTTGTTGGCATCTGTGTTAAATGGACTAATCAAGGCTGGACAATAGAATTCTGACACATATTCAACACGAATACCGTTACAAACAATGAAGAGGAGCGTAATTGAATCATTTCTGATGTCATCGAATAATGAGCAACCCGTAATCAATTTATCAATATAATTAATCTTCATTTTCCGAAAAGTGCAAATTGAAAAACCTGGTTGAACGTGTGCTCAGCAATCATAAGGCATGGGTGGTGTTGATAATCACATTGTTTGGAACTTTAATACTTGTCTCACGGAGTCTAATCCTTTTGTTTAACAGTTCATAATATTATGAGCGGACAAATAGCTCCTACAGCTGGATAATGCTTTTGAGACTGTCCAATACTATCCCTTAACCTTCACGCACTCTAATATTCCATTCAGATTATAACAAATACGCTGGCTTGAAGAACACTGGAGCATTAGCCAAGTCTAATTACTGGTAAATGTTTTGACAGCTATTCAGAGATTATGGATTATTACACATAAGTATATCCACAAATTTCCTTAAAAAGTAATGAAATGCCTGAACAAGCTGATGTAGGCAGTTTTAAGCCAACTGTTGAAACAGCAAGGCTTGAAAACAGGTAGGATCTGGTCTTTGAAACTGGTTTATATTTTGTACCACCTTTGCGTTCAGAGGACACACTTAAGATAGCTTAGGTGATATTCTGCATTGAAGCCCTTTTCCATTGTTCATTTACCTATAACACCCCCTCCCCACATACACTATACCTTGCAGAGTGTATTAGGGAGCTAAACCCTAATTCCTTGGAACCTTAAAATGGACAAAAACAAAATCAATATTGATTGAAATGGACCAATATTAAATTTTAATTTGTGTTCTTAATGTCAAAAAATATTGATAATATTCAGTTACATGTTTAGTTCCCCTAAAAAAGACATGGTTTCTCATTGTCAATGGTACAGTAAAGCTCATGTAGTCGTTTAAATGGGCCAAAAACACGTAAAAGATATCTTGGAAGTTGGAATTCGATATAGGAGTAAGCTGTAGCACCACTGCCCAGGCAAAATTCTCACTGTATGGCATATGCCCATTCTCATTAGCCCAATCGGAACAGAATAGTAGGACGTTTCACTCCATTTCATTTCCTTCAAAGGATATTTTACAGCCGTCATATACATGAGAATTTTCCTACTCTACCAGGTCTTTTCCGCATTATTATTTCATGATTATACCATCACATCTTTGTCATTTTATCTTTTAATTGATAAAAAATTAATGACTATGCTGTATACAATCGTAATTATGATATCATAAAATACATTTTATAACTCCTCGTTATTTCTTACAATCGCCATTAATACAGAAACATGAAACAGATTCATAAATAAAATATGAAGCTATGATATTGATATGCGATCGAATCAAATATACCTATTCCACAGTTGACCGTCCGGGATAGTTATCAGGGATGGCTCAAAAAAACAAAGGGGGCCATCTGTTGAAATAATAAGATTACATTATCTGTAATCTGCCGTGCCACAAGTTATCAGATGGAACATACATAAGCCCATGGTATATTTGATATAATGGTGAATGTCACATTGATAAAATCTCACAGTTATTACTGGTATCAATGTCCTGTCTCTTAATACATATTTAAACTTTAATATCATGTATAGAGATGACAAATATCCTGTGATATTATTACCATGCTTTGTTTCAATTTTATTCCTTTGCCAGGTTCCGCATTATACAAAATTGGGAATTGTACTTTTTGCATTACGTTATTGTTTTGTTTAAATTTAGTTATTTGCTATATTCTAGAGAAACAGACAGACAGACAGACAAAGAGACAGAGAGGGACAAGGAAACTAGCCCCCACTAAGTTACGACTTAAAAAAGCTTAGTGACTGAAACATTAACTGAAAAAGATTCTTTCCCTCATCTTTATTAAATGGGTTTTTTAAACGTATAAACGAAATGATTCTCAGCTAACAGGGTTCTTTAGAAGGGGGTGGCACCCAGAGAAAATTCATAATGTTGGGCAGACAACCCTTTTTCCATACAAACTCAAAATAATTAATAGTAGTGGTCTGCATCCTGTTAAGAAAATACATTGATATAAGATCCAGTTTGGATCAAAATACAGAGTTTTTATATTAAATGAAGCCTGGAAAGCAGATACACACAGAGTTGGTTAATCACAAAGGTCAAGGTGCAGTATTAAATCATCTGATGAGACCATTTACGTAAACACTGGTTAAAGAGCGCCACTGTTTCTCTAAAATCTGAGCGTCTGTTCCGCACAGATTTTATCAACTGCTATAAAAACAAATATCTCTAACCATGTGTAATAATTAGGTCAAAACACTTTGGAGAGTCAATGGTTGGTTTACTGTAATGCAGCACAGGAACAAGAATCACCGAGCTTCCAATTTTTTTTTTCTTTCGTGTCATGCATCCCACTGAGAATGGGAATCAAGAAATCCATAACATGTTGTTAGAATCCTACTCACAAGTTGGTAAGGTCACTCAAGTTGAGATTCAGAAAGATCGCCTCTGTTGTCAAGGTATCCCTGTTGCTAAACATGACAAAAGACCATTATCGACATCTTTCATATGGTCACAAAGATGATATTCTTATAGACACAAGTGAATGACATGAATGACATGGTAGCATAAGTGACATGGTAGCATATAAACAGTTACTTCTAGTAATTATCTATGATGCTTGCTGATAGTTAAGTGACTCTGAAGACAGCACTCTCTGGCAGGATTTTGACCAAATCTGGGTATTGCTGTAGGACTAACAACAGATATAGATAAAATCAGAGCAATCATAACTGAATAGAGTTAGAAATAATGATTTTTACCAGACATCAAAAACTTAAACAAAAACACAGAAAATCTACAGTGCCTGACAAAAAGAGATGAACCTTAGCGAGAGAGAGAGAGAGAGATAGAAAGAGAGAGAGAAATGGGGTTTAACGTCCACTTGCGTAGGGGTCTTTAGCAGTGGGAGGAAACCGGAGTTCCCGGAGAAAACCCATGAGGTTGGACAGGCGACCCTACTCCTTGACTCAATGGCAGGCCGTATGATACAACGCACGTACACTTACCAATCCGCCACCCCCCCCCCCCTTGTAACAAAAGGACATGAACCGTAGGAATTGTGCCTGACAAAGTCTGGATTTACACCTGATATATTGTCTGTGATCCATGCTTTATTTCCTAGCTTGTAACTGGATCATGATATAGGACATAGATAGAGCGACTTGTCTAACAGAGCAGCGGCAATTCAGTCAGTCAAATTTTCTTTAATACATATGTCAAAATAAACAAAATCTTAAGACTACTTCTGGGGAACACTGAAATCTAGTAACTCGGATAACAAATTGTCAAAATGGCAATGTTGTCATTTTACAAATGCTAGTTGTAAAAAAATTACGCTCTGGTGGCTGTAGTTAAAAGATAAATGAGATATTTTGCATGGAGAACCTTTAAGTGGTATCGTCTGCACATTCAAACAAAGGTTGATGTCTCTCGTGGGACAGTTTTATTTCGTCTGTAAAACGTTTGACATCTATAAAACACGGACAATGCACAATATGGTAGAGATAGGACTTCAAGATGATTATCTTCACAGGAATTAAACTGTTGAAATGCAATGCACATGTACTGCCAGACACGCTGAAAATGTCTCTTAAATTCCTGCGAGTATATAATCTGCAAGTGAGGGGGGTAAAAAATTCGAGCAGCTCACTAGACTTAGCATGAATGCAATATCATTAGAAATAGTGATGGTAACAATTGTTTTAATTAATACCATCTCTATTGATTTGGAAAATGGGTTAAATCCAACTCTAGGGTATGCCCAAGCTCTCTTAGCATTAGGCCCCTTTTTAGGCACCTAATATCCTGAATATTTTGAGAACATTGGACAAGTTCTCTGGGGTATTTTTAATGCTCCTAAACAGAAACCTTAAAAGTAACAACTCTTAAATTTTGATAAATAGAAATGTTATAATGAATAAAAGTCTGTCTGGGTTTATAATATAACAGACAGATAGTTTTTACAATCATGGTAATTTATATACAATATCAGAGTAGAAAGTATTTAGCGCCTGCTAATCAACGAATAGACTAGAAATCATGATTGATTAAAATTTCACAAATAGCCTTAAGAGTGAAAAATGGACATGTCTTTATCTCAAACACCAATGTACAATAGTGGTGTCAAATGCTCTACTGGTATATAGCATCACGATACTGGTGCACATATACCAAGACAAACCTTGAACTTAGGTTACATAAGCTGAAATAATTTAATAATACAGTAAAAACAACTGCTAGCTGTATGAACATTCCAAATAAAGTTTTGGTCAATGGACATTTTCCCACTCAGCCCCAACAGAGTGGAATGATCTGCTACTGGAAATAAAGAACTCTCCAGATATTGGTGTCTTTAGATCCAGACTTAAAAAACTTTTTGAGAATAAAAAGCATTGACTTTCTGACAGTTGTGATCATTTTTGGACTGTGCTTTGAGCATTCTCATGCATGGATATTTGAGCAATATAAATAGACTATCATTATTAGTATAATCAATTTGAGATTTTTTTTTTGAATGGATTAAGCTGCAAAAAAATGATATTGTGCCAAAAATGCATTACAGGATATTTGAAGATAAAAATACACTTTCAATACCTCTTTCCACAATTTTCCCATTGTGTAACAGCATAGCCACGTAAACTTAAACAGTGAATGGTTTGGGTGAGAAACAAAAACAAACCTTCAATTAGAGATATATATACAAATAGCGCTTTGCTGTGTAATAGTTGTTCCTGAAAATGGCAAAGTATGTCCGACGAAAATGAGACTTGTATACAGTGAAATGTAACTCGGCTTTAAACTCATGTCGATGTAGAAATGAAGTGAGTATAAACAATGTAAAAGGTCATGGATATAAACATCTTTATTATTTCTACCAATAAACATAAAAAACTTCAGGTAGATGAGGAGAATATCTATGTAGGTCACCATGTCACTGAAAGTTGATCATCTGAATGATCATCAGAGAACTTAGAATAAATACCAGTCAGGATTTTACCGTCATCATATTCTTTAACATTTTTAGAATAAAAAAAATTATATACAATCAAATGAATCATGCGAAAAAAATATATTTGGCAATGATTATTAAGTTTTCCTGAAATTTTTTCCATTTCTTACTATAGGATTCATTGAAATTTGTCCATTTCTTACTATAGAATTCATTGAAATTTGTCCATTTCTTATGAAATTTGTTCAGTTTTTTTTATAGGATTTGTTTCTTAATCATTAATTAGATAAGGAAATAAAATGTTGATTTATGGATATTGTTCTACCCAAACTGAGCTATTGAAGGCTGTACACGTAGCAGTGTGTTATAAGGGAAATTTTGCCTGGACTACTCCACTTATTACAATATCCAGCCATCAAAGGGTCTATGGCTTACTGATTTTTTTGATGCTTTTCGTTGTAAATTTATGGTTAGGAAGGTAAAAAGTATCTCAAAGCCCTTCCATCTGGTGTCATGACACAGACAAGAAAAAATTTGAATTTCCTTAGAATACCAAAAGACATCGCATGTGTCCATCAATGCCAAATAACATGTGATTATTCCATGCAAAACTCTTCTATACCTTATTCAAATTTAATTCAACTCTGATCAGCAAACCGAATTACGATCTAATTTGAAATATAACTATATGTTACCAGATGAATAAGATATTGATAATTTCGAAGACGATGTCTAGATATATTTCATTATCAATATTCACACTTAGAATAGGAGTTCAGTGTTTGTGTATTTAAGAACTTTCTAATGTTTGTGATTGAAGGTATTAATACAGTCTAGTGAACACAAATACATTTTTTGAAAAGAAAATATGATCATCCAAATATGATCTTTCCAGATGATTGATTAGATCATCTATCTTGTCAGTTTTTGTTTTTTTAACTAAATTTCTTTTATATTAACACATACATTTGGGTTTTTTTCACTAGTAATCTACCAAAAAGTTTACAGAACTCTAAAGTGAGTTTACCTGAATTGAATTTTATCTCATTGTCCTTCAAGATTATTCTAGTTTAATCTGTTTAATTTTGTAAGACTCCATTGGCCGCTCCTTCATTTTTTTTTTTTACAAATTTAAAAGTTTTATGTCAATATTTTTTAGCTTTGCTTTGCTTGACAATATTTACTAATGTAAAGCATTATAAATTCCTTCAGAATTTTTTTTCTCCATTTTTAAGACTATTTTGTGAACGAGGGCCTGGTAATTGAAAGACTAAGTACACCTCTCCCTACCTACAGCTAAATGGATTAGCTACCATTTTAAAAACCGACCTCCCTGCATTTAACCCATTCCCTCCTGCTTGTTTTTAAAGTGTTTTAAATCTTTCTCTTGACATCTGTAACTGATAATTTCAACATTCTAAGCGATTGATATTTTCAGCATCTAGTAAATAAACTAAATTTATGTCACAAACTCTTAAGAATAACCATAAAAATATCGTTCGAAAAACATCAAAGCTTATTTAAAAAGTTGCTATCAGTTAAGCGATGAACATGTTGAGTAAGAGAGAGGTATAAGTAATTTATCTGTTGCTTGCCATCTGCAGGTGTTACCGTTCCTGCTAGAAACGTTAATAGAGCAGTATAAGTCAACCATTCAGGCAGTCTGTTACCAACACAGCTAAACACGACCAACCATGGTGCTACCATAATCTAACTGGCTTAAAACATCTTTTCTTTTCACATAGAAACTTCAACTTCAGGATTATAACATTTTATATGATTACTACTATAATAACCTAAAATCGTTCCTCTTATCACCGTTTTTTGCTTCAACTGTTGTCAGGTTTTTTATTATCGTAATCTGGAATGATGCCATTAAAGTGCTATAACGGTAAATTAGACTTGTCTTATTTTGGTTTCCGTATTTACTACAACCATTACCCAGTTGATTGGTACAAATTTTTGTACAATAAACTGAATAACAGAAGAACCTACCTTTCTTTGTTTCGTACGGAATTCACATATCGTTCACATTCTAGTACAAATGCTTAAAAATGTTTGTAGGGTTGGGATGCCAATTTGGAATAGAAAAAAAAGTTCAGCAATTTTTTTTTTTTGATTTTCAATGTCTTCAAAGAATGGAAGAATAATGGTGATTAATTTCAAGTCTGGAAAGATGCACAAATATTTTAATGTTACTTTGGTATTTGAAGATGGTACTACTTAAAAGTTCAAAAATCCGATGAGTGATTTTGTAATCATCATTAGCACTTTTTTCCGTATTCTTTTTCAATGCTCGATACTTGTAAACTAGTTTGTGAGTTGCATCTTTGTAGGTCTGCGTAATGGATATTGTTCACCCTGAACGAGTAAAACACAGCTTCGTCTGTATATATTGTTGTGTAGAACATAAGATGGCTCTATCAGTAATAGTAGTTACAGACTTGAAACATCTATATAATAGCTAGGTACTAACGGTGTTAAATAACGCCCCATGATTTATTGAAGGTCTTCAGGAAATCTGTCAGAAACTAATTGTTGTAAAAGTACCATGTTGGTACCAGAAGCCACAAGGTTCCAGTAGAATGTTGATGAGGTTGTGATAAATCTATCATTATGAAATAGTTTTTAGGTGATAAAGATGCAAGTTTGATTTATTTTCCTGGAGAGAGAGAGAAAGAGAGAGAGAGAGAGGGAGAGGGAGAGAAACGGGGTTTAATGTCCACTTAACATAAACTATGTCATTTCGTGACTAACATATGGTTTAATTTTACTTCAATAATTCACTTGTGCATAGGGGTCTTTAGCAGTGGGAGGAAATTGGAGGATCTAGGGAGAGAGGTAGAGAGAGAAAGAGAAATGGGGTTTAACATCCACTTGACTTAAACTATGTCATTTTGTGACTAATATATGGTTTAATTTTACTTCAATAATTCATGCATAGGGATCTATCGCAGTGGGTGGAAACTGGAGAAACCAGAGAAAATCCATGAGGTTGGACAGGTACCCTTAAAATGATAAAATAACTCATAGTAAAATTATAATAGGTCATATTTAATGGACAGAAAATGATGATATGTTTGTCAATATCAGTTACTGTTAATTAAACAGTTATTTCAATTATTGACCGGATAACAACAATTACACTGCAACATATATTAATCAAGCGAGCAGCTTGAACTTTTATTTAAGCTGAATCTGATGTAGATCTAGGCTCCAAATGTGTTTGCGATAATTGATTAATTCTAAGACCCTGACTATCATGATATAAAACAATATTTTGGGCTATTGGGGCGAACTTTTATTTGTCTTACAAAGGCAAGTAGAAACAATAAGTAGAAAAGATCCATTAAAATACTTCCTTAACTTTCTTCGAAATTAATTTTGTGTGCATTAAAACAGATACATGGTACTTGATATCAAAGGTTGCAAATCGAGAAAAACAAACTGCACAATCGGCATATAAAAAGACTTGTTGAAGCCTAACATCTTGAAAAGAATGATAGATTTAGATATAAACAAATCTCGTATAAACTAAAGGTAACATCTTAAACTCCTACAGACCACCATGGGGTAAATATCTTCACAACAAATGGCATGACCTATAATTTACCTTGGAGCTCAACTCTTAGAATTCCAACAGACTTCACTGCTCAAAAAATGGTGTACATTAAAAAAATTAAGCCTCCATCAAATTGGAATTGCAGATTTACTAACTACCATTTTTTGATGGTTTGATGTTTTTTGCTGTGCTACTACACCCAATGCATGCTGTGACAACAAGATTTTTTTCTCTGGCTTTGAGGTTGATTTTTTCGGGGTACTATAATATCATTTAGATATGTCCATCATTGTGATAGGCATTGATAAATTAGTACTCATTTTACAGATTACCCATCATTTTTTAATCGAATGCCTGAGATAATTTGACCACTAGGACTGGTTGCTACTTGAGAAACATGTTGTAAATGTGAGATATAAACTATTTATAGAGCTGTTCTTCAAGGGGGGCTAACTCTAACCATTAGTAAAACAGTACATGAAGGGTTGATTTAGCGATTATCATTCATTATAATAATATCCAGCATTATTAATAAACAAAGTTTCAAGGTTATTTTTATATCTATTTCCATCAAGAGGTCATCAGATCAAGTACTTGTCGTTTTGTGCGCCCCCCCCCCCCTAATTTTTGACAGCGCCCTTTTTTACTGCTGAAAGTGCCTTTTTTCAGACCCAAATATGACCTCTCCGAACGTTTACTTAGCTGAAAATATCAGCCAAATAGCTCTTGGAATGTCTACAAATGCACGGGATTGACGGATAATTGTCTTGGGGTACCCCCCCTCTCAACCCCCTCGCATCGGCGTGCCCCGTCTCCACAGTAAGTGCCCTCATTTTACAGCACCCCCCTCCCCCTTTTCAAAATTCCTAGATCTGCCCCAGTTCTAATACTATATAAATAAACTGTATATGCTTGATACTGATGGAAGCCACTATGGCTAAATGGGTATGATGCTATAGGGCTCGCTAGTCTGGAGGTCAACTGTTCACTCCGTTATCGTTTCACCTTGTCAGTGGAGCAGGATGAGGAGGACCTGATAAGGACAGCTGTCTGTCTAGTCATTTGGATAGGATGAAAAACCGAGGTCCAATGTACCCATTGGTGGCCCTGTAAAAGATACTTTAGCAGTTCGAATTCAATATAAGAGTAAGCAATGATAAAGATGAATATTTATGTTATAATAGTTGTACGACATTAAAACTCATTTCATTTCCTATTTGTACTGATCTGCAGGCAATGAACAATAAATATGTGTACAGCAGTTGTACAACTTTGACCCCATTTCATTTAATTTTTGGACTGATTTGTAAATCGTAAATTACATGTAGGCAATGTATAATGGCGATGTGTACGATCTTTATGTTATATCAGTTGAACAATGTTAAACCACATTTCACTTCATTACCTTTTTGTATTGATTTGTAAAACGTAAAGTACATGTAGGCCATGATAAAGATGTGTATGATCTATATGTTGTAACAGTTGCAGAAATAATATGAAGGTAAAGAAGGGGATTATATATTAATACTTACAACAGATGTTTTATCCCCCCTTCTTACCAGATGTACGGTAAACAGATGTACACCAGGTCAAAAAAATATAAAAACACAAAAAAAAACATTCATGTTCTCTTAACCAGATAATTTGTTTCATATTGATTGGAGGGACATTTGATATTTTTTATGTTGAATTTGATTGTCTGAATAACCTTTAATGCTGTCTTCTGCAGTCAATTGAAAAGGAATTAAAACCAGCTGGAGGGGAATTAAAAGAGATAAAAAATTGTGTATCAATGTCACCAGTTACGTAGTTGTGATGTACCACCTACAAGGTGATGTGGATTTAACAGTCAGTTATCATGGTTGCCCTATCTATTGAACAAGTGAAAAAAATCAATTATTCGGATTTGATTGCAAATAGAATGTCACTTGTCAATCTATAAAATAATCTGGTATTAAAAAAGAAAAAAATATTGACCAGTTTTGCTTGTGTTTCTGAAACCCCAGGCCAAACTGTCATTCCAATTTGTTACACGTAATGATGAGTGTCATACACTTAGGCAGGGTGTACTTAGTCTTTATAAAACAATGTATTCTGCTTTTCATGATAGGTGGCTGACTGAGAGTTCTGTTAGATTTTGGACATGATGTGTGTTGTTGAGTCAAGTGCCTGCTTCCAAACTCAGTCTTCTAGGGTCAGAATTATTGAAATACAGAAATACAATGTTAGCCAAGAAAATGTTATAAATGAAATGAAATGAAATGGGGTTTAATGCCCTTCTGTTCTGCTACGACTCAGCTAATGAACACAGGCATACACTATACAGTGTGCTATGAGTGAAATTTCACCCGGACAGTGGCGCTACTGAATACTCTTATATCGAATTACAACTGTCAAGGGATCTTTTAAATGCACATTGGTTTTATATCCCATCCGAATGACTAGGAAAATGATATAGTAAATGTTGAGCTGTGGGTCTTCTTCAGTTAGTGTTGAGTACAACTCCACATCTCCCCTCCTCCCATTTATTACAATATTCATCGAGCTAATAATATTCATTGTGTTTGTGAATCACTGTTTTTCATGGAAGACAGTTCCCCCTAACTGAATAATGAGATAGAATTGACATGACAATTTTGTTTTTGGTACACGAAACAGACTGTTTTTTCCGTTCCTAGATTTAGTCTGAAGTATCAGCTCTGTTTCCATTATGCTTCTAATTATTTCATCAACAAAGCACAGGAATGAAAACTGACATTGCAGCACGCTCTGTCTCTATTTTCTAAATATCACCATCATTATTCAATGACATGCCTTCAGGCATGAAGGATGAAAAAACAGAATCAAGGCTGTGACAGACCAAAAATAGCTAAAAGAAGAGTTATATTGCTATCAGAATAGTGTGAGGTTTCAACATCACTGGCTCATGACGAAAGCAGAGGGGGGAGGGGGGTCAAAAAATAAATTGTGGAAATATTGTCCTAAATTCTGCCATGATAGTTGCCTAAAAAAAATTTAGGATTTTTTTTTAATCAATTGTTGCTTTTTCAATCAGAACTAAATCATCTTAACCTGTGCCGTGAGTTTAACGTCCTACTGTTCTGCTCCGAACTGGGCTAATAAAAATGGGCATACGCCAAACAGTGTGCTATGACAGCAGCACTACAGCCCTCTTTTATATATCAAATTCCAACTGTCAAAGGATATTTTACGTTCAGGCCAATGTGTACACAGGACCTCGGATTTTCGTCACATTCAAACAACTAGACAGCTGTCCTTGTCAAGCCCTCCATCCTGCATCTCTGGCAAAGGGAAACCACACTGGAAAATCTGGATGAACTTTCGCGGCCATTGCAGTTCATGTAACAGAATGACTGTGTTAATATATATATGATTCAGACCAAAGAATATAACCTCTGAATAACAGCTACCAGTAGAATCGCCAGATATAATAGTGAATATGTCTGGGTGGTAGGTAACTTAGTCTATTATTAAAATATATGAAGAATATAACCTCTGAATAACAAATACCACTAGATATGTCTGGGTGGTAGGTAACTTGGTCTATTTACCAGCCATCACTGATTTAGAATCACTGTAGTGAATAATTATTTAATAACAAATAAACAGGTAGAAATATTGAATAAATTGAGTGTATTTACTAAAGAAATATTGGAGTTAGCTAGGGTTATATAGGGCCATGTTGTTTTCTGTATGATGAGTTAATACTGGGTAATAACATGCTTGGTATATTGAGCATGTAACATATGGAATATATAATATACAGACAATCTATTATTATAGTCATTCTATATTTTACATATGTCTACATGTATAGGTAAAACTAATATCTACATGTTTTACATATCCTACATAGAACTGTATGATTGTACTAATAGATTTAGTCAAGGTGTTCTACATTCTCTCCATTGTTCTTGAGGGTAGATACCACTTCAATTTTCTTCCATTTCCTTTATATTTTAAACAAATATTTTTTATTTTGCATTTTCCTCTTGGTTTCATGGAGGATTATAAATGTTAAAGTAGTATGAGATGGCATCCAATTCATATTCCAAACCATTTTAAAAATTCAGTTTTACAAAATCTGACTTACTAAAATCTCAAATACACTCAACAAACTACAAATTTCTTGTTTTTATCAAGATTTTAGAATGTGCATTCCATTAAACAGAGATTCTTTGAAATTGAAATTTATATCAATTAGGCCTACAATGAGCTATAAATCTTTAACAAAGATTCCCTGGCAGTCGGAATTAAAAATGAGTATCGGTAGGTTGTAACGGCACTGTTTGGGAAAACAGCACACTTCATTATGTAAAAATAAATCAGCCTGATTGAAATACAGATCTATATCTTGTTTCATTTTTTTATACTTTAAATGGCCTACACTACATGAAGATCTGACAAGTTACAGTGGGAGTTTTGACCCTATGATGTCAGACATTGATTAATCAATCAGCGTTGATGTTTCTAGTGGTTTACCCACAGTTTCATGCATTAAAAGGCCAAGAAGTCGCTGTAACAGACCGTTTCATTGGCTAATCTTTAACATCATTCAGAACACGTCAATGATAACAACTCTTCCAGATCCTACTGTAATAAAGACAAGACAACCAAAACTATGAACTATTAAAACAAAACAAAATAGGATCTGTACGGTTTTAATCAGATTGAAAAATAAATGTTATAGTCCTTTTAATTTCATCTCGATTTTCCGGCGTAATTTTCTCTTGTCAGTGATGCAGAAGGAGGGCCGGACAAGGATAGCTGCCTAGTTGTGTGGATGGGACGAAAAACTGAGGTCCCGTGTACACATTGGAATGCACGTAAAAGATCCCTTGGCAGTTGGAATTCAATATAAGAGTAGGCTGTAGCGCCACTGCCAGGGCAAAACTTCGCTCATAGCACACTGTATGGCGTATGCCTGTCTTCCTTTAGTCAAGGTTAGGTGCAAAAGAGTAGGACGTTAAACCCCATTTCATTTCATTCTGAAATATGTAGACAATAACCTGTCTATAAGACCAATTATGCTACACTTTTAAAAGGCAATAAACCCCTTTACTTTAAATTTATAGTCGAGATTATGATATAAAATCACTTTGAAAGGGGTAAATAAAAATGGCACGTTGGTCCTCAAGGGAAGGAGCATGAATACAAGATGTGTTATATGTCCATCAAACAGCTGCCAACCTTCAGTGCAATGGCTCCCTGGAGTCGTGGTTAGACCTAGGTCTATCTTCTCTACCTAGTTTTATATACACTGGAGTACTATTATATACCATACCGAATACCTTCATACTTTAATACTTTTAACACACTTCAAAGTCAAGTGCCAAATTATCAGAAATTTTCAAAATTGTCTCTCTTTTCGTGTTTATATTAAAGTCGCTGATACATATTTACATTCTTCGTACAATATCAAATTGTTTCCATTGTTCACAAAATCAAATTGTTCACGTTCTTCGCAATATCAAATTGTTCACATTGTTCACAATATCAAATTGATTATGTAGCATTTAATTGAGAAACAAAATCAAAATATCAATCAAAAGAATGTACAAGCAGTCGGAATCTTTTTTTTAAAGACTAGTAACTCAATGTAGCTCTATCAGGGTTTTTTTTTCATTTGCACACCAATGTGTACATCGAGCCTTGATTTTTCTTCCAATCCAAACAATTATACAATCTGCCTTGCCAAACCCTCTGTCTCTGCATCACTGAGACAAGGAAAACTTGCTGCAAAATTCATGGGCAGCCACAGGAAGTTTTTTTGGCCAATATCGGAACCACTCCAGATTTCCTGGTTAGTGAGTCAGTGCCTTACTCACTGAGCCACTCCGGGTCCAGTATACAATTATACAAAATATCATTAGCATTGAAAGTCAAACTAATTACAATTGCGTGAATGTGATCCACTTGAAAATACCTTCCTCATTTTTCATAATTGCCCGGTATCATGATGGAACTAATTATAACCAAGTGCATGATGTAGGTTAGATTTTAATTAAGAAGTTAATTTATGGCGATTTGGTCTTGTTAAATTGGAACTAGTTTAATGGAACTGTTGACCGGTTGTCTCTACTTTGATGAATGATTACAATGTATGTAATGACAGCTACTGGAGGAGAGATAATGTATTTATTATGGAGGGATGTAAAGAGTTGTAACAGGCAATGATCACATAAATCTAATCTTATCTCGTATGTGGATTTACCAGAACATTATATCTATACCTGTATTAAATGTGGATCAGGACTCATCTTATTCCTCTTTTAATTCTTGGAGATGACGCTCCATGAAAAGAGTCTCACTTTTGTCCTCTTACGGAAGACGCTCCTCGAAGAGAGCCCCATTTTTGTCCTCTTGGGGGGGACACTCCTCGTAAAGAGGCTCATTTTTGTCCTCATTGGAGTGACGCTCCCCAATAAGAGCCCCACTTTTGTCCTGGGAAGTATTATCGTGGTCTATCATCTGCTCCTCTAAAAGGGCCTAAGTTTAGTCCTCTTGGGAAGAGTTACTCCTATCTGTCATCTGTTCAATCAAAATTGAATTCAGAAAACTTGGGTTCATCGTGATTAGGATTCCTGGCAATCAAACTCATCAAGATTAACACAATTAGGTCATCCATCCATTTTTGCAAATGATTAATGGCCAGCTTGGATTCTCTTCAAACAATTACAGAAATACAACATCTATGTGAAGTTCATTGGCCTAAATATCTGATCGAATGATTTATGTAAGTAAAATATTAACGATATATTAACCCTGACACAACAGTTGTTGAAACACGGCAGGATACGAACAAATTTCATGTTTATCATCACTTGAAGAGCATGAAGATTACTATAAAACAAAAACTATCATATATTTTCTGTTCTTTTCGCGGAGAACATGTGTAAATACAAAAGCGGTATTACTTTTTTTTTTATTTATGGACTTTTTTCTTTGACTAAAGAATGTTTATGTACTAAGAAATATCAAATTTATTACCAACGTGTACTAAATAGAATTTGACTAACTGTTACAAACATGTGGTGCCTTCCATCTACCCCTGCCTGTTTTTCTTTACAAACAAATTGAATTTTTTAACCATTCTCCCATTTGCAGCATCAAAGCTTGTAATATTTACAGAAAATTGTTTCTATCACTAACTGTAGGCAGGTTACCCGTTTTTATGATTGATCAAATTCAACTGTATAGCTAAAACATATCGTACTTGGAAACCTTTATTTTTTACAAGTTCTTCATGAAATGCCAGCTGCCATGATATATCGAACATAAAAGTTGTGGGTTTCTTGTATATCATAATTACTAATTGACGAGATGCAATCAGGGAAATTATCAAGTATATTAAAAGTGAAAGAGAAATCCGATCTTATCTATAGTGTAAATTTATCGACTGGTGATAATTTTTATATTAATACATCGACTAAAGATACTTGATCAATTTATAAACATATTAATGGGATGTTTTTTAACATGTCTCATAATTATTATGACATTCACTTGCAAAATTCCAGACTCGTAATATTTTTCATCATAAATCAATTAATTTGCATGATAATTGCCAGATTCACCCACAACGAGGGTGAAAAATGGTGTAGCACAATTTAATTTTGTCATGAAGAAAGAAAGTTTCATCTAAAGTGGAAGTGAAACATA
The DNA here is from genome assembly GCA_036850965.1 of Patella caerulea. Taxonomy (NCBI): domain Eukaryota; kingdom Metazoa; phylum Mollusca; class Gastropoda; family Patellidae; genus Patella; species Patella caerulea. The sequence continues at coordinate 33,522,539 of JAZGQO010000008.1, forward strand.
TGAACATCTGTGTAGATTTTTACCATGAGTTCTGATGATCACTACATTGCAGACAATGCTAAGATCTCCATTACATTGGAATTTGAAAAAAGAGTTGACAGCAATGTCACTGCTAATCAAAATTCTCTTGACAAAACAACACAGCTCACCCATTGGCATAGACATACATACCATTTGATTTCTCTATTCTTGCAATTTTACCGGATACGATGTAGCTGAATGTACCAAAACGAATAAAAGTCTTATCGAATGTTGTTCGAATCTGATCCCAAATTGTCAAAATAATATTCAGTGGATTATATAGAAGGACATTGAAACCAGGAATTTCCAAATTTCAGTGTTCTTTGTTGTAAAATTCATTTTTTTTTACTGTGTTTTGAGACGTACATGCCTTGCCCAAATTTGCAATCGTATAAATTTATTTTCAAAATGGTCTGCTAGTATTTAAACAATCATAGTATTGTGCTGTTATGACACTTCACTCCATTTCTTTAAGGATATTTGTTTTTGAATAATTTTGTTTGACTAACACATGGTTCTAATTTATTTCAATAATTTTCTTGCATGTAGGAGTCTTTAGCAGGGGAGGAAACTGGAGGACCCAGAAAAAGCCCACAAGGCTCAACAGGCGATCCTACTCCTTGTCACACACAACCAGGGAATCGAAACAACACTCAATGACAAACCTTATGATACAGCACCCACATCTAAACATTCAGAGAGAGAGAGAAATGGGGTTTAACGTCCACTCAACACAAACTAGGTCATTTCGGGACTAACATATTTAATTTTATTTCAATAATTCGCTTGCGCGTAGGGGTCTTTAGCAGTGGGAGGAAACCGGAGTGCCTGGAGGAAACCCACGAGGTTGAGAAGGCGCCCCTATCTCCATGCCACACCAGGGCTCTAAACCACAGCCGCAAGCCAGAGGTGACCGGCCAGCTAGAGGTCGAAGCGCGGCACTCTAGACCACTAGGTCATCCCAACCCCCCCTAATCATTCGACCATCCAACCCCACTAAGATAAAATGAGATAGTATAACCGATATATCTGTGTTTTTATGAAAGGTTATCATCTGCTAAATGATCTATAATTCATGAGTCAGACAAATGATGTAATGGAACCAATTTTATGGTTCATTTATCTTAATAAGCTTTGGGAATCCTAAAACAACACCAGTGACCTGACAATCATTGTTAGAGAGCGTGTGAAAGAGAAGTGGGAGGATCCGGAGAAAACACCCACAGATTGGGCAGGTGAACCTACACCGTGTTATGTAAAAGCCTGGGATCGAAACAGTTATAGTTTAAAATACATGAAATATCCCTGACTATTATGCTAATGGAAAGTGTCACTTTTTATAGCTAATTTTGGGAATAAATAAGAAAAGGACCAATTGTCCTTGCCATGTCCTTTGTCTGACAAAGAATCCTAATAACACATCAAACTATTTTCCTCTTAGTACTTGACTTATTGAAGCTAAATTTGGGAATATATCTAAACCATAATTTTGGTTCCCCTGGCTTCCTCCCACAACCACCAGAAAAATTCCAACCACCCTTCCCATCTCCTTTTCCTGAGAAGGAATCTTCATACACTGTGCTTCAATATTATAATATTTATGTAAATACTTGTGAACGTTCTCCTGGCACCTGGTTCACCAAGCATTCTCAGACTTAAGTTAAGAATTTACTCAACTTCCAATCACTGTTTATGAGAAATACCTTTGATCCAGAAATACAAAACTTTGCACATAGTTTTTTATTGATGTATTTGATACATTAAAACAACAAAAGTTTTATAACAGGCTATATTTTGGTTACAATAAGGTGAACAATTTTCAGTAAATAAACACTACAAAAGTTTCTTCTGTTTTGTTTTTCGTGACTTCTATTTTGTCAGAATTAACCTACATACATACATGGTTTCGCTACGTATACCACAAATTTGACATCAATGTCAGCTTGTTGTGGTTCCATTCCAACCCCCTTCATAATGTTAAGTAAAGTCTGAATCTGGTTGAGAATCTCTTGTAATTCTATCAATTAGAACAGATTGGTTGTAAAGAGTTGCCGAGATCAATAAAATTCTAGTTAAAAGGCTCGAACAAGGAGAAAGTAAACCATCCGAACATGGCATGTAAGACTTCAAGTCTGTCAAAACCGTGTTTTCTTATTACGAATTCACCATTATTTGGCCAATTATGTTGGAATGAAAAGTAGGCATAACCGGGAAAGAGTTTCAAAAGCTAAAGAATGTAGTTTGATAAATAAATATTTGAAGCATGTATAAGTTTGTTTGGTTTTAGAGGAAGAGAATAAATAAGTTCACCTTTTCTGATGTGTTTTAACATGTAATATTGCCTGCCTGATTAGATTTGATTGACAGAAACAGATTATTAAATGTTAACGTCTATTACAAGAACAACGTATACCAATTAAATATATGGACAATTGGATTCCTCTCATTTCCTACTTATTCGAAAGAAATTTAAGTGACAGCTTACTGCAATAAGAAAAAACTTAATTTTAGGATTTATAATATGTTTAAATAAATTATTTCATAAATTTTAAAACCTGTTCTTAGATAAGTCTCGTTCTTGGGTTTTAATTACATCTGAACTACAAATCACACTGTATTTGTTAGTTCGGTTGACAGTACCATACTCTGGACAAGACTGGAACAATTTTATAAGCATTTGCATGGTTCATTTTGAACTAGTGACTGGCTGCATACACATTCAGTAATCTTGTTTTCTTCTTAAACAAGAGTCTAATTAATGGTCTGCCATTTCCAGTACAATCAACATGAAATAAATGTCTTACTGTTCTGCTCCCATTGGGATAATGAAGACGGGCATATCATCCGGGGTTTATGGACCTCGCTTATAGCCAGCCTTCGGATGATGGGTTATATGCTCAATCTAGCTGGGGGTGTCAGATTGAACATCTAATAACTCAACAACTCACTTGTTCTTGGTATAACTTATATTCTGTAACACTATTAACAATAATAATATATACACACTATTGACCCACAGGCTAGGTGACTTAATAAGGAACAGCATCTAAGAAATAACTTATCAGAGACCTGCCCTTCAGTATGTCCTACTGCCTGCCTGTGGTCAACTGTCCCAAATCTACAATCATTCCTCTAATATAACTCTAATAACTCAACAACTCACTTGTTCTTGGTATAACTTATATTCTGTAACACTATTAACAATAATAATATATACACACTATTGACCCACAGGCTAGGTGACTTAATAAGGAACAGCATCTAAGAAATAACTTATCAGAGACCTGCCCTTCAGTATGTCCTACTGCCTGCCTGTGGTCAACTGTCCCAAATCTACAATCATTCCTCTAATATAACATTAGAGGTTGCTTAGTAACAATAAACAATTATATATATATTTAAACTTAATTAGGGTTTCACACTGCGTAGCTTGTGTGAAACACTATTGTTTTTGTTAAAATTATTAGGGTTTCACACTGCGAAGCTTGTGTGAAACACTATTGTTTTTGTTAAAATTATTATTCTTATTATTAGGCTTTCAGACTTTCGTCTGAAAGCCTATTGTGATTACTAAAATTATTATTTATTATTATTATTTTATTTTTCGGGGGAGCCTATTTCTCAGTGTCTGTAACAGATACAGATCTGGGACATAATTTTCTATCAGGAAACCATATGGTGGCTATCCCTTCCACTGTATTTGAAACTTCTGCGCAGACCGGAAGTGGCCGAATTTCGTGCGGTGCCAAATATTTAAAAAACGGCCGTAGATTCGTCAATTCTGTATCTATTTTCATACAAATTACATTTTTGGAAACCCTGAGTCTTTTCTCGGACGATAGCAGTTGAAAATTTTGCAATTTCGAAACTTCGCCGCTGACTTCTAGCGTTCGAAAAATGAAAATATGTTGTTTAAGACACATTTTTTGTTATTTTTCAAAATTTTAAAATTTGACCTACATTTTTGGATACCTGAAGGCAATCCGGTTCCAGTAATATAAGTTTCATTCAGAGTTATCGCCCTTTATTTTTCGATTTTTTTCGAATTTTCTTCACATTTTGTGAGCTTAAGTTTCGTTTTACGGCCAGATCGACGCTTCTGAAATTCCTGGAACATGAAGTAATATGGTCAAACCACCGTTTAAAGCAATTTCAACAACAATCCGTAAACCGGAAGTAGTCGAAATAATATGCGATATTTTGAAAAAAAAGTGAAAAATGGGTGTTTTGGGTAAAAACACGATTTCTCCGTCCGATATCAACGGATTAAACGAATTAAGGTATCATTTGATCGGGCGCTGATTGGACCACTGAATGATACCCAATTCGTAAGGATACGATTAGCAGGAAGCAAAATATGGCACGCTGAAAATCAAGTATTTTCTGATTTTTAGCATTTTTGGACGCCTGTATCTCGAAAACTTAACCGCAACTTTTTTTTAATTTTTTCTATCGAGAGTCCTTTCGGAGGTTTTTTGCATGAAGCCATCCAATAAGACTTTGAAATATCTGGAATAGGTGAAATAACGGACTACAAATCGAAAAAAGTCGAAAAATCGTGAAATTTTGGAAAATGCTCTACTTTTTTTTTTATTTTAAGAGATTTTCAAAAAAAGATTGTATATTCAGATAGCTGACCTAATTACGATTCTAACGATGTATAATATGTATGTAGTTTTTGAAATTTAATTTTCGATATTTTAATTTTTTTGCATTTTTGGCACTTTTGAACATAGGATTTCTCAGGGGCATTTTATCTGATCAGATAATGTAATATGTCATTACAGAGCCCTGTGGCTATTTTAGTGCCCAAACCGCCTATTAAAACTATTCCGACAATAATAGCCATACCGGAAGTATTCAAAAAATGAAAAAATAATGTTAAAAACATTGTCGCACTTGCGAAAAACTTGATTTCTCCCTTAGGTAATAGCGGACCAAAAGAACTAAAGGGTCGTTGGAAAGCCCTATTAATGGACCATCATATGGTATCTAAATAATACGATTTCGATGGTAGGGAAATAAATTATTGTATGCCAAAAATCTAGTATTTTCCGATTTTTTAACATTCTGAGACGCCCTTTTCTCGAAAACGACGCCGCAGATTTTTCTTAAACTTTTCTTACTCAAAGTCCTATCGGTTGTCTATATAGTGAATCCAAAATGAAAAGCATTGAAATAATATAGGTGGTCCAAAAATGGCATCAAACTTTGAAAAAAATTGAAAAATCATTAAATTTTTGTAAACGCTCTTTAATTTATCTTTTTTTCCAAAACTACTCAATGGATGTGTCTGACACTTCTGGTACAGAAAGTTAAGTATCGAAAGAACTTCGTAAAGCTATCGCGACAATGATCGTAAAACCGGAAGTAGTCGAACAAATGTCCGATATTTTGAAAAAAAATAATTTTTTTACGAATACCTTTTTTATTTATGAATATATTTTGATGGTATTTTATACAGGGTTAAAATATCATCGTACTTGAGCAGAAATGAGAAAAAAAATTGTCAGGGTAATTTGCGTTAGCCGCCATCGGCTAATTTAGTTTTTCGTACCCAGAAAAATTATTTATTGTTCGATTTGTATAAAACAAAGTTCATATGCTCCGTGGTCCCAATTGTATTTTTTTTGTTACGGTAAAATTTTTCTGTCGGCAACGAAAGTGACGTAATATTAACAAAAACTACAATTTTGACAGTTCGGTACCACTTTTTGAAAGCAAATATTTTTTTTTTCAAAACTGATATAACTAAAAGGATGCACCCTGCAAAGATGCACAAAATCCTTAGCTCAGATTTTTTAATTTCAATTTCATTTTCGGGCAATTTCGAATAAAATGTAAAATAAAGTGTAAAATTCAGTTATTTACAATTCATTCAGCGTCTTCATATTTTGAAATATTTATTTGTAATTTTCATAAACTCGTAGCAATAATCCAGACGAAGAGCGAAAATTAGTTTGTAATATGAGCAGTTGCCGAGAAATATGCAATTTTGCATGCATCACTTTTCACGTTATTTTGCCTATAAAAGAGTGAATTATTATTCGATTTGCAATATTTTTTTTCCATTTGATGCCTAATGCCAATTTGGACTAGGTCAAGCCAATTTTACATTTTCACTGTGACCGGAAATGACGTCATTTGGGCAAAAACTGTATTTTTAACCCAAAAAACAAATATTTTATTCAAATGAGTCTGCCTTATAATATTTTTAAAATTATGATATTTGATCCCCATCAACGAATAGAATGAAGCCATACGACCATACAGATACCACAAAATGGTTTCTAACTTGTATGGTTACAGAGAAATAGGCGATCTTCTATAAGTCACTTTTCAAGGTTTTTGGTCTATAAAAGTCTCAATTATTATTCGATTTTTATAATTTTTTTACCATTTGATGCCTTATGCCATTTATGGCTTCTATGAACTAAGTTAACATTTTCATTATCACCGGAAGTAATGTAATTTTTGCAAAAAACGTATTTTTAGCCTTCAAAACAAACATTTTTTTGATGGGATTTATATTTATTATTCGTTTAACTTGATTACGTCTGACTCTAATGGGCAGTAAGATTGAATCAATACCATCATATTGATATCACAAAAAGCCTTCTAGCATGTTCCCTTGTCGAATAATAGCCAATTTTCCCAGGGTCACTTTTAAGTTTTTTACCTTCTTAATTTCAGTTTATGGGTTATAGGGTAATTATTTATTGCCCAATATGTATAAAACAAAGTTTGTATTTTGTGTGTTGCGAATTTTCGACTTATTTTTCACCTATAAAAATATCTTTCGGTACCGGAAGTGACGTAATTTTGCCATAATTTACAATTTTGACCGGTCTTTTCGCCAGCAAATATTACTTTTACATATGATAGAGGGTGTCACTGAAGCAAAACAACTAAAGTATAGTTTGGCAGCTCAATGGATCGGCTATGGTATAAGAAACTTCCTGTATGATTCCTGAAAGCCGGTTCAGTGCTGCTTGCAGGTCTAGTTATTATTATTCTTCTTTTGTTTTGAGTAGATCTCAGCAACTGCTTGTCGCATCGTTACGATTTCTTCGGTTTAACTGGGAAAGTGGGTGTGACTTAGAGGATAAAGCTATTTTGAACGTTCTGCGACAATGCGAAATGTCCGAAATCACCGAAGTTATCGTTTTTGAAAATATTGCAGTAATTTTAACAATAATCATTGGATTTTAACTTTCGATACATTTTGGCATAGCCTGAGACAGGGCACATAGCTACGCTACTTTCGATTTTTGATTTTCGGCAAATCTTCGAAGATATTAGGCGCCAAATTTCGAAAATTTAAAATTTTACAAAAAACTTTTTTATTTATGAATATTTTTTAGTCGTATTGTGCACAGAATTAAAGAGTCAACAGCCTAGTGCAAAAATGTTAAAACATTTTGTTTCAGTAATTTTCCATGGCCGCTATTGGCTAATTCAGTTTTTCAGTCCTAGATTAATTTTTTATTGTTCGATTTGTATAAAACAAAGTTCATATGCTTCGTTGTCTCAATTGTCATTTTTTTTTATTACCGGAAGTGTTATCTGTCGGCACCGAAAGTGGCATAATTTTACCAAAAACTACAATTTTGACAGTTAGGTACCATTTTTCGAAAACAAATATTATTTTTTGGAAAAATTATTTGACTCAAAGAGTGTGCCCTTTCAAGGCGCAAAAAATGGCGGAAGCAGTTTTTTTAATTTCGATTTCATTTTCGAGCAAATTCGATTAAATGGCTAAAAAAGGTGTAAAATTGACCCATTTACAACCTATTCAGGCTTTTCAGATTTTAAAATATTTCTTCGTAACTTTTATAAACTTGTAGCTATAATCCATACGGAGAAAATGTATGTTAAAATTAGTTTGTAATATAAGCAATTACCAAGAAATGGACAGTTCTGTACAAGTCACTGTTTTCGTTATTTTGCCTGTAAAATAGTCAATTATGATTGGATTTTTATAAAAGTGACATCATTTGATTCAAAAAGCATGTAGCGTCATATCAAGTTGATTACAATTTAAAATTGACACCGGAAGTGACGTCATTTTGTCAAAAACTGCATTTTAAACTTTTTAAATCAATGTTTTATTCAACCAAGAATTACTTAATATGTATTAATAATTTTAACTTTTGGTTTAAATTCACATATAAACACAACTCATATGGTCATATACATATCATAAAATTGTTTCTAACTTGTTCGGTTGCCGAGAAATAGACGGTTTTCTACAGGCCACTTTTGAAGGTTTTTGGGCCATAAAAGTGTCAATTTTTATTCGATTTTAATAAACGTTACACCATGTTATACCAAATGCCATTTAAGATTTCATACAAGTAATTTAAGATTTTCATTATCACCGGAAGTAACATCATTTTGGCAAAAACTGTATTTTTAGCCTTCAAAACAGATATTTTATTCAAATGAGTCTGTTTTGAAATCTTTTTCAAATTATGGTATTTGATGCCAATCAACAAATAAAATGAACCCATACGATCATACAGATACCACAAAATGGTTTCTAACTTGTACGGTTGCAGAGAAATAGTCGATTTTCTACAAGTCACATTTCAAGTTTTTTGGTCTTTAAAAGTGGCAATTATTATTCGATTTACATAAAATTTTCACTATATGATATCGTATGCCATTTCTGATTTCATAAAACTAATTGAACATTTTCATTAACACCGGAAGAAATGTAATTTTGTCAAGATCATTTACAAGTAACAAATGTATAAAATGAATTGATATTGCTGGATTTGGTTGATTCTGCATCCATTTTATTTGTGTGCAATGTTAATTTGGAAACCTGTTTAATGGTTTCGTTGGTACCGGAAGTGACATATGTTCAAGGGTAACTTGGCACCGGAAGTGACATGTTTAAGGGTAACGTGGCACCAGTGAAACCCGTCATTCCTGCATGCAGGTCTAGTTATTCTTATTATTATTATTATTATTATTATTATTCAGATTCCAATTTGAATAGATCTCAGCAACTACGTGTCGCATCGTTACGATTTCTTCGGTTTTACTGGGAAAGTGGGTGTGACTTAGAGGATAAAGCTATTTTGAACGTTCTGCGACAATGCGAAATGTCCGAAATCACCGAAGTTATCGTTTTTAAAAATATTGCAGTAATTTTAACAATAATCATTGGATTTTAACTTTCGATACATTTTGGCATAGCCTGAGACAGGGCACATAGCTACGCTACTTTCGATTTTTGATTTTCGGCAAATCTTCGAAGATATTAGGCGCCAAATTTCGAAAATTTAAAATTTTACAAAAAACTTTTTTATTTATGAATATTTTTTAGTCGTATTGTGCACAGAATTAAAGGCTCATCTGACTAGTGCAAAAATGTTAAAAAATTTTGTCTCAGTAATTTACCTTGGCCGATATTGGCTAATTCAGTTTTTCAGTCCTAGATTAATTTTTTATTGTTCGATTTGTATAAAACAAAGTTCATATGCTTCGTTGTATCAATTGTCGTTTTTTTTATTACCGAAAGTGTTATCTGTCGGCACCGGAAGTGGCATAATTTTACCAAAAACTACAATTTTGACAGTTATTTACGATCTTCATAAACAAATATTATTTTTTTGAAAAATTATATGACTCAAAGAGTGTGCCCTTTCAAGGCGCAAAAAATGTAGGAAGCAGTTTTTTTAATTTCGATTTCATTTTCGAGCAAATTCGATTAAGAGGCTAAAAATGGTGTAAAATTGTCCTATTTACAACCTATTCAGGCTTTTCAGATTTTAAAATATTTCTTCGTAACTTTTATAAACTTGTAGCTATAATCCATACGAAGAAAATGTATGTTAAAATTCGTTTGTAATATAAGCAGTTGCCAAGAAATGGGCAGTTCTGCATAAGTCACTGTTTTCGTTATTTTGCCTGTAAAATAGTCAATTATTATTGGATTTTTATAAAAGTGACATCATTTGATTCAAAAAGCACGTAGCGTCATATCAAGTTGATTACAATTTAAAATTGACACCGGAAGTGACATCATTTGGTCAAAAAATGCATTTTACACTTTTTTAAATCAATGTTTTATTCAACCAAGAATAACTTAATATGTATTAATAATTTTAACTTTTGGTTTAAATTCACATATAAACAAAACTCATATGGTCATATAGATATCATAAAATGGTTTCTAACTTGTTCGGTTGCCGAGAAATAGACGGTTTTCTACAGGTCACTTTTGAAGGTTTCGGGGCCATAAAAGGGTCAATTATTATTCGATTTTCATAAACGTCACACCATGTTATACCTAATGCCATTTGGGATTTCATACAAGTAATTTAAGATTTTCATTATCACCGGAAGTAACGTCATTTTGGCAAAAACTGTATTTTTAGCCTCCAAAACAGATATTTTATTCAAATGAGTCTGTTTTGAAATCTTTTTCAAATTATGGTATTTGATGCCAATCAACAAATAGAATGAACCCACACGATCATACAGATACCACAAAATGGTTTCTAACTTGTACGGTTGCCGAGAAATAGCCGATTTTCTACAAGTCACTTTTCAAGTTTTTTGGTCTTTAAAAGTGGCAATTATTATTCGATTTAACGTTTTTATTTATAAATATTATTTAGTCGTGTTGTGCACAGAATTAAAGAGTCATCTGACTAGCGCAAAAATGTTAAAAAAAATTGTCTCAGTAATTTTCCTTGGCCGCCATTAGCTAATTCAGTTTTTCAGTCCTAGATTAATTTTTTATTGTTCGATTTGTATAAAACAAAGTTCATATGCTTCGTTGTCCCAATTGTTATTTTTTTTATTACCAAAAGTGTTATCTAGCAAATTGGATTAAGGGGTGAAAAAAGGCGTAAAATTGACCTATTTACAACCCATTCAGGCTTTTCAGATTTTAAAATTTTTTTACTTAACTTTTATAAACCTGTCACTATAATCCATACGAAGAGAATGTATGTTAAAATTAGTTTCTAATATAAGCAGTTGCCGAGAAATGGGCAGTTTTGCATAAGTCACTGTTTTCGTAATGTTGCCTGTAAAATAGTCAATTATTAATGGATATTCACAAAAGTGACACCATTTGATTCAAAAAGCAAGTGTGCGTCATATCATGTTGATTACTATTTAAAATTGACACCGGAAGTGACGTCATTTAGTCAAAAACTCAATTTTTAACTTTTAAAATCGATCTTTTTTTCAACCAAGAATTATGTCACATGTAATAATAAAATTAACTTTTGGTTTAAATTCACATATTAACAAAACTCATACGGTCAAATAGATATCATAAAATTGTTTCTAACTTGTTCGGTTGTCGAGATATAGGCGATTTTCTGAAAGTCACTTTTGAAGGTTTTTGGCCCATAAAAGTGTCAATTATTATTTGATTTTTATAAAATTTTCACCCTTTGAAGCCTAATGTCATAGACGATGTTATAAAACTAATTTAACGTTTTCATTATCACCGGAAGTAGCGTCATTTTGGCAAAAACTGTATTTTAAGCCTTCAAAACCGATATTTTATTCAAATGAGTCTGATTTGTAATGTTTATACAATTATGATATTTGATTCCAATCAACAAATAGATTAAACCCATACGGTCATATAAATACCAAAAAATGGTTTCTAACTTGTACGGTTGCCGAGAAATAGACGATTTTCTACACGTCACTTTTCAAGGTTTTTGGTCTATAAAAGTGGAAATTATTATTCGATTTACATAAAATTTTCACCATATGATGCCTTATGCCATTTCTGATTTCATAAGACTAAGGGAACATTTACATTATCACCGGAAGTACTGTTATTTTGTCAGGATCAATTACATGTAACAAATGTATAAAATAAAATTGCTGGATTTGTTTGATTCTGTTTCCATTTTATTTGATGTGTGCAATGCTTATGTGGAAACCTGTATATTGGTTTCATTGGTACCGGAAAGGACATATGTTCAAGGGTAACGTAGCACCAAAAGTGACACAAGTTCAAGTTCAAAGGTAACATGGCAAAAGTGAAACCCGTCATTCCTGCATATTATTATTCAGATTCCAATTTGAGTAGATCTCAGCAACTACGTGTCGCATCGTTACGATTTCTTCGGTTTTACTGGGAAAGTGGGTGTGACTTAGAGGATAAAGCTATTTTGAACGTTCTGCGACAATGCGAAATGTCCGAAATCACCGAAGTTATCGTTTTTGAAAATATTGCAGTAATTTTAACAATAATCATTGGATTTTAACTTTCGATACATTTTGGCATAGTCTGAGACAGGGCACATAGCTACGCTACTTTCGATTTTTGATTTTCGGCAAATCTTCGAAGATATTAGGCGCCAAATTTCGAAAATTTAAAATTTTACAAAAAACTTTTTTATTTATGAATATTTTTTAGTCGTATTGTGCACAGAATTAAAGAGTCATCTGACTAGCGCAAAAATGTTAAAATTTTTTGTCTCAGTAATTTTCCTTGGCCGCCATTGGCTAATTCAGTTTTTCAGTCCTAGATTAATTTTTTATTGTTCGATTTGTATAAAACAAAGTTCATATGCTTCGTTGTCTCAATTGTCATTTTTTTTATTACCGAAAGTGTTATCTGTCGGCACCGGAAGTGGCATAATTTTACCAAAAACTACAATTTTGACAGTTTTTTACGATCTTCAAAAACAAATATTATTTTTTTGAAAAATTATATGACTCAAAGAGTGTGTCCTTTCAAGGCGCAAAAAATGGCGGAAGCAGTTTTTTTAATTTCTATTTCATTTTCTAGCAAATTGGATTAAGGGGTGAAAAAAGGCGTAAAATTGACCTATTTACAACCCATTCAGGCTTTTCAGATTTTAAAATATTTTTACATAACTTTTATAAACTTGTAGCTATAATCCATACGAAGAGAATGTATGTAAAAATTAGTTTGTAATATAAGCAGTTGCCGAGAAAAGGGCAGTTTTGCATAAGTCACTGTTTTCGCAATTTTGCCTGTAAAATAGTCAATTATTAATGGATATTCACAAAAGTGACATCATTTGATTCAGAAAGCAAGTGTGCGTTATATCATGTTGATTACTATTTAAAATTGACACCGGAAGTGACGTCATTTAGTCAAAAACTCAATTTTTAACTTTTGAAATCGATATTTTTTTCAACCAAGAATTATGTCACATATAATAATAAAATCAACTTTTGGTTTAAATTCACATATTAACTCATACGGTCAAAAAGATATCATAAGATTGTTTCTAACTTGTTCGGTTGCCGAGATATAGGCGATTTTCTAAAAGTCACTTTTGAAGGTTTTTGGCCCATAAAAGTGTTAATTATTATTCGATTTTCATAAAATTTTCACCCTTTGAAGCCTAATGTCATAGACGATGTTATAAAACTAATTTAACGTTTTCATTATCACCGGAAGTAACGTCATTTTTGCAAAAACTGTATTTTAAGCCTTCAAAACAGATATTTTATTCAAATGAGTCTGATTTGTAATGTTTATACAATTATGATATTTGATTCCAATCAACAAATAGATTAAACCCATACGGTCATATAAATACCAAAAAATGGTTTCTAACTTGTACGGTTGCCGAGAAATAGACGATTTTCTGCACGTAACTTTTCAAGGTTTTTGGTCTATAAAAGTGGCAATTATTATTCGATTTACATAAAATTTTCACCATGAGATGCCTTATGCCATTTCTGATTTCATAAAACTAATGGAACATTTACATTATCACCGGAAGTACTGTAATTTTGTCAGGATCAATTACATGTAACAAATGTATAAAATGAAATGATATTGCTGGGTTTGTTTGTTTCTGTTTCCATTTTATTTGGTGTGTGCAATGCTTATGTGGAAACCTGTATATTGGTTTCATTGGTACCGGAAGTGACATATGTTCAAGGGTAACGTGGCACCGAAAGTGACACAAGTTCAAGTTCAAAGGTAACATGGCACCAGTGAAACCCGTCATTCCTGCATGCAGGTCTAGTAATATTTTATAGTTGTTAGTACGGGGTAGTATTTAATTGACATCCATTCATCCATTTGCTGAGGTGACTCCATGGCCTTGATTATGTGTTTATAGATGGATTATCTCATTACTACTATTGTCTCTAATCTCTATCCTAGCAGCTGGTCATGGAGAACTGACTAGATAATCCATCTTGGAGCCAAGTTGTGGTGTCAGTCTAAATTCTAATACTGGGTGAATGGCTGTATTAAATACTACCTGGTCATAGGCATATGCAAACAGTGTGCTATAAGGTAAATTTTGCCTGAACAGTGGCACTGAGACCTATCAAATTCCAACTGCCAAGGGTTCTTTTCCATGCACACCAACATGTACACAGGACCTTGGTTTTTCATCCCATCTGTATGACTAGACAGCTGTCCTGTCAACGTCCTGTACCACTGAAAAGAGGAAAGTACCCAAGAAAAAATGGAAGAACTTTCACGATCAAGATGAAACTTGGCGAGGTTCTTCTTTGGCTAATTTTACATCGACTGACAGACTTTGAATTGTTTGAAAATCAAAAGACCATAACTACCACAGCCAGGTAAATTATATATCAAAAAATATAAATATGAATAAATGGTTTTGTATTTGATACAGGTAGACTCGCGGGGAAATTGTTTGTTGTTTAGGTATTGTATAAATGAAGGTAACAATGGGTGACAACTAGAAAAAGTCATTCGAGCAGAAACATCAACTGAAAGAAATATTCAAAAGAAAGACTCCCCAGAGGGTGGCAGCTTTCAAAATCTGACATTTGTCAAAAGTTATTACCAGAGTCTACTTTTATAACTTTGGTTGTACATGTAATTGAAAAGAAAGTTGACTTTTTTAAAAACACAAATTAAAATTAGAAGACATATGTCCACCCCTTGTTGGTGATATCCGTCAATTAATGTGAAGCTGTATTTATCTTTATAAAGTTAATTACGTTGAACGGAACCAATCATGTCAAATCAGCAGCTGGTAGATTGAGGAAAACGTAAGATTAACATAGCCAGGTTCATGTCTTTTATAATTGACAGGGGGGAATTTTTACATTTAATTGATATGGAATTATCTCAGTGATTACAAATATACTGGTAGCTGGCTCGTGGTGAGATTATACAATGTTAAACGTTTTATTAGCTAAATTAGCTGTGGGATATCAATTTTAAAATCTTCCACTCCTTGAAAATCAAGATTGCTGCATTGATTTATCCATTGGAATGTCTACATAATCGTTCTCAGAACGGGACATTTATGTTTGACCTGTTCTTGGAACTGTTCCTGGCAGGCTTAAACGTGGTAAACAGGATGTTTAGACGTGTCCCAATGCTAGCAAGTTTTGATTATGTTTATCGATGTGTTTATTCCACCCAGAATATATTGTTATACTGATTTATATGAGGGAAATTTTGCCGGGGAGTGGCACTATGCCCTACACGATCTTTTACATACATGCCAATGTATACACTGTAATTATCTCAGTAGATAAGATAAAATGGACTAAAAATATGTAAAGTTTGTAACTATTTGGTCTGTTGACTCCAGGTCAAGTGCATCCGCACAGCTATGTTTTATTACATCAAAGGTTCTTATTGCTATTCATGTATAACTTATCTTATATCTACTACGTACACTATATTAAACACTGCCCAGACCCTACATCACTAAATATTACACCAATATATACACTAATTATTTTCTTTCAAAATATGGGTGGACTTACAAAGAGAGGTTATTTTACTACTGGCAGGAGGTTGAAGGTTTATGTTCAAAGAGAGCTTAAAAATGCACCAGATGCTTCTCTCCTGTGACCATTTTAGAAGATCATAAAACTCTGATGTATACTTTTATGTCCTTGATTGTGAATTCCCTATCCTGGTACACTTTATATAGGTAATTTAATTATAAAAATCCATAATAAATTATGTAGACTATGATAGTAGATATAGATTTATATCCAAGATGTCTGGATAAACAAGTTTAAATAAATTATTATCACCATGTATAAATATCTTATTAGTATACAATCAGAGTAGGTGCAGTCATTTTGTTGTTCTTGGCGATACTTTACAAAAAAAGCCAAATGGCATAGTTGTTCCTTGACAGAAATCACAATTTCAAGATTGTGGTCAAGACATCAGGCATAGTTCCCAGACCATATACATTAGTACTATATCGTACTTGGTTTCTAGCTAACTTGATGTGATAGGCCAAGAAAAGTTAAAATAAACTTACGTAATTCATAATTCATATGATTATTCCTGATCAAGAATTGTACCTTTTCTCAGTTAAAATGCATTAAAATTCAAAATAATAAGTTACTATTTTTCTGAAATTATGTTAGGCCTGTGGAGTTAATGACGACACTGTAAATATTTTGATAGCAATTCATATATCACAGATTTTTATTACATATATCACAGATATTTATAATATATCACAGATATTTATAAGATATCACAGACATATTGTAAGATATCAAAGATATTTATAATACATCACTGATATTTATTCTTTATCACAGATATTTATTATACATCACAGATAAATTCATAATATATCACCAATAATTTCATAATATATCAAAGATAAATTCATAATATATCACAGATAAATTCATAACATATCACAGATAAATTCATAATACCATATATCACAGATAAATTCATAATATATCACAGATAAATTCATAATATATCACAGATAAATTCATAATATATTTAACATATCATGGACATGTATTTTATATTACATAGTAGACTGAATAACAAAATTTCATATTTTGAAGTTTTTATAAGCAAAAATGAGAAAGTTATAAAAGAAAGGCAAGAATGATTATTTGGGTAGACTGACACTGAGATATGGTGAAATTTGTTTGTGCTGAAGTAAATTTATAGGTGTAATAGTCAGTGCCAGGAAGAGTTTTTCATAAAAACTTTACTGATTTGCGATATGGTAGGTAGGTGAAATGATTCCAACATGTTGCATCACAGTTTAAGAGGGTTATACTGCCAATAGATGTTAGATAACGTTAAGAACTAGAGAAGAAGGAAGGTATGATCTTACCCATCATCTGTTGTAAGGCCAATAAAACAAAGGTCTGAGGAATTACCGTTACACTGATGGCTAGGCTTCCTAAAATAAATAAATAAAACACAATGTGTAAACAAAATTATTCGTCAATGACTGAAAAAACTCGAAGCATTTATTTGTATGATAAATAATGAATCTTGAAATAAGGGTAATATCATATTCATACTTTGATCTTAACACATGTGATGATTGGGTCATATATACACCTGAGGTTTCCGGATTTTGGCATATATTAAAGATTTCACAGTACATGTGCATAGGTAATCAAATTGTGATTATCTCCTCTTGTTTTTTTTTTATATCATTTAATCAGAATTTGTGCGTCAATATGAAGCGTGTAGTGCAGGGGTTTTACTTCAAATATTTGTCAGCTGGTCAATTTTTGACTTACCAGTTCTTTAAAAAGATTAGCAGGCCATTCTTTCCAGTAATATGCCAATGTTTAGTTTAAGCATTACGTCAATTTTTCTAATGCTAGTTCTATGGACTATTTTTTCCAAAGAATATCTCATATTATTTTAGTGTTATGCCAATTTTTCTATATAGCTTTGAGTATTTCTATATATAAAAACTGTAAATCTAACATCATTTATTATGTTGGTTAAATTCTTTGAAATACTAGTTTTATGGCATGAAAGTTCTCTAGTTGGTCAAATCCACTGCCAGTCACACTTATGACTTAGCATTGGAGTAGTAGCTATAATGATAACCTGCATAATATTAAATTATTCCAGACACACAAATTAGCCATATCAGCAAAATCTACAGTAACTCTCAAAATTAAAGGTTAAATTTTTTCTAGGTAACCATTAACTCATAAAATCGTGATTTTCAAATTACTACATCAGCATTTTTGTTAATTATTAATGAATCAGAAGCATAATTTAATATTCCTTCAAATGAAACATCATCCCAAGGAATCTTATATGCCAAGATCACTATAATATCCTGTAAATTCAGATCTTGTTGTTCCAATAATTAAGATAAATATTTTGGAGTTTCATAAAATATCTGTATACTACTTGAAGAATATAAAATATCCTTTGAATTACGTACATTCTAGAAATATACAGGTTCCGATTTACTTCAGAATATGTAAGCTTTAATCAAAAACACATTTATTATGTCATTATAACAATGGACAGTTTTATTTATTTATTGATAACGATGCTGGGTGTTCCTAATAGAATAAAAAATAATTAAATAAAGTGATAGAATGTATCAGTGTGTTGGTATTCTGCTGGGTTATCAGATCTGAACCAAAGCATATTAAGATCAATTTGATTGCCTCAGAAGGAGATATATGGAAAGAGGAAAAAGACCATTTGTTTGTTGAGCCATCTTAATACCTTTTACTATCAATCTCAGCTTATCTGGTATTAGATGCTCGTGCTTCAAGTATCTGTTTCACATACGACGATCAATAGTCATAATATTGGTAGGTTAATCGTAGCAATTTAAGACCTGCGTTGTAACCCTACAATCCCCTGATTCACGCTAACTGCTTCCCCTTCCGACTATACTATGACGGTAATATGACAGTCTAGTGCATTAAATTTGTATTAGATAGGGAATGCAATAAGAAGCGGAGCAAAGGTAATTCGTGTTTATTGGTTATAGATAGAACGGTGGGTCGTGTAAACACATTGTGGTGGCAAAATGAAATATTACAGATTTATCAGCCAGACCATCAGATGGTATGGAATGAAAGACAATTGCTTTGAAATGAAGGATCTCAATTCTTATCAGGAACATGATATCTAACGCACAAATTTTATAGGAGTCATTTGACATCCCTTTTCCATCAAATCTAACAGTTTCTATTAATCCAAGAGCCTCTACTCTTATGCTTAAACTGTCAACCAATGCTTAAACACTGTCTTTAGTTGAAAGAGACGTTTGTAATTATTAAAATATAACATTTTTTTTTAAAATCAAAACTTCATTGCAAAGATCTTAGGTAAAAAAGCACCAATGTAGTAACACAATATACTTGTGCTTGCAAATATCACGTTGCAATGATGGCTAGGTGAGTATATGGCACCGACTGACCAGTGACCAGCCATTTAAATGAAATTAAATGTGGATTAACATCCTACTTTGCTGCACCAACAGTGCATGTGTACCGGTACTATACAGTGTGTTATGAGCACTGGTACAGAGACATTTCCGTCAATAAATCTCAAGTCGCTATTTTATTTCACTGCCAATACACAGAATTCTTATCAAATGTATAAAGTAGTCTGCAATTGAATGCTTTAAAATTTATGAAAAAATTCTCTATTTTGTTATCCCTTTAAAAGAATATTCTCCATTTTAAAAATATGATTAAGGTAATGAACACCTGTGTTTCGTTAATAAAATAAATTTTGCCAATGTTCATGTCACCAACTTTATGTTACATCATGAGAAACTATTGTAAAGACACAATAGTATATGGCTTGTTTCTTTCAGCACAACAGATCTAAAAGGCCATCCATTAAATTCTGTCATAATTTGTATGTTAAAACTCCAAATGAATTTTCGTTGAATAGATCAAAAGACAAGAATTAATGAATAAAAACAGACAGAGGACCATCTGACCTAACATGTTATCGTTTCAAAAGAAATACTTGGTAAACGTTGCCCTCATAGGTAACTAATTGACTATAGAACTTTATTGTTGAATTTGTTTGACAAGAGTAGATGAGGATTCTGTTGCTTTATTAATCCACTGACAACAATTTATGGTGTGCTTGCATTCTTCTTAACAAATTATTACTTGGTTTAAAATTTAATCCTTTGCTGGTTAATGAATAAATGAGTCCTTGGTGCACACAAGCCTTAAAGTATCCTTGGTTAATGAATATCCTTGGTGCACATAAGCCTTGGTAAACATGTTGTCCTTGGCATGAACATGAAATGAAATGGGATTAAAGGTCCTACTGTTCTGCTTCTGACTGGGCTAATGAAGACAGACATACACCATACAGTGTGCTATGAGAAAACTTTTGCCCGTGTAGGAGCACTACATTGAATTACAAGTGCCAAAGGGATCTTTTACGTGCATGCCCATGTATACACAGAACCTTGGTTTTTTGACACATCTGGATGACTAGACAGCTGTCTTGGTCAGGCCCTCCTTACTGTACCACTGGCAAGGGGAAACCAATTTGGAAATTCCTGATGAATTTTCTTGGCCAATGGGGGGATCCAGTATCTTACCCACCGTGCCTCTTCCTTCTTGGGATAAATAATGCAGGTGCACACAGGACTTAAAGCAATCTGTTTTAGTAAATAATGAGTGCAAACAGGCCTTAAAAGCATCCTTAAAGCAACCGCGAGGTGAGAATATTCAACGACGATGTAACGTATCTCCGGACTGACTTTTAAGCACTTTTTTGAACCACAAAGAAAAGTGTGATGGGCGAGGGTCAGTGTATATACAGCCAATGGTAAATAAGTTATTCACCACCATAAATTCTCTCGTATTCCTCATCTTATCTGCAAACACAGACCGTAAGACACAAGTGGCATTATTAAATAAAATTATTCCAACTCATATAACATCATTACTGATACTAATACTCTAGACATTAGGGTTGAATTGGTTTAACCTTCATACTCACTCATTATTCTACCATCAGATCAGTGGTGGCTGAAATCACAATCCCAACTATACAACTTGTTGCTGATATAGTAAAGTTTCATAACCAGTTTAATTTAACAAACATATAATATTTCTCTGGATAATAGGACTACAACAGGTTACTAGGCTTGATCATTTCAGTCTTTAATAATCTGTTTAATCTTGTACATCATTGTTGGCAACAGTACATTATTGACTTCACCATTGTCTTTAATGTTAATTTTTGTCTCTTTGACCGGCTCAGATTTTCTCCCAATTTTCTTACAGTCTCTAGTGCTCACAAATTTCCGGAAAGAAAATAATCATTTTCTGTACAACTTGGAAACTCTATGGGGTCACAGAAACAACAAAACTATAATTCTATATCCAATCCCTTTAATCAAATTTACTTTTGTCAGATTAGATATAAAACTATCACCAGCTACTATAATCTGGGCACTTACTAAAACTTTCCATATATTTTAAACCACAATAGAGAGAGAACTGGACAGTAGATAAAATGCATATTGTCCACCCAACTTCCAATCTGGTGACAATGTTTAGTTTTAAAGGTCACCTGGATGTCACATCAGGAACCAATAAACCTTTTTGCCACAAACTGGATTCCATTAAATCAATAAGACCCTTTGATTGTCACTAAGGGGAGAATTTGTAAGGCATCAGGAACTGATCAACAGTTTGTTACTAAGTTAGCATTAGGAATCATTCAGTATGTGATTTTTAACCTAGGATTTCTACAAAAAAAAGTCATTAACAACAAATTCAGAAGCAATGAAAGCAGTTGGTTTCAGATTTTTGATTAAATCCATGAGTGTCAATTAAGGGATTTTGAATGCCCTGCAATTTGTTAAGTTGTATCTCTATTGGGAATATCAGTCCAAAATTATTCAATTCCATTCAGTATTTGCGATAGGGACTAAAATTTTAAACAAAACTTTGGATGTATCTTGCTTAGCACATCTTAACATCGAATGACATTATAAACAAAGGGGGGTAATGCTTAAGTAAAGAAGAATAAAGTAACATCAGACACTTGGTAAAAATATTTTCAAATAAAATGGTTAATGAACAGGTGAACATACACTTACAAGATGGATGAATTATTTATATTACCAAATTTTTTCACAATGTTCTGCAATTTCTACACGTAAGCAGGAAGACCCAAGGCAACCCCTCTTCTATCATTCCACATGTTTAGCATGGACCATGTTTGTTTGGATACCAGACATTAAAGTAATTAATACATGAAGATCTGTCTTTATTGGTCTAATTCTACGAGAAATCCCCAGAAATATGTCTTCAATTTTTTCTCAGAAGTTGATTATTTTGTCATTAGTGACGAGGATACAGAAATTATCTGGTGGTAGATATTGGAAGTTTTTGTATGAATGTAAAAAAGTCTTGGTATGAAATCTGATTATCCCAGTGGAACCTTTGTTAGTCTGCGTACCGACAGGTGTGAATCCCTTGATATGCTAATTACCCGGAGGTGATCGTCTAAACTGTCATTGCTTATATCTACAACAGCCATGTGCAAAATTTATTTCTTTTTCTCGGTTTTCTAATTCCGTATCATTACTTCTTATTGTAAATAAACTTCTATATTTTCTTTAACAAAAAATATTCCAGCGTATTTGTTATGTTTCAGGTTTTCTTGTATATATCAGTATCAAGTTCTGTATAAATTTATCATCAAAGAGTGATGTATATATTAACATTGACATAATGAATCGATTGAATCTTTTTGAGATGATGTGCAGATTGATGGAGCCGATTTTTTTTTTAAAAAAAAACAATCGTCTTCTTACATCTCTAATAAAAAAAAAAATTAGGAAAGTCTGGGATCAGAGAACTCAGGGTTTCCCTTCATTGCATCTTGCATATGTTCAGAGATCCCTGGCAAGGAAAAAACATCTAGTTGTTTGAAAAATGAAATAAAATGGCGTTTAACGTCCTACTGTTCTAGCTGCTCTGAGTGAGATAATGAAAAAGGGTATATACCATACAGTGTTAATTGTCTGGATGTGACAAAAACAAATTTAAGTCCACCTACTGGCGTGGATGTAAAAGGAACCCGTGACAATTGGAAGTTGAGAAAGAGTAAACAGAAAAAATGCTGTGCAGGCAAATTCCCAAATTTCATTTCATAAATATGGTTGGCTTTCAAAATAATATTGTCTTTAACATCCTACTATTCTACACCTACTGGACTAATGAAGACAAGCATGGGAGTAATTTCGCCCAGACAGTGGCAGTACAACATACTTTTTTTTCAAATACCAACTGTCAAGGGTTATTTTACTTGCATACCAATGTGTACACAGGACCTCAGCTTTTCATCTCATCCAAACAACTATACACTGTCTCTTACCAGGCCCTCCATCCCACACCACTGACAAGAGGGAACATCACCATAAAATCCTAATAAACTTTGTCGGCCAATACCGGAATCGAAAAAGCTACCTCCAGGTTAATCAGTCTTACTCACTGAGCCACCAGGACTCACAAAACTTAAATTGTACATGAAATTACTTCCCCTTAATAATTATAAATAATGATATATCAACATTTTCTTTATTCACAAGTCATTGTGATTATAATTGGGTGTGATGTAATTTATTATCGAATAGTGTAGGTGCAATCTGTATCAATCTAGACCTACAGGGGAATTAAATAGCATAATATAAACACATGCCACCATTTTGATATATGAGGTAATAAAATACAATAAACAAACCATAATCATGTGACATTATATCACCCAATTATCATCTCTGAATTAATGATCAAATCATACAGGTGTTTTTCCAATATTGCGTGTCGTAGAATTAAATCATGATAAACTGATGCCCCTTACATGTATGTACCCATAATACAAGTAAAGTTGTAAAATCCCAGTGTGATCTTTGGATCAGGGACTTAGCCCGCCCCCCCGCCCCAGCCCAAGCGTTACTTATCTTATTGTTCTTAATTCAGAATAACCCCAATAGTAAGTACAGGATCACCATGCCATACGAATTAAAATTCTTGAAAACAAATCCATGGAATAAAAAAAAAAACACTTTCATTGGGAGCAGATTAACTTTTTGTTGCAGGGCAGCTATGACCATAAATATTGTCGTTCAAATTCTCTTTAGGTTTATGAGGGGGGTGAATGGTCGAATGCTTAGCACGTGCACGCTGTAACATAAGATCGGTTGTTGAGTCAACCGGCATGGTTTTGTGATTCCCTCGTTGTACGTGACAAGGAGTAGGGTTGCCTTCCAGCCCTGTGGGTTTTCTCCGGGTCCTCCAGTTTCCTCCCACTTCTAAAGACCCCTTCGCGCAAGCAAATTATTGAAATAAAATTGAACCATATGTTAGTCCCAAAATGACCTAGTTTGTGTTGAGTGGAAGTTAAAACCCATTTCTCTCTCTATCTCTCTATATAAATTCCAACCAACTGATCATTATTCACATTTTATGGACATCTAATTTTTCACACTTAAATTAATCATCTAATTTAAAATATCAAATCTGAAAGAGACCCATCAAAAGATTTTGCCAATAGATAGCAATATTGCTAAGTTTTTAAATCATAATATCTTTGTAAATAATAAATGGAATTGAACATATTTTAGACTGATATAACATTTATAGATTCCACTATCACAATATTGTAGTTTGCATAAGGGATTCAAATTATCCCTCAAATAGCGATCAGTGACTTTAACTCATTGATACAAGGTAATCAATGGTTTGCTTTAGTCCCAATTCCATTAGAAATAGAGTACCTGATGTAACTGAGGAAGAGATATGGTATAATAAATATCAATTGAGGCCTTAAAGGATTTTAGCTGTTCAGATAATTACACAAAGAATTATTGTAGATACACATATATTCTTTAGGGACGCTATAATGGAACATAAAGACCATGGCAACTATTTTAAAACATGTTCAATTGTTTTTCAGATAATCGACTTGTCACTTTACTCCTCCATCAAATATTTTCTTTCGCAATTCTAAATCTCGGAAGACCCGATACATTTACTCTGCATGTTCTTTCAAGTGACAATGTTAAGCCTACGATGTATAAATCGTGATCACATACTCTAAAAAACAGATTGTTTCTTAACACATTTCACAAAACCCAAAAGATTTACAACAAAGCAATTAAATCTGGGAATCTATTCAACATCTTCGAGCCACAAACTATAAAATCTATTCTTGGTCAAAAGCATCGAACACATCAATTTGATAAAAAAGCAAAACTTTCAAATCGATATATCAATGATCATAAGCAACAAAAACAATCTCTGAGAAGAATTTCATAAAAAAAAGTAAAAGAAAGACTCCTTGAAAGCAATTCATCCATGTTTTTGTTACGAGGTGAAAATAACAGAATTTTCATTCACCAATTTTAGAAAGAGTTTATCAATATGAACAATACATTGTGAAATAAGACCTGTCATTTACAATAATTCAAAGCTAACAAACACCTCTCCAAATTTTAATGGCAAATTCGGTGATTGCCCACATGGTTGTGTTGCTGTTCACCAGTTTAAATTGGATCTTTGGCCATCAAATACTGTCAGATACAAACATGAAACAAGTCATTGAATCAATGGTTGCTTCACACCCTGTATCAACCCCTAATCAATTTTTACAATGATATTTATTAGTGCTTCCACTTTTACAGAAATATGATATGATTAGTTCTTTTTTTTTTCAATCTAGCGGGAGAAAAAATCTAATAATATTATTTGACTGTGGTATAATTTCATTGACGGACTTTGTTCTTTCTCTACGTTCCTCCCAGCAGATGACATTTAGTGAACATCAAAAAAGCGTATCTTGATGTGCGTTGGTTGTTATTCAATTTTAACACTTTTTCATGGCAGACTAATCTGTGTATTGGTGGTATTAGTCAAGTTATAATGCTCTTGATACAAACAGATACTTGTATTCAATTTAATAAATCAGAAACATAAATGACTTGAATTCCTCTGTGATCGTGGGCGATAAAGACGGGTGCTGACAATGCAAAAATCATATGATCCATCTCCTTCTCAGGTACAATCGGGGTATCGAAACCATGCTAGTTGACTCAATCACAGACCTCGTGATACAGCGCGCACGTGCTAACCATTCGACCATCCAACCCTCCAAAACATGCAATAGAAATAAAACCTATTTATACCATCACCACTGTAAATACTCACATAGTGGTTACATTTCATACAATGAAAGGATTTTATTTTTAAATATGTCTTTCTTTTCCTGTCGAATTTCCCTAAAGTATTTACACAATTTTCACTAGAATGATCCAATTACAGTTGCCAGTTGTTCCACCATTCCATTTATTTAGCAGTTTTTATATGATAAAAAAGAATCCCCCTTTCTTTTTACCAAAGTCAACTGCTGTTTTTGTACAACAGAACCGAGACATAAGTGTCAATGAAAAATTGGTATTTCTTCTCTTAAGAGAGAAATGTTAAATATATTGCGGGCATGTTTGTTTGGCCTGGCATTGTTTACCCGACGCTGCCAATGTAATTTTCCCCGAATACTGAAAGACAACATAATTTAGCTTTGTACAAACATTCATAAAGATGTCACGAATCCAATCTTATTCTAATATCGGTAAAAAGTTAGTCCAAAAATGACCAATATATGTAACACCAGGGCCCATTTATCCTGCTAATGGATTTCTGACTCTAGACACTTTAAACCGATAATTGCCATCATTTTTCACTTTCATTTCAAAATAGAAGTGAAATAACTAGTCATTTATTAGTTGTCCTGAATTTATCTCTGGCTTATCATTGTCTTTTTTTGTCTAGTTTTTCTAAATTATTTGTTTTTCATTTCAGTAGAATTCAATAAATTTTTCTTACTAAAAACATTAACAAGCGACTCCATGATTTTTTACTGAATCCTGGTCGATGTTTTGTGTATTTGTCAGATTTGCAGGATATTCTCTCTCGTTTATGTCACTTAGATCAAAATAAATTCGCAAATAAGTGCAGGAACTATAGAATTTTATCCACAGAGTTTTTCCTTATTCTAACACTAAAGGTAATTTTTCCTTTTTTTCACTTTATGGACACCAAAATTTATTTAAGAATACAACATACTGTTATTAGCAGACCTGGATATAAACTTAATAGTTAAATGTGACATTTTTAGCTTTGAAAATTCATGCAGGATTTAAATTATTTTGTGGTCGATGTGGTTAACGTAAAATAGGATAATCAAAATGCTGTTTATTACTGCTTGTTGTGTATCTTGTACACGATGGACAGTCCATTTGCTGATTACACTATTTTGCCTATAACGTTTTTTAAGACTTCGAATTTTGTCTAATGGTTTGGATTGGTTGTACTTGGTTTTTATTTTATTTTACTGTAACAATTGTAGTAATGACAATCAAGGCCGCACTGTAATTGTATCACTGATAACCAGCCTCAGAGTGAAGTAATTTGGCTGAAATTTTCAACATACTCCATTTTCATTATCTATTTATGAACTAGTATAGCGAGAACTTTCAGCTGTTTATGTAATCTTACCTAAGGTCCTTTAAATATAATGACAATGGATGTACATTGGTTTGATGGAAATACAGAACACCAGACAAGAGAATATCATCATTGAACATATGGAGATTATTGTCATGTTTATTTTAATGGTCCTGTAAGGTGCTTGAACACCAATTTCAAACATTTCAACTCCTTGTTGTTTTCTCAATCTCTGGAGACAAATCTTTTTCTGGTGGTAG
Source organism: Patella caerulea (assembly GCA_036850965.1). Lineage (NCBI taxonomy): Eukaryota > Metazoa > Mollusca > Gastropoda > Patellidae > Patella > Patella caerulea. The sequence continues at coordinate 33,550,051 of JAZGQO010000008.1, forward strand.
ATGACTGCCGTCTGCCTTCCTTCCGGTCTTACTTAAACCATCACATGGCTAATATCAGCGAGTCAAGTGGCTAATGACCGTAGACTGATATCTATCATGCCATTTCTACAAATCTCTGTATTTAATGACATCAAGTCTATTTTTGCTAAGGATTAACAACTCAGTGCTGTGCTTATTTTTTCAGGTTGCTCGCTAACTTGAGGGGAGGGGTGTAAATAAGCTAAATCTCTATTCTTCGGCACCTAAAAATGGACACAAAGGGTCCTGAAGCACTTAATAATGTAACATGAATGAATATAAATTGATTTACATTCAATCATTTCTGTTTTTACAAAAATTTCTAAACATTTTAAAATTTTCAACATTTTTATTCATCATCAGTATTTTAAATTGTTTGAAATCTTTCAATTCATCAAAATTTAGTTCATGAAATAAAATTAATCTAAACAGTTCCTCTACCTCCTCGCATATTATACACTAATGATGGAAAACTAAGAAGAAAGACATTAAGAGTTCATGATACTGCACAAAAACTTCAAACATTATATGTTATGATTTTGTTTTCTAATAGCTAAATGTCAAAATAACCTGACTAGTGAAAAAAAAAGCTGTTTTATAAAAATATACAAATATTTTAAGTAGTTTTGCAGAAAGAGGCATTTGGCTGCAAACTGTTCATTCTTTCAATGGTATTTATAAATATTTTCACTCCACCATATTTCCCACTTCGAAATGATGTAGATGTTAAATATATTAAAAACATTTGTTGTGTTCGAATGACATAAATATATATACAATTCACAGGTAACAACAAGCAAACCTACTGTTCATTACACAATCATAAATGTCAAAATATGAAGTAATAATCAAATGAAGGTGCAGCAGACCCCCACGACAAATGTCATCGACAGCCTCTATACAACTGGCTGAGCCAAAGCGAGCCAAAGCAAGCCTCACTGAATTAGAAACTAAAATGTCAGGGAAAGGATGTCTTAATGCATACATCTACTGGTAAATCATTTTTGTATGGTATTCCAAAAATCAGGTGCTTTAAATATGTGAAAATTGAACAGACGGAATGGAGGAATGGCATCAGACGATGTCAGGGAGTTAACAGGGGGATATATTATCACGATCTATCTGACCATAAACACTTGTGAGCTTACACAAAATAAGCGTACCCCTCCATTTATTCTTGACATTTGGTTATAATTTAAGTACGCTCTATGTTTTCTTTAATTATGAGTAAAAAATGTGTGGATCAATTTGCTTAACGTGTTAAGTGTGAATTGACTTAAAGGAAAACAAAAACACCAACATACGCTGTTTATTTTTCATAAATCGATTTTGTACCACTTCCATTCACGTCCAAGAAGAAACAAGAGCTACGATTTCGATGGTAGTGGGTTTTATAAATACTCCAAATTGTTACCATCTGGGTGAATATATACATGTATATATATATATAGATATGTATTTTATGCGGCAGTGTTAGAATTGTTTTTGTATCATTTTGAAATCTTAGAACTTCAAGTTAACCCAAATCTCAACATACAAACTCCACCTTAACATAAATAATTCGTTGTAATAATATTGAAATACACCTAGTTTTCTAAGATCATTTTATTTTATATGTTCACTTGTGTTTCACAATATTTTGTGAGCCAAGAAACTGAAGATATGAAAGAAAGTTCTCAATAAGATATCATCTTGAAGCCTGCAGTTCTTTAAATCATTTTAATTTTAAATCAGGAACAGATAAAATCCTTCAGAAGCAGACACAGAAATCATGTGGTGTGAAGTTCTGTGAACATAATTTTTTTTGTAAACTGAAATCATATTAAAAACATTTTACAAATACATATTCACGATTGCTGCAGCAGATGAATTAAGAACATAAAATTCTAGAGCTCACAACAGTGTTTCACAAATGTCATAAGTACAAGATTATCCTTTGAAAAATGAAATACAAAGTCAAATACATATTCATGCATGCTGATGCATGTGCACTATGAGCTTAGCGCACACACTATGAGCTCAGCACACTATGAGTTGTGCACAATGAATTAAACACACTATTACCGGATAAGTGCACTATGAGTTAAATGCACTACACTGTGAGTTAAATGCACAATGAATTAAGCACACTATTAGTTTGGTGTACTATGAATTAAATAAAATACACTACTCTATGAGTTAAATACACTTAACTAAAATGCTAAAGTTATGAACATCATGTCCCAATACTGAGAGAGAGAGAGACAGACAGAGAGAGAAATGGGGTCATTTCATAACTAACATATGGTTTAATTTTATTCTAATAATTCGCTTGTGTGGGAGGAAACCGGAGTACCCGCAGAAATCCCTACTCCTTGCCACATACAACTGGGGATTTGAAACCACGCCAGTTGACTCAATGGCAGACCGTATATGATACAGCGCGCGCACGCTAACCATTCGGCCACCATACACCCCCACCCCAATACTAGTCATGATATGCAAGATAACCAATTGATATTGTCATTTCACAATCATTACATGCATGGTTAAGGTTATCTACAAGTTATGAATGTGGTGGACAGCAATCTGAGTTAAATGACTGAAACAAGATTTTTAACATTTGTCACAATTTCTTTTTCAAATAAACTTAATTCCTCAAATATTCATTTTCAGTGAAATAAAAATTTGGTACCACACCTTCTTACTACTGGTAAAGATAAGAATGACCTATATAATATGTAAGCTTTCAACAGTCATAACAATATCACAGACAGTATATAAACAGAGTTCTCATATAGTTAATATGCTTGAAGAGATATTACAATTCTACATATCTGACGATGTGTTGAAAGTTATAATATTTAAAGTGTTATAAATAACTCAATGGAAATCACTAGCATGATAATTGGGTTCAATATTCTTTTGCTTTAAATACTGGCAGCAGAGAAGAGTGAGAGAGACATTGGGTTTAATGTCCACTTGACATAAACTAAGCCATTTTGGGACTAACATATGGTTTAATTTTTTTCTATAACTTGCTTGCGCATAGGGATCTTTAGCAGTGGATGGAAACTTAAACAACAAATAGAAATCTCTCAGACGACAAACTGCAATCTCTCAGACGACAAATAGCAATCTCTCAAACGACAAACAGCAATCTCTCAAACGACATGGAGGTCCTGGAAAAAGCACATGAAGTGGGACGGGCGACCCTACTCCTTGTCACGTACAAACAGGGAATCAAACCCATGCCATCTGACTCAATGATAGACCTTCTAATCCAATGCACACACTAACCATTCGGCCAACCATCATTTGGAAATCCCTGAATATTCTATATGGCAAGAAAGTGCCCTAAGATTTAATTTGGAATTAATAGTTTGAAAAGTTCACAGGTTTTATAATGTAAAGTTATAACACTTACCTAACCATAAAAACAAGAATTATAATATCCACAGTTTTTTTTCTAAAGATTTCAAATCATTTCCTGTACACCTATTTAAGGACAAGATTTCATTTCAAATTTCCGTTCTTTTGACAATAAAGTTGACAAAGACAGGAAGTTGTTTTTTCGTATTTTTTCTCCTCAGTCTTGAAGCAACAATCTTGTCATTTTCTTTAGCTGTCAGTATCGGGAATTTAATCGCAACAAGTTGGCTATATAGCAATTAATTTGTTGACAAGAACTTGAAGCCCAGAAGGATTTCAGCCAAGATTCTTTTTATTGTTGTCCTCTTGTGACAATGTGACAGAATTTATGCAGACCTAGCAGTTGCTGTATCATGTTTCCTGGGAGTCATTTATTAACTTGTCATGGATAAGCCAGTTTTTCATGTTCGACCTCCACACAGTAAATAGAGCCTAAACAATGAATTATCACCTCTTAATTCGTGGATTTAAAATAAATCTCCCCATGCTTCAGTTGATCTCCCCAAACAGATGTTTTAGTTACATTATCTTAATTATAAAATAATCTTGAAAAGGCATCTACAAAGATCAAAATGATGATGTTGATGATGATGATGATACTGGTGATGAGCATCCATCAGTTATATGTGTACAAGGTAACTCCAAAGATCACGATAGGTTGCCAGGCAACTAAACATACGCCCACGGCAGCTAAATCGTCCGGGCGATCGACAAGGCTTGTCGCGTATTCATTCTTTTGTAGGTAATTAGGGGCATTTAATAGACAATTTCATACACATGACATTATAATTTTCTTCGTTTGAGGGTTCACAAGGTTCTAAAAAGTAAAAGAAGGGCCTTAACTCTGAAAGTAATCTACAGAAATTGTTGAAATTCGACTGGCCTTTTCGTTAAACTAATTCAAATAATCTATATAAATTTCATACTGATTAATTGGATGATAACTTTTGTTGTTCCAACGTTCAGAAGGTTCAACAAAGTAAAACAAAGGCTTAACTCCAGAAGATATTAACGGAAGTTATTGAAATTAAGAAATTGTGGACGACGTACAGACTGACAGATAGATGGAGGTGACGGCAATATATGCCCACATTTTTATGTGGGCGTATAAAAATGATGATGATGAAGATCATAGGCATAGGTGCCCAATAAATTAAGGTAGAGATTGGGGGAGGAGTTTGGGGTGAATAGCCCATTCAGAAGCCAGTTTTCTGCAAACACGCAAAAGTCACCAAGTGAACCCCTCTTGATATAGAAAGTGACTATCGGATTGAGATATCTGCTTTGGTCTCTTACAAGCTTTTTCAATAATAAATGAAATTGTCCTGATAATTCTGTTTTCAAATGAAAAAAAAAAACAGTACAAGAACTTGATTCAGACCAGACACACGCCCCAAAAAAATCTATGCTGGGGAGTGGAGTCCAATGGTTAGCGAGTGATTTCGATTTTCCGCTTGTATGTGCCAAGAAGTAGTATTGCCTGTCCAACCTCTACAGGTTTTCTGGTTTCCTCCCACAGGCAAGTGAATTATTGAAATAAAATTCATACAATATATGTTAGTCTCGAAATAACTGAGTTTGTGTCGAATTGATGTTAAACCCTACTTGCCTCTTTATTTACGCTTGCCATACGACATAATACTAACAGATTGTTATGTAAGATATCAACACTGACAGTGAGTTTGAAGAAGGTTAACAAAATAACTTGTTCATTTGGTTCCCGATGTTATTTTAACATCAGACATAATTTGACAGCTTTAAACACAACTTCTTTAAAGGAGTATCCATTTTCTGAAATCCTAAAAAACATGCAATATTGCATAAAGAGGAGAAGTGTTATTTTATATAATGATATTCCTTGTTGACTGGCTGTCTATTCTAATATGCTCATTTTGTGTCATATTAACTAATCTCCGTAACATAACATGGGAATAAGATAACGTATCAAAATATCCGCTCATGTCATCTGATGAACCCCGCTAATCTTCATGAGACTTCATATTTAATAGGAAAATAATGTCTTAATTTATTTTAATCTAAAGGATTAATCTGCATTCTGTTATAGACAAGTCGTCATGCACTGCCATATGGTTGTTTATCTCGAGTGTTTTAGGGGCTTGTTATATTTGATCAAGCATTATTCCTAATATTTTTAAAATTTAAACTTCCAGGATAAGATTAAATCATCAGCATGCTTTTACTGGTACATTAATGGATGTGTATCTTATTTGATAAGATCTGACTACTTTGAAAACAATGGGGATGTACAAATTAGATTGCATGTAAAATTCAAAACAGGTCTGCCAATCCAACGCTAAGATTGGGACCATTTCTGATTGATTAGGAAATGAAATGCAATGGGGCTTCTTATTCTCCACCAAACCAGCTATTAATGAAGATAGCCATACACATTTTCCCCAGAGTGTGGCGTGTATGCCTACTCGTCATCAGATTTCAATTGTCAAGGGTTCTTTTACGTGCACAGCACTTCACTGATTGACAGACCTGATCCAACAAAAAGCGTTTTCCATTCGGCCTGGTTAGTGGGTTTGAGTTGCAGACACATATTACAGTCTAAAGGTGTTTTTCAAGAAGTTCAGCTAAGGCCTCGATGACCTCCACCATATGAAATTCAGATCGGTTGTAGTGGAAGGTTGTGTCACGGGTCATACGAGCGTCTTTTATCCTATGATGTCAGAAATTTGATTAACCAATCAGTGTTGATGTTTCTAGTGGAATACCCACAGTTCCGTGCATCTCTCACCAAGATTGAACCCTGGGCCCTGTTTCACGAAATTTTAACTTAAGATAAAATCCAATTTTAGAAGATACTTCAATTTTGATTGACTAAGAACTAAAATCAATCTAATATTATCCAATCAAATTACTAAAATTGGGATCTTATCTTAGTTAAAATTTCGTGAAATAGGCCAAAGGTTATATAACAACTCTTCCAGATCCCAGTGTAGTAAAGACAAGTGGAATGAAATTTTGAACTATTTTCAATGAAATGAAATAGAACCTGTGTTTTAATTTGATAGGAAAATTAAGTCAATCTAGTGTTATTTTGAATATGACATAATATAAGATCAACATTTATTTATTTGTCAAAAGTGATAATGTCTCTAAAATAGAAATAATCAAAGATATTTATCATTTTCATATTGTCTTTTAAATAAAGTGAAACTTTAGATCCAGTAGCAGTTGTGTATTCAGCCTTAAATCTCAATCATGATATTTATTTTAATGTCAGGGCAATAATTGGTTCTAACCTATGCTAATAATAACATTGTTATAAATGATCAATTATGTCATGCCATTATGACATGTTAGATCATATGGATTCATCTCAAAATAACTGATGATACTAAAAACAGCTTGAACTAATGAATTTTCCTAAAACAGTTACCTAAATCCCTATTCTCAGGTTAATGAAACTATTATTATCCAATCAATGCTATTGTTAGATAATCTATGTGTCTATATCAGATAAGATGATTGGATGGTTTTTTATAAGCCTGTGTCAATAATCAGCGATATTAACCATCAAGCTTCTTTAATCGCTACACAAATAAAAACCCTTGTAACAGTTACAATAGTCAAAGGTATTTTCAGATCACCGAGGGTTATTGTCAGTCTTGGGTTACACTTTTTGTTGACAAGAGGAATTGACATCGTCACCGTAAAGGTACATACAATATCTTCTGTGTTTGCATAGCGGTTCGACCAAGACATCACTACATGGTGTTAATCTCTCTTTAAACTACCTAACTTAAAGACTGAAACTTAATTACTTCTTGTAGCAAATGTACATTTTAATCTAATTTTAAAGTTCAACTGTCAGACAAAATGACTTCTTATTCTTTTATCTTTGTGTTCCCCATCCCCAATAGCTACTAAAAAACAAAACACAGAGTATGTCTGATGTGAAAATGTCATTTATTAAATTAAGATAAATGACGATGTTCAAATCATAGATACATTTCAAACATAGAAGCATGTATATAAAGACACCAGTAACACTTGCTTGGTTAAAAATCCACCAAAGACCAGCCTTGGATGAAAATATAAACCATAAGCATATATTTTCAAATGTGTTTGACTAATTTTACTCATTTTGGCTCAACCAAGGAGAGCAGTTTCTAATACATGATTTTGTTTGGGTTTTTTTTCATAATTTTTTTCAAGCCTTGTTGGTTTTATTTTTTTTTTGGTGTAATATCAAGTCTTTTCTTCAGCAATTTAAGATATATGACTCAATTTGCATCGAAGGAATCTGAGAAGCTGATATTTTCTATCAGAAGATTGAACTGTTAGAAGGTTTGTTTAATGTAATGCTATTCTATGCATGTGGCTGCTGGTCTTTACCTGCCATGGGTCTTGTAGAACGTGTGCAGGAGACCACATGTGATACTGCATGTGTTTTGTAAACAGACTTGTGTAGAATATATAATAGCAGTATTGTTTAAGCTAGTTATAAGATTATATAAACAACCTACGCTGTGAACACTAAACACATATTCTAATAGGTTGATGGTCTCACTGATAAATGTCAATGTTTTCTCCTCGAAAAAAAAAAAAATATCCGTCCAAAAATAGTTCTTCAAATGTGCCATATCTATGTGCATTCAGAATTGAAAAACTGTTTCACTCTCTGCAGTTCCTGTAGCATCATGGGAGCATATTTCAAAATTGAAGAATTGTTTTGCTGTGTGCATGCAGTTCCTGTAGCATAAATGAATGTTATGATTATTTAAATTCATATATTTCTTCCTCTGTTTGAGGGTGTGTGTGTGTGTGGCTGAATCGTTAGCGTGCGCAGCAGAGATCTATTCTCAAAGTATATAATAGACTGATCTCTGTGTGCAGAATATGCTATGAAGACAATTTGACCGAAATGGCTGGCGCTAAGGCCCACTCTTAATTTGAATTCCAACAGTTACGAGACCTTTAAATTGCTGGCAAGGGTAGACATGGATGGACTTCAATATTTTGTTCCATTTGAACCACTGACAAGGGAAAAAAACAGGCCGTAAAATCCTCAGGAACTTTCTTACTCTACACCAGGATTGATCCTGAGACGGATATCCTGGTTAAGGAGCCAGTGCCATAGTCAGTAGGATGTTCCATCTGGAATTCTACTGAGCGAGGGAGAGAGAGAAATTGGGTTTAACATCCACTCGACACAAACTAGGTCTTTTCATGACTAACATATGGTTAATTTTTTTTAATAATTCATATGCGCATAGTGGTCTTTAGCAGATGGAGGAAACCTGAGAAAACCCACAAGTTTGGACAGGTAACTTCGATCCTTGTCGCGCAAGGACCCGGAGAAAACCCACGAGGTTGAACAGGTGACAGTATGCCTTGTCATAAACAACCAGGGAATCGAACCACGCCAATTGACTCAATGCCAGACCGTATGATACAGCGCACGTGCTAAGCATTCGGTCATCCAACCCTGCAATTCTACTGAGAAAATGAAATGGCGTTTAATGTCTTACATTTGTTCCTACTGAAGAGGGATCTACTCTTTAGAATTAACTGTTCACAATATTCACCAGTGTCCATTGTCAAATGAAGGAAAATGATTTTGCTCAGGGAAATGTAATGTAATAAGTCACTTCGTATTCAATTCAGGATGGCCATTGTTTTTACTAGGAGTTAGTTTTAAAGGCGTCAAAGACCATGCATGATTTATTTGTGATTCATTATTCTAAATAAAAAATTCAAATTTTATTCGAAAATAATGATCAAACTTCACCAAAAGTCGTTAGTTCAGATTGTTCATGCCACTACATGTTAGAGCAAGAATTAATTTTGGACTGACAGCCTCCTTTTCTTAATCAATCATTTGTAATTGGAATAAGAAACCTGTAGAAGTATTTAATACTAGAAATTGGTACCAAATCTATTGAATACCAGACTAGTTTACTCTAAGTCCATTGATCGCCTGGACCCGGATGAAATTGATCAAGTGTCTTCGTTTGTTGAAACATTCATCTTGGTTGATAACGAACTAAGTTCAACAAGTAGGTATTCAAGTAATGGATAGTTACGGTCCTAAATAGCTAATTACCGTACAAATCAGGAAGTGATTAAAAACAATGTGTCTATATGGACTACATATTTCTCTTGTGCAATTTCTACATGATGTATGTATGCACTTTCTTAAGAGTGAAGAGTCTCAAGGAGGTACAAGGGTGTCTCCAATTTTGAAAGTTTGAAGTTGATTTCTTTGCATATGAGGCCATTCCTGAAGGAAAATTACTCTTTTAAATGTATAGGCTTCCTCCAGGGTTTGCCCTGTATATGCCCCCTCCCCCTCCCAATCTACCCCATAACTCCAGTAACAAATAAATCCAGTAAAACTAAACAGATTACAAGAATCATGTGACTCTTCCTTCTTTGAATCCATAAGCCGACAAAAACAAGATGTCATTTAAATTCCAGCTTTAAAGATGGATTTGATTCAGGCATTTCTTGGCATTTCAATTTAATGTAATTATGGTCGAACTACAACCTTTGTTAAGCTGTCCTCGCTGAAGAAGAACTGACAATATAACAACCAGGTTAAAAAACAGTTGTATAATTATCATATAATACCAGAATTCATTATCACTTATAACACCATTACGATGGAATTATTCGCTCCGATTACAATTTCCCCATCTGAGCAATGATATCAATAATGTACAAATTCAGGTTTATTTCACACTTGAGAGCAAATTCATACCAGAACATTTTAAAATACTGAACAATGCAGTTGATTGCATTCTTTTACTTTGCCCTCTGTCTTGTTTGAGATTCCGAATGTCATATTCAACAAATTATTTTATCAATATTTGAGATCCACAGACCCAAGTTCAGTTCCTTTAGTACTACGTCAATCATTGCTTTAAGAGCAGCAAATACTGGTACATGGTTAAAGATAAAAACCCAATACGATGAGAAATTGATCAGATGAAATCCGTGTAAATGGCATCATTCAATGACAAATTGATCAAGTAGTTAATACATGTCAACCAGTCTTTGCAGAAGCAATTGGAAAAGCTCTCAGTCAATCAGATCTCTATCAAAAATGCAAGGTTGACTCCGCTATTTAGTTACCCCTCCTATTCTATTGATAACTGAATTGCCAGTGAAAATCAGACATTAGTTAAGGGTCATCACCCCTAGAAGTGATACTGTACAAATATTATCTCTGCACAGTTAATATAAGAGTTACCGTTATCAATAAATTTGTATGCTTTACAAACAGTTGGTGTGAAGTAGGGCTGTTGACATGCCTTCTTATTCAAACGAAATTGTGTATTTACATTTCGCACCTAATAATAGTTGAGGTATTGTAAAAATCTTTTTTACTACTCAAACCTATAGGAACATCAGGCTTTCATGTAACTATATACATACGCCACAGTCAAGTTCTTACCCCTGGGTCAATAACACTCTTAAAGAAACATTTATATTATCAAACACTAGGAGCAGGTGGTAATTATTCACATTATTATCACACAACTAAATAAAATCTGTCTTGAAATTTGAACCATTCATTTCTTAAATGCAAACATTTTCGATACAGATTTCACAAAATAATTCTTTGTATTTTTCATCTAACAGTAGATATTTTTCTAACTAGTATTGAAAAATGCCCTTGTTTGTAAAACACCTTTAAGTTTTCATGTGCAATTGACAGTAAGTCTCAAGTTCATGCTATCCCCAAGTGCATATGTTCATAGGTTATTGAGGGATGTAATCATTGCTAATATCCAGTCTTTCATACAAATTAATAGTGGAATACCTTGGATTGCTACTGCAATCCACCCAGTAAACAAATCCAGCAATCTTTTCCGAATATTTTGATCCAAAACTGTAAGATAAGCTATTTTAACTATTTAGTCACATTTTGGCATTTAATTCTTACACTCAAGACCCACTTTCATCAACGATTAACCAGCAAAATCTGAGACTGTTCCTTAAATATTATTTTCAAATGTCTTAAGTCGTGCTGCATAAACATCGGTGCATGTTAAATAATAAATGTATGCGTTTAATGAACACCTTTTCTCTCATGGAATATAATATGCAAGTTTTATCTTTAAGTGCAGTATGAATAAAACACAACCTTTCACTTTCAATAATAATATTATGTAACAGATAACTTATAGATCTTCAAGATTTTAAACATATTAGAGTACAATTATACTGTATGAAATCCCCTGATGCACTTTCGAGTTGGTGCCAACAATATAAAAACATTAAAGAAAAATCAAAGAGCTTGTGTAAAGTTGAGATAACGTAAAACACGGCACCGATGATGAATATGTTTGTTTTATGGAATCAATCCATCATATTGCATTGTATTAAAGACAAAATCAAACTCTCTCTCTTATAAATTTCATCAAAGGTTTGCATTGTGCAAGAAATGAGAAAGCTTATTATATAACTGCCATTATTGCATTAAAGTTATAGTTAGCTAAATATCATTATATGCTGTGTCGGTCATCTCACTGTTCTTGACAATTTAGAATTCAATCAGAGATTTATTACAACTGGAAAACAATTTTTTATTAACTAGTTACACGAGAAACCAATAAGCTTATTATCGTCGTTGTTGCACTGAAGTTAATTAGACAAATGTTGTAATATGCTGCATCTGCAAACACAAGTCTGTCATCTTATTGTTTTTTACCATGTGTAATTCCATTAGAGATTTATTAGTACTGGAAAACAATTTCACTTTATCTATAAGTTATAAAATAACTTATGGATTGTAGATCACTTAAAGATTCATTATGGGAGATTTAATAAAGAGCTGGCAGTTCTGACTATAATAGTTAATAGTTAAAAATTAAATAATGTAAAGGAAATTTGCTGAAAATTTCAGTCAAATTGATCCACCCTGAACCGAGTATTTAGTGATTGAGTTTTGGGCCTAGCCTTGATCATCATCATTAAAGTAGATGCTATAAAAAACATAATCTTGATTATCCATTTTTTTATTTAATCAGCAGCAGCAGCAGACCGGTTCCTAATCCGGTATATAATGAAGGTTAGCAATGACTTCGAGGGTTGATTATGGTCTGGATAAGTTAATTAATGTCTAATTAATAATTTAGATAACATTTCAGGCTTAAAGAAAGAACCGCAATAGGCAGATTTAACTATTGCATAATGTATATTTAAGAATTTGTTCACATTTTTAATCAGGAACTGTTAACATTCACTTATCAATCTTCTTGGCCTTGCTTGTGTTGTGATGAGAGCCACGATGGGTAAGTGGGTAACATGCTGGCTCACCAGTCTGGAGGTTGTTGATAGCTCCTTGTGTTGGCCGAGAAAGTTCATCAGGATTTTCAAGCATGGTTTTCCCTTGGCAGTGGTGCAGGACTGAGGTCTTGACAAGGACAGCTGTTTAGTCGTTAGGATGGCACGAAAAAACAAGGTCCTGTAGCCCGCTGTCTGGGCAAAATTTCCCTCATAGCACACAGTATGGCAAATACCCCTATTTATTAGCCTAGTTGTACCAGAACAGCAGGACGTTAACATGTTGCGATCCTCTTCACAAAAAGCCTAACACGAAGCTAATAGGAATATGATCAACACAAAACTTAACAGGCTTATTATTATTAATTGGACAATTTTGCCTCGATTAACGGATTTATTTTTGATTTGACATCACACTTTCAAGATGTTATACCGTTGGTTAATAATATAGTAGATTCGTATTTGTTAAATTAGTAGCTTTGTCTATAAACCAAGATAACACATTACTGAATAGATCCTGACATGTGGATTATGAAATGAATAAAATGATAAGCTGCTAGCAAATCAATGGATTATTAAAAATTAATCAGAATATGGTGGGTTTTTTATGTTGCTAGATGATATTTCCTAGAGATACTTATCAGGTCTATTATTCACTTTATTTTATGACAAAATTAAAAATTCTACTTTCATCGATTTTCTGAGTCATTCATATCTTCCATAAAACAATTAATACGCTTAGAGTAGCAACGACAAGAAATGAAATGGGGTTTAACATCTCAAATTTTCTGTTCAATCCTGGCATCTGCTATACAGTGTGCTATAAGAGGGAATTTTTTCCAGAGAGCAGCACTATGGCCTACATTTATTTAGACTTCCAACTGTCAATGGTTCTTTTGCGTGAACGCCAATGTGTACACGGTACTGCTGTTTTTTTTAATCCCATCCAAACAACTAGACAGCTGTCCTTGCTAGGCCCTCTGTCTTGCACCACAAGCAAAGGGGAATCCATGCTGACAAGTCCTGAGGAACTTTATAAGTCGACATCCATACTAGAAATGATCAGAAAAATGTCTTGATTTAAGACAAATCTAGGCATCATGATTTCCCTTCCCGTCAGATGTTTTGAGTAAGAACAAAGATAATACTGTGTTAAAATGAGATGAGGAAGATAGAACAGCAACTATATGTAGATAAATACATACAAACATACAATATCAAGATTTTATAAAACCAAATAAACTTAAAGATCATCATGATATACAATGATTTTACAAGATATTTTAAAATAGGAACCATTTTACTTCTCTTAAATAAAAATTCTACAAATTCTAACAACCGAATATTTTTTGTTAAACACAGGATAAAGAAGAATCATTTCCGTACAGATTAAAGAAGATAGGTCTTATTTGAAGTAAAAAAATGGTGTCTTATTAACATATCAAATAAATCTTGGCATTTTATTTTGACAATGCACAAAATATATATATACTTTTTTTCATGTCTTTATTATATGAAAATTAAAGTCTCGAGCTTGATTTGAGCGTTATAAGGAGAGAGAGAGAGAAATGGGATTTAAGGTCCACTCAACACAAACCAGGTCATTTCGGGACCAACATATGGTTCAATTTTACTTCAATAATATGCTTGCGCATTGGGGTCTTTAGCCGTGAGAGGAAACCGGAGTACCCGGTGAAAACCCAAGAGGCTTGACAGGCGACCCTACTCTTTGCCATGTACGACTGGGGATTCGATAGCACGCCAGTTGACTCAATGGCAGGCTGTATGATACAGCCTGCGCACGCTAACCATTTGGCCATTCCCCCCCACACTCAAATGATATAAAATAATCAATATGAGTACTTATCAGCTTCCGAAAAATGCAAATCATGCACAGTTACTTTAATGGCTGACTTATTAAAGTAATATGGTGGAATGTTTCTGTAACTCATCAAGATGAACATAAACTTGTCTAGTGGAGTCTTTTTCTAGTATTTTATTTGCTCATCAGATAATTTTACAACCCAACTGCAGACTTTTGTGGACAATTTATTGAGAGAAATACCTCATTGTACCTTGTGTAATTATTCAATTAATTCAAACCAGACAATTAAATGACAAATTTATCTCTGCTAAAGATTTCGATAAACAGGTCCAGGTCTACTTTTTACATAAATTGTGTGTAGTAGCTAACAATTAGGAAAATAAAATGAAATGAAATATTAAGTTTAACGTCCTACTGTTCTGCACAAACCTGGCTAATGAAGCTGAGCATACTCCATGCAGTGTGCTATGCGGGACATTTCGCCTGGACAGTGGCATCTCCACCTATTCTTCATTAAACTCCAACTGTCAAGGATTGTGCATGCCAATCTGTACATAGTACCTTGGTTTTTTCATCCTGCATCCTGACCCCTTTGATAGTGAGCAAGAGCCTTACTCACTGACGCACAAATAATTTTAATAATTCTTATCCCCATATTTATACAAGTAGCTTAAACGAGTTTTTGAAATAATTATTTATTCAAATTATTGTTTGGATAGCCAGATTGCTTATTTTAAGTTAAATAATTAACAAAGATCTCATAGTAGTGATCAATTATTTTCTCAAAATATCTAATTTATAAAATA
Organism: Patella caerulea; assembly: GCA_036850965.1. NCBI lineage: Eukaryota > Metazoa > Mollusca > Gastropoda > Patellidae > Patella > Patella caerulea. The sequence goes on from JAZGQO010000008.1 coordinate 33,565,378, forward strand.
TCATGTATCCACTTGAAGAATTCATTATTGTATGGAAAGCTGATTGGATGGTTTGTTACAAGTTAATGAGAAGACATGCCAAAGACTTGTTGTCAAGGTAATACAGTAAGGTAATTGGCGTAAAGTATAGTCGTATATAATAGAAATACAATAGACAATGATTTGGTACTCATCGTTCTATCAATGGGAGTTCTATTATCATACAGGGGGTTGGATGGCCAAATGGTTAGCGTGTTGTATCGTAAGGTTTGTCGTTGAGTCAACGTTATTTCGAATCTTTAGGGGTCTTTAGTAGTGGGAGGAAACAGAGTATGGACAGGCCTTGAATTAATGACAGACCTCGCGATTTTATGCACACTTGTTAAACCACCAGACCACCCTCCTATAAAACAAATAAACTATTCTTACTTTGCTGCATATCTGTATTGGGCAAGTGCTATTTCATACAAAAAGGGTTGAAATATATACATTGACTGTTATTGTCTGCTAGTCAACTATCTCTGGGTGTGTATCACTGGACATGCATCAGCCCCGAGTTCACAAAGCGTTGTCAAACTTAAGTTAAGAAATAACTCCAATTTGTTCTCCTTATTGTAACATAATAGTCCTTTATAAAACTTTTTTTTTTTTGTTTTAATGCATCAAGAAACTATGTGCAAAGTTTTGTGTTTCTGGATCCAAGACATTTCTCATAAGCAGTGATTGAAAGTTGAGTGAATTCTAAACTTCTGAGAAAGCTTTGTGAACTCGTGGTCTGAATCTTCATCCAGTTCAAATACCATGAAAACACTGGACCTTCTACTGATGAGAAAGTTCACAATCGGCATGTGCACTATGGTATACGCGGCAGCCATTCTATGTTTTATCTTCATGTGTGTAACATCGTCTGTCTCCATCATACTTCATGTTTTTATTGAATGTAAGTAAAGCACACTTAAAGAAGATGACTAGCCTAATTCATTTTTTAACAAAAAGCATTCAAGAATCAACCATTAATGCCAATATTATGGTCTTAGGCTAACAATAACAACATTCTTGTCAAATGTTCTAAAATGTGTATCATTTTTGTGTGTCTATATATCTTTCTCTAGTCCTTTGTTCACCTCCCGTCATTCCCATGTCTTGGTTGTAGATAGATGCTCTACAGATATCACAGTGGGCTAAATGTACATTTTGCTCGTTCTGTAGCCAATATCCGATTTTTTATTGGGAGATAATTCATCATACACCAATAATTAAATTATATTATCCCAAACATGCGGTTATATATTATAATATGTCAGTATGACATGAACGTAATGGCAACAGCTGAAAGTCATAGCACTGCATTTAATACATTAACTCTGCATGAAAACAGTTGTATCTTGTCATTTTAAATCATAATGCAAATTTATGGTCTGTTCAAAATGCATGAAACCAAGCTTTTCAATGTTTCCTAAAAGACTTCTTTTCTCAATGGTTAACATGAAGTTACGGACAAAAGCATTAAGATTCACAGCAAGAGTCTAAAGATTTAAGAATGTTAAGTCTTTTTAAGCTCAAGTTAAGATTTAATATGTCTATAATTAGCAAAAAAGACAATATTCATCTATCCAGAAAATATAACTGGCTTTTTTTTTTAACTTGAACAACAGCCAAATGTGTAATTACAAAATGGGAGAATTTTTGAATTTATCAGGAACTCCTGTTTCAGATTTTTCACCTTCAAATTAAAATGCAATCTTTAATAGGATTCCTGAAGATGATTGTAATAATAGAATTTTTCATAGACATTTTTTATTTTCTGCACTGGGCAATATGAGAGAGAGAGAGAAATGGGGTCTGACTTCCACTTAACACAAACTAGATGATTTCGGTAGTAACAAATGGTTCAATTTTATTTCAATAATTCGCGGTCTTTAGCAATAGGAGGAAACCAGCAGACCCTGAGAAAACTGACAAGGTTGGTTGAGGAATGCGGCTCTAACTAGAGGTTGTTTGTTTGATCCCTGCATTGGCTGAGAAAGTTCATCCACATTTTCCGCCGTGGTACGCCCTTGTCAGTGATGCAGGATAGCTGTCTAGTCATTTGGATGAGACAATAAACTTGGTCCCACATTGGCGTGCACGTAAAAGATCCCTTGACAGTTGGAATATAAGAGTAGGTCGTAATGCTGTTATTCAGTCAAAATTCCCCTCATAACACACTGTATGGCATATACCCATCTTCATTAGCACAGTTCGGAGCAGAACAGTAGGATGTTAAACTCCCTTTCATTCTAATTGTGCAGTATTCCTGTACCTTTTGTCTTGCTTGTGCTTCTTTTAGCAGTTCTGATAGTTGTACAGTTCTAGTAGTTATAGCAGCAAACATGACAATAAAAATATACCTACAAAATAACCTGCCAAAATTCCTACAAATAACACTTTAATTGAATAAAATGTTGTAACAGACACATACTTAACTTCTGACAAAAGCTAGAGAATATCTGATGTCTGTTTTAGTAGAAAGCCATCAGTTTCCCTGCTGTTTTTTTTATTCGACTTACATTGATGACATAAGCAAGTTTATAATTCTCACATAAGATCAAGTATCCCACAGGGAATGAGGATACTGATATGACTTAGAGAATATGCCAGATTAACTTAGCATAGATTAACAGAACAAACGGGTTCGGTCCTCCCTGGACACAGGGAATGAGGATGTGCAGAAAAGAGCCAGTATAGGCAGCAGCGTAGCTAAACCGAATAAATAAATATGGTCCTCCCCAAAGATGCTTTAGGTCAACTGCATTGACAAAATAGTTGTTTTTCTGTCAGGAAAGTAAAAGGATACAAACCAGATGGCACAAAATCTAAGTATGCATCTCAGTATAGGGATTCCAAGGGCATATAATTTATAATACTCTCCATATTCTGGAAGCAATGGTCCAAATCCCTCTCTGGCCATTGCTTGATTGGCTTCTGATACAAGTACAGCAACATGACAGTCCTACGTTTAATCTGGGTCTTCCCGAAAACTTCGGACAGTGATTTAAGGTATTAAAAACGGTGAAAGTATGTTCGAAAAGTAAACAGTATTGTTTACTTTTTTATGCACTGGTTTTTTGAGCATAATAAAATCGTGAGCCATGACATAACATTATGTAAACATATTTGGTCCAATTTGGCACTCTGTTTTAAACATACTTTTGTTACGCAGTTAGCCATTGGCCAATTATAATTTAAAACAAGAATTTTCTCTCTTTACAGCAGTGAGTAGTAGGATAGCTCTAATCAAATGGAACACTGCTAGGGGTATGAATAATCCCATGCTCCCAGGTGCAATCTGAAACAATATGCTAATTCTATTTGGGAATGGTTTGTGTGCACGCATAGTAGATAAAAAGCATGTTTTAAGGCAAGCGTAATATGAATAGTTTAAGTAAGATGTTAACCATGTTGATGACAACGGTAATGAGAAATCTTTCTGTGATAGCAATAATCAACAACCATTAAGATGTAATGAAGTAATATATTAATGCTGGTGTACCTATCTTAGTCTACTTCATGATCATAAAATGTCTCTTAGCCTTGTTAACTTTTGTCTCCGTGGCTATTTACACGGTAATTGAATATTTATTGTGTAAAAACATGGAAGAAAGAGTGAGAGGAAGATGAGCTTTCCTGGAGATATTCGTATTAACGGGAATTCTACATGCTCGTAAAGTCAATAAACTAAGGCAGGTGAGGTATTTCAACTTTACCCAGCTACTTGTACATAGAAAACATATTTCTATTTCTCCATCAAATACCACCCAGACAATATTATGTAATCATTTACAACCAGAACTGTTGATAGATGTTGGGGAGAAAAGAGGACAACTTAAATAAGCGTAGAAAGTCACAAGTTGAAACCAATGTCCTTGATTTTCATACGTTCTAAGTGATTAATTTTTTTCTTTTTCTATATTAAGTGACTTCATATTTGCCTGAATATCTCTATATTTTCCCAATTTATATCCCCAGATACCGATTCAGCCAAAGGGATAAAAATATTACTTCAACAATGTTTGGGGAGGATATGAATATTAGTTAAATCATGGGTACTATGTGTGTTTGAAAAATATTTAGCGGGGCAATGTACAACTCCCATCTTCCACAACTGTTCCCACTCCGTTCGAACACTACTGCACTGAAATGCTGTTACTATATCATAAAGAAAAGGAACTTATCCATTTTATGGTAAAAATATAAAAAATGGGTTTTAATTGCAGTGGACACCCTTCTTGTGTGGTCAAATGTTGAAAACATCCCATGAACAATATTATGTCAGTACACAGATGTATGCAACCTTAAGCAATCCCATATGTTTATCAATAATTTTCTACAATTCTAGGAAAGCTTATCATTTCTTTAATTCATATCGATATCCTGAATTAAATTTTTGCGCTGTTAACATCGCTTGATTTTTGACCATATAATTTCTGGTAGGACATTTTCAAAACATACTCAGCATTCATTTCTACTGATCTACCTGTGAGTAATTGAGGCAAGAATTCAGCCTGATGCAACATGATATCAAAGACTGTATTGGAAACCAAGGATTGCTAACGCAAGACATCGAGAGCAATGTGAATAATTTTTATCTCAATTACCGTGTAATGGATGATAAAGGGCGAGGGATTGCCAAGTACAACTATATGACATGTATTATTTGTACATAAATTGAGACCTTACTTCAACACATGTCCACATTACAACAAAAACTCACAGTAAAAGTAGTACTTTGTTTTATAATTAGCACAGACAGTTCATAAAAATACCTGTTATTGTTTCCCTAAGCAGTAGTCAGCCTACTCACTCAATCCACGTTAAAATAACACTAAAGGTTTTCTTCAGGTTTCGAACTAACTCACCAGACAAAACCAAACATAGGGGGCCCAAAACCAACGAGTGGATAACAATGGAATGGCAACTAGGCTATGTATGAGATGGAATCAACATAGCTGAAGTGGCAGGCAAGAAGAAGCACCTGTCTTATCCCATGTATATATACATATATATAAACAGCTTTTTACCTATTCTGTGTTAACTGATTTGTGGCTACCTAATGACACAAATACCACCCAATATTGTGCTAAATACAAACATAATAACAATGATCAGTCTGTAGAGAGGGGAGTACAATGACCTTATGTTAGTCCCGATGACAGCTACGATGTTTCTGGCTACATTGTAGAAGTTTTGACATTCCTGAGACTTGACGACAGGTATCATGCCTCCTGCTAGTTTATATGCAAAAAGTTTTGAAGGTTGACAGATGCATGTATACATGTATAAAGGTTCGTTATATCATAAACACTAGAGTTATATTCGTACACAAAACGTGCAAGGAAGAAGACAAATGCTTAACATTTGTTCTTTTTAACAGGTTAAAAATACTTGCAGTTTCTAGAGACAGGCCTGGAAAAAACGGTTTTAGATGTACCTGCCAAAATATCAGGCACTAATGAAATAGTACCACACATGTATTAATATAAAAGACAAATCAGTGCCGGACAAAATGACAGGCACCAGAGGTTTAGTGTCTGACATTGTCTGAGACAGGTGCCTCATTTTCAGGCTTAATACTAGAATACTTCAAAATTCAAACTGTTTTTAATCCTATGTGATTGTCAGCCAACTGAATAGTCAAAACCATGCCACACCGCCTGTGAGTTAGTCAGTTGCTAACTGCATCAGGTGTACATATTGGTCTGTTCTACGAAGCGTTTACATGCGATTAAAGGTTTATGTTCAAATAGATGAGCAATAGTCATCACATGAAACCAAATCAAATGTCTGACATCTTTCAAACATATGATGACTTATTGTATATAACAAAAATACACATGGCAGACATTTTTACACATCATGCTGTTCCTATAACAAAAACTTTTACCTGTCTGCATTGAACTTTTTCTATGGAAACAATCTGATTAATATACAGATTTATATTTTGTTTCGTTTTTTTTTTGAAAATGTGACCTGTTGTAGTGGGACGTGACTTTTTAAAATCAGCATCCCATCATTTTTGGACAAACATTCTATTTCAATAATTTGCTTGCGTGTAGGGGGGTCTTTAGCAGTGGGAGGAAACTGGAAGAATTGCAGGAAACCCATTTGGTTGGACAGAGAAATGGGCTTTAACGTCCACTTGATACAAACTAGGTCATTTCCGGACTAACACATGGTTTAATTTTATTTCAATAATTCGCTTGTAAGAGTTTTTAGCAGTGGGAGGAAACCGGAGGACCAGGAGAAAACCCACAAAGCTGGACAAACGAACTACTCCTTGTCACATAAAACTGGGGAATCGAAACCACAGCAGTTGACTCAATGACAGACCTTATGATACAGCACGCATGCTCTATTAACCATTCTGCCATCCAACTTTCCTTAGCTTAATTAGAAGCTGATTAATGACGACAATTTGTTGTAGATTTCAAATACTCATTTCTGCTTTAATCAGGTTAAATAACTCTAAAGATGTAATAAATCAACCCGTTTTATTATAGTTTCTGCTGATTACAAGACTTAATCATCTTAAATTGTACCAATAAAGTTAAACTTCAAAGTCTTCAGATGACCTTATAATAGTTATAAAGAGATTTTTTCTAATTCATCAGTCCATTTTATTTGTTTGTGGTGGATTTAAATGATTACGTTTTACGTTAATCATCCTCCAGTATAAGAGAAGCAGGGTAAACGGTAAATGAATTAGTCTAGACTATTAAAAGCTATGGTGTTTTAAGTCTTTATGGAGCATGAGTAGTTCTAAAAACTAAACATCTCCACCTCCATCTTCACGGGTGTCGGATGGAAAGATGGCACAAAAAAAATATCTCTATCATCCATTACAAATTGAAAGGCCACCATTTGTACAATTACTTTACACAGGATGAAGCAGCAACGCATCAACTTAACAGTGCTTTATCATGTTTTTTGACTGGGGTTCCCCCCCCTCCTCTATTTTTAAATTGAAATTTCACATGTCGCTCCAGATGCCAGTCAGTAACTGCAGGAAAGCTATTAAATGAATTAAATGTAGTCATGTAAACATCTGGTTCGAACTTGTCAGTAAGCTTATCTGTCAAGTACTCTTTTAAAATCTTTACAAAATAATTTGACTCATTTAAAAAAAGATAACGATGGATTTTAATTCAGAGTCACCACATCATTTAAAACCCATTAAATCAGGTTTTTTGAAGTTTTGTTTCATTACTGAAATTAAAACTTCTTGTGTTACAATCTCAAGTACAGATTAATTTCTAAATAAGGTATTAATTCTCTCTTTGAAGACATTTTTATTGATTAGTAAAATAACATATTGGGTTTGATATCATCGGACATCAGCTTTATTTTGGGGAATACATCTCAATGTAATTTCATTTAAGCTTGAGCACGATAAAAAAAATGCAGTATCCGATTATGAATTGACATCAATAAAAAAAAACAAATTAAAGTGACTAATCATCACTTCCATTTTTCAGACAAAACATGTATTTTTTCATGGCTCAATCCACCAAAAAATTTACTCGCTTTGATTATTTAAACATACATTATGCAAAAGGTAAATCTGCATATTGCAGGTCTTTCATTAGGCCTGAAATTTTATCTAAATTATTAACTAGACATTAATTAACTTATCCAGACAGTAATCAACTCTCGATGGCATCGCTAGCCTGTGATATTTACTGGATTTGAATCCGATCTGCTACTCAATGTTCATTGATGATTAATCCCAAAAATGGATAATCGAGACTATGTATTTTGTCGTACAGACTTCTGTATTTAATCTCTCATAATGCCCCTTTAATGACGACAATAAAACCAAAATTGAGGGGGGTGGGGAGAAGGTAGCAGTCAGCCCACTCTTACAAAACTCATTTACATTACCGACACCCACAACGCCCGATATCACACATCAAAGATTGGGGGAGGGAGATGAAGGAGCAGTTTTGCCCAGCTTTACTCAACTCAAGTTTATTGCTGACACTCGCAATGACCACGTTTCACCAGTTTAAATAAAAGATGTCTGTGTCAAATGTTGAATTCTAATTTCTGCATCTGGCAAGTGGAAATTTTTCCATTTTCTAGCAGAAGGACAAGACAGTGTACTTAACAAGATATCGTGTATAACGTTACTTTAATTACAAGAGAGAGAGAGATCTTAATGAATATTTACAGACATTTTAATTGTCAAATAATGAGTTTTCAGAAAGTTCTAAAACAGGACTTTAAAGAGATAAAATGTTGGATATTTGCATGAGTTGTGTTTTACGATCACCATTAAAACATGGGAGAGCAGATCGTGAAGAAGTTTTTGTCGAGGATAAAGGTATTGAAGGTATGTTAGAACAGACTTTAAAATAAGAACTGGGAGAAGAAGATCAATGGTTTGATGTTTAAGACATGTTATTTTTCTCTACCTGAAAGAGACAGTGAAAAATGGACGTTTAATGGACCAGAGAGAATTCAAAAGACTTTGACTGATAAACTATGTTTCACTATTTTAATGGTATGTAAGACAACTGATGAGGCATAACGGGAACCTATGTAAAACATCTTGAAATTAATTCAACTGTAACAAAAGAATTCAGAGGTATACAAATCTTTGCTTCTGGAAATTCCAAGGTATCGTTATTTTTGACGATATCAGTGCAGATATCTGTATTACACATTCATAGATATAATCTCTCACAGTTTTGCATCATGTAAAGTTATCTTGCCTGCATCATGTAAAGTTATCTTGCCTGCATCATAAAAACAGAATAGGTAATAAAATTTTGATGTAAATTTTCAGAGGAGAAAAAAAAAGCGTTGATGAGAATATTTATCACCCGAAACGAATAGATATGCAAAGAAAACCAGGGTAAATAAAAGCACATTCAAGTCATCATCCAGAACTAGCTTTGTCCGGGGCATTATTCCGAAAGTTCCTCAATTTATATTAAGTGCTTGACTGTTAATAGTTTAGGATTGTATAATAGTTCTATGATTCAGCTGGTTTTAAAAAAAGCCATAGCGAGTTGATAATTACATGCTAAAGGTTTTTATAATTTATTTTAACTAACATTACTAGTTGGGTTAAACAGAGACGGTGATTGGGTGGTTTAATGCGTGCACGTTAAATCATGGGTCTTTCAATGACTCAAACTATTGGCATGGTTTTAATTCCCCGCTTGTATGTCCCAAGGAGTAAGGTCATCTCCAACCAAATATATATTTTCTGGGTCCTCCCTTTTCCTCACACACCTAGAAATCCCTACATGCAGGATAATTATTTTTTTAAAAAATTGAACCATTTGCTAGTCCCTAAATGACCAAGTTTGTGTCATATTCACTTTAAACTCTCTCTCTCTCCCTCTCTCTCTCTCTCTCCCTCTCCCTCTCTCTCTCTCTCTCTCTCTCTCTCTCTCTCTCTCTCTCTCTCTCTCAACTGAGACAAAGGGGAAACCAAAATCTCAATCTTAAAAGTTCCTGTAATTAAAGACTGTACAAGCTCCTGTAAATAAATTCCTCAACTCTTTCTGCTACTACTGGGAGCGGGTCTTATCTATTAACATAAATTACCAGACAGCTAATATCACTTACACAAATGTAATGTTTAGGTAACATGGTGTAAGTGCATTAAGGAAGTCGGGACAACTGAAGCAGGGAAAAAACCCTCGTAAATATATGTTTATACCTACATATATCACTCTAGCAGTTTACCGGGAGGAGTCAACACTCCTATAAAAATACTTAAACATTTCACCTTAAAAACACACACACCCCATTAACATCTCCTACGACCAATAAAAGTTCTCTGAACATCTTTGAAGCCACTGTTTCTGGCACCTCAAATCTAGCGCCATCTTAAACAGAACTAAAGCTTTTGTTAAAAGCTTTGCTTTACAACTATAGCGTATCTTCTCATTTATTTCATTGCAATTTAAAATCCTTTGGGTAGATGATCAAAGTCCTTTTTGTTTGGACATCATTCTTCAAATCTTGCGAACATTAACTGTTTAATTTTTAGATTAATATTTCGTTTTTCCTTTCTTTATAACTAGTGTAATGCACAGGAGTCAAATTCAATTACAAATTTTACCAGAAATGTTCAAATTTAATGTCAGTTTAATAATATTTATGAACTAAAAATGAAATCAGTTCTTGAAACTGTTCTGGCACCTGATGACCACAAGAGGGGGTTTATCAGTTAAGCTTGTGGTAAAAATAACCTGCCTTGCCCTTATTCTTTATTAAGGTAAACCTTTTTTATTATCAACAACAACAGCTTTAAATAGAACAGACAATATGTAATAATCCATAATACATGAACATGTAGGCGTGAAACCAAAACCACGATTTCCAGTAATATTATGATAACACCACATACTCTATGATAGTTATAATTAAAAGGCTATAATTAAGGTAATTCAGTGTAATTAAAACCCTCAGGTAAAGTGATTCTTCTAACACCTTGTGTAGATGCCCAAGTGATTCCTCTAACACCTAAGGTACCAATAGATTCTAGAGTCATCTCAAAGATGTATTATGGGAGATTAGATGAAGAGCTGGCAGTTCTCCCTATAATAGTTGTAAACTAGGTAATGTAAAGGGAATTTTCTGCAATTTTCAGTCAAACTGATCCACTCTTACCCGAAAATTTAGCAATTGAATTTTCATTCTAGTCTGGATCATCATTACCATAAAATTGGTACGATAAAAAACAAATTATGAATGAAAGTTGAACTGCAAATAAGATCCTAATCCAGTAAATATTGCAGGCTAGCAATGACATAAGAGTTGATTATTGTCTGGATAAATTAATTAATGTCTAATCAATAATTAAGATAAGACCTACAATAAGTAGATTTAGCCCTTGCATAATGCATGTTTAAGTAAATTAGAGTAATCTACCCCTGCGTTTAATATACATTATCATAGTGTAATATATTAACCACCATTCACTCCTGCTTTTATTATTACCAGAGATTATACAGTCTTAGTACTAAACACCTTATTTAAATATAGATCATCAACGTTAATAACATTAGCTTCTGATTACAAGAATGCTTATACAATTCCCTGTAGGATATATTAAAGATAATTGAAATGTATTCAGATTAGTTGCCCTTCAGTTTCATTTCTTGTATTAAGTAATATTTCATATACACAGAAAGAAAGTCAACAGTTCGGGTGTGAATTTATTAGTTATAAACTTCTCATTTCAGACATAGAATGTGGATCATATCCACTTTAGTTACACCACAGTTTCATATCTTGTATTAAGTAATATTTCATAATCTTAGTGGGCATGGAAGAAATAAAATGGATTAGAACCAAATTACAAAATAGACTACTATTTTTTTTTCATATGGTAGTCATTTAGGGCAGCGATCGATCTGCACAGTAGATAATTCTCTGTTGGCAGACCGGGAAGTGTTTAATTATATAAATAGTGTATTTTCCAAGAGGAATCACAAGATTTTACTTTGTCATGGATACCGGTACACCAATTTTTTGGCACATTTTCCTCAACGCACGGACGCCGGACTCCACGTATTACTACAATATTTGGTCACTTTTTATTTACAGACTTGGAATTCAAAAACTCTGTAGTTCTGATGATACTTTATTTTAAGTTCTAATTTCCTTGGTCCAGTTATAAAGTAGATCATCCTCAATGTCCCACAGTGACACTAATATTTTTATTTTTGACAGCTGAAGAGGAATCTCAACATTTTAACTTAAGACAAGTTCAAATTAGAAAATCTGTGTTCATCTTGACACAGGATGGAATTTTCAACGGTTAAATTTCAGCCAAAAGATTAGATTTAATTCAGATGGTTCTAAGTTTCAGTAACAGGCATGCCTAAACTTTGATAGGGAGCCATATCAGTTTCTTCATTAATTTCTAATAGAAAGTAAGCTTTCCATGCCAAGTTCGGTATCTTCACATAAATCTAACAATTAATAGCTTATTTATTATTTATTGCTGTCTATTCATACATGTAGATGAAACAAATGGAATTCAGAGACCTTAAAGATACCAAATTCAGACATCAATAAACGTTTCTCCCAAAGGTCATAGGTCAAATTTAATAACTGCCAACAGGAACTGAAACCAGGGTTAACGTCTGCCCCAAACCCCTAATGAAGGAAATAATAAAATTGCAAATAAATTTTTTAACAGAAAAATTCCAAGCCCAAATTCTCGTGGGAATATCCCTTTAATGATGTCCATAAAATGAATAAAAGCCCCTTTTAGAAAATTTGCTATAAAATATGTACTTGTAGTAAAATAATGATAAAATAATTAATAGAAATAAAGACATCATCAACAGTTCTATCCAACAAGTTAATGTAAAAATAAGTGTATATTTACAAGTATTTAATTGACCGATGAATTTCCATGCGCTGATCTGAAGGATTCATGATTACTTTACCATGGTAGCTAATGGCCTGGTTTGTGCAGCACCGTCATAACTTGAATAGAAGGAAGCCAAAACATTTTATCACCATTATTTTATAGGTAATAATTATGTACCTTTTATATCTAGATAATTAAAAAAAATATTAATTGGGTTGATGAGATTTCAGCATGTGTTAATAATTTAAAGTGGTAGTCCTACTGCCTTTTCTTTTAATTTTTAATATTGCAAATAATTAAACACAAAATATATTTGAACTGATGACATTTCAACATTGGCCATTTGATTAAAGTGGCAGTCTGGCTGAATCCTATTTAATTTCAATATTACAAATAATTTAAAAAAAAAATATTTTGATTGATGAGATTTTAACAGCTGTTATTAGCTTAAAAGTGGCAGTCCTGCTGAAAATCTTTTTTTTAAAATATCACAGGAACAAATCATTTGAATAATTAAAAACAAAAATATTTTTGTTGAGATTCTTATTAATTACAAATGTCTGTATAGAGTATAAACTTAAATGTATGCCCTTTCCCACTTTCCAACGGCTGATTGAGCAGTGTTCCTGGGGGCAAAATGAGCATATGGACCCAATGCTACTCTAGGTATATGTTATATATTGTTCAAACATTTCTGTTGATTAATCTTTGCTCTACAGCATGTTTTTTATGTTTAAACACTGATTTTAATGAGTGGTTGTGTAGGTAAGAGCCCCCAGTGCACTGCTCGTCCAGTGGCCTCAATGCTGTAAAGACCACCCTGCACATTTTTTTGAACAATATTTATTCAATCAATATTTACATAATCTAAAGATACAATACATGTATTCAACTATGGGATATAAAAACAAGCTGAAGCTTATTATACATTCATTTCCCAACACTGCACTTTCCTAGCGGTTAAGTGAATAAGACGCTGGCTTGTCAGCCTGGTGGTCTGCTACCGTTTTTGGCCGAGAAAGTTCATCAGGATCTTTCGGTGTGGTTTGCCCTTGTCAGTGGTGCAGTACGGAGGGCCTGACAAGGTCAATGATCAGTTATTTATTTGTTCGGATAAGATGAAAATTGAAGGCCTTGTGTACGCGTTGGCATGTTGGAATTCAATATAACAGTAGGCCATAGCGCTGCTGTTCGGGCAAAATTTCCTTCATGTAGCTAGCTAGAACAGTAAGACGTTAAACCCCATTTCCTATCTTTTAAAACAAGGGCATGCATTTTGTCTCGATCCAGCCACTTACATGTACAACAACACATAAACTATTCATATACCAACTCTTCTATTTCTTGCCTGGATCTTAATTGTATTCATTAAGGTAGTAGATCTTTCCTCATAAAACATATCATCCAGAAACTTTTCAGACATTTATATCGCGTCACAGAGACAAAAGGAAGTTAACCAGTCACGTTATGCTAAAGATACCTGGTTTATTAGACGTTTTAGTTAAAAATAATTCTTCTAATTAAACAAAGTAACAAAGACTATTTCTATATTATCTTTCTACTCATGTAATTTTTAAATAATACAATACATTTATAAACTTATATTAAATTATTCAACTAGTATTGGGCAGTCTCCGTAATCTGCAAAAACCATTTACACTGTTGAATGAAGATTTTGAGAAAACAAAGGAAAACTGTTTTGTTTCAGAATTAAGCTATTGAATATAAAACCAATTTTTTTTTTGTCTTTTTAGATGAAGATAATTAGAAGCCTTTTCAATGAAGGAGGAAAAAAAACTTTTATTACATACATGTGTACTAAATTCAAATATGGGTCTAACTCAACTTTCACCAAAATTTGAGTAGGTTTTTCCAGATTACGGAAGCAGTGGATGTTACCGCTTTCTAGGACATCTGACAATTTGCATAATTACAGTAACAGAAATGAAATGAAAAGGGGTTAAACATCCTACTGTTTTGCTCCGAATGGGTTAATTAAGACGAGACTACATTAACAAAGTGTTGGCTGAATTATTGAATTATGAGATATATAAGCATTGTACAATGAACAGTGCTACTGGATACTTTTATTTCGAGTTTGAACTGTCAAGGGATCATTCTTGTGTTGCATGTATATAAATTGATACTGATGTATCTACTACATAGGTATATAAAGAGGTTGACAAGAGGTCAATAGTGATAAAGTAGAGTATTGTAGGTGGGTGTTTTATCGTATTAATCATAGTGTACAGATCGTTACTCCAGTCTGCTTTTTTACTTCAAACATTTTAACTATGATAAATGAGAGAGTGAAAAACGGGGTTTAATGTCCACTAGACACAAACAGGGTAATTTTCTTTAAATAATTTGCTTTCGCGTTGAGTCTTTAGCAGTGGGAGGAAAACGTACAATTCAGAGAAAACCTACACGGTTGGACACATACCAGCCTGGGATTGAAACTACACCACTTGACGAATAACATATCTTATGATGTAAAACCCATGCACTTGAAAATCCAACCCATGATAAATGATGTCCAATAAGTTTGTCAAGCTACAGGTCTAACAAATTCAAATTATTAGCACTTCTGGATTCCTGGAGGTGAATTCCATTAGATGGGACAAGGGTAATAACATTATTATCACCATTACAAATAATGATATAATTGTTGCAGTCCGGCTCAGCAATGCACTATGGGTCCTGTTAACCAATCACACACTAAATATTCCTGTTTATTGTCGTGCAAAGAAGCAATATCCAAACATGATTTTCAGACCATTATAACAATGCTTTGGTTTGTTCGAAAGAAAAATCTAACACCCTAGCTAAAATCACAGATACACAAGTCATTAGGTTTAGTTCATCATAACTTTACAGTTAATTATGAAAAATTAAAATAATTATCTTATATTTCAGTTTTACGTAGGCCAACATCCTACATTAGTAATCATCCTATTTTTGTTGTTTTTAAATGGCCATTAAAAGAAGGTTTCGAGTGCAGATGATAATAGCAGATGTTAAACGGAAGGTTCACAATGACATAAGAACACTACAATTAAATGCAGAAGCAAAAATTAATTATGGTTGAATTAAGCTTATTTTTGCTTCAACTAGATATCAGCGCGGACTATTTTTGAATTGATATTTGTACGGCAGAAACTGGAGAGATAATAGTTGTTGTACAACATGTAGACTACATCATCATTGTTGATTAATACATCACTATATATTTTATTTATTGTCATTTCTTTACTCTGTGTAAAACCGATCAACACATATAGGACCATAACCATACTGTTAAATACTCTGTACACAAACCGTCTCAGTTTCACAGATTTGACAACAAATGATGCATGACAAAAACTGTAGAGAATTGCTGTTCATATTGTTAAACAACATTTATCAGGATTTTTTTTTAACCATTGGATCGGTTCTTTTCTTCACTGGTAAAGCAATTTAACACATTATCAAGTACCAATTGTCAAAAAAGAGCTGCCTATTTATTTTTTTAAGATATTGGAGAAAATATTCGCATGTTAGAATCTCTACTTAAAAATACATAAAGATATATATACCTATTTTCAAAAGCTTGTCAGGTGGGGAACTAAAATGAAATCTAATTTTAACTTTAATTTATTATAAGCTCCTCACTTTCTGACAGTTTTCAGGGTTACAGTGGGTAAGACGCTGGCTCACTGTTTAGTCGTTTGGATGGGACCAAAAACTGAGGTCCCTTCGTAACATTGGTGTGGGTGTAGAAGATCCCTTGACAATTGGAATTCGATACAAGAGTAGGCCATAATGCCGCTGTCCAGGCAAAATTTCCCTCATTGCACACTGTATGGCATATGCCTGTCTTCATTGGCCCAGTTTGGCACAGCTTAGTAGGACGTTTATTCCCGTTTCATTTCATTTTTCTGACAGTTTTCATACTGCACTAATCTTTTCATTTCAATTTTAACATCTTTTGAAAATTCTTTAACAATCAGAAGATATTCATAAATAATTCTTTTAGGTATAAATGCACTGAACGGTCTAGCTGTATTCATGAAGTATATTGAAGCAATTTATTGCAATAAAAACACATCATCTCTCTCGCTCTAGCAATGTTTCATAAATTCTATTAAACTTCAGACCCTGCAAATCATATGAAACATTAAACTATAACACATACTTATGAAATAACAATTACTGATTTATTTAGGCGACGGTTTGAAGAGTATTCTGTCAATGTTTTCACATGAAATACCTCTTCTCGCACAATATGTATTGTCAGTGGTTTGGATGAGACAAGAATAAAAACCTAGCGTTGCTCTATGGGCAAAATATTCCCACTTGATGCAGTGTGTATGCCTTCTTTACTAGCCCAGCCCTGGTGTGAGCGTATGTGGCATGGAGATAGGGGCGCCTTCTCAACCTCGTGGGTTTCCTCCGGGCACTCCGGTTTCCTCCCACTGCTAAAGACCCCTACGCGCAAGCGAATTATTGAAATAAAATTAAACCATATGTTAGTCCCGAAATGACCTAGTTTGTGTTGAGTGGACGTTAAACCCCATTTCTCTCTCTCTCTCTCTCTCTCTTACTAGCCCAGTTAATGCTGAAAAGTAAGACAGTAATCCGCATTCCATTTCATTTATTTCCCCTTTTTTGCTTGTGTTCATCTTTCTGGTTTTGTGCTTGAACATTAGCCTCTAGTAGTATATGTACTACAATTGAAATTTATATCCTAATTGGGGATGGGGTGTGGGGGGGAGTGATGGCAGAATGGTCAACATGTGGGCGCTGTATCATACAGTCTGTCATTGAGCCAATCGCGTGGTTTCAATTCCCCGGTTGTAGGTGAAAAAGAGTAGGACCACGGACTCGCGTGTCCAGCCTCGTGGGTTTTCTCTGGCTCTAGTTTTCTACCACTGCTTAAGACTTCTACACACAAGCAAATTTTTTAAGTAAAATTGAAACATGTGTTAGTCCCGAAATGACCTGGTTTGTGTCAAGTGGACTTTAAACCCCCACTTCTCTCTCTCTCCTCTCTCTAACCTCATCTGTCATAATAAACAATATTATTATTTTGTTTTAAAGAAAGTCATTCAAAAAAATTAGTGATATTACCATCCATCAGTCAGCACACTACTCCGTTTGGGTTTTTTGTTTTGTCTTTCACTTAAACTAATCGCATAAGTGAACATAACCATTGACGACAAAAGAGGAAATCAATAGACAAACGTATTGTCTCTTTCACAACATGAACAACTCTTATTTAATACTGCCACAATTTGTTAACCACTTGTAAAACTAAATGGCTGAAAACATCATGTCTTCATTGATTGACGCAACAATCAGAACCTAGAAATACCAGTTAGTGACTGGAGCAATTTAAAATACAAGCATCACAGATCGTATTGGGGTTTATGAGTCATCCCTTTCCTCTCCCCCTCCTCATTAAACTAGCTGTTATAAAAACACAAAAAAACAAGGTTACATAAGATTTAATTGGTGAAGAGGGAGTTGAATTTCAAAGAGTTCCTCTCTGTACAGATCCCTGGAAGTGTCAATTCCTCTTGCATTCTCCCGTTCTGATGGAATGTCTGACTGTCGAGTGGCCTGCAGTCAAAAACTACATGCTTTAAAAGATCACTGGTAGAATTTCCAGGCTATAATAATGGCCTGGGGACAAAATTTTTATACTTTTTATTCTTGTGCTTCGTCATTCTAGAAAATATAGCAGCCTGTTTTTCAAATAGAAATCTATGTTAAACAAGTTTCAAAAAACTGAACAATAATTTCATTTACAACATAAACACCTTAAAAAAAACTATTCTTAGTGTCTCAGTATTGGTTTGTTCACTTGTCAGAATCATTGAATATAACCGATGAACCATTATCACCTTTCGACATCAAAAACATTTCTTTGGAAACTACTTTGTAAGTTATATAATGACCAATAGTGCCCTTAAATTCAACAATATGGAAATCATCGACTTATTATTCATATTTTTTTCTGATTTTATAAAAAAGAAATCATGTATTGTCAGAATGCCACACAACAGATCATTTAAATTGTAAGCAGAAATGACAGTAATATGTGTATTACAAATTACATGTCCAACGACAGAAATGACTGTAATTTATATAGTAGCTAGAGTGGCTGTACATGTTATGTTGGGCTTTGGGCAGGGTATAATATTCTTCCTCCTTCAAGAACACCTAATGTAGCAAGATTTTTGTATTTGGAAATAAAATGAAATGGGTTTAACATTCTACTCGTTAGCACCAACTGGGCCAACTATGATGGACAAGCAACTGGGGGGCTACCTGCAAATTTGATAAAATCAGAAGTTTTGACCTGCTGGATCCTCCCCTCCCCCTGCACATGCGTATGACAAGCCATGAAAATTAAAGATACCCTGTCATGAGCAAGACACTTTTTTTTATCAATAATTGCAGATATCAATGAGGAATGGTATTAAATGTTTTAAAACAAGAAGCATATCATCCTTGTGCAAGACACTCATCAATAACTGAATAACAACAGAATTGCATCTAATAGTTTGGGCAAACCGGGACCATTAGATTGCCATAACTTCGATTAACATACATCAATTTGAATAATACTCCGACCAAGGTGTATTTTAATAAGACTATTGTGCCTTTAATCTTGTTTATATTCTGTTGGATGTACTTTGATAAATAGATCATCTCCTAAGGGCATTAATCAGGAAGAAATTAGAGAGAACAAAAACAACCGAGACAGTATCATATTTCCATAAATAAAATACATTACTATATTTTACGCAATATACAGGTAGATGTGAGTATAAATCAAATCATCATTTTTTACTGTTTTAACAACAGAAAGACAATGTAAAGATTCTATATTTTTCCACGCTCTTTTCTTTCCAGGCAAACTTTCCTAAGCCCACCAAAGTCAAAATTCTAATAATTATTTCGGTCTGTGGACTATAATATTATAGTTGACATTGGCCTAGTACGAATGTCTTTTCACAGTTGATTTGCCTTATCAGTCTTTTTTCCAGGCAAACTTTAACCTTATTATCCAAGGCCCACCGAATTCATAATTCTAATAAGTCTGTGGTGTCTGTAATAATACTGTAGTTGATATTGGTGTAGTACGAATGTCTTATAACAGTTGATTTGACAAGTAAATGCACCCTATGATTAAAGCCCCAATAACACTCTTGTTGTAACTGAATAATATGTCCCAATCTTCATTCTGGTCAACAAATCGTATTATTTTCGAATATTCCAATTAAATAATGATCTAAATTTCATCTTAACACGCCTAATTTAAAATATTGGAAAAATTCAACCAATTGATTTGAAAAGTCTAACGTAAACCTTTTCAAATGTGACTTGGATTTTAAAATATTTCCGAACCCTCTGGACAAATAAAATAGGTTGTAATGGATAATTTACACAACAGGTAGGACATTTAAACATCTAGTACTTAGAATAAGGGTATTATTTATTTTCTGGAGCTACCAAGCCAGCAAGAATGTTATTGTCCCTTTAATCGAGTGATAAGGCGTATATATCTTCTCACTCTACCTATCTAATTATCTTGTTATAAGATTAAACAAACCCTTTAGCTCCTCTCAAAATAATAACTATAGCTGTCAATCCTTTAAGAATGCTTTGTTATAACAATAACAGGTTCTTTGGCAGGTTCTAAATACAATATACTTAAATATATCTATTAAATCCGTCGTAACAACACATTGTTACATTAGCAATGAGAATTAAATAATGCTGTGACAACATGTTTATCCAATTCCGTGTGAAAAAACAATCGCGGATAAGTTTACCGTAATTTCGACCAGAAAATTGCATGGACTCTTATTTATTTTTAAACCAGTTCAAAATCACTGGGGTTTTTAAGACAGGATTGTGTTGCGTTCGCACGAACTATAAGCTAAACCAGTTTAACTAAATAAAACTGAACCATGTGTTATTCCCAAAGTGACCTAGTTTGTGTTGGGTGGACATTAATTTCTTTCTCTTACTGTCTGTGTTGAACATTTTACACATCTTAACATCCTATTCGATTAATAATCCATTGTTTAACTTCAGCAGATTTTATGAAAAGATCATAAATTCTCTAAATTCAAAAGCTGGATATTGTTAAGGGCACTCAAAAATTGCGACTAAATGTCGGTTAATTACAGCATCTATAAACATCCTATAAAAAATTAAACTAATCATTACTCTCTATAAATACTGCATATATTTGTGAAGTGCATTCGTTTAATGGTAAAGTACACATACTATCCCATATATGACTGGAAGGTATTAAAATCTAAAATAGTTTTTAGCCACTCAGCCAGGAGAGATGACATGAGTACTGTTGAAATAAAAGTTCAAATTAAACAAACCAAAGCTGTACTTTGTCATCTGAAACGGTTTTTATTATCAAGTTGTTGAATTTCATTTTTCAGTTGAGAAAAACTCACACAAGTTTTGTCTGTTTCTGGAGGTTATATATTGCATACCAGACTCCTTTATATACCTTAACTGAATTTAGACAGGAAAAAAATTAATGTCTGGAACTGTTTTTTTTTTCTTGAGAATATAATCAAACTTTAAAAAATTGAACCATTGTCATCAAAAAAAAAAAAAAGGAGTTTAACTTCCTGTTCTTCGACAAACAGAGGATTAATGCCAATGGGCTTATCATTAAAGCTCCAACATGGCAAAATAAAGGTTAAATAATGAAACATACTTTACCAAAAAAATGATTTTGCTCCAAATATTTTCCATATTGATCAATAGTTTTAATCTAATAGTAAGTATAGGGGTATGGCACCACACACACAAATATACAAGACAACAAACTACCTAGACATCAGATCAAGTTATGGCCATCTTAAGTTTACTGGGGTCTTTCTTAGACCAAGATAGTAATAATGACTGATCTTTAAAATATATGGGTTCTGGTGACTGCCCAATTGAACCAATGCAAAAAGAGGTTGGGGTGGGGGGGATTAAGTGAGTTTCAACAGGTAACCGCATATCCATTGAGAATTGTTCTGCAGTAAAAGCTTTCAATGGCAAGACACCGTTCTATTACTCTTATTTTGACTCGCATTATCACCCAATTAAATGATATTCATACTCCAAAGCAAATCAGGGGTTTGGTGGTCTCGTGGTTTAACGCATGTGCGTGCAACCATAAGGTCTGTTATTGAATCAAGTGGGCTAGTTTCGGTTCCAAGAAGTAGAGTAGTGTCAGCCAGTTTCCTCACACTGGTATAGACCCAAACTCCCTAGTCAATGTTGGAATTCAGTGTATTTTAGTGTATAGAGAATTGCTGCTGTCAGGTCAAAATTCATTCACAATATGGTGTAGAAATGTAGGACCCCATTTAATTTCATTTTTGTATTATAAATGTACTGTGTTGTCGAACAACATTTTAATAGTAGTGGCTGTGTATTCAGCATAAACATGTATTAAAGTCTGCACGTTTTTATAAAGTGATTTTCCATATTGTCCTAGTATTTACCATGTATTCAATAGAATATACATCACATGTTAAAATTACTACCAACATATCCACTTTCTGTTAAATTCCTCACTGTGTCATTTGTCAAGTGTAAATTTATTTAAGTGAAAAGCTTTTCCCAGAACAAGGCCTGTGGTTTTTGTGTGTGTTTGGATCATGAAAACTCTATTATAAATCATAAACTATGAAAGTGATACCACTTGTTCAGATCAGCTAGGAAATTTGGTCATGTTTACCAAATATCAAATAACAATTTCTCCTGTATCTTAAAAGCTGCAGACTTCATTCAGAATTCTCCACTTTAAACTTTCAGCAGAAGCGGTTTTAAATTACAACAACAATACCATAGTAAATTCCATTTATAACATTCAACTTTCTTATGGTTAAAGGGCAAGGTCACCTCTTGCATTTGTGCAGGACCTGGCATATCCCATTAACAAATTATCTAGCCATTTATTTTATTTTTTTCCAGATTGATTCCTGCAATTGGTGCCATTTCTAGTAAAATGAAGAGAGAAGAAATGAAGGTGACAGGTTTTCTGGCGATTTTCTAGGAATAAATTGGTTGAGACAGAATAGAACGATGATTATCTCAAATGGTATTGGCAAAAGACCTCTGTACTTTAGCTGGTTTTGCTACAATTACTTGATCTGAAAGTTTTCAGAGTCGAAAGAATCTACAGTAACAATTACAGGAACAAAAAAAAAACAAATATTGAATATTCTACTTCAGGCCACTGATCAGATCATCATCCGTGCGATTCTGAATATTGTGAAAGTTCCAATTTGATTAAAACACAGATCCTATTTCGTTTTGCTTTACATACATAGTTAAAAATGTCATTCTACTTGTCTTCAATACTTCCCCCCCCCACCCCCTTTTCAATTTTGAGGTTTGATATTCATGGCTGGGCAAGATAAGACTCTTATTGGCCCTGCAGTGGGCGCACCTGCTGCACCCCCTTCTTGTGAGGCCTGAATAAACCTTGACAGACAAAATTCCATTAAAAGTGCACTGCAATGCCACTATCCAGGCAAAATTCCCTCAAAAAAAATGCATGCCATACATATATCCATCTTCATTAGCCTAATATTGGTGCAGAAAAGTAGAACGATAAACCTTAATTTCATTTCATTTCAGAAACCATATTATTTTCCATTAGAGAGATTATGGCATTTCTCAGGGTGTGACAATCATAAAAGAATCATAAACTCTAGACATTCATTATTATTTGATTACATGACTGGCTAGTTTTAATAGATGATAGTCTCGACTCTCGACATTTACAGAGTTGATAGAATACTGTAACTTACTTGACCTTCATAATAGTTATTATGTATGCTACTCTCTGTATGTAAAAGAATTAAATAATATTTGGGTCACTTACCTGAAAAGAGAAAAGAAAATCACATCAACACAAATGTATAAATATTTTAATGAATTTATAGATAAGCTAATATGAGGGTTACAATAACTTTTCTAATTCAGCAAGTGGCAGGCCAAGACAAATAGCCTGTTAACATGCTTAAGTTAAACTGGTTTAAAAACCTTTGGGATTGTTAACCCAGTTTAACTTTGACGCACATGAATGTGGAGAGAGTTTTTTTTTTTAAAAACTGGTTCATCTTGGTCGTGTGGACAATTTGGCTAAAAAAAACCCACGACTTCAGCTTGCTTGCGCAGTAAGTTACATTCCTGCGAAAATATTGGGGTCAGGCAGTGCCAATGTCATCGAAAACGTAATAAAGAATATGAAGCTACCCATACATAGTTAACTCTAATCTCCAACCGAAGCCGTCAGAATATAGTTAAACTGGTTTGGCTTATAGTACAAGTTAACGTAACACAATGCTGTCTTAAAAACACCATCAATTTTGAACTGCTTTAAAAATAAGTATCTGAACGGTATATCAGACTATGGAACGGTAGTGGCAGGAGTTGGACCAGGAAGCTTCTCATGTTTGCCATAATTCAAATTCAAAACTCATATATTCCATTCTAAGGTTTCTTGCAAAGTTAATGGCACCATTGAATGTAAATTGAGTCTGTAGAATAATTGAGTATAATTCATGATTTTAAATAAATCATGTCTACAGTATCATGTAAATGATGATTTATGAATATTCTGATGGATTTAAAAAAGGTATTCAATTCACATTCTAGACACGAACTAACCTCTGAGGCACCATTTTTCACCTAATGGATCATTTTCTTAAAGTGGCAATTTTTCTACGATGGAAATTAATATCTGAACTTATTCATCCCAGATGAATAGATGTAAATGACCAGACTAGAAATGGACAATTACTTATAATAATCTTATATACGGTTAAGTAAAATATATACTGTGTTGGTTTTGGTCGAGCAAACAAAATTTCTAGTGGCTCAGAGAAAGAAAGAGGATCTATTCATCAATGACATGGTTTCCAATCTAAGATAAAGGGAGAGAGGTTTTACCGGTACACAGTTTGGGCCTATTCTCCAATCTGAGGTAAAGGGACAAAGATTTTACCGGTACACAGTATGGGCCTATTCTCCAATCTGAGGTAAAGGGAGAGGGGTTTTACCGGTACACAGTTTGGACCTATTTTCCAGTCTGAGGTAAAGGGAGAGGGGTTTTATCGGTACACAGTTTAACCCTATTCTCCAATCTGCTGTAAAGGGAGAGGGGTTTTACCGGTACACAGTTTGAGCCTATTCTCCAATCTGAGGTAAAGGGAGAGGGGTTTTATCGGTACACAGTTGGAGCCTATTCTCCAATCTGCTGTAAAGGGAGAGGGGTTTTACCGGTACACAGTTGGAGCCTATTTTTCAATCTGAGGTAAAGGGAGAGGGGTTTTACCGGTACACAGTTGGAGCCTATTCTCCAATCTGAGGTAAGGGGAGAGGGGTATTACCGGTACACAGTTTGGACCTATTTTCCAATCTGAGGTAAAGGGAGAGGGGGTTTATCAGTACACAGTTTAACCCTATTCTCCAATCCCTTTCAGATATATCCTGAATAAAATATTGTTTATAGAGGATCATTTGGCTATTTAACTTTTAAGGTTTATAAAAAGAGAACTTTAATAGGACTGATTAAACTAGGAAGCATTTAAATATTTATCAGCGTTTTAAGATTGTAAATTTTCTGGCGTCACTTCCATTGACTTGTAATCTCTATATAGGTTTTATCAGGGATAAAGGTGCTAGTATCATCTTTTCTAGCAATAAATACTTGTATCAGTGTCACAATCAGATAAATATTGCCTTTTAAAAAAATAAATCCTTTACATTTTTTTCCCACAGATAATTTCAATGTAAGATCATGAATTATCGGTTTACATAATCGTTTTTTATTTCTCGGAAATGCTAGATCGTTTTTTATGGAATACTAGGTACAAACTGACAGAAGTCTTTATAACACAAAGAATTATAAATTGTAATTTTGATTTTACTTCAAAACCAGGGTTCTCATTTCCATCATATCTGTCAATCTTTGCCGTGTTTATCCTTTATACATGCAAAAAATTTGAATTTTTACTGTATTAATCTGTAACACAATAGATATACAGGGTGGCCCCAAAAAACGTTACTCATTCTGATTGCACACTACATTGTTTTAGCCTATGTAGTAAAATATGTCTAAAACCCCTTAAAATTGATAAAACAAATCTTCATAATAATGATAATTTCTTAATATCTTTTTCCACAACTAGCAGCCAAGTACATAAAAATTCAGAAGAGATCGGTTTCAAAAACAAGGCTCAAAAAAAGCCATGAAGTTAACAAGCTGTCTGGGTTCAAACATGAATATTTTAGTGCGTATCTGATTGAAAAGGCTTAAGATATTCATTATTAGCAATCAGATACCCTAAATAAACCCATTAATTCGGACAGACATAATGCTGAAAGGTGCATCAAGTATTGAAAGAGCTAATTTTACTTGACACCACGAATATGAATTGATAGGTTAATTCATTAACAAGATATATTAAAAGTTTTTTCTCTCCTGTCGAAATTAGCAAATATGGAACTGGTAAAGATCGGTAATAAAGCCTGGTATTTGGTATACTCTTAGATAAGTTAATTCATTAAGTAGATACACTGAGAGTTTTTCTCTCCTGCCCAAATTAGCAAATATGGAGTCAGTAATAAAAGTGATAAAAAACCCATGATATTTGGTGTACTCTTAGATAAGGTTAACATGACTGGATTTCAGTACTTAGTCAATTAAATCAATCATAAATCCAATCTGATAAAAACACAGATCCTATTTCTTTTCGTTTTTTTGTAATTCATAATTTCGTTTTACTTGTCTTTACTACACTAGGATCTGGAAGTGTTGTTATCAGTAACTTGTTCTGAATGAAACTGTCTGTTATGGCTAGCTTTGGGCGTGTTTTGCATGGAACTGTGGGTAATCAACAAGAAACATCTATGCTGATTGGTTAATCAAATGTCTGACATCATAGGGTCAAAAAACACTTGTATGACCTGTGACATGACATAAAACTACAACCGGTGACCAGATCTTCATGTAGTGTAGGCCATCGAAAGTATAAAAAAACTAAACATAATATAGATCTTTATTTTAATCAGATTGTCATAAATCTTGGGATAAAATGATATGTAATGGGGTTTAACATCCCAGTGTTCTGCTCCTACTGGGCAAATGAGGACGGTGAAATTTTCAGATAACAAACCAAAGGATTAATGTGGTTTCAATAATTTTTGGATTAAAATCTCTTGATCATCTTTTAATGGATCTTTATTTTCTTGCAAATTAAATAATCGTGAGAAATAATGTTTTGAGAGTTAGGCTATCATATGATGAATTGAAAATTTGTCAACATTTGGATGTCACTGCGAACAATATTTAGGATATTGTCAACACATACATTTTATATTTAGACAGATTCAGCTGAAATTTATAATCAATTATTTAAATATACACTCTGTATGTCTTAAAGTAGTCTATTAATGGAATGTAATGGGGTTTAACTTCCTACTTTCTGCACCAACTGGGCAAATGAAGATTGGTCTACACCATACTGTGTGCTATTAAAGTAGTCTGTAGGCAAAACACTGAGCAAAGACATTTAGCGACAAAACACTGAACAAAGACATCTAAACAAAAAAATCTAATGTGACAGAGATGCATTTTCTTGCATATCTTCCAACTGGAATCTAAAACAATACTGGCACTATGCTCTCATTATTGTAGAAATATCAATATTGTTTACAAGCTGAAAGGGCCATGTCTAATACGGTACACAAGGTGAAGTATCCAATACTCTTAAGTAAGAAAAAGAAAACACAAACATTCTCTTTTAATTTCTTCTAAAATCACTCTCAATCTTAGTGATGGAATTGGGTAAGAAAAAACCAGATTCAGATTATTCCTTGTTGGTTCATCAAATCTGATCAAAAGAAACAGTTTCAGCTTTGTTTTACCAGACTTTCTGACTGCTTTATATTTTGTCTACATTGAGTGTCTTTACTGTTGTACTGTTGGACAGATTCGGCCACTTTATTTTGAAAAAAATAAACTTTATAACTACAAATCAGTCAATAATTCTTTTACCTTTGAACATGTAAACCAAAAGCACTTGATAACTCTATGCAACTCTTCATGTGATCAGTGTACATGCAAGCAGGTCACTGCAGATACATTGCCCAGAAATACTAAAAGGTCAGGCAACATCTTCAGAACTTAAGATGGGAAGAGTCTAAATCAATGGGCAAGTTGATTGTGTATTAGGTTGCATAAGGGAGACTATGAATGGGCTTAACGTTAACGCAACAAAACTAGATTATTTTTAATCCGTTATTTCAATAAATTGTTTGCGTGCATTAGGAGGAAACTGAAGACCGCTTACTGATGTCCATATATATAATGACACAGCTGATGGAAATCTGAGGGTTGGAGCAACCGATTGGTCTATATATGCTTTAGATCATAATGTCTGTCATTTGATTCCCAA
This sequence comes from Patella caerulea, assembly GCA_036850965.1. Classification (NCBI taxonomy): domain Eukaryota; kingdom Metazoa; phylum Mollusca; class Gastropoda; family Patellidae; genus Patella; species Patella caerulea. The sequence goes on from JAZGQO010000008.1 coordinate 33,593,224, forward strand.
CTTGTACATGGCAAGGAGTAAGGTCACCTGTCAAATCTTGTGTGGTTTTCCCAGGTCTTCTAAGTATTCTCCCACTTCTAAAGACCCCTAATATGTTCATGACAACTCTCTTAGTCCAAAATGACTTGGTTTCTGTTGAGAGGAGTCTCACTCTCTCTCCCCTCTTCTCACTCTCTTCCCTCCCCTTCTCTCTCTGGTTGATTATACCCAGGTCAGCATCACCTGTTAATGAGGTATTTAACCTTAGGTAATATCTCCTGTCCTATATAATAAACAATCCTATCAATCTATTCTTAGGTTTACATCATGTATCATAGGCTACACACCAGAACATCTCTCTGTATCTGTCACATTCGATTTCCAATATCAAAAGGAAAAGTAGCTTTTAAGATAGCATTAACAGTTTGAATTCAGCGCAAAACACTAAAATAAATATTCAGAAGCATGTACCTCCTGAGGTTTAACAAATATTTAGAACTCTAGAACATTATATTAGTACATGTAGCTGTTATAAGGAGGGTTAACGCACTATATTATGGACAGATTTCATAATTATTCACGTAGACCAAGATTTTCATCTTTTAAAACAAGTGCACACACAACAGTAGCAGATTAAATTGGACGCGGCAGAGTCAAAAAAAGAAAGAAAGAAAATGTCCAAAAATAGAACAGAAAGTAAACCTGATATCCAGGTGGTAACTTCCCCCTCGTATGCAGGGCCCAAATGTATGCCAATGCATTGTACCTCTGTCCTGCACCACTGACAAGGGAGAACCACGCCAGAAATTCCCAAAGAACTTTCTCTGCCTCAAACACAGGGTCTCCCGTTTAGCGAGCCAACAGCTTACTCAAATAGCCATCGTGGCTCCCCCAGAAATGTTTGAGGTTAAACCTCAGTCTATACTAGTCCATTTATCATTACCCCTCAAAATATGTACAAAACTATCGCATAATCCCAAGGTGTTCTTCAAAAGATTATTATTGTATTTCGATCACAATTATAACATCATTTTTTGCTTGGCAAGGGTAATTATTTGGATGGTGTTTTTAGACAGAAACATATTCATTCTTTACATGTTATGGAGGCCACTTGTACGAAGTGTTTTCAAGTCTTGTTGTTAAAGCAAACAATTCTCTCCAGTTTCTGCCAATCTATACAGACGCTCGAGACAATCTGTCATAGTTTTTTTTCTCCTTAATTAGAAACCCTCTTCCCCCTTACATCTAACATCAGGCTCAGACCTACATAAAACTCCTAAGAATGGGGCGGGGCATATAAGCATTGATTAATGTAAATATTTTGATTTTACAGCTCGTTGTGTCACATACAGATGTTTCAAGAATTTTTATTTTTTAAGAAAAATCCATTTTAACAAAAAAAATTTTTTTTTGAATCTTCTCCATTATATCAAGCAAGACATCTGGTAATGGGCGTGTTTTTTATTTTCAACAATTAATAATTCTATGTATTTATACAGCTTTGATACATATATTATTATACATACAGGTATAAAAAATATAAAATTCTTTGTGTAATATCAACTACGGTATGTCTGTATGTAAATAAATACTGTTTAAAGAGTATTTCTACCTTGCTAATTAAGGTGTATACACAAACATTCATATTTATATTTATTCAGCTTTGTTATCAAACATATTGTGGAAAAAATATTGAAAAAAGTATGCCTTGATGCAGTCTAAAAATAATAATGATAATATCATTAAAGCAAATATACAGAATGTATGGTAATTTAAGACTCTAAATTTACCAAATTATGCACACAGGGAAGGGTTAGGGGGATGTATGTCTCCTCAACACAATACTCTGGTCATTTTGAGAATATCAATTTTGACGTGAAATGTCAAGGGGAGAATTCTGCCTGCTCAGCAACAGTTAAATCTATTCTTCGAATTTACACTGCCAAGGTTTTTTATAAGTGGTCTGTATTTTTTTTGTCAGGCACCACCCTCTGACAAATGAGAAGAGGGCATTGCATTGTCAAAGATTTAATAATTAATCACTTATTCAAAAGCACCCTTTTGTTATAAACACATTGTTTTCAATATATCGTTTATGTGAGCAGTAAAAGCTGCATACAATTTATCAACTTTCTCTGAAGGACCCTAACATGCAGAAAAAATATGGAAGTAGTATTCTGTCACTCATTTATTATCCATGGTTGTGGGTAATTGAATTTTTATTCAGATTGCATTTATTTTTTTTTTGTCACTAACTTGTTCAGAATAAGGTCTATTATGTTATAGGTTAAACAATAGGGTGAATAATTAAGTCGTCAAGAATTATCGTTATTGACATTTTGATATAGGGGATTCACCGTGAATTACGAGGCCACTGTATAGTCAGAAGAACTAATATTTTCAACTGCGTGACCGTTTTCAAATAAGAAAATATATCTGGTCAGATGTGTATGTCAACTACAACTACATGGATTTTTTTTGTATGCCCATCAGTTTACTGGATGCCCCACGTTGATTTCAGTGCACATTTTCTGGAAAACACATCATGGCATTTATTGTTAAAAGTAACAATGGCTTACAAATGATAACTTAATGGAAGATGATCTCAAGGTGTGGTAGTTTTCTTCATAAACATATTAGAAACCACTGGTGTCCGGTTTAGCTTGGTTCAAATGTACAGATTGTCAGAATAATTCACCGCTCATAGAAATTGTTTGATTCAGAATAACATCAGAAGAAAATATTTTTTCTCTACAATCTACATTGGAAGACAAAAATAAAATTTATGCTGTACTGTTGAATCAGTAATCCTAATAATTACCAAAATATCAGTTCCTTTAATCAATTCTGATGCTAATTATGATGCTCATCTATTTCATTTATCAGCATTTTATATATTCCATTAGACCTAAACAAACACACCTAATAAAAAGTATTCATAATTTTAAATCAACAACATGATGAAAGCCAGTGTTCTTCACATGCAATATGATTTTTGTGGGGTTTCTTGTAATCTATGTGGATTGTTAATTGGCCACCTCGGAAGTTAGGAATGTTTAATTATAGAGAATATTTGGAAGATGTAAACTGAATAACAATGTATAATTTTTTGGGATAAATATAATAACAGTAACATACTTTCTTTACATCAATGTAACCAGTGGTGTTGTACAAGAAAACCCTTAGGGATCACATCTTGAGTGGGTTAATCAAATGCTGAGGACAGTTTGTGGGGGAGGGAAGAGCATATATTCGATTCGCATTAAGTTATATGTATGTGACAACGCTGCATAATCACAATACCTTTTTTAAACAAAATGAATTGAAACAGTTACTTGAAAGTATTTTGATACGATAGAAATAGAATCGGCAGTACTATCACACTATGTTTCCCCAGGATTTATTCACACCTCTCACTCACACAACTCCCTTATCTTATCATTTAACTGTTAATAGATTTTAAATACCTAAAACGTTGCAACTAATTTTATGTATCTGTCACTATATATTTGATAAGTTTTACTACCGTATCTTGTACTTATCTGATATACAAAATAAACTACTGTCAAGATTTGGTGTTATTGGGGGTTTATAAAGCTACCTTTTTTTAACACTATGAGGCTCAGCTGTGCCAGCTTATCATGTCAGTTTCCACATGACCCATATCATTCCCCACTACCAGCAAGGCTTATTCTTACTATTTTCAACTCGATAATCACCAGAGAAAGCCCAGAGAAACAGATAAAGACTTCCTAAAATGAAATTCCCACATGATTGGCCGACTATAAAAGAAGTTCTTGATAACCATCATGATGTTAAGTCATGAAATTCGATGGAGTGAAGCAGTTATATGAGTGATAGTGTACGAAACACAGGTTAACATGTCTTGTGATAAAATCCACAACTCAACTTATTTAATCATTTATAGACTCATGTAGTTCTACAAAGACTGGCTTGTACTCTATTTAATCTTCAACTTAACATGTCATTCAGCATTTAAAATATACATTTAAATATCAGGGTATTGTTACATTCTACATATCTTATTTAAGATTTAAGTTGTTTTGGAAAAGACAGCTATAAATTTCCTAGAATGGGCATCAAATAATTCCCATTCAGAGATAGTTGGAAGCAGTGTTGCGGTATATAACTATTATCATCATTTAAGCAGGCGGGTACAGATCACAAGTATAAATCATGTGTCAACAAAATATTAAAATTGGTACATATTAAAAAAAAATAAGTGCACCTCGTTATTCTTCACATTTAATTCCTGTATGGTATTCACATTTATGTCAGTCATATTCCTACAAAATTGCGTGGTGTTGTAATACAATGAAATGAAAGCCGAGTTGGAATTAGACTTTAAAACCCCTCTGATACAAATACTACATTTTCTTTATCGATAGCAAAGCTTAAATAAATTTTTTTCCTCTAAGAATATCTTTATCAAAGATGCTTATTTTCATTTGTGTGATTTTGAATCCCTTGATTTAATCTCTAGATGGAATATTTTTATGGTGGATTGAAATTTGGAATATTTGGCATCCTATGCAGACCATATAAACAAGCCAGCACCACCTATACTCTGCTTTACTTCAAGCCAGGTGATTATTTACAACTGACATTGTTTTTTCTTATTCCCCATCCGGTGTACACATTATCGTGCATGGAAAAGAACCCTTGGCAGTTTGAATTCGATACAAGTATAGGCCATAGTATCGGCTGTCTAGGCAAAATTGTCCTTATAGCACACTGTATCATGCATGTTCATCCTCATTAGACCAATCGGATCAGACCGGTAGGACCTAAAATTTGATATTTTCAAAGTTTGTTGATTACATAAATTTGAGAAGATCAAAACTGGATTAAAGAGTGGTCCCAAAAGTTGATATTTTCAAATTTTGCAAATCTTGTAAATTGGAGATCTAAATTTGATTTAAGCGTTAACCCCGTATACACCATGAGAAAGATAACAGAAACTGATCTAGACTACCATTTGCTAACCATTAACCCTTCAACTCTTCAATCTTCTATATTAAAATATGCTTTCTATTAAATTTCCAAATAAAAACAGAGTTATATATGGCAAGGTGGAAGGGTTATATTTACAGAGTGTCATGTAATACAGTAATTTATTTATAACTTGTCTATAACTAACAAATAAAGGAATGATTTGTTAAATAAATGTAGGAAATGAAGTAGTTCCTGTAAACTTATCATAATAAACATAGTGACCATAGGATGTCTGTAGGTCAGGTCAATCTAGTCTATTACTAGATATATATAACATACTTATGGCATCATTTTACTACAACTCAGCTGATGTGACTAGACAAGACAGCAAATTTATTTATTTATTTAATTAATTTTTATTGAAATAACTAACACAAATTTGTTATATCAGCTAATTTATAAAGTGTATCAGATTTTATAACAAATTGCAAAAAATCACTTCTAAAGAAGAAAAGAACTGTTTAGATTAATTTTATTTCATGAACCATACTTTGAATGATTTCAAGCAATTTAAAATACAAATGATGAATAGAAATGTAGATATTTTAAAATGTTTAGGCGTCTTTGTAAGTTTTGACGGAGGGCCTGACAAGGGCAGCTGTATACTCATTTGGATGGGATGAAAAACCGAGATGCCATGTACACATTGAAATGCATGTAAAAGATCCCTATATTTAGTTGGAATTCTATATAAAAGTAGACTGTGGCGCCGCTGCACGGGCAAAATTTCCTTTCTTCATTAGCCCAGTTCGGAGCAGAAGAGTAGAACGTTAAACCCCATTTCATTTCATTTCATTTGTAAGCTTTGTATCTCTGTATATCTATAATCATATACATGTATGTATTCTTTATTTCATGTATATTTGATATTTGTTTAATTCTATTTATTCATATATGCACATAACCTTGTAAGTTTTTTTCTGCAATAAAGATTCTTTTTCTTCTATGCGGGGACAGATATCGCCCCAAAGATTTTTTTGGAACCTAACTTAAAAAAATATACCATGAATGGAGACATAAAATGGTTTTGATTCCAGTGTTTACATGCCATAAAACCCCAATAAAATACACTGCTCCCTCAGAGTGTCATGGCTTTTTTAAGCTTCTCAAGTTTCTTTCATAGACAAAAAATATCCACTGACATTAAGGCAGCCATCAACAAGTCCACTGACACCTTAGAGCAATCAGTGCCATATTTAGGTTCCTAACATCACATATCATCTAAACCATGTCAAAAACCTTATATATTTTATATACAGTAGCTTAAATGTCACATGATGTTCAACTTCAATAATTCATAAGTCAGATGAAATGATAGGATGTCCAGGTGCGGATCCAGGATTTTTTGCAGGGGGGGGTCTAGGTTTGATAATTGCTTAACTAATTGAGCTCAACCGATAATTTGGTAAATTAGATTCAATTTGGTTCATTCTGATGTATTTCCGGAAGGTAAATTCCAAAATAACAGGTCTAAATCGCCCATAAAATCGCATAAAAAATTTTTTAAGCCTGAACAGGGGGGGGTCCGGACCCCCTGGACCCCCCCTCTGGATCCGCGCCTGATGTCTGGCAATGAAACCTACATCTACAGCAGCTAATTGTCAGATTTTTGTTTGTAATACGCACATTTACACTACACATAAAATTCAAGTAATTGAAATTTGATAACGGCTAAGTCCTCTTCCGTGCATTTTGTAGGGTGATGTACGCATTTACAAGGTATAAAACTCAAATAATTCAAAATTTGTTAGGTTTTTAGCTCAAAACATATACTGTTCAGCTGTTACCATTATTGGGAATCGCTGAAAATCAATAGGATTTTTCAGCTTGTGAACATCAACACTGGTTATAAATTTTTTAACCCTAAACTCTATAGACACACAGGTGTGACGATAATATAGAACACCATTTCAATGTGGGCATATTAAAAACTATGACAAATATGATTTAAAGTACATCATGACAGTTTATTGAACAAGAAGAAAAAAAACTTGAATATAGAAAAAAAAACATGCACTATTATGTGCCCACATGATAAAAAGTAATAAATGGGGTTTAACGTCCTACTTTTCTGCCTTGACCAGGCCGATGAAGACAGGCTTGCACCACGCTGTGTACTATAATAGAAAAATTTTGCCTGTACAGTGGGGCTACTGCCAAATCTTACTTCGAATTCCATTATACTGTGGTATCTGATACCGGCAAAGCCCATCTTAAAAGAGCAGGGCCCTAACCCGAACTAGAGAATCAAGGTATCCCTACCTCAAAGAAAACATTTGTTTATATCCTTTCAAATGGCACACATGCATAACACACAATTAAACGGTCTGCTATACAAGAAGAAATTACACAATATCAGATCAAACAGGAAATCTATTCAGTTACAATTCACTCAGTCTACGGACAACTCTCCGCTAGACTGACGAGTGGAACTTTTATCTGGAATTTAATAGTTTCTCTTTTTGCCATGGACCACAGGGCCCTGGACCATGACCTATATTGCCCATGCCTGGGCTGTGGATGCTGGTACAAGTTTTATACACGTACAAATTGTGAAAGACACCATTAACGTTCATTTGGAAATGTTATAAAACAATTTATTATTCCTGACATTTTGAAAGCTGTGATAAAATTTTACAAAAACTTCTATGTTTAAATTGTCAAAAAGTTTATGTAGTCTACATATTCTATCTAATGTCAATGAGATAATTTTTCGTAATCATACGTTTAAATGACATTTTGAAAGCCTGGATATTAGATATCTGTAAACTGTTACTTTACAGTCGAAAACTGTCCATAAAGATTGCCTTCATAATTACACTGGGAAGAATATTTATTTTCTTAACTTTGATGTTTATTTTGATAATGACTATCTAGGTTGATAAGAATTTACTGGTTCCTACAAATAATCGTGTGAGCTACATGCAGCTAAGAGCTGAAGCCGTTGATAAACAATTTATTGGTTCAGAAGGGGAAGGGGGAACTATTGCTATTACCCCTAGAGGTTTTTTACAGTAACACCTAGTCTCCTGTTACCAATGGGTTGCCATATTTCACACATATACCTCTAGTTATTTTCACTGGATTATCATATTTCTCTATTATAATTCTATCACCTGTGTTTAGACACCTCAGTTTCTGATGGCTCGGTATTTCATTTGTATATATTTGATATGTACATCTTGTAGTATCTTGTATTTAGACACCCCAGATTCTGATGGCTCGGACAGTAGGTAAATACCAGGTATATATGTATATTTAATATGTCCATCTTGTAGTATATTGTATGTCAGTACTTACAGTGGCTCATCGACAGGTAGACATACCAATCACTTGAACTTGTAGAATGATTGACACATTGAACAGGTACTACAACATGGCAGTGAATTATGAATAGTTAACATAATCTTACATGTGAACCATCGTACATATATCATGACCAAATATACATAAAAAAACACATTTATCTAAAATGCTCATGATAAAATATGCATTGAACGAAACTAGTCACTTCATAAGCGATATCTGAAACGGCAACCCGCCACTCATTGATTTCTAGTTTTATACATAAATAGAGCTAAAGATAGAAAGTATATATTGATCTGCGATATCACCCTAGGAGTAAGCAGACGTTTAAACCCCCCAAAAACAACCAGAAAGTATATACAGGTATTTGTCTCTGATATCCCAACGAACCAACAAGAAAGTATAATGTAGCTATTGCATGTACAGAGTAAATAAACCAACAGATACTTAAGACGTCGAAAAAGATTAATAAAATTTGAAGACTGTGAACTTTCCCTGGTTGAGTGTTATTTTTTCTTCCCCTAGAATGGAATGAGGTCAGATCCTCCACACTGCCAGTTAGTTCACAACAAGATGGTAGCCATCCGTCTCCACTCTGATTTCTCTTGCTACTTAACTTCTCCCCAGCATACCAATAGACTATCTAATCCTACAAGCTAACCAAGTCCGGGTACCTAAATACTAACAGTATTTTAGTAATCGTTGTAATTTGTCGCTTAGAATCTCAATCAGGAAGCCATTCTCCATGTTTACTCTTGTGGTATGTTATCGAAGTCTTTGATCTCGTTGCTAATAATTCTACTCATGTAACGAAGATGTTCTAATATGATCTATGTTCATAATTGAGATAATGTATAAACGGAATGGTGGTTAGTTCTAAGTACATGTGTTATATAGTATTATATATACCTCCGTGAAGGCATCAAGTCTTAACACCATCTCATCTCATCCTCATAATAATACAAATAGTTCTAACTCTACCTAACAGTAAATCCTTTAGTAGAAATCTGTAGTGCCAGCAGGCAGTATTGTGATTAATATTAAATATAAATGTCAAGGACACATCTTCCACAGATTAGTACCATAAAATCTTCCAATTTTATTAGGGTTTCTATATTTCTGTATTCCATTATTTGCAGAAATTGAATAATCCTTCGTTTATTGTGATTAAATCTTCCAATTTTATGAGGATTTCTACTTTCAAAGTATTTCATTATATGCAGAAACTAAAAGTATCATGTATTCATATATATTTTATTCATATATGGGTTGATAATGGGTGATGCTGTGCCTGAATTCACCCTGTTTCTTGTCTACTAAAGTACATTTCTACCATAATCTTCCCTCCTTTCCTAGATACAACCTGATGGTTTTCCTTTGGTTTTCTCCCAGTTCTAAAGACCTGGAGAATTATTGAAAAAAAATATATACGTTGGTCCAAAAATAACACAGATACTATGCTGTTGACTGTTGTATAAATGTTCCAATCCATATCACTCCTTCGATCACAGTTGCATATCATGTCATATTTCTCTTAACGTAATCAACATTTCAAAATTCACCATATCATTTAGCACCACTGTCTGGCTATATCGTAGTCTATAAATAACTCAAGCTGAAAAAACTTCTATATTTATGTTTATATAACTAATGATTTCTTGATTATTAATTCAACATAAACATTTAGATTCTGGTTTTTGAAACATGTTCCTGGGTTGCCTCATCTAAACAGTTTAGAGAAGGTTTCTAATTTGGTATTACCTGCTGCCCTTTGATGTGTGCTGCCAGAAATTTACCATCTGTGTAAAGATTTAATTGTTCATCAAATCGACTTGTGGTATCTTAATTGTTCATTAGTTGACCAGAAATCCATGCTCGCGTCTGTTTAGTATGGTTATAGCATTCCCCACGAGTTGGAACTATTTCTCATTATGATGTTATAAAGGTGTTTAATGGTTCTGGTTCAATTTGAACAAGGTGATGACTATAAAATTATCATAAATAAAATTACTTCTGATTCTGGGAGTCAAATAAGAATGATTTAAAATATACTTAGTGTCTTAGCCTGGCCATCTTCTATATATACTATCAAAGATTCTGTTTCTGTGGTCATTATCATGAATTTTGGGGGAGAGAGAAAAATGTGGTTTAATGTCTGTTCGAGACAAACTAGGTCATTTTGGGACTAGACTTTGGGGCAGGGTGGAGGTTTGGGAATTGAAATGAAATAGGGTTTAACTTCCTACTATTCTGCTATGACAATGGCTAATGAAGAGTATATTCCATACAGTGTCAAGGGGGAAAATTGCCTGGATAGCGGTGCTAAAACCTACTCTTATATTGAATTACAACTGCCAGAGGATCTTTTACATGCACAGCATTGTGTAAACTGGACCTCACAAATACCCTCCAGGAATCTCAAGGTTTCATAAACAGCTTACCTAGTTGATCATTCATGTTCACCAATAGTTAGTTCATCATCTCCTCCAATAACAAGAGCAAAAAACCCCACAATACTTAATCAAGAAATCTGTGAACCTAACTATTTTTTGGTATAATATGGAGATGCTTCTAATTGTTCATTTATCAATTCCTTTTGCAGGATTGACAATCTTTAACATCCATTGTCACATAATTCCCCAACGCATTTCCGAAAACATGTTAAAAAGTCCTAATTTCTTCTGTGTAAGTACATTATTATACAGATTAGACTTGAGGGAATAGGGCATGTTGTTCATTAGCATGTACAATACATCCATGCAAATATATCACCATGTTTGTAAGCTTAACTAGAGCATGCTTTGTAATGTGATTAAGTAGAAAGTATGCCCTCAAGTTAAATACATGTATGGTTTATAAAATATATATCATGTTTTAAAAGTCATAAATGTCTAATGTGTTAATGAGAGTGTTTGATGTCAAACGGTTGAAAATAATATTCAATAACATGTGATTTGTCAATCTCAATTTGAAGAAAGGTTACAAGACATCAACAGTAAAGAAAAATATCAACAACAATACAATGATTCTAAAATATTAGAAGTACTGCATCTGAGGATTTTCATTTTCAGGGACACTACAGTTGTACCTTGTGTCATTGCTTGATAAAGACGAGAGCATCCTCGTCCAAACGTCGCTTAGTATCAAACTCAGTAATTGTGTATCCGTAAAATTGTACCATGTGTTACTACAGTGAAATGAAATGAAATTTAACGTCCCACTTTTCTGAACCATACAGTGTGCTATGAGCGAAATTTGGCCCAGACAGCAGAACTATGGCTTTTCCTGTTTCGAACTCAAATTGTCAAGTGTTCTTTAATGTGCAGGTTAAGATGGTCGAATCGTTAGCTTGTGCACCTTCTATCATAAAGTCTGTTATTGAGTCAACTGGCATGGTTTCGATTCCCCGGTTGTTAAGGAATAGGGTCATCCATCCAACCTTGTGGTTTTTCTCTGCCTCCTTTAGTTTCCTCCAACTGCTAAAGATCCCTATGTGCAAGAAAATTATTGAAATAAAACTGAACCATATGTTAGTCCCAAAATGCCCTATTTGTGTTGAATGGACGTCAAACCCCATTTCTCTCCCTCTTAAAATTTTTTCTCATATCACCCTGTATTGTGTATGCCCGTCATCATTAACCTAGTCGGAGCAGAACAGTAGGGCGTTAAACGACATTTCATTTCATTTCGTTAAGGCAATGAACATTTTCATTTTTCATCCTTTTTGCTGAAAATCGTGTTTAAAAGCCGTCAATGAACAGAGTCAATACTCACAACCGACTAAAATTCTCACAATGTTAAGCAATTACAAAAAATGTGAAGTTAATAATGAATTACTATCACTAAGTCAACCAAGATAGCACAAAACACATATTTGAACTGAATGTATATGTGCTGGAAGTACTGGTGTAAGAGGCTTTAGTCACCAATTACCAGTTATTGAGATCAATAGAAGGAAACGTAATTGCGATTGATGAGTACTAATGTGATTTGGTGTCCAACACAGGGAATAACATGTAATCTCCCGACACCATGCGAGGTTAAATCAAGACGACATCCATTAGATTAGTTCCTCTATTCCACTTTACATCCCTCACATCTTCGTCTGTTTGAATAGAGACGCTTTTTAAAACGGCACTGATTCATAATACACGGGGTGTTTGTTTTCACGGAGGTAAAACCTTCAGACTCTTCAGAGAGCCATTTACATATCTTTGAAGTGTTAACCTTGGAGACAATAGAATAGTTTAGTGTTGAGATGATTTTATTGTAATCAAATAACTAGGAAGGCTATTAAACAATGACTGTCATGGTGGGCCTCATGTTGTTCTTTTTGCAGCCATCTTTGATGTTTCCGTGGTGATAATAATCAGCAGACTGAATCAGCTGTGAACTGTCCATCACAACATCAGATCAAAGATAGAATGGGAACTGAATCTTGGGTATCAGTAAACTGGACATTTAGCATACTGGACATTAATAGAATATTAATGGTTATCTGATAGGGAATACTGATTTGAATAGCTCCTTATGATTTAAAAATGATAAGAATATTGTCTTCCTTGAGTTCCTGAGTTCTTCTTTGGAATTTTCCTCTACTATAAAGCTAATCAATGCATAGTACAACAAATATATATGTGTTATCCATTTGAACTCCTCAAATTAGACGTGCCATCATGAGTTCTAGAACGAAAAAAGCATACTCTGTTATGTGCATGATGCCAATCACATTCTGATTAAAATACAGATCTATATTTCATTCCGTTTTTTATACTTTAGATGGTCTCCACTACATGAAGGTCTGACCAGTTGTTGTGGCAGGTTATATGTGAGGTTACACAAGCGGTTTTTTACCCTATGATGTCAGACTTTTGGTTAAGAAATCAGAGTTTATGTTTCCAGTGGGACACGCACAGTTCTGTGCACCACATGCCAAGAATGCACAGCAACAGATAGTTTCATTGGCTAATCCCTAATATGAACCAGAATGTGGGTTTTAGAACAACTCTTTCAGGTTCTAGTGTAGTAAAGACAAGTAAAACAAAATTTTGAACAATAAAAAACAAAACTAATTTGATCTGTGTTTTAATCAGATTGTGCCAATCACTACTTGTTGGTGATAGTTTCGATCTTGATTTCAGGACTGAAAGGCTCCTGGGTGGAAAATAATGTGGCCAAAGGCAATCCATAAAAACGAAACAAAAATTTATTAACCTGTAAAAACAAAAAGGATATTTTCTCATTCCCAGGTCCCGATCTTCCCATGCAAAATATGGGTACATGTATGTTATAGTTAAGTCTGTTGTTTTTTTCCTTCATATTTTGATATATGTGTGGACGTCTGAACCCAGCTGGAGCGTAACATAGTGTACTATTGTGTTAGATGATCTCTGGAAGAGATTGTGAATAAGCTACATAAATCTCACCGCTTTTCTTTTATATAACTGATCTATCTCTTTCATCAAATCCCTTTGATATATGATATCATTTCCATAAAACTAACAATTTTTCTGCTCCCAGAGGCATGAGCAATATGCACCTTCTTCCATTTACTCTACAGGAAAGCCCTCAGATGCTGAATTTACTCTCGTTTAAAATTCGCAGTAGATACCGTCGACATCAGACATATTGTTGGAATAATAAATGTAATAATGTGTTGCCGCAAGATATGATCTGGTCCGCTTGAATTTCTCTCAGAATTACATCATCATCTCCCCATTTCCCGCTTTCACAAGATTGCATAAAAACAAAAATAGCAGGCCATTTGCCAAAATGGAATCTTTGATTGCTTCAAGACCATTTTTTAGAATTTCATGATATGGAATTTTGGGCAATCGGCATAATTAAATCAGATACTGTCTCTGTTTTGTGGTATTTCTACTGTCGCAAAAAACTTCCAGAATTACAATTTAATCATTCATATCTCATTTATATTTATATATACAGTATTACTATGTGGATGTGACCTTCAATACCTGTGAAATAAAGTTTTTAAAACTAAAATAACGTTAAAGTTTTTAAAACAAAAATAAGTTCAAGCATTTGTTTTAAAGACAAAACTTGACAGGTTTATTTACTTTCAAACAGTTTTATTTTGGGTTGTTTTTTTTCAGTGATATATTATGTAAATCATTAATTGATTGAATTTTGTCCCCCACTGAACAAAAAAGGGATACAATGTTGGAAAGTCCTGAGGAACAACTTTAGTGACAAACAACAACCTGTAATGCTTGAGACGGACATTTTGATTGCAGTTGACAAAAGTTTTTATTGAGCATAAATCAAACCATTCTGATTCTATTGTAACATCAATGAATCTCTTTTAAAAGAAATGACCTTCACATCTGGTTGTTCCACTATTGAATCGCTCAGGAAAACCCTCTACGAATCTATTTTTAACAGCCTACATCTGTTTGTAAATAATTATTTCAATATCTACTGGAATACAATTTATTGAACATTGATGCTGTACATAAAAAATAATCACATGTCAAGCATAAAAGAACACTTCAAAAACTATTTACTATATAGGTACGTCGCGTTCATTTATCATCGGCTAATGTAGATTGTAAAATAATTGATAAAGGGGATAAAGAGTATTGCGAAAATAAAATAAAAACCAATCCAATTTCTACTAATGGTCGGTTGTTTTGGCGAAAATCAATCCAGAATTAATGGTCATCCATTTTACATTGTATGTATCAAACAAGACATTATTGTACATCCTAAATAAACAAATGTATTAATTCCTGATGTCCAATTTACGTATGTCTAGAAGAATTGGTGATTACAATAGATTGTTTGAAGCGCGTGTGTTGACTGTCTGTCATTAGTGCCGCAGTGCTAATATTGTGCATCTACGATATTGATTGGCCGAAGTTGTTGTGCAAATGTTGATAGTTGGTGAAGCGATAAAAGTATTATGAGCAGACGGTCATAGAAGAGAAAGTAAAGAGATAACATGGCATTCATTCAGACAGGAATATAAACACCTGCTAATTGTTTTTCTGGAATGAAAACAACTTGGGTTTAACGTCCAACCTTTCTGCTTTAACCGTACTAATGAACACAGGCACACACAATGCATTTCCGTCACTCTTCCACAAATTCCAACTGCCAAAGGTTCTTTTACACGCAACCAATGTGTACAAGGGACCTTGTTTTTTGTCACATTTGAAAAATATGTACACATGACAACATTTTGTACTCTCAACTGTTAAGGGGTTCATTTACATGAACCACCAACGTTTATCCTCTCAACTATTAAGGGTTCTTTAATTCTTTTCCCTCTCAATTGTCAAGGGTTCCGTTTCATGCACCCAATGTGACCGTGGTTTGTCTTCTCAGCTTTCAAGGGTTCTTTTACATGCACCCTATGTGTCGCATCTGAACAATGCCTACACATGATTTCGGTTTGTCCTCTTAACTGCCAGGGTTTTTTTTTTTTTGTGTGCACGTGACATCAGTTTGTCTCAAGGGTCCTTTCATATATATACACCCTTGACCAAGGTTTATTCTCTCATCTCCACGGCTTAACAGTCTTCCTTGCCAAACTCTCTGTCCTACATCACTGACTAAGGGAAACCAAACTGGAAATTCCTGAGGAACTTTCTCTTGCACATTAACTTTATTCAAGCTGGTTTGACATTGCCACAAAAATTCCTAGATTATCCAATTAAGTTCTGTAAGCCTCAATGATCTTCCGGGCTAAATATATTTAAATGGTATCAGCAGACAATTTGTTAATTGATTTGCAAAAAAAAAGTAGTTAAAGTGCTTGATGCAATTTGGTTGCAATTTTAATCTCATCTTTTTCAGTCTTCATACAACCAACTGCATGAAAGCAATTAACAGTTCTTCCGCTTGTTTCCTTGAAAAGTCACCATCTCAATATTTGCCACAAGTCAAAACTGCTAACAAATATCATTTCATAATATCATGTGAAATCAATTTATTACTATTATTAGGGACAAAGTGGAAATTGTTTTGAAAATCCAGAAAATCGTAACTATCGAGTTGTTTCTTCAAGCTTATATAACTGCAGGGTGAAGCCAATATTGAAACTGATATGGAATGGGTACTGAATTGCTAGCCTACAGGTAATATGCTGTATCAGATCTCAATTTTGCCATCATTTGAGATCTGTGCTCATTTTTTTGCACAAAAAAACCTCCGGGTCATTAAGGACCCTAGCCCTTGAATTTCAACAATACCAACCTGGTACATGACAGTTAAAACAGGTATTCCACATCCATGAGTGTGACAAAAAATTTGAGGAAGGGTGGATGACCGAATGTTTAGCACATGGGCGCTGTATCATAAGGTCTGTCATGGAATCAACTGGAATGGTTTCGATTCCTCAGTTATACATGACAAAGAGTAGTGTCGCCTGTCCAACCTCATGGGTTTTCTCCAGGTTCTCTGGTTTCCTCTCGCTGCTAAAGACCTCTACTTGCAAGCGAATTAATGAAATAATAAAATGAACCATATGTTAGTCCCAAAATGACCTAGTTGTAGAAGGTTTCAGTTACAGAAGGATTTTAAACCGTAGTCTTAACCAGTTAAATGTAGCTCCTATTAAATCTCTGTTTGCCATGTGAACCTTTCAAATAAATGATATCAGGTGTTCTAGAGAGAAGCATATATCCTCCATTATAAGCTTGACTTTACTTCATAGGTGGTCTTACAAGGTCACATTTCCTGTGGTCGCAATCTGAAGGATCACGTTATGCATATGGTCACAACCCTATGAAGATGAATAACTATCATTATAATATAGTAGATCATATTCTTGAGAAAAACATGATATTCTATACACATAGTTAACTACCCTTAATCATATATGTAACATCCTATAAAACTAAACTTCTGATAAACGCCTCATTTTTCTTCGCGCCAATAAGGGTCGGTAGTCAAGTAACATATAATTATATAATGTGAAATATGAACAATTTTCCGTCAAAAGTAACAATAAAAAAGCTATATAACATTTTCTCGTTTTTTTTCGTAAAAGTCGCAGTAAAAAAAGAATGTTCAGTAATTATATGTACGATTCGTTACTGTGGTAATAATAAAAGTTGGTGATTACAAAAAGATAATCTATCCATCTTCCATCACAATAACTGTAACTGATCCTTCAATCATTAAAAACTTAAAAACACTTCACAGAATCTCTAGTCAAGACAATTTAATAGCTGTTTTATATCTCGTAATGCTTAACAAATGTTCTTTTTGAAATGGAAGCTAGCCCCTCTACTCCATTGTTGATTTTAGTGCTTTAGTTTTCATTATTGCAAATTTTAAAAGGGATAAAGGAGTTTGTGAAGCATCATATTCTCAACCATATGTTATAGGTTTTTAGTATGTATATGTGTGTATATATTTATGTATGAATATGTACATGTAGTAGGTACAAGGTGTTCTAGGTTTATGGTATGTACTTTGTGTATATATTGTAGGTACATGTTGTTATGAATGCAGATGTCAATATGACAGCCTATAATACAACCAATATGCTCCTCTATACCACAGCCGATATCAATCATAACCTAGATGCTGGTCAAACAAATACGTACAATAAACCACATAATTATTTTCTTTAACTCAAATCAAATTGTCTTCAAATTTAAATTACATGTACCTAAGTTGGTAGCCGTCAGATTGAATGAAATGGAATAGGGTCAATGTCTAAATGTAATATAACATTTTTGCCAGGACAGCAGGGCTGTGGCCTATATCAGCACATTTCAAGAATCAAGATGTTCTACAGGCTACCGCCTACACCAATTTCATGATATGATACAAGCTCTTCTAAACTCATCTTTTAGTTGAGCTGAACAAATTTTGAATATAAGCATAATTTATCATTTAAGTTTTGTGAACAAAAATCATAGCAGCTGTTGTCAAGTGATACTAAACATTAACAAAAAACATCTTTTCACAATCTATCTTTTTCGCACAGGCAAAATAAAAATAATTTTTTAAATAGAAAAACATGTTTCATTGAAAAATATTTTCTAGATATTCAAAATAAACCTATGTGAGATTATAAATAATTTAGAAAATGTTTATATGGACAACTTTGAAAATTCTTATTCTTGAAAAGGTATAATTAAATTTGACATGTAATTGAAGAAAATGTGTCCCCCTGCTGTGGCATGGCTTGTCATTTTGTGTGTTCTTTGGTCAAAATGTAATGTTTATATATGTCACTATTCATCAAGATAATGTAGGTACTATAGTGAATTCACTAGAGCGTAGTAATTCAAGTTAAATACCATTACTCTGGGGTAGTAACTACATTCATATTCCTCATTGAAAACATAAAGAATTCTTCTTCATGGGAAGAGAAGCTTAGGTTCGCAATCTGTGATCTTGTCCACATCTTGTAGTAGTCGAAGAGAGGAAAATAAATTTAATGTCCACTTGACACAAACTAGGTCATTTTGGGACTAACATTGTTCAATGGTATTTTAATTATTCTCTTTTGGGTTAGGGTCTTTAGCTGTGGGAGGAAGCTGGAGAACCCACAAGGTTGGACAGGCGACCCTACTCCTTGTCACATACAGTACATGTATATATAAACATTTTGTTTTGTATTGTTGTGATGAAGTCAATCAAAAGTTGATTTCATTCATCCTTTAAAATAAGATATATCCCTTTAATTCAGAAAAATAATCCAATATTTATCCATTCGTGAGAATGAAGTACTTTATATTTAATTATCAAAAGAAAAAAATGGACAAAAATATCTACAAGCATATATACAGATGATCCTTTTAAGTCCAAACAAAAGATTGACTAGAGAAAAGATTTACTCGACAGAAAATTGAAGTGGTGTTTAAATTGAACAGAGACCAGTCAATAGCTGCATCATCAATAGCCACTAAAATGGGTTGATGAGATGTTTATTGAGTATTATTGAACCTGTTTACTCGTTAAATGACCTTTAACATCCCCGAACAATCAATTCACAAGATGCTTGACCAAAGATAAAAACACTAATCTTAAAAATCTTTCAAATCAAATTGGATTTTTAAAGAATGGACACAAAAGGGGTAATGCCTTTCTTAATAGAAATTGTACAAATTAATGTTGTGATAATATACTGTTTTTCCTGTTTATGTTCCAAGATTCTTTTATGAACAACACCATTCAATCACAGAATCAATTTCCGTCTGAAAATTACTCATATGATTTATCCATTGGATTTTTTTTATCATTGTTATCCTAGTTATTCTTCCGATGTCCATTATTTCTTTTTTCTCTACTGTTGAAAGCAAAATCATTTTATATATCTACACTACATGTATATTCAATTTAAAGAGCTGTTTTGGGGTTTTTCTTCAGGTAATTGTAATTCAATACCAAAGTTTATCATCTTACTAAATCTCTAATACCATTATTACAGAGCTTGTGCTATTCAAAGGGCCATTGGATAAGATAAGACAAAGAGCTGACAATCCTCGCTATAATTCTAATTGCCAAAAAAATGATAATGAAAAGAGAATATACTAAAAATTACAGTCAAATTACTTCACTCCAAATCTAGATATTAGCAATTCAATTTTAGGTTAGCCTTGATCATCATGACTACCGTTATTATGATAATAAACACAGTCTCGATTATCCATTATTACTGTTATTTCTACACCACAAAATGTATCCAAATCCACTAAATATTGCAGGCATCCTGTGACATCGAGAGTTCATTAAGGTCTGGGAACGTTAATTAATGTCTGAATTATAATTTAGAGAACATTTGAGGCTTAAAGAAAGACCTTCAATAGGCAGATTTAGCTCTTGAATAATACCTGTTTAAAATCTGGTTTTTTTTTGTTTTTTTTACTAGAAAATTTCACAAAACACATAACATTTTAATCCCTGATATTCTAAATCCCTGATATTCTAACAAGCATAAGTTGTAATAAAACACGATGTGGATCTTACTAAAGTAAAATCAATTAACCTAAATAGTGAGATAAAAATAGTTCTGATGGTTATTTCCAATACCCTTTGGGTGACGAGTGTAGGCTAATATTGCATGTTCATATCAAGATTTGCTGATTTGACAATAATATGACATGTATGTGATCTTGTATTAACCAGTATTTACCTGTATTTACACGCACATGCCATTTAACTCTTTGATGTTTTAATGCTTCAAAGATGTTTTTTGCTGTTTGATGTGATGATTACTTGCTATCATTTCGACCAATCAGACTAGGATTTACATGTCATTCAAGGCTTCTGTCAACATAACCTGGCGACTTTATTACAATGAATGTCAAGAGTGAGATTAGGTACCAACAGAACCAAATCAAACCCAATATATACCTATACATGTATATGAAAGAAACACTTATAGAAACTCAATACATTTTTCAGGTGTTGTGAATAAGATAGAATATCTCTAAATCTTTCTGGAAAGCCAGGCTACAATGTACAAATCCCCATGTTAATTGTTGAGAGAGTTGTCAGTCTAGGGACCCATCTCTCAGTCTGCATTTAAATAGTTGAGGGAGGTTAGCAGTCTAGTGATTCATATCCCTATCACCATTTAAATAGTTGAGGGGGGGTCGACACCTCGGTGATTCAGCAATTAATATCCCTGTCCCCCTTTGAATTCTTAAGGGAGCTGGCAGTCCTTGAGTTTGATCCCCTCCTCTATGTCGAACTATTTAACTAAAAACAGAATACTAACAATCAAACAAATTTCCCAACATTTAGCAATGTTTCTGATTTCATCTCAGAAAGAGAAAGAAATGGGCTTTAACATCCACTCAACACAAACTAGGTCATTTAGGGACTAACACATGGTTAATTATTTTCAATAATTCGCTTGTGCAAAGGGGTCTTTAGCAGCGGGAGAAAACCGGAGGACCCAGAGGAAACCCATGAGGATAGACGCACAACCAGGGAATTGAAACTACGCCAGTTGACTCAATAACAGACCTTATGATACAACGTGCTTGTGCTAACCATTTGGCTATCCAACCTCTCCCATTGGACAAGCGAATTACCATATGTCGTCTACCTTGAGTGCAGTTAAGCCCACTTCCATCTCTCACTCAGTGAGAATTCAACTTTTAATTGGAAATTAAAACAATTTAGATATGTAGGCCTATTTATCATGGAAACAGCAATTGTTTTACGTAATCCTCTTTGAAACTGATGCTAATCTCGAAACCTATTTAAAATGTGTGCAAAATTTTTATCACTACATTCTATAGTTTTAATATCATTTATCGAGTGCTTTTTTTTTCTTTACCTAATAAATCATTTATGATAATCATACACTGAATGCTTTCAATCTTTCCATTCGTGTGAACTTCAATAATATCTCGCTCCTATATTGTTAAATATTATAAATTTTTCATAGATTCACAGGTTTGGGGCGTTGGAAATAACCACTAACTGATTATTCCAAACTTCAACCGTGATTCATATTTTATGGTTGTATTCCATCATGGTTTTATATTTTCAGACTTACAGACTCGCGGTCAATTTAGTACCCAATTCAATATCAAATTACAAAAATCTTTGTCACCCTCATCATTCAACAACAGGTTTTATGCAAATTTTTCATCACACTTTTTTGTCAGCTGTCAGTTTTCTTTTAAGATGTCATCTTTAGCAATTCTGACTAGCGAGGACACACTAATTTCAGAGGGCAGTGCCAAGAGAGGTAGTACTATTCATGACGGAGGTGAATGCCTTTCATTATATGATCAGCCACATAATTTACAATTTAACCAATACAATTATTGTAAGCTAGAGCAGAAATGAAGTCCACGTCCATAGACTCCAATCAAGGTCATTTTGGGACTAACATTTATCTTATTTCAATAATTTGCTTGGACATAGGGGTTTTACCAGTAGAAGGAAACCGAATGATTAAAAGAAAACCAACAAGGTTGGTCAGCCAACCCTACTCCTCTTCATATACAAGCTTGACTTAATGACAGACCTTATGATCTAAAGCTCATGAGTTAGACCACTTGATCATCCAATTATTGAGAGAGAGAGAGAAATGGGGTTTAACGTCCACTCAACACAAACTAGGTCATTTTGGGACTAACATGGTTTAAGTTTCATTTCAATAAGGGTCTTTAGCAGTGGGAGGAAACCAGAGTGCCCAGAGGAAACCCACGAGGTTGAGAAGGAGCCCCTATCTCCATGCTCCAATTATTGAAAACATCATTACATTTATATGCGTTGTATCATAAGGTCTGTCATTGAGTCAACTGGTGTGGTTTCGATTCCCCAGTTATAAATGAGTAGGGTCGCATGTCCAACCTTATGGGTTTTCTCTGCGTCCTCCGGTTTCCTCCCATTGCTAAAGAATGCATGTGAATTATTGAAATAATATTGAAACATGTTAGTCCCGAAATGACCTAGTTTGTGTTGAATGGATGTTAAACCCCATTTCTCTCTCTCTTTATGAAATAAAATTTAATATTCTCAGTTGTCCATATTAAAACCTATTCAACCGGCTGGAAACAATAAGGGTTTATACCGAGTAGATGCTTACCTCAATGTAAAAAGAAGACATAACTATATCTTATTGGATTCCATTAGTATATTTTCTATAATAATAGACATTATTATTCCATTGTATACTAAGTCTATAGCAAGACAACTGGAGCTAGAGAATAAGTCCAAACAGTTTCAGTCTTATGATGGGAGTTCCAGTGAACATTATCTTAAAAATAATTTTATGATGCTAAACGCTAATGATGCATATAGTTCCTATTTGTCCATGTTTCTGATTTTGAGAGGGATCCAATCAAAACTCTTTTTTCTGTTTATGTATAGGGACACCAACGGGTACACTTGCGTTACTGATGGTGGAGATATGTGAGTAAAATGTAATGGTGCATGCCGTTGTAATAGGTTGTATATAGTTTATGATGTTGGATCTGGTCAGTGTGTACTATAAGGGGAGGAGAAAGAGATAAAAAGATATGTTTAGACAGAGAGTAACTGCCTCATTTACCATGGGAAAATATTTACCTTAGCCTTCACTTATTCTTTCTTTCAATATACACACATTGTAATATATCGTTCTGCACTCATATAAATATCAATCGAAGAGATTTACCCAGAATTTGTTCATCTATCTTTTTTGTTATCTAATGCTGTTTATTCTATCAGTTGAAAAAAAAATCAACTTTATGATAGGCCATTAAAGGCTTAGAAATCATACTTGAGTAAGCAATTTATCATTTTGTACTTTTTATTGGAAACATACTGCATGTACAACCTTTGTAACATTAAATAACATATAGAATAGTTCAGAAAAAGCGGCATTGGCCAAATATGACAAAATATATCAAGAGCAATAACACTAGAGATTTAATAGGCTGTTTTCTAATTCAAAGACAGAAATACAAATTTAATGTAAACAATATCAATAAATTTGAATACCGGTACAAATGTACATCAGATGATTATAATTCATAGGTTTTCTCCTGGTTCTCCGGTTCCCTAACACAGCCAAAGACCCATACATATATGCAAGTGAATTTATCAAATAAATAATACCATATAAATCCCAAAATGACCTAGTTTGAGCAGAGTGAAAACTAAACCCTATTCCTCTCTCTCATTTACAACTTCCGTTTTTAATCAAGCCATTTAAACCTGCACCCTGTAATTTTTTTCTTTCCGACGTATATATATGTAGTATGTACACTAGATTAGACTACTTGAAGTACGTAATAAAGACAATAATTAAGACAGCACAGAGTAAAATGGTATAACTGTCTAATCTAACATGTAACACATCTCTCGCTACCAATCAAAACTCTTGAAATTCCTTTAAAATTTCAACGATGAAGTTATTAATGAATGACAGATGGCGTCCTGTATATTTCTTGGTAATCATACAGCATGTGTTTCTCTCGGTTAATATATAGATATATTATGCTTCTTTTTCTACTGTTTTTTATATGTCTAGCCCCGAGATAGTTTGTAGACTTAATTCTTGTTTAGTTAAAAGAGGTCAACCAGGTTGGATACATTGTCTAATGAAATGCAAGTTTCTAACATTTCCTCATTAACCAAGAAGAGTTTTCATAATTATTCAGGATCCATGACTGTTTCAACTGAAAAGTCGCTGACATGGGTCATAATTTGATGGAGGGAAGGGAGTAGCAAAGCACTGTGAAGGGAGTAGCAAAGCACTTCAACTTTCTTTCCCTTAGGATTATGTCCCTACCCCCTCTGGAGGCAGACCACCAATAAATTTTACATCTCGGTACCCACAAATTGTAGTTCGTCTATTTATAGCAGTTCTCTCTCTGTCTCTTTTCCCCCCTTTTGCATGCCCATTTTTGTTGATTTTTTGGCCTAGAATGGACTAAGAGGGTTTGAATTAATATTTTCTGCTAGGTTTTGGTAAATATTCATGATTTTGAGGCGGAAGGATAACGGCGTTATGAGGTTGGCTACGGTGATATGTACGGCAACTAGATACATGTTTTGAGTATGCTTCTTCAAGTTCGTGTATCTCAAAATTCTGGTGGTCAACCTCATAAAAATTTTAGTGCAAAGACATGGCCATGTGTTCCCCTGTCTATAGTGAAAAGCATTTCGCCCAACGAAAATTTGGGGATAAGTTGGAGGTGGGCAAAGAGTCCAGAATTAACATTGAAGTCAATGGGGAAATTAATGGTGGTCTGCCTCCCTCTGACTTCAAAAAGGGGTCATTTAATTGCCCTTGCCTATGACAGAAGTTTACAATATATAGTATTAAACAGGGTACTTGACATTTTGGGAGGGATACCGTCCCCTCCTCCTATGGGTCTTCATTTGCTCCTCTGTGCAAGCTTTTCACAAACTTATCTCAGAAGGTATCACCGCATGGAAACTGTCTAAATTAACATATTTAATCTCAAGCTAAATGAACATCATATAGTGATACGAAGATTAATGTTTATTAAATTAAATAATATTTTAACATTTACTGAGTTACCTAAATTAATGAATTAAAACATGGCAGCTCTACAACATCTGATTACGGTTAGCGTATTATAATGTTTTCTATGGGTTTTTTGTATTTGTTGCACTAACAAAGTGTAATATAAACTGATTAACGGAATTGACAAGTACATGTATTTTGAATACCTCAGGTGCATAATCAGCTAATACCAATTAAAGTATGTATTCACGAAAATTAAGAAAATGTGAAAAATTTAATGACACTTTCAAGGAAACAGATATGAATTCTTGAAATAATTGATAGTTTGATCCAGATTACAGCCAAAATGTGAGAAATTCAAGGACAAGTTTCAAGGAAAGATGAATTCTTGAAATAACTTAATGGTTCATTCAGACTACTGCTCAATCAATTAATTACAATGAACTTCAATAAAAAAAATATTCACAATCGGGTACCAACAAGAAGTCAAATTCCAACGGACACAAGATGAATCTGTCAATATTGTGACGACAGAAAGTGGACTCATTATGCACAATCAATTCAAACAAGTAGTTGAAGTCTTAGAGACAAAGTCGCCTCACTACATAAATTTATGTACTATTGACCCCAGTTTGTCTGCAATATCACTCTTGAAAGAATCAGACATTATGCCACCCTATGAATGAATCGGTCCCAACAAGTATTCAATGAACAAAGAATCTGACAATATTGAGCAATGACAAAAACTGGACTCCCATTATTGAAAGTGGTATAATGAAAGGTAAGCATGCCTTGGACGGCCATCATGGAACATTGAAATATCTTCTTTGATTGGCATTTAGTAATTGAACATATTAACACAAGGTGCAATTTAATGAAACACAATGATTGAGTTTAATACTAAGCGACGTATCAACGGGGATACTCTCTAATTAATCATTTGCTTGATAAAGACAAGAGTATCTTTTTGGAAACACGGAAACATCGCTTATTATTATAATCAGTAATGGTCTATCCATAAAATTGTACCTTGTGTTAACACTGAAATAATTACAGGAGTGATCAAGATTTTATTACAATGAAAAAAGTGAAAATAAAGCAAGATGGCGATTAATGCAGATCACTCTTCAAATGATTCCTGTTTCTCTAAGTAAATATAGCTGACATCTGATGAGATAATAAAAGAGTTGATGTTATAAACGTTTGGATTAGTGAGTAAATATCACGATGCAATATGATAGCTGTTTATTTAATCTATTTAATTCAGCGATTGATTTCGCTTGCCATCTATTAGCAGTTATTGCCTTCCTAATCACATACTTTTCTTCCTCTGCGATATTCCTCTCTTCTTTTAATACCCGACTCGTGTTAGATTCATGCATTTCTATGGTTACTGAGAAGCCAAGATAATTGACGTCAAATTACCTGAGTTCCCTCAAATCAAATTGTCTGCCGGGAACAATAACACTATCAGGTGTTAGAGTCAGGTGAATTGACTCCACCTGGGCATTAAACATCCTGCACTATTGTTTGCCTCAAATAATGACCAACCTAAACGCTTTGGCTTCTTAATTACATTTATATTATTCAATAAGCGAAGTTGAAAAGGTTAGATCCATATGTTTTCATGAATGGAGGGTACAAATGAACAAAACAAACATTTCGAGACACCACAGCTTCTACTGCACCATGCTGGTACCATAATCGGGTCTTTAATGATGGTACCCTGAGGCTGTCTGATGACAAGCTAGTGTTAGAGACCTTTGTCAATGTCCAGTTTCATTATAAATCAAACATTGACATTTGAATCTGCTTATACATTATTTACCTCCAATATAATGATTTACTTTTTTAAAAAAATCTAAAGTAAATACATAGAAAAAGGTTCCTACTCGTGGACTTTTTAAATAATTACCTGGCAAAATTATTTGATAAAATACCTTAGAATAAATCAGAAAGTAAACATTTTTTTTGTCTGTCAATCCGAAGACCTGAAGAAATTGATCCAGATGAAGTGAATAATAGACAATTATAAAGTTATAATACTATTACAGTATCACTAATACCCAGCCATTATCAGCTAATGTTCAGGCTATCAATAACCTTGGTATTATAATAACTGCACAAAGAAACAGAAAATACAAGAGAGAGAGAGAGAGAGAGAGAGAGAGAGAGAGAGAGAGAGAGAAAGAGAGAGAGAAATGCAGTTTAATGTCCACTCAACACAAGTCATTTCAGGACAAGATACCATTTAATCTTATTTCAATAATTCGCTTATGTGTAGGGGTCTTTAGAAAACCCATGAAGTTGGACAGGCGACCCTACTCCTCGTCACGTACAAAAGGGGATTTGAAACGGACAATACATGTAATACTAGATGCAGTGAAGTAACTAACTATGTGCTGAATCTCTTTGACAAGTTACATATTTCTATCATGAATTTTTGGTAGTGTATCCCCCCCTCCTTTCCTACATTCTTATTCTCAGCTGCACTGATCTATTTTGGGCTTTGTGTTTAGTATGTTGTACAGCATGGCCTTTTCGGACACAAGTAATTACTAATTTAACTTCATTAATATCAAATACTTAAATTATTGTAAGAGGAAATAAGGTATTTAATTAGAAATTTGATTGATATGGTCAATGAACTTAGGATATTTGACTAAATCAAATATACAAAATAAAATAAATTTTAAGCTCTCTTTAAGTTGGTGTCCCTTTGCTTTGCACGCTTCTAAGGCCGGCACTGCTAATCAGTTACTGTTACTGTTATACCCAGCTTTTTCAAATCACCTTTACCCTACATCCAGGATACATGTAGGTACAAAAGCTACTACAAGTATAAATATTCACAAAAGACTAAATCTGTGAACTGTCTGAGTACAATGTAACTGACGTAAAAGCCTGTGGCAAAGTTTTAAAGCAAGCAGTGTTATAAGCCGAGAGAGACTGGTGTGATAAGATCTACACATCTGATTGATTAATGATCTGATAAGAGACATTCTTAGCTTGTTCTAGACTTAATTAATTCCTGATCAGTGTTAACCTACAACTAACGACCATAACCTTATAATGAGGTGATGAACAATTTGTTGCATGTCTATAATAGATGCAATCATTAGCCTGCTTCTTCCTTGTACATGCATACATGTTCCGTCACGATGCCGTCATGATGCCATCAGACCGCTGCTTAGCTTACTAACGCAAACAAAGGTTATTTTAAAAAAAGTGCTGGCATCAACCAAACATTTGTTTAAGGAAGCAATCTCTAAATAGCCTCCATAATTAGTAAATCCCCAACTACATGCAATTTACAGGATGTTTCGCTCGCCAGAATGTGCCTATTAAAGTTATTTTTAGCCTTGATGTCTTATGTGAAGGCGTGCGCTCCTGAAATGTTTTTGTTTTTTCTTGTCATTGTGATCAAATATCATTAGTTTTTTTCAAGTTTTGCTCATTTAAAAACAAGTTGAGAAAGAATAACAGGAGTCATATTGGTCCTACATTCAGGATATATGCTCACATGTATGTAAATCAAGCTATATGACATCAACTACTTTTTTTTTATAGCCTTCATTATTCTCTCGACAACTGACATAGTTTTTAATGACAGGGGAAGAAGTGAAATATGATTTGAACAAGGAGTGTTATACTTTCCATTTCCATATTCAACTAGTAAATATCTATTCAGTGACAAGGAATAGAGTCGCCTGTCCAACCTCGTGGGTTTTCTCTGGGTCCTCTGTTTTTTTCCCACTGCTAAAGACCCCTATGCGCAAGCGAATTATTGAAATAAAAATTGAACCATATGTTAGTTCCAAAATGACCTAATTTGTGTCAAGTGGATATTAAACCCCATTCTCTCTCTCTATTCAGCGTGTGAACATAGCTTTAGTCTGAAAAAAAGCCTCGCTAGTCTCAAAATTAACAGACAAGTGTTCAAGAAATTTAAAAACATTAATGATTTGATTATGTTTGCCTGTCAAGGTAATACTGGTTCAACATGAGGGAGATTATTCTGATGATTAACTGCGGCATGAGAATAAATTAAATTTGAGGTTAGAATTTGTATCTCAAACATCAGGCGTGAATGAATAGAGTCATAATGAACCAAAGATATTTTAATATTATTTTCGAGGGCAGCTGTTAAAGATTGTGTTTTATTAATTCAACCAATGTCTCGAGTACAGACGCAAAAATAATGGAGCAGACTGATAGGAGAGGAAAAAAACATGAGAGTCTATACAATGTATAGAATACAACATGCGCTTAATTATTCACCAATCCTATTAGATGTATTATGAGTTGAGTAATTTGAAAAGCCTGCTTTGCTGATCGTAAAATGATATAGTCGAATTTCAACTCTTTAGTTAATGAAGAACGGAAAAAATAACGGCCTAATCCATAGCTGGTATTAATTATTAAGTTGTATAATTGAATAGCAATGACATAATCAATGCGACCAGTGATCCAATTCAAGTCATGCATTCTAACAATTTCTAAAAATACGATAATTCTCAATCGTTATTTTTAAATTATTTATTTAATATGCTAAAGTAATCTGATATGGTATTATTGACAGCATAATTAATTCCTTATAATTCGGTCTCACATTTACAACGATAAAGAATCTACCACATTCAAAACACAAATCAGTTTCTATATACAGAAAATTTAATCATGAATGAAAATTAGTTGAAGTGGATTGTATTAATACATATGTCAGGATAAGGAAAGCTTCTTAAACATTCATCTTCGCTTTTTTCAATGTACTTGTACATCATAAGCCTACACCAGTTGAAGAAACGCTTAACTTCTTTAACTCTAATGACCAATACAAGTTCCGCACACTTCATGATATTAATCTAACTAGTCAATTAAAATTAATATCATCACATTTCAAAAGAACTGTAAGTTTTGGCTACTTAAAGATTAGTATTTTATCAGTTTCTGTGTTAATGATGTAAGTGTTTATTTGACTCGCAGGTTCCTCTTCCGTGCGTTCTAAATATTAAAGCATTTGAAATAACATATTTTACACTCTGATTAAAATACAGTTCTATATTTCGTTTTGTTTTTTTTACACTTTCGATTGCCTACACTACATGAAGATCTGACCGGTTGTAGTGGAAGTTTGCATCAGGGGTCAGGGGTCA
Organism: Patella caerulea; assembly: GCA_036850965.1. Taxonomy (NCBI): domain Eukaryota; kingdom Metazoa; phylum Mollusca; class Gastropoda; family Patellidae; genus Patella; species Patella caerulea. The sequence goes on from JAZGQO010000008.1 coordinate 33,623,605, forward strand.
TACCAGCAGCTTTTGACCCTATGACATCAGACATTTAGGAAGCCAGTCGTATATGACTTTTAGCATTTTGTACATTCACTGTTTTATCTTCCTTCCAGTAGCAGAATGGTTGTCAAAACTGGCCATACAATACTTCACCCACTCTTAGGTTGGAGCATTTTTTTATTATCTAATAGTTTGTTGACTATATTTTTTGTTGGAGATTTTTTTAAAATCCATGCTGGGAGATTATCTTCCATAGAATTTTAGATTTAGATTTTAAATAATCAATTAAATGATGATTTTTAGATTTAGATTTTAAATGATGATAAGTTGGATAAATCTCGTGATTTTCTAATAGATCAAGAGGAGGTTGGATTGCCGAATGGTTAGCATGTGTGTGCTGTATCATAAAGCATGTCATTGAGTTAACTGGCGGGGTTTCGAATCCCCAGTTGTATGTGACAGGTAGTAGGGACAGCAGTGTTTTCTCCGGGTCCTTCGGTTTACTCCAACTGCTAAAAACCCCTATGCGCAAACGATTTATTGAAATAAAATTCAACCATATGTTAGTCCCAAAACAATTTAATTTGTGTTGAGTAGACATTCAAATGCATTTCTCTCTCTCTAATTGATCAAGAATATGACGTTCAGATATGGCATGTATTGATATAGGTGTGTGAGGTCTATATTACCCTCCCACCCAATACAACCTGCTATATACTAACCTATATATAAACAATAGATATAAAAGGGTGTTGAAGATAATCTGAACAACATGTCATCATCTGAATACTATTACACACTGACCATTCTACCCATATTTTCAGTGTATAGTTTGATTAAGTGAACTAAATGCTTGTCAATCAGATATCGTTCATGTTTATAAGATACTCCTACAGAATCTGACCAAACCAAAATAATAACATCAGAACCACCATCCAATGACCTATATTGTGTTACTAAGGCCAAACCAATTCAATTTTCATTTCTTCATGATCTTGATAAATCAACAGCCACTTGAATCACAAGAAACAGAAAGACAGGGTTTAACCTCCACTCGACACAAACTATGTCATTTCGGGACTAACACATGCTTTTATTTTATTTCAATAATTTGCTTGCGTGTAGGAGTTTTTAACGGTCGTAGGGAACCGGAGGACCTGGAGAAAACCCATGGGGTTAGACAAGCGCCCCTACCCCTTGTCACGTACAACGGGGGAATCAACACCACCCCAGTTGATTCAATGACAGACCTTATGATACAATGCACATGCAAACCATTCGACCACCCCCATCCTCACAAGAAAAATGTTTCGTTTAAAATATCAAAATTTGGAACTAAAAGCTTTTGAACAAAACAACCAAGTATTCTGTAAATTAGTCTTTTTCTTGAAGAAACAAGAAACAAAAATTTAACAGGTGTTCCCAAGGAACAGAAAATCAAATTGGTGTAGTCTAAGATGCTGGAAGCATCCACATGTACCAATGATGGTAGCTAACTTGTATTAAGCTAAAGGCCAAATCAGTACTTGAGGTCCTATTATGAGGTTATCTCTCAGCCTTATTGTACAGCCATGTTCCACTCAACCTTCTTACAACTTCAGGCATATTCGTGTGCTCTACCATGACAAAAGGCATTCCTTTGATGGTGGCCGAGCCATTGGAGTGTGAATCTGTATGTCAAGTGTTACAAAGTTGTTGACTGGTTGTCGTTAATACCCTTAGTCATTTTACCACCAAGGGACTGGGTAAACATTGACTAACTTCATCAGGTTTGTCCAGCCTCCTTCTCCTCATCATTACACCCATTATACTAAAAAGTAAGGTTGTCATATTAAAAATTCTCAAGACTACTGGTATGCAATCGTCTGTGTCATTCAAACATCAGTTCTCATCTGTCATATTTCTTTAAGTGGCACCAGAAACAATAACGAGCAAAATTTCCAACCTTTTGTCCTCAAAAACCCAATATCATTACACAATGCAAACAGCTCGCTTTGTTGCATCTGACAAAAACCGAACAAAAATATTCATAAAATTGATTTTTACTGCAAAATTATTCTACGCAATAAAGTATTGAGATTGTTTTTTATTGTGGTAATTTTGATACTATTATCATCAATAAAAAAATATCACAAGTTTCTTGCGTGAACTGATTAAGGGGGATAATTTAATTAAAATCTTTGTGTGGGATGTCCTGGATTGTGTAGTAGGGAATTACAGCAACATATGGAGTGGCTGACCACAGCACTTTTTATTCTGCTTCACCTAACAAAGAAATCAAACATGTTAATCTATGGATAGGAAATAGGAATAAGTTGATTAGTGTTGATAGAATAATAGTATTATCCACTACACTGATTAATAGTTAATATCGTATTCACGACTCACAATATCACATAAAGACCATCCTGTCAATCTGAATACCTCGTCGCAAAAGACAATTTTGTTTTTTATTCTTTTTTACAACAGATCTGGACATCACTGAGAAAAATTCACACAAAAGAGGGTTTTATTTATTTTTCTTTTTTACAACATACTATTAGGACATAACTGTACTGTGATCACTTTTCACCGTGTTAATAAACTTTCCGTATAGGGAAATCAGATGAAAATCTGTTTTTATTTTGCTTAAGATCATAATCATATCAAATTTTTGGGAAATACTACAATGTGCTTGCATACAAATGACTAGAACAGAGTACCCGGCAAGAGACAATATATAGTCCTTCGGATGGGACAAAAATGGGATCCTGTGTACACATTGCCATGCACGTAAAAGATCCTTTGACAGTTAGAATTCATTAAAGATTGGCTATAGTTCTGCTGACAGAGCTAAATTTCTCTCATAGCACATTGTATGGCGTAAGCCCAGTCAGAGCAGAACGTCAGAACGTCAAACCCCATTTCAGTTCAATTCTACTCAATGATGCAATTACAAATAGAAGACCAGAAGAGTTCAAAGATGAAATATTAAAAGAGTTCAAGGTCAAATGTGTTCTTTTTATCTGTCTCCTCAGCAAACTGAAATAGGCTTTTCACATCAGTTTTCTAGTTTTCTCCTTTATCTAATTTAGAGGATCTATCTGCAACATAATACAAGGATGTAAAATTCTGGGAAAGTAAAATCAATATAAAACAGACAGGTAATGGTTTTGGTGAAGAATCTTTCATTATATAACATTTCTCCAAAATCACACTTCAGACACTTCTGATTTAAAAATAATCAGCAATTGAAAAACAAATTTAATAGAAATTTCTATCTCCCTGGCAATTCGAACAAAATATTCTATTTGCTTGAAACTAAACTTGTCCTTTTCAAGGTTGTTGAAAAGAGGACTCACGAGTCAAAGTTTTCAGTCTCAGAAACAAAACACTACAATTCAAATCTACTTTTAATGCTGCAAACTATCTGCTCAAAATATTGAGATGTTTGGAAATAATCACCGAAATAGTTTTGAGGTAACCTATAAACCATTTAGATAGCTCAAATAAATACAACTATTTGATATCGCTTGTAAGTTTTGCAAAGAGGTAATTAGATTAGGCATATAGTACTAGTAGTAACCTAAAATATTCTATTAATTGTTGGCAAAAAAAACCCAACAAAAATGTCGCTAGTCTAGAAGCTTCTGATCTATCATTAACTCTACAAATGGATGTAATTTCTTACAAAACATTTCACAGAGCTTCAGAGGATGTTTGAAACTAAAATTCCTGGAATGCTTAGTTCTAAGCACTTCACACAGAGATTTACCCAGAATTATCAATTCCACACTTGTACATGACAAGGAGTAAGTCGTCTGCCGAATCTCGTGGGTTTTCTCCCACTGCAAAGATCCATATTTAAAAGCTTTTCCTGAAATAAAATTGTATCATGTTTGTCCAAAAATGACGTCTGTCTCTCTCTTAAAGAATTGAAGATTTGTACCAGGGATCCTACATTTCATAATAAAGTAAAATCTAACAAACGCACAAACATTAAAGCAGATGTACAAACAGAAATGAGGGACTTATTAAAACTGTGTATCTCAGCCCTCCCACAATCTTCATAGGTCAGATAAACATCATGCAAAACTTTTTTTGTCCTCAAGGTGTTTTCATATTACATCTCAGAATAGCAACATGTTTTTCTTAACAACAAAAACATACCCAATCTTTGTCTCGTGCAGACTACTCTCATAATCCAGATTATATAAAAGAAGATATTTTTCAAAACAACAACAAGTGTACTGACTGAAGGAAGGCATTTATATGTATTACACGAAATATATTTCAAATAAGAGAGAACGAGAGACATGGGGTTTAATGTCCGCCTAATAAAACTACATCTAGGTTATATTTGAGATCAACATGGTATCATTCTATTTCAATACCATAAGGAAATTCACAGTTATCAATTTCTGTTGTACTTTTCTATTTCAAATATAAGAAATCTGTAATAAAAAATAACATGGTTCGAAAAGAATAAAAGGCCCCAAGAGTAGAATACATTTTTGAAAGATGGTCAAAAATAAATCAAATTTGAAAGACCAGGGAAATAAATCAAATGTGAAAAGGTGTTAAGACAGAGATTAAGTTACAATAAAAGGACAGACCCCTAAAGAACCCCTGGGCTTCACTTAACATGTGATTGAAATGAGTGACATGTTCAAAGCCATTGGGACCAATGTTTACCATGTAATGGCTTTGGGTCAGTGAACATCAGCAAGAACAGAGGAGATGAATGGAAGACCAGCTCCCAACAATTGCTCCCTGCTTCATGCCACAATTATGCTCATTTCTGCTCTAAATCATCTGAACTGTCCATAAATAATTATACATCACAACTGCTTTCATTAACTCCTGGCAGACGCTTTCACTTAAATTCTAACTTCTGTTCAACCTATTACAAGAGGATAAATTACCTGGAGGTAAAATCACAGAAATATTTCAGTCAAATTGAAATAAATCTTCATATGTCATGTCTCTGTTTTTAAATTTACAAGTTATCTTGAAACATCTTCTTTCAATGGAATGACATAACATGATAATTCCCCTCAGACTTGAATTTTCAACAACATAATTTCCCTGTCATAATTCCAACTTTTACACTGACATAATCCTCCTATTTTACTTATATTTAATTATCTAGGGCTGGATTGAAGAGTGTACATGTCCTAGTTATATATTACTCATATCATTTACCAATATACATACAGAGCATGTATCATGCCAGGGGCATATGGTAACTTTATGTAATCTCAAAATTAACCTTCACTTCAAGTTACCTCCATTTATTCTTCAAGTTGACAGATTGTCGACTGTTTTACCATAAAATATTTGATTACCTTTTTTTATTCCTCTGGAGGAGAAAATGAAAAAAAAAAATAGAATATGAAAGGTTGTACAGTGTGAGTGTACATGTACCTACATATAACTTATTATCATAAGGGAACGTATTTATGTAATTGAACACGAAAACATAATATGGCACAAGTCGCTTTAATTTTAAAAGTTTTTACTAGGTCATTTCAGGACTAACATATGGTTCAATTTTATTTATGGTTCAATTTTATTCCTTGTCACGTACAAAGACCAGGAGAAAACCTGTGAGGTTTGACTTGCGACCCTACTCCTTGCCTTACTTGCGTATGTATGTTGAAGAAAAAAGGTTACTTACATGTATAAAGTATAATTAACAAGTCAGTGTACTATATTGATTGCCATTGGCATTTATCAGATAATATCTAATTTTTCACAGCTTAATGTCCCTGTTGAAACATCAACAGTAGGTAATTTCCCCATTTGGATTCAATTGGATGCAAAAGAGGGCCCAATCTAAAATATCGCTTTTATGAAAAAGTACCTGTGGACTATTGTTCTTCAGAAAATCTAAACACTTTAGGATAGGCTTTAATAGCTTTATATCCAGTGACTATTGCATTTGTGGAGTGGATAGTTTGAAGTTTTTAGTCCTATTCATAAAACTTCCTATGCTTCTCCCATGTACATGTGCACTTTTCATCATTATAGAAATGATTTAATGCTTTCAATTCAATCTCCATCATGAAAGACCAATCTAATTAGCATATCACTACAATCTTTTAAATAAACATATGCACACATGATGCAACTTCAACATGTGTGATTATTGTTTGAGCAACGAAGCAGTATAATAATTTGTTTCTCATAGTTTTTTATCAAAGATCAGAGAATATATACATATATATCTCTTCCACGGAAATCATCGTTCATCAATGTTTTAATTAATTTCCTCCTAGCCGAGGATTTATACTTGATGTTTTCCTACACGTGTGGTATACTTCAACATCTTAACTTTTTCAGGCTTAATCTTTGAAAAATTGTCTTCGATGGCAGAAAGCAATTAAATGTCAGGTATCGTATATTGACAAACAAAGAACCAAAACAGTTGCTGTCTGATGTCCCTTTCACTAGCACTTAACTGAATTTGACACTGATTTCCACCAAGATTGGCATTAGCGTGATAAATCCGTAGGATCAAAAGGCCTTGAAGATATTGAACTTGACAATCATTGGAAATAGTGAATTATAGAAGAGGAGAATCTATTAAAGAGATATAGATCTAGAATACTAGGTATTTAAATAGATGTTGATTACCATCAAAGTCATCCTATTTAACTTATCCCCCTACTCATCTAATAAAGGCACACCTGTACGGACAAATCACAACCCAAGTTTTTTTAACAGCCGAGTGAAACATTACAGTGATCCTTGTTGTAAAGAAAAACTTTTATTTCATGTTTAGTTTGTGCATTTAACTTGAAATATACAGATCTAGACCACATGCATATCGTAAAAAAAATATTGAGGTATATATTAAATACACATGAACCAAAGGAGAAAAAAAGTATGGAAATTGAGAGAGAGGGAGAGATGGGGTTTAACATCCACTTCACACAAACACATTTCAGGACTAACATAATATGGTTTAATTTTATTTCAATAATTCACTTGCGTATAGGGGTCTTTAGCAGTGGGAGGAAACCGGAGGACCCAGAGAAAACCTACAAGGTTGGACGCGACCCTACTCCTTGTCAAGTACAATGGGGGAATCAAAACCAAGGCAGCTGATTCAATGACAAAACCTATGACAGGATGCGCACATGTTAACCATTCGGCCATGCACCATACTAGAAACGAATATGTTGTATAAACTGGATTTCCAGAAGTGATAGGGGTGGGGTCAAAGCTATTAAAAATTGACTCAAAGTTATATCAAATTAAATATCAACTAAGGAAAACCAGAAGACATTTTTTTACAGCAGTAAGCAAAGAGAATCCAAGACAGGCTTTTACAGGCCAATTGGTCATTTTGAGACTAAGATATGTTCAATTTTTATTTGAATAAGTTGCTTGCAAGAAAAGGTCATTTAGCCATGATCCTTTTTTAAAAATTTCCATTAAAAGATAGACTACAAACTCCTAGGCGAGAAAAATAGTTGGATGTGAAAGGGCTCGGCCATCTCGAATGTTCTCTATTTATACAAACCACAGCAGATGAGTACAAAGAATTCCGTTATATCATCACAATAATTTTCTTTGGGCTATTTGAGAATGATCAAGACAGTATTCACATGTCTGTATGCTCAACCATACACAAACTGGAATATTTCAAGATAAACAAACAAATCTCCATGACATATATAATAAGTAAAAAATAGAATTCTTTACGTGCCCCCGATGGTTTATAAAACCAAATGTATCTCATTTCAGTATTCAGATTCAAATTTCTTAAAATCAACATCTTAGCTAACAAGCCACTGTTATTTTATCAAATCGGTAAAAAAAACTTGGTAACCTGTGAACTGCCTTGATTCACATCTTCCTGTCAAATTTATTTGCGCTGAATTACAGCATGTGGATTACATATTTGGACTAACAGCTGTAGAAGTATTGTGGTACATAAGAAAGAATGAGAGACAGAGAGAGAGTGAGAGAGTTTAACATACACTGGACATAAACTAGGTCATTTCATGACTAACAAACAATTAAATTTTGTTTCAATAATTTGCCTGTGCATAGCGGTGTTTGGCAGTGGAAAACCAACGATGCTTTACTCACGTACATGTTGGGAATCAAAACCATGCCAACTGACACAATGACAGACCTTATGATCTACAGCGCATGCTTTGGACCATTTGGCCACCGATCATGCAAATAAAGGAGCTATATAGTCATCTTAGTATTATTAGTCAATTTTTTTTAACAAAAAGTGTTTTTTCAGATTTTGTCACTTAAATTACGACCTTATCTTACTCAAGGGACGAATATAGTCATCTTATGGTATAAATTATTTTATAATACTAGAACACTTTTTTATTATATCACAAATCAATTGCTAAATGCCTATCAAAGAATAAGTTATCTTTTGTTGACACATAATTGTTTTTACATGACCTTTAATTTGTGTCCACATTACATGTACATGTACCTTCCTTTGTGGGCTCGTTGCAAAATGTGTGTGAAGTTTATCATCAAAATTATGGAAACGGGACTTATCAGTCCAAATACACAGCCTCCTTTTCAGATCTGCCAAACAGCCACAGATGGAACCTTATGCTTCCCTGCAGATATACAGAAAGGGACAGCATTTTTTTTTCTCTGACCTTTCCAACTGGAGGTGAAATTGTTGCTCAGATTTGGGAAACTGAGAAATACCAGTCAAGATTTACATGGAAAAGGGTGTGACGTGTTTTTCAGTCCGCGCAGATGGGTGTATTATTATAAGAAAAGCTGCGTTGACAGGCATCATGTATATTTACCACCTAGATATTATAATATACATGATAATGTCGAGTAGATTGACGGAGAAATTGGAGTATATCATACAAATAAATGATTCTCACTTAAAAAAATATGATAGCCTTCACAGTGATTTACATTCTTTATCACTGATAATATCACGTTAACCTGGTACAAGGGAATATTATCCTTCAATATAAAAGATGTGGATATTATTTAAAACTACCAACGTAAATGTCAAGATGTCATCTTACTGATGAGATGCCATTTAATATATTCAGAATAATAATTGTTGAGTCGGTATATATATATATATATGTATCTACTGTATCCGCATATATCTAGGCCTACATAAATGGTTCCCTCTAAATGATAATTTATCAACTTAATTTAATATACATTTTGAGACAGATGATAATGAAATGTTAAAAAAGAAGCTGGATGGTTTTTCCCTCAAAAGGGTTTGGTGCAATATAACCAGGTTGGAGCTGACGTGCCATTAAATCACATTTCATTTCCCTCAGGAGGGATCATATATCTTCTAAATTTTACTTTCACCATTTCGGCTTCCATCAAATTCAAATTCACCATCTTGGCTTCAAAGAGGGTTTGGGTTGCCGATGGCAAGGTGCATATATGTCATTGAGGCATGCTGCAAGGTTTGGATCCTATTCTTGTATGGGGGTCATCATCCTAAGCATGTGAGTTTCCCCCAGTTTCCTTTGACTGCTAAAAATCCCTTTGCACAAACAAATTATTGAAATAAAAAAGTATTATATGTCAATCCCAAAATGACATAGTTTGTGTTGAGTGGATGTTAAACTGCACTCTCTTGCTACTTCTATTATAACTCTTCACAAAAATTATATAAGTATGAACATTAAACTTCCACTCGAAACTGACAGGGAATTACCCTTCATAAAATACTACAAACTATGTACAACACTAGTTAGTTTAATTAAACTATGCTGGCCTTTCCTTTCTCATCAATTAGACAATACATTTGAACAAAGGTACATTGAACAAAATTTTTATTTGTTTATAACGTCTTATAATAAACCCACATTTTTCAGCGCAATTTATTCTATTTGAAAAAGTTACAATATTTAACATGAAGCTGTTTCTATTTTTGATATTGGCACAAGTTTTTCCTTGGGGATATTCTGAGAGCCAATTAAATGTGAAACCATGTTTACAGGAGGTAGAGTGCACTACCGTTTGCTCGCTTGCTGCTAATCAAAATAAATATGATAGTACAACTATCCACTCTGTTCACTAACTAGGCCTTAATTATTCCAGTTTTAAAACCCAAAATAACATAGGAAAATCAGAATCAGCATTTTTAAACGTAAAATAATAGTTTTAATATAGATGAAGGTAAAGTTTATGAACATATGCAGACATATTACTAGTACATGTACTTTGTTAAAACATAATATATTGAAAGAATCCATCTAGATTGATGAAAGGAATTTAAAAATTAGATAGTTCTATTCACTATGCAGACAAGAAAAAACATTTAATTTAATTTTTATTCTCATTTAAAAACATAAGAATATGGGTAATTGAAAATAATTGTTATTGTAAAGTAACGTAGATTAAGGTTTTATTCAATCGTATTGTTTTTTTCTTCTTTGTTTGCAGCAAGATGTTATATGTTACTGAGATGTTAACTGAAATCTTTTCACGATTAAAGAAGCATTATCCATACTACCGGAGATAAATATTTGGAAATGCTTCTTGAAAGCGTAGCCACTATCAATAGTGTACAGAACAGCACTTGCAAGATGCGACTGACATATGCTGGCATTACTTAGTTATACAAGTGAGTAATGCATGCAATAAGACAGCGACGACAGACTCAGTGGTTGACACTATGTAATAAATAATTTGTTTAATATATTGTGGTCTTAATTTGCGTTTATGGTCTTACTATTCCTAATCACTTACAAAAATTTTACTTTCAGATAAAAGTGGGTTTAAAGAGTCAAACAGCTGACCCAGTTACGGTTGAGGAAACATAACTTCAAAAACTAAAACTTTAAGCATGTGTCCTATATCATCTATCCCCAAGTTTAATATTCAAACTAATCAATAAAAATGATCGGAAAAATGAAAGCTACAATATTCTTTTGATAAATTTTCATTAAAGAATTTCCTGACATGACATGTGAGTATATTGGTAATTCAACTGATAAACATGCAGTTATAATGCACAGGATACATGTATGTCACATCTGTGCACAGTTATTCCATCATAAAAAAATCCCCACACAACTTTAACTCTTCATACATGTATTGAGGTCTACAATTTGTAACAATTTTCCCACAGCAGACAATAATGAAAAAGAAGAGTGAGAGACCAAAAGCAATAAAGCTGAAGTCATTTGGTCAGACACAGCAGAAGACCCAATGGAGCCATGGTTCATGAAAAATGCTTTGAGGCATTCAGTAACTATAGGTCACCTCCAAGTCTGGTCAAAAAGATATTTGATCTGATACAATCACTGCATTATAAATCTGTGTTTCCACTCGCTACAACTGGGACCAGATGTAGTTGATGGACCACTGGAGGTAACCTGTCAACCCCATGGCAAAACATCCCTTCACCTCCAATACAATACATCACACATGTTTCTATTTTATGCTCCAAAACTTCCAAACCCTTTATTCTTTTCATGAATAAGAAGCCATTAATGGCTTAATATAGGTTTAGCGGTTAGAATGACATTTCAGTAGATTTAACGGTAGATAGTCTGGTATTTATTCACCTATTGTTTATTGGGTAATCAAAATGAGCATCACCATCTTTCTGCTTGATTAACTCATACTTACTCGCGCGTCGAACTTCCCAACCCTTTTTTTATTTCAACAATGTCATGGAGATAAAAGAAATGGATTAGTTAATTCAAGGATTACGACATGTTCAATCTTTCAACTAGAATGACACTAACTGCTCAATTTAAAGATTGTAGATTTTCAGCGCAGATAATCAAATCTTTGGGTAGAATTACACAATTCATAGCTCATTTGCGCGGTTTCTTGTTGGTGCATGCAAATGAATAAATGCTGAACAAATAAAATCTTATGAACAATCCATTCTAAAATGTAACCAAATAGATTGATTATTCAACAATTGATTAATGCAGCATTATGGAAGATTAGATAAAAAGCTGACAGTTCTCACTATAATAGTTTAATAAACGATAATGTAAAGGGAATATGCTGAAAATTTCACACAAATTACTTCATTTTTAGCTGAGAAATCCTCATTTTAATAACACTGTCATTTTACCAATGTTACGATAATAAACAAAGTCTATATCCATTTTTACGGTTAATCATCAACAGCAGTTGAACTGCAGATCGAATTCTAATCAGTTGAAAATTGGACCCATTAGATGCATCGAGAGCTGATAATGGTTTCGTCACATTAATAAATAAACATCTAATTGATAGTTTATATAACATTTCAGGCTTACAGAAATACCTGCAATAAGCAGATTTAGCTCTTGCATAATGTATGTTTAATTAAGGAAACAAAAGAAACCTGTCAACAGTAGATGATCCCTCGGCTTGGATTCATCGAATTAAATAGAGATCCAACAAAGTGCTATCTGCAGGGAATCCAGAATGTTGCAAATTTTTCAATTCATCATAACTTTGTAAATAATGCATTGATACACCTTTAATGGTTTCTACTTTCATGATATGGTAGAATTTTCAGGGATTTGAAATCTCTCGAACGGTGACCAGGTGTTAATATTATCATTAAAACAAGGCGTGCAGTTTAACTTTTGTCAACACAATTCTTTGGTCATTTTAAGACTAACTAACAGAAATTTGTGTTACGCATGTAATGCTTAGGTCATCAGATTGTTGTCTGTTTAGCAGTGTTTCTGCCTACAATCAGCAAAATAATAGACTTGATCGTTGCTGTGTTAGTGATGTTACTGCCTACTCGATCGTCTCTAACTTGCCCTTAGTATATTTATTACCTTGGAAACCATTCAGGAATACTTATGGCGCAAAACAAATGTTTTATACGATATCTTATCTTATCATCTATGATAACAAGTATAGTAACATCAAGTCAAAAAATATTAATATTACAATACTACTCAATAGCTTGCACAATACCCTATCTATTTCTATCTCGCAACAATAAAAAAACATTGTCTATAAAGACTCATATCTTTTTGTACTTGCTATTAAAAATAAATCATTTTGCTGACAATGGAAGATGCAATGGAGTGTGGACCAAGTTTACATGGATGTAGACTGTGGACTCAGTTCACATGGATGTACGTTCTCTATCCACAAGACCTCTAGCTGGCCGGTCACCTTGCGACTGTGGTTTCGAGTCCTGGTGTGAGCGTATGTGGCATGAAGATAGGGACGCCTTCTCAACCTTGTGGGTTTTCTCTGGGCACTCCGGTTTCCTCCCACTGCTAAAGACCCCTACGCGCAAGCGAATTATTGAAATAAAATTAAATCATATGTTAGTCCCAAAATGACAAGTTTGTGTTGAGTGGACGTTAAACCCCATTTTCTCTCTCTGTCTCTCTCTATCCACAAGACAAAACAGGTTTCGTATGTATGTAGTGTACATGTACATGTATGTATCTAAAATAGTACCATATTAACTATGTTACTAAACAGTGAACAACATTTAACATTCATTGAGGGTGGGGGGGGGATGGCCGAATGGTTAGCATGTGCGCACTGTATCATAAGGTCTGTCATATCGTTGCCTGGCAAATCTCAGCGGGGCTTCTACGGGACCTCTGGTTTCCTCCCACTGCTAAAGACCCCTATGTGCAAGCGAATTATAGAAATAAAATTGAACCACATGTTAGTCCCAAAATGATCTGGTTTGTATCAAGTGGATGTTATACTCTCTCTCTCTAACAGAATGTATGGTACACATAGTGTAATATATGTATCTATAATAGTACTATATTAACTATGTATATAAAGTGGTTGCTGATGAGTTAAGTGAACTAAATGTACAAGATACAAGCTGGGTTTGGTCTCATGTTTCTTTCACACGCATCATGGTGTGATTTTAGTGAAGAAAACTTTATGTCTAGCTGAGACGAACTGTCAGTTGAAGATTCCATATGTACACCCAACATGTCCTCCATCTTAAATCAAGATATACCAGAGTCAAAATCTCATTACATTTGTAAACAATTTTCTAAAAAATCTAAACAAAATTTTGAAATAAAAAACACTTTTAAGTTTAGATAATGCTGAAGGATGGTTTCTGAACTCTTGATTTGGTGCTTTCAGGCTTATTTCTAACATGAAAAAAAGTCTACAAAAATAGGTATGTCCATTGAATTCAACAGCTCGATAGAAATTTATACTTTCAATATGTCACTGATAGTCATTCGAGATATTTTGAATCCGATATTGTCTGCAAAATACAACTGACAATCAGCGTCTTTAATAAAAAGAGAGAGAAAGATAAATAGGGTTTTACATCTGCACGACACAAATTTGGTCATTTTAGGACTGACATATGGGTCAATTTTTTTCAATAATTAGTTTGCCGTACATGTAGGGTAGGGGTCTTTACTGGTGGGAGGAAACCGGAAAACCCAGAGAAAATGCAGAAGCTGGACAGGTGAACTTACTCTTTGTCATGTACGAGAGGAGAATCGAAACCATGCCATTTCACTGAATGACATGGTTTTCACATGGGAATTACCAATACCGAAAGCAAAACCATAAACAGACCGGCCAATTTCTATAATAATATTTTGTAAAACTTTGTACAAGTCATTTAACATCCCTTTTCATCTTTTACAATATTTAATGAGACCAATGTGTTGTGAATTACACAGAATCATTAAACAACATCAACTGTAATCTTTCCTTCATGTGAACAACTTGAGACTACAGAAATGGAACAACTTCAAGTACTCCCATGTTTTTAGTACATGTAGTTTAACTATAAATCCAGAATTTTAAAAACAACGTTTTTGACACAATTTAATATCTGTATAACATTTGAATGCTATTCAATTCAGCATTAAATTGGAGTGAAAAGGGGTCAGAAAGCAATTAATGCCTCAAAATTTTATAATTAATCTGACATAGTTCCATAATTTGACCATCTTTCCTCACATTATTATAATCGAATTAATGTAGAATGTTCATTTCTAAACTCGAACATAAACAGATATGGAAAGTACTCTAATTACAAATGTTCAAAACCACGCCTTTATAGAATATATAGTTTAAATATAATATATCTGATACAGACATTACTGATCAAAGCGCTCCTGTGAAGAAGAAACTGATAAAAAAGCATGTACATATTACACCTGTAAACTTCCTAAGTTTCATATTACTTTTCTTAATATATTACTGATTGATGTTATTGGTGTATTTACTTAATATATGTTAAGTTTTATTATATAACTACTAATATCATAACTTTAACTACATTTTAAAGAGGAATAGAAATTAACGCTTCATTGAAGTTTTGGTTGGTTGTTTCAGATTTGACTTTACAGTTAATACAGAATTGAAATGCAATGCAATGGAGGTTGTTGTCCTATACTTCCAGTTACTACAGTAAGTGATCACGTAGAAATAGATGATTTAAATTAAAATTTATAATTCTCAATAATCACAAAAAAAATACATTAGTTTAACTCTTCAAGGTATGTCCGTTCCATAGTTTTTTGATAATTCGGAATATCTAAGATCATTCTGAACATGGTATTAACAAAAAATTAAATTATGATTACATTTTTGTGTTGTAGATGGGAATGCTAATTCTTTTTCCAGTTATTAAATGAAATGGCAAATAGTGCATAAAGTGGCGCAGGTAATGGCAGGTATGCTCTTTTGTAAACAGTCTTGTAGAGGTAGCTAGAAATCTTTTCTTATATTATCCAGGAATTATCAGTCAATAACGCACAGTTGTAACAACATATTACATAGATAATATACCATGTTTTAAATTTTAGCATTTAGAGCCTAACCCTTCCTGAAATAAAGTGCAACATGTTACAACAGTTGACAAAGAAACAACTGGAGTTTTTTTAGAAGATATTATGGAATATTGTACTAGCAGTATGGGAGAAATATAATAGAACTCAAAGAAATCGATAGCATTCATACATGTCACTCATCTGGCCTGTAACTCAACAGTATAGTACGTTTTCTGACGAGTTGTAAATGGACCGCAACCATGTATCTTTACTTAGCTACTGTGTTTATGTAAATTATTAGGTATATCAGTGTAAAATCTTAGCTGTATTATCACTCTTATTACTTTCTTGCGTTATAAACCATGAAAGCCATCAACTGTTATTAAACCTTCGTTACTTGGATGGCTAAATATCATCCTGTATCGCACCTTGGCCCCTTTTATAAACGTTTACTATTCATTACTAACGGAAGGCTTCTGTCGATATTCACGTGCATCTCGGATACAGGAGAGAACGAAGCATGGATTTTGGCGTTAAAACATCGATAATAACGGTTGAATTGGAAGTGAATATCGTCTCTAATATCGGGCCGTTTAAATTCACTTTGACTTTCCGTACAAAAGAAAACCCTGTATTCCCCGTGCAATGTTGCACATCCAAGCAGTAAACAAAACAGTTCGTCTGCTCCCGTCATATCTTTCAACCAGTGTTTCAGTACAAACGCTTCAAATTTCTTAGTTTTGACTGCACACACTTTCTCTAATGCCCTAAATTTACCAGGGTGTGTAAACATTCACTTTTTGGTGAACTAAATTAAAATTCTGTAGGCAGAAATTCAAACATGTGTCATAACAGTATTATAACTAATATATATATAGTAGATAAAAACTTACCGCACGCGTATAACAACATGACTAGTATGACGAGAAAAAATAGCGGATTCCGTACCATCCTTGTAATAAAACTACTTTTAATATTCCAGTATCCTCATAGATTAACTATAACTTCAACAGTGTTAAGTCACAACACCTCCAAAACCTTTGAGGCGAAACTTTTGCCGACTTATCTCAACTTCAGCTCATTTGAAATGTTTTCGCGGACACGGCTCCTGTCAGCCTCGTTGCAACTCCACTCTGACCTCTCACCTAAGATGTCTGCGCCCTGCGTCGCGCGTGGTTTTGTTTACACACATTATTGTACGTGCCAGCTTGGGTATTCTTGTATTAGATGTTAACAGCATAAGAAGGGGGATTAGTACTCAGAATGGGGGACAAGTCTTTTTGTCAATTCGGCATTTTAGTAATGGAAGAGAAAATGGAATTTGATATGATTTTATTTTAACTAAACCTGCCGCATCTTTTTAACGGATAAGCCGTCTCGTGTGTGTTGCGGCATCTTTCTTGTTTTTAAGTACGTTGAAACACGATGAACACGGAATTTCTTTTATTTCGTAGAACAGTTTATGTAATATTTATCGACGGTTAAATTACTTTGTGGACACAAATAATGGACCCCCGCCTATAACCCTTCGTTTTTATAGGGTATTTTAAAAAGAAAAAGAAAAATACACCAAAACAATCTCGGGAAAATGTGTGTCTTTTTTTCCAAATAACCATTTAATGTATGTTAAGTAATTGAATTATGATGACGCAGAGTTTTGGGAAAGTTCATTATTTTATGCATGGAGGGTTTATAGATTCTACGTACGTTGAGGCAAGGGGGCTTGGTATTTTTGCATCATATTATTAGTGTTAGTTTGATACAAATTATATGGGGGGGGGGGGTCACGATGGCTAAGTGGATAAGGCGCTGGTTCGCTTGCCTGAAGGTCGGGTGTTCGATCCCTGCATTGGTCCAGAAAGTTCATCTCGATTTTCCGGCGTGATTTCCCCTTGTCAGTGATGCAGAAGGAGGGCCTGACAAGGACAGCTGCCTAGTCGTTCGGATATTGCACCTAAAACCGAGGTCCCGTGTACACATAAGAGTGCAAGTAAAAGATCCCTTGGCAGTTGGAATTCGATATAAGAGTAGGCTGTATAGCGCCGCTGCCCGGTCAAAATTTCTCTCATAGCACACTGTATGGCGTATGTCCGTCTTCCATTAGCCCAGGTTAGGTGCAAAAGGGTAGGACGTTAAACCCCATTTCATTTCATTTCATTTACAAATTATATGGCATTTTATTTGCTGTGATTATAGGCCTACTGACTAATGTAGCGTAGCGAAGTCCCCGTATATGACAATATGTAGTTTATCGCCCCGAATTCAGGGGCGTGGTGAGAATGAGTTCATGAGTAGCCATACTCATGCGCCAAAAAGTTTTTGCGCCAAAATCACAATCAAATTACTCAAAAAATGAAAAACATTTGTAAGTGGAAAAATTGTTTCATCTGACCCAATTAAAAAAATTTTGAAAGAGTCAAGTTGGAAAATTTAATCATATTTTATTACCGTATTTCTTGTCTCGGATTGCTGGAGATTGCGTTTCTGGGCTTCTAATTTTCGAAATTTTCCAGGGGGAGGGCCCCCCCCCGACCCCCCGCCGCGGGCTCGCGCCTTCGGCGCTCGCGGTGGCAGGCTACGCCGGCCACAGCTCCGCGGTCAGTAAAAGGGTTTTTGTGCCAAGTTCTTCTACATAAATTGCCCTCACCACGCCCCTGCCCGAATTTCAATCTTATATATGTATAAGGTTTTGAGGTTTTTTTAAACGTCTTGTTCGTGGAGCTTTTGACAGACGAACAACTATTAATTCAAAGATTGATATCGAAATATGATTCTATGTACAATCCCAACCTTCATGTTGTAATCAGGAAAGGGAATAAACCGGCGGAATCATGTTTTAAACATCGTTTAAGGGAATTTGTTATTACGGGTTCGTCTCGTAGATCATTAAAATATTTAAACGTTTTTTCAAGCCATCTCATTGCAGACTTCATCAATTCAAAGAAAACAGTATAAGCGAATATATTTGGTAAAGGGACGCAACTCTTGAAGTTGGAGCGTGTACCGTTATTTATACTTTAAGTTATTCTATTTGCAATGTACTTTGCCTATCAGTTTATATATTATTGATGTATTGAATCGATATTTTTGTTCGCTACAATAATTGCACGCACGTGTTGCAACTAAATAGAAAAACACGACGATAATAATATTATAACATACTCGCACGCGCAATGGCTTTTATGGTTGAAAGTTTTCTTTGATGTTTATCAAATATAGTTTATCGTTGTTTAATATTTGAACGAAAATCTGCCTACAAATTCATCAATTTTAATATTGGTTGTTAAAACATAGAACAATACCGCTATATATGTAACAAAAATCATTTTATAACAAATGGACGTCATTTCGTCGAAATTATCTTTAAGATCTTTGACAGTAAAGACTACTCCGAAGTTTTTATGGCTTTTTATCATACGATGCTTGGTCAGAATAGTTACTCAGGCGTTGATTTGTGTCAGTGGTTTCTCTTTGTTTTGTGTTTTTAAATGAAAACAAAGTCAAAGTTTGACATTATGAGTAGGGCCCAATGATACTTCATCCTATATTGTTTGTATAGAGTTAATTTATTTTGACGTTGGTTCGACGAATTTCCGCAGATTAAGAAATTTGAATGATGACGTAAAATGTACAAACGTTCAGACCAATAAAGGTATAAATTGATTTTTTAAATTTATAATAATTTATTGTTTACTGACTTGATTTATGGATCAATTTTATCACCGGGGAACAACTAACATTTCAATTTTCGAATTAAACAATTTATTTGTACTTCAGAAAACAGTATGATTTATGTTTCTGGTTTTTTATTTCGAACTGGGTATTTAGGACAAAACAACAAAGGGCGCGTGGGCCACTAATAGATAATGATATAGGCCACAAAACTGTTCTTTCATTTTTAAAATCAATAAGAAAAGGGGGTCGTGATCTGAGACCGCGTTGCTTTCCCTTGTTCAAATTTCTCATCGGGTTTTTATCGATTTTTATTGATTATTAAAAAGGTGAAGTTACTCAACTTGAAATAACAAGACTATATTGGTTATAATAATATGCCATTCCCACCTGGGCTATTATGCTATCAAAACGTTGTGTCACACGCCACGCGCCACGTGTTCAAATTTTACAAGTTTTCCAAGTCAAAAATAGGAACGAAATTAGCTATTCAACGAGTTCATTTTTCCATTGTACTTATGTAAAAAAACAACCTGGCGTAAATAACGTATCCATATGTTACACAATACTTAATTATTATTCCACAAGTTAATCAATGGGGTGGATTTCTATGACAACAGTTTTTGTTAAAAGGTTAAACGCACATAACGAAATATAAATAAAATTGACATCTATCATGCTTTGTTTCATTAACGATTTTGCTATCTTCTTCTCTTACACTACAATCAATGTCTTAAGATGATGACATTTTTTCAATACTGTAGTAGGCCTATCTATCCAAGCTGATACATCTAAATTATAGCTAACACTGAGGTCATCGTATTTCGAGAAGAGGGAGAGAGAGAGAAATGGGGTTTAACGTCCACTCGACACAAACTAGGTCTTTTCGGGACTAACATAATGGTTTAATTTTATTTCAATAATTCGCTTGCGCGTAAGAGTCTTTACCTGTGGGAGGAAACCGGAGTACCCGGAGAAAACCCACGAGTTTGGACATGCGCCCCTACTTCTTGCCACGTGTCGGGACTCGGAGTGTCATAATAATTTGGAAGGAAAAAAAAAAAAGATTCTGTGTGAACTGAAGAATACGTGAATTGAAATAGGCCTTTGTGAATATAACATTAATATATAGAACTCTTATTTATTTATTTTTTTTTATTTTTAGGAAAATACTGGTGGAATAGGAATGAATGATATCGAATGATGATTTTGAATTCTAGAACTCAATGAGTAAGGAGTTCACCGGGATTTTCCTAGGTGGTTTCCCCTGGAAAGGATCAGCATCATGTCGTTTGGATGGTACGGAAACTAAGGTCTAGTGTACACGTTGGCGTGCACATAAAAGAACGCTTAACAGCTGAAAATCATTGCTGCCCAGGCAAATATTTCCTCCATAAGTGCATATACGTCTTCATTAGCTTGATTGATGCGGAAACGTTGGAGTTAAACCCCATTTAATTTCATTTGATTTAATTCACTTTCACCGTGGCAATAAATCTGTTTCCTTTAATTGGCATTGTTTATATGTTAGCACGTATTGTTTCTCATAGTTTTGTTGAGCAATTTGCTTGAATTACCCATTTGAATATGGACAAATAGGGTATTGCACAAGGTACCACTCACATAAGCACTCAATATATTATGATAATATATTAAAGGGCATGTCCCGATTTTTATAGAATCTCAGAATTAAAAGTGTGTGTACGTATGAAAATTAAGCTCCAAAATATAGAAGAATTGTGTATTTACCTTGTCTCAAAATTTCAGCTCAAACTATCGAATCGTTTGGACAGGACGTCAAAATTGCTTATTCGGACACGTAACCCTTTAAAGATCTCGGTTCAGTTTTTTCGTTGGGTTAACTGATAATCTATTGTCGTTCCCTTAGAGATCTACATATATCAGTGCGCGACACGCGTGCTGTACGAAAGGTAAATTTCACCTACACATTATTTTTATAAAATAAAAGTCTGGTTTTATCCAGACACAGCGTAATACAGCTTCGGACACTTGCCCACATTTCAGATGAAGACTGACGGGTTTAAGTTACACGAAAACGTATCACATATATTGAGTTAGTTGCTCGGCCGTAGGGCAGAGGATTTTAAGGGCTTTTAAGGCAAAATGGAACTGTTTTATTCTCCAAAATATAATCGAGCTTGGCCCTTTATTTTAATTAATTACTAACTTTAAATAAAAAAGGAAAGTTTTGGAAAAATTAACGCACATTTATTAGTGTAGGAGACCGATGCCTGTATTTATTTCCCTTTCATCTCGACCTACACAGAAGACTAATTTATCCGTTAATTATAATTCTAATGACACACATGCTTTAAAAGGGATATTCTTTATTAGAACGGAAATCGATAATCAGAAACAAATTGTTCCAATAAAAGAACAAAATGGTGTTATTTGGATTGACAGAAATGTTGATTATTGGTTCGTATTGTTTATTCAGACGGACTAAAAGACAACCAATTTATACAGAATCATCCATTGTATTGTATTCAACACGTTCGTTAATCAGCCATTTCATTTTCACGTATTCTTTTAGTCTGTCCAACTTTCTCTCTTAACACACGGAATATAATTTTAGCACCTTCACTCTAGTCTCTGTCTAGTTTGTCAAATTAAGGATTCTTGATTAAGCCACGAAAAGAAGCACCTGCTTTGAGTTAAATACATATATACGTTCAATTAAAAATCAATCACTTTCACTTCTTGATTTTGACCTAGGCCTACGGCGAATATTGAAGCCACTAATCGTCATATGGGGGCATATTGAATTTGTCGAAGTTTAATTAATAAAAGCAAAGACAGCCCAAAGTGATTCCGTCCCGTTCAGTATATACATATCGCATTTGATTTAAACAAGTCATTGCCACATGCAAGTGTAAAATCTTTTGAAATGAAATGGGGTTTAACGTCCTACTGTCCTGCTCCGACTGGGCTAATGTCATATAGTGTGCTATGGTAGAAATTCTGCCTGGACATCCCATAGGCTCTTAAATCGACTTCCAACTAACATGGGATCATTTACGTACACGCCGATGTATACACGGTACCTCTCTTTTTTTGGTCCTATCCGAACGAGACAGCTGTCCTTGCCAGGTCCTCCATCCAGCACACTGACAAGGGGAAACCACGCCGGAAAGTTAAGATGAAGAAAATTCTTTTGATGGCCCTCTTTTTAATCCGATTGAATCATGGTCGATGAAAATTATCCAGTGTTGGTCTTTCGATTTTTATATCTTAAATGCGAGTTGGCTACTTGGCTCAAAGAACCGTACCAAACTGGGTACCAAGTCAAACCGCGACAGCGGCCCTATAGCTGACACTAAAAGAGTTTCATAAATTATAGAGTGCATTATTATCGTATGTTTTAGTCCAACGAAAAGCAGCTGGTTAGCCGTTTTATTTCGTTATAAACAACTTAATGCAAGTTTTATCTTATCTTCATATCTATATAACCTCTCGTTTTACAAACTACAAAATCTCTTACAACTTTATATATACCCAAAAAATATCGCCATTAGTCTCCTCAGGTTTTTTTTCAGGAATATATAAATAACATTTATTCCTCTCTCGTGAAATTTTTAACACAAACGATCTCATTTTTCATGGCGTCTTCATTCCATAAATAAGGAGAAACATCAATAAATTATATTTCTTTGGTGACTTACAAGATATTATCATGTTTAGAATCTCGTTTCATTAATATTTTTTATATGCGTAAAATTGCTATCTTGGAATAGAAAAGTTACTATTTATCTTTGTTGCTTTTGGTATTACAAAAAGAATTTGTGTTTTTTTAATGTGAGACATTGATATTCTGTTTACTCTATGTTGTTTTGGGGTATTTTAGGGGCGAGGAGGGTGGGGGCTGAGACGGACCAATCTGATTAAAACACAGATGCTATTTCGTTTCGTTTTTATAGTTTAAAATTTGTGTTTTTTTAATGTGAGACATTGGTATTCTGTTTACTCTATGTTGTTTTGGGGTATTTTGGGGGCGAGGAGGGTGGGGGCTGAGACGGACCAATCTGATTAAAACACAGATGCTATTTCGTTTCGTTTTTATAGTTTAAAATTATTTCGTTTTATTCGTCTTTACAACACAGGATCTAGTTGCTATCATCGACATGTTCTGGATGGTGTGAGGGGTTAGCCAATGAAACGGTCTGTTACGGCGAGTTCTTGGCCTTTTAATGTACAGACTTGTGGATAAACCACGAGAAACGTCAACGCTGATTGATTAATCAATGTCTGACGTCATATGGTCAAAAGTCGCTCATTTGACCCCAGACGTGATCTCCCAAAATAACCCGTCACATCTTCATTTAGTGTAAGCCATCGAAAGTATAAAAAAACGAAACGAAATATAGATCTGTATTTTAATCAGACTATTTCCCATATTCTCTCATCACCTGTATTCACTTGGCAGTAAGAGGTCGATGAAAGCTGTAGTTGGAAATACCACTGTTAAATATCGAACTAAATTTTTGCCTGTTCAGATCACTTTACCCAAATACCGATGTTCCGTGTACGCATTGCACATAGAACCCTTAGCAGTTGGAATTCGAAAAAAGATAGGCCATAGTGCCGCTGTCCGAACAAAATTTCCATCCCGACTAACTGCCCGCGTCCCACCTGGTGCAATCAAGAAGGACGTTAAACATCATCCCTTTTAATGTGGACGTATTATATCAGCAAACGTCTGTCGGATGCGGACGTTGGGGAGGGGGGTGGGGTGGCGGTTAACATGTGCACCGTAGCCGTAGGTCATAAACCTGCTATCTATTCAAAGCCATGGGTTGGACCCCATGCTTGCTTTCGTCATTGAGACTTCCCCGACGTGTACAGGGTGGGTGGATGCAGGCGTGTGTTTAACGTGTATATTCACAGCCATGGTACACCATGCTTGCTTTCGCCTTGAGTTTTCTCCGCACTTCACCTCATCTGTTACTCAAAAGTCACCCAAGACCAGAAGAATAGGAGATTATAGGATTGGCATCAATAATTAAGTAAGTTGTGAATGTATTTTCTACATGAAATAAGTTATCTTTTATACTTGATTTTGGGTTTTCTTACACATTTAATGATTTATAAAGATTTATACAAGAGTTCTGTTGTTGCGTGTTTAGGCATGTTGGCACCATTATCTGACAGTGAAACAAACGACTTTATGTTTTAAAGCCATTCAATAAAAATATAGACTTTAACTTGGAGATAACTAATATGAGTTCCTATGGTCCTATTGGTTCGATTCCGCCGATGGCTGTATAGTTCCTCGCGATATTGCAGTCAGGGTTCACCATGTCAGTCGCACAGACCGAACGAAAAGTGCCTGATCGTACGGATTACTCCAGGTTACTAATATATCACGATTCGCGCTACGATTGAAATCGTGATGACCCTATCAAGTCTTAAGCCAGGCTGACACCTGTACAACTTTTGGCCACGATTTTGTCGTGCCCATCAGTGTCCACATTGAAACGAACTGACACGGCGAGTTCACGCATAGTTTGCGAATTGTTACGCACTTCCCGCATTGGCACGACGAGTTTGCGCAAATCGGACGGTGTCGTGCCGACTCGAGTCGTGTCAATGCGTGCCACGGCATCGTGCAAGTGTCAGCATTGCTTTATCTCATACTGAGGCCAGTTGTACCATTCTTGTTGATCGTACCGAAACATATCCGAACGTATCTGCACGCAGCAGATCGTGGACGTAACCCTTGTGCGGTTACAAGGGGTATTTCGGGACCACACGACCATTTCCTTAACATTTGTGGGGAACTGGTTCATAATTGTCCAGCGAGGATTTTATACATTGCCAGCTACTTAACGCCAGGTACTAGACGTAGTTGTTGTAAAAGAACCCATGAGAATTGGAATTCGAGTAGTCAGAAACGTCGACGTTCTGGAAAAAATGACCGTCTTCATTGACATGGCTTCTGCAAAAAATTAAGACATTTAACCCCACCTCCTTTCATTTCCTTTATGTAGAATTCACTAAAACCCACAAGCTTGCGCCACTTTAACATAATGGAGTACAAGACATGCATTCATTATCTGTATAAATATGGTTTATTTATCAGTGAGGAAACACGGGTGGTCGAGTTTCTGTAATTGAATGCTTTTAAAACAGGAAATAGGATTCATACCTAACACAAACATATATAATATACGATAAATATACCAATTACATATACTAATATATACCCCATAGCACACTTCATATTTTAATAAATACATCAAAGAGGTATATATCTAGCAATTATAAAACCTTTATAGACAATTGCTTTTTTATAATTAAATTTTGTCGAGGTTATAGTATATATATTTCCTGAAGAATGCAAGGTGAAATGTTATGCTTAATGTTATTTTGGCAGTCGTGCAAAATATTCGTTTACCTCCAAGAAAATTTAAGGAACCACGGTGGCTCGGTGGGTAGGGTGGTGACTAACATGGGGTTCCGGGGTTCGATCCCGTGTTGGCTGAGAAACTTTCCCTGTATGTTCAAGAGTGGTTTCAACTTGTCAGTCATCGGACAAAAACAAAAAACAAAAAAAAAAAACCCAAAACAAAACGAGATCACGTGTACATCTTAACCTGCACGCAAAATAACCTCTTGACAGGTGGAATTCAATTGCTGTCCCGGCAAAATTTACCGAACATCCCGGTCTTCGTTATCTTTATTGGAGCAGAATTGGACTTCAATGGTTGTCCAGGCAAACTTTTCCTAATATGCCCGCCTTCATTATCCCGGTTGGGACAGGACAGTAGGATCTAAAATGTAAGTTACGTCTATATAAATTTAAGCCTCGTAAAAGAACCATTGACACTTTTCAATATAAAATTAGATCTTTGCACCGATGTCCTGGCAAAATTTCCGTCATTACACACTGTATGACGTAACGTATGTCCGTCTTCATTAGAGTCGGTGCAGGAAAGTAGGACGTTATACCCCCATAAGATGGTAACTTGTTACCAGCCTATCTACAATCCACCATATGATGGTAACATGTTCAGTCTACAAGCCAAAATATGATGGAAACTTTCTGTTAAATAGTCTACAATCCATGGTAACTTTCCCGGCGCGGATCCAGGATTTTTTGCAGGGGGTGGGTCTAGGTTTGATAATTGCTTAACTAATCGCCGTGGGCGTAGCCCACCCCCACCAGCGCCGAATGCGGTCAATCAATTAACGGGGGTTAATTTGGTAAATTAGATTCAATTTGGTGCATTCTGACGTATTTCCGGAAGGTAAATTCCAAAATTACAGGTCTAAAAATCGCCAATAAAATCGCATAAAATGTCCTAAAAATGTTGATGGGGAATGCGCCTGCTTTCCGTCCAGTTCAAGTGTATAACTTTCCATCTATCTATAAATCCAACATTTGTGTGGAATGTGGAAAATAGACAGACACAAAGTATTGCGGATAATACAATGTGGAGAACAGACAGACACAGTTTTATGGATGATTGTTTAACGACTTACACAAGCACACTGACGGGCTTTTGGCTTCACCTCTTCTGATAAATATCAATATACTTGACGAAATCAATTTTACATAAGCGATGAAAAACGTAAATCTTGTAGAGCTCAAATTCTGATCAGCATGAATTGTGAAAAAATGATTTTGTTAATCATTAAAAAAATATAATCAATCATAACCAACCCTGTGTGGCTTCAACTCCTCAATCAAAATAACCCTCTTTATCTGTCCAGCATTATGATATCATCCGTCGGTTTTATACAGATATTCAATCGACAAGGATGCAGGGCCTACACGTGTAATTGTCGACTAGTCAATATTTTTAATATGGCCCCCGTCAAGATGTATCTGTGTTATGTCGTTATTGTTATAATTATATAATAACTACCAGTCCACCACACAAATCATTATATTACTCAGGACGTTCTATTATCGTTGTGCGGTTATTAAACCATCAAAATGGTGCATGAATCAACCCATTGTTTATATATGCATGGAAGCCAATGGCTACCCCTTCGCTCCGTAAATTGTTTATCCCACACAAATATCGAACAGAATTTTGATGGGATTTTAGCTGTGCAAAAGCACAAACACTACTGTTAGCTAAGATTACAGCTGTTATAACGGAAATAAAATAAACGAATAAACGCGGGTTTAATGTCTTTTAATGTCTCACTTTTCAAGTTGGGGTGGGGCGTATGGCCGAATGGTCAGCACGTGCGCGCTGTATCATAAGGTCTGCCATTGAGTCAACTAGCATGGTTTTGATTTCGCGGTTGTACGTGACAAGGAGTAGAATCTCCTGTTCAACCTCATGGGTTTTCTCCGGGTCCTCCAGTTTTCTCCCACTCCTAAAGACCCTGATCTATAGTTGGCCTTAATATTTAGAGTTAAAAGTATAACAGTCCACAAAATGTCCCAAACTCACATAATAATACAGAACCGAGCATGCACTGTGGGTACGAATATCATCCCAAACTTACCCACAGCAATAGTTTGATAAAAAAAATCTTGTAATATAGGATGTATGATTCCAATCCTCGGTTGTACGTGGCAAGGAGTAGGGTTGCCTGTCCAACCTCGTGGGTCTTCTCCCGGTACTCCGGTTTCCTCCCACTGGTAAAGACCCCGACGCGCAAGCGAATTATTGAAATAAAATTAAACCGTATTGTTAGTCCCGTAATGACCTGGTTTGTGTCGAGTGGTCGTTAAGCCCCATTTCTCTCTCTAATACTATATATGTATGATTCTTAAAAGACCTAAGAACGAGATTTTTGACACATGCATCTCGAGAGAAATAGAAGCAAGTTATCATCATATGTTCTGAGATATATCTTCACTTTAAGTCGATCCAATGTAAGTAAATTAGATATGTATATCTATTTTAACCTTTTGAATTGGTTTATATTACAAAAGATGATATACCCGAGGGTAAGATCTACAACTATATATTTCACCTATTTTATCATTGTGTAAGTTATAATAGATAGCAGTCCTTTTAATTTGCACATAAGTTTCCGTTTGTGCCCAACTACCTCCATATTCCCGAAGCAGATTTTCCGGTGTGATTCCCCTTTGTCAGTGGTGCAAGACAGAGGGTCTGACCAGGATAGCTGTCTCGTTGTTCGGATGGGATCAAAAACCGAGGTCCCGTGTACACATTGACGTGCACGTAAAAGATCCTTATCAGTTGGAATTCGATATAAGAGTAGGCTGTAGTGCCGCTGTCGGGCTGGAGTAATGGTAATGGAATGTACAATTTTTAAGTAATGGCCATGTAATCAGTAATGTCATGCTACATATCCCACGCCACGCAAAGCATTCTACTGATGATGGGTGGCCGAGTGGTTAACGCGTGCGCGTTGGATCAGGAGGTCTGTAGTCAAATGAAGTGGATGTGGGCTGACGTTCTCGGACAACTGTCCAGCGTGCACATGTTTGTCGCGGAGAATACACCAGCGTGTACATGTTTGTCGTGGAGAATACCATAAAACAATAAAAACGAAACGAAATCTGTGTTTTAATCAGATTGGTCGTTTAAGGTTTGCTTATATAAAAGTAATACCGCAGTTAATGTGCTGTCAATCATCGTAGATTTATTTTGTCATCGAGAGGTGTTTCTACATTTTCACTGAATTGAGTTGTTGAAGTGATGGATGTTATGTTAACGTCCTATGTAACGTCCTATGGTTCGGACTACAGTCTGAACTATCGGAAAGTATAACTGGTCACGACCACAGGTGTAACTATAGTGCGAAAATCTGTGCAACCGATGGTCACCCAGAACAGCGGTACTGTGATCTACTCTTTTTTCTAATTCCGCCGCTAAGGATTCTTATACGTGCACGACACTAATGTGTAAATCGGACCTCGGTTTTCGTCCCAACCAAGGGACTAGACACTGCTCCTCGTGTATGAATAAAGAAGGGAAACTGGTGTACGAGTGGAGCAAACAGGCCATGTCGGTATTTAACACAAATTCTACGTCAACTCAGATTAATTTCAAATACTAACTGGTCTGGTTTGAGACTGGTTCCTGTTCCTGGGCGAGATCAAGCCTTTTATTCGAGATGTGGCTGGCCCGTGTTCCTGAGCGAAATCAAGACTTCTATTGAAGATATGGCTGGCTGAGTAAGCCCGGACTGGATCTGAATCAATGAACGCAATTTACAAAGTATGTGGACTATTTCATAACTTATATTTTTAGACTAACAAAAGGGTGATTTTTTTTCTTTTGTCACGGTTGCACTGTTCAGAAGGTTAATTTTGCCCGGGCGGTGGTGTTTCCAGCGGAGTTTCATCAATTTCAAACACGCAAAGAGTATATTACGCGCACCCTTAATGTTAACATGGACAAGGACAGCTGTCTAGTCGTTCGGATGGGACGAAAAGACGAGGTCCCGTGTACACATTGGCGTGCACGTAAAAGATCCTTGTCAGTTGGAATTCGATATAAGAGTAGGCCGTAGCGCCGCTGTCCCGGCAAAATTTCCCCCATAGCACATTGTATATTAGCCCGGTTAGCTGCAGAACTCCATTTCATTTCACTTCAATTAATGTAAACATGGGAGTTTCTTATTTTTTCGTCCAATTCGAACGACTAGGCCATCTCCCCTTCTTAGCCCCAA
This sequence comes from Patella caerulea, assembly GCA_036850965.1. Lineage (NCBI taxonomy): Eukaryota > Metazoa > Mollusca > Gastropoda > Patellidae > Patella > Patella caerulea. Next base: position 33,653,604 of record JAZGQO010000008.1, read on the forward strand.
ACCCAGGACAGCAGGCGCGGATCCAGAGGGGAGGGTCCAGGGGGTCCGGAACCCCCCTTGCTCAGACTTGAAAATTTTTTATGCGATTTTATTGGCGATTTAGACCTGTAATTTTGGAATTTACCTTCCGGAAATACGCCAGAATAAACCAAATTGATTAAGCAATTAGTTAAGCAATTATCAAACCTAGACCCCCCCCCCCTGCAAAAAATCCTGGATCCGCGCCTGGACAGTACATTCTATCATTGACCATTCAGTTCCATGTCTCACTAACGGACATAAAAATTTGAATGCCAGTTAGGATCCTTATACTGGGCCATTTTCCTGCTCATTGGAACTACATCCGAGGAGTTCAAATAACTAACACGTCATAGTGGTTTCGATTCCAAGGTTGTACGCGACAAGGTGTAAGGTCGCCTCTCCAACTTTATGGGTTTTCTCCGGGTCCTCCCACTGCCAAAGAACCTTTACACGCAAGCGAATCATTGAAATAAGATTGAACCATATGTTAGTCCCGAAATGGCCTAATTTGTGTCGAGTGGACATTAAACCTCATTTCTTTCGCTCTCTCTCACTCTACCACATCTTGATGTTCTTTTGTATTAGGGCCGGGCTGGGGGTGGGGTGCTGCACCCACTTAGGAGAGCGAAGTCCGGCCCGTGATTTTTGAGTGGACAAAAATGTCCACAAGGACTAGTTTCATACTAGTACTGTAAATTACGATTTCCAACCTAAACTATTTTTGTTCTCCTTTCCCACAAGAATATATGGAGCTACAAATTGTTCGCCACCGCAAAAAATTGAGGGGGCGAGCGCCGGGTGTGCCCCCCCCTCTGGATCCGCGCCTGATGGATTGACCGTAAACCATCTGTTATCCTTAAAGGGACAATCCCGATAAGAACAGAGTCTCAAAAATTAAAGTCCGAGTATTTATGAAATTTATGGACCAAAATATAGTGGCATGGTGTATTTACCTTGTCTCAAAATTTCAGCTCAAAATATTCAGTTGTTTGGGCCTGTACGTCAACACTGCTTATCCGGACACGTAACCCTTTTAAGATTTCGGGTCAATTTTTTCATTGGGTGACCTGATAATCGATTAACGTTTCTTGAGAGGTCTATACTGTGAATGACCCATGCATTGTACGTGATAACAAAAGGTACATTTCACCTACATATCATTTTTATAGAAAAAAAGTCTGGTTTTATCCAGATGCTGTATAATACAACGGTCTCCATTTCCAGATGAAGACTGTCAGGTTTAAGTTATTTACAAGCGTGTCACAAATATCTGGTTAGTAGGTGGGCCTTAGGTTATGGATTTTAAAGGATTTTAACACAAAATTAAGCAGTTTTATTCCCCAAAAAGTTATCCGGATTGGCCCTTTAAACCAGCAACATTAGTTAGTCTTGTATAATCCGTCTTGCAGGATAAAAAAAAATTCCCCTCACATCAGTAACTTCAAACTTGATCAATGAATTTCTAAGGATGACGAATGCAAATACCAATACCACAAAAAATGAGGCTACATGTCAACTGAGATGGAACTGTGCTGTCACAAGAAAACATGTGGTGCAGCCGGAAACACGACAAAGAAGTATTTAATTGGAGTTTGAAACGATCACACACATGGTCATACTGAATGCATCATCATGTAAGTGTTATTAAAATGTCACGCTGGTCCGCTGATTTGTATTTTAAAGGGACACTTCCATTTAGGCGTAAAACAATTTTCTCACAGAAGCTGAACTGGTACACTCCATGACGAATATATCAGAGTGGGTCTTCAAAGCAATATCCGGGCAAGTGTAAAGTCATTCGGCGCACAGAGATCCATCTACTCCCTCGGTCCTCTACCACGGACAAGGAGGAACCACGCTCTGAAATCCGATTGAGAAAGAGAGGGAGAAATGGGGTTTAAGGCCCGCTTGAAGCAAACTAGGTCATTTCCGGACTAACACATGGTTTAATTTTATTTTAATAATTCGCTTGCGCATAGGGGTCTTTAGCAGTGGGAGGAAACGGATGACCCAGACAAAACCCTCGAGGTTGGGCAGGCGACCCTACTCCTTGTCACGTACAACCGGAGGAAATTCGATGGACTTTCGTGGTCAACGCAGGGATCGAACATGGGACCTCAGGTTAGCGAGTCAACGTCTTACTCACGCAGCCACAGTGGCTCAACAATTCTATAGAGTGTCAGGATAGAATAAGATCCGTGAGTAGTTGGGTTGGGTTTACGATCATTTTGATTAAAACAAACATCATATTTTGTTTCGTTTTTTATAGTTCAAAATTTTATTTTACTTCTCCAGATAATCGAAAGTATAAAAAACGAAACGAAATATCGATCTGTATATTATTCAGATTGGGGTAACAATGTATCACATGACTGATAAAGTTAACTGATATATAAAGATAGGTTGCCAGGCAACGAAACATACGCCCACAGCAGCTAAATCGTCCGGGCAGTCAACAAAAGTTGTCGCATGTATTTACTTTTTTCGGTAATAAAACATTTATAATACACTAAAATCTGATTAAGAGTAACAACTCATTATGTAATTATCAGAAAATCATTAGAATTTGTTTGCTTTTTATAAAGTTTTGTCCCACACTAACAATTGGTATAGGAAACATGATGGATTTAGCTGTTCAGTTATCAAAATTCATTGAAAATCAAAATATGTGTTCATTTCAACACCTTAAACTCTGTGTATCAATCTGAAGTCAATCGCATGTTAAGTTTGCCGTCTAGAGCATTCACAAGATTTTTTGAAGTGATCAATGACTACAACTCTGGCACTAATTATCAGATATCGCTGAAAATCAATAGGCCTCTTCGTCTCATGACCTTAAAAACTGTGATGTTAATCGAATATTAACTTTGGCCGCTTGAGTATCCAAAAGATTTTTTGAAGTGATCAAGAGCCATAACTCTGACACTAATTATCGGAAATCGCTGAAAATCAATAGACTTCGTCGTTTCATGACCTTAAACACTGTGTATAAATTTAAAGTCAATCGAGTATTGACTTTGAAGTGATCAAGCACCATAACTCTGGTAGTTATTATCGGAAATCGCTTAAAAACAATAGGTTTCTTCGTCTCATGACCTTAAACACTGTGTATAAATTAAAAGTCAATCGGATATTATGTAACATTAGCCTCTAGAGCGTCCACAAGCAATTGTGGATGCCGTACCGACGGACGTGGGCGACGACAATATACGACCACATTTCAATGTGGGCGTATAAAAACACAGAGAAAAGTTTTTTTTTCTATAATATTTTAATTAGATCAATCCGTACAATAACTTATATAATAAAACAATAATAGAAAACATTCTTCACTAATAAAACATTTGGTATATATAACCCCTCCCTGTAAACGGTGAAAACAATAATAAAAAAATGCACCTTTACTTGCTTGAAGACGTCACCCAGAGCAACAAACTGTAACACATACTTATTGGAAGAACTTCGCTTGGAAACATTGACAGAATACTCTTCGAAACATAACCAAAATTAGTAATTTGTTCTTTCATAAGTATGTGTATGAAGCAAGGTGGATCAATTAGTTACGGGGTTAAGGTAACGGAAGGGATTTTCATCGCCTGGAATCTTATTCACGAAATGAAATGAAATGAAATGTGGTTAAACATTCTACTGTTCTCCTCAGGCCGGGTTAATAAGAGACATTTTGCTGCCGAGGGATCTTTTAAGTACACGCCAATGTGTACACGGAACCGCGGTTTTACGTACCATCCGAACGACTAGACAGGCACTGTCAACGGGAAACCACGCCGGAAAATCCGTATGTACTTTCTCGGCCAACAGTGGTCCTCCTTTATTAAAGAAAACTGAAAATAAATATTTTAAGTACATATGCACCTTTTATTGGCTATACTGTTTCCAATCTTAAGCAAAGACAAGTAAAACGAAATTTTGAACTATAGAAAAGAAACGAAATTGGATCTGTGTTTTAAGCAGATTGCAATGATTTTATATTCACAGAATATAAGATGTGTGAGTTTGTATATATACAATTCATTGCAACACAGGTTTTTTTTCTCGTATTCTGTAAAAAATACAAAACAACGGCCGCTCTCCATGTATTCACATACATCAGAGCGCATGACGCAATACACATAAAAATATGTGTTCAAAAATCGGATCAATAAGTATCAAAAATATAAAAGAGTAAAATCACATAATATTTACATGACACGTGTTCTTCGGTTATATATTATGATGTACATGCGACAATCGTTGTGAAAAACTATACGAACGAACTCTAGATCGCAGACGCGCGTTAGGGTTAAGGTAAAGATTAAGCTTGGTCCAGGGTTAGGGTAACTCTGTTTACATCTTGAGACTATGACGAAATCTGCAGGTCTTAACCCTTACAGAAATATGACGCCGTGCTAGAATGTACTACTACTAGGCCGTCTCCGATCTAGCGTTCTCCGAAAACTATCACACACAAACGTTCGGTCCGTGAGTTCTTGGCAAAATGCATTCACGTTCCCATCGAATCCTTGTTATAGACGCTATTCTCAATGGTACGAGGCAACACAAACTAGAAACTGGTTGTTCTCCTCGTTCTTCGGCGCTCTTCGAAAAAGGCAAAGGCTCCACCAGTAACAGATTAACATGGAACTTGGCATGCTGGTTCCTTGGACAATTGCGCGTCGACGACATCACAATTTCAAGTTGGGGACGACGACGTCATGCTCGGTGCCAGGTCTACAGTGCGTACGTTCTTATTTGGTCAGGAATCGTTTCTGATTCTCCAGTTGGGCCATCATCACATAAAATTGATTCGATATATTTGTTTAGAATACAATGTCCGAAAGTCCAATATATTTACATAATATGTATATATACGTTATAATATTTTTATCTATACGAGATCAAGATTTGTTTTGAGTTCAGAAACGTGTATTCATATTACACACACACGTCGCTAAAAAATATTTGAGATATACTGTACATGATATGCTAAAGATATTCGAGATATGCTGAAGATATTCGAGATAATATAATAGTGATATGGATATTGGGTCTCCTTGTTGTTATCGAAAAAATCGTGAAATCACACATTTTATAATACGCAAAAGCAAAAACGACATTAGTGACCGAAACATAATCTATCACTCATATCAACGGTCACGTGACACAAATACTATATATTTATCTACTCATAATTTGATGCTAACTTTCTTATATTCTTCATCTCGTAACGGTTTCCATGGTTTTCCGAGCATTTTGGAAACCTCACGAGAAGCATCCTCTTGATTTCGAGAATTCTTTTTGAGGAAGCGATAAAATTCATCCGAAAATCCGGCAGTTTTAGGCCAGTCCATCTTTTTAATCAGAGCATTTTCTCTCACCACTAAGTTCTCGAGGTTTTTTCCTTCTTTGGCTATAATGAGCAACGTCGCAGTAGAAATTCTTTCCCTTATCAGTAGTGTTTTCAAACTCGGGCACTGTCGAATAAGGTGGACGAATGTTGAGTCTCCGCGTTCAACAAACGATCTGCTGCCGTGATTACGTGGGAGACCTTCTTGGGCGAAAACCTCTAATGTCTTTTTGTAATACTCGCAAACGTTACTTGCGAAATCTAGATTAATTTTGGCATATGGTGTTCGAAAGACGATTGAGTATACCGGAGCATGGGGCTGAATAATAATATCTTTTCTGGTTATACCTCGAATAGACAAAGATACACGGAAGGCTGGTGCCATTTGTTTCACCAGTTTCCACACTTCGTATGATAGAGCTTCCGTTTCACAGGTATAGGCATCTTGTACGATATGGAGTTTATTAAGTCCCATACCACCAAGCAGCAGAACCATCTCTTCATCTAGGTGCTGAGGAGTAATAGTTAAAGTTTTAAGGTTACTGAATTGTGAGATGTCCGTCATGGGCAACGGGACCTTGGAACAATTCAAAAGCTCTAGCGTCAGAAGACTCTCTGAGCAGTTCAATGCGATGGCTTCCAGGAGTCCCTGAACCTCTTCAGCATCCAGAAGAAGCTGATTCAGCTTCACGTGTTTTAGACTATGCATGTTTGACAGAAGTGATTTCAAAATTTGGAGAATCTTTCCACCAGTTCCATGAACGATAACCCCCGTCATTCCCCGACTTTCACAAGCAAACGTGAAGTCAAACGTATGCAGTAGAGGCATTCGATATTCCTCGGGGCAGTCCAAAAAAGCTGTCAAAACTCTCAAAAATTCGTAAAGATTATAAAAATCACTGAGTGGTGTTATAATTATCTTCTTAAACAACGACCCGACACGATGAAGGCAGACTTGGGTTTTTCGTGGACAGAGTTCTCTCTGGTAGCCTTTGTAAAGATTGAAGCGCCTTTTGGTGAGGGTCGTCTGCATTAGTACGAAAGTTCCCCATACTCGTGGGGCATAGAAGGCTTGATACCATGTTCGGCATACCTGTGATGCTTCGTGTCTGTGTTTAGGAACCAGAAGAGCAAATATATCTTCTAAAAGAATCTGTGGAAGATTGGATCCCCAGTTGTCATCCCCGTCATCTTCCTCATCAATAGATCTAATTCGCTCTCTCCATTCAGTCTCAGAGAAGAAATGGGATGCGTGTAAAACATATGTTTTAAAATCCATCTGAAAAGAAAACCAAAATTAAAGAAATTACGAATTTTGATACTATGGAAATAAAATCGACTTTAAAATAACTCATGTTTTTGAAAATGAAGCACATGGTCGTTTAGGATGAGACTGTTTTAGATCTGCCAGAGGAATCGGATTTTACATATTACCAAATGAGATGAGAGCATGGTACCAATTATACTGGTGACACCACGACGCTCAAAAGCAACGTTTGCATACGATCTCTGAGTTTTGGTTTAAGTCTTTTCGGCCAGAACGGAAAGACATATTCCTGAAACCTGTGGTTGCCAATGCGTCAGAAATTGGTGGGAGGGTGGTTTGGCCTTCGCGGTCATACGGATAAAACCATTCCAACATTTTAGATATCTTAGATAACATACATTATGCAAGAATTAAAGCTGCCTATTCAGGTCTTTCGTTGCGCCTGAATTTTATATAAACTATTAGTTAGGCATTTATTAACATGAAAAGACTATAATCAGCTCGATGCCAGCTAATGGGTAAGATTTTAAACAGATGTAAATCCGATTTGCGATTCAAAAATTAACTGTAAAAGTTGACAACACAACGGTAAAAGTTACAATCGAGGCTATGGTGTTTTTGAAATTCTGTTTTCTCGGCTAAGCGTGAAGTAACTTGACTCAAATTTATTTTCAGCATATTTTGTGTTCATTATCTATCTTTACCTCTTATAGTTAAACTGTCACCCCTGTATCTTATCTTACCTAACGCCCCCTAACCATACAAAAAACAAGTGCAATAATAATGTAATGTTTATAGTTGTTTACCAAAATTACGTTGATTGATTTTTCTATTTCGTAATAATCGTTTTCATGTTTACATGATGAAATCATTTAAATCACAACCAAAAATACATTTAATGAATTGCTTTTAATAAATTATATATTTAAATTGTCCCACCCAGCAAGTTCGTCAACGGCAAAGCTCTTTGAAGACTGTCATGTGTGGTATGAACTTGGATAAGATAGTCAACAATTGCGTGATAAATAAAATTCAAAGGGTCATAAAAGACGGTGATGAACGGGTGTAATCACATTGATTATTCAAATAATACATTCTCCTGTAGACGTTTAACTACGCAATACAAGGTTAATCACTTTTAACATGGCAGAAAATTGATTAATCCCGAGTCTTATCTCGTCAATAAACATTTTTCAAGTGTTTTCTATTTTGAAAAAAAAAGTGCAGCTCATGGTCTCGAGCCTGCATGAATACAATGGTTAATCTGCCTTGTTGTCACGATATCTGTATTCCCGAACTCAAGATTCTGTTGAGGTCGCGGGAAGGAGTTTCGGTGGATGGCCGAATGGTTAGCACGTGCGCGCTGTATCATAAGGTCTGTCATTGAGTCAACTGGATTGGTTTCAATTCACCGATTGTACGTGACACGTGGTTTCGAATCCCCGGTTGTACGTGGCAAGGAGTAGGGTCGCCTTTCCAGCCTCGTGTGTTTTCTCATGGTACTTCGGTTTCTTTCCACTGCTAAAGACCCCTACGCGCAAGCGAATTATATAAATAAAATTAAATCATATGTTAGTCCAGAAATGACCTAGTTTGTGTCGAGTGGACGTTAAACCCCATTTCTCTCTCACTCTCTCTCTCTCTCTCTGCACATGACAAGGAGTGGGTCGCCTGACCAAACTCGTGAGTTTTCTCCCGGTATTGCGGTTTCCTCCAACTGCTTTTAAGCCATACGATTACATCATGTGTACCTACTTCCAGAATACATGGAGTAGGCAAGCACAGGTGTGTCGTATGCTTTTAAGCAAGACCCCTACGCACAGGAGAATTTGTTTGTGTCGAATAGACATTAAAACCCATTTCTCTCGCTCTCTCTCCCTGTTGAGGTCGGCTTCTAGTTGTTCTAGTTTAGGGATCTTCCTTATTCAGCTGAATCAACTACTTTGTTCTTTCGAAACTGGTTAATGTATAAAGATACGTCGACAAATGGCAAATGCAAATGGCATAGATCAAGGTGGTGGACTCACAAGATGAGGATTGCAGGGGTTGGGGGGGGGGGATGGCTGAAGGACTCATACCTTTTCCTTTCTACACAGGCTCTAATATTTCGAAATTAAAATTAAGTTTAACAATTGAAGACAACTATTTGTTATGTAATACGACTTATTGTCTGCCATCAATATGCTAAACCATCGTAGGGGGGTTGGGATGGCCTAGTGGTCTAGAATGCCGAGCTTGGACCTCTAGCTGGTCGGTCACCTCTGGCTTGCGGGTGTGGTTTCGATCCCTGGTGTGAGCGTATGTGGCATGGAGATAGGGGCGCCTTCTCAACCTCGTGGGTTTCCTCCGGGCACTCCGGTTTCCCCCCACTGCTAAAGACCCCTACGCGCAAGCGTATTATTGAAATAAAATTAAACCATATGTTAGTCCCGAAATGACCTAGTTTGTGTTGAGTGGACGTTAAACCCCATTTCTCTCTCTCTCTCTCTAAACAATCGTGTTTTGGCCACGGTGGACGTTCATAACTGACTGTAGCTACCTTGTTCGGGATTACGACTAAAAACTTTTATTTGGTGGGGAAGGTAAAAGGCCGTAAGATTGTAGTACATTCAATCAAGACAACACTGATTTTGACCTGCCACTAATAGCCAAACCGCGATCTGTGTTTATAAGATGGGCACCTAAATTACGTAACGTAATTTATAGATAAAGACTGTATCTCGGCCAGAAACTGTTCTACCATTCTATAGACGTCTATTTTTAGATAGGCGTAGCTTTGGAGATCAAGTAACCTACATAATATACGCAAAGGCAAGGCTTTACGCTAAATATTTGCGATCTGGATATCCGAATATACCAAGTATTTACTTTTTTTTCATTCCACTGCCAAGGTCAGGAGAAAATAAATATTGCATAATAAGTTCTTCACTATTATACAAAGTCAAAGTTTTCATTGCTTCGCTTACACTTTAGGTTGTTCTAGAAAGTTCAAGAAAAACATTGAGGTAGCAGCGTGTGTTGTAGACAAAGGCACCATTGTCCATTTTCTAGGCTAGCATATTATACGAACATAGTAGTTCAGTTAATAAACTATGTAAAACGATAAGATCCACCTCTAGAAAATAGAGTTGTAGACTTGGATACGATAAGAACAATAGGTTTGAGTGGAGATAGTTATGAAAAGAAGACAAATAGAAAAATGTAAACAATAGTAATCTTGATTGGAATCGACAAGAGCAGGGCAACCAACCAATGAAGAAAAATCACACCAGGAAATGAATGCGATTTAATTCTGTCTTAAGAAATCTGGCAAATATTTTAGGAAGCATGGAACTGAAATAGTCAACAGGTGATCGTCTCTAGAAAACATCTTACCTTCATCTAGGGCACCAATAACATAATTTGGTTCTTGTCTAATGGCGCAAATGGCGTCGTCTGAAGATTCTATTATTAACTCCAAAGTTCAAGACTCGAGTACTCCAGATGCCAGTTAGTGAGCCAATCGTGGTGTAAGGGAGGCAACTCGTGTTTAATCAACACCATATCGAGTGTCTAATTGGTTTCATGCCAGTATTCAAGTTTCTAGAACAAACATAATTAAAACAATATCGCGGGAAAATGAGGTATTGCGTTTTTGCTCTGATGAATAATTAACCTTTCACACAGCAAGAAAAAGATATTCTGTTGAAAGAGTGGTGTCATATATTTGCCAAAGCAAGGTCCAACTTTTTATACATACATGTATTAAATCTGATTAAAACACAGAACCTATTTCGTTTCGTTTTTATAGTTCAAAATTTCGTTTTACTCGTCTTTACTACACTAGGATCTGGAAGAGTTGTTATTAATGATGTGTTCTGGATAATGTGATGGATTAACCAATGATGAGAGTTCGTAGGCTTTCGATGCATGAAACTGTGGTTAAACTACTACAAACGTCAACTCTGGTTGATTAATCAATGTCTGACATCATAAGATCAAAAGCCACTCGTTTGACCATTTACGTGAACTCCCACTATGACCTGTCAGATTTTCATGTAGTGTAGGCCATCAAAAGTGTAAAAAACGAAATGAAGTATAGATCCGTATTTTAATCAGTTTGCCATGTAATCATATTGAATTAGAATTAAAGGTTATTCAGGCGCGGATCCAGAGGGGGGGTCCAGGGGGTCCGGACCCCCGCCCCCTGCTCAGGCTTGAAAATTTTTTTATGCGATTTTATTGGCGATTTAGACCTGTTATTTTGTAATTTACCTTCCGGAAATACATCAGAATGAACCAAATTGAATCTAATTTACCAAATTATCGGTTGAGCGTAATTAGTTAAGCAATTATCAAACCTAGACCCCCCCTGCAAAAAATCCTGGATCCGCACCTGTTATTTCATTTGCCTCCTCTGATTAGCTGAAAACACATAACACAATATTTAAAATGATATCCAGTTTATTTCAAAATGTTCTTAAATAATTCAAGTATATCACATTCACATTAAAAATTTGAATTAAAAACTACATGATCATCCTTTGTAAAACAAGATTTTGAATTCATATACATAATGTCACATGATGAAAGATGAACAATAATAATAATGTATCGTAATTAAAGGATAATGAGTTGAAATGAAATGATACACATGTAGAAGCTTGATTCATGACAGGGTGACGGATTAATGTAAATGAAATAAAATAAAAAGTATGATTGTAAGTCTGCCTTTTCAGGGCAGATGAATATGAGAAAGGATTTTACCCATTACCATTTGGACGATCCCCAAAAAATTGATCCCGCTTGTACCCAATATTGTCTGAAACTACTGCTCCCTCTAGTGCCCGAAATCTTCTGAAACAACTACACCCTCTAGTGTCTGAAATTTCACACACGCTTGTGTCTGAAACTACTACACCCTGTAGTGTCTGAAACATTAATAGTTTTGAACTATTTAATGATGTCAATACTAGTTTTGCTTCTGGGAAACAGTACTTTCAATACATTTTGGAAAATAATATCGTTAGCATTGAATTTAATCCTGATGTGTTGAAATGCAGTTCTCTTACGATCGTTAAGGTCACTTGGAACCAAGTTTTTACTAGCGATGCATAGTGAGAGTTCCTTCAGCAATGACACCTATTCTTAACAGAAACTAGGACAATTACTTTTCAACAAAATTTCCATGTAGAGAGAAGTACAAAGACAAGTAATATATTATATTCCATTTTTACACAAGATTGTCTATTTTAATCTGAATCTGTATCATCACTATCAGAATTTTCGGCATGTCTATGCTTCCTTTTTTTTCTGGATTTTCTGTGTTTTTTATGTTTTCTGCTTTTTTTGTGTCTACGAGAATCTGAGTCACTGGTATCACTATCATCATCACTATCCTGTGAGCTTTCGTCATCTGAATCATCATCTTCTGATTCACTTTCCCTCTTTCTTCTCTTCTTTTTACTGTGAGACTTTCTCTTTTTTATTGGTGATCTTGACCGATGCTTCCTAAAATTAAAAAAAAAAGCAGGAATTTAATATTTTCCAAGAAAGTCAAAACATATTTATATCTATGTCTTTTGCTCAACAGGTTGTCAACTCACTATTATACAATCATAGGCATTAATTTAGGGAATAACATATGGTTCAATTTTATTTCAATAATTCGCTTTTGACTGGTGGTCTTTAGAAGTGAGAAGAAACTGGAGGATCCGGAAAAGCCTTGGAGGTTGTCACTTACAATCAGCGAATCAAAACCAGCCAGTTGACTCAATGACAGACCTTATGATATTATGCGCACAAACTAACCATTTGACCCCCCCTGTTCGGACTGTATTAAATCAGATCGATATTGAAGATGCATTAGATAAAGTTCTCACTATAATAGTTAAAAACTAGATAATGTAAAGGGAATTTGCTTAAATTTTCAGTCAAATCGATCAACTATGAACCGAGCCATTGGCTTTGGAAATTTCTTGCATAATGCATGTTTAATAGGTTCATATTTAATTTACTTACTTTTTTTCTTTTTTCTTTTTCTTTTCCTTGCTATGTTTCTTCTTCTTTTTCACCTTTTTACTGTTTTCATCTAAAAGACAATATAACTATTTTACTTTACCCATGTCTAAACTAGAAGACAGCAGTTTTAATGAATATTTCTTACTGACTGTAGAATCACATTTAGACATTAGCAAAATGTAAATGCCTTTAAAATTGATAAAAAATTTGTTCAAATAATGAAATTGCACAAGAGTTTGATTATAACTTGGCTAAATCACCTGATGACATTGTGAATACACAGCAACTCAATAAATATTTTCGGTTTATCAAATAAAAGCTGAATAAATATTTTCCCATATTCTCGAAGTATTCCTAATGTCTTCTACTTAGCTTATAAATAAAATACTGTCAACATTATGCAATAGCTAAATCAGTGCAAACATCTTGTCAAACTTTCAAAGGCTAATACACGTATCTTTGCTCAGAATAAAGTAATTTTAATGAAATTTTCAATATATTAATTTTACATTATCTATTTTTTGAGTATTATAGCAAGAAGTGCCAACCATTTATACAAATTTTACACAAAGTATCTTTAAGGAGTAAAAATGTTGGTAAACTAAATTTTTGTCTGTTTTCAAGCAGAGCTAATTGTAAACAGACAAGGTAACTGTCGGATGACAAAGTCAAGTGAAAAGCTGTAACATTGATTACCTTTTCTCAGTTGTGAAAGTGGGGATATAAAGTTTTCATCATCAGAATCAGAGCTTGTGCTGCTGATATCAAGTACAACTTCTTTTTCAGGATCAGCCTTGATAAAATTACGACATTGAAAGGTTAAATGTCCAGCTGAAATAATGAATTAGATACTTTTAGATTGTTAACCAAATATGAGAAATAGATAAATTGTAAATTATTAATTAAAAAATGAAATGAAATGAAATGGGTTTAATGTCCTACTGTCTTGCTCCTAAACTGGGCTGATGAAGACAGGCATACAGTGTGCTATAAGGGAAATTTTGAACAGACAGCTGACAACGGCCTACTACGCTTATATTCAACTTCAACTGCCAAGGGATCCTTTTCGTGCATGCCAATGTGTATACTAGACCTATGTGTATACAGGGTGCTATTAGTGGAATTTTGACCAGGCAGTGGCACTATGGCATACTCTTATTTGGAATTTTAGCTGTCTTTTATGTGGGCACCAATTTGTACATGGGACCTCAGTTTTCCTTCCCCCTCAAAAAAACAAGACACTGTTCATTACCAGGATTTCCACACCTGATGACAAAGAAAAAACACACTGGGAAATTCAGAGGAACATTCTTGGCCAAAATCATGAATTTAAGGTAAGCAAGCTTGAGACTTACTCCCTGAGTCAATGCAGTGATTCTAGGATTGTTAGAGTACATGTATGTAGAAAATAACCAAAGGCAGCACAGCATGTACAGTGAAGGATATAGATGAATTGCCAACTTTTGCATAAAAATGGTAAATTCTGGTTTAACTGATTAGTTAGTTTGAATACATTTGCCTTACATTGAATTCTAAGTTGAAAATCATATTCATGTTTTTGCTCGAAATAATTACAGGTACTTTAACTTACCATAGCCACATTTTTTACAAGCAGCTCTTAAACCATCATTAGTTTTATTGGTAAATTTTGTAATTAAACCTGATAAATATATAAAAAAGAAGTGTTATTTTGCTTCAAAATATACATGTAAAACACTAGTAATTGCCTAGAGTAACAACCTTTTTTCTACAATAGATTAATCATGATTTAATCCTTTTATGATGCATCTAGCTATTGGGGGGTTGGGATGGCCTAGTGGTCTAGAGTGCCGCGCTTCGACCTCTAGCTGGCCGGTCACCTCTGGCTTGCGGCTGTGGTTTCGAGCCCTGGTGTGAGCGTATCTGGCATGGAGATAGGGGCTCCTTCTCAACCTTGTGGGTTTCCTCCGGGCACTCCGGTTTCCTCCCACAGCAAAGACCCCTGCGCGTGCGCTAAGATAATGAAAATGAAAAATAGGACTTGTCTGCGATATCACCTTTGGTGGAAGCGGACGTTAAACACCAAGAACAACAACAATTGGCAGTAGTACACCAAGTTGTGTGAAAAGCTATGAAAACTCTGGCACATGAGGCTAGTTTAACATACAATTTAATCCATTTAATGTCACTTAAAGATTCTTCATTCTTCAGTTCTATGATGCAGCTACCTAGGAGCAATAGTAGATAAAGTAAGCCTAGTGTGAATACCATGGGACCGACATGTAGCTATAAAATTTCTGGCAGATGAGGAGACAATACCCAGACAGCCACTCAGCTTTAGCCCAAGTATGGCCCACATCTGGTAACAAAATGAAATAAAATGGGGTTTAATGTCCTACATGTACGCCGGTTCTGCACCGCCTGCGTGAATGAATTTAGGTGGGCATACACCATACACACAGTGTGCTATGAGGGAAATTGACAGCGACCTATGACCTACACGCATATCAGATTCCAACTGCTTAAGGGATCCTTTATGTGCATGCCAATGGGTACATTACATGGGCATGGGACCTCTGTTTCTCGTCTCAGCCAAAAATGCCAAATGACTAAACAAGTTCTTGTCAGGCACTCCGCCCTGCACTGCTGACAAGAGGAAACCACTTTGGCAAATCCTGATGAAGTTTCTCGGCCAAACCTGCGACCTTCGGACTAGAGAGCCTGTACTGTACTGTGTGTCTTACTGACTGAGCCACTGTGTCTCCGGGAATGATAACACTAGCTTTTTCAACCGGTTCTTTGGCCTACATTTCTTTATTAGAAATTGTAATATCGATACATTTATTAATTGATTTAATAAAATACAAACCTTGAACATCATGGTGCATAATGAAACCTTTATTAGAACGAGGAAAGAAATCAAATTATGGCAGAAAAACTAAAAACAAACTTGGTTTCAAGAATACCGGAAGTGATAAATTTAGTCAGTACTACCCGATAATCAACCAAGTAACCGGTCTATAAAGACATAATTTCACTTAAAATGCAAATCAAAACAACGAATGGTATTATTTAAACCCTTTTACAGGTTCTAGGTGCAATTTTTCTTAAATAAAAGTCAAGAAAAAGTGTTTGGAGTATTTCATATGTTTATCACTTGCTTTAGACTTTCAAGATGTCTGCGCCCATGAAACACAAGTGAATTTGTTCAATACAATCACAGATAAATAGAAAAGGCCTAAATAATAAGGCATTCCGTTAATATCAGCTATGAGCAGCATATACATAAACGAGCCGCCTACGACAGGAAAGGTGATAAAGATTATTTGATGAAATATTTTTGAAATTCGTGTAGTTGCAGAAATAATGATATTGACAAATTCCATCAATTGATTTGCATCCCACTGATCCAGATAATGTGTCACTTATTACAATTAAACAGTTGATCGAGAGGGATATCGCAGACAAGTTGTCTTATTTCTATAACCTTTGAGCGCAGACATAGGGTCTTTTTTATCAGATCAAAGGCACTTCTATTGCCAATCCACATACAGTAAGTCACACCAAGGATCAAAACCACAAGGCAGAGGTAACCGACCAAATAAATAGAGTTTGAATTGCGACACTTCGACTAGGCCATCCCCATACGCCTTAACAAATGGTTAGGAGCTCTTTAAGTCTCACCAGGGATCAAAGCTGCGACAAGGCAGAGGTAACCGGCAAAATAAATAGAGCTCGAATTGCGACACTTCGATTAGGCCATCCCCATCCACCTTAACAAGTTGTTAGGAGGTCTTTAATCACAGTGTTGCAAGTCTATATCAACCACTGTACTGGTTGTTAGAAGCTAAGTCTTGCTCCTCCATTTTTATATTAAATCAATATATGGCTGCACTGTTCTAATCTTTCGAAGAAATCCGATGCCATCAAGAGTTGAATTTGGCCTGGATCAGCTAATTAATGTCTAATAATTTAGAAAACATTTCAGGCCTAAAGAAAGACCTGGAATAGGCAGATTTAGCTCTTGCATAATGTATGTTTAACTTATGATTTATATACTTTATGTATTATGGTTGTCATTACAGGTTTTATTGGAAACAACTGCAGGTGATATAGATATTGAGTTATGGTCAAAGGAAACTCCAAAAGCATGTCGAAATTTTGTTCAGTTATGCATGGAGGGCTATTACGATGGAATAATATTTCATCGAGTTGTCAAAGATTTTATTGTTCAGGGAGGAGACCCAACTGGAACAGGGGAAGGAGGAGAATCTATATATGGAAAACCTTTTAAGGTGCTTTAAAATCATATTCTAATGTTGAATTATGTTTAAATAGGAGTATTAAATCTTGTAAACCAGGACAGTACCAGTATCTTTTTTAAGCGTAGCTCACAACATGAAGTTGGTGTTTTGACACGCACAGTTTTTTGAGTTTGGAAGCTCTCAAACCAGCTGCAAGAAACTGGGTGAAAAATTTTATATGTGCAGGACCAAAAGTCTCTACGGCCAATCTGTGATCTTCAAGTGATGCGTAAGTGTCAGGCATGGGTTTGCTTAAACTTCCCTCATGGACTATCGGTAGTAGCACTTAACACCTACCGCTTGCATTAAAGGATCTTTACCAGAGAGAACCCAAGAAGTTAAGACTCCTACAAATGTTATTTCAATGTATTTTTTTTTGTTTTTGTAGGATGAATTCCATTCAAGATTAAGGTTTAACAGAAGAGGTATGGTTGGAATGGCCAATGCTGGTCCTAATGATAATGGAAGCCAATTTTTCTTTACAATGGGAGCAACACCAGAACTGCAGAATAAACATACCATATTTGGCAAAGTAAAATTCCTTTTTGTCAAAACCAATGAATGAATAAAATGAAATAAAATGGAGTTTAACATCCTACTGTTCTGCTCCGACTGGGCTAATGAAGACAGGCATATGCCATGCAGTGTACTATGAGAGAATTTTTGCCTGGCTAGACAGCGACACTGCAACCTACTTTTATATAGAATTCCTACTGCCAAGGGGTCTTTTACGTGCACACCAATGTGTACACAGGGCCTTAGTTTTTTGTACTATCCAAACGACTAGACAGCTGTCCATGTCAGGCCCTCCAATAGCTGTAGATCCAAACAGCTTAATGTGGAGCTTAAAAAGGAAGTAAAAAAACAACTAAAATCTTGAGGTAACAATCATGATCTATAAATAAAACATCTTATGGTTGCAACCACAAAGAGATGTTTTAAAAAGGTTGGGCCTTACAGGTTAGGAAATCGTGGCATAAAGCTTTAATACTTTATGATTACCCTATAATAATGTCATTACTGGTTTTGATACTTAATGATTACCCTATAACAATGTCATTACTGGTTTTGATACTTTATGATTACCCTATAATAATGTTGTTTATAAGGCATTTAGTGATAGTACTGACATTGAAAAAACACAAACACTATTTTATGGATAACAATCAATAGCAACTTTAATTGTGCAATGTTTCAACAAGTGTCTTCTTGTCGTTATCAAGCACAGGGTAAACGATAATATGATACAAAAACCTGGAAGTAAGCATTTAAGTATAAAAATGTAAAAGAAACCACAAAGACAAGAAATAATATTCTGTTTAAATATATAAAAAGACCAAAGAATAATTGGAGTTATGATTACAAGCTAAACATAAATAAAACTAAGATACTTAGATAAATAGAAAGCCATTACACAACGTAATATAATAATGTTGTTACAAATTTTTATACCATAATATAATAAAATTGTTACAAGTTTTTATACCCTATAATAAAGTTGTTACAAGTTTTTAGACCCCATGATAATGTTGTTCCATAAATGGATGAGCAAAGTCTGTATGATATATAATTAATATTTGAATAAATAATGTTTGTAATTTACAGGTTACTGGTAATACTGTTTATAATTTAATCAAGTTACAAGAAGCAGAAGTTGATGGAAGTGACAAACCACTACATCCTTATAAAATAATTAAAACACAGGTTAGATTATTTATCAATACATACAAAATAAATACATTGATTGAAAAGCCTATCCAAATTAACAGGAACAATGTAAATTTGTTACCAAAATCAATACATCTTTTGAGATACTTCAAGGGACATTTTGTTGGACAATATACATGCTGGCAGGACTGAAAGTGTTTGTATTCTGATGTATATGTGTTGATTTTAATCTCCTTTCAACATAGATTTTGTCCAATCCATTTGATGATATTGAACCAAGGGCTATAAAAAGGAAAGAAGATAAAAATGAAGAAAAGAAACCCAAAAGTCAATCAAAAGCTACAAAGTGAGTCGATTTATTTTCTTCTTTATTAGTAAAGTAGTTATTTGTGGAAGAAAGCGGGGTTGTGTTGCCAAATGGTTAATGCATGCGTATTTATTGCATCATAAGGTCTGTGCTTGAGTCAAGTGGCGTGCATGACAAGGATTAGGTCGCCTGTCCACCCTACATGCAAGCCAATTATTGAAATAAAATTGAAACATAATATGTTAGTCCCTAAATGACCTAGTTTTTTGTTGTGTGGACATTAAACACATTTCTATCTGTTCTTTATGGAAGAAACTGTAGTAGTAAAAAAAGGACAAAGCAACTACAAACACAGTTTTGTTCAACATCAGTAGTTAAGGTAGACAGCGCTATTGAAGATTAGATATCAAAATTAGCGCTATATTAAATAAATAGTTTATAGAGTATAATACAAAATTATAAGTAAAAGTATGGCATTAGGAAACAATGGAATGAATTTTCTAATATTGAAACAAAGACAGTTTCTAAATCCACAGGAAATTAGTCAGTGCCAACTACTCGCATTACGGCACATGTTTCGTACATGCAGTCAATAAAGGTTAGAATTCAGGTATGTTAAATCTGTTAGAAAAAATTGGTGGATCAATTCTGAATTTGCTCTAATAATTTCGATGATGTACATTACCATAGAAATGATAATTTCCATTTGATAGTCTCAAAATGACCAAAGTATTGTAGTGGCTGAATATTGATTTAAGTATCAACATGTTGTTTTATATTGTATTTTGTTCTTGTAGAAATTTTAGTTTGCTGTCATTTGGTGAAGAAGCAGAAGAAGACGAAGAAGAAAATGTGCAGGTAACTAAGGTGAGTTTAAAATTTTATCATTTGTCATTAAATCTTTAATCTACAGCAATTTAATTTATAGTTCCCATGATTCTTGATAATAAATGGGGGGTTGGATGGCAGAATGGTTAGCACGTGCGCCCTATATCAGAAAGCCTGTCATTGAGTCAACTAGTGTGGTTTTGAATCTCCGGTTGTACCTGACAAGGAGTATGGTCGCCTGTCCAACCTCATGGGTTTTCTACGGGTCCTCCAGTTTCCTCCCACTGCTAAAGACCACTATGCGCAAGCGAATTAATGAAATAAAAATGAAACCACATGTTAGTCCCAAAATGAAATAGTTTGTGTTGACTGACTGGACGTTAAACCCGATTTCTGTCATACATGTAAAATTTCCCTTGGCAATTGGAATTCTATATAAGAGTATGTTGTAGTGCCGCTGCCCGGGCCAAATTTCCCTTATAACACACTGTATGGCGTATAACCGTCTTCATTATCCCAGTTTAGTACCAGAACGGTAGGACGTTAAACCACATTTCATTTCATTTTATAAATACATGTAGTTGATACAAAGATAAATTCCATTGAAGTCTGTTATTTTATTATGACAAAATATTCATTACCAGGATTTAAAGATAAAAAGTAAAAGTAGCCATGATTTAACAGATGACCCAAGATTGAGTTCAAAGCCAGCAGTGGATATTAAAACAGAAGAAAAAAAGAAACCCACACAAGAGAAAAGTAGCAGTGAAGACTCTGATGTAAGTCGTATATTTTGAATTTCCTTTTTTTTTTTTTTTTATATTTACAACTGTTGATTTGTCATTTTTGGAGGATTTTAGATCTCTTGAAATCTGCAATACCAGTATTGTGATTGTTGAATCTCGTCAAAGAATATCGAGTCCCCAGTTCAGGGTTAGAAATTCACACGAATCTCTGAATCAGATACTTGCAAGAGCTACACGTAAAATTTTTCTAAAAAAAAAAAAATCTCGGAGAATGTTATTGTAGAGTCCAACTATTGATGTCAGTCAGGGTCGGTATTCTTTATCTCCTGTATTTTGCCGGCTTTAGCTGATTGATGTTTAATCTAGGTGATTGGTAAAACAATGAACGACAATCATATCTTAGTCATGTGAGAATCGGCCATTTGTGGTTCATAATTTGACTCCCGAGTAATTAGCACATTTAACCGTGATTTTGATAATCAGGTAAAAAAAAAACCCAAACAAGCTTGCTTATTATTCATAATATGTTGAGTAAAATAATTAATATGTCACGTGACGAATATAGACGTCTTCCATGCTCCGTCCGTGTAAATTCCAGGTACCGGTATATATTAAAATATAACCTGATCATACATTGATGGATTCAATGGTCAATTGTTAGGTGAATTTAAATCTCCTTTGAGTATAATCCCCTGATAGAACATTGAATACACGGAGAGAGAAACAGTGGATATTTTCCTGACAAAATCTCAATGCCGAATTCCAATAACACTTGACATATTTATTGGTTGAAATTAGGTCTATAAACCAGTTTTATATAACGTTTACTGTTATAATTATTTTTTATTTATACACATGCTGACAGAGACTTAATTTTTAAAATATTATTGAAGGCTATATCCTAGTTGTGCTGAATTTTATTTTATAGCCATTTCAGTTTTGATTGTCACATGATCATTGTACCGTTTATCATCGACGAATGAATAAAAACTTTTGTAAGTTACATGACTAGTTACGTGATGGACAAAAGACTATAAGTTGTATTATGAAGAAATGGCATGGTGCCATATCATTTTATTTTGGCTAAGGCATTTTCTGGATATTACTTTTTACACTATTTAAGTGTTTACCAAAAACTTTCATCTGATTGTTTTATTTTTATCATCGTTGTATTTTGGTGTTTTAAGTTAACACAATGAATACAATTTAATTTGTTTTTTTAGACAGTATTATTAATTAAAATTCGGAGGATTCGTGAAGATTGTATATATGAGAATCCTCTTATATTCTCGCAAAAGATGACAAATATCTAGCCCTGCGGTTTTATGTGACAAGGAGTAGGATCGCCTGTCCAAGCTTGTGGCATTTCTCTGGGTCCTTCTGTTTCCTCCCAGAGCTAAAAACCCCTACATGCAAGTGAATTATTGAAATAAAGTTGAACCATGTGTTAGTCCCGAAATGACCAGGTTTGTGCCGAGTGGACATTAACCCCATTTCTCTCTCTCTCTCTCTTTTATCCTAAAAGATAAAAAATAACAAAAGACTTTTATCTTTCAGTCAGATTCAGAGTCAAGTGAACCAGATCCGAAAAAATTAAAAAAAGAAAAGGATTCTAAAAAAGACGAAAAAGAAGAGAATGTGGAACCAGTAAAAAGCAGAAGGTATTTAATATTTTTTTTTTATATTTTAAAGAATCTAGATCATAGTTTCAGATAAGGGTTTGTAGGGGGTCAGATGGTTGAATGAAGCCAGAGCTCTCTATCTATCTCTCTCTCTCT
The DNA here is from genome assembly GCA_036850965.1 of Patella caerulea. Classification (NCBI taxonomy): domain Eukaryota; kingdom Metazoa; phylum Mollusca; class Gastropoda; family Patellidae; genus Patella; species Patella caerulea. Next base: position 33,675,846 of record JAZGQO010000008.1, read on the forward strand.
CTCTCTCTCTCTCTCTCTCTCTCTCTAACAATTTGTATTCTGCATTCAACACAAATTATAACAAATGTATTCATTCATAAGCAACTGACTTCATTCATCCTTTTTCCAGTGATGAGTTAAAGGAGGAAAGTCGAAAATTGCAGAAAGAATTAAGACAGAGTAAAAAGAAAAAAACAGATGAAGATGAAAACCCCAAATTAGGTAATCAGCATATTAGTAGACTTCCTATTGTTCATGTTCACAAATATTATTAGGCCACACATTAGAAATGTTTTGGTTCTCAGACAACTCTTTTTATTTTGCCGACCATAAAATCTCATTCTACGTGCATTTTGATCTTAAAAAATGACAGATCACAGCAAAAATGTCATCTTTGCAAATAATAAATTAAGATCTGAATATCCAGTGCCATTCGTCAATAGTGTTTCCCATGGTTACATACATGGTAACCGAGTCTAGTATTCATTTCATGCATCATAAGGTCTGTCACTGAGTCAAATGGCGTTGTTTCAAATCCCTGGTTGTATGTGACAAGGAGTAGGGTCACCTGTCCAACCTTGTGGTTTTTCTCCGGATCCTCCAGTTTCCTGTCACTGCTGTCTAGTTGTTTGTATAGGACGAAAACACAAAGTTTTGTTTACACTGCATGATATTTGTCCGTCTTTATTAGTCCAGTCAGTGCAGAAAACAGAATAATAAACCCCATTTCATTTCTTTTCATAAAAGGTATCGGACATGGACTTACAATACAAATACCACAGAATGTATGAAATTAAAACTTTAAAAGCATGACAAATAAATATCTCTATTATTCATTCACTTCAATGGACTACATCCACTCCGTTATCATATTAAGAACATGTTAGTCCTGAAATGACCTAGTTTGTGTCGAGCTAAACCCCATTTCCCTCTCTCTCAATTCGTAGGACTGAAAGGTGAGGCAAGTATATTAATTATTAATATTGTATTTCAGAAAAAAAGTCAAAGCCAATTAAGAATGATGCAATATCTGAATACAAGCAGGAGCAAGAGAAATATAAACAACAGAAACGGACCCTGGGAAAGAAAGGATCCAGCCGTGAAGAATTAACTTTGATGATGTTATCTCAGTTTAAAAATCAGTTAGAATCTGTCAAAACTATAGCTGGAGATTATTCTGATGATGAAGAAGATAAAAAAGATGAAGATGAAGATCTTGAAGCTGCTGATGATTCTGATTTATCTTGGTAAATTAACTTTTGACATAAAGTAGTGAACTGATCACTGTGGTACCCTTCCATGTGTTATTCAATTATCATTTGATGAGGTAATCCTATGTTTGGGGCGTGAGGAGGGGTTAAAATGGCTGAATTGTTAGCATGTGCACGATGTATCATAAAGTCTGTCATTGAGTCAACTGGCATGGTTTCCATTCCCTTGTTGTATGTGACAAGGAGTAGGAGTGCCTGTCCAACCTCGTGGGTTTTCTCCAGGTTCTCTGGTTTCCTCCCACTACTAAACTCTATTTGCAAGCAAAGTATTGAAATAAAATTGAACCATATGTTAATCCCGAAAAAGACTTAGTTTATGTCCAGTGGGGGTTAAACCCCATCTTTCTCTTCCCCTATATCTTTGTTCTCTGCAGGAGCTGCGATGGCTCAGTGAGAAATGCCCTTGCTTATTAACCTAGAAATCATGATTTAGATGCATTTCTTGGCCGAGAAAGCAATTTGGGGCATTGTTTCCCCTTGTCAGTGATGCAGGATGAAGGGCCTATCTAAATATCTGGTAACATTTGGGAAGCATTTTGTTGATGCATTAGTAATAAATACCTTATTTTCTTCAATCTCTTTTTTAGGATGAGACATACACTGAAGTTTGATGAAAAACGCAACAAAGTTCTTGATGCTAATATTCATGATACAGACAGATACGAGATCTATGACCCCAGAAATCCAATGAATAAACGAAGACGAGAAGCCAGTAATAAAGACAAAAGATGAACTTATTGAACTTGTTATTTTTGTTATATTGTGACATTTTTTTTATAAGGATATGGTTGTTGTTTTTGAAGAAACTCAGTTGTGAAGTCTGCGCCTGCAAAAAAAAAGGTATTTTTGAGCGGATATTGCAGGGATATAGAAAAATTGGAGAAGGTGGAAAATGTGACTCTCTGTTTGTTTACACCAAACTTCCACAGCCAACTGTTAAAAGATAGGGAAAAGGTGGAAATTTTTGTTTTAAAACATAAGGAAAAGCATAAATTTGTACGTTTTATTTGATATTCTGTAATCTAACTAACAGTATTATATGGCGATGAGAATTGAGATAATGGGATTGGGATTTATATTTTTATCAGATAGACAGATACTTGTACGAAATATTGATTTTTGTCTAAAAGCCCCAACATGTTAAAGAATAAACGTTGCATATTGAGCTTAAACCATAGAAACGTATGTTAATTAAAAAAAAAAAAAAAAATAAGAAAAGTATTTAAATCTATCAGTTCATTTTTAACGAAGCCTTATCACTGCAGAGGACTGTGCATTGAATTTGGAACTTACAGTCAGTCCTGTATCCTTTCACTTGTTTTGATATTACTTCTATTGTTTATTAAAGCTTGTTTCTTGTCTGTGGGGTTGTCTTCTGTGTTTCTGTTTGTATGTGGTGCATTTCTCCTGCATCTATTCTTACTTACTGGCCATATTATTTTGAATTTCACCCTGCCAGCGTCCTATTCAACAAATAAATGTAGTGTAATAATAAGTGAGCTCTCTTTTTTTTGTGCTAAGCCAGCTCTGTCTTTTTAATACTCAGTTGTGCCGAATTACACAATAACCACAGTCTTTACATAAAAATTGTAGGCTACCTTTTATGAAATAGGACAGGTCCAGAGTTCATAAAGCATTCTCAGGATTAAGTTCAGAACTTACTCAAAATTGTTTGCCTTATTTCAACTAAAAAATAGCCCTTTATAAAATGTTTGTTGTTTTAATGTATGAAATACTTCAATAAGAAACTGTGCAAAGTTTTGTTTTTTCTGGATCAAAGATATTTCTCATTAACATTGATTGAAAGTTGTGAACTCTGGGCTAGGCCTAAATAGTCCCTCTCTGGCTTGTTGTATCTAAATTCATATTTAGTGATTACATTTATTGTATTAAATGAAATTACATAAAATAGTTGGCTACTGTAGGCCTACATAGGGCCCAAACGTTAAACTTAAAATAAATTTATTATTTTATCTTCATGTCTTTATTGCTTATTTATACGATAGGCCTCGGTAGTCGGCTGTCTGTGGTTGTTTTCTCATGGACAAAATAGTATTGACAAGATTTTGCAGTGTGGGTATCGCTGTGGATGTTCCAGAGAAATAGTTCGAACCTTCTGGTGAAATATGTGATGTAAATTATATCTGCTATAGCATCGATTAGAAAGAGTAAAAATTGGCCCATGGAGTTTGGGTGTGGCTAGTTATGAATTATCTGTCGGATAGGGCAGAGCGAGATGCGTCACTGCTCACGGTCACACAAAGCATTTTTATTTCAGTCTACTAATTTTGTATAAAACAATTTATTTCTATTTTATAGGAGGAACAGGCAAAGGCAGTTTATAGCTTCCTCTCGAAAAAAATCAAAGAAATTGGAAAAATAAAACGGGAGAAAAATGCTAAAACCGATGAGAAAAATGAAAATGTACCCTAGTTAGGGGGGCCCTAAAGGCAGACAAAAGGCCCCCACTTCTGACAAAAGGCAGACAAAGGCCCCCACTTCTGGCCAAGGAAAAGGCCCTGAGTCCGAGTCAATTGATTTCTATACACTGTTGTTACTGTCGAATGCATTGCTTAATGAGAATGCAGTCATTGCGTTGGCATAAAAATCATCAATAAAGACACACACACCCCCGCCCGCGAAAGAGGGCCCTCAAAATTGTATTGGCAGTAGAGCCTCCGCTACGATAAACCTTAAAACGCCCCTGGGGCTGGGAACAGGCAGTAGACCACTAAAAGAATGAGGGAATTTTTCAATCTGAATATATAAAATCAAATCCATGTAACAATCCGAATGCTGGCTACATGAACATTTTGTTTAGAATAAATCAGAAGTTTCTGGAAAGAGTGTAGAGTTTAAAAGTCTGTAAGAGTAATCCTGTAGTAAGGTAAATTGTAGTGGAGGGGAGGCAACTCTGTTTAATGTAAGAAATCTTGAGAACATTAATTTTGTTCAGACAGCTTAATGAATTTGGTACATTAAAATAATGCTCTTAGAAATTCACAGTTATTGTTTTATTCTTAATCGAGATGTTTTGTTTAACTTCAAAAATTCAAATAAATTGGCATTTTCTACATCATTTGACATTTAAACAACAACAAATAACAGTAAAAAAAAATCTACCGTTTAAAATTAGCCACGCCCCTCGTATTTGTAATTTTAACCAATAGTTTTCAAAGACATTTCCGTCTGCTAGTGTGCGGGACTGCTATTTTTCATCAATATGGCGGCTCTTCCACCGCTTTCGAAGGTAATATCGATAATTAGATGTAATTTCACATAATTAAGCAAATAGTTTTCTATTTTTCATTCATTTCCTATTTGAATTGTGAATGTTCTAAATTATGATGCAGAGAAATGACCGATATCGAGGTAACAATTGTATAAAACACCCCCAATTTTTGACAGTTAGAATTCGTTTCTGCGAATTTGTGAAATTGTGTCACACAGACTTCGACTCAAAACTCAAATCTGTTATATAAACTATTCGCATTACATATCATTATCTTAGTCTGGAATATTCTGAGCCCTTTTATTCAGTTTTTCTGTTGAACCCTTGTGATTCGTCAAAAGATATGAGTGTAATGATAATTTATCAATGAATTGAATGGTCGAGTTACAGATTTTGTTGTTCAGTGAAGTTCAAGTTGTTGTGAATTAAAGCCCCAGTTGCCCAATAACACTCTTGTTGTAACTGAAAAATATGTCCCAATCTTCATTCTGGTCAACAAATCGTATTATTTTATAATATTCCAATTAAATGATGATATAAATTTCATCTTAACACACCTAATTTAAAAAATTGGAAAAATTCAACCAATTGATTTGAAAAATCTAACGTAAACCTTTTCAAATGTGACTTGGATTTTAAAATATTTTCGAACCCTCTGGACAAATAAAATAGGTTGTAATGGATAATTTACACAACAGGTAGGACATTTAAACATCTAGTACCGGGGTACTTAGAATAAGGGTATTATTTATTTTCTGGAGCTACCAAGCCAGCAAGAATGTTATTGTCCCATTAAGAAGAAGTAAGAAGCCTATGCTACGCTAGGCCTTAGAATTATCCCCTCAAAGATGCACCTCTGAAATTTCTACCGTTTGTGGAAAAATGGTGTGGAGACAGGAAGTTAGTGACTTTAATTGTATAGGTATTTTTGTGATTAACATAACAATGAAATGAAATGAGATTTAACGTCCTGTACATGCAGTGCTAGTGAAAGTAAACCAGATAAAACCCTGTTAGAAATTTTTGAACTTACTAAACAACTTTTCAGACGTACTTAACGACTGTTCAGACTCTATAAAAACTCAGTTTCTGACAAATATAAATAAAAAAATAGTGAATAAATCAAACATATATTTTAATAGTGGTAATATATTAATTTTACAGGAAACAATGATTATCAAAGAACTGTAAGTGCAGCTAACCATGCGTGTTATGTTAATATTTCTTAAGTGTTTTAAGTTAGGCTGTTTCAAATACAGTAAATTCATGTATAATTTTATACCAGATATACAAAAATATTATACGTATGCAAAGAAACAAACATACCGGTACATGTATTATATAAAACATTCTTTTGTAAACAGTCAAGATTGGAAATATTGCGGTTTCTTTACAGCAGAGCATGATCTGTGTACTTGATGATAATGGTATAATTTACATGCGTATTATTTGTTTAAATTTGTTTTTGGTTTATCATAAACTTTTCCTTTCAACTGATTCTTGAGTCTCAACGACCATGCACCCAAAATCGTTTGAAGCTGAAATGTCACGGACAGAAATATCATGTTATCTAGAAAACGTATATATTGAGTTAGATATCTGCAATTAACCCTACTGTTTACTCCATGACATTTACAAAGTTGCTGGATTTTCACTCACAATACATTCAGTCTCCCAGTAATAGCTAGAAAAGTCAATTACATGTATATGCATGTTTAGAAAATGTAATGTATTTTAGCTTTCATAATGTTGGAATGTGACTCATCTAACTCTGACCTTACTTATATTATATAATCATGGATATACATGTAAACAAACTATCTTGTACCTGTAGTATCAAGATAAAAGTGACTCAGGAGGAAAATGTCAGCCATTCCAGAATTGTTATTATTATTAATAGCCAGACCTACATATATTATGCAATATAATTATACACCAAAGACTAAATCTTAGTCTTAGTCAGTACCTCCTACCAAAACCGCAGTATGTATGTGATACATATATCTCGAAATTATCTATGATATTTTATTTTCAGATTGCAGGCAGCCATGCTGGCATATATGAGGCCTACTTCCTTCAGGTAGGTTTTAATAGCCATCCTTCCCAAAAAGGAAATTTACCCAAATTTCCTTTATTGGTTTTCTCTAGTTTTCAGAGAACACAATATTCTGATTATCTTGAGATGTAATTGTAAATAATGTTTTTGCCATATAATTTTGACTACCTCAGACTTAATCCATGTAGTGATGGCTGTCAAAAACACACACACTTAATGTAAACAGCTTATAATGTAACTTATTCACAAAGACTCCATTGTTCTGAATCATTTTTATACAGGCTGATCCAAGTGGAAGTGGGAGTGTTGGTGCTTTGGATGCTGCCAAATTCATGAAAAAGTCTGGTCTGAATGATACAGTCTTGTCTAAGGTAACTTGATGAAATCTTGGTTCTATACAAGCGAAATACATAGATACATGTGTAATTTATGTTATGTTGGGTTGCACCGATTCAACGATAATTCAGTTCATCATAATATTTTTAAAATTCAAATAATTCAAGATACATGATGCAACAAATGTATTGTTATATAACACTATAATGAAAAAAAGGAAAGAAACTACCCTTACCGTCTAGAATCTAATACACGTATCCAGTCAATAGATTGCCGTCTAGAATCTGTTAAATGCCGTCAAGATTCATCAAAAACCGCCCTGTTTGTGCTAACGTGTAGATTTAGAAACGCTGTTTACTTTTGATCTAGTTCGTCTACTTTACGACCGCTCAGTTTCTCAGGATGTTTTTTAGAAATGAATACTACCATTTAGATTTAAAAGGTTTTTAGACACGGCATTTATTTTCCCGGATGTTGTCCAGAAATGAACCAAGTGTTTGATATTGATAACATAAGGCTTTCAGATATTACGCCAAATTACCTCTTTACTGAGAGCCGTCAGTGTGGTAACAATTTATAGAAAAAAGATTTTAAAAATATTCACTGATTCAACTTGGTCATCGTTTTATTCTTTCTGTTATTCATATTCCATCAAGAGGTAATTTTATAAAAAGTACAATTATCTAACGGTATATTTTAATAGTATGGCTATATTATATATATATGTTCTTATTATTTGTAGGTTTGGGACTTATCCGACCCTACTGGAAAGGGTTATTTAGAGAAACCCGGGTTTTATTCAGCCTTGAAATACATTAGTTTGGTTCAGAACGGACAAGAAATGATACCATCTGCTTTAGTAAATGAAACTCCTCCACCCAATTTGGTATGAATATATTCCATTTATTTTTTTTTAAAAAAAAAACATTGGTGGGTTAAAATTGATGTTAATTAAACAATCCGATTAAAATTTTGTTTCGTTTTTTTATATTTGTGATGGCACTACATGAAGTTCTGACAAGTTATAGTTCATGTCAGGGGTCAAACAAAATACTTTTGACCCAATGATGTCAGTCATTAATTAACCAATCAGCGTTGACGTTTCTAGTGTTTTACATCAGTTCTGTGCACCAAAAGGCCAAAAGCTAGGCATAACAGACTTTTTGATAGGCTAATTCCTCATATCAATAAGAACACCTATTATGTAAGAACTCTTCCAGATCCTAGTGTAGTAAATACAAATAAAACAAAATTTTGAACTATAAAAACGAAATAGGATCTGTGTTTTAATCAGACAGTCAATAATAAACATGATACAACACAATTTATTTGGAAATTATTTTGTAGCATTTTAAAGCAAATATAATAGTGATTTGTATTAAATTCTTTTCATCTCAATGAAAGGAAGAAGACGTCTTTACTTTGACAGATAGTTATCTACGATTATGTAAGATTAATAATTGAGTCATTTTCCATGGTTTAATATAGCTGATCATGATATACATTAAATCAGATTTATTACATAATTAGTGTCTAAATTATTAATAATTAATTGATTATCTTCATTAAAGGGACCTGTAGAACCAGTAGCTCCCCCTGCTGCTGGAGCTGACCAATGGGATATAAAGGTTAGTTTAGCATAATATAATTGGATAATGATATTCTCAACTCTGTAACTTACACACATGTGTGTGTGAATTAGTTTTATTTAACGTCCGTTACACACAGTTGGCCCTAGCTCTTTAACCTACATCAATCATTTATATTTACTACGTAGAATAGCACGGAAAAAGACAAATACAAACCTCAAATTAAGTCAACCAGAAATTTATTTTTACATGCCTGAAAATGTGGGAACAGACAGTAAGATTTATATTGTGGTGTTTGCTTTCATTATTTAGTACTAATCAAACATGGTGGTTTAAAACAAGTTGGTCTACATGAATACTTGTAAAACAATGAGATGACCGGTCACATTATGATATTCTGGTGTTATTTTCTTTCAGCCAGCTGAGAAAGCAAATTATGATAAAGTATTTGATAGTCTTCAACCAGTCACTGGTTTGTTATCTGGCGATAAAGTTAAACCTGTGAGTATCTTTCAACTATATTATTCGAGTTGTTTAAGATTTTTGAAACTTTCTGTTATATACCGAGTCTCCATACACCAAATTTACCTTGGAAATCCATGTTGTGATGGCTAAGTTTGCTGAGAAAGTTCTCCAGCATTTTCTTGAGTGGTATCCACTCGCCAGTGCGGCACCCGACAGGGTCTAGCCCGAATAGTACCTGATTGTTCGGATAGGACAAAAAAACATGGACCTGTGTACATGTTGGCGTGCGGCCAAAAGAACTCTTGAAATTGGAATTCAATATCCGACGAGGCCATACCGCCGCTGTCCTCATTGTTTATTCTTATAACTAATATTTCTGATCAAAGTTGAAATACATATACAGATCTTTTTTACAGTAGAAATGATAATATATTTTTTAACACCTTTTTTAGGTTTTGTTAAATTCTAAATTACCAATGGATTTATTGGGTAAGATCTGGGATTTAAGTGATTGTGATAAGGATGGTTATCTTGATCGAGATGAATTTGCTGTGGTGAGTAAAAGTTTAAGGAGGATTATTATTATATTATAGAAAATACAGGAAATATGATTTATTATAACATAAAGGATAATTTTATTGGATATTTAATTATGACAGGGCATCTGGTTATATATTTATTCTGAATAGAATTTAATCATACATTATGCAAGAACAATATCTGCTTATTGTAGGTCTTTGTTTAGGCCTGAAATGTTATAAAAACTATTATTTGGACATTAATTAACTTATCCAGACCATAATCAGCTCTCGATGTCAAGGCTAGCCTGCGATATTTGTTGGATTAACAATTAAAACTTTCCTTCATGGTTAACGATTAAATGGATAATCAAGACTATTAGTTTTGTCTTACTGACTTCAGTAATGATGATCGAGGCTAAGCGGAACTTTCACCTCCTTCCTTCTGTGTTCTTAGTGGATCAATTTGACTGAAATTTTCAGCAAATTGCCATTACATTATGTAGTTTTTAACTACTATAGTGAGAACTGCCAACTCGTTATCTAATCTCCCATAATGTGTCTTCAAATCAGAATTAATTTTCTTGTGCAATTTGTGTGTTGAGAACAGACTTACAGTTCTAGATCTCTCTACGCAACATGCGATAACATAATCAAATTTCTAATCCTCGTGTACTTCTGAAAAGTACTCATAAAATCTCTTATCTATGTATCATTTATCGAAGAAGCTCTATGTTATCAGGGCGGAGGGGGTGCCCATGGAGGTCTAATGCTTGAGGTTTAGATCATAATCTATGTCATTGAGTCAAGTGGCATGGTTTGGATCCCAGTCCAACCATGTGGGTTTTATAAGGCAGGTTATTGAAATAAAATGTATCATTTTTTAATCGTGGAATTATTTATCTCTCTATTGCATGATTGATCCTTTTTTTCAGGCAATGAGTTTAGTTTATCGAGCTCGTGAAAATAACCCATTACCACCAACACTTCCACCTACTATGATTCCACCATCTAAACGTGGTAAAGCGCCTACACTACCAGGAGCTATTCCAGTACTTCCTCCTGGTGCTGTTCCCGTTCTTCCAGGAGTTGCCGGTATACCTGGTGCACCAGTTCCCGGAGTAGCTGTTCCTCCAGCTTCACAACCGGTACATCTTTATATTCATTCATATAGTTCTGTATAAAGTAACAATTATATTTATCCATTAAAGACATATCCAACCTCTTGGGTTTTCTCCGCGTCCTCCTGTCTTCTCCCCTGTTAAAGACCCCAATGCGCAAGCGAATTATTGAAATAAAATTAAGCCATATGTTAGTCCCTATTTCTCTCCCTCTCTCTTTAAAGAAATATTATGCTAGAACTAAATCTGCCTCTTGCAGGTCTTTTATAATGGGCTTCAAATGTTATATAACCTATCATTTTGGCATTTATTGAACCGTCCATAATCAATTCTTTAGACCATCGGATGGCAGAGATTTAAATGGATTAGGATGCCTGCGAAAATGTATAATTTTAGCGATAAAATGGACAAATGAGACAAAGCCTGTTTATTTTGTTGCAGGGTACAGGTGCTTGGGTTGTTTCTGCAGCAGAGAAAATAAAGACAGATGCCATGTTCCGTAACTTGGATACTGATATGGATGGTCTGGTTTCTGGTGTTGAAATTCGAGATATTTTTGTTCAAAGTGGTCTTAATAATGTTGTCTTAGCACATATATGGTATGAGAAAATATCCTACCTTACTGGACATCCATTAAACATACATTATGCAAGATATTATTATTACTGTTCAATGATACTACAGTCCATTAGACTTACAATCAGTCAGATAAACATCCTTGGTACCCCCAAATGAGACCACTGGCCTCTGGGGATACCGAGTATGGGTACATATTGACTACCCCAGTTCCTTGAGAAAATTAGAGACAAATGATATATTTCATACCAGTATTATCATATGTAAATGGCACTCCTTATAGGACTGTTTACTATTACTAATTCTTGAGAGCACATCAGCTGGAAAATGTCGTGGGATGGCTTAGTGGTCTAGAGTGTCGTGCTTCGATATGTGGTCATGTTTCGATCCCTGCTATGAGCGTACATGGTTAGGAAATAGGGACGCCTTCTCAACCTTGTGCTCTAAGATAATAAAAATAACTTGTCTGCGATATCACCTACGGTGGAAGCAGACGTTAAATGTTAATAGAAGGACGCCATCAAAGTAAATATAGGTAAAATAAGGTCCCAACATTATAAGAGTTACGCTTTGTCTAATGTGGAGAGAGAGAGAAATGGGGTTTAACGTCCACTCAACACAAATTAGGTCATTTTGGGATTATTTGGGATTAACACACGGATCAATTTATTTCAATAATTTGATTGCGGGCAGGTGTCTTTTGTATTGGGAGGAAAACCACAAGGTTGGACAGGCGACCCTACTCCTTGTCACGCCAGTTGACTCAATGACAGACCTTATGATACAGTGCACATGTGCTAACCATTTTGCCATCCACCCCCCTGTCTAATGTGGTATACTTATGATAATTACAGGAGTCTATGTGATATGGGTGGTGTAGGTAAATTAAATGCTGAACAGTTTGCTCTGGCTATGCACCTGGTACAGCAGAAGATTAAAGGTATTGAACCACCAACTCAACTAACACCAGAAATGATTCCACCATCAGCTAGACCTAAAGGAGGAGCAGACCCAGCTGCTTTTGGTGTCATGGTAAGAGATGGAAGGCTTGTAAAACTTGATTTCAGAATTAGTCAAATGCATATTTCTTGTTGTTCATGAAAGTTTTACAAAGCTGATATAACAGTATCCCTTTCAAACTAGATTTTGGTGATAGAAACCGTGAACACAGAATCATTTTGTGTACATTTTAATAATTAACGACTTACATATTAAATTAGTCATGTTCAACATTGAGTCAATGTACCAATCTGACTAAAACAAAGATCCCATTTCATTTTTGTTTTTTTATAGTTCAAAATTTTGTTTTACTTGTCTTTACTACACTAAGAACTAGAAGAGTTGTTATATTACGGGTGTTTTGCTTGAAGTGAGGGATTAGCCAACGAAACAGTCTGTTACGCCAACATCTAGGCTTCCCATGCACAGAACTGTGGGAAAACAATTAGAAACATGAACCCTGATTGATTAATCAATGTATGAACATCATAGGGTCAAAAGCCATTCGTACGACCCCTGACACGACCTTATCAGGTCTTCATGTAGTGTAGGCCATCGAAAATGTATAAGTATAAAAAACTGAAACGAAATATAGATCCTGTATTTAATTCAGATTGTCAATTTACATTTGTCCTGTGTCATATTTGATTGTTAATATCAGTTATCTGAGCTGTGATATATGGTCTTTTTATAGGGTCTAAACAATGATAATATCAAAATTATTCTGTAAAATAATGTAAAAATGCAAAGTGGAATTGATGATTGACATAAAAAATTGTTGATAATATATACAATATGGAGAGAACTGAACTTTTACTTTTGTGTTTTCTTGCTCTTTTTAACAGCGAGACAGATACATATAATAACAACACAAAAACATGTTAAAAACATTCCAAATAATGATATATAGTCTTTTAATTGTTCATTCAGTGGTTCATACACAATCACTTTAAAAGATGCTACATGTTCTTGCTTTAAAAAACATCTGAAAATACAATAATACATTTAATTCTTTAATAACATCTAGAAGCATGGTTAACTTTTGATAACAATACACAACCCAAGGTCGATATATTATGAATAATACATTTGTCATGCAGTCGATAAAAAGTAATTATTTGAGTATATGGTTTTAAATTGTATAACACAAATGAAAATGGTTGGAGTGCTCAAAGTTAGATTTGTCGTTGATTCCATAAAGTAGTTAGGTTTTTAAACGTTAAATAATTCAACATGGCGCCCATAGGGTTAAATAGTTAGGTACCATATAGTTTATATGAGACTATGCCATGGAGATCAGAAGTGGGAGGCGACTAGCATGTGTCTCTTTTGTGGACCGAGATGAGATTGTCTCTTGTATTAACTGGATGGGTGAGTCCAATCAGTTTCAAGAGTTTTAATACGAACGGAACTAGTCACTGATACCCGTGATAACCAGGTCTTCATAGCCACTCTTTAAATTTAAAGCTTCTGATTGTCATTTGAGAGATTTTGAACACCTTGTAGACTACAATATAGTTGAATCTCGAAAAGCAATATCACTGATATTATCAGTCAAAAAATTGTTCAATTTTCTCAACATTCGGGATCTGCTACAGATGATGTCAAAACAAGTCATTGACACCTACAAGTGCTAGGTCTGTTAAAAATGTGAGATTATAATTGATAACTATTTCATGCAATAGACTGAACCAGTTCATTATTTCATTTTAAAGCAAAGTTTTAAAGCAATTGAAATAATTTGAATACTTACAGATAAACAGACGTATCTGACAGAAGTAGTTTTCTGATGTGTAATCGACTAGCTTGATCTAGAAACACTCTATTTCTGGTTATTCTTCTTATAGTTAATGGATTAATCGTGTTTTTTCCTCGTTTCCACACCGTTATCACTTTATTTAAACGTCTGAGAAATCAAAATTAAATCTCTTTAAGAATATGAGTTGTTCTTTTTAGTATGCCTGATTTATCATTTTATTTGCTATGCTTGCAGAAAAAGAATTATAGTTGGAAATATACTTCGCTCTTTTAGCAACAAAAATTTCTTTAATGTATGAAATTTCGATAGGAAAGAGTAGGTAAAAGCAAAGCTATTGATATACATGTATCGTTTTAACAGGCATTATGCGAGAACCAAATCTGCCTATTGCAGGTATTTAGGCTCACATATAATCAACACTCGATGCCGCCTGATGGGCTCGATTTTAAACAGATTTGAATCCAATCAAAAGCTGTTGATAATACCCATGGCAGTAATGATGACTGATGTTCGATACTAGCCTAAAATTCAATGGCTTATATCATTATCTATTTTTTAACTATTATAGCGAGAACTTTTAGCTCTTTGCCTAATGGAACAATGATATAAATTGAAACAAAAATTTACAAAATTTGAAAAATCATACTTAGGACAACTGAGTATGAGATGTTTTCCAGCGTCTTCATAGACAACTTTACGTTGTGTTATAGGTGGTAGTGTTGGTGGGTGATGTAGAGAATAGAACCCTGGTTCTAATACTTCTATCAGTTTACCAGCTTTATCTGTTACATTGATTGGTCCGGGAGTAGTTGGACATAACTGTATACAATCTCGAATCATCGTTTCACTCGGCCTGTCTCTAATATCAGGTATTCTCTTGATGAATTTAGGTAAGGCAGTGGAATGACACGGTATACCATCTGGGTATAAGTCAATCATTGGAAAATCGATTGGTTTGATAGGAGAATTTTTGTCATGTTTCTGTATAAATAGAAATTAGAATAAACAACATGATTTATTCATAACATTTTGCATGTCAAAGATAGCGTTGTCCCAGACTGCTGGGTTTCGGACAATGCTTCATTGAATTCCAACTGCCAATGGTTCTTTTACATGCATGTCAACTTAACATGTAATTGAAATGAAATGGGTTAAACCTCCTATTGTTCTGCTCTGACTGGAAAAATGAAAATGGACATACCTCATACAGTGTGCTATGAGGAAAATTTTGCCTAAACAGCAACGCTAAGGCCTACTCTTATAACAAATTTATGTGAACGCCAATGTGTACACAGGACCTCGTTTTTTTTTTGCCCCATCCAAACTATTAGACGGCTGTCCTTGTCAGGCCCTCCGTCATGCACCTCTGACAAGCAGAAAGCCCATCCAACAATCTTGATCCTCCAGACTAGTGAGCCAGCGTGTTACCCACTTTGCCATAGGGGCTCATGCATACCAATTTAAATCAGCAATGTTTAAAAGTTTGAACATGTCCTAGTTAACTTTAAAGACAATTCTTTATTTTATGCATCTGATCAGCAATGATCAACATAATGTTGAAGCCTCATTTATTTTTAGGGCTTACTGAAGCCTCATTAATTGGTAAAGGGAGTTTCGGTGACTCGGTCAGTAAGACATTGACTTGCTAATATGGAGGTCTGGCAAAGAAAGCTCATCTGGAATTTCCGATGTGATTCCCACTCATTTCAAACCAAGGTCCTGTGTACACTTTGGCGTGCACGTAAAAGAAACTCTTGATAGTTGGAATTCGAGATAAGAGTAGGTGGTAGTGCCACTAAAAATTTCCGTCATAATACACTATATGGCATATGCCCATCTTCAATAACCCAGTTGGTGCAGAAAGGTTTGATGATAACCCTTATTCATTTTCCTTTTCATTTTCCTTTTTAATTGGTAAAAAAATTTGAACACACAATTTTACCTTCACCATACAAAGTCCCATCTTTCTCTGATTGCCAACATCGCCACATCTATCACAGAAACTCCAAGATGTCCACACTGTAGACACACGTAAATTTTTATCTTCCAATATAAATTCTTCTTCTGGTTCTTGACCCTTTTGTCCTTCATGTAGCTAGAAACAAACACTATATGTTAAATGACAAAAATCATGTTAAATGATAACAAAAAGTAGTGTTAAATGATGGCAAAATCATGTTAATTGATGGCAAAACCATGTTAAATGATGGCAGAATCATGTTAAATGATGGCAAAATCAAGTTAAATGATGGAAAAATAATGTTAAATGATGGCAAAGTTATGTTAAATGATGGCAAAATCTGGTTAAATGTGAAAAATCTGGTTAAATGATGATAAAAAGTCCTGTTAAATGATGGCAAAAATCATGTTAAATCACCACAAAAGTTATGTTATTGACAAAAAAATATGAATTGATCATGTGTTTTTCTTCTTATGATTTATTGAAGTGTTCCCTGTTGGTTATTGATAATAAGGACCTCTAGCTCTAGACCACACAGATCCGCAGTGAATATTCGCTGGGCTGCTGCAATCACTGATAAGGATGACATTGATGTGACTTAATGAGCCACAAATATTAACTTTTTTCCTCTGATAAGTAAATTCTACAACATTTTTATACGCCCACATTTTTATGTGGACGTATATTGTCGTCGCCCCTGTCCGTCCGGACGTCCGTCCGTCCGGACGTCCGTCCGTCCGTCCGTCCGTCCACAATTTGTTTGTGGACTCTCTACAGGTCACAATTCTTATCCGATTTTGACGAAACTTGAAATATAGGTTTATCCCCAAAAGATCTCGGTTCCTTTCGATATTGGCATGTATCGGATGAAAACTTCATGGATTATGGCCCCTGATTGTACGAAAAGTCACGTTTTTAGCTTGTGGACCCTATAGAGGTCACAGTTTTGAACCGATTTTGATGAAACTTGACATGCATGTTTATAACCCAAAGATCTTGGTTCCTTTCGATATTTGCACCTATCGGAATGTAATTTCCTGAATTATGGCCCCTGATTGTCCGAAAAATCACCCTTTTTAGCTTGTGGTCCCTCTGGAGGTCACAATTATTATCCGATTTAAAAAACCGTTTGATTATATCACCGTTACACCCTAAGGAAGGTTGAGTTCAAATTTCGGGAAAATCGGACGAAAATTGCCATACAAAATGGCCGCCGTTTGTACGCGAATACTGTTAAAAAATTGTATATCATGGGTTGTGGACCTTGTAAAAGTCACATTTTTAAATCGATTTTGATGAAACTTGAAATTCATGGTTATAACCCAAAGATCTTGGTTCCTTTCGATATTTGCGCATATTGGAACGTAACTTCCTGAATTATGGCCCCTGATTATATGCAAAATCGCCTTATTTTAGCTTGTGGTCCCTCTGGTGGTCACAATTATTATCCGATTTAATAAAACGGTTGATAATATTACTGTTACACCGTAAGGAAGGTTGAGTTCGAATTTCGGGAAAATCGGACCAAAATTGCCATACAAAATGGCCGCCGTTTGTACGCGAATACTGTTAAAAAATTGTATATCATGGTTGTGGACCCTGTAGAGGTCACAATTTTAATTCGATTTTGATGAAACTTGAAATGCATGGTTATAACCCAAAGATCTTGGTTCCTTTCGTTATTTGCGCATATCAGATCATAACTTCCTGAATTATGGCCTCTGATTGTCCGAAAAATCGACTATGGTCCCTCTGGAGGTCACAATTATTATCCAATTTAAAAAAACATTTGACTCTATCACCGTTACACCCTACGGAAGGTTCAGTTCGAATTTCGAGAAAATCGGACTATAATTGCCAGAAAAAATGGCCGCCGTTTGTACGCGAACAGTGTAAAAATATGGTATATCAAAGTTGTGGACCCTGTAGAGGTGACAATTTTAATTCGATGTTGATGAAACCTGAAATGCTTGTTTATAACCTAAAGATCTTTATTCTTTTTGATATTTGTGCATATCAAATTGTAACTTAATGAATTATGGCCTTTGATTGTTGGAAAAATCACTTTCGGTATTGCTTGTTCTCTGTCTATCTCTTGAACGATTATTATCTGATTTAAAAAAAAACTCTAATTATATTACTGTTGCTCCGTAAGGAAGGTTGAGTTCGAATTTCGTGAAAATCGTACCAAAATTGCCGGACGAAATGGTCACCGTTTGTACGCGTATAGTGTAAAAATATGGTATATCATGGTTGTGGACTCTCTACAGGTCACAATTCTTATCCGATTTTGACGAAAAGTAACATTTCTACGTTGTGTCGGCTTCGAATTTCATGAATATCAGACTGGAACTGACCAACAAAATGGCTGCTCCCAATACAGTATGAAATACAGGACTTAATGATGTAGGAAAAATCACTTTCGGTATTGCTTGTTCTCTATCCATCTCCCAAAAATGTGGGCGTATCCTGCCTGGCAGTGCCAGCCTATCTTTTTATGTATTAGTACTATAGAAAAATAAATAAAGACGTTTGAAGTATTTGTAGGTAAAAATTATCTCCTATTTAGTGTAAATGGGTATTAAGATGAGTAAAAAGGCATCATTATGCCCGAACCAGAAACGTCTTATGTAAACAATGATTGACACACATGTAGAAGACAGCCATCTTTTACAGAGATATTAGAAGACTTTCGTAATTCTCTGTGAAACAGATTGTCTCTTGAATTCTGTGTTTCAGCAGATAATTTTTCTTCTCAGATTTTATTTTATGTTATGAAAATTTTGAGAACCTTGTTGTTTTACAAATTAAGTGGGATAAATCATTAAATCTGATGATTGTCATTTAAGTTTTTTTTTAATCTCCCTTGCAAACAAACTACAAGATTGTACAAACACAGATCTATAACGTTGTTTCTTTTTTTTTACGCCCACATCTTCATACGACCACTGTTTTTATTATTAATAATTCAGTAGAAATGTTTTGGAATTCAGAGGGTTTTGGATGGAATGTATTTGATTCTTATACAAAGGATTCAAACGAGTACGGTACACATATGGATTTAAAAACTTACGATCCTCCTCTTCTCGTTCAGTAGAATATCGACCTGAAAAACAGAGGCATAGTTATTTTGCACCACACAGAAATATTGTCCTGCATCTGTTATGGCTGCCTCGTTGATATGTAGCGTATAATCTTTCAGCATCTTCATTCGCTTCCTCTTGTTAAAATCAACATGTTTCATTTTACCATCCGCTTTTCTCAGCATCTGCCAATCTATACCCAAACTATCTGCATTCTGATCGGGTCTCATACTGAAATTACAAAGAGAACAATATACAAGTCACAAAGCTGACCAATTGGTGAATAAATGAAATGAAATAGGGTTTAACATCCTATTATTCTGCTCCATCTGGGCTAATGAAGGCGGGCATACGCTATACAGTGTGCTATGAGGGAAATTTTGCCCCCGCCGCTGCACTATGGCTTAATCTTATATAGAATTCCAAGGGATCTTTTACGTTCACGCCAATGTGTACAGGGCCGCCTGTCCTGCACCTCATGGGAAAACCACTATGAACTCTCTCGGCCAATGCAGCATATTACCCACTTAGCCACTGTGCTTCCCTTTAGTAAATAAATGCAATTTAGAGGGTGATGGTGAAAAATTAAATATTATGTTGAGACTCAAAAATGAAACAAACTCAAAAAAAAAGAGAGAGATCATCTAGGAGAAAATGTGTAAATCTTTCCATATCAATATTAAAGGTAGAAATGGAAATGAAAACATTTTCGATACTATATCAAAAAAGGGTGTTAGATTACTACGTCTCCTGCTTTAAACTTGTGTGCGTTTTTTTCAAGTCTTTCACTTTCTTTCTAGCACAAAAGAGTTTGAAGACCATTTCGTGCGAGTGATTAAAATAAAATTATTCCATATGTTAGTCTCAAAATGACCTAGTTTGTGTTAAGTGGAGGTTAAACCCCCATTTCCCTCTCTCCAACCTAATGCCATACCTACCATATATCACATTTAAGTTCGACAGATTGCCCAACAATTAACAATACAGGTTTAATAGCGTTGTCTATTTCTCCTTTTACTTCCGCTACCTTTCTATCTAAACATTTATAATATTTCTTGAATAACTCTCTATAACCATTCTGATCCATCCATGCATGGTCATTTCTTTTACCCATTAGATTCTTAATAGAGCGTTTAATCCGGGATGATTTTCTCGTGAGAAATGGAGTTCTTGCTCTCTTTGTAGATTCTTGCGACTCATTGAAACGGGAAGATTGATTCGTTGTATCTGTTCTTGTTGATCGAAGAGAATTATATTTAGGATTAAAACTGTTTTGTCTATTTGCTATCACCACTACCGATGATTTGGTTGGGGAATGTCTCGCAATAAATTTTCTCAAAGGTTTTGAAATGATCCAATGTCTTGGAATAAGTCGTCGATGGAAGATATGTGGGTTTAGATGTCTCGGAATAAATCTATGTAGGATATCTGGGATTTTTATATGTCTTGGAAATAGGTGATGGAAAAAATCAGATTGGTTAAAAATTGATGGAATAAGTTTTTGGAAGAACACTGGCAGACTTGGAAAGGTATAATTATGGGGTACTTTACTCGCAGTCAGTCTAATACGAACAGTTCTAACTTGGTTACTGGGGTTTGGTCTGTTTCTAGCAACAAGTTTTATGGATTTCCTTTGAGTAGGCAATGATCCAACTGTTTGGATTTTATATCTTGGTTTAAGTGGTTTTGGTAAGGGTTGATGATGTGGTAATACTTTGGGCCATTCAATTACCGATTTCCAATCAAAAAGTGCTAAAGGATCATGTGACCAGAAAGATGTCTTCTGTTGATTTTTTATATCCTTTTTGACGTCATGTGGTACAGGCTTATTTCTGCTTTCTCTGGCATGATGGTTATTTTGACGAGAAAATCCCATGTCTGGTGATGAGTGACATATTTTTGATATAAATTCTATAAAGCTGTTTTTCCATTGATGGGATTTCAGATATTGGCAAATGTTCTTGTATTTCGAATGTAGAGTATTTCCCGGAATAGTCTCTAATAGAACATTTTGATTATTAATGGATGTTTTTTTAAATTGACGAGGTTTGGATCTATATATTAAGTGTTCCGATTGACACATCACAATATATACAAAGAAAATTATCAACAGAATGAAATATCTTCTCGGTTCCATTTTGTAAACAATTTCTGTCACCACAACCACATGGAAATCTGAAATTAAAAGAAAATGTATGATTTATTTACCTTTTATTTACAAATTCTAAGAGATGCAAGTCATAAAATATGGCTTTCTTCTACAAGGACTATCTTAGTCTTGGGCAAGTCCCGACATAAGGTACCTATCACAGATTCTGTTAGACACAAATTATCACATAACATATGATTTCTGTACATTGTGCTGGGGATCACATGGCTAAGTCGGTAAGACGCTGGCTCGCTAGCTTGGAGGTCATGTGTCGATCCCTGCATTGGCCGAGAAAGTTCATCTCGATTTTTCAGCGTGGTTCCCCCTTGTCAGTGATGCAGAACGGAGGACTTGACAAAGACAGCTGTCTAGTCATTTGGATGGGACAAAAAAATTGAGGCCCCGTGTAAAATATCCCTTGGCAGTTGGAATTCCATATAAGCGCAGACCGTAGCGCCGCTGCCCGGGCAAAATTTCACTCATAGCACACTGTACACGGGTGCCTTATGTCCAGTCCAGACTTGGTCTTAGAACTAAGTAAGAAAAAAGAAGGTTTTATTGTGCAAACATATAAGTACCATGTAAACTACATGTCTATTCCTAGAGCTTATACATGTCAATTTCTATTCAGGATGGTACCAATGCTGGTCCATATAGTCATGTAGCTGACTTTTCTGCTATTAAAGAATTAGATAGTATTACCAAAGAAATTGATGATATTAAAAAGTAAGTATTTTTTTACATTTGTTTTTGTTTGTTTTATTCAGGCCTGGAAATGAAATTTAATTATATACCAAACAAAATGTCAGGCGCTACTAATATACTATCTGACATTTTGAAATGTGTTCTTGACATGTATTAATGATGTCAATAAAACCACAGTATGTAAAACTATCGGAATGTCGACATTAGAATTGTGAAACTACAATTTGTATTAAATTGATGTCAGATGTCCGGGAGCTTAAAAGTTGTTTATTCGTCGTGTATTTTATTATCAATGCTTGAAAAATTTGTGCATGATGATTAACAATGTTTTTTTTAATGAATATCGTTTAGTGTCCTATATTTTTGCACCATTGGCCGAGAAAATTCATCCAGATTTTCCGGTGTGGTTCCCCCTTGTCAATGATGCAGGATGGAGGGCCTGACAAGGACAGCTGTCTAGTCATTCGGATGGGACTAAAAACCAAGGTTCTGTGCACACATTGGCATGCACGTAAAAGATCCCTTGGCCGTTGGAATTTGATATAAGAATAGGCCGTACAGCCGCCACCCGGGCAAACTTTCCCCCATAGCACACTGCATGGCGTATGCCTGTCTTCATTAGCCCAGTATAGGAGCAGAACAGTAGGATGTTAAACCCCAGTTCAATTCATTTTCATTTAGCGTCTTACTTTTTTTGCACCAACCAAGTTAATGAAGAGGAAGACCAACAGGTTACACCAATGTACTGGAGGAGTAATTTTGTCCGATCAATTCTGTAAAAGTTCTAATTGTATAACAAGTGGGTAAGACGTTGGCTATCTGACCGGGAGGTTCTGTCTTCGATCCTTGTGGGGTGCGGAAAAGATACAAGTGTCCTCAAAGTTTTGTTATTTTTCAGAGATAAGATGCAAGTGGAAAGGGATAAAGCTCAAAAAGAAGCAGATATCAAAATTCGTCAAGGTGAGGTACAAATGCAACAGAAAGAATTTGACGCCATGACCAGTACGTTACACCAACTTGAACATCAGAAAAAAGAAGCTCAAAAACGATTGGATGAATTAGATGACAAAGTAGGTGATGATAAATAAAAATCAAATTATTTTAATTTTGTGTACGAAATGTTCATATTGAAAAGGGAGGTTGGATGGCCGAATGGTTAACCTGTATCGTAAGGTCTGTCATCGAGTCAACTGGGGTGCTTTTGATTCCCTGGTTCTATGTGACAAGGAGTAGGGTCGCCTGTCCAACCTCGTGGGTATTCTCCACTCCCCGGGTTTCCACCCACTGCTAAACACCTTTTGCACATGCAAATTAATGAAATAAAATTGAACTATGTGTTAGTCCTGAAATGACCAAGTTTGTATCAAGTGGAAGTTAACTCTCTCTCTTGATCTTTGTTATCTATTGTTATTCACTTGTTTTCAGAAATCAAATCTTGAAATAAATGTTAAAGATATGAGAGAAAAATGTGATGCAGAACAAGGCGAGGTAAAATTTTCTGAAGATATTTTATAATTTACCTTAACAACCAATAAATGTGAATTTGGTATTACTCTAGAATTTTACTATTTCATGAATTGCTGTCATAAGGCAGGGGTCAAGTCTTATAAGGTTCTCGATATAGGGATCTAGTCAGTGGTCCCTGAGATCAGGTGGTCAGATCTAAATGTAAAGGCCACATGAGATGTAAACAGGGTTAGGGCACCTGATTGTTACCAAGGATTGTGGGTTAGGGTAGTGGCTAGTTCTAGGGGTGATGTTAGCGCAAACCCTGTTTACTTATCGTAGCCTTTATGAAATCTGCAGGTGGCCTTAATATTTAGTACCAATCATGAACAGGGACCTTATTCAAGAAAACTTGAATTAAGATATTGAAGAAATGCAGAATTTTCACCATTTTATTTATCCTTAGTGGTCTCATTCTGATCTACTCCACTATACCATGGGGAATTCAATATATTTGCCATTGAGCATAGCTTGATTCCACGAACCAACCAAAATCAGTTTACAAACCAGTTTTAGCCTTGTTGCTTGCGTTCACAACAATTGGCCACTCGGCAAACCTCAGAAGATTTCGGGAATCTAAACTCGGCTGTATGATGAATTCCGCCATATTGGAACTACTTTAAAGGTCCCGGATGAAACATGGCTGCGCCCATTCCAAACACAAGTTGGCGACCTATTTGGCTAGCGACCTATTCTACCGATCCAGCTGTAAGATAATGACGAAATTACACTTCTATTCTGAGCTGAAGGAATGGATAAAAAATAATATATTCTACTTTCATTTGATAGACATAACGTTGGATTTTATTGGTTGATAAATAGAGATTGTTGTCTTTACTCTAAATAGGTTTCCAACGAACAGGTTGCAGCTCGATCGGTTGAATAGGTCGCTAGCCGAATAGGTATCCAATTTGTGTAATAGCGTCAAGTTTTCCTGTTAAAGTAAACCGGTAGCCGCATCGCAAATGTATGGGCGTAGGTACATATCACTTACTGTCATACATCCGAGACTAGATGTAGTCTACGTACTTTACGGAATTTGTCGAGATTAGCCGAGTGAACAATTGGCTTGTTTGTTGCAACAAGATGAGAGTTACTTCCCTTATCCCACTTTCTTTGTATTCAGCATTTTTTTTGATTGGTTGATAAAAATAGCAGACATCAAGGGCAGATAATTTGAATGTGGGTCTTCCCATGGAACAACAACGCAGGGCTTAGTGGAGTGGAACAGAATGAGAGCACTGGGGATACCGAGGAAGCCTTTTCACTGGCTGAAGGGTGGAATGTATGCTGTGATTTTAGTGCTCAGTTTTTGTGACTAAGGCCCCTATGTTATAGTGAAGCTCTAGTGTAATACATTGTTCAGTGATTTTAGAATTGATTGTTTAGAAAGTTACTGTTTCATTGTTTGTCATATTTTTTTTTATCAATAGGCCTGTCACTATTCGTGTCGTAAATAATTTAATATGTGTAAATTGTATTTGTGTGGTACTTCCCAACTAATTATCTAATGGTTACTTTAATTTCTTGTTTAATGACATTGATAAGCAGCACTATGATGATTGGAAACTCACCCATGCACAAATTTGCCATCCAAGGCTTTTCCTAGCATTCTATATATCACACAGGAATTTTATGATAATTAAATTATTTTTATGTTAATTTATGTTGTGTTAATTAATGCATCTAATGGCAAAAGTCAAATTTTATTTTACTTTATCCTTTGTTCAAGTTATTTTAATTTTTGCAACAGAATTTGTAAAAAGTCACAAATGTTTCGATAATTATTACATATATTAAACAAATTGCCTGCCTATTAGAACAGTGGTTCCCAACCTTTTTCCATTCACAGACCCCTGTGGGACATAGGTCAGTCTGATAGCTACATGTATTCTGATCAAAAAATGATTACATCAACCTAGAAGCCAGATGATTGCCATTATTATTATTGTAAATCTGATTTGAGCTTCTGAAATTCACTGTGTCTTCTGAAGTTCTCCAATATCAATTACATCCCAAGTTGTAAAACAATGTTTTAAATTAATTACTGTGACACAAACCCCTTTACTTTGCTATTGCCCCAGGTTGGGAAACACTTTGCTTCTTTAAATTATTTAGCTTGACACAAACCCTTCTGACCGAACCACCACACAATTTTAAATTACAGGTAGCGAAACTTAAAAACCAGCTAAGTCAGCAAGAAAGAAGTATTAAGGTAACCTTGTAGTTAACACTGGCTGGTTTCAACTGTTTGGGATTGTTGCATTTTATCTTTTTTTTCATTCTTTAATGTATCTTCTTAATTTTAACATGTTTTTTCATTAAAACTGGAAATTATTGATAACAGATTTTGTCAAATGACCTTTTAGAATAATGCTGTTAACAGCTCTGTTTAGTTACAATTTAATTTTGAAAATCAGATTACGTCAGTGCCTTGATTTCTTGTGAATACTAAACTTGTCATCAGTGTCATTTTTGCTGTGTACAGAAATTCTTGGGTTACTTAACAAAATTTTAATACAGGTTCATTTAAGCAGTAACTAATTGTCTACTGATGGTAAGCACAGATTTTGATAGTTCTAATGTAAATTTTGTCAAATAATTATCATCTATGAAAGAATGGAATTAAAAGATCTTTGAAAATTAAAGAGACCTGACACTTCTTGATAATCGAACTGTGCAATATATAATTAAACGAAATATTATGAAATTAAGCTCAACAATCCATGGATGTACAATAATTTCCAGTTTGTGGCATTCTAGTCAGCAGGCCAGTGTGCTACTTGTGCATGTAGCTATGATGTGCTTGATATTGCTGAATTTAATGGATCTAACTTATTTATTAATAAAATTCCAGTTGATTTAATTTTTTTGCCCTGTATTTTTCATGAACCATCCATAACATTGGTTGCATAACATTTTTCATGAACCATCCATAACATTTGTTGCACTTGCATTATTTGTATTACATAAGTAGCCTGGTTCACACTAATACTCGCTTAGACTAATTATGCTACATGTATTTATAGTTTGAATAGGACTTCAGGTGAACTCTGTATTGAGTATTGTAGATATATTAACAATCTATCTATGGTGACTGTCAGCATGACTCTGACATACTCACTAGTCAGGAGGTTGGATCCCAGTGTTGGCCGAGATAGTTCCTCGAGGATTTGCTGTCTGCTTTCTCATTATTTGTGTCGCAAGACCACAGGCTTTGTAATGTAAAGTGTCTAGACATATGGATGGAACAAAAAACCTTGGTCCGCCCTTGACCGTGGGAATAGGATGAAGCGAGACAGAAACCCCATGATTTGAGAAAAAAATCCCCCCAGCCCCCACCACCAGAACTTTGCATGGCTAATACCCATCTTCATTACCCTGTTGGTGTGTAAATTTAGGATGTTATTGTTAAACACCATTTCATTGCATTTTCTATACAATTCAATGCCAATCCTCGAAACCAGAAAAATTTTTGAAGAAATTTCTCTGGTTAATCGGGGTAGCCATTTTCCCGGAAGGTGACATGTAATTCCTACGAGCGAAATTTCTCGTTTATTTGCGTCGTACGCCCCTGATTTTACGTGCCTGGATGACCCAAAATAGATCTTTACAAAAACTTGAATTTATTCTTTTAGGGTCCAATTTTTTTATGTCAGTGAGTTGACTTAGACTCAAGGATCATTTTACAACAAACGAAACGATGATCCGACCTCTAGTTTTCGAGAAATCGACCCAAAAAGATTGACCAATCAGAGGTCAGAATGGGTGGGGCTTAGGTTTGGAAAAAATTGGAAAAAATGGACGGTCTAATGTGGCAGAGGCCTTTGGCTCTGCGGCTGCCTCTGGGAACGAGATTGAATTCAAGGCATTTTAGCCTGTATAAACTTGTATACTCCTACCATTCTATTTGCTTCCACACTGCAGCTGCTTAAGTAAACATAGTTCACTGATTGTCTAATACTTGTATTACTATATGTGACCAATGTCATTATATCATACAAATATTATTTAAAGATGATAACAGGTTGGTATGTTACAGAGAATGTTTGTTATGTCAGAAACTCTGTGATCATGTTTCATCTTATTTCAGCTTTTTGTATTACAGGTGGTTTACCCTATTTCATCATCTTTCTTTTTTCTTCAGCTTCAGCTTTTGAATAATTTTTTCAAACTGCCATTTTTTTTTTTAAAGTCAACTTCTGCTATTTCTTTAAACGGTTTGGTTTAAATCCCCAGTTTATTTGTCTTAAAGGGACAATAACACTCTTGCTGGCTTGGCAGCTCCAGAAAATAAATAATGGCCTCATTCTAAGTATTATACCTGTTGTGTAAATTATCCATTACGACCTATTTTACTTGTCCAGAGGGTTCAAAAATATTTTAAATCAAAGTCACATTTGAAAAGGTTTACGTTAGACTTTTCAAATCAATTACCGGTAGTTGAATTTTTCCAATTTTTTACATCAGGTGTGTTAAGATGAAATTTATATCATCAATTAATTGGAATATTGTAAAATAATACAATTTGTTGACCAGAATGAAGATTGGGACATATTATTCAGTTACAACAAGAGTGTTATTGGGGCTTTAAAGTTACTGATCGCTATTTGAATATTTAGAACAACATCAAATTTTTCTCGGCTTAATCCACGTCAGATAGTAATTGTATTCCGTAAAATTGTGACCTGTGTATAACGACTACTTTAGACAACCAAACTAAATTATCAACATCAGATGATAGCAGTTTCAATCAGATTAGTAAAAACACTGGTGCCGGCTGGTAATAGTCATCAAATATTTGTAAATACTGAAGTCTGAATCAGAATTGTGAACTATTTTGGAACTGATACACCATTTTAGGGATTTAACTTTTACACAGTTGTAGTTTTGTAGGGATTCAGAGCCCCTCTAATGACTAGCAAGTTTATAAAGATATGGTTGGTTGCAGAAAATCAGAATCTAGTTTATTTTGAGGCAATCTTAACTAACATGTATACATGCACTTATCCTTGGAAGAGAAATATGGTGATTCATTATAAATAATACCAAAATTACATTAATTTATTCCACTTCCTTTTGACAAAGTAATGGGTCAAAAAACTAGAAAACAAGTTTTAGGGTGGATTCTCAAATATCCTTTGTTTTTTTTACATGCTGCTGCTCTTCTCTAAAACAAATCCTTATTTGGATTTGCTGCAAACTAATGCAACCATAATCAATTAATGATTTTTAAAAAAAAAGTGGTCATTTGTTGGGGTTTTTTTTACCATTAACTATGAAATTCCTTAAAAAATGTTGATCATTATAATTTGAAAATTATAATTTAAAAAGTACCAGTTTTAGTGAGACTAGGATGTTATGATATACATGTGCTTTATTATTTTAAATCGTTACCTCCACCTTCCCCTTTCCGCTTCTAGCAAAGAAAACTGGTATTAAATGTTACGTAATGTATTTATTTTGAAGGGTCAAGAAGAAGAATTGAGTAATTTAAAAATAGAATTAAATAGATTACGAGATGAAGAAGTTAGATTAGAGCAGACGGTTGAATCGAGTAGACAACAGTTAGAGTCTCTAGTCAAATCAAATACAGACTTACAAATACAGTTAAAACAGGTAAAGTTTGAAATATTGAATAGTGGTACTGCAAGTTATATACCGGTAATTTAATTCATCAATTGCTTGCACATATTGATTTCTTGCTTAACGATTTATAAATTTGCCCACAACATTCCAAATAAAAGAAAAAAGAAGTAAAATATCTAATTGAGTAAGCTTTTTGGTTTGTAAAGTTTATATAACAATAACTATAAGCTTATATAGGATAACATAACTTTCTACTAGGTTTATGTAAACCTTCAAGAAGGGCATAAGTTTACTCGATGCAGAGTACTATGAGTATGATAAGGAAAATTTTGCTGGGAAAGCAGAATTCCTGTCTTTTTGACTAGGGCAAAAGGTGCATTCCATTGACATTGTGTAGGCTACATTGGATCTAGTTTTTCCGTCCCATTTTTATTAGCTACTTTTCTTTGCCCGACCCTGCGCTTGCACCACTGACAAGTAAAGTAGGCTGTATGTATTTTTCATTTCTTGTTCGTTGATCGAAGACAATGCTCCATATTCTTCGGGTACCATATAATTTTAATTGCTCTCACCCCACCCCCTCCCCGCCGTCCTAATTTATTATTAATATCCTAGTTAATTTTTCACAGACAAACTTATTTCATACTCAAAGTTTATGTTATTATTTTCTTCAGACTAAAGCTAAAGTACAACACTTACAGGATCAGCATCGAGCATTATCAGGAAGTATCGGTGGTTATACATCTCAGTTAAACGGTGGAGATACTTTATCAGGTTTCTCATCAGATATAGATACCCTCAGTAGTAGAGCCACTGTAAGTATTCACTGTCTATTTTGTTATACAGTACTAATGCATATTATTTATACAATAAAACTCAGTAAATCTTGGTGGCATATCATCATGTGTGCTTTGGAATTGATGAATTTAACTGTTGCTAAGGATGAGGTAATTGGTGTAACTAAGTGATGTCATCATGCTTTATGACATCATTATTTTATTGAAATTAAACTATGTATTTCTTCATTGTTTATAATATTATTATGATCAAATGATTGAGAAAATAAAATGAAACTTTCTTAGCAATAACAAATCTTCTGCCAGATTTTATTTACATGCGTTAGGAAGGCCCACTACTTGCTTTTTTGTACCTCGTGACAACTGCTGTAGTAACCTTTATGTACCTTCTGACAACCGCTGTTTCAAAAAAAAGGCCTACACTTCTTAAATCTGTAGGCTGTCATGATAGTGCCTGTTTACATTTAACAATGTTATTGATTGATGTAATTTTAAAGCTTTTTATTTAATGAAGCTTTAAATCTCAGAACTTCTAAATTGATATGCATATTTTGGAAATTAGATTGATTAATGACAAGAATTCATTCTGATTCTGACTGGCATAAGCTAATTGTTACTTTATAGACGATCTGATTAAAATTCAGATCTTTATTCTATAACTGCATGAAAATACAAGCAAATATCATTGAATACAGCTTTTGAATAACCTATGATCAGTATGAACAATGTGGTCTTGGTCATCTAGACACTATCATACAGCTAATATCTATTACATTAAAAATCGGTTTTAGGCTGGAAGTCCAGTTAGTACCATTAGTAATTTTAGTACCTCTGGTCTCGATGATTTTAAAGAAGATCCGTTTAAAGGAAAAGACCCATTTAATAATTCAGTAGAACAAAGTGATCCTTTCCAAAATGAAGATCCCTTTAAAGGAAGTAAGTATATATAATGATTTGATAAATGATAGAAATTAGTCTTAGAGTCAACCACACCAGAGAAAATACTATTAATTCTCCAGAAATGTTTATTAAACATGCCATTATGCAAACGCTTAATTTCAAGTCTTTCTTTAGGCCTGAATTATTATATGAAGTATTAAGTAGACTATTATTAGTAGATTGAATCGGGCACCTCTGAGTCAGTGTTATACTCACTTATCAGATATTAAATAATGATAATAACATATTCCAGGTGATCCATTTAAATCTGAACAGTTTACTGCCGACCCGTTTGGTTCAGACGATCCATTTAAAAATACAGGTTTTAATACAGTACAGGTAAAATATTTTATTCTTGTTATAACGAATGAGATTTGAATAAACTGACTGAAATCAAAAAATATAATGATTATTTTCCCAGTCCAAAAGAGATAAGAACAGCATCTTTGCAGAAAATCAATTTTGGGATAATAGAACAATCATGGCTGCACAAGAACAAGTTTTGAGAGAATTTCTTTTGTATAAATTAGGGTGCTCCTGAATGGCATGTTTGCCGACTGATCTAATTTGATATTATTTATCCTATAGCAGAATGATCCATTTGGTAGTAGTGATCCATTTGGAAGCGCTTTCCCTTCATCTCCTGCCAAGAAAAAACCAACAGATATTGATGGATTTGGTGGTGGTTTCGGTATGAGTCCAACAGCTTCCAAAAAGCCCTCACAGGTTTGAGATATTTTTCATGAAGGTTTTTATTTTGCACTGTCAATCAGATCAGAATCTGTATTATAATGAAGCCCTTATACAGTCACAAGTCTGAAAAGCTGCTCAAGTTGAGTTCCAAATTCTGTAAAATGTAAACCGTCTCTTGATACCATTATCAAGATCTTACTTTCTTTAATAAGATCACAAGAATTGGAGTCATATATCATAATAAATTGTTGATAGCAGTAATTATCAATGATGGCTTCAAGCAGTAATTATTAATGATGATTGCTAGCAGTAACTATTAATGATGATTATCAGTTATTTTTAAAATTCTACGGATATATGGCTGGATTTGGTCAAAACCTGGTTATGTGTAAGACTGTATAATGGGTTTGCTATAATGCGGATGTTGTCTGTGGAACCCAGAATTAGCATGAAGATGAAGCCCTGCTGTTCTTCAAAATTTATTATTTAATGATTACATTCAAATTATCTGATTTAATTAAATGTTCCAGAAATTAGGTGATAGATTTCACAATGATCCTTTTGCTTCCCAATCCCACCCCAAAAGAAATGAATCTCCTATACCAGCTCTTCCACCCAAACAGAAAAAGATGCCACCTCCAAGACCGGCGCCACCAAAAGGTAGAAGTCCAGCAGCATCACCAATGAAACCAAAAGTAGATCCTTTTCCTGGATTTGGAAGTGATCCATTTGCCGGTAATGATCCATTTGCAAGTTCTACTGAAGGTGGTAAATCCGATGGTTTTGCAAATTTTGCCGAGTTCAGTCCCAGTAAGGTAACTCATTATAATTATTTTACTTTTCTTATTGAGCACAGATAATGACAGTTATATTGTTCCTTAACACCCAGAGTAACATAATACTCGTAAAGCCAAGCGCACAATCTGGTAGCTTGCAGACCAGCCGCAAGAAACCGCGTCAAAATGTTGTATGTGCACGACCAAAAGTTAATCTTCTATGGTGCTGAACACACGCAAGTGACACACGCGTAAATGTCACTCAAGGATTTACTAAAATTTACTAATAGCACGTACAACGGGTTGCAATTATGAGCTTGGCTTTACCTGACACCTTAAAATGAATTATAAAAAAAGAAAATTTAATTAGATTTGGAACCCTGTAAAATTATTCTCAGCACACTATTATGAGACATTTTGTCTGTAGATTTACTAATTAAGCAATAATTAATTTTGTCCTCTTGCTTTCCTTTCACTAGTTTGAAGATTCGGGGTGGGGAACAGGCCAGTAACAGAGACAATTCAGTGTGCGTTGTTTCTCGGTTTCATTATAAGTATACGCTGCATGTTTTGTCTTTCTTTTTTTTTTTTACAGTTTTGCAAGATAATTACCATTTAGTGTTTCCGTCAATGTTATTTATTATTATTATATTTATTTATTATATACATTGCCTGGTCCTCCTAATGCTTTATTGTATATATTAACACCTAGAGCAGTCTGAAGTCCTCAGTCTTTTCTGATGTAAAGACCCAAACTGATCCCGCATTGAATATTCGCTTGGCCACTACAATCACTGATAAGCATGACATCGACGAGGCTTAATGAGTATGGCATATTAACTTTTTTACTCCAACAAATTAAATTCTCAAACATTTTTTTTTGAGGTAAAAGAAAAATAAAGACGTTTGAAGTATTTGTAGTTAAAAAATATTTCCTATTTAGTGTAAATGGGTATTAAAATGAGTAAAATGCATCATTTTGCCCGAAGTAGTTAGGTGTTAAGTAAACATTGCACGAGCCGTTGAGCCAATGACTAACGCCGCGTGCAGTCAACACACGTGTTGTGGACAGTCATCTGTTACAGAGATAATTCGTAAGTAATTGTCTGTGAAACAGATTGGTAAAGACCTTGTGTTTTATTGCATAAATAGGGAGAGAAACTGGCTTATATTTAACTCCAGTGAACCAGCTCACTCTGTCTACACATTGATACTGTCCAAAAGTCGACACTGACCTAAAATGGTGGGGTTGGCTGGCCGAATGGTTTTCATTCATTGAGTCAACTGGTATGGTTTCTATTCCCCCTGGTTGTACGTGACAAGAAGTAGGGTCGTCTGTCCAATCTCTTGGGTTTTCTCCAGGTCCTTCAGTTTCCTCCCACTGCTAAAGACCCCTATGTTCAAGGGAATTATTGAAATAAATTTAAACCATGTTAGTCCCAAAATGACCTACTTTGTGTTGAGTGGACGTTAAACCCCATTTCTCTCTCTCTCTCTCTCTCTAGATCATAAAATTTTTTAAGGGAAACTAGTCCGGATCAGTGGCATTAGAGCATGCGTTTGAGGTGAAATCTGGAGATTAAAGAACCAGAAGGAACATCAGTGTTGTGATTAGGTCCCAGTGGCACACAAAAATGTCTATCATTAAAAAAACCAAAATACTCTAATAAACTCAATGGGATAACAAATACAAAACAAAAGGCCCAGAGCTAAATTTTGAAAAATTAGCCAGCCATATAACCTGTATGTTTATTTCTTGCAACGCGCAATTCTAACAGGTTTGTTCAATGACTGAATGTGTTTTTGCATGTGATCTATACTAATCATTGTGTTCCCTCCCAAATTAATTTTTTTTAAAAGTTAAATTGTACCACCAATTTCCTAGCATTACCCAATAAATAATTAACCAATAATAGCAATAAAATTTTGATATATCATCGATGAAAACTTGTTAATTTTTAATTACTTCTTTCTAATTTTAAATGGTGTTTTGAAGAATTTTCCGATACATTTTTCTTTTGTTGTTACGGTAAAATACTTTTAAAGGGTGTTTTTTTTTTTTCTCAGTAATGTTTTTTGCTTGTAAAACAATTTTCCAACAAACTTTAATTATTATTTGTTATAAAGAAAAGTTGTTTAAATTTCAATTTTTAATCTTACCCAACATCTACAGATTTTCCCAAACTGCTCCTACACCCCTGTGGCCACTATTTCCACCGATATTTATTTAACTGTTTGATTGTAGTTTGCTTATTTATAAATTTAATTTGTCACAGTTGTTGTCCTTTTGGTGACAATCAAAGTGAAAATAATGCATTTCCCTGGAAGTTGGAGAAACAATAAGGCCTAAAGCAGTGGAACACTAGCTGAATCATTCGACCAAATCAATTGGCACAAAATTGCAGCAGAATGAGATTCGGCCCAATGAGTGGACTCACTAGGTGAATCCTTCAGCCGATTCACCAGTTGATTGCATCACCTTTTATGTTATATGATTAAACATGGCGGCGACCATGTCTTCAAACAATCACGTGACTTTTTGATATGAGTGATGATTGGCTAATGAATTTTACAATCGCGTGAATGCTTCGGTGAATATATGAAGGTGGATATATCAAACATGTTTGATTCGGGGGAATGTCAGTGGACACACTAGGCGAATTTGGTGCCGATTGTCCACCACGTTTTAAACCTTTATTTCATATTAGGGTATAAAGGGCATTGAGTGCAAGCAATATATAATAACAACAGACTGCTTTGTTAATTATTTGTATATAATCATCAGTAACAGGTTGATTGTATCATTGCTTGATAATGGTGAGAGTACCCTCATTGAAAGGTTGCAGTTAATAAACCAAGTGAATGTTATCCATAATTTATAAAGCTGTCTGTAAATGTTTTATATTTAGTAAAAGTTTCAGGTCTTGCTTTCCTGTATTGTAAATAAACAAAAGAAACTACACTTATATATCATATTTTTATATATTTACCCGCTCAATACATTTACAGCATGAAAAGGTATTTTCAAGTACTTAAAATTGATATTAAAGGGACATAATGCTATCAATATCCTTCTTTATTCATTACAAACAAGCGAATTGTTTACTATAAAAAAAATTAAACAATTTATTAGTTAAAAATGACTACTATTTCGATTTAATTTTGGATGTTTTAAATTTGAAATATTTTTGAGCAAGGATGAACACTGTAAATGACAGACTCCATCCAAAGTTTGAAATTATAGGCCATCGTGTACACACAGAATGTGCCAACATACTGAAACTATTTTCCTGACTTTCACATATCTATAAAAGAGAATGAGCCACAGCGAGTATGATGGTGGCTAACTAAATATGTGGTCCTTGTGTTGAACAGGAAAGTGACCGTAGTGCAAAGCATCGAAAAGGGCCAGGTCCAGGTCGAACAGATGAGATAATAAAAATACATCAGTTGACGTGCATACAAAATATTCCTTGACAATTCGAAGTTGATAAAAAGGCGTAAGAAATGCAGATATTTGGGCGAAAGTTCCTTCAGAGCTTATATCTATGCCTGATGTCGCTGAAAAAGTACGATGTTAAATGCCAATTAAATTTGTGTTGCAAAAGTGAAAACCCATTATAATTGAGTTTCAGCATTATGTTCCTTTAATGACATGTGATTGTTTATGTAGCATGTTCTTACATCAAATATTAAACAAGGGCATGGTTTTATAACATTCTTATATCTTGTTTTAAACTGTACAAACAATAATGTCACATTATTTACTTAAACACATATTTTGTGTTCTGAATGTATTAGTCACATCGCAAGCTCAGAGATTATTTGAATGATAGAAGCTAAAGATCTACAATTTATTTATATCAGAAATGATGATTCAAAAACATTAAATAGAAAAGAATGTAATAGAAAATTACATGAATAGAATATAAATTATTTAAAGATGCATAATTTAAGATTTGTATATAGATTTATCCCAAAGTTCACAAAGCATTCTCAGACAGAAGTTAAAGAATTTACTCGAAATTGTTTGCCTTAATCTAACTCAAATAAAGCCCTTTATGAAACTTTTGTTGTGTTAATGTATCAAATACATCAATAAGAAACTATGTGCAAAGTTTTGTGTTTCTGGATCAAAGATATTTCTCATAAACTTAAGTCTGAGAATGCTTTGTGAACTCGGGGCCGGGTCGATCTTGTTATTATAGATTGAAAATAGATAATGATAAATAAATACATTGAAAATTTCGGTTAAATTACGTTAGTCTGAGCAAAGTTATATTTTTACAGAGCATAATCTTGATTGTCAGGTATCATTGCTGTGATAATAAACAAAGTCTTGATTTTCCATTTGGCAAACTTGGTCTAAATTCACTTAATATCTCTGCCATGCAATGGTCTAGAGAGTTGTTTATTGACTTATGTGAATAAATGTCTAAATAACAATCTATATATTTGAAGCCTGAAAAAACGACCAACCAGTGGCATATTTCGCTCTCACATAATGCATCTTTAATCTTCAGTAATAAAATACAAATGTTATCTATTTCATGATGATCCGTCATATGATAATTGTTAAAAAATGTTCTTTTCAGTTTGATATCAATGATGCTTGGTCTGGTACAAGTCCATCAAAAACGAACTCAACAGTATCCCAACAACTAAATTTCACATCAAGTACGGAAAATGAAGAAACTGAAGCTTGATGAATATCTGATAATATTTATAATTTCTTTAAATTGTATTATGACAATTATGTAGCACTGTAACGGCAGATTGTTAATCTAAAATTAAAAACAAAGGGGATGCTGGGTTGTGAGTAGTATTGTGATGTAATTAAACACAACGAATGTTTCAGCTGTTATAATTGGTTGAGATGATTCCTTGTGCTGTCATCACTAATTTTGGGATTGATAGAATTCTATTCTGGATAGTTCAACCGAGTATCCCCTATATTTAGCACTGAAAAGGGAGATAACTAACAGTGTATACTGTTTATCTAACAGAAACAAAGATTATTGGAAAGAAAGAGTATGATCTTTGCTTTTATATTCACCTTTAAAAAAACAAAACAAACTGTGATCTATTTTTATTCCATATCTGATGGCTTTACATACTTAGGTATATTGCAGCTTGTTGCCAAGCTTTTATGTTCCATGTAACAAATATCTTCAGATGTGTCATATAATTTCAGATTATAGGTCATAATTCTATAGTACTGCTTATTACTGAGCGATGTTATTATTGGATAACTATAGCTCATAATTCTTCTCTGGAATACAATTACTGCTTATAACTGAACCACTTTTCAATAGTTGCTTGATAATGACTAGAGAAACCACAGGCACTTGAAGGGATTAAAATAAATTAGAATAAAACTTCTTACCACTGCTTAATCATATAGTTATAGTCAAGCAGTAGTAAGAAGTTTTATTTTAATCCCTTCAAGTCCCTGTGAGAGAAACCTAGTCAAAAGTTGCCTGGTAAAAAACAATAATTGTATTTCATAGAATTGGGACCTTTATATTCCAGTTCAATTACCAAATACTGTTGAAACAATTCAGAGGATTAAATTAAGAAATAATGAGACTTTTGATTTGGTCAATCTGTTGATATTTAGAGTCAAGTTAGTTCTCATATATTTTATATTAGATCATTTATTATGTGCCATAGGTTGGCCACCACCCTGTTGTATAAACTTTTTTTGAATCCTTTGTCCCTTAAATTTTATTTATTACCAATGTCATTGTTATCTTAATTCTACATGACCAAACCGTTTTGTGCGAGACATTGTAATAAAGTGACTTTCTCATGCATGTGCATTGTACATAGATGCTCATTTCATTTTTATATATCATTACATACAGTATTGAAGAAAATTTCTAATTATTCAAGGTATATAAATTTAATTACTTGAACAAAATGCTATACATACTTTGATATTATTTTCAATCTCTGTTACTCATCAGTATATAAATGTAATTACTTGAATAAAACAGACTTTGATAATATTATCAATCTCTGCTTCTCATGAGACTTCTGTATACTTTCCTCTTTTTTTTCAATGTTTGAAACTACATGTATTTTTCCTTTGATTTTTCAATCTCTAGAACATTTGAAACTATTGTATTTTTCCTTTTATTTTTCATTCTCTTCTACATTTGCAACTCTAGTATTTTTTCCTCTTTTATTTTATCCCTATTATCATACGTCTATATATCTATCATAATTATTTACCTTTTAAATCTACTCAAACGATTCCATAATTATCGGTATATTCTTCTCTTTCGATGTATTTTAAAGCATATATATGTTAATTACTTTGTAAAGCCTAGTATATATTATTTATTCTTAGCCAGAATCGATTAAAATTAACTTCTGGTCAGTGATTCGAATGGAAGGAGTTTTTTTTTTAGGTCGAATTGTTTTTATGTGTTTATTATTCGTATGACAGTAGTATTAGCTTATATTTCGGACATGTCCGTTAGAATTGGTAACAGTCCGACTTCGAATATTCCCAATCGGACATGGAGATAATGTAAAAAAACTCAAAATTCCGATAATATTTACACCTCGTTTTTGCATTTTAATGCTCCATAAAACTGATATTTGATGTAGTTTCACATATTATTAATGGATGACGCTACTGACGTTACTTAGTGAATTTCAAGGTTGTTTTAATGTAGGGAGATCCGCGAGGGCTAACCTGATCATTAGATCATTTATGTGCTAATGTTCCAATGCGTTAGACCTTTTGACTGAGAGTATAGTCGCCATTTGCGGTCGTAACAATATCGATCCCAGCGATAAGTTAACTCTCCGTTAAATTCGGAATGTCACTTGATGTATCAGTTCTTCAGAAATTTCACGTATTTAGCTGTATTACCCAGTGCGTTAAAAATAGTAAATCACCAAATCGGTTGTTTTCGAATGAACTTTTGATATGAAGAAAAAATGTTCCAAGGTTCATTGATATGCAAAATTGTCGAGAAATCGGCAGCATTTCATTCTAACAAATCGTGCTTATCAGTAGTCACTGGGGCGGAGCTTAGGAACTGTACTCACGCTGATAATGGCCGACGCGCTTTACCAGAGATAAACAACGGGTAAACTTATTTATGGGATCGAGATTTATATCTGGAGATAAGATTTATTATTAACTATTTCATAATTACTACATTAAATTGCATAAATTGTAATTATGTTTTCAGTTTTAACATAGAACCGGGTATGTTAAAAGCTAACGGATGATTCAAGTAATGTTGCGTAATGATTAATTTAGAAACATTATTTTAAAATAATAGAAATAAATTATTGGAAAATCGACAGTAGAGGTAATGAATAGTTTAATATCGTCATGTTCAACAACCATGTGATTTTGCCAATAACTAAATATGGATCGGTTACCATAAATGAGGCATCAAAAGTTGATCTCATAATACAAATGTATAAAGTTGGTGAAGCACCAAAAATTGACCTTGAAACCCAGTCAGTTTCCATAAATGATTGTCAAAAATGGAGTTGTATATTGATGTATAATTATTAATAGTCGTATATTATATAAATATTAAATTGTAAAATAGATTTAAGATTATAATAATTATTATAAAAAATTTTCTTACATAAGCCGTGGTTTTCAACCTGGAGACAATTTGTTCACTTTCAGGTGATAAATGAGATAGTCCCAGAATCATAAAAAATATAGGGCATTTCAAAAACTGGCCAGACGATATTCGTCGCTTAGCAAGTGGGCGTTTTTGTTTTTAAATTGTGGAACATGGTGACGATGGAAGACAGTTTGCGGAATAGTTTAAAATCAAGACTTAAAAGAGGAAACGATTAAAACGAAAGGTTGAAAACCAACTGATAGATATATTATGTTTATTATTCCTCCATTTTGACTTAACCAAGGATTACCCTTGGCTCAATATCACTGGACGGCTGGACGAATGTGTTGACTTTGTATTGTTATTTGATGTCAGAGACCTTTTATAATTTGTACACTGGTCACAATTCTATGCCACTGCCACAGTTAGCGACATGTATGTTACTGGTGAGATTTGACGAGTGAATTCTATGCAATACAATATCTGTTTACTACGCCATGACATTTCGTCGTTGCTTGATAAAGACTAGAGACCCGAGGTGCCTAGTCGAAACGTCTCTCAGTAGCAGGGCCCACACATAGGGGGAGGCTGGGGAGGGGGTTTGGTATATACTCGTGGGCGTCACTCTGATGGGGGCAAATTATTTAAGTGCATACCAGGGAATATTTATGGCAAATCACCCACCGGCATTTTCTTCCCATAAACCCGTGTCAACCCATTCCAACCGGTCCATATTTCAGCAAATGGAGATTGGGCGTTGGGGGGTGGGGGGGTAGGCCATTGAAACTTTTGCACCAAGCGCCACGTGGCCTTGTGAGGGACCTTAGTAGTAAACAGTAATTATATTCCATAGAGAATTCTTACTTGTGTATTGCTAGACAGAAATCCTGTGATTTCCTTACAAAAGCCATCCTTATGCCAGATGAATAAAAACAAATTCAATGCCGGTCTCTCTCTCTCTCTCTCTCTCTCTCTCTCTCTCTCCCTCTTTCTCTCTCCCATACGTTTGCTTGGTCGACTTTAACCTCAACTGACAAATTGAAGTAAGAATAAAACGTGGAGAAAGGCTGGGATGAAGTAGGAACTAGTTTTTATCCGTGATGGATACTTTGAATGGTTAAAGTATATTGCAGTAGTTTATAATATTATCTAAAACTATTTGTAATTTTACAACATTTAGTTAAATTAACTACATGGGGCCGGTTGCTCAAAGCTCTGTTAACTTTTAACGATCCGTTAACATGGAGTAAACGGATCGTTAACTTTAACGGAGAGAAAGGTTGTTGCTGGAGGCCCCGTTAACTTTAACGGATAATGAAATTGACTTTCCAGCAACAGAAATTTAACGTACCGTTAACAAACAACACGTGAAAGATAACGATCCGTTAGTTTAACGGATCGTAAAAATAACTTAGTTTTGAGCAACCGGCCCCAGGTGTATAGTGCACGTCAATTTTAATGTGAATGACGTTTGCAGTATGTGTGTACGTCCATATTAATGTGAATGACGTCTGTAATATGTTTCGAGTTGTTGAATCACATGTTGAGAATAAATAGTGCAATAGCTTTATAATTTCCTTTTATTTGTTACCCTCTATAAGATTTCATGGCTCAGCTACCCAGGGGTTCTCGGGTTCCCTCTTGGTTACAGCAGTGCAGAACGTTGGGTCTGGCAACGGGATTGTCTAGTCGTTCGTTCGATGGGACGAAACGGGATCCGGTGTAGGGCCTACACATTGGCGTACACGTAAAAGAACCTCTGACATTGAATTCGAATAAGAGTAGGCCATTGCACTGCTTTCCAGAGGAAATTTCCCTCATAGCACACAGCATGGCGCATATTCGTCTTCATAAGTCCAACCTTTGCAGAAAAGTAGGGCGTCAAAACCCATTTCATTCATTCATTTCTTGGGCCCTTTTAATTAAAATTACAAGATAAGGTCGCTATCTCCCGTCCCAGAGAGGCTTGTGGGATACTCACGGTTCTATTTTGTTGTCTCCCGCAATTCGAGTGATAGTGATGAAAGTTGGTGTATAGTTTCATTACATCGATACCTTGACTAAGTTCGATACCAGTTGATTAATGAAATAAAATTAAACCACATGCTAGTCCCGAAATGACCTAGTTTGTGTCTAGGGGAGGTTAAACTCCAATTCTCTTCTAGTTCGATAATCATTTTCTGCTCAGGGTAAGCAGAGCGATAAGCAATTTGACTGAGTTCAATGATTAACATTTCCCCTAAAGTTAAGCAGAAATTTATCGATTTCATTGGTCAAGTCTTTGGGACAAGATAATCTAGATTCTATCTGATATAGAGTGACGAAACTTTGTGTATAGTTGACAATCAGTTTGATAACTTGATACTTTTGAAAAAAAATGTGCAATTAATCAATATGTGTCATCTATTTATTTTGGGATTTCGGGGGGGGGGGGGCATCAGCTCACTTTTGACATGTTTTCTCCCATATCTCAAAATATCGGTGGTTAACCTCATAGTTCGGAGCAAAGACACAGGAGCTGGGCAAATGGAACAGAATGAATGTGAATATAAATTGTGGTCTGTACCCTCCTGTTTAATCGCAGTTATCCCCCTTATTCCACTGTCGGAAAGGCAAGTTGGTAACAATAGTGGATATTCATAAACCTCGACCTTTTGTCTTCTTGGTGGTCGAAACTCCTCGGCGTGTTTACCCCTGGAATTGTTGGAATTGGGACGCTTTGTGTTCCTGATGTACGAAATGCTTACTCTGTCAAGAGTACTTTGTAGCTTTTTTGACACGAAGACAATAAATCAGATACTGTTTTATCAATCGGGGGGTGGGGGGATGGCCTAATGGTCTAGAGTGCCGCGCTTCGACCTCTAACTGGGCGGTCACCTCTGGCTTGCGGCTGTGGTGTCGATCCCTGGTATGTGGCATGGAGATAGAGGCGCCTTCTCAACCTCGTGGGTTTCCTCCGGGCACTCCGGTTTCCTCCCACTGCTAAAGACCCCTACGCGCAAGCGAATTATTGAAATAAAATTAAACCATATGTTAGTCCCAAAATGACCTAGTTTGTGTCGAGTGGAGTTTAAACCCCATTTCTCTCTTTATCAATCAGAATGTATTTCTAGAAGTCAAGGAATGGAAATACATTGATTTCCGCCAGTCAATATCAGATATAGCTGACTAATACCGGTGTAGTTAATACCTAGTTACCTTTTGCCTCGGGGACGTACTATAGACCGGAATTGACGCGCCTCGGGAGGCATCAAGAACATATTCCCTGGTGTTTTGGGGAGTATCGGGATCGTCGAGGACCATGTGAACGATCGGGAGGCATCGGGAGAGCTGCGTGAGCTTCTGCGAAATATTTTCAAAGGACCTTCGAGGATCTTTGATATTCGATGACCTTTCGGTGGTCTATATTCCCGATTTGGGGTTGCATCCCCGAATATTCGGTTTTAAAAGTACATTCTTCCCATGACGTTATGACGCAAATGTCCCCCGGACAGCGACACTACGGCCTACCCTTATGGCAAATTCCAACTGTCAAGGCAGGGTTCTTTTACGTGCTAAAAACTGTCTAACTATTTTGCATTAAATTAAGCTTTATTGATAAAGAAAAATCAATCATCCATATCACAGATAAATCACGTATTTTGCGGAAACCATCGTAATCGTAAACCCTCTGGCTGTAAGAGAGAAGAAATACGAAAATATATTTTCATGGAAAATATTGACAATATTAACAAAAATACTATCAACATTAAGCCGAGGACAATAATCCATTAAAAATTCCGTTCAAACAGCTAAATTAAATCATCCCAGAATAGACCTAATCCGCAATGCATAAACAAACAAAGTCATACAAACTACTATATATATATACATGTTGGTGCCTTATTGATCCTCACAGTCAACATGATATTCACATTAAGCTATATGGATATTTCCAAAAAAATAAAACGAATGTATCTATAGCTTTATAAGCTAAAATAAATTGACATTTCTATAAATAACTGATAATTGGTATCATTTGGAGAGTCTTTTTGTACGTAGAAATCCATAGAATAAACGTCCTTTTCGAATTCAATTTTGCAAACACACAATATCAGGCCTCGCAACAGTTTTTTGGTGTTAATTTCAGGGAACTGTGATATTCGATTTAATTTGTATCTCCCTCGGGGGCTTTCAGACTGATATACAATACAGGCTCTATTTTACACCAATTCACATGATCACGGAAGTGTTCAATTCGATCACCTATTAAAGTATTTCTAACAGTTTCGATATTGAATTAACAATTGGATTTCAAATAAGGCGAATAATGAAATTCTGATACATCGACGTGCTTAAACAAGAAATGAACTTCTATCGGGGGAAGAAATGCTGCACACTAAATACAGATTTCTGTTAGCTAGATAATTCATATAATTACTCGAAAATTCGAGTTTGGATCTGCGAATCTGCATTACTCAGCGTATCTAAAATTTATTTTCAATTCTATTTTCAGATCAAATATTGTTCAGAGAAATTTCAATAAATAAAAAGTACAGACCACGGATTGATCCGTGGAGGTTTGGAAATGACGACCCAACATCATAGAATCATTTCGTGACCAGCCATTCTACTCATGTCCAATTCATGCACTCACAGACGGGTGAAAAACACATTCAAAATTCTATACTATATTTTCTCTCAAAACCATGTTTCTGGATATGATTATTAAAGCTTTGAATATCATCAGAATGTCCAAGTTTACAATATAAATGTCAAACACCTTGTCAGTGTCTTAATATTCAACAAAAGCTTTGGATGTATCGACTTTTATCAGGGGGATATGCACCATAAAAATAACGTTAATGCTAGTCATTCAATGAGTCCAGTCAAGCCATTACGTTGCATAGAGTCTCTGTTCATGTCAATTACCACAATCTAAACGGCTAAACGTCCTCAAGAATCTAAATCTTTGGCAAATTGCACTACTCGCACCAAATTCACCTTATGAAAACGTCATTAGGCAAATTATTATTTATTTTAAAACATCGTCAATATTCTTGCAATATTTCCCATCAATGGCACTTTTCGTGAAACGCAGATCTTAATATTCCAGTTCTTTATTTTATGTGTAGGATTTGGTTCGTCGAGCGTTAGCCCTGTAATATAAAAGATACATGAATTATACAAGAGAATTAGATTTGTGAATTCAGCATGAA
This sequence comes from Patella caerulea, assembly GCA_036850965.1. NCBI lineage: Eukaryota > Metazoa > Mollusca > Gastropoda > Patellidae > Patella > Patella caerulea. The sequence goes on from JAZGQO010000008.1 coordinate 33,720,749, forward strand.
TTTCTTATCGGACACCCGTAACGACTTATCTTGTAGATGTTTGTTTTGAGTGTAGTGCGGTCCTTCTGTGCTTACTATTATAGACAACGTGGGCGATATTTTGGATTTCGATTTCAGAGTCCGACGTGAATCTCGAATCACTGACGAAACCATTAGTAACTATCCGAATATACATGTTGACAATCCAACACACATCCGATATTCACTAAATGGCAGATTCGGGTGGTCGCCTGTCCAACCTCGTGGGTTTTCTCCGGGTCCCCCGGTTTCCCCCAAATTGCTAAAGACCCCTAAGCGCAAGCGAATTATTGAAATAAACTTAAAGCCATATGTTAGTCCCGAAATGTCCTAGTTTGTGTCGATTTGACGTTAAACCCAATCTCTCTCTCTCTCTCTCTCTCTCTCTCCACAGCCCCACAGAATGAAATAAACCACTTATTATTATGAAACGTGTAAATTCAAGCTGTCTGTTGGTTTGGTTGAATTATACGTTCAATTCTGGGCCAGATAAACGCCACAAATCACCACTGACACTCGGGGGGAAAAACACTCCGAACCAAATATTCTGTCAGCCACTGTACCTGTTTATTTTAATTGATAATTTGAACGATAATTTGGATTTGGTAAGCGGGGATCACATTTGCCCAGACAGCAGCACTATGGCCAACTCTTATATAAAATTCCAACTGCCAAGGGATCTTTTACGTGTACGCCAATGTATCCAATCCGAATGACTAGACAGCTGTCCTTGCCAGGCCCCCCAACCCCGTCCTGCACAACTGACAAGGGGAAACCACGCCGGACAATCGGGGCAAAGGGAAACTGACCACTTTAGCGAAAGATATACTATATGGAACACTCCGCAAAACAACTGTGATAAGGGACAGGGACGGATTAAGGTAGGGTGGCTGACTAGGCTGCAGCCAGGGGTCCCGATATTAAAGGGCCTCCTAAATTAGTTCTACCATTTTTCAGCTAGTGGCCCACGAAAGCTTAACCCGGTTCTGATATGACGATGACTGCCAACCCACTCATATAAGCAAATAAAAGACTCAACCAAACAAGAGAAAAACTCACAAAAGTGTAAAAAAAACCCACCACCAATGATGTAGTACATGTATATATTTACTTACTTATTTTTAACTTTAATAGTTGGTGTGATATCTGAATGTAGGTCCTTGCTTCCTAATAAGGATCGGCTTAGTTCAGGGCTGATACTGAAAACACCGGAAGTAGACTCTCCCGCCATTTCAATACAATGTGCATCACTGGATAGTAACATGTGACTTGTTTCATCTTGGTGTATGTCCTCATCAATCATATCACCACTGTTCATATCACTCACTGAAACCAGGGGTAAAACACGATACATATCCACATATATACCCTCAGGTGATCTCGAACTCGAATCTCCTGTTTCATTTGAAGGATTATTTGGGGACTTTGTCACATCAGGCATGGTATGCTGACTTTTAGAGGATCGAGTTCCGCGCATTACATCCGGTAAAGTACCACTGGTGCTGTTACTGTGTGTGGCGTGCAACTTCCGGAGCTGCTGACTGACTTCCGGTGGTAGATCATTAGGATCTGAATTACCAACGTAATATTTCTGATGACATAATTGTCGTCCTACATGAACATATTGATTGCAACGACACTCAGACTGTTCTCGCGGAGGACTCGTGGAACAACAAATCTTTTTGATAGTTTTATGGACGCGTTTGATAAATGTCTTCCTCAGTAGGATGTACAGCCACGGATCCAATGTCTGATTTAAACTGGCGAGACGAATACACAACAACCCAACAACAGGATTAGGTTTACCAGTTACCAAGGTTATAATGATGTGACTCTGTAAAATATAAAAGGATGTTTACAAGTTATAAATATTGTTGAGTAGGATGTTCAGGACAGCAGGAAATTATTAACATCACATAAAGAACAATGGGACATCCTTGTTGACATTCTAGCATTGTTTAACATTCATAAACTGTGTTGACTGTCGAGTTCCCCACAACAAATACTGTCTATCGTGGATGTCAATTTTCATTATGTGATAAGAATGACACCCAATTTCGGATACAAATACACATTTACTTAATATTTAGTTTCTACGAAACGTGTGTAAATTTGAAGGTTTTTTGGTTTGTTTTTTTTTTTTTGCTCGTTCGGTTGGTTGAGTCAGATCTAAATATTTAGGCCACCCACAGATTTCGTCAAGGTCACGTGATTGTTGCCGAGGATTTTGGTTCGGGCTAGGGTTAGTACTAGCCCTGTTTAAATCTCGTGATCAGGAAGGAGTCTGCAGGTGACCTTAATATTTAGATCTAACCGGGTTGATCGATGGTGAAATTGAATGTTATATTCAAGTTCACAAATGCGCCACACTTCACCACTGACACTCCGATTTTTCAAAATTTTCTAGAGAACCACAGTCAATCATGCACCCCATACCCCACCCCACACCCCTAATCAAAGAACCTGCGTTCGTTGTGAACGATATGCAATAGAAAGAAATAATAGACAAAATATAGTTGATGCCAAATACAACCTAACCTTAGTCACTAAAGACTATGGGCATACTTGACATAAGAGGTAACGATTGAATAACAATATGCGCGTTTTTTTTCTAGAAAAAGGGACAACAGAAGAATATTGTTATCTGTTAATTTCTATGGCCGCCATGTCAGGGGACAATTTTGTCTGGGCAGCGGCGTTTCGACCATCTTTTCTCCATAATTGAACTACCAAGTTGTATTAGTTTTTCACCCTATCCGGAATACTAAACATTTTTCTTCTCAGCCAAGCAGGTTTTACCCCTTTAAAAGTGAAAAACCCCACGTCAGCTCAATATATATAATACTTCCTACTGAGAATTAAAGTGTATCATCCTGGATTATCCCTGTTATCTAGGATTAACGAGTTACGTGTTGCGTCACAAAGTCTTTATAACGTGTGTTGTTTAATATAGATGTACGAAGCGGTGATTATTTTGATGTCTGATGTTTTAAAACTGCTTGATGTTATTGAGCTTTGATACGAGAAATTTTAATCTTCCCAATCACTCACCCACCCACTGACATTCTGAGAGAGAGAGAGATAGAGAGAGAGAGAGAGAGTACGGGGTTAAGCCTCCTACTGTTCTGCCCCGACTGGGTAAATGAATACGAGCATATGCTGCAGTGTGCTATGAGGGAAATTTTTGTCCGTACAGCGGCTCTATGCCCCACTCTTATATTGAATTCCAACTGCTAAGGGATGTTTTATGTGCACGATAATGTGTACATGGGTCCTCGGGGTTTCGTCCCATCCGAACAAATATGCAAATGTCCCTTGCCACGTACAGCTGTGAGATCGAAACCAGAGCTTAAGATCTAAAGCGAATAAGTTAAACTACAAGGCCACCCTTCCACTTATTAGTCTTCAGATGTAGATGCATAACGACAAAAGAAACATTTGAAATGGTCACGAATTGAAATAAACATAACTAGACCTGCAAAGCAGTGCTGAATCGGCTTTCAGGGTCCTTTATATCATTGCCATGCTTTTAAATTTACCTTTATACTCTAAACGACCGATAGGACTCGGGGTAACAGAAGTTTAAGAAGTGAAATAGAAGTAGTTTTCGAGATAAACGAGTCCGAAAAGGCTTCAAAAAAAGAGGAAAATACTACATTTTCGGCATCCCATAATCTATTGCCTAACCATCGAATTTGTATCATTCTGATATCATATAAAAGTCCAAAAAGGAAAATACTAGATCTTCAGCGTCCCGTAATATTTGTCATTGAACACGCCATCTTGAGTCGGATCACGCAAAATCTAATTTTGGAGTAAAATTTTGTTTGGAAGTCTAAAAATACGGTTTTTGCAAATATGACATTACTTCCGGTGATAATGGAAATGTTAAATCAGATCATTGCAATCATAAATGGCATAAGGCATCACATGGTGAAAATTTTATGTAAATCGAATAATAATTGCCACTTTTATAGACTAAAAACCTTGAAAAGTGACGTGTAGAAAATCGTCTATTTCTCGGCAACTGTACAAGTTAGAAACCATTTTTTGGTATTTATATGACCGTATGGGTTTAATCTATTTGTTGATTGGAATCAAATATCATAATTGTATAAACATTACAAATCAGACTCATTTGAATAAAATATTTGTTTTGAAGTCTAAAAATACGGTTTTTGCAAATATGACATTACTTCCGGTGATAATGGAAATGTTAAATCAGATCATTGGAATCCTAAAGCGCATAAGGCATCACATGGTGAAAATTGTATGAAAATTGAATAATAATTGACACTTTTATAGACCAAAAAGCTTGAAAAGTGACTTGTAGAAAATCGTCTATTTCTCAGCAACCGTACAAGTTAGAAACTTTTTTGTGGTATCTGTATGATCGTATGGGTTCATGCTATTCGTTGATGGGATTCAAAATATCATAATTTTTAAAATATTATAAAAAAGACTCTTTTGAATAAAATATTTGTTTTTTAGGTTAAAAGTATAGTTTTTTCCAAAATGACGTTATTTCCGGTAACAGTGAAACTGTAAAATTGGCTTAACCTAGTCCAAATTGGCATTAGGCATCGAATGAAAAAAAAATATTGAAAATCGGATAATAATTTACTCTTTTATAGACAAAATAACGTGAAAAGTGATTCACGCAAAATTGCATATTTCTCGGCAATTGCTCATATTACGAACTATATTTTGCATACATTCTCCTCGTCTGGATTATTACTACGAGTTTATGAAAGTTACGAATAAATAGTTCAAAATATGAAGACGTTGAATAGGTTGTAAATAACTGATTGTTACACTTTTTTTTACATTTATTCGAAATTGCCCGAAAATGAAATTGAAATTAAAAAATCTGAGCTAACGATTTGTGCCCCTTTACAGCGCGCATCCTTTTTGCTATATCAGATTTCGAAAAAAATAATATTTGCTTTCAAAAAGTGGTACCGAACTGTCAAAATCGTAGTTTTTGTTAATATTACGCCACTTCCGTTGCTTGCAGAAAAATTTCACGGTAACAAAAAAAATTACAATTGAGACCACGGAGCATATGCACTTTGTTTTACACAAATCGAACAATAAATAATTAATCTAGGTACGAAAAACTAAATTAGCCAATGGCGACTAAAGAAAATGAGTGAGACAAAATTCTTTCTCACTTCTGCTCAAGTAGGGTGATACTTTAACTCTGAGTAAACTACCATCAAAAAATATTCATAAATAAAAAAGTTTTCTGTAAAATTGTAAAAAAAATTCAAAATATCGGAGATATTTTCGACTACTTCCGGTTTTTCGATCATTGTCGGAATAGCTTTAACAAGTTGATTAGATACTTAACTTCCTGTACCAGAAATATCAGAAACATTAATTGAGTAATTTTCGAAAAAAAGATAAATAAAAGAGCATTTTCAATAATTTAATGATTTTTCAACTTTTTTCAAAGATTGAGGCCATTTTTGGACCACCTATAATATTGCAACGCTTTTATTATTAGATGCACACGCTAGGCCACCGATAGGACTCTGAGTAAAAAATGTTTAAGAAAAATCGTAGGCGTCGTTTTCGAGAAAAAGGCGTCTCAGAATGCTCCAAAACGGAAAATACTTAGTTTTCATCGTACCATAATTTATTTCCTAAAAATCAAGTTCGTGTTATTTAGATGTTATACGATCGTCTATTAATGGAACTATCCAACGACACTTTAATTGTTTTGGTCCGCTAATATGTGACGGAGAATTCGATCTTTTGGCAAGAGCTCCAATTTTTTTTTATCTTTTTTACATTTTTCTTCGTTTTTTGAACTACTTCCGGTATACGAATCATTGTCGAGTAGTTTTCTCATCCAGTTTTGGAGTTTGCATGGGAACAGGGCTCTCTAACGATATACGACACTATACGATCAAATAAAATACTTCTGAGAAATCCTATGTTCAAAAGTGTTAAAAATGTCAAAATGTCAAAATATTGAAAATTAAATTTCAATAACTGCATACATATTATACATCATTAGAATCGTAATTGGGTCAGCTTTTTAAATATATATTTTTTTTTTGAAAATCTCTTAAAATAAAAAAATAGTAGAGCATTTTCCAAAATTTCACGATTTTTGGACTTTTTTCAATTTTCAGTCCCTTTTTTGTCTTATTCCAATTATATGAAGGTCTTAATGGATGGATCCATGCTAAAGACTACCGGAAGGACCATCGATAGATAAAGTTTAAGAAAAATCGCTGGAGCAGTTTTCGAGATAAAGGCGTCCAAAAACGCTCCAAAACAAAAAATGCTTGATTTTCAGCGTGTCATATTTTACTTCTGGATCATCGTATCTGTATGAAGTGGGTATCATACGATACTCCAATTCCGATGTAAACAAACGATACCTTAATCCATTTGATCGGTTGATATGGGACGAAGAAATCACGTTTTTCCCAAAGCCCCCATTTTTTGAGTTTTTTTCAAAAAATCAGACATTATTTCGACTACTTCCGGTTTACGGATCGTTGTTGAAATTGCTTTATCCGGATGTCTGACTATATGGCTTTATGTTCCAGAGGTTTCAGAAATATCGTTTTATCCTTTCCAAAAAATATAAGGGGCATAAAATGGGCAGAAAATTCGAAAAAATTCGAAAAATAAAGGGCGATAACTCTGAATGAATCTTATATTACTGGAATCGCTTGGACCTCAGAAATCCAAAAATGTAGGTCAAATTTGCAAATTTTGAAAAATAACAAAAATTGTCTCATAAACAACGTCTTTTCAATTTTCGAACGATAGAAGTCACAGACGAATGTTCGAAATTGAAAAATGTGAGATAGCCATTATCTCGCAAAAGATTCAGGGTTTCCGAAAATGTCATTTGATTAAAAATGGGTAAAGAATTGACGAAATTATGGCCGATTTTCAATATCATGACAACATACAAAGTTCGGCCACTTCCGGTATGCGCAGAAGTTTGAAAAATAGTTTATGCACTAGCCACCACATGTTTTCCCGATAGAAAAGTTTGTTCCAGATCGATATCTGTTTTCGATCATGGAGAAATAGGCTCCCGCGGTAAAAAATAATAATAATAATAATAATAATAATAATAATAATAATAATAATTTTAGTAAAAACAATAGTCTTTCAGACGAAAGTCTGAAAGCCTAATAAGTACTTTCGAATTCAAAAACCAAGGACTATCGATTAAAACCCCCCAATGCGATGGTCCATAAAACTGACAAATGAAACGCCTACAATACACAATTTAATTTATCAATCCGATAAAATGGGACGAAGGTTGGTCGGGTTCCCCAGTGATAATGATATTGTACTGTAGATATCCGGTAGCAAAGAGAAATTCTTCATCTCGTCTCTCCCCACGCGGTCCTGTATCTGATACCAAACCCAGATAAGGACTGAAAGCGTGGAGACAATAGATATTAGATAAACCCCAGGCATAAAATACTACCAGAAATTGATTGGAACAATAGACAGGCGGCAAGCCAATACTTTGAAGCCTCATAATATAAGTTTTAAACCTTCATATCTGTTAAAGAGAGTTGGGGAGAGAGAGAGAGAGAGAGAGGGAGAGAGAGGGGGGTTAACGCCCATACAACACAAACTAGATCATTTCGGGACTGACATATGGTTCAATTTTATTTCAATAATTCGCTTGCGCATAGGTATCTTTATAGAAGCTAGGGGGATCGGAGGACGAGGCGAAAACTCACGAGGTTAGACAGGAAACCCCACTCCTTGTCACGTACATGCAGGGAATCGAAACCACACTGCTTGACTCAATGACATACTTTCTTATCCTTCGCGCAGGCGTCATTCATTCTCCCCAGCCCCCCTTATCTGTTTAACAGGACTCTATTAAATCAACTCCATTGCACATGAATACCTATATTTTTCTCGACAAAAATACACGTATCGCCAGAGTGAAGAAGTATTTATATAAGGCGTTTCTTTTGGGCCTTAAAGAATATGAGCAAAACCCACAAATCTTTAACTTTACGAGTCTTTAGAAGTGGTGTGTAACATGTAAGTGTTAATTGGCCCAGACAACCAATGAAAGGCTCAACCTTTGTATGCCTTGCTCATCTGTTTAAAGAAAGTGTTAGGAATGTGTTAAGTGTTAATTAACCTAGACAACCGACGAAAGATTCAGTCTTTGTAGTTCGTACTCTTCTTTTTAGAGAAAAGAGATTGTTCTAATAGATGATATCTAAAGCAAGCGGAAGATCCACAAATCAACATTATTCTGAGCTCATCATTTTGAATACAATTGTGTTGATGTGTGGCATGCTATTGAAATGGGCTAATAAAGACGGTCATACACCATACAGTGTGTCATGTGGGAAATTTTGCCCGGACAGTGTCACTACGGTGTGTACACGGGACCTCGGTTTTTCGTCCCATCCGAACGACTAGACAGCTATATCTGGTCAGGTCCCCCATCCTGTATCACTGACAAGTGGAAACCACGCCGGAAAATATGGATAAACTTTCTCGGCATATGCAGGGATCAAACACCCGAGCTCCGGGTTAGCAAGTCAGCGTCTTACCCACTTAGCCATCGTGGTCCCCGAGGCATGCTATTAACTTCAACATTGAAAGCCAAATGGACAAATACTGGTAGCAAATAACATGTTCAATAGATTTTATGAGAATCTCTTTGGAAATCAATGTAGAGGATCTTTGTTTGATGAAAGTCAAATATCCTCAGTAGAAAGATTCCTTAATCCGCTTGATCTAGCCCAAGGCGATGTTTCGTGTTCATGTACGCAATTTATCGCAGTATGTCAAGTAGCTTTTCTTGCTGTTCATACACTGCCTGAAGCACGGTGATTTCATTTATTCATTTTTTGACAACAGAACTCCGAGATCACAGAAAACAGTGCTTTATAGACGCATCAAAATGTTCCATTCTCAAATAAAGGTGAACTGGGAAAATCGAGTTGGCGCCATGACCAGAGGCTAGACTTGACTTGCATATGTTTTGTATTGAGAAAAAATATGTTTAAGATTGGATACCAATATAAAACCAGTTCTCATATTACCCATGGTATTTAGCCTTTAATATATTAGAGATCAGCTCTTGGTATGAATTGTCTGCCTCCTACTGAAGTACATAAAGCTATTCTGACGAGTATATCTATTTCAGACATCAGTAGAATTATCAAAACATATTTATAAACAACGGGGGCTCAGTTAGTAACGAATTAACGCACTAAGGGGTGAGACAAAATTCGATCTAGGTGTTGGTCGGGAAGAATCCCGGGATTCCTCCGAATGCAGTGTTGGGTGGGGAGTGTTGGGTGGGGCGGGGTGGGCGGGGCGAGGGGGGAGGTAGGGCAGACAGAGAAGAACAGTGTCTGTCTGAGAGCCCGTATACACAGTATGAAGTCGAAGTAAGAGTATGCTTGTTATAACGATGCTACCCCTACAACATATCCCTAATAGCACACTTCGTGGCGTATGTCCGTCTTCATTAGTCCAGCGCCTTATCTATATGACGTAAGGCACTGGCTTAGCCCAGTTGCTACAGAAAAGTGGGTCGCCTGTTCAACCTCGTGGGTTTTCTTAAAGCCCTCCGATTTTCTCCCATTGCTAAAGACCCCGACGCGCAAGCGAGGTTATTGAAATAAAATTTTTAAAAATATATGTTAGTCCCGAAATGACCTAGTTTGTGTTGAGTGAACGTTAAACCCCAAAGTAGGACATTAACCCTTGTTGGTGCACGTGGGGTCTCTATGGACCCCATGCACATGTTTTATGACGTTTTGTAATAACTACTGGGCACTGCCTTCCGAATTTCAGTGACTTTGTCTCCTATATATTTTTACACGTAGCGAAGAGTTCGGTAGTTATCTGGTTCCCATATGCAGACTTCTGTTACATGCAAATCAGGCCCAACGCTTTAAGGTAACACGGGGTCCAAACACGGGGTCCAATTGGACCCCTAACTTAGAACTCACAGTAGGGGTTTTGCTAATGTGTTTGCTGCCTTATACCATATTACGAATGCCAGAGCATTCCCTCTTTAAACATATGCACGTTACACATACCAAATTAAATGATGGATTCCAAATATCCAATGGTTATTGTATCAGGCGTGAATTGCCATTTAACCTCTTTATCAAATAGTACACAAAGTAGCAATTTTGTGAGAATTATTACATCTTTTCCAAATGTCACTAAAATGTTTTTGTATAATAATTTCGTTGTTTTTCAGTTGTCAAATATGAATGCAAATAAAAACTAAACCGCCGCCTTTTAATTCAAAAAAACTTTTGTATGGAAAAACTTTGAATTATTATGGACCCCTTGTTACCTGCTATGTGATTCTCACAACGTGAACCGACAAGGGTTAAACCCAATTTTATTTTTTATAAAGAAATCACGATATAGTCCAGTCAATACATGGTTCGACATAATGCCCACACCATGAACCAAGTTTAGGAAAATTATGATAGTTTGGAATGTTGAAGATTTACATGTAGTAAAAAATATTCCGGTGAAAAATTTAGGTTCGGACGACCTTGACCTTGATTTTCAATGTGTATCATATATGATACACTGGGCTAACCGCAACAAAACGAATTCTTAACCCAAATTCAAAATCGTATCAAAACAATGTTAATTTGCATTAATAATGAATATGTTAAATTGTATTTCATTTCATTTCAATATTTGATCATTTTGAAACAAAATGCGTAACAAAAAAAGTAAAATCCCAATAACAAAAGAAAACAGCCCAAAAAGTCAAATTTTGACAAGAATACGTTTTCAGTATAATACACACATATAATTAACTGATGTAATACAAAATACACAAATGACCGAATTTCAAGACTTTTCTGACACTCTTTTAACACATAATATGAACACTGCATTAAATTCTATGTATCAATAACAATATTGCTCAGACCCATTGCATCATATATGATACACTGAATTTTGAAATTGAATTTCAGAAAAAATATTGTTTATTTTTAAATTTGAATTTAACTAATAAAAATTTATGTTTTCCGGCAACAAAAAGCATATAAATAACAATAGATTTACTTAAGGTTTATTTTTTGAAATTGAAATCATTCCGGGGCTTTTATTGACATTTAAGAAAGTGTAGAGTTCGTCCCAGGCACTTAGGCCAGGGTCCTTGAAGGTGTTTAACTCAACCTGGTGACCGATTTTTATTTGACGGGGAATAAGTGATAATTCATATTATAACCGTAAAAAATAAAAATATTCCAAAGTTATTATAATAATATGTATATCATCTAGGTGTGCATATCTGATACGCTGGGTATTAAAGGGTTAAACAAATTGCAATGAAAATAATTATTCGGGTTTTTTTTCATACGCCCCCTAAACTGATACTGAAATATTAAAGACCAGTGATAATGAGTGTTTAACAGTTCTGTAAAGTTCACACCCTACACCAATCGTTAACCTTAATTGGTTTTCATCAGGAGGACCGGAAGTCATAATATGTAGAGTACGTGCTATTGCAATCCTGTGTGACGTCAGAATTGGACAAATATTAATTTAACAAGTGTTATTGTAATGAGTATTAGTTTCGTAGAAAACATTCGTGGATCAATAGGATTCTATATATCTATAATATGGAATCTATACATACATTATTAGTTATAAATCATCACGCTTGAGAGGAGAAATAAAATGTAATTGAGTTTAACGGTCTACTCCATTCTTTGCCGAGTGGGCTAATGACGACGGGACGTTATACCCATTTCATTTCAAATTTATTGCTTTCTGAAGGCAGTATCACAGAATTACAGAATTTATGTAACAACACGAATGTATTCAAATTTCGACAAAGAGCACGACACGGGGGGGGGGGGGGGGTAACGGGAATAACACATGGTTAAATTTAATTTAAAAAATTTGCTTGCGTGTAGTGGTCTTTAGCAGTGGGAGGGAACCGGAGGAACCGGAGATAACCCATGAGGTTGGACAGTGGGAGGAACCGGAGGAACCAGAGAAAACCCTGGAGGTAGGACAAGTGACCCAACTAATTTACGTCCAATTTTCTATTCTTGAATTATACGAAAATTTCTGTTCAGTATTGCAGAATCTTATTTCTGGTATCATAGGTTGAATGGACATCAGATATCCCAATTTTTATCTACCCATTTTCTCAATACATTAGGAGGTATGCATAACACTGCCAGATTACACGTAAGCTTTGGCATTGAGAACAATTCCGCAAAAATCACCTGGCTGTTGGCATTCTAAGTACATTTGTACATATGTGTAAAATGAACTGTCTTGGCACAATAGTCAACCGAGAAAGAAATAGGGTTAAACGTCCACTCGACACACACTAGACCATTTTGGAACTAACCTATGGTTTTATTTTTATTTAAATAATATTCACTTCCGCGTAGGGGTCTTTAACAGTGGGAGAAAACCTGTGGACCCGAAGAAAAGCAACGAGGTTAGACAGGCGAATCTAGTCCTTTCCACGGGCGGCCGGGGAATCGAAACCGCGTCGATTAATTCAATGACAGACTTTATGATACAACCCCACCCGCACGCACTAACCATTCAGCCCCCCTCCCCCCGCCAGGAAAACGTAGGACCCAGAATCAAACCCACGATGCTGAACAGGCGACCACAATCCTAGTCACATTAGTTTCAACATGTACGAGGTAATAATGCTAAGAAGCAGACCCAAGTAACGTTTTACGACCCCATCAGGAAGAGCAGTTATTGTTACAGCCCTGCTAAATATCAAACCATGAGTTACTCGTAACATTGTAAAATTATAGCTTAATTTATTTATTGGCTATACTACACGAGTAATTCGCATTGTGTGGTCTAAAATCATCAACGCCTACCAAAATATCTTACCTATTACAATAAAAAAAATACCATCAAAAATGTTTAATTTGCCGGAACTCGATCTCAGTGGTGTATATATATAATTACTAGTATATATACAATTACTCGCCAAGAGAGGTGTTCCACAGTGACTCTGTGAGCAAGACGTCTCGTCGCTAACCTGGAGATCCCGTGTTCGATCCCGGTGTTGGCCGAGAAAGCTCATCAGGATTTTCCAGTGTGGTTCCTCTTGTCAGTGGTGCCGTACCAAGGGCCTGACGAGGGACTATGTATAGTCGTTCGGATGGTACCAAAAACGAGGTCCCATGTACACATTGTCGGGTACGTAAAAGACCCCTTGGCAGTTGGGTTTCCAAATAAGAGTAGGCCATAGTGCTGCTGTCTGGGGAAAAATTGTCTCATAGCACACTGTATGTAGATCTTCATCAGCCCACTAGGAGCACAACAGTAGGAGAGGTGCCCAACAAATATACACAAATACTCACCATGAGAGGAGCCCAACAAATATACCCAAATTCACACCATGGGAGGTGTCCAACAAATATACACAAATACTCACAATGAGAGGAGCCCAACATATATACACAATTACTATGAGAGGAGTCCAACAAATATACACAAATACTCACCATGAGAGGAGCCCAGCAGACGGCAAATATTGTAGTAATGGCCGACATTAACCAGATCATCTGCATTTCAACATCCCGTTGTTTCTGTTTCTTAATCTGGGCCTGAAGACGTTTATTTTCATCCAGACCTTCCATTAAACTACTACAGATGCTCGCGGACCTTTCTTTATCCTGTTGTCTCTTGATATACCTCACCCTTAGCAACGACACCATCACATATCCGTTACAAAACATCATTAAAATCACAATTAATAAATTCAAAATGGAATAGCTATAACCATATATGGCCGTTATAAGTTCTTCTGTATGGAAATTCAGAAAGCACCAAGTGTGGGGATACTGTAAAGTAAATTCCCCGAATCCAAATAAAGGCAATGCACCAAATACAAAGACGAAGGCCCATAGAACAAGCACCGTTATACGAGCATTTTGTGTCGTACAATATTTAGAGTAGAAATAAGTGCATTTTAAGGCAAGGAATCTTTCAACTGCCATGGCACAGACTATTAACGGAGTTGATAATCCAAAACATACCATAATAAAGGCATTAAATCTGCACAGACTGACTCCTCCAGGCATTTCCCGGCGGTTGATATAGGCAGCGATGGTGACAGGGGTGGTGAGAATAATTCCCGTTAGATCCGTCCAGGCCAGCGCCGCTACAAGCGTATAAAACATCATTCGTCTAATCTTTCTCTTAGTTCTATGTAAAACTATTAAAGCCAGTATGTTCCCCACAAGTCCTGCTAAACACATAGTAATTGGTGATATAATTGTAGCACCGATGGCGTAATGGTCCACCGCCGTACCATTATAGCTCTTATTGACAGTTCCAGGAATCACCGTCTCTACAAGAGATATATTCATAGTTACCGCGGCACCGTTATTAACGGTATATCCCACTGGGTCTGTCATAGTAACAGGTATTTGTCAAAGACAGCAATATATCCGATTTAGACACGTCAATCAATTACAGATTTACATTCTTAGTTGATGATTAGGCCCACGCAGCAAATAATTTAGCAGACACGCACTGTCACAAGTTGAAACACCATGAACAGTTCTGTTGGAATCAAATAATCCATGAAACTACCCGGAATGTCAGAAATTCCAGACGATAAGACACACTCTATTAATTAATGAATATTCCGGACCGTACACTTTGATTTATAAGTGGACATGTGTTACTCCAGTAAAACTTCCTCCTCCAATCTGTCTCCCGCCTTGTTTAATAGTTGACTCTCCCTTAACACTCTGTTAGCCTGAAATAAAGGAAACGCTATATTGATTTTTTAACAGTGAGGACCTTTATCAATACAGGTGTAGACCTATTTAATCTCACATGGCGTCGTCTGAAGATCGATTGAATGGGTGGGGTTTAACTTTCTAATGTTCTGAAAAAATTTCCCTCATAGGAAACTGTATGGCGTATAACCATCTTCATTTGTCCAGTTGGAGCTGAACACTATTTCATTTCATTACTCCAACTGGAACGAAAACGAAGATACAGTGTGCTATGAGAAGAATTTTGCCAAGACAGACATAGAACGTGTACACAGTGCCTAAGGTTTCGCTCGTTCTACCAACTACAAGCTGCACCACTACGAAAGGGGAATCACCGTGCACATGCCGAAGAATTTTTTTTTTGGTCAACACCAGAATCGAACACCAGATACCCTGATTATTGAGCCAGCGCCCAGACCCGGATCAAGGATTTTGTCGAGGGGGGGGGGGGCCGCGCCTAGCGCGGTCTGCACTGCGCCACCGTAACTGTCATTAGGAGACCTTTGCCTCTTCATCACATAAAGGAGAGTGGTTAGTTTTTTTGGGAACCAATGTAATCTTTTTTAGAATAACATGTTTTTCTCTGTTTCTGGTATAAATCAAACAAAAATAATTAAACCCGGCTGATAACGACTTGCTTTTCACTACAAAAAATCACATAAAACTAATAAATCTGTCATCAATTTACTTCATAACTGCAATTTAATTCACGTTGCATGTAATGATTGTAATAAAGTTGTGCCACCCTCGCAATCATAACTTTCATCCATCAGCCATATGAGATTTCGTGCATGAGTGAGGATTCATTCGGTAATCCGTAATCATATTGTATCGATATTCCCCGTATCCAGTAGCGTGCAGGGAGAGAGAGAGAGAGAGAGAGAGAGAGAGAGAGAGAGAGGGGGGCGACAACTCCGCGCATCCATTTAATTAAAAATACATTATGCATGAGTTAAATCTGGCAATTGCATACTTTTTTTAGAACTGAAATGTTATCTAAACTATCAAAAAAACAATAATAAATTCATCTAGACCATAATCAACTCTCGATGTCATCGCTGTCAGGATATTTACTGGATTAAAACCGATATATGCTGCTGATTAAATAAAAAAAAAATGTATAATCGAGACTATGTTTTATCGTTCCAACTTTAGTAATGATGATCGAAGGCCGAAAATTCAGTTGCTCAAATCTCGGGTCATAGTGGATCAATCTGACTGAAATTTTCAATAAATTCTCTTAACATTATCTGGTTTTTAACTATTATAGTAAGAACTGCCTGAACTTTATCTAATTTGTATTACAAGCTACACTGCTTAATTTGAATAAATATCTCCCTTTCCCCACATATCTCAGTACCGGGTCCTTTACGTGTATGTCCGAGCACCTTCAAAACCCTGCGCGAATGTCCGTAACAAACAGAGAGAGATAGAGAAATTGGATTTAACGTCCACGACCCTACCCCTTGCCACGTACAACCGGGGATTCGAAACCACGCCGCCGTAGCAAACAATCAACATGGTAAATCCAATTGTTTGCCTAATGCTAGGTTAACACTATCACGATTAGTGATCGTGGTTATAATTGTTGAGTAATCGTGGTGATCCTGTGGTCAGTTTTAGAAATTGTGTTGCCGTATAGAAACATATCCGAACGTATCTGCACACACCGAATCGTGGATTCAATAGCGACAATCGTATCGTAACGCATCGCACGAAAAGTTGGAACCTGCCATAACCTAACTCACAAATTCAATACATATCCATCATCCCCGACACACATAATAAAAAGTTAACAAGTTTTCCAGCTTCAAACATACTTCGTTAATTCATATCCGCTCAAAACTGTTATTTCCGAACCAATGGAATTAGGAAAGATAATATTTCCTGGCTATAATGATTATGTATTATAGACAGCTCCGGTAATAATATCGTATCATCTGATGTATATTGGTTCTGCATGTCAGCAAAAAACCTGTTATTTTATATTGATTTAGCGATATAAAATGTTGAAGAGAAAAATCTCCATCTGGTACATCACGTGATATCACGTGTCAACAAACACATACCTGATAAAGTGACACACCCGACTAGGTGAAAAGAGGATGTATTTAAGCTCACCATTTGCCATAATGTAACAAACGCGATCGTTTATTACAACTAAGAGGGTTGTGGCGCCGCGGTCCAGAGAGTAAATCGATAGCTCACTATTCTGGAGGTCGCCTGTTCGATCCCTACATTGACTCAGAGAGTTCATCCGGAGTTTCCCACGTGGTTCCCTCTTGTCAGTGGTGCAGGACGGAGGGCCTGGAAACAGGCAAATTAAAGCCACTCAGATTGGATGAAAAACAGATGTCCGTTGCCAGTTGGAATTCGTCAAAGAGCAAGTGAAAATTAAATTTCACTCTTATCACTGCATGGGGAAGTCACGCCGACTCTACTCCTTGTAACGAACAAAACGTGCAAGCGGGTATTCATAACCACGCCATTTGAAAGACTCAATGACAAGTCTTATGATGTAAAGCGCACGCGTTAATCATACGGCCATCCAACCTCCTAGAATACAATGTGTGTATACTTGGCACTGTTTCATAAGTATTCTTTAAAGTCTACATAAATCTATGAGACCTATATTCATTGCTCTTTTTAAAAACAAACAAAATATCAAATGTCCCCCGAAACAGATGGCAAACGCAAAAAGAGGGAGTTGGTACAAATACTGGCGTGTTCCAAAAATATCTACAGATGATGTGTCCAAACACTTGATTGCTAATGCTGACAGAACAAGTACATCGTAAACATAATGTCAGCAAACAGAACTAATGAGCCTCAATCATCAGTATCAGGATGAATCGAGCAGGTCAATTACCCACAACTATTTATCATTCCATCAAAGCGACCAGGAGATAATTACTACCTGGATGTGCGCTAACAACTAGCTCCATGTTTCCCACAAGATAAACTGTTATTTATAATTGATAATGTTTCCAGTGGTAAGTGTTCGGGCAGTCTGCACACAGAGAGCAGTTTACTCCATACTTCGAGAATAGAGCAATGCTTTAATTGACAGCCATATACATCAATTAGTATGCCGTTTTCACAGTTCTGTAATACGGTTTTACATCTGTTATGCACAAAAAGAATAAATAAACTTTTATCTAACTTTTATTAAATGGAAAGAGAATAACTATTCAATAAAATTCTCGAAGTATACTTAGTGTTTTCGACTAAAATCGTCGATTTAGCACTTAAAATGTCGGTCAACTAGCTTAGTGTCTATTCTCCAGCAGAGTTAACTGTAGACAGAGAGTTTAAGTTTAGTATGGTACTTGATGTGTTGGCGCGAAACAAATTATTACGCTTCGCACCAAGAATTTATGAAATTACAAAATAAAAGGTGATTTACCCACTGAATAGAAAATATCAACCAAAAAATAACTCGTGTTAAATATCCATAGATATCATTTAGAAAGAGCACAGGAAGGTTTTCTCAGATCCCCAATTTTAACTGGAAAACTTGGTTGGTCCGAATAAATGAATGAAGGGGAATAAACATCCTGCTTTACTGCACCATTTCTTAATGGGTTTAACGTCCATTCGACACAGACTAGGTCATTTTGCGACTAACATACCGTTCAATTTTATTTCAATATTCGCTTGGGCGTAGGGGTGTTTTGCATGGGCGTGGGAGGAGGACCAGCGGACCTGTAGAACCCCCTGATGTTGGACCGGCGATCCTACTCCTTGTCACGTTCAACCGCGGAACCGAAACCACAGCAGTTGACTCAACTACAGACCATATTATACAACGCGCACACGCTAACCATTCGGTCATCCAACCCCCTTCCCCAAAAGGGGTAACTGAGACGGAGAATATTGCTTGGATAACAATTGAATTCGAACTGTCAAGGAATCCTTAACACAGAACTTCGATTTCTTCGTGACATCCGAACGACTAGAGCCGATTAGTTGCCCGCCCCCCCCCCCCGTCATGCACAACTGACAAACAAAGGAACAATAGAACTGTGACGTATAATGGATGTAAACGGGAAATGTATAAATGATTGATTATGCGAAATGCATTCAACAAGAGTGTAAACTCAAAACTCTTTTAAGGATAATCATGAATCTATAACGGCAAATCTCTTGGATCTTGTTGTCTGAAAGTCGGGTGCAGCTTTGGATATATACAGGGGAATTTGGGGTTATTCTTCTGAAAGTTTTTCTTTAAACTCGAATCGGGTCATTCTTCCAGGGTATTTTTTTGACAACATGATAGAAGGTTTTTCTTTGGGGAATTCTATGATATTCTCATTTACGTACATGTAAACATACAAAGTTTATAAGTAAGACTTCGGTTATGCTGGGGAAGAAAGATTTCCCTTTGTTCAGTCAGTTTGGTCCAAACCTCCATGGATTTTCAGTAGTTTCCAACCCTGATGTACCCTGAGTCTACAATGTCTACAAACCTCAAAGACAAATAATTTTCGATTACAGAAAGGAAATTGAAGATGTCATTGCACCAGACTTCGTTATATGCGTTGTGCCAAAGCTGAATCATTCATCGTCCAAATGCGAATCTACGACACTCCTAAGACGAATGATTCAAACATTTGATAAATGAAATGAAATGAAATAGGGTTTAACGTTCTGCTGTTCTGTTCCGACCGAGCTAATGAAGACGAGCACACACCATTACTCCACACAGTGTGCTATGATGTAAATTTTAGGCGCTATGACTTACTCTTATATTAAATTCCTAGTGCTAAGGGTTATTTTACCAGCATGCTAATGTTGACTTCGGATCTCGGCCAACACTGGGGTAGAACAAGGGACCTCCAGGCTCGCAAACCAACGTCTTGCTCCCTAATCCACCGCGGCTCTCATACATGTAAGACTATTGTTACTTATGGGAACATTGTAATAACTGAAACGTGGAATCGGGTGTCCAGAAACAGTAAGCATACCCTGCCGACACTAATAATTAATTTACAGCGACAAATCCATTCAAAAGCATGGTCAAAGCTTAATGAGACAATAGTTATATTCACAGAGAACAAAAAGTCTAATTCTCATAGCATTCTTGAAATAAGTGAGTCTTCAGCGTGATGCAGGGCGGGTGGCCTGAATGGCACAGCTGTCTGGTCGGTCTGATGGGCCGAAAAACCAAAGTCCCGTGTACATATTTTCCTGCACGTAAAAGATCCCTTGACAGTTTGAATTCGATATAAGAGTGGGAATTTCCCTCAGAGAACACTGTATGGCGTATGCCCGTCTTCATTAATCCAGTTCGGAGCAGAAGAGTAGGACGTTAAACTTACATTTCATTTCATTTCGTAATACAACCCCTTTAAAATATATATTATTAGTTAAGACAGTATCACTAGACGAATTGTATTTCAGATTGACATATCTATCAAGGGATTAAATACTGGTCTTAGATATCGATTATTCTATTGACAAACAAATCTCTAGGAATTACAAGTTCTTTAAATGTTCGATAAGTAGCTAGCGATTCTTCTCTTCAGGGTCATTGTTTTTAAGATATCGACTGTTACTGAAAGATGCATTGTTACTTAGTATTGGAAAATATATGTTATACATAACATCATACTCAAAATAACCTCATCGATAGACTAACAATAATTTCAACTGACTTGTAAAAGTTTTAATAATTTAATATAACCATCAAGCACTCATGCGCAGCATAGTTGATGCAAAGCGTCTTACTCGTAATAAATTTATAAACATTCAAGGTCAATCTCCTACTCTTTGGTGGGGTGGCGAATGGTTGGTGCTTGTGCGTGGTATCAACTGGCGTGATTTCGAGTCCTCGACTGTCGTGGCAAGGATTAGGATCGCCTCTCTCTCTCCCTCTCTCTCTCTCTCTCTCTCTTTCTCTCTCTCTTTGGTTTGGGGTTGTCAAACGTCCAGACTTTTAAACATCTACAGTAAATTTCACCTATGGATTAACATAACTGTCTAATATTTTGGACACGATCTGACTTGCACACCCCATCATATCATGGCCATAACCTAAAAAATGTATTATTTTGACTGCATAACGACGATGTTCAAAAAATCTAATGGCGAAGGCCTAATCTTTCTAAACAAGATATTTATAGCTAAAAAATTGTATCCAAGCGTGAATTGTTCATACTGTGTTTCACGTTGCTAAACCACTTTACCAAAAAGTGAGCTAAAATGTCACTGTATCGGTATTTATAGCGTATTTATCAAAATTCTTTAACAGGAAAAAAACCCATCTCAAAATAACCGCACGATTTAAATCACCTTTAAGAGTTCTTGTAACTGCTTATCAGCGTAAATTTTCACAATGTCGCAGTAAAATTGATTAAAATACACACATACCGTGCCGAGATTGTATTGAATGTTAAGCTCTCATCGAATGGTGAAAATTTCTTTGCTGCAACAAGTTTACCGCTGAACGGTATAACTTAATTTATTAAAAGCTATTTTTTTACTCATTTCATACTTTTTCCTACTTGTCTTACTTCTGGCTAATTACTACAACTTTCTACTTTAATTGAAACGCTTACATACTTAACTTTATAATTATAAGTAATAGATACATTGCACTCAAACACTGGGGTCATATAGGTAAAACTTGGATAATTTTCTAGAGAATGGCGTATGTCGATATAATAGTTGAACTGAAAGACATCTTACACAGAAACCGGTGCTGATAATTCCATTGCATGTGAATCAACTGTTCTGTTATAAATTGACTCAATGTTACTTTACTAATTATATTTATAAATTATATTTAAAAAAACTGAACAATAAATGATGTCGGGTGGTCTAGAGAAAGTAAGCATACCATGACGCACGTCAATCACTACCCCCTGAAAAATAATGCCTTAAAGGTTTTTTGTCCAATTCCAACTGCAAAAGTCCGGGTTTTTCGTCACATCCAAGGGAACTTGCTTAGCTAACACTTGCGTCGAACCCCAGACCGCTTGGTTAGCAAGCCATCCCCTAACCCACTAAGACACCTTTGCTTCCAAGGCGTAACGGGCGGTACACTTAACAGTACAACAAAACAGTAGGGTTAAAGAGAGAGAGAGAGAGAGAGAGAGAGCGAGAGAGAGAAATGGGGTTTAACGTCCACTCAACACAACTAGGTCATTTTGGGACTAACATATGGTGTAATTTTATTTCAATAATTCGCTTGCGCGTAGATGTCTTTAGCAGTGGGAGGAAACCGGAGTGCCCGGAGGAAACCCACGAGGTTGAGAAGGCGCCCCTATCCCCATGCCACATACGCTCACACCGGGGCTCGAAACCACAGCCGCAAGCCAGAGGTGACCGGCCAGCTAGAGGTCGAAGCGCGGCACTCTAGACCACTAGGCCACCCCCCCCCCCCAGTAGGGTTAAAAGTCGACTCAACACAAACTAGGTCATTTCAGGACAAATATATTATTATATTTCAATAGCCCGCTTTCGAATAGGTTTTAATTATTAGTGGTAGAAAAACGATGGAAAAGGAGAAAATCCACGGGGTTAGGCACGTGAGCCTAAAAATGGCAAATCAAAGCACTTCAAAACGACACAATAAGAACCAATTAACGAAGTACAAGAATAAACGGAATAAATAACCCAGATATATATTATTAAATATTTTACCTGTTCATGACAAATAAAAGCAAATCACCGTCTCAGTCAATCAAGCATGTCTGTATTAATATTTAATATCATATTAATTGATATAGAGATGATAGCTACTGACAAGGCCACGTCTATTTAAATGTCTGTCTCCTATTTCTTCAGGGAAAATGAAAAGAAATGGCGTCTAACGTCCTATCGTTCTGCGCTGATAGTGCAAATGAAGACAGGCATACGCCATACACTGTGCTTTGATGGAAATTTTGCACGGAAAGCAGCACCACGGTCTACTCTTATATCAGATTCCAACTGCCAAGGGATCTTTGACGTACACGCCAATGTGTACACGGGACCTTTGTTTTTGTCCCATCACAACGACTATACACCGTCCCTTGCCAGGAACTGTCACGTTCTACTGACAGGGGAAACCATGCCGGAAAATCCCGATAAAATTTCTCGGCCAACGCAGGGATCAAACATGGAACATCCAGGTTAGCGAGCCAACGTCCTACTCACAGAGTCTCTGTGATCCCCTTTTTCAGGCAAAAACTAAAGGCACTTAGTAGCTCTTCACCAAAGCTTGTGTTTTGACATTTTAAATACAGATCTAAATTTCGTTTCGTTTTTTTATACTTTTGGTGGCCTAAAGACAAGTAAAATGAAATTTTGAACTTTAGAATCGAAACGAAACAGAATCTGTGTTTTAATCAATTATTCATAATTGAGCGGATTATTTATTGATTTTTAAACTAAAAATTAAATTAGCTTGGCCTAAAGCATATTACTAATTATTATTGGTTGTGCTTTGATAGCGTTCAGTACCACGACATTACATTGTACGAGTCAATTCATTAACTTGCAATGTGCAGTTAACAGTTGCACACTCAATTTATATTGAATATGACAGATGTATATAATAATATCATGAACTATTATAAAGAGTAAAGTGTCATCAATCTGTTTGATGTATAATAGATGAACTGTCACCTAGATTTAACGGATAATGCAGGATGACTGTCAAAACAATACGGACAGAACAAACGGTACATGATTATACAACAGAGATAGGACAATTATATATCGCTTTTCGTAAAATCCAGCCAGAGATGGACTGTCATTAAAGAAGCTAAATGGACCTAGAAATTTACAAAAATGGGTCGCAACGCATATATTGATGTAAATGAATACATGTAAACTGATTTACATTCAATCGTTTCTGTTTTACTCTAATTTCTAATCAGTTATGTTCGGTACAATACGCTAGACGTCTCAATCGAATGGTAATCTCTAGCGTCTAGTTATTCTAGTATACACCAATAGATAAGAATACGTCGTCACCGTTTGACATGACTACGTCGTCACCGGTTGACTAGCCTCGTTCTTCGAGTCCCTTGTTAAAAATGACACTGAAACGTATATTGGTACACGATTCGTGTACCTATGGTAAAAAGTTTATCTTTAATATTGGATATCGTAAGCCCATCTTTGATTTAATGTTGATTTAAATTGACACATAATTTGTGTTTTAAATATGGAAGACTGTGTATGATACTTAGTTGAAGACTTACTAAAAGCAATCATTTAACCATGATATTTGACACCACCTCCACAACTCTTATTCATATATTAAAAAAATTAAACATTTTAAATGACCACGCATTGTGTATAATAATAATGATTACACTAATAACAATGTGACAAGGAGTTGGGTCGCCCATCTAACAGCGTGGTTTTCCCCGGGTCCACCGGTTTCCTCCCACGGCTAATGAACCCTACGCGCCAGCGAATTATTAAAATAAAATTAAACCATGTGTTAGTCCGGAAACGACATAGTTTGTGTCGAGTGGACGTTAAACCCAATTTCTCTCCCTCACACTCACAGTACATATGCTTCTGATCCTCAATTTGAGTAATTTTTCTGACATAAGAGTACGACCGAATAAGAAAACTTACTGCAAATAATAATCTCCAAACATATCTGTTATCAAAATTTGTGTGACAGTGGACGTTAAACCTCATACATAAAAGCCTCCGATCGTATTTCATTATCAGTCAATCAAAACAAATAGATAACTTACCAACAATTCTTCACAATATTATAGACCACGTATGTTTTAGATGTTTCAATCAGAAAGAAATTTTTAAATTTTAGATTCACTCAAAGAACTTTGTGTCACGTACAGAAACTCTCCATACTCATCTGGTGTTGGATAATCCATTATGTTCACAACAATGTCCCTTATAACATATCTATCTATTACATATCTCGTACTTCTACTAATTATATTGTGAGCCCTTCAAAGCCATCAACGACAGTAATGATTAGCCAGGGATCTGTGCCATTATATTTATATCAGCTAAATGAGTGGTTAGTCAGAGAGTGAGTTACTCGAGTCTACTCTATCTTAGTTTGGCATCGTGACAGTACCAGGCGGCAACTTACATTTACTACCATTGACTAAAATATCGGTGAAGTTTACAAATGGCCTTAAACGTATGTTCTGGAATCACGAAGGCGGAAACGTTTGGAAAAACTTTTGCGGTTAATGTTGGTAATGATTCTATTGGGAGTGTCGGATCGTGGCACGAAAATCTCGGTAGATCGATTTTTTTCAACCGGTTATAATCTGACAACGCCATTTTTATGACTTTTTGATGTTATTCAATGCGAATCCAATAATATCCATTACGTCCGCGGATCAACGCTAATTCATAATCACTTCTAGGTTAAATCTTTACATGATTTGATGTTACTGGGCTGCCATATAAATATCACATAAAATTGTGTTGATTTAATCAGTCAGGTTAAGTGGGTACATAGCCTCTCAAACTCCCAGACATAATTTTTTTTTATCCCGAGGTGAATTTATTACAGATTGTGTGATTAGTCTGCTTGGTTGCCATTTTTAATAAAGAGCAGACGCATCCAATCAAATGGTCAAATACACTTTGGTTTCCGGCTCACCAGGGACGTGTTTTCCCCGAATGATTTAAGATTGATCGTAACGTGTTCGGTCGCACAGACAGGATCGAACCAATATAATTCAGGGTAAATGTCCATTTTGAAAATCCACCCCCTTCTTCTTGACGCACATTTTGAATGTGTCTTGCCAAATACTATCCATATATTTCCCTGCTTGCAGGCGTACACGCAGGCGGAAAAGCCACTGTACGGGCAACATGCCGTTCGGAATCAAGAGTGGCCAGAAACTGTATGATCAACATTCCCTTCGTAGCACATTGTATGGCGCCATGCGATGTGCTATGAGGGAAATTTTGCCTGAACAGCGGCGTTATTCTTATATAGAATTGCAACTGACAAGGGATATCTTACACGCAGGCCAATTTGTACACGTTAAAGATCCCTTGGCAGTTGGAATTCGACATAAGAGTAGGCCGTAAGGCCGCTGTCGGGCAAAATTTCTATCATCGCACACTGTATGGCGTATGACCGTCTTCATTAGCTCAGGCAGGAGTAGGACGTTAAACCCCATTACATTTAATTCATTTATATCGCCGATGTATTCAAACAATATTAGTGCATACCCGAACAGGCGTATTCAAAATCCGAAATGACACGAGAATCTTTATCTGAAATGAAATGTGATTTTTAACGTCCTACTGTTCTGCCTCACCTGGGATAATGATGGCGATGATGGAGTTTTAGGGGGCGGGGGCTTTAAGACAGATAGTCGATTCTGTTTCTGTTGGTTAAATGCCTGATATAGATATATAGATATATTTGACAGATGTTAATGAGATTATACTAATTATATAAGCATACCATGATAAGATAATACCGTTTTTCACGTTGAATTTATATAATGATTAGAATATAATCAACCGTTTATATCAGGCGTTGTGGTTCTCTGCATGCGGAATCTACAGAAGTTTATCTATGTAATGAAACGAATCTGAATTTCTGTTCTATCGCTGTCATAAAATCCCCGGCTTTCAGTTATCGCCGGTAATCGTATAGTTTACGCAGTATGTAATCTACGCGTAATCCGCATATTTATTTACATATACGTTAGATAAAGAGCTGACCTTGTCTGCGATGTCACTTCCGTGGAAGCAGACGTCAAAGCACCAGATAATTAAAAATGAATATATTGATAATTTCATTCAAATTACTTTATTTTGAGCGTAGTTATTACTGTTTGAAGAAGCAGCGTAGATCGTTTATTATCGTAGCAACGATACTGGATAACCAAGACTAAGTCTCGATTATCCATTTTATCGTTAATGTATAAATCTCGCGGGTGTTCACATCCATTTAAATTAATAATAGGCTTGTATGTTAATAAATGTCTAAATAATAGTTTATATAAGATTTGAAGAATGATCAAAGACTCGTATTAGGCAAATTTAACTCTTACATAAGACATCTTCAACTACACGGGGTGCATGTTTTTTACTGCAATGTTGGTATTTTTACCACTCGAAAGTTGCTTAACGTGACACAGGAGTATAAAATTCTCGTCCTTCAATGTCATAATTCAACAACGAACACTGTCCAGGCTTAATTGGCCCAGTTTGAAGCATAACAGTAGGACGCTAAATCCATTTCATTTCATTCCATTTCTCAAATAGTAGAGAAAGAGAGAGAGACAAATGGGGTCTAACGTCCATAAACTAACATATTGCTTAATTTTATTTCAATAATAAGCAGTGGGAGGAAACCGGATTATCCTGAGAAAAGCCACGGAGTTGGAGAGGCGACCCTACTCCTTGCCACGTACAACTGGGGATTCGAAACCACGCCAGTTGACTCAATGCCAGGTTTTATGATACAGCGCGCACGTGCTAACCATTCAACCAACCTCGCCGCATATCACGCCCCCCCCCCCCAAACCCTGTATCTAGTTCCTTTTATTCATGATGACTGGTTTCAGGAACTTCAATATATAGGAAAAATTCCCCAACATTTGACTTTCTGGAAGACCCTCCCACGTAATGACTTTTTCTAATGGAATGATGGACTTTCGGTTTTAATCGGCTTAAGTGAAACCATGCCGTACAATGCCGAATCTTAAATAAACTCAGGAATAATTCCGATTAACAGACCTTCTGGAATACCTACAAAGCTTCCAAAATACCTTAAAGCTTCTTTATTTCAGATGCTTTCATTTTGGTGACACATAGCTTCGTTTCGACGTTTTTGTGATGAAACGATATATTATTGACTTTTGGTTCTAATCTGCTTAGAAAAACTGCGGCGGTCATGCTAATTCTTAAGAAAGACGGTACCTTGAGATAATCTAGCTTGACCTCCATGTGGCATCTCATAAAACATCATTGGAAAGCTACTCGGCATCAACATCAAAGGCGGATCCAGAGACCATGGGTAGGGAGGCAAGGGGTACACGGGAGGCGAAGTCGCACATTGCGAGCGCCGATGGCCCGAAGCGCTCAACAGAGGGTCCAATCGAAAATTAGAAGCCTGGAAATGCCATTTCTGGTGATCTGAGACATGAGACAAGAATCTGGTTCTAAAGTGTACCCACTGCATCGAGACAGGGGCATTACTGTTGTTAACAGCAAATGACGTTCTACTGTTCTCCACTGACTGTGTTAATGAAGAAGGGCAGTGTGTACTATTCGGGTAATTTTTACGGCCTAAATTGTTAATCGAATGCTAACTGTCTACGGTTCTTTTTCGTGCATGCCAATGTGCACCCAGTACCTCGGATTTGTCGTTCGATGTAACCCAATTCAACAATTCTGTTCAGTTAACCCATGATTAAAAAATACCCCCCCCCCCCCAAACGACCAATATAACACTAGACGATAATCAGAGGATAATCAACATGTTAATGTTATTCCTCTGTCTGTGTTTCTCGCCAGGTCTGTGTAAGGTGTCTATAACAATATCCAGTTTCTGTCATATCCATTAAATCAATCAAATTCAATGGCAGCTCTTACACTGTGGTACCGGCGGGGCGGGGGGGGGGGCGCTAATCAACTATTCACGCACGACACTCAGTGGAAACCGCGAGGTTGTTTTAGAGAAATTCGAACTTGTTGAACGTAATAACCGAAATCAACCGATTTCAATAATTCGCTTGAGCACAAGATGAGCAAATCGGATAACCCGAGAGATTTCAGAGGTGTCCATATTCCGTCTAATACAAGCGGATAAACAGACAGTCAAAATATATACAAAATGCAGTGATCGACGATTTAATTTCTGAACCAAATAAAATAGAGGTTTAGTCATTTTAAAAAACACCCATTAAATAATGACAATAGGCGCCTGTTTATTGATTTTATAACACAAATTACAATAACTAAAACTGTTCAAGTCATTAATCAATAATTCATTAAAGTTACCGGTGATAAAAACAAAATTTACAAAAGAACATAACTGAAAAATAAATCCCTGCAGATCTCACATAAAGGGATTTCAAAAAAATTCAAGTATCTAAAAAAAAACACATTTTTTTCTATGGATTTATTTTATTATCACAAAGAGCGGGTTCGATGCCCGAATGATTAGCGCGTATGCGGTGCATCACAAGATCTGCCATTGAGTCAACTAGCGTGGTTTCGATTCCCCGGTTGTACGTGACAAGGTGACAAGAAGTAGGGTCGCCTGTCCAATCTCGACCGTTTTCTTCGGGTCCTCCAGTTTCCGCAAACTGCTAAAGATCCTTATACACAAGCGAATTATCGAAATACAACTGAACCATATGTTAGTTTCGAAATGCCCCCTCTCTCTCTCTCTCTCTCTTCTCTCTCTCTCTCTCTCTCTCTCCTTCACTCTCTCATATCATAAAGATGCATTATGTAAGAGCCAACTCTGCCTATTGTGAGTCGTTTTACCTTGCTTCAGAAAATGTCATATAAATCTGACGTTTATTCACATTACAGGGCCATAAACAACACTGTTGACTATAGCGCCATATAATCGGTTAATGTTTTAGAGATAAGTGCATTTTTTCAAAAAGTAATACGTTTAAAGTGCATTTTTTCAAAAAGTAATACGTTTAAAATTCAGTCAAATAAAGCCTTGTTTAAGAATATTCTTTTTAATCCTATAAGTCACTCTTGTCAGGTAAGAAAGTGAGGATTACGTACCAGGTAATTCTTATTCTTGAACTGTTTGGTTACGAATAAAGCTGCCACCCCCCCCTCCCAAAAATAAACCCCAACAAAACCCACCAAATACCCCCTCCCCCCAAGAAAAAACAATTCAAAACACCGAGAAACATGTAGTACATCTTACCCATGAATTGAAGATTTGTCTCAAATTCCGCACCCGCCAAACACGACCTGTGAAACTCTTTACGTACACACCGCTTCAAATCTTCCTTGCAACTTAAAAAACTCTTAACTCAATAAAAGTGTAGTGTGACAAGGTTGATGTGTTATGACAGTTAGTTGTACAGGATATGCAAATTTCTATATAACTACCCAATTTTATTATATTACCACATTATTCAGTTAGCATTAATAAAGCAGCCAGCAAGAAATAAACAAAGCCATTTATACCCGTTTACTACACGTTCTTATAACGAAATAAATTCATCCACGTGCGCGACCTTTCTTGAAGGACATCTATGCATTTTCTTCTTGATGAAAACACATAATTTTACGTTACAGAGAAGCTGGTGGGCTTTCTGCACACAGAGGTCCATCTACTACATACGCTATTGCAGTAAAAAATTCGATATAATCGTGACAATTGAGGCTACAGTGTTCGTCTGACGATGATAATGCGGCTCAGAGTGCAGAAATTTTACAACAATTTTCAACAAAGTCCCTTTTCATTATCTTTTTGTTAATTATTATAGTGAGAACTGCCAGCTCTTTATTTAATCTTCCATAATGCCCCTGTAACTAAACCTAATTGAAAACCACGAATATTACGAATATTTGTACCCATAAACGTCCACAATAATGGGAACTCGTAAACTTAAGTACTAAAGAAACCCCCATAACATTTCTTAATAACGTAAGCCAATAAAAAGTCTTGCTGAATGGGAAATTCCCCGATTGGTAAAAGACTGAAATCATGAATGCCATTATCCTCGCGGCAAACAAAGAATTAGATGGTACAAGCATAGTAACCAGTCTAATCAGCATTTCAAATGTTCACGATGTTATTGCTGTTGCCTGCATCTTTCATCATTACAAATCAACTTGGCCACAGAGCCTAACAGCCATAAATAAATAGTGTCCAACCGCGATATTGTGATGAAAGCATGTTATAAGTTTAATAGAACATTTAAATTATCAAATTTCTTAACTTCCTTTGAATTCAAATGACCCTGCAATCATCTACACGAAGATCTGATCGGTTGCAGTTGAAGGTCGCGTCAGGGGTCATTCGAGCGGGGTTTGACCCTATGACGACAGACATTACTTCAGCGTTGTTACTTAATCAATCAGCATTGACGTTTTTAGTGGTTTATCCACAGTTCCGTACATCACACGCCACGAACTCACCGTAATAGACTGTTTCATTGGCTAATACCTCACTTCAACCAGAACACCGATAATATAACAACTCTTCCAGATCCTAGTATAGTAAAGAAAAGTAAAACGAAACGAATTGGGATCTGTGTTTTAATCCGGTTGATGTGGATGACATGTCAGTTAGTGCTAGGTATTGTCACCGCAGTCGTCATTCATAACCAGGTCAGCATTTACCAAGAAAACAACAGGATAAGTGAATAATTTATATTTTGAGTCCTGCAGACATCAAGAAATAAAATTGATTTATATCACGATATTGCGGTGAACCAAACGAAGAACCAAACAATTTAAGAGCGTTTGTGTGACATGTATAATTAAGAGTGCCAGATCACTCACTGAAGCAACAAAAAAAAAAAAAAAACAGGAATCGCGATACATTGATGCATCGAATCGTGAAAAAAACCTGCTTGCTGTTTTTTTTTCTTATTCTGCCAAATTCTTGCACGGGATCGTGAAAGCTGACCACGTGTCGGGATTGGTTTTGCTTCAGTTTCATTTTACTTCGGTCAAGTTTGGGTCAAGTTTGTGCTTAAACTGATTAACATGCTTATAAGTAATTACTTTAATCAAGTTCAATCAACTTTAGGTATTGATTACTATCCGTATTGAGTAGATGAAATTGATTACTGTCCGTATTGGGTAGATGAGATGAATTTAGTTTAACGTTTCATCAAGACGACACTTTGGTGACCAACACAGAGTCAATTCTTATGTTGCCATGAAAGCGTCAGGGGGGGGGGGGGATTTTGGAACAACCGCAACTGATTTCAACAATGTGTTTGAGAAATATAAGGGGTGGGGAGGTGGTATGATACCAGGGCATTTGTTTTACACATTGGAACATCGGTCCACTAAATCTAGGGGTCAAATTTGTAACTAGCCTGAATTCACAAAGACTTTTTCTCAACTTTCAATCACTGTTTATGAGAAATATATTTGATCCAAAAACACAAAACTTCGCACATAGTTTCTTATTGATGTATTTGATACATTAAAGCATCAAAAGTTTTATAAAGGGCCTATATATCAATACAAATAAGGCAAACAATTTGAGTAAAGTTCTATCTTAAGTCTAGGATTGCTTTGTAAACTCGGGGCCTGTAAAATCATATGTTCCAACGATAACACAACACGCTACAATGATCTCTAACCATATTAACCCCCTCCCCCCCGATTCCATGTCTTATTCTCATAGTTATCGTCCACCAGAGGGAAACAGAGCCTCCTGTCCCTGGTCCTCCCTTCGGGGCGTCCAATTTAAACCCTTAAGCCTTATATGATACAGATCGCTGTGGAAGGTTGTTCTTGGTTTAACTCAGTGGTTCTCAACCTTTTTTTTGCAAACGGCACACTTTGGAACAGATGAAAAAATAGCGGCACACCTGGCTAAATGAAGAATATCTGAAGTTTGCAAAATAAAAACATGGTAAGTCATAGACGGAATACAATCGTAGACACAAACTAGGCAATGCAACATAGAACGAATGAAACTCAATAAAGAATGGCTGGCCTCTGGAGTGAGAAATTTATTTGGTGTGTCGTTCAAAATTTCATGGCATACTTAGGAAGATCTCGCGGCACATCGGTGTGCCGTGGCACGCTGGTTGAGAACCACTGGTTTAACTCCACGTAAAGATTGTTTTGCTATGACATCAAAAGCTCAGGTCAGTGCAGTAAAGCAGGACGTTAAACCCCATTTCATTTCCCATTAGCGAGTGTCAAATATACTGTAATTAACTGCTGACCTTTTCATTGATATATCAAATATATTAATACTAGATTAACTCTCTAACAGAGTGTGAAATTTCTGATTAAATCATTAAAATTCTCCAAGCACTATACTCAATCCTGTGGAATCAAATCTCAATAAATAATATGGCTTCAGACTGTTGTCTGTTTGAACGAGTATATTTCACGCTCATATGAAAAGTGGCTCCTTGCTGTCACATCCATCATCTGAACTGAATACAGTTATTTATGTCTTGCTAACGTCGCGTGACCATGTTACGTCAGAATTGCGAATAAAAATGTATTTGTATGTTTTTGAGGGTAGTTTTAGTAAACAATGATCTGAAAGTTCAAGGCCAAACTGTGGATTTTTTTTGTTGATTTTATTAAATTTCAATCATAAATTGCGTCAAATCAATTCAGAATTTACAAACTAACTGCATTTACCTCATATATATTTAAAGCTGGAACAGTATATAAATCTAGCTGTTTTTATTTTTACTATGTTCATGAACCCAAACTTGACTTCAAAACAAAAGTACACACACGAAGGAGATAATTTCTTAAATAGCTTAGCACCTATCTAAACAAGCTTATTTCATTCCAGGAGTGGAGGAGTCTTTTAAAGACATCAATATTGATACACAGAAGACGACAGGAAAAAAATCATTTTGATTATCTGTATGACATTTTAACGTCCTAGCAGTCTAACGTACGACGACTGACATACGCCGTGCAGTATTCTATGAGTGATACTATTTTTAATGGAATCTCCAATGTCAAGGGCTGTCATTCGTGCACGCCAACGAATACATGTGTGTCACACATTGTGTGAATCTCAGTTTTTTTTTTCATCTTCATATGCGATTTCTTTGCCCCCCCCTCCCCTGCGCCACTGGCAAGGCGAAACCAGACTGATAAATCTCGAATGATTTGTAAGCCAGTGTCGAATATACTCTACAATAAATGTGCAAGGGAAATGTCTTACCATCCTTATTGATTGTATACGTGCATCAATAACTTCATCATAATTATAATATAGCTTTATAAAACTATAATTAACCCATATACAATAACATCTGTCATTTAAACCATCATCAAATAACTATACAACTGACGAGAGAGAGAGAGAGAGAGAGAGGGAGAGAGAGAGAGAGAGAGATGGTTTAATTTCCACTCGACACAAACTAGGTCTAGGTCATTTCGAGACTATCTGTATTGGAAAGAATGGAAACGTGGTGGTGAAATTGAATGGTGCAAACCACTACTGAACATAGAAAGATATAGAGGGGTAAACCCTTGTAAGGGAAGTCTACCTGTAAATGCGATAAAGGTTATTATTCTTAAACAAACGCAAAGACTGTCTGAAAGAGTGTATATTTATTTCGAATTCACTGGTGCACAGGGGTCTTTAAAAGTGGTAGGTAGGGTAGTTGTTTGACAGACAATCATATTCCTTTTTGGGTATAGGTGAGGGATGTAACAGGTGAGGTGTGTAACAGATTAGGGCAGGGGTGTAACAGACCTTATTGTCTACAGGTGAGGTGTGTAACAGGCCTTGTATCTTCAGGTGAGGTGTGTAACAGGCCTTGTATCTTCAGGTGAGGGGTGTAGCAGGCCTTATTTTCTACAGGTGAGGTGTGTAACAGGCCTTATTATCTACAGGTGAGAGGTGTAACAGACCTTGTATCTACAGGTGAGGGGGCGTAACACACACTGTATCTACAGGTGAGGTGTGTAACGGGCCTTTTTATCTACAGGACACGCATTAGACGACTCGGCATCTCAAACAACCTTACGACTGCTCAACACTATGTACGAATAGATCAAATAT
Organism: Patella caerulea; assembly: GCA_036850965.1. Taxonomy (NCBI): domain Eukaryota; kingdom Metazoa; phylum Mollusca; class Gastropoda; family Patellidae; genus Patella; species Patella caerulea. Next base: position 33,755,222 of record JAZGQO010000008.1, read on the forward strand.
AATCTTATATTACAAAACCATACACCCCCGGCCCCAACCAAACTACAGACGAACAAAGACTCAAGACATTAAATATTAAATTTACAATAATTTTGTCAAACATGCTGACTAGATTATTGTAAATTTAATATTTCAATGACTCACGTCACCGACCATTGTATGAGATGGATCCTTACGTCCACTCGGCATTTCAGGTCCAACCTATTTCAAGAATACGCCTGCTTGTAAGGGGCCTTTGTCTAGTACAAGATTGAAAACGTGCCCCCTGTGAAAAGCTGAATTGTATATAAATACATTATTATTCACGTCTGCTTCAGATGACTACATACAAATCTTTATTAACACTTTAGGCTACTGAAAGCGCTGTGCACAGTAATATGGGTTGTAGCAGGTTACTTTGACAAAATATACCAAGTTCACCATGACACTATTATGACATTATTTATTCTTTCCTGCTCCCTTCCTTCTTCAAGAGAAGACATTGGCAGTCTAGTAGGTCACATAATGATCGAAATGGAATGAGGTTTAACGTCTTTATTTGCTGCCCCGACGGACATACGCCATGCAATGTGTAATGTGGACAATTTTACCCGGGCAGCGGCACTACGGCCTACTCTTATATCGAATTCCAACTGCCATGGAATCGTTAACGTGCATGGGAATGACTGTAAGGTCTGTCCTGCCCCCCCCCCCGTCCAACAACACTAACAAGGGGGAAATCCCAATCCTCTTGTTTATGTTTCAAAGATGCACCCCCCCAAAAATGATGATTGACAGAATAAAATGCTGCCGATTTCTCGACAACTAAGGCATCGACGCGTGGAATAAAGTATAAATAATTGGTCCTTGGAGCATTTTCCACATCCTGACATCAGAAGTTTATTATAAAACAGTCGAATTGATGATTTAACGGGAACTACTTATTGGCGCACAAAATGTGAGAGATTTGGCTAAATACGTTAAATTTCGGAAGTGACCGATGGAAGGATACATTACGTGACATTCAAAATCTAAATCAGGGATCGAACACGAGACAACGTTTTACACACCGAATCACCGCGGCTCCCACACATGTTTCTCAAAACTAAGATATTTTAACGATCCGTTTAAGAAACTGAAGACAGTGGAACAACTAACTCTGCAGTTAGTTAACAAAACTTAAATAAAGCCAAAAAGATAATTTACTACATAACCCAAACATCCTTTTTCCCCTTTAAAATATTTAGCATACATCTGTAGGAAAAATTTATGAGATTTGCACTACAGAATATTTAGAGCCATTATTTTCTAAAGACCTCAAAAATTCTACAGAATACTTTTGAATTTCATCCTATAGAAAATGGAATATAGCCCAGTTTCTTGTCTAAATGTAATCAAGCAGTTTATGTTCAGTATTATTGTATGCCGGGTAAAACCAACCCTTTCTCAACCCATTCATTGATAACGTTATCACGCAACAGACCTTGCAGTTAAATGCTTTGTAATGTAAATCGCATTGTATTATTATATTATCAAGTCAAACGACAACCAAAATCAATAGACATGTAATCTAAAACCTACCGTTACGATATTTATTACGTATTATTCATGTATTTAAAAAATACAAACCTCCCACTTCTTTCAGCGAGATATCTTAAATTAAATTTTCAGATTAGGGATGAAAGAAACATTATGGTAGATGGAGATTAAAATAAAGAGTTGGCAGTGTCAGTAGTTGGCGTTAACATCTCACATCTCATTTCTAACTGTTTTTTGACCGGAAACTGGTAGCTTGCCACTATTCATTTTGTTCTTGTTGGTCTTCTTCTTTTGGGTTGACGCTCTTCGAAAAAGCCTAACGTTCCGCCAATTCAAGTTCGATCGACATGAAATTTGGCATGCATCTTCTATGAACAATTCTGCATCGATCTGCATCGACTCACTCAGACATGTTTATGATTCAATCTAGTCGTTTTTGAATTACATAAATACTATCATTATCATACTAACTTATTCCAATGTTTATATTATTTTCGTCCGTTTAGCTTTATCATAAACTCCTGTGGTATTCCGGTTGTACTAGTTGAAACAATTTATAACGATGGGAATTAAGTGCAAGTTATAAATAGACAATTTTTGCGTTATTTATTTTTTCTCCCTTATTCTTGCATTTTTGGGTTGACTTTTTGGTCTAGAATTGGAGAAAAGGGATCAAATTTTGAGGTAATACTGATGATATTATAGCGGTGGGATAGGGGGTGTAAAGTGTCTTTCTGCCGAGAAATCATTCGCCTCATTGTGTCGGAAGTGAGATTTCTACACCCCAGTCAACTCCAAATCCTTGTAGCAAAAGATCTAAGCGGTCAACCCTCTACAAAATTATGATGAGGATATTGCCAAATGTGCCTATAAAGATTGTAACCAAAGGAATGCTGAGTAAAAAGCTACAGCTTGTCATGTTACAGCCATTTAACATTGATGTCAATAGGCAAATAATTATTAGTCTGAGTCCTTATAGTTTATCTTATCAATTTTTCCGGGGAAATGAAAATTCGTATTAAAATGCATTACACCTTATCCCCAATTCAATTAATTCAAAATCGTTTTATTTCTGGGTTACTATACAATTAATGTAATATACACCAGCGCCGCCGGCAGTTTTTTAATGACAAGATGTCAACAAGGATCTAACATGTTCTTAGACACAGTTGATGAATTAACAATATTGTATTATGCACAGTTTTATTATCTTAGGTTAAGATGAATAACGGCAGAGGTCACCGAACCCGGATCAAATTGGTAGAATTAAAAACAACAGGACCCCGTAAACAAATAAAACCATTGCTGTGCCATCGTTTAACCGTCACATTTTTTTAGACGTCATGACAAAATACCCACAAGTCACAGGGACTTGAAGGGATTAAAATAAAACTTCTTACTACTGCTTGACTATAATAGTATAGTATTAGTATATAACTATATAATAAAGGGATGGCAGACGCCATCTTTGTTCTGACTTTTTTATGATATATGGTCTGGTGTTATATACTAATACTATACTATTATAGTCAAGCAGTAGTAAGAAGTTTTATTTTAATCCCATCAAGTCCCTGTGTCACAAGTATATGTAATTTCTTTGACATGAAATGAGTTTTAACGTCCTATTTTTATGTCCCGATTGGACCAATGAAGACGTGTAATGGCGGACCCTTTCATACACTAAGTAATGTTCGCACTCTCTACGGTACCTAATATTTCATTTCTCAAGTATAACCCATATCATCTTTCCCTTCTCTCTCTTCTCTCTCTGGCTCTCTCCCTCTCTCTCTTCACAAATACAACAGCACATAATAACTAGATATCAGTGTTAATTCACTGCACCTAAAAAATGCTAGTGTTGGACCAATTCTAAAATTTGATTTTTCTTTAATATAAGACATTATTTGTATTGAGAAAGAAATTCTGAACGTGGATCGGTCGACAGACATAGCTTGCGTTGGTAGACCGATGTTAAACTTGTGCTAACTGGTAATAGTAGCTGTTTAGGGTTACGGTTAACAAACCTCTGCGGCCGAAACGTCGCATTTTACCTGCGTTACAACCGCTCTCCTCAATTATCCATTCTTCGGTCTAAAGAATAATAATGAAATTTGTTTCACTTTTCAAGAAACACATCTGAGCTGTGTCATTGATAGTAGCGATGGTCGGGTTGAGTCACAGCATTATACCACGTGTGCGCGTATCCACTAAAGCTAAATTACGACCAAAGGTCTAACAAAAGGATTCCGTAATATTATCATGTCTTCATCGTGCTATGTAGTCAGTAAACATTAAAGTTTGGTGTCCCAAAACGTAGTACTGGAAAATTTGTGCATTTATTTGTTGTCCACAAAAATGTTTTTAAATATTTGTTAGACATAAAGCCGGACAAAGAGTGCATTAATTTCTTGAATTACTTTATACTTTCAGCATTTTGACACTGATTACACACAGACATTATCATGTTTCAGTTTTGTATCAGATTTTTAAATGTAACCATGAGTCGAGAAGAGTAGCCGATCTATTTGTCCACTGAGAAAGCGATTCCCGGGTCGCAAAAACAATGGACTTATCGATCATCATTTCAAACAAAAAAAAGTTATATCTAAAAATGAAATAATATCTTGGTCTGAAAAATATGTGAGAATTCTCAGTGATGTGTGAATTTAATATCCGAACTGGTAGTGCAAGAATGGATACGGTTTATTTGCTTCTTGAACCACATTTCCAAACATTGGCGGATGTAACAGTTCTCGGGAAACTGAGTGATTCATAAGAATACAGCTTTATGAAGTCATTACATACAACGTTTCGGTGCCATTATCTTAAAAAGTAGCGAATCCATAAAGTTTTTTTTATGATTGATCTCTCCCTCTCTCTATTTCGCCCCCCTCTCTCTCTCTCTCTCTCTCTCGATCTCTCTATTTTACGAAATAAGTGTTATGCCTCAGATAAATTACTACTACTTACTTTAGGTAAAGTTTCCTGTACAACTCCAATCAAGGATACCGGTATGTAAATATCACTCACAGCAGTAGTAACATAACGTAAATGTTACAACTTAATGTCGTGGCAAGTATACCAGGCTAGCAACAACACACGCAGACGATGTCTTCACTCATATACAGAGACCTTATTCACCAATGTCTGCATAGGTGATTTACTGACGCTGGCCTGGCACTGGACAAGAAGGTTGTCATTAAAAGAGGTAATGTCACTAACAGTGGTAAATGATTTAACGGATACACTGACTACTGTAACACATGTATAGACCTTCTGTGTACACAATGTATATATGTAGATGTTGTTGAGCCACGTGCTTTATCCACAATTTGCGGTATTAAAGCCACTTATAGTTTTAACAAGTGCATGATATCCAAGTCTATATGTACAAGGCGGGGGAGTGGTCTTTAACTCGCTTCAAGTGCTTTCTATAGGTAACTATTATTACCACATGACATGCGTAGGCTAACATTATACATTTCAATGAATTAATAGTGGAGGGGATTTTACACGAGTCTATTGATCATTTTTATCCATTCAAACCTCGAGTACACCATTAATTGTGATTGGCTAACCTCAGACCAACAAACCAACTTCCAGATTAACATAATATCGTGTCAAAGTTGTCTTTTAAAGTTACAGTATCGTGAATCTACTGTCTTCACCACATGTTGTTCAAAATGTAATATTTCAAACTCTCGAACAAAACTATGATTTCTTTTTTTTATAAAATGTCATACCCTTAGAAAAAATTACCTAGTAGAAAATTTGTGCACAAAAAAAAATATTAGAAACGTAGCTTCCAATAAAACACCTGGTTCTATTAAAATGGGGTGGGGTGGATGCCCGCATTGTTAGCGCGTGCGCGCTGTATCAAAAGGTCTGTCATTGAGTAGACTTTAGAGCTTGTGCGTAGGGTTCTTTAGCAGTGAGAGGAAACCGGAGGACCCTGATGTGTTAATACCGAAATGACCTAGTTTGTGTGGCGTGGACGTGATCATCTCCCTCTCTCTCTCTCTCTCCTCTCTGTCTCTCTCTCTGTCTCTCTCTCTTTCTCAATTCAAATGATATTAAGACTCGGGTATGACACACATAGCTGTCGTTTCATGCCTTCATGATATAACGTCTTTATGTAGGAGGGATGCAAATATGTAATATAGGCTAACCCTTTATCCTTTACCCTCTTCATCGAACCCCTTGCTGTCAATAAAATGCTGATCATGTTGGATGTGGCCGGTGGCTGTAACGGGCCGCCACGCCAACGCTGGGATATGGAATGGGCTGGTATAGTAGACTTTCTGGTTCGGGTGTGCTGGGTGTGGGCCAGAATTTGGAATCCTGTAATGGGGATCGGAAAATTTCATCGGATTCACCTGACACTGTAGCCCGCAAATTTACTAATCATTAAGTCACCTGGACCCTGTTTGTGGGGATACGCCAGAAACGGCTGTCGATGGTTCGTAACACACACACACACACAAAAATCAATTTTGAGGCCTCAGAAAAAATTTGATGATAGCTGTTCTGCTGGCTGAATATGAGTGCGAGACGATTTCCTGAGGCTGGTGTTAAACATTCCTTGACATTTTCATTAACTCGTTATTTTCAGAGATGAAATTACAGAATTTGGATTCTGGAATGATCTCTTCAGATATGCCACCAAATCACATATTTGAGGTTCATTTTTCAAAATTTTTCAGAGGAGAGAACCTCGGGATCTCCCGTCCGGGCTCAGCGGTCAGTAAAAGGGGCCGTTCCGACACGGGAGCCCGGGTCGGTTTCCGGCCCCAGTCCGCCCCTGAACACCCCCTCCATTCCAACCCACCTCGCCCCGCCAACGATTTGAAACCACTTAAAGTATTATATGGGAAGTGAATGTAAATACATATTTTAATAAATTATGACATTTTGGATTATGAACGAAATTGATCTTTGTAATGCATGTAACGATCCAGACACATTTGACATGCATGAAATACTGTTTCAGATCGGACCGTCTGTTCTGTTGTATCTATATGATTCCAGTGGGTTGTAGCTTTCACGTTTACCATTATTTATATATCCACAATAGCTGATGTTATCCGAGTTTTAGAAAAAAATAAATCAAATTTCGAAATAAAGGAATGTTAGAGATACAATTTCTCTCCAAACAATAACCCCTTTTTTTTTTATCAACACACGGTGTTTAGAGTGTTTTCGGGTAACATTATCCCACCTTCTGAATTCATGACGTGGTGGTTAAGTTATGGAACCCACAACAAATCAGTGAAATCTTGGTTAGCTATTGTTACATTTTGTTGCCTTGTTTGTTTTTAATAAAAATAAATCGCTAGTCAACTGGCGTGGTTTCGATTGCCCGGAATTAGGGTCGCCTGTCCAACCTCCCGTTTTTTTCTCCGGGTCCTCCGGTTTCCTCCCACTACTAAAGGCCCCTACGCGGTAGCGCATTATTAAAATAAAACTGAATCTTATGTTAGTTCCGAAATGACTGAGTTTGTGTCGAGTGGACGCTAAGCCCCCCCCCCCTCTCTCTCTCTCTCTCTCTCTCTGTCTCTCTCTCTCTGTAGATATTTGTTACGTGATTTTTAATGAGAAGTGAAATACGTGCATGATTACGTCATTATTAAATTCAGTACAAACAAACTAATGTCCATGTAAATTGAATAAACGATAATCTTATCGACGTTTATATCACAAACTATTATCCCAGACTGATATGAATTCTCATTTGGTGATTTATAGCTAGCTATTACCAAAATAACCCACGTAGTTATTCATAGCGACATATATAAGTTATATTTGATAGATGCATTTCCAAAGTTGATTTGAATTGGCCATAAATTATTTTACCTAGACATAAATAAATTGCCTTTCATAATTTTACAAAATAATAAGTATGTTTGCAATACTTGAAAAATCAATTATTCGTATATAATTTATTTAAATTGGCACTGATGGCGGCATATAAACAACCACCTTCACCCATTTGCTTGTCAGTTGGGGGTTGGGCTGGCCTAATGGTCTAGAGTGACACGCTTCGACCTCTAGCTGGCCGGTCACCTCTGGCTTGCGGCTGTGGTTTCGATCCCTGGTGTGAGCGTATGTGGCATGGAGATAGGGGCGCCTTCTTAACCTCGTGAGTTTCCTCCGGGCACTCCGGTTTCCTTCCACTGCTAAAGACCCCTTCGCGTAAGCGAATTATTGAAATGAAAATGAAACCATATGTTAGCCCCAAATGACCTGGTTTGTGTCGAGTGGACGTTAAACCCCATTTCTCTCTCTCTCTCTCCCTCTCTTGCTTGTCAGTTTCCGGTTCTATATAACATCGGATTAATAAGAGAGAGAGAGAGAGAGAGAGAGAGAGAGAGAGAGAGAGAGAGAGGGAGGAGAGAGATAGAGGGAGGGGGTAACGTCCACTCGACACAAACTAGGTCATTTCGGGACTAACATATGGTTTTAATTTTATTTCAATAATTCGCTTGCGCATAGAGTCCTTAGCAGTGGGCGGACATGGAGAAATCCCACGAGGTTGGACAGGCCACCTACTCCTTGTCGCGTACAACCCGGAATTGGAAACCACGATATGATGTAGCGCGCATGAGCTAACCAATCAGTCATCCAACCACCCCCTTATGTCGCCGATCAATTAAATGGAACCCGTGGACTCAATACTTTCGGAACTACCATATAGTGATTTCCATTTCGATGGTGGCATTGTGACGTTTCTGTCAAGGGTTCTTTTACATGGGTGTGCAGGGCTGGATAGAGGCCCTAAGCCCTTACAAGATTTTGGTGCCCCCTATAATTATTATAAACAATAGACACGTGAATGGAGTTTTTCTAAAGTTTTATACACAGCCTTATAAATTGATACAAAGCTGGAACAGTACGAAGAGACAAGAACTAATTAAAAGCAGACATTCTGTAGTCTACCACTAGACAACTGCAGGTCCTGTTTTGAACCCGGGATGCCCTAGTCTAGAGGACGTACCAACAGACCACCTTGGCGTCCAGATTAACTAAACACAATTAAACGAATATTCAGTCTGTTTCTATTTAAACTAATGATTTCGAGGAACTATTTAGTAGAGACAACTTTCATTCCGTCCACACTTGCCGCCATCTTGCCAACATATTATTATTATTTACTTCAAGGATCTAAAGTTGAGGAACTATTTTGTGGAGACAACTTTCATTTCGTCCACACTTGCCATCATGTCAGCATATTATTATTATTTATTTCAAGTATCTAAAGTTAAATGCTTACATGAATGTCAGAAGAACGATTATAATTTCATGGTTATTATTCAAATAGATACATATATATACTGATGTAATCATATATTTACACAACAATAGATTAACCCACTCCATTCCAGATTGCATAATACCACACAACAAGAATCCCAGAGAAGATAATATATACCATGTTCCCTAACATGTTGCAGGTTACCCTGTACTCTGTTATGAAATGTAAAATAAAACCCTCGGAGGTGATATTAAGACAAACGTGGTGAATTATGGTCGACTAGTATCACTGTCTTAATATTGAGAAGAGTTGGGAGGCCGAATGGTTTAAAACATGATATCTGTCATTCATTCAAGTGGTGTGGTTTCGAGTTTCCCCAATCTCATGTGTTTTCTCGGGTACTCCGGTTCCTGTACAAGGGTTTCCTCCCACAGCTAAAGACCACTACGTGCTGTAGGGTGGACGATAAATCCATTCAGATCCATTCAGAAATCTCAATGGATTGATCATTTCGTTTTTCTTAAAATCATTTGACCGCCTTGTTTATGTTGTTTCGACCAAACCAGGTTTTTGACCCTATCTCCGTATTTAATTATGACTCTGATATTGGAAGGTAGCCACCGTGGCTCAGTGGGTAGGAATTTGGATCGCTAACCTGGAGGTCCCGTGTTCGATCCTGCACTGGCCAAGAAAGTTTATCGGGATTCCCCTTGTCAGTGGTGTAGGGCCTGGCAAGTGACAATGTATAGTCGTTCGGATGGGACGAAAACCCGAGGTCCCGAGTACACTTGGCGTGCACGTAAAAGAACCGTTGATAATTGTAAATCGCCCTAAGAGTAGGCCATAGCGCCACTATCCGTGCAAAATTTCCCATATCGGAAGCCATGTTATCTAAATGGCATAATAGTTGCACTGTTTCGATTTACACAAAGAGGTGGTTCGCCCTCTTAACCCCGTGAGTTTTTTCTGCCCCCCTCCCTGTTCCCTCCAGAGTAAGCGAGTTATTGAGATATAAAATGTACCGTATGTGAATCCCGAAATGACCTAGTTTGTGTCGACTTGACGTTTATTTTAAACGGTGCTCAATTGTAATTATAATATCATGTTTATTAAAATGATCAGATAAAATTCATTTAAATATCCAAATATAACAGTTCAAACCTAATTTGTAAATGTCATCATAGATATGAAAATCACGCAATAAAAAAAAACAATTTATTTTCGAAATGAATATCTTGTGATAACTATATTTATTTTCAACTTTATTTCCCTTGAGTTTTGTTCTCCTCAATTTAAAGCTGAACTCCGGTTACAAAAATACCGAAATAATGTAATAAAAAAAAAGTTAACGCCCGCAAGCCGCCATACTTGTTTCCAACTTGTGAAATAAGTATGGCGGACATGGAGGCTTATGACCTTGAAAGGTAAGCCGATCTCACTTCCAGTTTGTTTCTCGTCAGCTAGCTATACACATCCGGCTTTATTCTCTTCACACGGTTCACTGATTGCTGTTTTTTCCCCAACAGTATACCAAATTATTGAAGATTGAACATGTCTGATCAGGTAAGACTGTAAATAATTATATGAACTGCGTCTACTACAATATCAATTTCTTACACGTTGGTAAAATGGAGAAAAAAAAACATAACATCAATAAACTTAGCACTGTCAAACACTCCCCAATGAGAGCCGTCCCAAACATGTAGTTATGTCCATTGGTCGTTTTCATGAACACTATTCAACATGGAACACACGAAGAAGGCAATACTAATAGTTTGTATAGGTGATTTGTTTTGGTTGAAAAATAGGTTGGGTAAGACATCTGGTTGGATCTTTTGTTTTGGAGTAAAGCTTAGGCTATATTGTAGTAGACGCAGTTCATATAATTATTTACAGGCCTACCTGATCAGACATTTTGCAATCTTCAATAATTTGGTATACTGTTGGGGGGAAATACAGCAATCAGTGAACCATGTGAAGAGAATAAAGCCGGATGTGTATAGCTAGCTGACGAGAAACAAACTGGAAGTGAGATCAACTAACCTTTCCAGGTCATAAGCCTCCATGTCCGCCATACATATTTCACAAATTGGAAGCAAGTATGGCGGCTTGCGGGCGTTAACTTTTTTTTTATTACATTATTTCAGTATTTTTGTAACCGGAGTTCAGCTTTAAAAGTTGTTTGTTTCACCGACATATTGTAAATGATCATCGTTCAGCTCTTTGATCAGTTTCCTTGTCTTTAATAAAATTAAAAACACAATCATTGTGCTGTTTGTTGATTACTTTTATCGTTTATAATAAAAACACAATATGCAATCACAAATGGCAAGCATCATGTACCGGCAGAATCTTTATAAATCAAGCAGACGATCCCCAGTTTTAACGTCTGCTATTAGTTATTGAATTCTTGCTACCACCGTCTTTGATCAATGGACATTCTATTATGCATGTGCATTTATTTAGTTGTCTTAGAATCGTCTAAACATCATTCGGACTGACAAGGTTTGGCTTGGAAAATAATAGGAAATGATTCAAGATATGTCAAGACTTAATAGGAATTTGACTATCAAATGAAAGATTACATGTACTAGGCACCAGAAAAAAATGTTTACGATGAATATGTTCAATCAGGGGGAAACAAAAGGTTTAGAAATGTTCTCTTTTGATGTGTTTGGTAAAATCAAGGCAACTAAAACTGTTTCAATTGATTGACATTATCAATGAATATCTTCTACAGTCTATCGCTTCAGTAGGTGTAAACATATGCACGCAGTGCAAGAGAGAGAGAGAGAGAGAGAGAGAGAGAAAGAGAGAGAGTGTGTGTGTGTGTGTGTGTGTGAGAGAGAGAGAGAGAGAGAGAGAGAGAGAGAGAGGTGTCATTTAGGAACTAACATATGGTTCAGCTGCATTTCAATAATTCGTTTAACGTCTACTCAACACAAACTAGGTCATTTTAAGACCACCATATGCTTCCTCCCACGAGGTTGGACAGGCGACTCTACGCCTTGTCGCGTACAACCAGGGAACGAAGCCATGCCAGTTGACTCAATGACAGACCTTATGATACAATACCAACATGTTAACCACCCCCTACCGGTGTATAACACTATAACACTCTAGCTCACTATTTAAGACGCTGGCTCAGACAGTAGCCGGGAGATGTCAGGTTCGCTCCATGTGTTTGGCAAGGGAATTTCCTCTTCTCTGGGCGTAGGACGGGACTGTTGAGGTGGAGTGGCTGTAAACATTGTCTATAAACCGTGATTCTATTTCATGTTGCCGTGCACGCAAAGATAACCTTTTACAGTTGGAATTTGGAATAAGAGATGGCTGTAGAGCAATATGTGTTCATTGCACACTGTATGACGTATAATCATATTATTCGGGTTGGTTGCAAAAAAGTAGGATGTTAAACCCCAGATGCCCATATCCTACTTCTGTTGACTACATGTATAATACAGTGCAGGAATATAAGGTCACCTGCTCGACCGGTGGGCTTTATCTAAATCCTACGGGTGTCGCCCACTGCTAAAGACTCCTCCTACGTTCCAATGAATTATTGAATATTGGTTTACTAAATGTATATACTAGATATATGTTACACATGTATGGAATGGCTATAGGTAAATAATCTAGGTCGGTAATAAAACCACGGTGGATGCCAATACCAGCGATACGTGGAAACAATCAGAGGAAATGGGCTACATTTAGATGGAATGATATACAGAAAGAATTTTGTGGGATGAGAACGAAATATGTATAAAAAAATAAAATTCCGTAGCCTTTACTGCTCGGTAAGTATAGAGGAATTCGAGCACCATATTTATGTACACGTGCATATTTGGGTGGCTATTTTTATCTTATGGTCCCACCAAACAAAACAAACGTTATAAACACTTACATTGTAGTCGCATTTCACAAAATGAACTAAGTCCACCCATTTTAGCTTGCAAACGATGATATTAAATTTCTCAGCAACAAACTCATCTTGCCCATTTATGACATAAAATTGAGTTTAACGTCCTACTTTTCTGCACCAAACTCATTTTGTCCTTTTATTGAAATGAAATAGGGTTTAAAGTGCCAATCCCGATAACTTTCTGGGGAATAAAACTGCTTAATTTTGTGTTAAAATCCTTTAAAATCCATAACCTAAGGCCCACCTACTAACCCGATATTTGTGATACGTTTGTAAATAACTTAAACCTGACAGTCTTCATCTGGAAATGGAGAACGTTTTATTATACAGTATCTGGATAAAACCAGACTTTTTTCTATAAAAATAATATGTAGGTGAAATTTACCTTTTGTTATCAAGTACAGGGCATGGGTCATTCATTGTATAGACCTCTCAAGAAGCATTAATCGATTATCGTATCACATACGACAATGATATTTCTAGATCAAAGTTATTTCTCATAAACCGTGATTGAATTTGAGGGGGGAGGGTGGCCTAGTGGTCTAGAGTGCCGCGCTTCGACCTCTAGCTGGCCGGTCACCTCTGGCTTGCGGCTGTGGTTTCGATCTTTGATGTGAGCGTATGTAGCATGGAGATAGGGGCGCCTTCTCAACCTCGTGGGTTTCCTCCGGGCACTCCTATTTCCTCCCACTACGCGCAAGCGAACTATTGAAATAGAATTAAACCATATGTTAGTCCGAAAAAAATGACCTAGTTTGTGTAGAGTGGACGTTAAACCCCATCTCTCTCTCTCTCCCTCTCTCTCTCTCTCTCTCTCTCTCACACTCTTTCACTCTCTGATTGAATGCGAGTCAATTTTTATAATCTGAGAATTTCTTGTGACATTGGAGTCTGTTTTCGGGACTGGCACAATTGGGACAAGATCAAATTACGTGTACCCATTCCCATTTGTCTACTTATATCGAGTGTGTTCGACTACTGAGAATTGATCACGAGGCCCCATAGTTTTTTTTTAGAACACCGATACTACTTCCTTTGAGGTGTTCACATAGTCAACAATTTTCAAATAACCAAAATGACATACTTTGAAGCATTGTTATCATATAGCAGTGCCTCTCGCCATAAATACACAGTAGAATTCGATCAATGCAGTAAATTGGAGTCAGCTAATACCGGTTCATACATCTTCGGCTTTATCAGAGTGCATCGCATCATAAATACTATACGAAATGCACTGCACTGCAGAATTCGTTCAGTTCCGTAAACTAAAGTCAGCGAATGCCAATTCGTACACCTTTATCAGATTTAGAACACTGAAGTGCGAACAGATAAACCTGCTTTAAAAAAACTGTTAGAAATAAACAGATATTCCATTATTACTGAATGAACTTGTCGTTTTTCATTATTACGGAATGAACTTGACGTTTTTCATTATTACTCAATGAACTCGTCGTATAGTACCTCTCTTTTAATTATAATTTCGCAGTAGAACAGCAAGCCGAATTGCGATGCGTTTTCTTAATGAACAGCTGCTACTAGGTGTGACGGGATTTATTTATATACGTGCTAATTCAGAAATTGTATTTTTACGAGACTTTGAGATGAATTCAAGGTTTACTATCTTTTAAATGTAAATAAACCGACATAAAGGTACCCAAGATGGCGCTATTAGACAGTCTAGCTTTTTGACGAGACGTTCTGTTAGTAACGACAATAAAAATTTTCATATGCATATCTATGCAAGTCGTGTGTCATACCTGCTCCTGTAGGTGACAAGGCGTGAGGTGCCCTGCCAAACTCATGTTTTCGCACCAGTTAAACCACCGATTACAAAGGTCTTTTTTTGAAATGGGCGTTTACCCCCCCCCCTCTCTATTTTTCTCTCTCTCTCTCGAATGCGTGTAATACACATATCAGATCATGTGTTGGTTCTTATCAATACACTGAGAAACCAGGCCTGCAGCTGAATTAGTATACTGCTGCCATGAAAGGTTATACAGTCAAGTACTAGTACAGTCACTGATCTAATTACAATTTGTACAGTTCAAAAACCTTTCACTCTGTTTTCTTGAATTAATACAATCACTGTCCATCATTTTATTCTACAAAAACTAAATATCGACTTAATATGCATGACCACAATTATGTTATAAAAGGAGAAAATCAAATCTCCACTATTAACCGGAATTGGATATGGAAATATTGCGTAATTGACCATCTTATAAAAAAAAAGAAAAGAATTTAGTGTTTTAGTAATTTAGACATCTGAGACTCTGACCTTTAATAATTCTATCTAAACGATGGAATCAAATCAAGAAAGCAGTGAACCGCCCTCTGAATGCGGTGTCTAAAAGAATAAATCACTTATAATACGGAAAGCTAATATCTCTGGTTTTGAAAACAAAATCCATTTGTTTCAAAAACAGAATTAACGATAAACAAGGTAACAAACCAGGAACTCCAATTTAGGCTGTATAATATTTTTGTATGTTTTACATGAACAATGCATGACTCGGTTTGATTTCGATTACGAGAAACAATAGGAGCCTGTTTTACGAAATTTTATCTAAGATAAAATCCAAATTTTAATAATTTGATTGGTTAATATTAGATTGATTTTAGTGATTAACCAATCAAATATGAAGTGTATCGTTAGTTAAGATTTCGAGAAACAAGGCTCAGATCACAACAATAGAGGCGACGTCAAGTCACCAACTAAACAATAAAAATCCCCTACGATTTCAAACAATTTGACCTTCTAAATGAGGTAAAAAAAAACAAATTCCGAGAAGACAATGAAAACCATCAATAATATTAAACTAATGCACGGAACCAGATTGAAGAAAAGAATAAATATAAAAGGGAAGTAGTAATCTGATTTTTCAGATAAAGAACAAAACAACGTGTTTTTTGTTTGTTATAAATGGTTATGATTGTTTCCCCATGTGGTATAATTAACTCTATATAGTTGATAATTACTTTACAACCATCCCTGTCAGATATATTTACTTATCATCAACATCTATATCATTCATACTCAATTAACATTCTATTATTTACTACTGTTTGTAAAATAACTGCCTGATTCCACATTGTAGTGAATGAAGGAGAAGTCTATAGCCTTTACAGTTGCTATATAACACCCTTTTGTGGGCTGGGGTATTGGATGACAAATGGTTAGCACGTACGCGTTGTATCATATGGTCGGTCATGGAATCAAAAGGCGTGGTTTCAGTTCTCCGGTAGTACGTGACAGGGTGTAGGGTTGCCTTGTCAACCTTTTTCTGGGTCCCCCGGTTCCCCCGACTGCTAAAGACCCCTACGCGCAAGCGAATTATTAAAATAAAATTAAACATGTTAGTCCCTAAATGACCTAGCTTGTGTCGAGTGGACGTTAAAGCCCATTTCTCTCTCAATATGTATATACCGTCTGCTTTCCGATCAGAGAACTGTTACTCAAGTTCCATATACGTACGCGAATTAATGTTAGTCCCGATATGAGCTAGTTTGTCTCGAGTGGGCGTATATTTGAATTTTCTATTTTATCTTATTACAAAATGGCACCCCCTAAGGCCTAGAAGATCACATTCTTTTATAGACGGTTCATATATTCGAGTATTGTTCATCAAATAGCAAATCCCTTTCAGAAAGAGAAAATCACTGTAAAATTAATTGTTCAGTGACAACATCGGGTTAAATTAAGTTTTGTATCAAACCCAATATAGAATTTCTAGATTTTCAATTAATTTGCACCCAGTGTTATCTTGTAGAAGTGTTAATGAGCATGAAATAAATCAAGTTGAAACACACGTACGATAAAATAATAGATAAAACAAAAACCAAACGAAAATAAGCTTGCTAGCACTGCTTAAACAAAATATAACAGCCTGATGTGTGAATTGCATTACAAGCAAAAACTGTACCAGTAATGTTTGAATTCTCATGGACTAAATATGTTTCTAATATAACGAGATTTCTACACGCGTTGACATTTATAAGAAAGTAGGAAAATCAACAAAGAGCAAAAGGCAATTATTGTAGTACAGTGTTGTTTGTTAACATCCCAAGGGGGTTATTGAACAAATAAAATATAAATATCTTCTGCGTCTGATTAATTTTGGAAAAGGGAGCTAGGCTCGTGTATATATCATATAATCGCCATCTTGGTTTTTTTTTTTTACATATTGTGGAAATATTATTGAATAAATATCTACAAATAAAATTTCCGAATTTCTACAAAAAGTAAACTTATACTGCTAGTCCACGACACCCATACAGTGAAAGAACAATGTGGCAGGTTTAGGTTTACAAAAATTAGTCTGTTTTCCCTTTTCCCCAGGAAAAAATATTTACTTTGATTTGATCAAACATTTTTACAGAGATTCTTCTTTTATTTTTTTTTTAAAGTAAACATACATTATTAATAACTTATATATCATTTGAAGCCATACAAAGGAGACCTGCAATGGGTAGATTTAGGTTTTGCATAATGTATCTTTAATGCAGTTCCGAAATGATCTACATGTAGTTTGTCTCGAGTGGACGTTAAACCCCATTTCTCTCTCTCCCTGTAATAGAAATCATTGAAAAATCTTACCGTATTTGTAAATCCATAAATTCCGTTTCAGAATATTGTAGATGATACAGCAAACACGTATCTTATCAATTACATTTCGAATCGCATCATCGCTTATCTGGACGTTATGGACTACTATATAGCAACAAGGCGACACCGTATCCCGTTAATACGTCACCCAATGTCTCCAGATTTAGTTACAACTTACTGAACCAGTTAACAGCGTCATTCCACTGACATCATAAATCAAGGCGAAAACGAAAGTAGATCAATAGTCATCCATTAAAGAAAGTGTTACTGAAAACAAAGTTTATTGATAAAATCAACAATGGCTACTGCCATTTGTCATATGCAGTCGATATGTAACGATTTCTATCAAGTCTCGCTACAGAAAAAAGAAGAATAAAGTTAATGGACAATGGACAAATTGGAACAATAAAAAGCAAACCATCAACATAGAACCACCAGGCCCGTAGCTATCGGGGGTGGGGGTAAGAAAGACAGCTGTCCCCCGTGGAGCGAATCGGGCACCCACAGGGGAACGAATCGGTTACCCAATGGGTGCCTTTGGTGCCCTTTCTATTGGACGCTATACGAAACCAACGACCAACGTACCCCCCCCCCCCCCCCGCTAGGTACAGGCCTGACCACATTCTTATAATTCAGTAGTTACATCAGTTGTCTATGAAAGAGTAAACATACCCAGCCTCAGCTACCACACCCTCCACTCTCATTTGGAGACATTAAAATATGTTGTAAATCCAAAATTTTCCTGATCCCTCAGTCAAGAACTCCAGGTTTTGTATGGGAACTTAATCATTAGTTATGTCGAACAGTTTTGAGGAGGTGTTTGAGAACTGCCAAGGACCTTTCTGGCTTTGTCACTGATAAGAAACGGATAATTGAAACGACTAAAAATAATAAGAGACACCGAAATGACAGACGTACCAGCAAGGTTAATGTATTAACTAACACATGCGTGAAAGGAAGACCTGGGTTTGATCTGAATGCTATCTCGATCCCCAAGTATCGTTATCCTTCGTAATACTCGCCGGTCATTAATCAGCGTGAAATCGGTTCCCAAGCTCCGCCCCAGTGGCTTCTGATTGGCAGGATTTGTTAGGACGAAATGCTGCCGCCTATTTCGCGACAAACAACCATCGGTTCGTTGCATGGGTTACATATATGATCCTTGGAACATTTTCCACATCTTGACACCAAAAGTTCATTCGAAAACAGCCGATTTGATTTACCAAGAACTATATTTAGCGCACAATGTGAGTGATTCGGCTAAATTTTTCAAGATGAGCCATCAAAATGGTAAACTTATTTCTGGGATCGAGATTGATTGGGATGTTGAAGGATTCCATTCCACCCAAGCAATACAATAGCTTAGCCAGTATATCGGCCATGTTCTGTCACCATGGAGAATAAATGTTATGTTTATTTAAGACATGGATACTTCAATGTATACAATCAGTTTAGAAAATTACGATGTATTAAATGGATCTATTATTATGACAAGCAACACTAACAAAGATGTAAGCCGACACCGGAAGTTATCTATAGGGTTCATTCTTAAAAGGAGCCAATTCTGTATTCTTTGGAACTTAAAATGGGCTAAACATTTTGGATTTTAATGATCTCAATTAATTGGCAGTGGAGGGTGTGGTGCCTTCTCCCCTAAAAACCAAAGATACCTCCAACCCCGTAGGTTTTCTCCGGGTACTCGGGTTTCCTCCCACTGCCAAAGACCCCTACGCGCAAGCGAATTATTGAAATAAAATTAAACCATATGTTAGTCCCGAAATGACCTAGTTTGTGTCGAGTGGACGTTAAACCCAATACCCCCCTCTCTCTCTATCTCCCTCTCTCCAAAAACACCTGGTAATGTTCCATTTTATCATTGGCTATATCTGGTGTTTACCGATGTACTGTTAGATCATTTTACCATTTGCTATATCTGGTGTTTACTATTTTACCGTTACACCGTTTTATATTGTCTATATCTGGTGTTTACTATTTTACAGTAAGATCATTTTATTATTGGGTATATGTATAATTTTAAAGGCTATTCTCGGACATGTTTTTGTCTGTTTTCGTGTTAGATCATTTTATCAACATGTTAGCTAATACAATATAACTACTTCATATATCATATATAATTCCTCTGAGATATACAGAAAAAAAAACCACCAACGTCAAGGTATATAAAACATAAATATACAAAAGTGGTATAATGAAGCAATGATAATATCTGATAACGCATTACAACTGCTATTTTTAAAGGTTGTCGGGTTATGCTAGAGAAAAATAAACAAACGAAAGTGGTTAGAACGTGTTTAAAATCATAAATGGCAAATCTCAAAGAATTCCCTCAACTGCGACAACAATCAAAACACTATTATACTTAGAATAGTTTTTATTAACTGGTTTACTAACAATTTATATTGTAAATTAGTAATGGACCATAACTCACAACATGTCAAGAATAACAATGTGTTAGTTGTATATTTCATAAAGTTAACGTCATTGACATTTATATTTTTACACGTGTCAATGTTTTATTGACATTAACGGCCTATGAAATGGTTGTTTTGTCTAAGTGTGCTTCTCTAGTGCAATATGCTACACGTGTGACTGATCTGGTTTTTACACCACTGCTTCGTTGTTTTATTGAGCTAAAAGTGAACAAAAATAAAACACACCTCGTTGTTATCCTACATATGGAGATATTGTGGTTCAGTGCGTCAGTGCGTGGTTTCCCCGTTGTCAGTGGTGCTGGTCGGACGGCTTGGCAAGTAACAGTACATGAGAGGTTACGTGTACACGTTGGTGTGCATGTAATGGAACCCTTAGGACAGTATCTGTGATCGATATATATTAACAGAAAACCAAGTTTGCTCCGACTTTGGAACTTTAAGATATTTTTGCTTTAAATGATAGAACTAAATGTTCTGAACATTATATCAAAAGTTCCTAGATGGGACAGAAGCAGTAAATTAGTTCTTTGATCATATTTGTTTGTTGGGGGAAGAGTTGCTTTTATACTATATTTAGACTAGCGTGTTACGTAGTATTCTTAAGTAGCCAATCACCGGCAAGTAAACACTTAAAACACGTGGTCTTTTCCACGAACTGCGTGAGATGTTTTAGACACTACGGTAAGCAAAACTACACGACACACTTTAATTAAGCTTAAACGTATGAAAACTTCGATTCTAATAACATGATCTTAATTGTACCTTGATAGCGTAAATATCAATTTTACATAGTCTGATAATATTTTTCATTCAAGTTTTGTAAATTAATAGTTACGCGGTAATTAAATCCAACTCCCGAACTCGCCGGAGAATAGCGCACGGCTGAACGTGTTTCCTTGAAAAATACTCGCTTATTTTTAGTTGTCAATAAAATAACTTTCCCAGTTTAGTCTTTATTAAAACGGATCTTGTTAAATCAAATTAAATTTCACTCTGCATTGAACTACAATCTATTTATAATTACTATGCTACGTTTGAAACTGGGGTCATTAGTTACAAGTACAAACAGTAGGCCTACTAGTATACTTTTTTTTGCACACTTTACTCCCTAGTCCGATACACATATACTTGGCCAGTGCTTCATTATTACTTATTTCATAACACAAATAACACCCCTTTGGCCTCCCTCTTTCCCATATGTTACTCCATAGATTTTGGCAAATGCTTTTGTATTATTTATCTCATAATACATATTACACCACTCCCACATTCCCACATGTTACTCCATGTCATTACACATATTAGGCAAATGCTTTTGTATTATTATCTTATGACAGAAATTACACATGTTCATAGTCCAATACACATACTTCGACCATTGCTTTTGTATTATTTATCTCAAAACAAATAATTACACTTTTCATTTTCATATGTTTCCTTGAAAAATAACTACATGTTTAAAGTATTGAATGGCCTATTTCCATACTTCAAACTTGTAATTATTAACAAGAAAAAAATATGAAAATGAATAAAATCATACACCCCTCCCCACCCCCATACCACACTTTATAATTGACTGATTGCACTGTAGTGTGTTTAACTTCCCACTGCAGCTCCGGTTAATTATTAATACCAAAATGAATTTTCAGAAAGACACCAAATTATGTTCCTGCAGCCCCCTCTAACCCAAGCACCAAAATCAATTTCCACTTCCTTTCCTCCTTTACAATACAATTGTCTAAATTGTACTTCCAAGTTTAGACAAGGGTTTGACAGATTGGCTAGGTAGCAGCGGTCTGGTAAGAAAAGGGTTTAAATTGTGTGCTTTTTTAAGAACTACATACATGTACGTCTGTCTGCTCAGTGTCATGTTTTTCACTTAGAGGGTTTGAATACACATTATTTTAAAAAGAAACATACTTAAAACATTTAAAATCTAATGCCAAAAAAGTGTTCATACAATATAATTGAAACATAGAGAAAAAAATTGCACCGAAAACCGGTCTTTGAGCCCCAAAATATGAGTGAAACAGAAAACATAAGTGTACATGTCAAATATTGGATTATTATTTAAAATCATTAACGCATAAGACGCTTTCTTTTAACCGTTGTCGACATTTCCTTTCTTCACTCCACTCCCTCGTTTTGCTGTACACATGAAGTTTGTTGCAGGTTAAAACGTAAAACATAAGCTTTGAATGATAGCAAAACAATATTTACTGGGGGCTGCCACTTTCGTTATTGTTGATTTATTATTGGTCCCTTTAGTCACCTTTGACCGTGTCACATGACCAGTTTAATCAACACCGACAATATTAGAATTAAACCATTTATTTAGCAATAACTGCTGCGCCGTTACCTAGGAACTTTTTCGTGAGGCTTCAATATACGTTAATAAAGTTATTTGTTTTCTAAATTCTTAACGTTCCAGTTGTCGGAGCAAGGGTGACACGATAATCGATGTCAGAATCTGGCCTACCTTGACTATCAGCGGAAATTACCTCTCTATCTCTTCCCCCCGTGTTCTAAAAGATAACTTAAGCATACATTACCCAGTGCACACCAAACGACAAATAAGCCAAAGGCATGCCAAATATCGTGGCCTTTGCCTGTCAGTATTTATATCTTCGGCTTCTTCTTCTAAACCACTTGGCATATTTCAACAAAATTTAACAGATAGTGTTTTAGATTTGTGAAACTGAAATCGACAAGAGGCAGCAAGTACTCAGAGTTGCAGTCATTTTCAATGCAAATTTATACGTTTTCTTATAACCATTTGACTTTTAGATACATTTTCAGATGTGTTTACACTAATAGCTACTAAAACGGACAAATATGAGAAATTATTAATATATTCATCAGCTGTCACCAACACGGGGCCGATTAAGCCGTTCTTATTTTTCGGAAAAAATTATTATCCTAAGTTCATTTAAGTCATGAATAACCCATATTCAGGCGCGGATCCAGGATTTTTTGTAGGGGGGGGGGTCTAGGTTTGATAATTGTTTAACTAATTGCGCTCAACTGATTAACTGGGGGTTTGGCCCTCCCCAAGAAAAATTTGGTAAATTAGATTCAATTTGGTTCATTTTGACGTATGAAGGTAAATTCCCAAATTACAGGTCTAAATCGCCAATAAAATCGCATAAAAAATTTTCAAGTCTGAGCAAGGGGGGGGGGGGTCCGGACCCCCTGGCCCCCCTCTGTATCCGCGCCTGATATTATTATATAAATGAAGCGTAATCTACATCGTATATATTTTATCTACATATTCCCCTAGGGGAATTATGTATCTATATTATAGAAATCTTATATTCTTTTTAAATATTACGGAAACCCACGAGGGACATGTTTAACATTTACCACTTCTCTGCGTTAACGTAATCAATACGTGTTAAGAACTCTACAGAGGCGTCAGTATTTGCATAAATGTTGGATTTGTTTAGGATCTATTTTATGATATTATTCTGTAATAAAAGGATTGTGGTTGGAATAATGGCACCGAAAAAAAAGATAGAGAGAACGATGGAGAGAGAGAGAGAGAGAGAGAGAGAGAGAGATGGCGTTTAACATCTACTCAACACAAACCAGGTCATTTCGGGACTAACATACTGTTCAGTTTTATTTCAATAATTCAATTGCATGTAAAGTGTCATTTAGCTGTGGTAGGAAACCGGGTGATAAGCGACCCCACGTACCATTGGGGAATCGAAACCAAACTGCTTGATTCAATGACAGACCTTGTGATTCAGCGCGCACGTGGTAACCACTCCCCCCCCTCCCATTGTCTGTGGTTTTCAGGCTGTATATTGTATTATATCACACAAGTCGATCTATTTTCTTTCAGTATGAATTAAGACGGTGATCGTCAATGGTGTGGCCTTCAAATGTTCATCATAATAACCGTATAATCTTAAAATAATAGGTCTATTTTATACGCCACAGATCTGAGAAAATAATAGGTCTATTTATACGCCACAGGAC
This sequence comes from Patella caerulea, assembly GCA_036850965.1. Taxonomy (NCBI): domain Eukaryota; kingdom Metazoa; phylum Mollusca; class Gastropoda; family Patellidae; genus Patella; species Patella caerulea. The sequence goes on from JAZGQO010000008.1 coordinate 33,778,957, forward strand.
GACAACTGATCTAAGTAAGTTTGACATCAATGTTTGTTTACATACATCGCCATAAAGAGAAACTTTCTATCATAAAAACGGCATTTATTCAATTAGCCATGTTAAAGATACGTCCTCAGAAAAAAAATTTTCGGGTGGTTATTTCCAATAAAAGTATGACAATTTTGGTATATTATATGGAAAGAAGAAATATCCAATCTTGCTACAAAAATACTGGATTACCCCCTCCCCCCTCCTCCAAAAAAAAACCCCTCACCCATGGAGCGCATTCAGGACAAAAATTTAAGGGTTTCCCTAATCGACAGCTAAACGTTTGCAGGCGGAGATTGGGCGCTCGGTGTACATGGTAAGAAACTTTATGAAAAGTTAGACGTACAATATTTTCTGATACAAAAATCACGGAAAAAACCGCGGGCAGTGGATAATCCAAGAATTCCATCAGGCTTTGATATTTGTTATAAAAGTCAGCGATTACAGCGTCGGCTTCTGTTCAGAGAAATATATTACTATGAATTCTACTCCGTCTTTGAACCCGTTGCTTGATACCGAGAGAGGCAAGTCACGTGACACAAACATGTCCTCTTTTGTTCGATTTTTTTTATAGCCGTGGTATTCCCTGACAATTGCAATATTTTGATAAGGATTTGAAACAAAATTATGATAAATTAATTAGTTTGAATATGTTTTTAGACCAAATATATCATCAATCCACCCAGTTTGTAAGCGGGAATGTGTCTTTAATAAAATTATGAACAATAGTGTAAACATTCGATGTTTGCAATTAGAGTATATTAGAAGATATTACCCTGACAAAAACTGTTATTAGCGTCGAGAAATACCCGAGAATATTATATCAGGAGACATAATTCTTATATAAATAGTTATTAGTGTCTAGGAGAATTAAATTGTTTAACAGTCATAAAACTGAAAAAACCCTAACATATTGTCAAGCATTTGCTTAATAACGTCGAGAGAATATTTCTAACTGTAAAACAACATATTCTAAGATACAGTCTTCATAAGCCCTTACAGAAAAGTAGGACTTTGAACCCATTTCATTTAGTCTAAGAAAATAACAACAATCATAGGAAACAGAATCCCAGGACACCATACCACCATAATCATCAACCCATTTCTAAAGCGTCATTGAAATGAAACGGGTATACAACAAAGAGATTAAGTCTCTTGAGGAACAGTGGAGATGGCATAACAACAAGTACATTACATGTTACTCAACCAGGGGGCAGGATGTTTTCATTTTATTAACAATGTGACCGAGTTTTTTTTCTCAGTTTATTTCAATAACAAACAACTTGGATAAAGTGAAATATATGAGATGTCAGCTGAACCGTAATGAGAATTTAAAGCAAAGGAAACAATAACAACAAATGAAATTTTGATCTATTTGTGGTTTTCTTCAGAGAATAATTGTGATGGAATGGCTGACTTTGTGAACGAAGAGGAAACCAATCAATTCGTCAAGCCATCATTCTTTTAAAATTATACCGGTGTTAAATAAGGTTTTGGCGAGCTGATTAAAACACAGATCCTATTTCGTTTCGTTTTTTATAGTTCAAAATTTCGTTTTATTGTCTTTACTGCACTAAGATCTGGAAGAGTTGTTGTATGTGTTCTGGTTGAAGTGAGAGATTAGTCAATAAAACGATCTATTACGTTCTAGGCCTACGGTGCACAGAACTGTGGGTGAACCACCAGAAATGTCAACACTGATTGATTAATCAGTGTCTCATGTCATAGGGTTAAACGACGCTCGTATGAACCCTGACGTGACCTTCCAGTATAACCGGCATATAAAACGAAACGAAATATAGATTAGTATTTTAATCAGATTTATGAAAGCTTCGATAAGGTGAGCTAACAAACAGAGACAATGTTCGCATGTAGGTACTTTTAGCAAATTCAAAATGTGCCACCAAACTTTTCAACCTTTGTCGAAACGTCTCGTCGCCTTGAGTCTTTGGATTCGATAATAATTTTGTGTTTTACTGAATGTCACTGAATGTCTTTTATTGAAATTTAAAAAATATACATTAAAATTAGCTTTTTTGTCTATAAGAGATACATTGAAAAAAATTAAAATAAGGTTTTTAGTAAGCATGGTAGATAAAAACTATACTTACATCAAAAGTTAACTCCTTATTCCACACTTTTTCTGCATGGACAGATAAACCAGGATCTCATTCCAGGTATTAACATTTATTTCTCAACACATATGTGGATTCCTTATTAGAAACGGTTAGCAAAGATCTTCCCACATCAGTGAACACGACATGCTCTAAACATGTATTTCTGAACAGATAAGTCGATTTCTTATAAGAAATAGGTAGCAAACACCTTCTCACTGAATATCTTGTATGGTCTAAACATGTATTTTTCAACAGAATGGTGGATTCTTTATTGACAACTAACTATATATATGTCTATACATTCTACTTCCCTCTTTAAACAGTTTCACAACAAGAACTTGAAGCTGAGTACACACGTCGAGTTTACTTATAGTTTACTTACCGTACTACTAACCGTACTTTATAAGGTCACTCCTGAATACTAAAGTTCATTCATTCATTCTTCAAACTTTCGCACGTTTTAGCATACATAATATATATATATATATATATATATATATATATATATATATATATATATATATACGTATAGGTAATTGTATTCCTCGCTTCAATGACCTTGCTTTTTTGTTGTTTTAAATAATGAATCGGTGTCACATAATGACTGATTCATGTCATCTTACCCCAGCTCGGTTTAAACCTGACATACCTACTACGGAATACATGGGAAGTTGCTTAAGGAAATATGGCAGCCGAACAACACAACTGTTCATTATTTAAACATGCATTATGCAAGAGCTAAATCTGTCTGTTGCAGGTCTTTTTTCAGGCCTGAAATGTTTTCTAAAGGATTAAGTAGTCATTAATTAACTGATCCTGGCCTTAATCAACTCCCGATGGCATCAGATTTCTCCGATATTAAATAGATTAAAAGAGTCCAGCGATAGTTTGATTTAATCAAATATGGAGGACCGAGGCTTAGCTTCGAGCAACAAGTACGGTGGTTGAAATTATTGCACACGTCTGTCAAAATTTCAAAGGCTAATATCGTCGCTTGCAATAGAGTAATTTGAATGAAATTTTCAAATTATTCATTTTACATTATCTACTTTCGAACTATAAAAGCAAGAGAATAGCTAATTCTTTATTTAAATCTTACATACTGTATCTTTAAATGATACATACAGCAAGGTTGTAATAATACCTTGGCATCGATGTAAGCGGATACATATGGATTGTGTTTAAAATAATACAACCACAAAGGAATTGAACTATTCTCTTGACACTGATGTAAGCCGATACAAATAAACCATGTCACAAAGCGACATTAGGTAAGATTATATAAAGGGCTGCCAGTTCGCGCTATAATAGTTACAAAATACATAATGAGAACAGAATGTGGTAGCCTCGATTGTCATTTACTTCCGTTGCTACGATAATAAACAAAGTCCCGATTATCCATTTTTATGCTAACCGCATCGACCACAAAACGTATTTAAATCCCACCATCCGATGCCATTAAGGATTGATTATGGTTTTGATATGTTGATCAGTGTCTAATTCACAAATTTATATAACATCTAAGGACTAAGAGAACCCTGCAATAGGCAGATTTAGCTCTTTCATAAAATAAAAATAAAACAAAAGCTTCAAATGCCCATAATTCACGTTATATCTTTGACACGAGTACTTTACGTTATGTATGACAGGGATGGACAATCATTTACGTTTTAGGCTCGAAACATTGTCAGTACAGATGTGTAATATAAAAGACATTTCGCTATAATAGTTTAAAATAGATAATGAAAAGGGAATATATTGAAATTTTCAGTCATTTAGACTCGATTTTTATTACGAAAGAGTGTCGTTTATTCATTTTAAAATTAAATCAATAAATGACGATCGTTTTTCAATCCATTAAAAATTGCGACCCTCCGGTGTTCTAGAGAGTTGATCATGGGCTTGTGTGAATATATGTCTAATTGGTCATTTATAAAACATTTCATAAATGATAACACGGATAGAAACATGAGAGTTTTGATTTAAGTTTGATTTTGCAAATCTATTTATTCTTGGAGTCAAATTAATCTTTTTTATCCAAATATATTATCATGGCGAGATGCATGCAATGTGTCATATGTAGGCTACGTCCCTAGTGTGCGGTCTTATAGAATCTATATTTCATTATGTTCTGACTTGTCATTTCAAATGAAATCGTTCTATGCTAATCCCTTTATGTTTTTCTAAACGATATCTATTCACAGAAACTGGATTGGAAATGAAACGAAAAGAAAAGGGTTGAATGTCCTACTGTTCTGATCCTAAATTAGGGTAATGATGACCAGGATACGCCATACAGCGTGCTAAGAGGGTAGTCTGGTCCGGGCAGCAGCGCTACGAATTCCAACTGCAGGCCAATGTGTACACGGGACCTCGAGTATTCGTTTCACCCGAATGACTAAACATCTGTTCTTGTCAGGCCTGCCCTCCATCCTGCATCACTGCCAAGGGGAACCACGCCGGAAAATATAGATGAACTTTCTCGGCCAATGCAGGATCGAACACCCAACACCCCCAGGCTTGCGAGCCGACGTCTTACTCACTTACCCACGTGATCTCCAAAACTGGATTGGAGAACAGGCAGACGCCCATAAACCCCCCTCTACATAAAAGTACAAACATACATGTAAATATATATTGAGAGAAGTAAAGTAATGTAGAAGAACGATTAAATTTTGGCTATATACACGATATGTATACACACCAAAATCAGAATGTTTATATTTCATTCATTTTTATACGGAATTTTCAAAATGTTTGGGAGATGTCGAGGAAGTTATGTACTGCCAAAAAAAGTTTCTTCAGGGTTGTTTCTGTCTCCAGTTCAGAATAATAAATTTAATTATTAGAAATATAAGAATGACTGGAATTTATCAACACGATATCGTTATAATATTAACCACATGCGTTGCCTTTGATGTTGAAGAATTGTGTATATTTTAAATGAAAATTACGTTAAAAACTGACAGCATATTTCTTTAAATTAAATCCTTAAAGCCAAACGCACTTACTATACATGTATAAATAATCTTATTCAAATGTCAAAATGTATTTTCAGAAAATATTCTTTTAAATGTACTTGCTTTTACCGGTCTTCGCCTTTAATAAATATTCTAAGCTCGTCGTATAAACTGTGTCAATTGCATTCAAACACGAGGTTGTAAATGCATGTGTTAGTTTTTTGTCAAAATACCCAAGTTTCTTTAACAAACACTTGATTGTTAGTTGACATGTAATCTACATGAACAGTAAGTGTGTGTTTATTTTACAAGTCAGTATTTACTTGCCTGTATATAAATTTCGTGATATAAGTCAGTACTTACTAGCCTGTATGAATTTATATAGTAAATATGTAAAGAGCGAAATGGGGTTTAATGTCCACTCGATACAAACTATGTCATTTCGGGACTAATATAGGGTTTTAATTTTATTTATATAATTTACTTGTGCGTAGGGATCATTAACTGTGGGGGGGGGCGGAGGACTATGAGAAAATCCACGAGGCTGGACAGGCGACCCCTCTCCTTGTCACGTACATCCGGGTAATCGAAACACGCCAGTTGGCTCAATGACAGACGTAATGATACAGCGCACAGGTGCTAACCATTCGGCCATCCAAAAGGACATAGACTGCCATTATAAGAGACAAACAATCGGATAAAATAGGTTAATTCCGGATTGGCATACTGGCATATTGACTGGCAGTCGGTTAACTTCTAAGAACAGCGCACGTGGCAGTTATTGATACCCCGTAGTTCTTGTTTTCACTTTCATAAACACACGATTACAATCCAGATTACTTACTTCATAACCTCTCGTATTCATTAGGGTCAACCACGTTAAGAACACATTTACCAAATTACCTTCTAAACATCTAAACACGCCTTGATTGGTGCCATAGAAGAAACACCTACCTCGTTCGTATTAGATAATTCGTACCTGTACTAAACTTTAAAGCCCGAGAGTTCTGGAATAAATAAATTCCATTTCGTACTTGTCAAGGTCATGCATGCTTGATTGGTACCATAGAAATACACCTACCATCTTTCGGTAATTCTATAAATGTATTAATCTTTAAAGACAGGGGTTGTGGAATAAATACACTTTTCGGTAATTCTATAAATGTATTAATCTTTAAAGACAGGGGTTGTGGAATAAATAAACTTCAGTGTGGTCCAAACTCGTTTCTATCCCCCCCCCCCTCTCTTGTGAAAAAATTGTCGACCATCAAAACAAATATCGCCGGTAGTTGATAACGGATTCTCGGTGTTTATGGATTTTTCACCCTTTTCAGATCTTCAAATAAGTGGTCAAACTTTCTTCAAATGAAACCACCACCGCCCAAAGCATGAAAATTGATCGATTTCGTCGCTGTGAAAGGAAGAAAGACGCCAGGTGCGGGTAATAGTGGAGTCCCATCTGCATCATCGTCTTCGATTGACGAGGTGGCTCAGAGCCACTTGCCAATTCTTGATTATTTCGTTCCGTTTAGAAAACTTTTGTTTTTATCCTCGTTAAGGATTTTTTTTTGTTTTGATTATTATTACAATTCATTATTGATATTTCCATTTTAACTATATCAAATTATTCCTAAAGCGGAATAATGAAGCGGATGAATACGAAATGTATCAAATTAAAACAGTGTATCTAGTTTTTGATCTATCAGACCTTTTCTCCACGAACACCGTCATAGAAACTGGGACCTACGGGCTAGCGATCCGGCGTTTTATTCACTGAGCCACCTCGGTTCTACAATTACGTATATTAAGACTAACCCTTAAAAACAAACCCTCATTAGTCATATTAAACCTGGATAATTGTCTTGAAATTACTATATTTTAACCCATGACATGTCGCGAATTGTAATTACGTAATGATTCATGAGTGCCAGTCATTAATTTTATTAGTAATGATTGTCTCACTGGGCGATTGGTCTTCTTTTTTTAATGGAAATGCAGGATTTAATCATTAAAATATATTAGAATTTGAACTGATGCGATCAACGAATGACATTGAAGATCATTTAATTATATAAATCACTTGTATTAAGTATTTGAAATACAACATTTTATCATTAATAAGTAATTATCTCCGCCGTCCATCATTAACAAATTACATATCAGCATGTGTTCAGTAACATGTCATTGATTATTAAATTGGGTAACAACTTATTTTCTTATCTTAGAATCAATGAGTCAGTTTCCCGTACTAGATGATGTGTGATCTCATGATGCACCAAGGACATGATAATTGCGTGACGGACAAGAATATCATATGAAGCACAATCGAATTAAAAATTATATTTGGTTATATCTATGCAGGCACGAATGCTTGTCCAAATAACATAAATATAGGTTAATCAATTTCAACACTGAGATTTTATTAAGAGGCTGTTCTCGTTAAGAGGTCAGTCGTGAAAATTCCACGGAGTAGAATTTGATTGGACGGTCAAAAACTCCAAGATTTCGGGCTCAGTAGAGCAATGGTTAGAGAGGGATTTCTCGGAGCCATTGCTTCATGAACCCGCCCCTCATAAAAGGATATTTTTTATGAGTACTACAAATAAGCTGAAATCGGTAGTCGAGATAAATGTCCTTTTCCGACGGCTAGTCACATGAATATACATTAATTCCCCGTCGTTTGTCGGAATGAATATTTGAATACAGAAATTACGATAAGAATATACGTACGATGATAAACATAGATATTATATCGTAATTACTGTACTTTTACACTGGAATAACAAACGCTGAAATAATGTCTTCGTTACATGTTTTCTAGAAAAACATTATAACCAATAAGAATCTCTTCTCGTAAAATTATCCAAAATAAAATGTAATTGGTTCGTATGTTGTTGGAGCCTTCAAAGTCTTTAATTAAGACTAGTGGTATCCATCGGTCTAAATTAACCCTTTAATGTCGCCCGGAGGATGTGTTTACCGAGACACATATAATAGGAACTAATCACTAATGATCACGTTTCAAAAATACCCACCAATATTTTCTCCTAAATTAGAGAATAAATCACACTTGACATTGTTTTTCACTTTTCGGTATCCGTGCTTGTTTTGCACGTTGTGTCAGTAATTCAATGACCGCTGTGATTTGGAGCAGCTTCCAGTACATCTGAATTTAAATGGAATAAAATGTTGTTTATTGCTGAACTTTTTAGCAGAACACGAGTCACTGAAGACACGGGAATCTATATAAATAAAATCAAAGTGTGTATGTACTTCTGTGGAACCGGACGTTAAAACACCAGGTAGTAGTAGTAGTGTATGTACGTGTGTATGTATGTATGTATGTATGTGTGTATGTAATATGTATGTTCGCTCATTACGCTTCGGCACCGCGCTCCTCCCCCCCCCCACCACATATGTAGTATCAAATTAACGTGCATGACCACGCGAATGTTTTAGGCCATCGAACTTGGGCGAATTTGGACACCGAACGAATTTCAGCGCTTGGCGAATGTTGCTCCGTGTAAATTTGGACCGAGATCGAAACCGGATATACTTCTAGTGGTTTTATATTTTTGAAATGGGGTTTCACTCTACTTTTTGCACACCCCGGACTAGCAAAACCGGGGAATTTAAATATCATATCTTTTGTTATTGGTTATAACGAATTTAGCTGAGGGATCAGATCAGATCACTCACTCGATTATTGGATATGTCGAAATTAGCTGAGCGGATAGATCATTTCACCCATGTTGGTTACGAAAAATGTAATTGAGCGGCTACACCATTGACATTAATATTGATTATGACGAGTTTCGCTGGACGATTACATCATTCATACTACTATTGGGTATGACGAATTTAGCTGAGCAACTACATCATTGACACTAGAATTGGTTATGACGAATTTGACTTGCCGATTAGATCATTTCACCATTGTATTGGTTATGACGAATTCGGCTGAGCGATTAGATCATTTCATCGTTGTACTGGTTGTGACCAATTCGGATGAGTGACATATCCATTGGTCTATAGCAACTTTTCAATACGATTTTGTTTTTTTACGATGAAGCTTTCTATATTTTTAATTTTTAACACTAAATTTAAATGGAAAAGTTATGATCATCTAAAGTTCCAGCGACGTTTGTGACTTGATGCCGCCATTATTTTTTTCTCGAATACCCGTTCCATTTCTATCCAGGACCAACGCTACGCCACGCCTTACTCGGGTTTTGGAATCAATTGTACACATTGCTATATTGAAAGAGCACTTATGAGCCCTTTTTTGTTAAATAATTTAAGGCAATTGATAATTGAGGCATTGGGGCTTGTAATCTCACGGGATGATAGTCTATATGCGACAATATTAATTTACAGAAACATTTGAAAAGCAGAAAAAATCAGAAATTATAGATACATGTAATTTATCAACCTAGAAACCACGCGTCCAAACCCCAGCTGTGTTCACTTTAGTCCATGTGCTACACATTAATTACAAAAAAATTTAAACAGATAAACGTTTTGTTTCTTTTTCAACCAAGAAACATTCCCTCTCTCATTTATTATGCAAGGAGTTCTTGACAGTAGAGGTGACATCATCCAGCTAACATGCGATGAGTCTAGTCATTGACATAGTAACAAAACAGATTCATATGTACACAGACATGTTAGTACATAACTTAGAACATCAGGGACTACCAGTTGGGGGAGCCACTGTGGCTAAGTGGTAAGACTGGAGGTCGCGGCTTTGCTTCTGGTGTTCGGCATATAAAGTTCCGAAGTGGCTTCTTCTTGTTAGTGGTTCAGGACGGACGGTTTGGCAAGGATGGAACAAAAAAAAAAACCCACGAAGTCTTGTGTACACATTAGCGTGCACGTAAAAGATCACTTGGCAATTGGAACTGGAAATAAAAGTAGGCCTTAGCACTGCTGTCCGGGCAAAGGTTCCCTCGTAGCACGCTGTATGTCGTATGCGCATCTCAATTAGCCCAGTCAGAGCACAACAGTACGACATTAAACCACATTTCACTTAATTTACTACCGGTAGATTTCGTACTTATGGGTCACTATTAAATCAATTTGCTGATTACACTATTTTGCCTCGACCGTTTTTTAGGATTTCGAATTTTGACTAATGGTTTGGATTGTTCGTACTTGGTTTTTATTTTATCTGAGTCACTAAAATCGTTGCTATTTGTTCAAAATGGCTACAAAAATAAACTGCATCATTTCAAAACTTTACCAAACAGAAAGATGCTCTTGAAATGCTAAGCAGAATGACTAGAGAACAGGAACTGATACTCATTAAGCCACCATGGCTTCCGATTTCCTACAAACTTACTAAAGCCGGATTTTAAACTAAATTTTTATCCAAAATATTACTTTTAATGTGGTTTTTACCGCCATTTCGAAAATCGTCTGGACACCATCTAATCTTTTTCTTCAAAATTCGATTGAGTTCAGCGGACAATTTCACACCAGAAAAAAAATCTTGTCGAAAATAATATATATCACACCGTATACCCAAATCTTTTTCTACAGCTTAGACGGCTAGGTATCATTATAATTCTAGATCAACATGGACGGATCGACTCACTAAGATCTACACGTAACGGATAAGTTGCATTTATTTTTGGAATAAAGGGGTTTATTTATGGAATAAAAGGATCTATTTCAACTGGAAATAGATTATTTTGAACAAAAACAAGCAGATTATTCGATATGTCTGGTTGATCCGTACTAGTTATTTTACGCTACAATACTTGTACAAAGATTAACTTGTAGTTTGGCCGACATGATGGCTAGTTTGTCAGCTCAACATAAACGACGCATAAAGATCGGAACAGAGGCAGACGCAGGATAATTGGTTAAAGTCCATAGATCTTATTTCGTTTCATTTTTTATAGTTCAAAATTTACATTTTCTTGTCTTCATAACACCCGGCAAGCCTCAGCAGATTCCAGTACCGTACATCTAGCCTCGGCTGTATGGCGAAGTCCGCCATTAGAACTACTTACAAGTTCCCGGATTACCAATGGGGTTGTCCATGACGACGCCTTTGAGGAATGTTTTATCTTACAAAGTTTTCAATGTTTCAAGCTGTTTTTCTTTCAAGATTATCCGATTTTCTTTAGACAAGGACAAGTTTGCCCAATCTTCGAGCGACGCAATTTTGAGAACTTCTTTCTACAAGCGGTAAGTTTTCCTAATAATTAAACCGGCGCCGCATCGCAATTGTATGTACGTAGTACATATCACTTACTGTCACACAGCCGAGGCTAGATGTAGGTTCCGGAATCTGCCGAATGGTCTTCACAACACTTTGGCCTTGAAAAATTGTTATATATTACCCGGGGGTGAGGGTTGAGACAATGAAACGTTCTGTTACGGCGAATTCTTTGTGTTCTATGCACGTAAATGTGGGTAAGTCACTAGAAACGCCAACACTGATTGGTTGATCAATGGCTGAGATCATAGGGTCAAAATTCGCCCGTACGACCCCAGACAAGACCTTCCGTTACAACCGGTCACATCCGCATGTAGTGTAGGCCATCGAAAGTATAATAAAAACTGTATATCAATCAGACTGGTTAAAGGAGAACTGAGGGTAACAATATACATGTTTGATAAATGTATAGGTGTTGCGCATTATGGCGGTATATTAGTGCCAAAATTCTAACATGCTATCGTATAATTTCTTACTTCTGTTCATGTAATTTCTAACCTCCATTCATGCAACTTCTTACTTCCATTCATGTAATTTCTAAATTAAGACAATGTATAATCAAACTTCTTTATTTGTTCAGTGTAAATATCAATTCTATTTCATCTTATTTTTAATATTGGGGCGAAAAATGTCTACTTCATTGTGGTATTACATGTTAAGCATGAACGGCAAACAAATTTAGAATTTTGTTACTTCTACCTAGCAACCATCATTATGACATCGTTTGGTGTCGCCACTGCAATTGGGTGATTGCGCACCTTATCGGGACCATTATTTGGTAGTATAAACGACTCATTCTTCGTTTGGTTGAAGGTTGGAAGGCGTGCTGAGAGAGAGAGAGAGAGAGAGAGAGAGAGAGAGGCCACTTAGTATTAAACTAAGTATCTGTGCAGGCCTATTTATAACACTTTTACCCTGTCAGGCGCGGATCCAGGATTTTTTGCGGGGGGGGGGGGGGGTCTAGGTTTGATAATTTCTTAACTAATTGCGCTCAACCAATTCTCCCCCAGAAAAATTTGGTAAATTAGATTCAATTTGGTGCATTCTGACGTATTTCCGGAAGGTAAATTCCAAAATTACAGGTCTAAAAATCGCCAATAAAATCGCATAGATTTAAGTTTCAAATTTTCAAGCCTGAGCGAGGGGGGGGGGGGGGGGTCCGGACCCCCTAGACCCCCCCCCCCCCCTCTGGATCCGCGCCTGCCTGTGTTAATATAGACCAACTGCATATAAATATTAATTATTGGCTCTACCGTAAAAAAAATAAAATAAAATTCTCCAAATCCCGTTTAGCTTATATTTGAAATAGAAAATGAAATGAAATGAAAGAGGGTTTAACGCCCTACTGTTCTGTTCCTAACCGGGCTAATGGAGACGGACATACACCATACAGTGTGCTTTAGGGAAATATTGCCCGGAGAGCGGATCTACGACCTGGACTTATATCGAAGTCTAACGGTCACGGGATCTTTTACGTGCACGCCAACATGTACATGGAACCTCGGGTTTTCATCCCATCGGAACGACAAGACTCTAATATGGGGGAACCACACCAGAAAATCTGGATGAACTTTTTTCGACCAATGCAGGGATCGAACTCCCGACTTACAGCCTAGCGAGCCTGTGTCTTACCCACTTAGCCACGGTATTCGAAATAGTATTTTCAAACCATACATTTATATCACGTTCAATGTTGTTTAGAGGGTAGGATGGCCGAATGGTTAGCACGTGCACGCTGTAACATAAGGTCTGTCATTGAATAAACTGGCGTGGTTTCGATTTCCCGTTTTACATGAAAAGGAGCAGGGCGGCCTTTCCAACCTCGTGGGTTTTCTCCGGGTCCTCCGGTTTCCTCCCACTGCTAAACACTCCTACGCGCAAATGAATTATTGAAATACAATTGAACGGCGTTAATACCGAAATGACCTGGTTGGTGTCGAGTGGATGTTAAACCCCATGTCCCCATGTCTCTCTCCCGATTTTGTTTCCAATTTTAACACTCAGGCAAGCCACTCAATCTGACGAAGAGCGAGTCGTTTGTATCAATAGAATGGTCCCGATCGGGCGCTCAATCGCCAAACTGAGCACACGGTGGCGACACCAAACGATGTCATAATGATGGTTGCTAGGTAGAAGTATCAAAATACTAAATTTGTTTGCCGTTCATGCTTAACATGTAATACCACAATGAAGTAGACATTTGTCGCCCCAATATTAGAAATAAGATGAAATAGAATTGATATTTACACTGAACAAATAAAGAAGTTGAATTATACATTGTCTTAATTTAGAAATTACATGAATGGAAGTTAGAAGTTACATGAATGGAGGTTAGAAATTACATGAATAGAAGTAAGAAATTAGACGATAGCATGTTAGAATTTTGGCACTAATATACCGCCATAGCGCATATCTACACCAGAATAAAGCTTTCAAATTTCATCAGAACCCCACCCCCATCCCGAACAAACAAAAAAGAAATAAAGCTCAAATGTGCACGTTTGATAGGAACAGAATAATAAATGATTTATCTTAATACTGTCAATTTCCAGAATCCCGGTACAATCACTAAAATAGATTTTAACTAAAATCAAAACGAAGATCTATTGTAACTTAAAATACAATTTTAATAGATTTTTGTTAAAATTGCTCGCGCTTGTGCATTGTACATTTCCGAAGCCGGCACTTACGGTGTAAGCAAATACGTTTTTAAACTGAAAACTGTTGACAGGTTGAACTGACAGATACAGTATCAACGGAGAGAGTTGCACGTGGTCATACAGTCGTAGAGGGATAAATTAAATGAGTTTATTGCCTATTATTAGTTTCGAAATAGTCGAGAGAATTACCTGGGATTTCCCAGAACAGAGGGTCCTGCAAGGAAAACGTCTCGTTCGAGTGGGACGATAAGCCGATGACCCGTGGGCGTGCACATAATATAACCCTTGACAGTTGGCATTCGATATTAGATTAGGCCGACGCTCAGTCGGTGTAGAAAAAGTACCACGTTAAACTCTTATTTCTTTTCCAATCATTTTAAACTACGATTCATATTCATACAGATAATGATCGAAAATACTACAAACATTCAAACACTCATTCATCTTCTTCTTAATGACAAAGTGCTGCTTGCGTCGTACTGTGTTCGACATATTTTCATCATCAGTCATCGAGCAACTTTTAAAATACATTAATAATAAAAACCAACACTATAAACTTGGTAAAATATACCGGCTTACGCAAATTCAAACTACATGTATAGAGATCTATATTTCGTTTCTTATATATATTCTATTTTCTCCACCGGTGTAGTGAAGGAAAGTATAGTCATATTTTGGGGAGCCATGGTGGCTAAGCCTGGAATTCGCGTGTTCGATCCTTGCATTGGCCGAGAAAGTTAATTGGGAATTTCCAACGTGGTTTCCCCATGTCAGTAGCGCAGGACGGGGTCTGACAAAGACAAATGTCTTCTCGTTCCGATGGGGCGAAAAATCAAAATCCAGTGTATACTTTGGCATGCACGTAAAAGATCTCTTGGCAGTTGGAATTCGATAGCCAGAGGGCCGTTGCCCGGCACACTGCCTTCATTAGCCCAGAAGGAGCTGAACAGTAGGACGTTAAACCCCACTTCATTTAATTTTATAACGATATTTCGAACTATAAAAAACGAAACGAAATAGGACCGGTGTTTTAATGAGATTGACAAAAAAGATAATCGACTCGTGATTATAAGCATGCCAAAAATGACAGATCGTCCGTAGTAAAATAAGTGTTTGAATATGAATATATATTTTTTTTATCCATTCAGATTGTCAATTATACAACGTAAATGATATTTAATTACCAGAACAAAGGCAACAGATTATCAGAAAAAATTATGAGAGATAAATCGATATTTTAATGATATCCTATCTAATATTAATTCGAGTTGATTATTTTAATGTTATATGAGATTATATTAGATATCCTATCGATCAATCTATTGTCGGATGTCCATTTAAAACAGATTTTATTGATCTCAGAAGGAAGTAATCATCGCCATTGATAATCTACGTGTTTCAGCACAATAAAACGTATAATGTCGCCTGTCGCGTAAGGATACCATTACTACACACACAATAAATACTCTAGCACACTCGATTTAAACAGAAAAGGAGATAGAGAAATTTAAATTATATTTTATCACTCGAGTTTAACGTCAAATCGACACAAATTAGGCGATTTTGTGACTAACATAATATGTCTCATTTTTAGTTTGTGATTTTCTCCGGGTACTCCGTTTTCTTCCCACTGCTAAAGACCCCTACGCGCAAGCGAATTATTGAAATAAAATTAAACCATGTGTTATCCTCGAAATAACCTAGCTTGTGTCGAGTGGACGTTAAACCACATTTTTCTGCTCTCTCTTAAACAAGGTGGGAATATGGTCTCAAGATCAGGGTCGCGTGTTTATTCCCTGCATTAGCCGAGGAATTTTTCGGGTTTTTCCGACGTGGTTTCCCCCTTGTCAGTGGTGCAGGACGGGGGACCTGACAAGGACAGCTGTCTAGTCGTTCGGATGGGACGAAAAACCGAGGTCCCGTGTATACACTGGCGTGCACGTAAAAGAACCCATGTCAGCTCGAATTCGATATTAGCACTGCTCGGGCAAAAATTCCCCAATAGCACACTGTTTGGCGTATGCCAGTCTCCATTAGCCCAACAGAACAGTGGGACGTTAAACCCCATTTCATTGCATTTCCTGTCTCCAAACCAGTTGTAATAAAACTTCATACAACATACCAACACTATATCAGTATGTCAGAATACTATATCCACTGAGAGTATAGAAGCCGATGATATTTATTAATTATGCAACAATCGACGCATACAAGTAATGTGGCAGATCAATATCTCGTCATAAAATAAACAGGACATCAATGAAAAAAATACGCGTAGGTAGCATCTTCATACCAATTGATGTCAATCAAGTTTTCATATCTGTACAGAATATTTGACAGTAATATAATGCAGTGTGCTTTGATGTCATTTCTCTGTCAGCGATGCAACGATCGGGGGTTCTTTACCATGCACACTAACGTATACACGAAACCTCTGGTTTTCGTAATACGATTTAAAGATGACATGTATACCATACAATAGAATAATTAAGCTGGGGGTGAAATCTGACATGACAGGGGTTCTTTAACATGCACACCGATATATACAAAAGGTTCTTCTCGGCTAATGACAGAAATAGAAGTGGATCGTAATTTTTTCACTCACTACCTTACTTTTTAATGTTAGAACAAGCATGCGCAGTTTCAATATAATATCCGTTCACATTTGCAACAGATGGACGGAGACCTGAGAAAATCAATATGTCCAACAATGCTTCACATTGAATTTGAAAATAATTAATCATACATACATAGGCTGACAAGGTGTTTGAATATTTTTAGGGAACCAACCCAAATTTGGGGACAATGAACAAAATATACATCGTTGATTACAATGTCTACAGTAGTTTTTAATTTATGAACAGTTTATTCTGTAAAGCAGTTTAAAAATTGCAATGATCATATTTTCAGTAGAGTAGAGAGTGAAATTTATTGACAGATTGGTAGGCGGGGAAAATCCACTTGACATGCAACTTATTCCTTGTTATTTTAGAGTTTCTTATTTTAAGACGAAAAAAAGTTGGATGAAGTTTTGGGAGTGTCATCTTCAATAGAAGGCTTGAGCTCACTTTAACTCGGTACATCTTATCAATTCCCAGCTGGGGACCTCTCTCAGAGTCTTCGATAAAAAGTGTCATCGCGTATCAACAGAAATATCTTGCTTTGATAATCGAGTTGCAAAGTTCAAGGTTCATTCAATGTCAAGTTTGCTGGAACTTTTCGCTTTTACTCTATGACCCAGTGAGGTTGCATTTCTTTGGTTTGTCGTAAGTTTGTCAACTAAAGAAAAAACTTGCAATGGCTGTAAATGAGTCTATGCCTTAAGGCGTGTCTGTGGTAAAGGAAGATAACTTCGTAAAAGTTTGTGTATATCAGACCAATTTAGCAACGGCTAGATATTGTATAACTCGTTGCTCCAGGAACACGTGCGTTATCAACTTTTAGATACTAGAATAGAAGAATTCTGTCACACGATTTTGCAGTATGTTTTGGTCCCCATATGAGCCCAGGAGCATAAGTTGTTTAATAGCGTCCTGCGTTACAAAATATTACTTCAACTAAGACCCAACCCAGTATTCTCGAAGACTTTCAATAATTACAAAAATGGGACGTCAATACTAAATCTGCTGGACTTGCACACCATTAATGGGCCATTGGGTGGCAAAGGGCATGACAAGTTTGTCACCAATAGAAAAACGGGATTAAAACATCTCATGGAACAAATTAATCCCAAATATCAAGTGCCTTCCAGGACAGATTTTCGACAGAGAACTTTCCCAGAAATTTACAACAATGTTGAAGCCACAGTCCTTGGGTTATCGGTACTACCATCCTTCACGGTTTGGAAATAGCTGACACGTTAAATAATCTAACCTATTTTCTGTAGTACAAGTTATTGATTTCTTAAACTCTGATATAGCCCTTGACTTTGAAAGGGTCTACGGGCGCCGAACCCCCACAAGTCAAACACTCGTAATAATAAATTCTCCCACACCGCATTAACAGGGTATTTTCAAAATAATGAAATTTGTATAAAACACTAAAAATGTCATAAAAGTTGATTTAGATGTAATTCCTGGATGGCGTAAAACAAATGACATATTCAATTGGATGAAATTGTGATCCCGAATCAATAATGTTAATGTCAGCAATATTAGACCACCGTGGCACATGCTATTCAAATAACAAAAGGTAGGCCTACATAAATAATATACGAGTCAGTAGAGAAAACCCACACCCACGCCGGGAAGCACATTGTTATTAGCTTTGATATATATTTAATAACACATCTATTGGCAGTATATTGTTATTTGTCAATGACGTAAAATGGGGATTATTTCGACTTTTCAACTCCGGAAACTACAGATGCAAGTGTGATTATGTCGATCATTTTAGCAACTGAGAGCAACTGAATTCTCTGCGCTTTTGTTGACTCGGTACTGATAGAGATTGCACTTAATACGACAGATCGTAACACGTAGCTTTGAGTTGCAAGAGACGGACAGGTCGACCCTTTTCAGTTGAATTCAGTTGCAAGTTCGGCACAAGCCCACCTTTATCCATAGTAACATCGACGATTCCGGGGCTATTCGTTGGGTATGAGATGAGATAGGTTGGGACCTTTATTTACCCACTGAAATGATTTGTATATAATTTATGTTCATTTGTATATAAAATAATTTGGAATTGAACTTTTGGTGAACAGTAAGCACCTTCCCCAGAATACTACCCATCAGTAATGAGCTGTTCCCACCATTACTCACCCATGGTGCTTATACAAACAAAGGATAGCCCCGATACACGCTGGTGATAACATTGTATCATTGAGAACTGTGGAATTTCTATCTTGGAGGCATTACATAATACAGACAACTGTATGGATATTAAAGTAGCTAAGTATCTAACTCATTATCATCCAAAATCTATCGAAAACACAAATTAGTTGTCAATTTAAATCAACATTGATGCTGTGATCTTACTGGAAAGAGATGGACTTCTGATATACAATAATTAAGACAAAATAAACATTTTACCATTGGTACACGAATCGTGTACCATAATGCGTTTCAGCCACAGTTTTAACAAGAGACTCGAGGCTAGAAACATTGCACCAAATCTAACGGCGTATGTAGACTGAAATAACCAGATGCTAGAAATTTGCATTCGATTGAGAATGCTGGCTTAATTCGCCCACGTAACATTTGAAATTAGAGTAAACACGGAAACCATTGAATGTAAATCAATTTATATACATTCATGTGACAGTATTATATGCGTTGCGTCCCACTTGTATCAATTTCTAGGTCCCAAATGTTAGCGATTTAGCTCCTTTAACTAAATTTTTAAACTGTGCCGTTTCAATGTACCCTTGTTGATAAACCTTTGTAAACTAGTGGTAATCTGGAACCGAATAAAACATGCAAATTTATCAGCAACCCAACCAATTAAAATCTCAAATTTAAGCGCTTCATACGTGGAATTTTGCCATAGTGTCATTTTCTTAAGGATGCGCCACTGCATCGTCTAACTCCTCAATGATGATAATGTATGGAACCGCTTTTACAGAAGCAGCAATGCTTGTTATTGTATCCATATATTGTATGTCAAATATATCTGTGACTCATTAAGAAATTTAATATTGTTTATATGGGCTAAATCGCTAGTAATGTATTGGACCTAAAAATTTACACAAATGAGTCGCAATACATATAATAATGTAATATGAATGTAAATATAAACTGATTTACATTAAATGGTTTCCGTTTTACTCTAATTTCTAATCAGTGAAGTTCGGCGAGAGAGAGAGAGAGAGAGAGAGAGAGAGAGAGAGAGAGAGAGAAAAAAATGGGGTTTAACGTCCACTCAACACAAACTAGGTCATTTCGGGACAAGCATATGATTTAATTTTATTTCAATAATTCGCTTGCGCGTAGGGGTCTTTAGTAGTGGGAGGAAACCGGAGTGCCCGGAGGAAACCCACCAGGTTGAGAAGGCGCCCCTATCTCCATGCCACATACGCTCACACCAGGGCTCGAAACCACAGCCACAAGTCAGAGGTGACCGGCCAGCTAGAGGTCGAAGCGCGGTACTCTAGTCCACTTGGCCATCCCAACACCCCGAAGTTCGGCGAAATACGCCAGAAGTCATAATTAAATGGCAATCTCTAGCATCTGGACATTCCAGTCTACACCGATAGTATTTATTGCGCATGCTCTCCAGATATGAATATGACGTCACCGTTTGGCATGATTTATCTAGTCTCGTTATTCGAGCTGCCCTTGTTACAAATGGCACTGAAACTGTAAAATGTTTATTATGTCTTCGATATCAGAAGCCCATGCATCTTTTCCCGGTAAGATCACAACACCAATGTTGATTTAAATGGACAAATAATTCGTGTTTTCGGTGTCGAAGACTTTGGATGATATTGAGTTCGAGACTTCGCTACTTTAAACCATTTCTGAAATGAAAGTAATCTAATATTTCAATCAATGTAGTCGACGTTTTGTTACAACCCACGACACAGATTAGTCTGTAGTCAAATTTATTTGAATTTCCCTAGGGAAGATTTGCTTAGAACCTGATGAACACATCCGTAACAGTATCGGTGAAATGTTGGCGATTAATTACAATAGAATTAAAGTCATTTTACTGGAAAAAAAAACCTCTTGAAAAAGTGATGCCAATACATAACTCCCACTTTGTTAAATCAGCACTTAAATCGTTAATATTGACCGAAATGGGTCTCAACGCATATAATAATGTTATCTGACTGTATATGAACTGATTTACATTCAATTGTTTCTGATTTGACTTGATTTTCAAATCAGTTATGTCCAGTGAATAGACATTTCTACTGTCTGGTTATTCCAGTCTATTGCGCATGCTCTCCAGATAATTATAGAGTTGCCATTTTACATTTAGTTGTGGAATAGGTCTTGCCTCGTTCTTTCTGGCCACTTGTTACAAATGATGCTGAAACGCATGTTTATTTTGTCTTAAATATTGCATATCGGAAGCCTATCTTTTCAAGGTAAGATAACAATATCAAGCGAAATACGGCAGAAGTCTCAACCGAATAGAAATTTCTAGTGTCTGGTTATTCCAATCTATTGCGAATGCTTCCAGATAAGTTATGGGGTCGCCGTCTTACATTTAGTTGTGGAATATGTCTACTAACCTCGTTCTTTCTGGTCAATTGTTACAAATGATGCTGAAACGGACTATGCTACACGATTCGTGTACAAATGGTAATAATTAATGTTTATTTTGTCTTAAATATTGCATATCAGAAGCCTACCTTTTCAAAGTAAGATAACAACATCAATGTGGATTTGAATTGACAAATAATTCGTGTTTTCAATGTGTAAGACTTTGGATTGATATTGGGTTAGAGACTTAGCTACTTGAATTGACAAATAATTCGTGTTTTCAACTGTAAGGATTGATATTGAGTTAGAGACTTAGCTACTTAATACTTTTAAAGTCGCATATCTTTAGTATTTTAACCCTGGTCTGCTGGTCTTCATATTTATTTTTAGTACGAAAACAATTGTATACATCAAATTCTATAAATACATTGTTGTTTGGTAAAACACATTAGGGTTAAACGTCGAATTTCTTAATCTACTCGGCTATTAACTATGTATTCATTGTGCTGAGAGGGACATTCACCCAGACCGCGGCTCGACCTACTCTGATTAGGCATTCCAAACGCCAACATCTCTATTATGGGCACGAACGTGTGTACAGGGGATCTCTAGTTTTCGGTCAATCAGAATGTTCTTTGCTCGGATGCCTTAATTCATCCCATGAAGGTAGATTCGCACATAATCCACAAAATGCTTCGATTGTTCATTTGTGACGCAATTGGGTGAAAAAAAGGACCTAGATTTACTGATTATGCCATGAATGAAAATAAATATAGCGATAGCGGACTAGTTTACCTGACTCTAAAACCAGTCAACATAACACGAGAGTAAGAGAGAAGATTTTCTGATCCCGTCGTGCCGCGAATGATATATAAGGTGCTAGATTTTCTGACTAGACCATGTCGACATTCCATGAGAGAAATACAAGGGTCTAGGTTTTCTGACTAAATCATGTTGACATGCCATGGGTCTACATTTTCCGACTAGTCAATGAGTCAATATAAGGACCTAGGATTTCCTAGTCGACCAAACCGACATACCACAAAAAGACATCCATCAAATTCTAGCCTGAGTATTTTTACTCTAGTTAAAGTATGTGTTAAACTTGAAAATCGTGACAGTTTGCAGGTGAGAGAATTTACACAAATATTTAAATACCATGGCTGATGTTTTAACATATGGTAGTAAATTTACCTGTGAAAATAAACACATTTTATCCGCATTTAAAAAAATAAATTTGGCAATAAGTATTCTTTAATTAACAACTAGGTATTTTTAAGCATGTCTGTAAAATATTCTGCACATAAACAAATAGATTTGGACATCTAAATATCCAGTTTTTGTGCGTAACTGTGCAGATAGCATATCATGGCTAAAAGCTTTTAAGGCAACATTTGCTGTTGACGATACGAAAGTAGAAACAATTGTTGAAGAACTGAAAATATACCGAGGTATATTTATATTAAATAATAAAATAATACAGGTGCCAACAGCTGATTATTATCAAATACAGGTAAACAATATTCATAGAAGGTTTCCAGAATGCCAAAGTACTACAAAATTATTTTTGCTGTAGCAAATTAACCGAGATGCATTATCAAGAATGCTAGAAGAAAACGATAGAACTATGTAATTCGATTTTTTGGATCAAGATTTCAGAGTTTCAACTATCATTTTGTTTTTTATACGCCCACATTTTCATGTGGACGTATATTGTCGTCGCCCCTTTCCGTCCGTCCACAATTTGTTTGTGGACTCTATACAGGTCACAATTCTTATCCAATTTGACGAAACTTGAAATATAGGTTTATCCCCATAAGATCTCGGCTGCTGTCGATATTGGCATGTATCGGATCGAAACTTCATGGATTATGGCCCCTGATTGTGCGAAAAATCATGTTTTTAGCTTGTGGACCCTATAGCGGTCACAATTTTGGACCGATTTTGATGAAACTTGACATGTACGTTTATAACCCAAAGATCTTGGTTCCTTTCGATATTTGCACCCATCGGATGGTAACTTCCTGAATTATGGCCCCTGATGGTCCACAAAATCGCCCTTTTTAGCTTGTGATCCCTCTGGAGGTCATAATTACTATCCGATTTCAAAAACCGTTTGATTATATCACCGTTACATGGTAATGAAGGTTGGGTGCAAATTTTGTGAAAATCAGATCAAAATTGGCGGACAAAATGGCCGAAGCTTGTACCCGAAAAGCGAAAAATATGGTATATTGTTTTTAATCTGATGTTGATGAAACTTGAAATGCATGTTTCATATTCAACGAATATAATATCGGATTGTAGCCCCTGATTGTACGCAAAATTGACTTTTTTAGCTTGTGGTCCCTCAATTATTATCCAATTTTAGAAATAATATTTAATGTTTCGTATACTAAACGTTAGCATGGGGCAGAATTTCATAAAAACCAAACAAATTCTAATGATTTGCTGATAATTACTTAATACGCGACAACTCTTGTTGACTGCCCGGACGATTTAGTTGCTGTGTGGGCGTATGTTTCGTTGCCTGGCAACCTATTTTCTTAAAACAAGGCAACAGCGAGGCTGAGACGTCCTCGCCCAAATCACGCAATAAATAGATGACTAATATTAATCAATTGCACGTTTATGTTTTTTTAAAAGTATTGAGTAAGCAAATTGATTATCAACTATACACTTAAGTTTCATCATTCTCTATCAGATAGAATCAAAGTCAAATACATTATATTACTTAACCCTGCTTAGCTTTAACGAGAAATGTTAATATTTTAACTCAGTCAAGACATTCACCTATGAACATCAACACAAGTTTAAACATTCTACCCCAATTAGCAGAGTTATTATATTCCATTGTCTTGAACAATCAAATTGCTTGTCGCTCACTGTCCTAGGCAGAAAATTCACTCTTGACTTAAATAGAAGTAAAGATAGCCTGTCCCAAAGCATCATCCAATCAAATTGCTCATCGCATCTTACCTTACGCAGAAAATGGTTATTATCGAACTCCGTCATGACATTGACATAATAAACGCCTACACAGAGTGTGAACATTCTAGCTCAATAAGGAGAGTTATTGTGTCCCAAAAAATGTGATGGGGAGACAGACAGACGAACCCATTTTAATAGCCCCTGCTTTCTTTGAAATGCGGAGTGACAAAAAGACAGCATTGGTAATAATTTGAAAATGACGCTAGTTAGGTAGAAGGAAAGCACCGAAATTCCAAAATAAACAGATGACACACATTCATTAATGGCACATTTATTATTTTCAAAAGTATGGAGCAATCAAACCATACACTAAGTTTCATCACGCTCTATCAGATATAATCAAAGTTTTCTCTGATATGCTTAAGCTCGAAATGTTAGTCACCTAACCCAGTCAGTCACCTAATAAACATCTACATCATGTTTATCGCTGCTAAGCTTTAGCTCGAAATGTTGATTATTGAACTCTGTCACCTAATGAACATCTACACCTAATGAACATTTACATCATGTTTATCCCTGCTAAGCTTTAGCTCGAAATGTTGATTATTGAACTCCGTCACCTAATGAACATCTACATCAAATTTAGCACTGCTTAGCTTCAAGATTAAACATCCTACTCGGAGTCAAGGTAATAAAATGAATCTATACTCGGAGTTTCATAGCTCTCACTTAAAGTTACCGTGCCCAAAAGCATCAACCAATATAATTGCTATCTATGCTTGCCGTCATCAGACAAATTTCATCATCGATCTCCCACCAAGACATTCACCTAACGAGCGCCTTCACCCAAGATTAACCATTCTACCTCAATTACCTGTTGTTCTTAGCGTTTAACGTCCGCTTCAACTGAAGGTGATATCGCAGACAAGTCTTATTTTTCATTTTTATTATCTTTGCGCACGAGCAGGGGTCTTTGCTGTGGGAGGAAACCGGAGTGCCCGGAGGAAACCCACGAGATTGAGAAGGAGCCCCTATCTCCATGCCACATACGCTCACACCGGGGATCGAAACCATAGCCGTAAGCCAGAGGTGACCGGTCAGCTAGAGGTCGAAGCGCGGGACTGTAGACCAATAGGCCATCCCAACCCCCCTTCAATTAGAAGGAGGGTTATTGAGTTTTAAAGTCTCGCTCAATCACACTGCTTATCGCTCTGGACCAAGTGCTACTCGTCTTCTTGGGTCGATGGATCGACCGACCGACGTTCTTCCTTAGATCATATTGCGTGTCGATTGACTGATATTTTATATGACGTCGCAATTGCAAGAGTACGCTCTTACTTGAGCGCCCTTTTTGTTGATCTGGAATATTATTTGTAGATTTTAATTATCTCAAACAACCGCTCTTATCCAAACACTTCATTAACAGTTGTAATAAGTTTAAAATTTAATTATATATTGTAAACACCCAATTCTGAATAGTAATATTTGTCTGATTCAGTTGAATATAGTTCAAAGTCGTTTTAAAAAATGTACCAAAATTAGCTATTATTTTTACAATATCTGATATAAACACATCTTTGATCTGCCATGTACAGTGAAATTTGATTAGTTCTTATTATAACAAAGATAACAACATTTATGGGGCCGATCAGTACAAAACAAGTACACATACTCGTATTCAAAATATACTAATATGACTTCATCCTTATTTGTCGCATTTCTTCTTTTACCTGGGTTAGATTCAATGTTATCAGCATTTTCGTTTTTATTTTCAATTTCTGCAGCTACTTTTGTAATGTTGCGTTTTCATGTTAGTCTCTTCTGGTTAATCAGTGTTGTCTTGTTTACTTTCCTCTACATTATCACCATCATCAGTATTTTCGTGTTTCTTGTCTTACATATCATCAATATTTTTCTGTTCTAATTTTTATTTCATCAACGCCCCATTCTTCATTTATCTCAACTTCATCATCATCAATATAAACGTTTTTCTTTCAATTACATGTGGTGTATTTTCGATGCCTGCATCGGCCTTTTCTGATTTATTATCCGTTGTTGTCAGGTCAAAATACAGTTTAACCCTCAAAAAATTGCAACAAAGGGTTTCTCAACTGATTCTGGTAGGGTTTTGTGTGTTTTAAAACACACTAAAAGTTTACCAAAGTAGGACCCCCGGAACGTGTTTTTTCAAGATGGTGTCAAAAATGGTCATCACCAGTATTTTCTTCATTGCCCTCGCTATTATTCCCTGCTGACCCAGCTTCATTATCTAGTGGGTGGCTTATTCACATCATCCTCAGTCTTTCCATCACCAGTAAGTTTGGTTTATTTTACCCATTCCTTGATTTTTTTCAGCATCATTCGCTGATGGTTTGTCATCATCATCATGTGGCTTATTTTTATCATCACCAGTCCGTCCTTCGCCAGCAGTTGCTGATTATTTGTTTAGTGTTTTCCCTAATTATTTTTACAGTCATTCACTGCAGGTCATATTTTCACCAACACTAGCGACATAAATCTTCTCGACTTTTACTTCTGTTTCAATATTATTACCTGTTTTTTTTTTCTGGTTTATTCTATATTTCAGTGTTATGCGAATAGCAGGGATCCCTGCTTCTGTTTTATTGTTTTCTACTTCACCAGCGTAATTTTCTGTTTCATTTTTCTAATTTATTATCAGTGCTATCATTTTTATTCTCATTTTTTGCTATTGCAGTCTACTTTATTGTTTTCATCTCCGTGACATTTCTCTAGGGTTAGCATCGTCATGGCCCTTTTCCTCAAATTTCTTAACGGCATATATTCGGTATGTTTTAGGCACCTTCATGCTGATTGCGTACACTCCACACTTTGCAGGAAGAACTGAAACCAATAGAGACCACGGCACAAACAACAAAAATCGTTGCGTAACGACCAAGGAGAGACTTATTTTTATTTATTCAAATACATTATGCAAGAGCTAAATCTGTCTATTACAGGTCTTTCTTTAGGCCTGAAATGTCATCCTCTAAATTATTAATAAGACATCTATCAACACGAAAAGGCCTTAATCCACTCTCGATGCCATCTGATGTGTCAGATTTTCAGTGGATGTGAACCCGATCTGCTATTCAATGCTCATTGATGATAAAATCCAAAAATAATCGAGACTATGCTTTTTTTTATACGAAATGACTTTACTAATGATGATCGAGGCTAGGCATTAATGATATGACGAGTGGAGATGTAGGAAATGGTTGACGGGTGTTTTAATGACAAAATGGTATAATAGCTAATATTCAAGAAAACGCGAGAACAAATTGTTCTTTGTGTATTGATAAGCAAATATGGAAAAGTAATATTGATATTGGGGGAAAAAAATCATGGCAATGCTGGCTTACATTTGTCTGATTTATCAATTGTTTATATCAAGAACAAAACTACTAACATTGATCAGATATGGAGCCCGTGACCTTTACAACTTTTACAAAACATCAAAGTTCTAACACAGTAATAATACTGGTGAGATATATTTGTCCAATTCTTCATTAACTTGCATCTACCATATCCCGTTACAAATTCTTCTATGATTCAGTCGTATAATTATATATACTTTATCTCTTTATTTATAAACCTGTAATTTGATCGGAAATAAATAACCGTGCTTTGTGTGTTGCACTATCTCCAGTGCAATCTCTCTTAGGCCAACTTAACCGGCTCCCGAGTTATGGTGTTCTATTACGCCCACTACCTCTTCTCTTTTTTTTTTCCTTTTTTTTTTGCAGTGTTAAGACATAGAGGGAAAGGGCGATGTCAACTTTTTAATGCGTCGCTTTTTAAACGTTTGATTTATTTTTTAAACTTCTGATTTATTTTATTTTTAAGATTAATTTTCCTTAGCCATTATAGCACAATTTACAATATATATTCTTAATGAATAATAAACCGGATTCTTAATTCAGCTGTAAATCCAATTTTTATAAAGTGTCCGAAACCGAGTCAGCCAATAAACGAATACCTCTTTGGTCGTCTGATTCTCATACACAACTTGGTGAATTATTAGCTTACATATTGGTTTATAGGCACACATCAGGGCAATTCTAGTTATATCAACTATTATTAAGACATACAATTGCATGGTAAGCCAATGATCAAATTTCTAGAAAATCGTGTGGCTTGGAAATTGGGTGGATAAGAACACATCTATCGTTTGATTCGAGACATTGTTAACTGGATAATCAGAACTTTCAAGATTCTTTTCTTCGCTCAGAATAATGGAATTTACTGACAAAATATTCATTATCCATTATCTAGTTTTTGAATGAATTATTACAGCAAGAATCAATGAATACCTCGTTTCAAGATATTGCATAAAACCACTTTAAAAGAGTGAAGCAGCTATTTTTTCATATTTTATCAACAATTTCTAAATCATTTTTATAGCATATAAACTAATATAAAAAGGTCGTGTCGATTTAATACGATTTGATCACTCAATTAAATATACATGAAAAATTCTACTGTATACAAAACATGAAACCATTCACATATTCATTCCACGATAACGTGGGAAGTTGACGTTTTTATTGACGTGAAAACCCCCTTTTTTTGTAAAATCGTTTTCTAAATTGATTGTAATGAATTGTAACACAGAATCATTCATAAAACCCTAAATATAGCATTGAATTAACACAGCCTAGCAGAATAAGTGAATTAAAACGACAAAACAATCGGATTATTTTTAAACCGGAAACACTAACAAGGCAAAGCAGAAACGTGGGACGTTGAACCCCTAGCAAGAAACTAACGAACCGCCACAAATAATGAAAAACAACAGCAAATCTAACGTAAGTTTTCAAGGTAATAACAATCCAAGATATTTCAATGAGTAAACAACAGGTTGCCATGCAAGATACGCTCACATTTTGCAAGAGATTGATAGAGAACAAGCTAAAAACAATAGCGGGGTATATACGTTCGAAAGAAACCAAGGTCTTTGAGTTATATACATTTATTTTATGTTTCATCGAAACTGTGGCCTTTTACAACTTTAATATATCATATATTTACACTATTTGCAAACGAAAAGGGGGTCATGGTGATATGTTCAAACGGTTTTGTAAATCGGATAAAAGGTGTTACTTCAAGAGGGACCACAAGCTCAAAACGCATTTTTTCGTGCATTCAAGGGTCATAATTCAAGAATTTACGATCCAATAAGCGGCAAATGTCGACAGGAATCAATATCGTTGTGTTATTGGCATGTTTCAAGTTTCATCTAAATCGGACAAAAATTGTTACCTCTAGAGGAACCATAATCAAGGGCCATAATTAAGGAATGAAATGAAATGGGGTTTAACGTCCTACTCTTCTGCACCTAACCTGGGCTAATGGAAGACGGGCATACACCATACAGTGTGCTATGAGGGAAATTTTGCCCGGGCAGCCGTGCTACAGATTACTCTAATATCGAATACCAACTGCCAGGGGATCTTTTACGTTCACGCCAATGTGTACACGGGACCTCGGGTTTTCGTCCCACGACTTTATAGCTGTCCTTGTTAGGTCCTCCGTTCTGCATCACTGACAACGTGAAACCACGCCGGAAATTCGAGATGAACTTCTCGGCCAATGCAGGGATCGAACACCGGACCTCCAGGCAGCGAGCTAGCGCCTTACCCACTTAGCAACGTGATCCCTCCATTAGAGAGAAATGGGGTATTTAACGTCCACTCGACACAAACTAGGTCATTTCGGGACTAAGATATGGTTTAATTTTATTTCAATAATGCGCGTAGGGGTCTTTAGCAGTGGGAGGAAACCGGAGTACCCGGAAAAAACACATGAGGCTGAATAGGCAAACCTACACCTTGCCACGTACAACCGGGAATTCAAAACCACGCCAGTTGACTCAATTTCAGGCCTTATGATGCAGCGCGCGCACGCTACCCCCCCCCCTCCCTATTGCAAGGAACCATGGTTATACCCATGTATTTAAAGTATCATGAAAATTGTGACTTTTAGGATGTCCAAAAGCTAAAAACGGGATTTTTCATAGAATCAGGAGAAGAAATCCACCAATCTGATACATGCGAATATCAAAAGGAACCGAAATCTTTTGGAGATAAATCGGATAAAAATGGTGACTTGGGGAGTGTCCATAAACAAATTGTGGACGGACAGGGGCGACGACAATAAACGTCCACATATATATGGGCGTATAAAAGTACACACATAGAAAATACAAACAGGACAAAACAGAAAAGCAAGACGTTACACGCATACCAACAAAATAAAAAAGGAAAACCACAAAAGATAAAACAAAAACGACCAATAAAAGCAGAACGATAGAACAACAATAAATAAAAACAAAAACAGCTAATATAATGTTACCTTTAAGGTAATAATAACATAAACGTGATGTTATTAATGCTATAAATACATGTAGTGACTTGCTATAAATAAAATGTACCACCTACATGGCAATAATAGACAGCAATAATTACCATTAATTAATATAATAGACAGCACCTCTCACAACATAACATCCCATTATACCAGAGATCGCCATGGACCATTAGCACATATCAAACAAAATCACTGCTTATATGTACAGTTCTTCCAAACTAAAATATAAATAGTTTCAATTACTAAAAGCCCGAATAATTAATTTTGTAGCAATTCAGTACATAAAAATTACAGAAGCTCAACAAAGAGCAGAGAACAAAGTACATAAGGCATATTAATCACGTATACTGTCATGAATTCCAGAATGAATATCGTAATTATTAGTAATATTGCTATAACATGCCGCTACATTTATTTTATTGTACCCAATGGATATATAACATGGCCATATATGGAAAGAGAATGCAGGACATACATGTATGGAGATTGTTTGATAAATGTCAAAGCTGTGCCAACATTTAAGAGTCCCCGGGTTATGGCCGGTGGCTGCTGCAATTAGCAATCCATTTTTATGGTCAATCTTTTAATTAGACTGAAACCTTGAGAATTAGTCCAAGTTACTCCTGTTCAACGTGTCTTTATGCTTACGCGTAGTTTATATTAAGATTATTTTTAAAAACTATTTTGTTAAACTTATTTGAATACCGGGTGGTGATGACAGCAGTATTAAAGTTCATGTTGTCAGTTTACTCATAAATTTGTCATGTCAGCTGAATTAGATTCCTGAAAGTAGCTACTAGAATTGATTGGAGATTTCCTCAGAACAACATAAGTGTTCTCGCGGTGATTAAGTGGAGTACATCCTCGGCATGATTCCATAGAATCACCAAGATCGATAGCCAGGTATGTATGGAACCGATAACTGATAAACTGCTAATAACATGTAACCAATCAGACCAAACAAGATGGCGAGACAATTATCCTGTCGCGAGTTATTTCCCCTTTGTTTCGGTATTCCATATCGATGATTGATTCCATCGAGTTCTATTCAAAACGTATTTACACAGAAAACAGAACTGTTCTAATAATAGATGGGTATATTTACCCAACTGCCAGAAACATAGAGAAACAGTATAACTAATTTCCCTTGATACCAGCCAAGTCAAAGACGACCCATGGTGTGTTATCTTGTTGCTACACAATTTGCTTTGATTTCAAGAGATGCATTCTCAACCAATTAATTAAATCACGCTCAAGCCTAGCACAGTTATTTACACGCTATGATTGATGTCGTATATCCCACAAGTCGTACTTCGTGATTCCGAAACATAAAGTGCCATTGGTCATGGACTCGGTCCGAGTCATAATAAAACATGATGACAACGGACTAAAACCACAAGATGCCATTGGCCGCAGATATATACATAACCCAAGAATAGCGATTGTTGCGGCCCTTGCAAAAAAAACGGGTGCCATTTGTCACGGATGCCGGTATATCGTCGGTCATGGCTCGAATAAAAAACATAATACCATCTAGGGTCCTAATAGCTAACATAGTGTGGGGATTAATGTGCTCTCGACACAAACTAGGTAATTTTGGCGCGTACAAGTCCTTGCCTTTGCGAGGAAACCGCATAAAACGGAGAAAACCGACGAGATTAACCCCCCCCCCCAGACCCCCACACTCCCCGACAGAACAAAAAACACATCGCGAACATGAAACCAAAGAGAGAGATGAGTAAACTGCCCCACCTACAATCTCTAAAACATTCGCCTTACCCACCACCGTGCCTCCACGATTGAATGTAAATCAGTTTATATACATTCATATTATATTATCATTTGCGATGCGACCCATTTGTTTCCACTTTTTGGTGCCGAAGAATAAAGTAATTTGAATTAGAGTTTCAATATATATCACCATTTTTCGTTATCTATATTTGAACTTACATAGCAAGAATAGTCAGCTGTTTATTTAAATCTTACATATAGCGACGGGTACTCTGTGATATCCGGAACTGCTTCTTTTAAAAAAGGAAGTATGACGTCTTCCTTAATTCATAACTACTCAATATCAAATTACACTCAAAATATATTTTTATTCTTATGTGAGGAAACTGGGGAGCTTTAACAAAATATGTTTGTATTTTCTTAAACGGGGTAATTTAGTTCGATTGTTTTGAGTGATTATGTCTAAATATTGATGCCACCTGCAGGTTTCGCCAAGGTCACGGGCTTGCGCTAACCCTAACCCGAACTCACATCAACAATCACATGCCCTAACCCTGTTTACATTTACATTTCGCGAGCATGACGGAATCTGCACGTGGCCTTAATATTTAGACCTGGCCGTTTTGAGTAAACGCATATGTAAGTGAAATAAATCTGAAAACAACAATATCATGCAATAATTTCTTCCGGCCTTTGAGAACTTGATATTTCAAGTCACGCGCTTAACAATAAAGGTCATGTTTTTTAAAAAAATAATAATGGGGCCAGACAGCACCAGCATGTTGCTGACATGAAAACCGATATTTCATGGCTGTTTATGTTTGTATAAACCGTACAATATATCTAGAGGTTTCAGTATGGATATCGATATATTGTAAATCAGAGGATGGGTGTTTGTGTGAAATTAGTCCCGACTAAGGTAAGGTAATTTACTGCAAATCTCATTCAATTCAGATAACGTTTCGTTTATTTTCGTTCATTATTCCTTATTTCACCGATCCGGAATTTGTAAAAAAAAAAAAAAAAAATTAAAAAAGAAAACGCTTTAAACGAAACGGATAAGAACCCCGAACTTTGATTTTCATTACATGCTGGGGTTGAACAAAAGTCCAAGTTTATGGTTAGAAACAGGTTTGGGCTATTTGAAATCAGCATCACCTATATTTAAAGAATTTTTGTGGGTTTATATTTTAATCTGCATTTGTCCTTAAATGGAAATGGTGTTTTATATTCAACTGTTTAAAATTGCGACGGTTATACGGTACGGCACACAGTGTGCTCTGGTGGAAAGGTTTTGTCCCATGTTGTGGTCTTTCTGTCTACTGTTCACTGAATTTCAAATGTCAGCGGTTCTTTGTATAAGGGAGACGGGGTGGGGTGGGGGTGGATGGCTGAATGGTTAGCACGTGCGTGCTGTACCATTAAGCCTGTCACTGAGTCAAATGGCGTGGTTTCGAATCCCCAGTTGTACGTGACAAGGGGTAGAGTCGCCTGTCCAGTGTCATGGGTTTTCTCCGGGTCCCCCGATTTCCTCTCACTGCTAAAGATTCCTACGCGCATGCGAAAAATTGAAATAAAATTAAACCATATGTTAGTCCCGATATGACCTAGTTTGTGTCGAGTTGACGTAAAACCCCCATCTCTCTTTGTCTCTCTAACCATTCGGCCATCCAACCCCCTTGCAACAGTGGCAAGGTGAATCGACCAATACCGGGATCGACTCCACCAGCACACAACTCACCACGATTGAAATAGAAATAACCTAATGAAATATGATTGATAATGTTATATCATTGTGCAGGTCGGAGTCACCTTGACTTGTTCCCGCCTTCATTCTTATCGTCTTAAACCCACATGATGACCAATGTTCGCAATCAAAATTGACAACAGAGTTTAATTCATTAATGATTTACAAATCTGGTAGCGAAAGGCAAAACAGGATAATCAGAACTCAATATATAGCTATCATAAATAAATGATTTTGACCACTTCAATGATGTAATTGGAACTTAGAGAAAACCAGCTGGTGTATTTTGATCGGGGAAAAGTGAATGTGGGTGGTGGTTAGGGTGGTTGGAAAAAAAAAATGGTTCGAATAACTGTAACATCTGTCCAATAAATACATTTCTTTCATACTCTTCAGTAAAATAATGGGATCGCTAGTTTAAGGAAAGCTGCAGCAATGTTCGCACAATTTCTGGCGGTTTGGGGGAAAAACTGAAATGCAATGGAGGGGGGGGGGGTTAACGCCCTACTCATCTGCTATAATGAAGACCGGCATATACAAATTGTGCCATGAGGGAAATTTCGCCCGGACAGCGCCACTACTCTTATATCGAATTCCAACTGCCAAGGGATCTTTTATGTGATGAAGTGGTTTACTCGTTAATAGGACCCAAAAGATTGCTAAAGGGCGGGAGGGGGGGCGAACCCCAGCAGTCCCCGATTACCCGATCTTTCTGAAGATTAATCTTGCTGTTGTTTCGAAGATGTCGGGTCTCTCAGAGATTATTCTATTGTTTATGTTTGTGTGTTGTAGAAAGAATTGATGACGAGTTTTGATGTTTGTCCAAGATTTTAGAGGGACAGGGAGAAAAGTGGTTTAACGTCCACGCGACACAAACTAGGTCATTTCGGGACTAACATATGGTTTAATTTCACGTCAATAATTCGGTGACCTTTATGTAAATGCACAACTCCACTTATTTATGGATTAGCGGCTGATTCTTAAATTTCAAAACATGTTGTAGGTCTGTGTCCTTATTCTTAAACATACCACTCCCGGTGTGCGGTTTACCACTGAATCGCACGAAATTGCAGTTTAAACTGGTAAATTAATAGATGCTCATATATGAGCCACGTTAAACGTGGTACGATGATAGATAAATCACGCTATTTACCTGCCAAATACGTAGTACTTTACATAACTAACACTTTACATAACTAGGAACTTATAAAAAATGCCATTTTACAGGTGATAAACTAGAACTTTACATAAGAATTTATAAAAAGTGCCATTTTACAGGAGATAAGATACCATGAGAGAGGTGGGGAGGGGGGTAACGTCAACTCGACACAAACTAGGTCATTTCGAGACTAACATGGTTCAATTTTATTTCAATAATTTGTTTGTGCGTAGGATTCTTTAGCAGTGGGAGGAAACCGGTTGACCCAGAGAAACCCACGAGGTTGGACAGGCAAACCTACTCCTTGTATATACAACCGGGGAATCGATGTCATTTTCTTAAATCAATTAATATACATGTAGATGTATATGCAATCTATTAATTAACGTCTACAGGGAATATTCTTTTATCCTACAAGTACTTCCTTACAAAAAAATCAAATT
This sequence comes from Patella caerulea, assembly GCA_036850965.1. Taxonomy (NCBI): domain Eukaryota; kingdom Metazoa; phylum Mollusca; class Gastropoda; family Patellidae; genus Patella; species Patella caerulea. The sequence continues at coordinate 33,814,499 of JAZGQO010000008.1, forward strand.
TAAAAATCCAATATCATTTAAAAGTGCAACTGGAAGGTCGAAGGAGTTGCACCTTATTAAAAAGAAGAAATCATAGAAAACGTATTGTAATTTCAGTTAACAAGGTGAAACTGCTCTTTTTTTAACCTCCAGGCTTATTCTATTACCTTGCAAGTACTCCCTGAAAATATATCACAAGTTTGAAGCCGATTGATAAATCTAACATATGACTTGTGTTTATTTAGAGTACAACATGGAGGTCGAAGGAGTCGCACCTTATTACAATAAAAACCGTAGAAGACATATTGTAATTTCTGTAAACAGACGTGAAACGGTTTATTTTTTTTTAAATGGTGCTCGTATAATATAATTAATTGGCTGTGGCTCGTGTACCACTGTATTAATTACCTGAGTGCAGGTCATATAGTGTATTATGTTATTTTTATACTTTGTTATATGGAATTTTAATCATGTGTATAGCTTTAATCATGTCTGCATGATGTAGCTTTAAAAATATCGATTTTCTTATTTTTATTTATTTATTTTTCTTTTAAAGGTGGCCCTACTTTTTAATGTGGATTTTTAATCGTTTCTGTAAAATGTAGCTCTAATCATGTCTGCATGATGTAGCTTTAATATATTGTTATTGGGGCGGGGTGTATATTGTGTGAATCTCGTTATTGGGGTGGAATGGGGCGTGTATTGTGTGAATCTTCTTAGGAGGGGGGGGGGCGTTAAAAGATGGCCCCAGGTTCGACCCCTGTATCGATCGAGAACGTCCCCCAGGTTTCCCAGGCTTGTTTCATTAGGGCAAGTCGTGTGCCTGTTAATTTGTGTTCTAAACTATAAAATTATCAACAAGAAAAAAAACAGCTTCCAATTCCTTTGTTTACCCCCTCCCCCTCCCCCCCCCCAAAAAAAAAATACAATCAATAAACGAAAGAAAACTGAAATAAATTAAAAAGTGCTTTGCCCATCACAAGTCGTAATAAGAGATATCAACCCAATTAAATACTATATTTTGGCCTAAATCAAGAGATTTGATCACTTTAAATTGGGGTATGGTGGCGGAGCCCCGCACCCACCAGTAAAAAACCCCACGTGATTGATTAAGTCTGAGATTAACTTTATTGGGGGTTTAACCGACCATATATTAATTCATGGCTACCGTAATAAACTTCTATTCAATTACTCCTAATAAAATCTACACTGGATATCTAAACTTCATACAGTTGCACTGTGGGTCAAATCATTTTCATTCAAGTCTTTTGCACCTAATGACTCACTAACCGGCTAACCCTCTTTACTCTTTATTAAAACAGTACAAATCTGGTTTAATAATTGTTACAGACATACAACCACGTCTGTTAAACTCTGTAAATGATTAATATAGGATTATATCTGACAACTAAGCCCGAATCTATTAATATACGGGAACGTGCTACACGAAAATCCAATTTAAAAAAAACACGATCCCGTAATTATTAAATTTTACAGAGCACTGTAACTGATGATGACGAATGTCAAAGTACTTGATTGGCGTAATGGTGCTTGAGATGATTGCGATTCCACGTGGGCATAGTCTAAAACACGTTACAGATACAATCAGCCCCGCCTAAAACCAATTGCTCATACAAACTTGTCTGGAATCTCTTTATAATACGGGAAATGGTTAACATTGTCTTTTAGTGACCTAAACCTCATGCTGTCGATACCACTTTCTACCGAAAATACGGAGATAATATGTTAAAACCGCACATCAATTGAGCAACGTTGAGTGCAATAAATCGATGCTGATACATTTGAATTCATTCAAGCTAAAACTAATTATGTTATAATAAGGCTTTTGTCACCGAGGGTCGCTTTAACAATAAATCTATATTCCATAGAAATACAGACACACCGACACAAACGATTAAATAGCTATTACGTTGGTGTTAGTATCTTTTAATCCATCAAGATTCCTATTCATGATTTATTGACTGGAAAGAGATCATGACTAAATTCCCCGACTTAAACTCGTCACGTGCTAGTATTATCTGCTGATAAAGATGATACACCGGGCAAATAGCACGATTTATCTTTTAAGTGATTGGTTAATCATGTTTTAATGACTATCACCTGACACGCTCCCGTTTATCGGTACCATTCACTTCCTTTTACAATAATCTTTATCTACCGGATAAAATTCTTAAAAACTCATTTCCCTTTCTTGAAAAATTAATAAAGATGCATGCCTATTTTCGCTTTTTCAACCACATATTGGTCATTGTGTCGTTAAGAGACAGTACTAAACAAAACAGAAGAACATATTTAGAAATAATCGATGACTATAAGAGAGCTGATCAAATAAATCTCTGTTAATATGATATAAAAATAAAATAAAACCATGTACGAACAATCCAAACCATTAGACAAAATTCGAAGTCTTAAAAAACGGTATAGACAAAATAGTGTAATCAGCAAATGGACTGTTCACCGAGTACAAAATATGACTATGGAACCTATTCCAATAGGGTTAATGTTGTACAATTAATTAAAAAGCGGTAAGTCATGTTTGTGAGCAAAATGAAATGAAATGAAATGGGGTTTAACGTCCTACTATTCTGTTCCTCCTAACCTGGGGCCGACAAGTGCGTCTGGTCTTTTTTGGCGTCATTGCATTAAGTGACCGACAAGAAAAGATATTTTAAGACGTGCATAATAACCACAACAATTTGATTAAAATACGTAACCAGATTTGTAAACCATCATGTCATTCATTAATTGGTGGATTACTGCAAAAAAGCAGATAGTATTTAGAAATAATCGCAGGCTGAAAAGGGTATAGGTCTAAATATTAAGTCCACCTTTCGTCAAGTTCACAAGCCGTAGACCAGGGATAGCGCTATCCATAACCCTAACCCATTTATATACCCTAATCCTATTTATATAATTATATCTCGCGACTTTGACGAAACCATATAAAAATATCCTTTTAATTTAATTAGGGTTTCACACTGCGAAGCTTGTGTGAAACACTATTGTTTTTGTTAAAATTATTATTAGGGTTTCACACTGCGAAGCTTGTGTGAAACACTATTGTTTTTGTTAAAATTATTATTCTTATTATTATTATTATTATTCTTCTTTTGTTTTGAGTAGATCTCAGCAACTACGTGTCGCATCGTTACGATTTCTTCGGTTTTACTGGGAAAGTGGGTGTGACTTAGAGGATAAAGCTATTTTGAACGTTCTGCGACAATGCGAAATGTCCGAAATCACCGAAGTTATCGTTTTTACAAATATTGCGGTAATTTTAACAATAATCATGGGATTTTAACTTTCGATACATTTTGGCATAGCTGGAGACAGGGCACATAGCTGCGCTACTTTCGATTTTTGATTTTCGGCAAATCTTCGAAGATATTAGGCGCCAAATTTCGGAAATTTAAAATTTTACAAAAAACTTTTTTATTTATGAATATTTTTTAGTCGTGTTGTGCACAGAATTAAAGAGTCATCTGACTTGCGCAAAAATGTTAAAAAATTTTGTCTCAGTAGTTTTCCTTGGCCTCCATTGGCTAATTCAGTTTTTCAGTCCTAGATTAATTTTTTATTGTTCGATTTGTATAAAACAAAGTTCATATGCTTCGTTGTCTCAATTGTCATTTTTTTTATTACCAAAAGTATTATCTGTCGGCACCGGAAGTGGCATAATTTTACCAAAAACTACAATTTTGACAGTTAGGTACATTTTTTGAAAACAAATATTATTTTTTTGAAAAATTATATGACTCAAAGAGTGTGTCCTTTAAAGGCGCAAAAAATGTCGGAAGCAGTTTTTTTAATTTCTTTTTCATTTTCTAGCAAATTGGATTAAGAGGTGAAAAAAGGCGTAAAATTGACCTACTTACAACTCATTCAGGCTTTTCAGATTTTAAAATATTTTTACGTAACTTTTATAAACTTGTAGCTATAATCCATACGAAGAGAATGTATGTGAAAATTAGTTTGTAATATAAGCAGTTGCCGAGAAATAGGCAATTTTGCATGAGTCACTTTTCACGTAATTTTGGCTGTAAAAGAATCAATTATTATTCGATTTTCAATTTTCTTTCGCCATTGGATGCCTAATACCATAGTGGACTATGTCAAACCATTTTACCCCTTGCGCTGCCACCGGAAATGACGTCATTTGCTCAAAACTTAAATTTTAGCCTTCAAAAAACAATATTTTATTCAAATGAGTCGTATTTGTTATTTTTTTCAAATTGTGATATTTGATTCTATTGATCAAATAGATTGAACCCATACGATCATACAGATACCACAAAATGGTTTCTAACTTGTACGGTTGCAGAGAAATGGGCGATTTTCCTTAAGTCACTTTTCAAGGTTTTTGGTCTATAAAAGTGTCAGTTATTATTCGATTTTCATAAAATTTTCACCATATGATATCTTGTGTCATTTATGATTTCATAGAACTAATTTAACATTTTCAGTATCACCGGAAGTAATGTCATTTTGGCAAAAACTGTATTTTTAACCTTCAAAACAGACATTTTTTTCAAATGAGTCTGATTTGTAATATATTTCAAATTATGATATTTGATTCCAATCAACAAATGGATTGAACCCATACGATCATATAGATACCAAAAGATAGTTTTTATCGTGTACGGTTGCCGAGAAATAGACGGTTTTCTACAAGTCACTTTTCAAGGTTTTTGGTCTATAAAAGTGGCAATTCTCATTCGATTTACATACAATTTTCGCCATTATGATGCCTTATGCCATTTCTGATTTCATAAAACTAATTGAACATTTTCATTATCACCGGAAGTAATGAAATTTTGCCAGGATCACTTACAAGTAACATATATATAAAATGAATTGATATTGCTGGATTTGGTTGATTCTTCGTCCATTTTATTTGATGTTTACAATGCTTATGTGGAAACCTGTTTGATGGTTTCATTGGTATCGGAAGTGACATATGTTTAAGGGTAACGTGGCACCGAAAGTGACGTGGCACCAGTGAAACCCGCCATTCCTGCATGCAGGTCTAGTTCTTATTATTATTATTATTCTTCTTTTGTTTTGAGTAGATCTCAGCAACTACTTGTCGCATCGTTACGATTTCTTCGGTTTTACTGGGAAAGTGGGTGTGACTTAGAGGATAAAGCTATTTTGAACGTTCTGCAACAATACGAAATGTCCGAAATCACCGAAGTTATCGTTTTTGAAAATATTGCAGTAATTTTAACAATAATCATTGGATTTTAACTTTCGATACATTTTGGCATAGCCTGAGACAGGGCACATAGCTACGCTACTTTCGATTTTTGATTTTCGGCAAATCTTCGAAGATATTAGGCGCCAAATTTCGAAAATTTAAAATTTTACAAAAAACTTTTTTATTTATGAATATTTTTTAGTCGTAGTGTGCACAGAATTAAAGAGTCATCTGCCTAGTGCAAAAACGTTAAAAAATTTTGTCTCAGTAATTTTCCTTGGCTGCTATTGGCTAATTCAGTTTTTCAGTCCTAGATTAATTTTTTATTGTTCGATTTGTATAAAACAAAGTTCATATGCTTCGTTGTCTCAATTGTCATTTTTTTTATTACCGGAAGTGTTATCTGTCGGCACCGAAAGTGGCATAATTTTACCAAAAACTACAATTTTGACAGTTAGGTACCATTTTTCGAAAACAAATATTATTTTTTGGAAAAATAATTTGACTCAAAGAGTGTGCCCTTTCAAGGCGCAAAAAATGGCGGAAGCAGTTTTTTTAATTTCGATTTCATTTTCGAGCAAATTCGATTAAATGGCTAAAAATGGTGTAAAATTGACCCATTTACAACCTATTCAGGCTTTTCAGATTTTAAAATATTTCTTCGTAACTTTTATAAACTTGTAGCTATAATCCATACGAAGAAAATGTATGTTAAAATTAGTTTGTAATATAAGCAGTTACCAAGTAATGGACAGTTCTGTACAAGTCACTGTTTTCGTTATTTTGCCTGTAAAATAGTCAATTATGATTGGATTTTTATAAAAGTGACATCATTTGATTCAAAAAGCGTGTAGCGTCATATCAAGTTGATTACAATTTAAAATTGACACCGGAAGTGACGTCATTTTGTCAAAAACTGCATTTTAAACTTTTTGAATCAATGTTTTATTCAACCAAGAATTACTTAATATGTATTAATAATTTTAACTTTTGGTTTAAATTCACATATAAACACAACTCATATGGTCATATACATATCATAAAATTGTTTCTAACTTGTTCGGTTGCCGAGAAATAGACGGTTTTCTACAGGCCACTTTTGACGGTTTTTGGGCCATAAAAGTGTCAATTATTATTCGATTTTCATAAACGTTACACCATGTTATACCTAATGCCATTTAGGATTTCATACAAGTAATTTAAGATTTTCATTATCACCGGAAGTAACATCATTTTGGCAAAAACTGTATTTTTAGCCTTCAAAACAGATATTTTATTCAAATGAGTCTGTTTTGAAATGTTTTTCAAATTATGGTATTTGATGCCAATCAACAAATAAAATGAACCCATACGATCATACAGATACCACAAAATGGTTTCTAACTTGTACGTTGCAGAGAAATAATCGATTTTCTACAAGTCACTTTTCAAGTTTTTTGGTCTTTAAAAGTGGCAATTATTATTCGATTTACATAAAATTTTCACTATATGATATCGTATGCCATTTCTGATTTCATAAAACTAATTGAACATTTTCATTAACACCGGAAGAAATGTAATTTTGTCAAGATCATTTACAAGTAACAAATGTATAAAATGAATTGATATTGCTGGATTTGGTTGATTCTGCATCCATTTTATTTGTGTGCAATGTTAATTTGGAAACCTGTTTAATGGTTTCGTTGGTACCGGAAGTGACATATGTTCAAGGGTAACTTGGCACCGGAAGTGACATGTTTAAGGGTAACGTGGCACCAGTGAAACCCGTCATTCCTGCATGCAGGTCTAGTTTGTCTATGTCTCCCAGAATTAAAAACAACTTGCATTTTATAGCGAATTTTTATTTTCTGAAATTAATGAAATGGACTATAAAATTTCACGTTTCAATCAGAATCCTTATCGTTACGTCGCCACTCATTTTTATATTTTACCCCATTTTAGACATAAATGGTGATTTCATTTTCCTGACGCATCACAAAAACTTGTCGTAGGTTGGATAGGTCATACTGACAATTCATCATTTATTATATATCACGAACATTTTTAGACAATAAATGATCGGTCACGCGATGACTTAAATTACAACGTTTAACGTACTCGGCAAATTAGCAACTGGTAGCGTTTTACGAAATGATGGTGCCATCGCTCCAGTCGCCATGACACACTTATACCGGCTTTTAAAATAATTGTTTTTTTTTTCATATCAAATATCAATAGTTATATTATACCCTGTACAGTTGATTTAGTGGGTTTCTGTCTGACTAGAGAGTTACACTAAACCCAATAAATTAATACTCCGCGGCGATGTTTTCCGTGTCCATACAAGATTGAGCCAAAAAAACATTTCCAGACGTAATAAAGCTGTAATCCTTTATAAAAAAAAAGATCCTCGTGATTAGAGTATAGCTATCGAATAAATCCTACCTTTTAAGAATGCTTTTGTTTGTTTGTCTGGAAGTGCAAGAGACGTTATAGGGGGTAAAGTTATTAACCGAAAACAGAAAACAGAATTAGTTTTATAGCATTAAAGGCGCTAAGTCTCTTTAATTTAGGTCAATAAAATCTTGCCTTTGAGAAACTTATTAGCAGAAAACTGAAAGGCGAATTACTTTTAGAGAATTGAAGGCGCTAAACCTTTTTAATGCAGATCAATAAAATTCCATTCTTTGAGAAAGAGTTTTTGTGTTTATCCGGAAGTGTGGAACGCAATAGGGGTAAAGTTTTTCGACGAAAACTGAAAACCAATCTGATTAAAATACAGATCTATATTTCGTTTCGTTTTTTATACTTTCGATGCCTCTACTACATTAAGTTCTGATCAGTAGTAGTGTAAGCTCACGTCCAAGGTCATACCAGCGGCTTTTGACCTATGGCGTCAAACATTTGATTAACCAACCAATCGAGTAGGGTGGCCACAGTACCGTGCACCACGCGCAAGAACTTGGTGCAACAGACCGTTTCAACTGGCGTGGTTTCGATTCCCCGGTTGTATGCGGCTGTCGCGTGAGTTTCCTCTGGGTCCTCCGGTTCCATCCCACTGCTAAAGACTATGGGAGAATTAATAAGCACAGCTGTTTGGGTAAAAGTACACTGTAACGTGTATGTCCGTCGAAGCAGAATAATAGGACAACAAAGCCCACTTTCATTCAATTCCGTTCACGTGTACGCCAATTTGTACAGGGAATGTCGATTTCTCCATCCATCCGGAAGACTACGTATGATTCAGAGTAAGGAGGTCAGGTTGTAGAAATTATGGTGTAACGACTGATTGCGGCATACTACGCCACATATATCCACCAACTCGCTATTAATTTCCTTTTAGTTTGTTGGCTGTTAAGATTATTCAAGATATTCCCACGTGAGTATTCAAACTCTGATTACATGCATGGCATTTTATTGGCATGTCAATAACCGGGATAGACTGCACTAATTTGACGTCATAAACCGGAATAGTGTTCAATAGCACTTCAGCACCAACCGGACTATATGAGTCAAAATGACGTGACGTCTTCAAATCGGTATTTATAATAAAGAAATACTTTCCTTTTTTGTGCAATAAAAATGATGTTATTCCCAAGCCACATTGGTAAGATAGAATAGTCAATGGCTCTCATCTAGACGATCTGTCTGTCGTTGAGTAGATCTATAGTCGCCAGACCAATCGTGTGGGATTTATCTCATGGCGCCCTGCGTGACGTATGCCTGACTCGCAGGTTCATGTAAGAAAGAGAGAGAGAGGGGGGGGGAGATTGGATGAAGGGTCTGGCAAGGAAAAGTGTCTAGTACTTGACGTGTACAAACAACAGACCTTTGGGATTCAATATTTCTGTTCGGGCAAAATTTCCCTCAGAGAGAGAGAAAGAGAGAGAGAGAGGGAGAGACCGGCCAGCTAGATGTCGAAGCGCGGCACTCGAGACCACTAGGCCATCCCAACCCCCATCTTTTAAATAAGTGACAAAACTGTTAAGACCTAGGGCAACCAAAACTTTTTCCTGTTTTAGAATATGCTTTAGCAATCTTTCCATTTACGGCCTTGGGCCATAGAGTGGTTTAGTGGGAGGTTCTACCCTTTATCTAATAAAAATAACATATTGTTTGGTAGTTGATCAATACAGAAGTCTATTATGACTCGCTTTGTCTTAATAAGTGCTTACCTGGGCAAAGGGAAGTAAGTAGAAATATCGTCTATTCTTTTACGACATGATGCGTGCTGTATCATAAAGCCTTTCACTGAGTCAACTGGCGTGGTTCCGAATGCCAAGTTGTACGAGACAAGGAGTAGGGTCACCGGGTCCTTCGATTTTCTCCCACTGCTAAAGACCCCTACGCGCAAGCGAATTATTGAAATAAAATTTAACTATATGTTAGTCGTTAGTCCCTCTCTGTCTCTTTCTCCCTCTCTCTCTCTCTCTCGCTCTCTTACAACATGCGCTGTATATATCAAACGTGCTTTAAGCTGAAATGATGGCGTCAACCATCAGTATTAATATCATTTATCGAGTAAAATAATACTGATTAATATTACTAGATTTCTGATAATTACTAAATATCGTTGCAAAAGTACATTGTATTACTGACTGCAGTTGTTACATGGTTCTTCCCTGATCGCCAACTTTCACAACAGCCATGAAATAGACGAGGGAAACAAAGAGTATGGATAAATTAACTCGATTCACCTGGCTGTCGCATTTCAGTAAAATCGGCTGTTATCCTGTTAATGTTTCATTTTCTGTCCATTTATTTTTACAGTAGGTTTTCTGAGAAATTATAAACTTGTAACGGTAAATCTCTTTGATTTTTGGGGTATAATCTATGCCCAGAATAACTAGCGGTCTGAAAGTCGCTTTGGATATCTACAGGGGAATTTGGGGTTATTCTTTTGAAAGTTATTTTTTAAACCCGTAACGAGTTATTCTTTCAGGGTAGGCTATTTTGCGTACATGTTAGTAAAGGCGGTTTAAAAGTAAGATAAAGTTCTTGACTTCGGTTTTGCTGGGAAAGTAAGACTTCAGAAATAAACCCTCGACTGAAAAACCTCGGCCTGTCCGCCTCGTGTTTTCTTTCCTTCGGGGTAATTTTCTCCAGTCATTCTTTCCCGAGCATAACTTCAGTCTCATGCGTTATCCTACACATAATCTTTCTGAAATAACAAAGAACAAAATAAGTTGATAATGAATGTAATATCGAGGGAAATCGTGGATTTTACACATTTAACGTTCGCTACATCAGAGTGTGAAATAGCATTTATTTAATCAGTATATCTATTAAAAAGGTATGGTTAATACCCATTACAGATCAAATATAGAATTTTTCTATATCATAAGCTATACTTTTTTTCTCTACCGATCGTACTATGTCAGCAAAAGTACTCCTCGGGGACAGGGAAACTAGGATTACCATTCAGTCAATAATGATGTTTTTGCTTGGGCGCGGTGGGAAACTAGAGTACCTGGAGTTGACCTATGATAAAAGACAGACAGAAGACTCCGTTCTTGGACAATAGACTACTTATGGCGACACAAATTAATGCAATGCAATGTGGTTTAACACCCTACTGCTCTGCTTCGACATAGTTAATGGAGACGGGCATACACAATACGGTGTATTATGTGGGATATTTTGCCTGCTCTGGTACCAATTTCAAATTGGCAATGTGTACATGGGATCTCGATTTTTCGTCCCACCCGGACGACTATACGTTGTCCCTTGCCAGGCTGACAAGAGACAGCGATGCCTGAAAAGTTTCCGCGTACACAGCAGTGATCGAACACAGGATCTCCAGATAAGGAAGCAACGTCTTACCCACCGATCCACCGTGACTTCAAACAAAAATTAAACATGACATATTTGTATATGGTCAATTGGCCAGAAACGATTGCAGTGTGGTATATGATGTGTAATATCGTTATAATTATAGTAGGCGTCAATAAATAATGTTACAATAAAAGGTTTAGGTACTTATAGGTATTAAAATTATCTTCTTCGTGGCCTATTAATCTGGTTGGTCACATTTACGGATATTGTGATTGTTTACAGAAATTGCGAGTATTTACAGATATTGCTTTTTATTGCAGATATGGCAAGTATTTGCAGATACTGTGGGTATTTACGGATATTGCACCGAGTATTTACAGATACTGTGAGTATTTTATAGATATTGTATCGAGTATTTACAGATACTGTGGGTATTAGCAGATACTGTGAGTATTTACAGATATTGACCATATTGTGAATATCAGGATAGGTGACTATACTGAAATAAAGGTATAAGTACTGTGAACTCCTCAAATGTAAAATAATATCTAGCCTACAACGGATACGACACCCGTCACTATGCTTGTAGCTAACTGATGCAATAGTTTGCACGACGATATTATTTCTTTGGAAGCGGACGTTAAATTAACTTATCTCACATATCCGAAGATTTGGAACCTGGGTTCGGAAGTGGGTAGTCTATTTACAGACCGGTTGAGAAGACAGGGGCGATTATCACACGCCGAGTGAGGACTCGAAGGGTTCAGAATAGGGATAGGAAATCATAAAGCTGACCCTATTCCAGAATTCCCTTTAGAAGAATTTCCGTATTTAAATGCCCGAACCCTCCCTTTAAGACGGACACATTTCCCCAACAGTATTCAAAATAGATAAAACCTCTTAGCAACCGAAGATACTTCGTATAACAGGAATGCCGACCATCTATATATGTAAAAATAGTTCAACCGTCCCTTTAAATACAAATAATATTGACATTTGAACAGATCGTGTCTATTTTGATTTTCAATATGAAATACTTAACATTATTAAGAGTTCAATTAACTTATATCTGGGACATAGAAACAGCATTAGAGTCAGATATTAGTAATTATTATAAATATAATGGGATTAAACGGCAAATACTGATGTATTTTATTATAAGTAAGTAATTAAACGCATTCTATGTGATATTGATTATTACTTTATGAAATGTATTGTTTGTGACTGAAACAATAGGTAATTGATGACGGTATTATAAGTACATGTATCACAAATCGATTAAATGAAATGGGTTTCTCAGTTATGCTCTATCTATCCCTACATTCTGGGTTTTTATAGGAACAAATCTGAATATCGAAAAACTTCACATTTCCGACACTAACAGTCTGTCGCCATTGATGTTAAATATTGTATTGATGAAAGGCCACACATATTCTACAACACATTCTTTCACCATGAACGCTTATTGTTGGCTCGCCTAATTTAATATTATTTCTTGCAATGTCTACGTATTGTGTCTTGTCCGCAGGTTTATCTTGTAGATTTGGTTTTGTGTGCAGTGCGGTCCTCCTCCATGAACAGAACCCTTGTTTGGCATATTATTTGTATGGAATACAATCCTTGGTTTCTTTATATATAATTATGGCGCGATGTTTAAACCAGTTTTCTCGTGTTTTGTTTTTTTTTTATCACAAATTTTAGTCAATCAGTGTACATAAAAAATGCTTGATGACTTCTTCATTACATATACAATAACCCTTATTTTACAAATTAACATATACCTTTGGGTTTTTGAAAATATACAATATGATATTATTTGTTCTTGAAAAGCTTAAAGGAGCTAAATCGATAACATTTGTAACCTAGAAATTGACTCAAATGGGTAGCAACGCATATAATATAATTATGTATCATAAATGTATATAAACTGACTTACATTCATTTGTTTCTGTTCTTGCTCTAATTTCTAATCAGTTATGTTCGGCGAAATACGACAGAAGTCTCAATCGAATGGCAATCTCTAGCGTCTGGTTATTCCAGTCTACACCGATAGTATTATTTTAAAGTGCATGCTCTCCAGATAAGAATATTAAGCACCGTTTGACTTGACTTGTGAAATATTATGTCTAGCCTCGTTCTTCGAGTTCCTTGTTACAAATGGTGCCGAAACGCATCATGGTACACAATTCGTGTACCAATGGTAAAATGTTAATTTTGTCTTAAACATTCAATATCAGCAAGCTATCTTTTCCCGGGAAGATCACAACATCAATATTGATTTAAATTGACAAACATTTCGTGTTTCAATGTTGAAGACTTTAGATGATATTAAGTTAGAGACTTAGCTACTTTAAGAGAACACTTGTAGAAACACCGCCCCATATTTAAAAAATAAATCAATAAATAATCTCTTTTTTTGTATCACTCTTTCATCTCATCCAAAGGTGTATTTTTATTTATTTTTTTTCTACACGATTTGTTAATGAGGCTCTGAGAAGAATTCAATGGTGTGTCGAAATAAAAAATAACACTCACAATTAGACAACAGAATCTGAAAATAGTATTCTCGCATCGTTTGACGTAACTGAAATTATAAACATGCTACAATCGAAAGAACATGCAGACGGAACCATTCATGCGTTTACCTGTCAGATCCCCAGACGATCATTAGCAATATTTTATATTTTATTCCCCGGTCTCTCAATACAATTTAAGAAAATCTAATAAACTCTCCTGGGTTGTCATTTCTTAATACACGACCGACATCTTGATTCATTAGTTGAAAGCATGTATTTTTTTATTTTGGATAATGATAGGATTAATCTATTTTATTTACCTGCTTCTGTTGAAGCCAGGGTTTGACGTCACTCTTCAAGATAGATATAACATTGAATGCCACTTGTGATATATAGAGATGCTAATCCATCAAGAAAGTACTCGCCTGGAAATTTCCATTTTTCGCTATTGTCCATGGCATAGTATTGTATTTAAAGCGGGTGATTCGACGGCGTTGCATCATAACGTGTGTGAGAGAGAAATGGGGTTTAACGCCCACACGACACAAACTAGGTCATTTCGGGACTAACACATGGTTTATTTTATTTCAATAATTTGCTTGCGCGTAGGAGTTTTAGCAGTTGGAGGAAACCATGCCAGTTGACTCAATGACAGACCGTATGACACAGCGCGCGCACGCTAACCATTCAGCCATCCCCCCCCCCCCGCATCATAATGCAATGTTGTAAATTCTAATTAATTATGTTAGGTGAAATACGTGAACAGTCCAAACTGAACGACAGTCGTTTACACCTGCTATATCCATTCTACACATTATTTTATTATTATTCTTTTATCGTTTGTGAATCGCATTGTGTTGTAGGGTGTTTCCGCTTTGTCCGATGCAAATTGCGTACAAGCTTCGTGTTCTGCTTCTAAAATGTTCACCGAGTCTTACTTATTAGGATCAAAACGTTTCATTGTAATATCAATATTTGTTGAGATGAGCATATTGAATTTTATTTCGTGTTTTCAATTTCGAATATTATGAAAAGTATTGAGTTCGGCTCATTTAACGCCATCGTTTTCTGCGCCAGGGTTTCTCAGTTTCTTCCCGCTGCTAAATACCCCTAGCCACAAGCGAATTAATGAAATAAAACTGAACCGAAATTAGCTAGTTTGTGTCGAGTTGACGTTAAACCCCGGAGAAAACCCACGAGGTTGTACAGGTGACCCTACTCCTTGTCACATACAACCGAGGAATCGACACCACGCCAGTCGACTCAATGACAGACCTTATGATCTATCCAGTAAACAATGAGCAGTATTATTGCACGATTATAGGATTGATATAGATTATTTTCAAATTTACACAATCTGATTAAAAATCAGATCTATATTTCGTTTCGTTTTTTTTTCATACTTTCGATGGCCTGTACTATACGAAGATCTGACTAGTTGTAATGGAATATTACGTCAGGAGTCAAACGAGCGGTTATTGACCCTATCACGTGAGACATTTGATAAACCAATCGGCGTTGATGTTTCTAGTGGGTTATACAAACAGGTCCGTGCACCTCGCGCCGTTTCAATAGTTAATCCCTCACATCATTCAGAAGGTGGGTTATATAACAACTCTTTAAGATCCTTGCGTAGTAAAGACAAGTAACACGAAATCTTGAACTATAAAAAACGAAATGACATAAGATCTGTGTTTTTATCAGATTTAAATTTGCATTTTTAAAGGGACAATCCCGATAAGAACAGAGTCTCAAAAATTAAAGTCCGAGAGTTTATAAAATTTATGGACCAAATTATAGAGGCGTGGTGTATTTACCTTGTCTCAAAATTTCAGCTCAAAATGTTGAGTCGTTTGGACGTGGACGTCAACACTGCTTATCCGGACACGTAACCCTTTTAAGATTTCGGGTCAATTTTTTCAATGGGTGACCTGATAATCGATTCCCGTTCCTTGAGAGGTCTATACAGTGAATGACCCATGTACTGTTCTTGATAACCAAAGGTAAATTTCACCAACATATTATTTTTATAGAAAATTGTCTGGTTTTATTCCGATACTGTATAATACAACGGTCTCCATTTCCAGATGAAGACTGCCAGGTTTAAGTTATTTACAAGCGTATCACAAATATCGGGTTAGTTGGTCGGCCTTAGGTAATGGGTTTTAAAGGATTTTAAGACAAAATTAAGCAGTTTTATTCCTCAGAAAGTTATCGGGATTGGCCCTTTAAGGTCAAAAGAGAGAGAAAAAAATGGGGTTTAACGCCCACTCGACACAAACTAGGTCATTTTGGGACTAACACATAGTTCAATTTATTAGCAATCTTTAGCAGTGGGGGAAATCGGAGTACCCGGAGAAAACCAACGAGGTTGGACAGGCGACCATACTCAGCTTACTCAATGGCAGGCCGTATGATACAGCGCGCGTACGCTAACCATTCGGCCATCAAACCCACTTTTAAGGTCAAAAGGGTTGAGGTGTATCACGAATGATGTGGTTGCGAGATAAATGAACTTACTGATGAACTTACTGTACGGAACCTTGTAGTAAGGGCCGATTGAGATCTATAACCAATGATGTGGTTGCGAAATAAATGAACTTACTGTACCGAACCATCTAGTAAGTTTTTATTTTTATTTTGATATACATTACATGTACATGTAGACTAGAAAATTCAATTGTACGTCTTTAGTTGTCTATGCAATGAGACATGTTATCTAATTGACTGGGATTACCACCATTCAACAACGACAAAAAACACCGCCATAATACCGTTATTGAAATGTTTGCATACCAGATACAATTTCAACTATAATCCACTTACGACGGTAATTGATCTTGTAGCTTCGGTGCAAATAAAAAATGCCCAAGCCTTCAGATAATTCTAACTTAGCTTTAGTTACATCCTGATAATTCCACATGACGCCATGCAGACACTTTTGAATTTTTCTATAAGGCGATGGAGCCGTTTTTACTTAACTGCATTATTGAACAGCCAGCTTTACGACTACATTACAGTTACCTGTCAATAAAAAGAAATGAGATGAAATGAAATGAAATGAAACGGGGTTTAAACGGGCTTTGCTCCGACTGGGGTAATGAAGACGGGCATACGCCATACAGTGTGCTTTGAGGGAAATTTTGCCCGGGCAGTGACACTATGAAATTTTCTTATATCGAATTCCAACCGCTAAGGGATCTTTCACAAATACATGTACGCCTATGTATGTCCTCGGTTTTTCGTCCCATCCGAACTGCTGGACAGATGTCCTTTTCAGACCCTCCAGGAACACACCGGAAAATCCGAACACAAGAACCCCAGAATAGCGAGCCAGCGTCTTACCCACTTAGCCACCATGACCCCGCCTTGTTTGTTGTTTAAAAATGGCGTGGGGTGGCGATACACCCACCGCTGTTATTTGCTTGATTCCGTTCCCCGGGCCATTCATATAATTCTTAACAGGACCTTTTTTAAGAGATGAGTTCTAGTGTACCTACATTGAAAGGTTAGACCTATTTCTTGAAATAGATCTGATAATAATCCTAATTTAAACTGTTCACAATGAGAGTAATTAATTATTATCTGCCATTGATGCCATATGAATGGATGATAAGAGGGTATTTAGGTGATTTAAATTTGGCTGCTATAGCTTTCAATACTCTAGCTAGGTTTATATTCATCTGTCACGTTCAGTCAGGTTGGTCGCCATTTTCTATTGTTACCGCTAAATGAACAATCTTCGCAAATCATCAGTTTCTGATATTCCACACGTTGTTTCTATAGAATTCCGATGGATGCTTTGTCAAAGACACAGAAGACCCCACGAAATCTGTCAATTTCTTCTAAGAATAAATAAAATATTAATTAAAACTGTGAAGAACATTTATCAGTAATATTATTTACATGTACTATGTGATATATCAATGACGTAAAAGATGCAATCTTATTCGGATGGCCGTGCGCGCGCTGTATCATACCACCTGCCATTGACTCAACTGGCGTGGTTTCGATTCTCCGGTTGATTGTAGCTGACAAGGGGTAGGGTCGCCTGTCCAACCTCGTGGATTTTCTCCGGGTCCCCCGGTTTACTCCAACTGCTAAATAAACCTTCGCACAAGCGAACTATTGAAAATAAAATTGAAACATTTGTTAGTCACGCAATGACCTAGTTTGTGTTTAGTGGACGCGTTAACATTTTCAGTATAATTGGTGATTTCTTTCTACTTCTCTGGATTCCGCCAATTGTTAGATAATTCAAAATAATTGTCCCGAAATAACATTCAGATGTCACACTATTTTACTCAACCACGCGAGGGTTGGTTTAAACATTTCTGATTAAATGTTGACATTGTATCTGGGAAATTATTGTCTGAATATTCAAATCCATATCACTACACTTTAGTGATAAAAATATATCGTTATATTATAATGTCACAATGTCTGGAAAAGGCCCCCAGAGAGAAGCATTGAGAACTCTTCAAATGAATGACAGAATCAGTAATTATTTGCATGACTTCATAATATCAGTATTTTTTAATGAAAAGTTTTGTGTTATACTCGGTTATTTTTAACAGGGAATATATGAATTAAGAATAGTCAATGCCCGAAGTCAAATGAAAAAATCAGGCAATATCGCAAATGAAATGGAGTTCAACGTCCACATTTATGCACCATTTGGACATTGTTGGAATGTTTCTCATACGGCGGCGTTTCTGCCTACTCTTTGTCTATTTTCAAGTGTCAGGGGTTATTTTACGTCCATGCCAACGTGTACACTCGACTTTGGTTTTCGTTCCATGACTATATAGATACTGTTCCTTGAAAGGCACTCGGTCTTATATCACTGACAATAGGGAAACGACGCTGAAAAATCAGGAGGGAAATTCTCGACCAAGACCAGGATTAGTGAGCATGCGTCATACCCGGAAGAGTCGGCGTTTGTGTCGAGTGGACGTTAAATCCAATTTCTCTCCCTCCCTCTCCTGGAAATGTCGAGCCATAGCAATTCGGTTGTCCACGTGATAAATCGTCCATACCTGAAAGATGACCCCGTGTCGCTGCTCGGGTGAAAAGGCATCAGTTACGAATATGTTTGGGTTTTTTTCAAGTGTGTTTCATTGTCTTTATGAAACATTCTACTCAAATCTTTTCATCAACTTAGCAGTTAATTGTTGGCATATATCAACAATTGGTCTTCTTTATTTACATATCTATTTCTTTTCTTGAAATCTGCAAATAAATGGCATGTGTCTACACTTAGTCCGTGCTACTTTTTTTCATCCCAAATTTGTAGTGTGTCTAGGGCGAACCTACTGCACTTATTTACAAAATATCTTTCAACATATATCGTTATTTGCATCTTTCAGCATTCCTATACAGCGGTTTGCGTTCTTGTTTAATATCTGTAGCTGTAATAACTTATACAAGAATTCTTCTCGTGTGGTAACATGAAAGAAAACATCCATGGCAATCTCCGAAAAAAATATTACAAAAAAACTACACTTAAATGTCAAAAAAACACATGTGTTTAATACTGGTGTAAGTAATCCTGTGTGGTGTATATCGAAACAGTTTCCCGTGTAGATAAGTAAAAATATATCTTATATCTATTACTACCTAATAGTTAGACTAAAGGTTATAATAATGATTTATTGTATTTCATACTTGAATGGCTATCAATGGTATAACTACCAGATTATGCCGGAAATCATCAACAATGAGGTCATCATATAGCACGTCACGTGGTATTGGTATTTCACATCCTGGCACTGAAACCCTGTTTCTGTAGAATGTTATTTACATGACTTCCAATCTGCCAATAATGTCAAAAACCCCGTCTAACCACTACAAAGCTAATTTGTCGAAAGAGAATTTGGGTCAAGATTTCGCGTTTGTGATACCTGAAGATTGCATTTTGATCATGGTTTAACAGAAATAAGATGGCCGTCGCTGTAGGTGGTTCAATGATTTTGTTTTTAGTGCTTCCATGATGAAGTCATCAGCATCAAATACAATTTCCTGTTCTTTATTACCACGCGGATTCTTAAAATAACCCATAGTTCTGTATAAAAAAACCACACAACCTTGTATTTGAGATTATTCATCAAAGGTCGGGTGAAGGCCAGTCTAATTAAAGTATGTCTTTTCTATTTTAATTCGTTGAGGCAGTTTATGTTGATATGTTTATAGGACGTAAGGGATTTGGGCCGTTTCGATTGGGTGAAATGTACTTGCCTCAGATACAATTACGTATAGCCAACCGTATGAAAGTTAGATCGTCTTGTGGTTAACCGTCGTCTAAGGATATGTTTGGTCACACAACTATGGATTTCTCCACTGAATTCAATGGTTAATCCTCGTGTCTTTGTTCGGCTCTAAATTTTCCCAAATTGTTCGTTTGGTCGAGCAATATTTACCACCGATGGAGCAAAATGTAACATTGAAATCTCGAGAGACACAAAACGAAGAAGCAAATTAGCGAAGACCATAACAGCTATCCGCCCTACATTTCAAGTATCAAACCTCCTTATTCTGGCATCCTTCTGCCAAATAAATTCATTGTCATTCACCGACCAACACTTCGCACATAAGGTGAATTCATACCCCTTTGTTCTACACAAATGGTTAAATAAAAATCGCCATGCAGAAGTGGAGATGGGGGGATAAACAGAACGTACTATTTCGTGGCTTCCCAAATGATGGTAATTATTGGTGGCCTGGATCAATTTAAAGAGTTTTAATTTCCATGTGTTTTTTTTAAAATTTCTATCAAGTCAGTGAAATTAACGCTGAAGTAAATAGTGAACCATATTCATGAATATATGTAGAAGAAATTATTAACCTGAATCGCAATCCAATTTTCCTTTTACGACCTTGTTTTGTATTGACGGAACTAAACGTATTTGATTTCAGTTAAAATAAAGTATTGAATTTTGTTGATTTGGTTTGTCGATAATTGGTGAAAAACTCTAAGCGATTGAGTTTATTTTGATGTGAACGATTATACGTATATGTCGGTTGTTTACTTATCTTACTTTCAATTTAAGCTGACTGTTTGTTTACAGTGGCAATCGAACATGGAACTAATAAAATGGTAGACCCAGACCCTCCGTACGTTGAAGACTAGGGGGTTCTGGGTGACCAAGACTAAACTTAACGTCGACCTTGCGATATCCATTTAAGGCAAAGCTCGCGATGACTGCCTCGATTGCTATGAGGTCGAGAATTGAAATTGGCTTTAGCTGTGCGTTGACCATGACAACCCAACATTGGACTTTGGAATGGTAGTCCTTAACTTCGACCTCGAAAACAATGATCACCTCACATGTTATAATGTTATGTAAATTGGCGTTATCTATGTTCGTAAATAAACGAAAATAAATACAGTAAACTCGAGAATATTAATTTTCTTTTATCCATATCAAAGAGATTTAACCATCATGTTAGGCAAACATCAGAAGACAGTTTCACGGAAAACAATTCTGAAGGTTGGCTTCAGAGTTTCAAGATGGCATTACCAGAATTATGATGGTATTGGAACTAGCTTTTTATAGAAGCCAAAAAACGAAAAAAAAAAATACAATAAGCTCGACCATGTTTTGTTTTTTAAATCCAAATCAAAAGAGATTTAGATTTTACCATCTTAAGCAAACATAACAATTCATTATCTTTCCGGTGTACTTTTTCCAAGATGACATTACGGAAATTACCGAAAAACAGATCAAGATGATACGAGTGCTTTCAGATGGCGAATAACACGATTCTATTTTTAATTTATAGTAACTGAAGACAACCATCGCCTTCCCAACACTCCTCGACTATATAGTATCAATGTAATGTTCAGGGTTATAAAAAAAGTTACAAAAGATCATAGAGTATGTCGTTAAAAATTAATAGTTATTGGCACACATGTGAAGTACTTTTTTTTACAAGAATGTACTAGTTATAAAGTCAAGGAAGTTAATTACTTTACAATTATTTTACGCAATAAGCAAACGTATTACATAGCCATAAATATTAATTTATTTTTCCAACTCATTGACTTTTAAGTTATTTTTTTTTTCAATATCGTTTTCGATTGATCTTAAGATTCTCAAAGAAACATTATTATGCTAAGTTACTCTTGTACACTTAGAAAGGTAGCCATGGCATGAGTGGTGCTGGATTGCTAAACGGGAAAGTTCCCCATGATTTTACAGTGTATTTTTCCAATTCTCAATAGCCAAACAAAGATCAATGTCTAGGCTTCCGTTTGGGGCAAACACCCGAGGCCAAATGTACACGATGGCGTGCATTTAACAGTAAACCCCGACTGGGAAATTCTAAAAATAAAAGTAGGCCGCATCGCCACTGTCCGGGCAAAATGTTCCTCACAGCAAATTACATGGCGCCTGTTCATCTTAACTTTACCGGACGGAATAGAAACAGTAGAACGTTAAACCGTGTTTTATTCACACTTTATAAAATTCCAACTGTCAAGGGATCTTTTGCGTGCACGCTAGTGTTAACACGGGACATCGGTTTTTCCTCCCATCCGAACGAATATACGCTGCTCCTTGTCGGGCCCTCTGTCCTGCACCCCTAACAAGTTGGAACCACGCCGGAAAATCCCGATGAACTTCCTCGTCTAACGCATAGATAGAACACGAGACCTCCCGGTTAGCGAGTCAACGCCTTACCCACTATGGCTCCTCTAGTATTATGGGCGAGCGGTGAAAACTATGGTTGGAATGCATAAACCATCGTTTATGTTGTTAGACCGTAAACCACCTACAATATTAACTACCTACATATATCTACATCTTCATGTTGTTTTTCCTTCGCTTTCTCTAAACAAATCTATGATGTTTAGCTCACAATATAAACCTGAAGATTATAGGCTTGTCTGGTACCCTTAAGCGATCGTGTAAACATTTTAAAGGTGTTGATGGACCAATGTCCCCTACAAAAACACACCCACCTACACACCACCGCGATATAGCAACCTTTCAGATTACGTAATTAAGTGTTGTTTTCCGTTGATGCTCTTGTATTGGGGCCTCTTGAGTTTTAATTTTGACAAGCTGGACACTTTACAAATCTATGTACAGTTTTATACATAAATGTTTATTCTGCAGGTAAATCATCCGGACAGACATAAAATGAAATGGGGTTTAACATCCTAATTTTCTGCACGAACCTGGCTAATCAAGGCAGGATATACACAACGGGTTGTGTTATATGGTTAATTTAACCCGATCAGTGGTGCTTCTGTTAAGTGTTATTCTTTCATGTGCACGATAAAGTGTGTTTACACCGGTACCTCAGGTTTTTATCCCATCCGAACGAGGAAAAACTTTCCTGACCAAGCCCGCCGTCATTCAAATCTGACAATGTTAAACCTGGACCGATTCCTTGAAAATTCTTAAGCACGTTCTTGCGCTTAGATTTTAAGTAGACTTAGCATTTATGTAAACTTACTGCATTTTGTGTTCCCACAAAAATTCTTAAGAACATCCTTGTGCTTAGATTTTAAGTAGACTTCAGTGTAAGCACAAATATATTATTATGTGTTTCTATAAAAAATCTTAAGCGCAACTTTGTTCTTATCCAAGCACAAGTCTCAAGCAAGGTATAGGACTTGCTTACCAACCTTAAGTCTGTTTCTGCTTCAAACAAGATGGCTGACAGTTAGTTATTCCGCGACATTTACTACATCTTTTGATACGCAAGAGACAATTTAAAGGCAGAGAAAATCCTTTATTCTATGTACCTGTGCTGGCTATAGCAAGAGGTTTGCTTTCCCTTGTAATAAACTAAAGTATCAAGGATCTTTAATATAGACGTGTAAGAAAATAAAACGGAATCGACTAATTAAAACAGTTTTCATTTCAATTGGATATGGCTACTAATTGAAATATGATACGTTTTGTCATCATGTCGGCATATAGGAATAATTAAAAACAATCTGATTAAGACATAGATCCTATTTCGTTTCGTTTTTAATAGTTTAACTTTTACTACAGTAGGACCTGGAAGAGTTGTCTTCACTACAGTAGGACCTGGAAGAGTTGTCTTTACTACAGTAGGACCTGGAAGAGTTGTCTTTACTACAGTAGGACCTGGAAGAGTTGTCTTTACTACAGTAGGACCTGGAAGAGTTGTCTTTACTACAGTAGGATCTGGAAGATTTGTTATGCATTCCGCGTTCTTTTTGATGTGAAACAGTCTGTTGCAGCGATTTCTTGGCGTGCGATGCACAGAACTGTGGGTATCCTACAAGAAATATCAAAGGCCAACGCTGATTAGTTAATCAAATGTCTGACGTTATAGGGTAAATAGCCGCTCGTATGGACCCTAACGTGACCTCCCACTAGACCTGGTCTGATCTTCGGAGAACGCTAGATCGGAGACGGTCCTACGCAAATTGTGACGTCATATGTGAATTGTGGGTTAGGGTAAGGGTTAGGCTTGATCATGGGTTAGGGCTAGGGCTAGCCCTGTTTATATCTCGGGACTTTGACCAAATCTACAGGTCCTAGCCCTTACCCTAACCCTAACCCACAATCTATATATGACGTCATATGTGCTAAAATGCGTAGGACCGTCGCCGATCTAGCGTTCTCCCTGATCTTCATATAGTAAAGGCGATCGAAAGTTTAAAACAAACGAAACGAAATGTAGATCTGTATTTTAATCGGGCTGAATTACAAGCATATAATTGAACATATAACAATAAATGGCCGACCTTTTGTGATTTGAGTATAAATTGACATTTTGGGTTAACTTGTTTTGCGGGTTGACATAAATCTATTCTAATATTTGTAACTGTCGTTTAGTAGTTTGTCTGTCCGTTCAGGATTGGTGGCTGCACTAGGGCTGTCCCTAAGCTGAAATTTTGCGTATAGGGGTAACTCGGACCGGGGAGAAAAATAGCCCCGGTGGCGATCGACAACCACTTCCTGTCTCGGAGTTATGCTACTTCCAATTCGTGGTTGCATTTTGTTACAGTGATAATAAACAGAAATACACGAATACGTCATAATATGCTTCAAATATATCAAGAATCATTACGACGTTTTCACGCAATTCTGTCATCACCACTATTAAAAAATATAAATAAGCATATTCCGACGCCATTATGTAACTCTGTTATCATCACCATACCAAGATACTGTGTCTAGCCTGTGATTAGCTCACGTTGAAAGTTGCTGGACCTATTTCACGTGGTAACAATGCTTAACCTGTATTTGGTTCACGTTGTAACTTGCTGGACCCTGTATCCTCTGGTAACACAGACTATAATGTACAATGTCATTAAACCCATATCCCTACGAAAGCCCCATGGAAATTCTTTTCTTGGTTGCAATTAGTCTACAAATGGAACTAGTTCACTTTGGTCATTGCTTCATAAGATTTGATTTGATGACAATCGCTGACGTACCAAAAATGACTGTATGTCACTCATATAAAGAATACAACTCCAAGAACCAGACCCCAGAGATGGAAACTGGATCTATTGTATATGAATAAATTAACAGTTGTTATGTATTATCGAATGTAAGTTAATTACTTCTTGTCAAAAGAAAACTCAGAACTGTCAAGATTGTTTCCAGATTCGGATAAGTTGTCTTGACCCGAGACTGTTTTGCTCACTATTGTGTTGGTGGGTATTCTCTTGGTGTTTGTAGGTAAATATGTTATTCTCGGCGACGAGGTTATATAGTTCGGTCATTATACAAAGATATTAACTAACAATCTGAGATTCCTCATGGATTAAAAACCAAAATATAGACAAGAAGAGGGATTAATAACAGTTCGTGTGGGCAAATTTCAAAAAGATCGTGGTGCTCTGGATCCCTTGACCCCAAATTCAACAGGAATATGGCATATTCTCGTTCCTATTTGGAATTATTTTGTTACGGTTTTGGTTTAGCTGTGCGTTGACCATGACAACCCAACATTGGACTTTGGAATGGTAGTCCTTAACTTCGACCTCGAAAACAATGATCACCTCAAATGTTATAATGTTATGTAAATTGGCGTTATCTATGTTCGTAAATAAACGAAAATAAATACAGTAAACTCGAGAATATTTTTCTTTTATCCATATCAAAGAGATTTAACCATGTAAGGCAAACATCAGAAGACAGTTTCACGGAAAACAACTCTGAAGGTTGGCTTCAGAGTTTCATTTATCTTAGGAATTCATTATCTTTCGGATGCACACTGACTTACCAAGATGGCATTACCAGAATTATGATGGTATTGGAACTAGCTTTTTTATAGAAGCAAACAAACGAAAAAAAAATACAATAAGCTCGACCATGTTTTTTTTTCAATCCAAATCAAAAGAGATTTAGATTTTACCATCTTAAGCAAACATAACAATTCATTATCTTTCCGGTGTATTTTTTCCAAGATGACATTACGGAAATTACCGAAAAACAGATCAAGATGATACGAGTGCTTTCAGATGGCGAATAACACGATTCTATTTTTAATTTATAGTAACCGAAGACAACCATCGCCTTCCAGACACTCCTCGACTATATAGTATCAATGTAATGTTCAGGGTTATAAAAAAGTTACAAAAGATCATAGAGTATGTCATTAAAAATTAATAGTTATTGGCACACATGTGAAGTACTTTTTTTTACAAGAATGTACTAGTTATAAAGTCAAGGAAGTTAATTACTTTACAATTATTTTACGCAATAAGCAAACGTATTATATAGCCATAAATATTAATTTATTTTTCCAACTCATTGACTTTTAAGTTATTTTTTTTCAATATCGTTTTCGCCTGATCTTAAGATTCTCAAAGAAACATTATTGTACTATGTTACTCTTGTACACTTAGAAAGGTAGAAATGGCATGAGTGGTGCTGGATTGCTAAATGGGAAAGTTCCCCATGATTTTACAGTGAGATTTCCAATTGTCAATAGCCAAACAAAGAACAATGTCGAGGCTTCCGGATGGGGCAAACACCCGAGGTCAAATGTACACGATAGCGTGCATTAACAGTAAACCCCGACAGGGAAATTCTAAATAAAAAAGTAGGCCGCATTGCCACTGTCCGGGCAAAATGTTCCTCACAGCAAATTACATGGCGCCTGTTCATCTTAACTTTACCGGGCGGAACAGAAACAGTAAAACGTTAAACCGTGTTTTATTCACACTTTATAAAATTCCAACTGTCAAGGGATCTTTTGCGTGCACGCTAATGTGAACACGGGACATCGGTTTTTCCTCCCATCCGAACGAATATACGCTGCTCCTTGTCGGGCCCTCTGTCCTGCACCCCTAACAAGTTGGAACCACGCCGGAAAATCCACGATGAACTTCCTCGTCTAACGCATAGATAGAACACGGGACCTCCCGGTTAGCGAGTCAACGCCTTACCCACTATGGCTCCTCTAGTATTATGGGCGAGCGGTGAAAACTATGATTGGAATGCATAAACCATCGTTTATGTTGTTAGACCGTAAACCACCTACAATATTAACTACCTACATATATCTACATATTCATGTTGTTTTTCCTTCTCTTTCTCTAAACAAATCTATGATGTTTAGCTCACAATATTAACCTGAAGATTATAGGCTTGTCTGGTACCCTTAAGCGATCGTGTAAACATTTTAAAAGTGTTGATGGACCAATGTCCCCTACAAAAACACACCCACCTACACACCACCGCGATATAGCAACCTTTCAGATTACGTAATTAAGTGTTGTTTTCCGTTGATGCTCTTGTATTGGGGCCTCTTGAGTTTTAATTTTGACAAGCTGGACACTTTACAAATCTATGTACAGTTTTATACATAAATGTTTATTCTGCAGGTAAATCATCCGGACAGACATAAAATGAAATGGGGTTTAACATCCTAATTTTCTGCACGAACCTGGCTAATCAAGGCAGGATATACACAACGGGTTGTGTTATATGGTTAATTTAACCCGATCAGTGGTGCTTCTGTTAAGTGTTATTCTTTCATGTGCACGATAAAGTGTGTTTACACCGGTACCTCAGGTTTTTATCCCATCCGAACGAGGAAAAACTTTTCTGACCAAGCCCGCCGTCATTCAAATCTGACAATGTTAAACCTGGACCGATTCCTTGAAAATTCTTAAGCACGTTCTTGCGCTTAGATTTTAAGTAGACTTAGCATTTATGTAAACTTACTGCATTTTGTGTTCCCACAAAAATTCTTAAGAACATCCTTGTGCTTAGATTTTAAGTAGACTTCAGTGTAAGCACAAATATATGTTATTATGTGTTCCTATAAAAAAACTTAAGCGCAACTTTGTTCTTATCCAAGCACAAGTCTCGAGCAAGGTATAGGACTTGCTTACCAACCTCAAGTCTGTTTGTGCTTCAAACAAGATGGCTGACAGTTAGTTATTCCACGACATTTACTACATCTTTTGATACGTAAGAGACAATTTAAAGGCAGAGAAAATCCTTTATTCTATGTACCTGTGCTGGCTATAGCAAGAGGTTTGCTTTATCTTGTAATAAACTAAATATCAAGGATCTTTAACATAGAAGTGTAAGAAAATAAAACGGAATCGACTAATTAAAACAGTTTTCATTTCAATTGGATATGGCTACTAATGGAAATATGATACGTTTTGTCATCATGTCGGCATATAGGAATAATTAAAAACAATCTAATTAAAACATAGATTCTATTTCGTTTCGTTTTTAATAGTTTAACTTTTACTACAGTAGGACCTCGAAGAGTTGTCTTTACTACAGTAGGATCTGGAAGATTTGTTATGCATCCCGCGTTCTTTTTGATGTGAAACAGTCTGTTGCAGCGATTTCTTGGCGTGCGATGCATAGAACTGTGGGTATCCTACAAGAAATATCAACGGCCAACGCTGATTAGTTAATCAAATGTCTGACGTTATAGGGTAAATAGCCGCTCGTATGGACCCTAACGTGACCTCCCACTAGACCTGGTCTGATCTTCGGAGAACGCTAGATCGGAGACGGTCCTACGCAAATTGTGACGTCATATGTGAATTGTGGGTTAGGGTAAGGGTTAGGCTTGATCATGGGTTAGGGCTAGGGCTAGCCCTGTTTATATCTCGGGACTTTGACCAAATCTACAGGTCCTAGCCCTTACCCTAACCCTAACCCACAATCTATATATGACGTCATATGTGCTAAAATGCGTAGGACCGTCGCCGATCTAGCGTTCTCCCTGATCTTCATATAGTAAAGGCGATCGAAAGTTTAAAACAAACGAAACGAAATGTAGATCTGTATTTTAATCAGGCTGAATTACAAGCATATAATTGAACATATATAACTATAAATGGCCGACCTTTTGTAATTTGAGTATAAATTGACATCTTGGGTTGGGTTAACTTGTTTTGCGGGTTGACATAAATCTATTCCAATATTTGTAACTGTCGTTTATTAGTTTGTCTGTCGGTTCAGGATTGGTGGCTGCACTAGGACTGTCCCTAAGCTGAAATTTTGCGTATAGGAGTAACTCGGACCGGGGAGAAAAATAGCCCCGGTGACGATCGACAACCACTTCCTGTCTCGGAGTTATGCTACTTCCGATTCGTG
This sequence comes from Patella caerulea, assembly GCA_036850965.1. NCBI lineage: Eukaryota > Metazoa > Mollusca > Gastropoda > Patellidae > Patella > Patella caerulea. The sequence goes on from JAZGQO010000008.1 coordinate 33,843,535, forward strand.
GTTGCATTTTGTTACAGTGATAATAAACAGAAATACACGAATACGTCATAATATGCTTCAAATATATCAAGAATCATTACGACGTTTTCACGCAATTCTGTCATCATCACTACATTAAAAAATATAAATAAGCATATTCCGACGCCATTATGTAACTCTGTTATCATCACCATACCAAAATACTGTGTGTAGTCTGTGATTAGCTCACATTGAAACTTGCTGGACCCGATTTCATGTGGTAACGATGCTTAACCTGTATTTGGTTCACGTTGTAACTTGCTGGACCCTGTATCCTCTGCTCTGGTAACACAGACTATAATGTACAATGTCATTAAACCTATATCCCTACGAAAGCCCCATGGATTTTTTTCTTGGTTGCAATTAGTCTACAAATGGAACTAGTTCACTTTGGTCATTGCTTCATAAGATTTGATTTGATGACAATCGCTGACGTACCAAAACAAAAATGACTGAATGTTACTCATATAAATAATGCAACTCCAAGAACCAGACCCCAGAGATGGAAACTGGATCTATTGTATATGAATAAATTAACAGTTGTTATGCATTATCGAATGTAAGTTAATTACTTCTTGTCAAAAGAAAGCTCAGAACTGTCAAGATTGTTTCCAGATTCGGATAAGTTGTCCTGACCCGAGACTGTTTTGCTCACTATTGTGTTGGTGGGTATTCTCTTGGTGTTTGTAGGTAAATATGTTATTCTCAGCGACGAGGTTATATAGTTCGGTCATTATACAAAGATATTAACTAACAATCTAAGATTCCTCATGGATTAAAAACCAAAATATAGACAAGAAGAGGGATTAATAACAGTTTGTGTGGGCAAATTTCAAAAAGATCGTGGTGCTGTGGATCCCTTGACCCCAAATTCAACAGGAATATGGCATATTCTCGTTCCTATTTGGAATTATTTTGTTACGGTTTTGGTTAATTTCCTTTGTCAGGGCGTTGGCTAAGTAGGTAAGACGCTGACCTGCTAGCACGGGGGTCGTTTCCGGTATTAGCCGAGAAAGTTCATCGGTATTTTCCGGCGATGTTTCCCTTGTGTGCAGTGATACAGGACCAGGGCCTGACAAGAACAGCTGTCTAGTTGTTCGGATGCGACAAAAATCCGAAGTCCCGTGTACACATTGACGTGCACGTTAAAGATCACTTTACAGTTGGAATTCGATGTAAGAGTAGGCTTTAGCGCCGCAGTTCGGACAAAATTTCCCTATTAACACACTGCATGGCGTATGCCCGTCTTTATTAGCGCATTCGGAGCACAACAGTAGGACGTTAAACCCCATTTCATTTGATTTCAATTTTCCCATGGCACTATGTACGCCCTTAGATACAGAGTGACTATACATAAAGCATGGTTTAATGTAGATTTATCGGCGTAGGTATTTCAACTGATTTGTTTTATTTTATATGAGAAAACTAATGAAAAGTAAGAACAGAACAGAAAGATCGATGTTACTTACAGATAATAGAAATCATAATTAAATTCAATCAGTATTTTAATAATTAACGTTATTAACGCTTCTATATCCGATTCAACGCCTTTTGTTATATCTTTGTAACTAAAGACTACTAGGAATGAACAAATGTTTCAAGCTGAGATGAATAGAATTCTACATTCAAAATAGATCTTATTCTAACCCCCAAAAAAATATTTAAAAAAAAATTAATTAAGTAATTTAGCAAAGATTTTTATAAGTAAAGAAATGGCATTTCTGAATTACGAAGAATGCTTTTAAATAAAGATATTGTTGGCACGTTCCTGACAACGTCGGATGAGACAACTAAAGAGATAATTGTCTTCACGGAATTTGACAAGTTTTTCTACACATTGACGTAATTATGGCGTAAGTTAAATTTTTTTGTACTCATATATTTCCCGAACTATAGATTTCGAAAGTTTTCTTTTGTATTTATGCTTAATTAATTTCATTGAGATGTCATCACGAAATGAAATAGGGTTTAACTGTTCTGCTCCGACTGAGCTAATGAAGACGAGCACACGCCATTACTCCATACAGTGTGATATGAGAGAAATGTTGCCCGGGCAGAACATTAGGACAGAATGTAAGCCAATAGTTTAAAGAAGAGAGAGATGTCGAATTAGTCATGGTTTTGATGTAAAAAAGTTGCAGCCCCGGTCACGTATTAAGAGTTGTCGTGTGCCAAAGCATCGTAAATTATATCGAATTCCAGTTGACAAGGGGTCTTTTACGCGCATGCCAATGTGTACACGCGAGCTCGATATTTCGCACCCTCCGAACGAATATACGCTGTCCCTTGCCAAGAAATGGGGCTAACGTCCTATATTTTTCTGTAGCAATCGCGCATACGTAATACAGTGTGCTATGGGCGAAAATGTGTCCGTTTACTCTTCAAATGTGAAGACTTCTTTTACGTACACGCCAACGGGTGGGCCGCATTTTTTTCTTCTTTTTTTTTGCCTATCCAAAAGACTGGACGGTTTTCCTTGCTAGGCCTTCCGACAAAGATAAAACGGGCTGGAAAATCCTGAGAATTTTTCTCGGCCAACGTTTGACATCGTTCTTCATATTGCTGAATATAACATAAAATAGATACAGTTCTCTGATAAAAATGTCTGCTTCATCAATAATAAATGCTTTATGTTAAGCAAGTTGATTCGTTTCGGAAAATAACCATATGAATACGATATTTTCAATCAACAGGTATAACTTTAAGACAGTGTGTAGGAGTATATAGGTATTTGATATACTTTTTGTTCAGAACTGAAAAGCAGGAATCTTGTTTTTATTTGCAACAATTACTGAACACTATCTGTTGTTTGGTATACCAGTCCACCCACCATCTTCATATATCAAAACAAATATATTTAGCATCGTGATCACTGATATAATCTCCCAAGATCTAGAATAGACTGGGGTATTATAAATAAACTTATTTATAGACTATGATGTTTTAAGGATTGTCTGATAAAATTCCCCTTGTAAGTGGTCAATAACAAGGGGGTGGGGTGGGTAGGGGCTGACAAGAAACAGTGCACACGTAAAATAACCCTACACTGCTGGAATTCGGAATACGTGAATTGAAATGGGATTTAACGTCCTACTGCTCTGCTCCGATTGGGCTAATGAAGACGGAATTATCGTGGACAAAAAACCTGGGGCGAATGGTTTAACACGTGGCCTTTAGACCATAAGGTCTTCTTCACACCCATTTCCTGTTTATATACTAAAAATGTGATTTGAACACTAAAATAACTATATTTCTTAATCGTGCGAACTCTAACATAACAACAACAACAAAATGCTTAACATAACAACAGTTTAATCATTTCCACGCGAAACTTCCAAAATATATTTCTAAATTGGAAACTAACTGGTTTTACAACTCTCCTATAAAATCGGCTAATACATTATGCTATTAACATCAAAGTCCACACCGTGGTTAACCACACAGACTAGTTAACTAACATACTAACTGATTAGTTGACGACCCGATGCCAAACTAGGTACAAATTACACTGTAATACCTTTCATTAGTATAACCTATTGGCCTGTTAATCATTTCCTGCTCAAGTCAACAACTTCATAAAGAAAAATATACTTATGAGAGAGAGAGAGAGAGCGAGAGAGGTGATTTAATGTCCATTCGATACAAACTAGGTCATTTAGGAGTGTTTAGCAGTCGGATGAAACCGGACGACCCGGAGAAAACCCACAAGGCTGGACCGACGGCCCTACCCCTTGTCACGTACAACCGGGGATTAGAAACCAAAATATACTTAAAGGGGAATTAGCTCTTAAATCTTATATAAATCACTAAAGATACATTATGGGGGATTAGATAAAGAGTCGACAGCTATCACTATACTAAGAATGTAAAGGGAATTTGCTGAAAATTTCAGTCAAATTTGTCCACTCTGAACCGAGAATTTCGCGATTGAATTTTCGGCCTCGCCACGATCATCATTCCTTAATTCGGTGCGATAAGAAACATAGTCTCGATTATCCTTTTTATGATTAAATCATGAATGAAAATTTTGTAACTCGGATCCTTATCCAGTAAATAGCAAGTTAGCTATGACATATAGGGTTGATAGGCCGGATAAGTTAATTAATGTCTAATAAATAGTTTATATAATATTTCAGGCCTAAAGAAAGGTCTGCAATACGCAGGTTCACTGCTTTTTTTCTGTAAATTAGATATTTATTAACATGACAAGACCATTTTAACTTTAAAAATGGAGAAGTGACGCTAAGACTCGAATAATAAACAATCAATGCACAATCTTGTCAAAACTACAAACAGTGATTACTTCGCTTAGAATAAAGTAATCTGACTGGATTATTTCGGGACTAACATATGGTTCAATTTTATTTCAACAATTTACTTCCGCGTAGGGGCCTTTAGCAGTGGGAGGAAATCGGAGGGCCCGAAGAACACCTACTAGGTTGGACAGGCGACCCTACTCCTTGTCATGTACGATCGGAATCGTAACCAGGCCATATGATACAACGCGAACGTGCTATATTTGATAAGAAGGGGTAATCATATTCAAATTGATTGCCTAATGACAACCTGTTTAAACAAACACAAATGAATAATATTTAAAAAAAACAAGCAGTATCTTTTATCAAGGAAACCAAACGCTTCAAATTTAAATGTTTATTCCATTATAACCAAACTTCTCCATTTGATAACTGAATTATCTAAACACTAGTCAATGAATATTTACCTCAAGTCAACTCTCCTAAAGGAATTCATATTTATACAAAAAAGTTAATTTTCATACCAATTTTCACAAAAATGCTAGATGTTGAAATCATTTTCCCTTTTCAAATATTTCTGTGAAATGCTTTTAACTCGCGTAAAAGAATTTATCTTATATCAAAAACAATTAATTTCACACCAATTTTCACAAAACGGGTTGGAGCTGAAATCATTTCCGTTTTTACAACTATTTCTGTGATAGACTCCAATGTTTATATTTTGAAACGGTTCGTTGTTTGATCATGTTTCGTTGTTGAAAGTAAACATCAATACCATCTGCTGGTTATACGAGCAAAACAAAAGTCGACTGGAAATCTCAACAAAAATATTTTTTATAATGAATTTCTATAAAATGTAAAGATTTCTAAGGTTTGGCAAATATAAACCAACAAGTATACATGGCGACAGGTGGGTGAGTTACACTGACCATTTCCAGGTGTCCAATAATAAATCCAGGATAACCGCACTACACACAAACACGACCGATAAAACAAACGTGTGGAAGGGGCAACTACACTGACATTACAAGACATAAAAACAATATCAAACCAACTGAATGGATCCGTTGTGGGTGGGGCCTGTACAGTCCGGGACAGTAAATAATGCACGGAACTGTGGGTATCCCACTAGAAACATCCATGCTGATTGGTTAAATTAAATGTTTGACGTCATAGGGTCGAAAGCCGCTCGTGTGACTCTTTTACGGGAGCTCCCACTATAACCGGTCAGATCCTCATGTTGTGTGTGGAGGCCATCGGAAGTATAAAAATATACATAAAGTCCACAAAACCACCTATGTCAATATTTGTGAATGTCTTTTTTAATGTCAAGGGTTAGCGGTTACACTAGTTCAGTTAATGACTTAATGTTTTTCTCGACGTGATATTTGAGTCTATAGATGAGTTAAATGTCGTCTGTCATTATAGTTGTATTACCTATCAGTTGTCAAATTGACTAATCGTTTTATTCTGTCACTCACTGGTGGTAAATTATGTTATAGTCACCACTATTCATGTTTTTAATAGAAAGAATGCGTACTGCGAGCGTATATTCTGATTAAACCACACAAATGCGACCCAGCGACATAGCCAGCATTTGAAAGTGGAGGTACGAGCATCGAATTATTTTATGTTATGTATACATTTTCAGGTTGTTTTTTTTTTTATAATCAAAATTCGATTGAAAAAAAAAATTAAAGTAAATGAGATTCGACTCAAGCGTTAAAAATAATTACTAAAAAGACACTAGTCTTAACAGATATGATCAATGAGGAGTAGTTGCTGTTCTTGCTCCCTGGTGCGACCCTTATTGAGAAACAATCTTGCACAAGTGAATACACTAGTGACAGCCGTTGTAACATTCTAATAAACCAGATCCGACTCACGAGTTAAACATAATTGAAAAAGCACTGGTCTTGACAAGTATCATCAGAGCGGGGCAGTCGATGTCCTTTCTACCTAATGTGGCCTATATTAAGAAACATAAGATAGTTCGCAATGTTGCGCCAGTGAATAATCCAGGTAGCCATTGTAACATGCTACTATACAGTTTTAACTTCTCTAATCGATGACCAGATTGTCTTAACTCAAATATCCGTGGCACAACGAGTTGGGATATGTATTCGCCATCTAAAATATCCAATGTCTTCTTTTATAATTTCAAAATTTCCGGAAAACTGTTCGTATAGTTCGAATGATGTTTCGGAGACTTGTTCGGAAACTCAAGAGGTGTGGGTTGTTTTTTTTTTTTGGGTGGGGGGGGGGTTAAAACTGGCTGGGATTGTTTGCCTAATCTTTAGGAGAAAAAAACTTCAGAAATTTCACCTATCAACTGAATGTGTAGACTTCGACATGTCGATTGCACACACAGGAATACCGTCTCTGTAACGTCGTTGGTTTCTACAAGCTTCATCTTAACGTGAAAAATTTGAGTAGACAAATGAAATATACAAACATATGTCCTGCACTTGAGCTAGGCTAGGGGCTTACCCAAGAAGCCTCAATGACTCGGGGTGGGATGACGTCATTTTGGTGATGATATACCGGATTGCTACAGGTAGACGTCTAATGTTTTTGGGTTAACCAATAAGGCGCCACTGGTTTCAATGGTCATAATGGTAAAATGACGTATAACCACTATCCTTGTTCGGGAAATAGTGGATCGAATTCACGGAACTTGTTAAGCTAATTAATCTGAATTTGTATTCACCCCAGTGCCAAACAGAATCTTTATAGATATTATACTTGTAATGGAGACTAATCTCAAGTTACAAAACTTGATAAACTAAACGTAACACACGCCCCTGACGAATCACGCAACACCCATATTCCGTGGGGAAAGCAAACTGTGTAACAAATGTAAAGAATAACCAGCATATACTAACACACGGCCTGCAATTATCGTATATAATTATCATTCTGATATGCTGCAAGGCAAGCGTGAGTTCATAACGTGTCTCGTAGGAATAACTATCATTGGAGATAAAATGATTTACCTATGCTTGGCTTCAATCATAATCACTAACAGAGCTTGGAGGCAGTGAACTATGTCTTGAGTTATGGACAGGTCAATCAGCAGATGTTTGACGGGAAAGTTTTCTGTTTTTGGAATCATAGGTAATTACCTCTTAAATGTCATCATTAAATATAGGACCATCTTATAAATTATTTAATTATTTCTTCCGTACATTGATGTCACAATAAGGGAGAGAGACTCGACACATACATGCTCATTTCGAGAGCTGTACGGGATATAATTTTATTTCGGCAATTCGATACTTTGGTCATAGGTGTCCAAATCAAGCCTGTTGACCCAATGATAGATAAGATAAGTTAAGATTTTATTGTATCATTTCATCGACTATAAGGACAGCATACACAGTTGAAACAAAAGTTGATCATATAATTATAACATAACATCTGGGGTTATCATATATGGATGTACAATGTGATATAATAAGTTTATAAGCATTAAAAGATGGTTGGTAAATTGAAAATCAGTATAGCTCGAAAATGAAAATTATCTAAATTAGCTTGGGAAGTAAACAAACTATTTCTACCGTAAGTATTAGTATAATAAACATACTAGCGCACGTTAGACCAATCAATACAAAACTCATAAAGAGTGTGTAATAATTTTAAATTGTCTGTAGAATCCAAGAATCCCAGACTGCATTTAATTAATATTTTACCTCCATAAGTACGAGGCTATCAGAAATACAGATAATTATATCTTCAGTGCATTTTTCACCATGGAGCTTTAAAGCATTTTAATGGCAGGGGGGGGGGGGTATGAATGTTTCTCTAGTAATTTCAGCAAAGACAAAAAACAATAGGGAATACTTTGTAAACATGTATGAGTATACCACAAATATCAACCAAACATATCAAAAATCAAAGTCGATACGCAATTGACCAAGGAACTGCCATAGCGGTCGCACTTGAAATGGCGGGGCCTTGGGCTTTGTCCCCAATAAAGACAGGGCGAGTAGTGCTTTGAGGCCAGTTCATGTTATGGAAAAATGAATTAATGTTTTATATAAATCAAGTCTGTGGTATTCGTGGAAACAATAAATTTGATATAACAAAAGTTCAGGTGTTTGTACGACATAGAAAAGTCAAAGTGCCATCATTATTTCAAAATATATTACCACGGAACATCATAAATAAAACATCAGGCAATTTAGGAACTAATGTATATTTCTTTGTTTACCCTTCTATTGCATGGGGCGAAACCAGATTTATTGTTTATCTAGTGTACTTACTGCAAATTGAATAGCATGTCCCTCACATGAAACTAGACCAAGAGATTTTTGTGCCTTCATCAATATCAATTATATTCTGTTATTTTAATATGCTCGGATGTCGTATTCTGTATGTTGATTCTCGCCATGTATCATATTAAGATCTGAAAGTTCATAAACGTAAGTAGGCAACATGGACATTGATGTATTGTGCAATTCTGTTGGTTTGTGGAATTTACGTGGTTTAAGTAAAGGTCATTTTGTTTAGTTGGGTGGGTTTATATTTGTTACAACAGGGAAATGGGATACAATGATAGCAGTACTTCTATAGGCTAAAATAATTTGCGAGGGTTTGATATATGTCCTACCATATCCCTCCCGCGTTACAGATACATATTTGGTTACTAAGGAATATGCTAATATTTGGGGGTCTTGCAAATCATATGCACACGAGACACCGTTTCAAGATTGTTTCTTTTGATTTCATTACAAGACAAGGGGTGGGGCGAATGTGTGCGTTGTATTTTAGGATCTGTCATTGAGTCAACTGCCGTGGTTTCGATTCCCCGGCTGAACGTGTCACGGAGTAAGGTCGGCTGTCCAATCACGTGATTTTCTCCGGGTACACCGGTTATAAAAAGTAGGCGATAATTTATATGCGATAAAATTACTCCCTCTACCCATGTCTATGTGAAGTTGTTCACAAATTTCAACATACATTATAGGCGATTAGATAAAGAACTAGTTAAAAACTAGATAATGTAAAGGGTATTTGTTGAAAATTTCAGTCCTCTGAATCGAGAATTTAGGGATTACTAAAGTCGATAAGATATAAAAAAAAAATTTAGTCTCGATTATCCATTTCATGATTTAATTATGAATGAAAGTTGATCAGCAGGCGAGCGATGACATCATCGAGATTTGATTATTGACTGGATAAGTTAATTAATGTCTAATAATTTAACGAAAGACCTGCAATAGGATGATTTAGCTCTTGCGTAATGAATGTTTAAGTATCAAAACGAATGAAATCGTTATCAATCTAGAGTAGATGCTCAAAAAATATACAATGGGTTGCCAAGATTGATAAAACTCCGACAAAAGGGATAAAATATAGTGAGACGTATTGTTATTACAGATTAAAGCTGCGATAAAACCAAATGTTATCATTCGTACAGTTTGTCTTTAAACAGCTGGATTATTTTAACCAACTCCTAATAATTAAATGTACAATGTCTGTATAGAGTATCAACAGAATAGACTATATGGTCTGACACAATGTGCCAATATAAATACCTTGTTTTCAAACACAACCCATCCCTTCCTGTCTGCTATACATTTTTTTCATTTAGACCAAGAATTTGTAGATGAAATGGAATGGAGTTTAACGTCTTACTTTTCTGCTCCAATCAGATTAATGATGACGGGTATACGTCATGCAGCGTGCTATGAGCGACATTTTGCCCGGACAGCTTCAGTGATTTCTTTTTATATACGTTCATACTAACTGTTCCTCAGTTTGGCGCAGCCTGCGAACGGCTAAATATTGTTATCCACCACCAAAGCATTAACGGAGACCAAATTTTGATTTAGACCCGGGACAGAGAAATGACCCTTTTGGGTCACTCAGCTGCCAAGCACCATTTCTAGGCTGTTCGTGTTCGGGATGAGCTGTTCATGACAGTAGTTTCAAAATGCGCGCCCAAAACCGTGGATATTTTTTTTAAACGAAGTCGAGTTAGTGGGTTTTTTTTTTTAAAAGAGAGAGATGCCCTCCCTACTCCTTGCCACGTACAACCGGGGAATCGAAACAAAGACATTAGACTCAATGACAGACCTTATGATACACAAGCTAACCATTCAGTCACCCCCACCCTTGTTTCGAAATTGCCAAGTTTAGATTTTAAAAACATTGTACCACCATACTAAACATAGGCTGTCAGTCTACTGTAGACACTATGAAAGTTGACCGACATGTCAAGTCCTAAATCGACGAGTTTAGTCGAAAACAGTAAGTATGTTATTTCTAGAATTTAAAGGAGTCTATATTCTGCTTTCATTCAATAAAACTGAAAAAGTTTAATTACTGATTAGTCTTTTTGTGTATAACAGATGTGAATCCGACAAGGGCCACATTAGGAAACAGTATTCTTTCTAATAATATGGCAGCCGTGTAGGGTAGAGTTTTATTCTCTAAGCAGACATTTCTCTGTGTGCCGAATGATTGTGCCATCTGGTATAATCCAACTAGAATTACAGACTGAGTTTAGTGAATACTAACCACGGTAACCTTTTGAGATTTTACCTAGTTGCAGATTTAGGTTTCTATTAATGTCCCATCTATTATAGTTCATAATGCAATGCATGTACTCGTTCGGTATTGTTGCTATCAGCTTTGTATTTTCAGAATCGGCACAGACGCACAACAGCTGTTTTCAGACGTACAAAACAAAAATTGTGCTGCAAATTATACACTCGCTAACGTCTCCTTTAAATGTAACGTTACCGAGATAAGCTTACTCGCTTCTCGGAACACTGATATGACATAGGGAGTTGGGTGGCCGTATGGTTAGCGTGCGCGGGCTGTATCATACGACCTGCCATTGAGTCAACTGGCGTGGTTTCGAATCCCCGGTTGTACGTGCCATGGAGTAGGCTCGCCTGTCCAACCTCGTGGGTTTTCCCCGGGTACTCCGGTTTCCTCCCACTGTTAAAGTGAATTATTGAAATAAAATTAAAACATATGTTAGTCCCGAAATGATCTAAACCCCATTTCTCTCTCTCTGATATGACGTCACAAAGTTCGGTTGTGTAGGAACTGGTCTTGGTTCCTCATTGATTAATTACATATATTTATTTTTAGCATGGGAGGAAAGTCGATGGTTACATTATTCTGCATTCAAAGCAGTTGTAGCTCATAGACACCAAATGTTACAGATCCGTCTAGTCGTTTTATCTTTAATAATAAACATTTGTTTATTGTGGCATTTGAGATAATTCTTCCGGTATACAACGTTTTTGCTCACTGTTTATTTATAGAGTTTTAATCACCGATCGCACTGGGGATGAGAGTACTTTCACATCAGTTTGATCTATATTTATTATGATGTCTAAAGGTTAATGATAAAAAAATCTAACAGCTAAAATGACTAGTTTGTTTATTATCAGAGTTTTAAAAAATCATTGTACCTGAGAGTAGTTTCCCTTGTATGAAAAGTACAATCTGAAGTTATCAAGATGTTCGGAAAATATCTAAATTATCTTTGTTTAATCAATGTATTGTGATATCATTGTTTGTGGTATCATTGAAAGCGAACGTTGAACCCTCATATATCTAAACTACCTTCGTTTAATCAGTGTATTCTGGTCGTTAAAACCCCAAGACAGACAGGAGAGAGAGAGGCAGGGAGAGGGGGGGGGGGTAAAGTCGACTCAATACAAACCAGGCCGTTTCGGGTATAACATAAGGTTCAATTTTATTTCAAAAATTTGCTTGCGCGTATAGGTCTTTAGCAGTGGGAGGAAACCGGGAGTTCGCAGACAACCCACGGTCCTATCCCTTGTCACGTAAAACCGGCAATGGAAATCACGCCCGTTGACTCAATGGTAGACCTTATGATACAGCTAGCGCTAACCACCCACCCTGCCCCCTTTAATATACAAATTTAAAGCCCCCTATCCGGTTGTTCTTGGGGGCGACGCTTTTTGAAAGAAGCCAATGTTCACGCCATATAAGCACATTGAAACTTCACATGCTTGTTCGTTGGGAAACTGCGTCGATTGACGCACTTCGATTTTTAACATGACGTCACAATTTCAAGATGGCTGTAATGGCGGCTTGAGCAATCCCTTGTCCATAATACCGTAGTCTCGTACTTGCTTTAAATAAACTCTTTCTCCATTGTGTATATCAGATATGAAGGTGGGTCGTATTTTATATCTAATGTATAAGAACCGTGATTATTTTTGTTTATCTTTTGGTACCATCCTAAATCAGATGAAAGAAATAGCTAACAGGCCGTAATATAATGAAACAAGATGTAAACGTGGTATACCAATTAGTTACGGCTTGTTAAGTTCATTTCTACGAGAAATACCAGGAATCAGGCTATGATGGTACCGTTTGGCTTTAAGCTAGGAACATAACCTGTGTATTAATCGAGGTCTGATCACCTTGGTTAATCCCCAGGTTACCAGAAACACGTGTACGATGGAGAAATGATACAATATTAACTATAAACACGTGTATAGTCTAGCAGCGTGATGGAAGTAAATAAATATCAACAGGGTATACCAGTATATATCACATACCTATTGATCTATCAGGGGGTCGACATATTGAATAACAAACTGACCAGTACTATTATGGTCACCATTTCCTCAGATATTGTTACAAGGATGATTCACATACTAGAAAATTATACTATTAGGAAATGAAAGAGATCCATTCTCTAAAGATCACGAAAATTAGTTATAATCGTCAGGAAATTATCAAATATTCAACAGCGATAAAGTTAGTAGTCGGTAAAATGAAGAAAGAAGTAGGTCATTATGGGACTAACATGGGGCATATTGTTCCAATGGCATACCGTAATTGAACTCGAATAGACAGTTCACAATTACTGTACTGCTTATTACTGAGCGACGTTTCGATTAGGTTTCTCTATTCATTATCAAGCCCAGTCGAAACGTTGCTGATCAGTCATAAGCGGTAACTGTATTCCACAGAATTGCAATATGTAATTTGATTGTGCGAAGGCGTCTTTAGCATTTATAGGAAACTCACGAGGTTGGGTAAGGTGCCCTACATCTTGGCACGTACAAGTTTGTGATCGAAATCACGCCATTTGACTCAATTACAGACCGTATGATGACTCGTTCGCTCTGAACGGCTGTCATTGGTTTTTGCCGATAAACAGAACCTAGCATCAAGCCATTCTCCATCTACTTTATACTTCGAGAATAGACCTCTGCCTTAAATAGCCACCATATCCGAAAATTAGTAAACTGGTTGATAATGCCTTTCTACTCCGTTTCACATCTGTCCAACACACAAAGACAAAATTAACTTTTTCAGTTTTAATAACCGGAAGCAAAATAAATACTTAACAAAATTCTCGAAGTATATTTAGTGTTTCCGGTAGAACTTAAAATGGTGGCCAACTAGCTTAGTGTCTATTATCAAATGGAGCCAACTGTAGATAAACATCCTAAGTTTAGTATGACTACAAGCTTGTGGTATTTACCGAGAAAACAAGAACGTATGATATTATCAAAATACATACTGTTTCCTGCATATTTGTTTCATTGTTTTGGCAATTGGAATTCGGCGCAGATTAGACGAAAATGCTGCTGTCCCAGCAAAATTTCCCTCTTATGTCTGTCATTAATATCCCAGTTGATGCAGAATAAAAGGTCGCTAAACCTCCATTTCGTTTGATTTTTGAATTAGTTTTAGCGTAGAATCTAGTGAAGTATTACTGTACTGATTGTTATGGCTGTAATCTATATTAAACATCTTGTTCCGCTAATATCATATTTATTATAGTAAAAACATTGCAGGTTTAAACATAATATTTATAGCGTACACATGGAATGAATACCGGCATTTATAATACAAACAGGGGTCTAATTTATTACTTAGAAGTCGGGAAGAACATGGTTTCATTTATGGCGCCAAATCGAGGTGAACCGTCCGTGAAAAAAAAAATCAGTTTGTATATATGTATTTACTTAAAACATTCGCAAATCATATTAGTGATTCTGCAATTTTTCAAAAACTGTTTAAAACATCACTTGTAGCCATTTGACGGTTTTGAATCTCGGTGTACGGATGTAGGCATTCGAATATTGCATCTGCCACTTTAACAAATGAGCGCATAAAAGCCGACGGCCATCTTAAAATCCAATATGGCGACTGTTATAAGCGATTTATTATCAGTCGGATATATTCACTAGGTACAGAAAGTGTATGAATTCTGTATGGTCTGACCGAACTTCTTGTACCTCCATAATGTTCTTTTATATAGGAAATAAAGATATAAACACTTGGTATCCTGTCCGTATGCAGTAGAATTGGAGAAAAACTGAACAAAACCTTCGGAATTCAAGATGTCGACCAGCAGGGCGCGTCATATATTTTGGTATATATGTTTTTAAAATCTTTAAATACAACGTCTGTGCAACGGTTCGTGCTTTATTCAAGAAGCGAGCGATTCTAGTGGAAATCACTCATTATTATGGTGTTTTGATGATCCACTCGACACGAACTAGCTTATTTCGGGACTAACATAATATGGTACAATTTTATTTTATTAATTCGCTAGCGCGTAGCGATCTTTAGCAGTGGGAAACCTGAAATAGAAACCGCACCACTTGACTCAATGACAAATCGTATATGATATAAATGCAGATTCCCGTTAGATACATGTAAGGGTATCTCTGGCTGGCCATCATTATCAAAATAATGTTGTGTACATGTATATTTTGTCTTGTCATATTTTCATATTTTATCATAGCTTGATAATGACTAGAGACGGCTAGTCGAAACGTGGCTCAGTAGTAACATGGACGGTACATGTATACGGTCCATGGTAATAAGCAGTAATCGTATTCCATAGAATTGTGACCTGTATACACTAGTTCGATTACTAAATGCCATTGAAACAATGATATAAATCATAAAAGTCAGACCACTCCAGCGCCCAACCCCAACAATCTATGGCATATATACAATTTACAAATAACCACTTAAACCAATCTAATTCTATGATTGATCACAGTTTCTGATTTGTAATCATATATAATGAGAATTGTATTAAAATTTATATTATTACCCCGACATAACGAGGACTATCATAGTTTAAGATAGATTTATTGGGGTACCAGGGAAATGAGGACATCTTATCACTTATTCGGGATGATTACAAATGATCATTTTAATCATACCGTTGAGACTGAGATAAATTTCTAGTTAAGGTATTACACGCTATCTATAACCAATCTTCCATAAAACGTGACATAATTTATATGATAGAGGGGTAAGACGGTGGCTCGCCAGCCTGGAGGTCGGTGTTTGATCTAAATAGCAGGCCCAGTAATAATTCTCTCCTTGGCGATTACATTTGCGTATATTTTTGACATTGTTGGATGTTAAACAACCGAGGAGCTGGTGACCATTGGTCATATGGAACGTGGATTCGAGTTCGGGTCAGGGCATGAATATACTGTTTGGGACTACTTCTCATCTGATCTAACATTTACAATATAAAACAAACCATTGAAATACTTATCTCATCTCATAACACACCACCTCGGCCGAATGATTAGCATGTGCACGCTGTATCATAAGGTCTGTCATTGAGTCAACTGGCGTGGTTTTGATTCCCTGATTGTACGTGACAAGGAGTAGGGTCGCCTGTCCAAACCCGTGGGGTTTCTTCGTGTCCTCTCGTTTCCTCCCACTGCTAAAGACACCTACACTCAAGCGAATTATTGAAAGCAAATTGAATCACATGTTAGTCCCGAAATGGCCTGGTTTGTGTCAAGTAGGCGTAAAACCCTCTCTCCCTCTCCTCCCATCTCTCTCTCCCACTCTCTCTCTCTCTCTCGCTTTGTGTTATTTCTATGTTGGTATAAGACAGGAATATATTAGTCATATATACATACCATGGAAGAGACGGCCTGTCGAAATTTGGAAATAAACAATTTGGACCACACTGAAATATTTATCTAACAGCATGCTGCAAAATACGCTACATTTCAGTTCAGTATAAATAATTTCTAAAGATTATGAATTTTGTTTTTAAGATCAAAGATGTCGGCTACACCCTGTTGTATTTTCTTGAAGCAAATGTATCAATATGGTCGACGTGGTATTATTACTAGAGGTGTATTATTTTTATGACCCGGTATAAAATGGTAATCATTTCCATAAATACCCGTATCAATTACTGGGACTGGATTAGGGGCGGGGCGGACTCGAATGCAGCCAGGGGCCCCAATATTACCCCCCCCCCCAAATAAATCTACAAATAGTCCTCTACTATATATGTTATATCTTACGGTTTAGTTATTACACCATTTTGACGAAATCCAATTAGATCTACAAATAATTCTCTGTCATAAATATATATGTTATATCTTACGGTTTAGATATTACACCAAACAAGGTGTGGGGGGGTCGGGGCTGAATGGTTAGCACGTGCGTACTGTATCATAAAGCCTGTCATTGAGTCAACTGGGGTGGTTTCGAATCCCCTGTTGTACGTAGGGTCGCCTGTCCAACTTCGTGGATTTTCTCCGGGTCCTCCAGTTTCCTCCCACTGCTAAAGACCCCTACGCGCAAGCGAATTATTGAAATACAATTAAAACATATGTTAGTCCAGAAATGACCTAGTTTGTGTCAAGTGGACGTTAAACCTCCTTTCTCCCTGTCTCTGTCTCTGTCTCTCTCTCTCCCTCTCTCTGTGTCTTTCTCTCTCTCGCAACCAACAAAGAGCTGTTTCCATCTCCATAAGTATGTGTTAGGCCGAATGGTTGTTTTTATGTGCTCGCTTTTTTCGTTACAATAGGTTGAAATAGAACACTAAGATTCCCGATAAACTTTTCTCAAATAGCCTATATTTCTATGATTGCCGTTTTCTAATCACAAATGGCCACTTTACCCAAGAGACAGATAGTAACATTATCTGATAGTGGTTTAATGAGACTTCTGTGTCTTGATTGGTTGTTGTTGTCGCCATTAGAGAACTGCTTGTTTCCGAGAGTTGTCGAGTTTTAATCCAGTAATGAAATCGGTCAAATTGACAATTTGTTATCAACAACAAATGAAATGGGGTTTAACGTCCAACTCTTTTGCACCTAACCTGGGCTAATGGAAGACGGGCATACGCCATACAGTGTGCTATGAGGGAAATTTTGCTCGGGCAGCGGCGCTACGGCCTACTCTTATATCGAATTTCAACTGCCAAGGGATCTTTTACGTGCACTCCAATGTGTACACGGGACCTTGGTTTTTCGTACCATCCTAACGACTAGGCAGCTGTCCTTGTCAGACCCTCCTTCTACATCACTGACAAAGGGGAAATCACGCCGGAAAATCGAGATGGACTTTCTCGGCCAATCCAGGGATCGAACACCAGACCTCCAGGCTAGCGAACCAGCGTCTTACCCACTTAGCCACCGTGACCCACCAACAAACCAACAGACACGAGTTATCCGGAATAAACACTGTAACTCATTTAAACTCATTTAAACTCATTTCTGACAAATTAACACAAACGATTTATCATGGATTCTAAACCGCTGTCGTCATTAGTCGAGTTGCTGCATAAAAGTAGGACGTTGAATCTTATAACATAATTTCGAGTTTATAGAGGAACACGATCTGGATTTAACATTAATTTTCTCCAGCATGACCAATTCTATATGGCAGTAGCTTATATCACAATAATTACATTGATGTTGGTGACAGCGCATATTGTGGTCAAAAGGGCAGCGGAGATTTTACACCATAACAACCTCGTTTCTTTTCATTTCGACTCCAACATCGTAGCATAGGCAGGCCTGGATTAACCATTAAACAAAATAAACACATGCATAGAACATCATCGGAAGAATTTCTGCTTTGTTAGATAAAGAATTCAAAATACTTTTCATATTGTTTTTGTCTTTTCTTTCTAGCTAGCCTGTTCGATCCCTCCATTTGCCGAGAAAAGACACGTCTCGTGTACACATTGGCAGATGGAATTCGATATAAGAGTACACTGTGGCGCCACTATCTGGGCAAAATTTCCCTCATAGCACATTGTATGGCGCATACCCCTCTTATGTAGCCCAGCAAAGGAGCAGAACAGTAGGACGTTAAACCCCATTTTGTCTTAAATTATATCCATAAACGTGGATGGGTAACTTGAATTTCATTTAATTAAACAAATACAAAACGCGTTGATTAATGTGTTTGCACGTGCTTTATAAAGGTAACGGTGCAACAGCTTTAAACAGGTTAACTAAATTGATATGCGTAGAACATCCGGGTAATAATTCAATTTATTTTAAAAACAACATCCTTTTACTAAGTTGGTGAATTTGGCCTTTTCTGTTCAGTTTACTAGAACTTATAGATTTTAATTATATCAACCGAGACAGCTCGATTCTTCATTAAAATCTGTGCGCGTAACTTGTATTTTCTGCGGAATCCACGCTAAGATGTTAAATGAAATGAAATGGAATGGACTTTAAAGTCCTACTGTTCTGCTCCTAACCTGGGCTAATGAAACGGGCATATGCCAATCAGTGTGCTATGAGAGAAATTTTGCCCGGGCAGCGGCGATACGGTCCACTCGTATATCGAATTCCAACTACCAAGGGATCTTTTACGTGCACGCCAATGTGTACACGGTATTTCGGTTTTTCGGACCACACGAACGACTAGACAGCTGTCCTTGTAAGAAGTACTCAGATTGACTTTTTAACAATTCCATGATATCAAAAGTTTATATACCCACACCCTCACCCGAGGCCCCGGAATGGATTTGTAAAAGGATCACTGGCTTGTTCATTTTGTCTGTACAGAATTTCGAATGTTGGCAAATTTTCAATTCATCATGTCCTTGTAAATACTGAACGTAATACAACCATTTTGGACTAATATTCGGGTTAAGGGGATAATATTCACAGGGGATTCGAAATTTTTCAAATGACCACCAGCAGCTTAAAATAATCTTTCTAATTTTCGGATGGGACGAAAATCCGAGGAGACGTGAACTTGTCATGCACGTAAAAATTCCCTTGACAGTTCGAACTCGATGAAGAGTAAACGAAAAGGACGCTGTCATGGCAAAATGTCCTTTATAGTTCGATTAGTGGACAAGGGAGAGAGAGAGAGGAAAGGGGTTTAACGTACACTCGACATAATTTAGATCATTTTTGAGACTAACATATGGTTTAATTTTATTTCAATAATTCGCTTACGCGTAGGGGTCTTTAGCAGTGGGGGAAGGCATAGGACCCGAAGAGGAGCCTGAGAAAACCCATGAGATTGACAGACGACCCTGGCCATTGTCACGTACAAGTGGAGAATCGAAACCACGCACACATTGATGACGGACACCAGTAAAGCTTGGCGCAGACGGTTAACTTTTCGTAGCTTGTTGCTGCAATAGGCAACTACTGGTAACTCCGAGCAATTTGCAACTCGAGGTCTCCCGTGTGCGCTGACTGGCAACGAGAAGCAATTTTTCCCCGGATGTATCCGGAATGAAGATATCACGTGATCATTCAAAATGGCACCGTACATACAACAACAAAAGCAATACGCGACAGCTTTGGGCATTTATTTGATAATGATGCGCAGAAGAAGACGGAGAAACAAATCCATCTCCACGGACCATGTTAATGTTGTTAGCTGTTCCGACGCCGCCATCTTGGAGTATCACATGACAGAAGAGCGCTCGCTGATTGGACAGTTAACCAGTTGCTTGTTGCCTGTTGTCGCCTACCACCGCAGACGAGCAATTTTGAAGCAATAGATGAACAATTTCTCGGCGACGAGCGATTTTCTGTTGTCGAATATCAAACGTGTTGGATATTTGGCAACGAGAAGCAACTCGGAGCAATAGCAGGCAACTATTGTTGCCCGTTGGCGCAGACGAGCGATTTTTTCTTTCAACGACCAGCGATTTCACTGTTGCCTGAAAGTTGCTCGAAAAAGTTGCCCGTCTGCGCCTGGCTTAAGACGTTACGCCACATTGTATTTCTATCTTTACAATACACATTAGATGGTATTCCACAGAAAAAAAGTCGATATTGCAGAATTAGGAAGGTTACTTTACTAAGCCATACCTTGATAGGGATCAACAGTACTAAGTATCTTCTTATCTTGGTACTGGCGTTTATTTTTTCTTCTCGACTTTTACTTTCACAGACATGCTAGGAGTACCATTCAAGGGAGTGGTGTTATGACATTCGATAAGTTTCCATTAAATCTATTTATTTGCTATCTGAATGACACCCATGTTTCCTAATGATTACTTCAAAGTACCTGAGTTGTTCCTAACAATCTATCACACAGGGAGAGAGAGAGAGAGAGGGAGAGAGAGAGAGAGAGAGAAGGGGGGCGGTTAACGTCCACTCGACACAAACTAGGTCATTTCGGGACAAACATATAGTTTAATTTTATTCCAATAATTCGCTTGTGCGTTGGGGTCTTTAGCGGTGGGGGAAACTGGAGGACCCAGAGAAAACCTACGAGGTTGGACAGGCTACCTTATTCCTTGTCACGGGGAATTAAAGGATAACAGCACCATGGCATGTGCTGTCTCAGATTTTTCTTCGTTTGGCGTTCAGGAGTATTAGAACCGTATGTGTTTAAGTGTGAAATAATATTAATACATTTCTTATGTTAATAAATGAAATGAAATGAAATTTGTGGTTTAACGTCACACTGTTCTGTTCGGAACTGGGTAATGAAGACAGTGTGCCATGAGGAAAATTTTGCCCGGACAGCGGCACTACGGCCAACGCTATCGAATTATATTGGCGCCCCACCATTCTGCTGCACCCCCACTTTTAAAATCATACAGACGGTCCTGGCTAATAGTAACCATATGAACCATTATGAACAACGCACCCATTTCTGATTTGAATAATAAACCTACTAACAGATTAAATTTGACCAAATTCCAAACTAAATTGTATTTTACGCTGTGTTTTAGTTCACGTTCGTTACCTTTATGAATACTATAAAAACAAACAATCCTTAAGACTGATTAGCATAATATCTACGTTGACACATAATGACGTATTCACGACATCCGTTTAAAATCAAGTCATGAAGACAACTTCCTTATTTTGAATCACAAATTAGATGATAAAATGTAAAAAAAACAAAAACATCGGTAATATCTTTTAAAACATCTCTATCCGCTGTTAAATAATTGTATTACCTTTTTAATCTTCTTTATTAGCAATTGGGGGGTCGATGGCCGGATGGTTAGCACGAGCCCGTTCTATCGAAAGGTCTGTCAATGAGTCTCTTCCGGTTTCCCCCCACTACTAAAATAAAATTGAACTAATGTTAGTCCCGAAAAGACCTAGCTTGTGTTAAGTAGACGTCATCTCTCTCTCTCTCTCTCTCTCTCTCTCTCTCTCTCTCTCTCTCTCTGTGTCTCTCTCTCTGTGTGTCTCTCTCTCTCTCTCTCTGTCTCTCTCTCTCTCTCCCTGGGAGGTTGGGTGGCCGCCGAATGGTTAGCGAGTTGTATCATAAGGTCTGTTTGGATTTCCTGGTTGTATATGACAAAGAGTGGGGTCGCTTGTCCAACCTCGTGGGTTTTCTCAAGATCCTCTGACTTCCTCCCCCAAAGACCCTACGCGCATGCGGATTATTGAAAAAAAAATTGAACCATGTCATTCTCCAAATAAACTAGTCTGTGTAGCGTGGATATTAAAGTGCAACATGATTGTTTTCGTCTTCACAGCAAATGGAATATTGAATCTATTGAAATAACACTTCCTTTGCTGAAATATAAATTCAAAAGTGGGCGTGTATTATCAAACATACTACACGCCTAATGCTCGAGAGCCCATTACAAAAAATATAGGTCAGATAAAACAATATGATGCTATAATTTACATGAATGACTTATATGATATTATTCGCCACGGTTGACTGATCTTGATACATCTACTTATTACGTGAATATGTGTTTTTGTCATTTGTCTTAAAGTATGTCTGACGAGGCTGTCATTCTTGTGTTTGTCAAGAAGTCATACTGTAGAAACAGGAGTTGGTGTAGATGTGAGTTGAATTGGTTTTAAAACACGTGCCTTTCTGTAGGTAATTGAATACACACAGAAGCTGTAACAAGTGTTTATTGTTCCACTTATTATTTGATATATTGGGGTTAAACATTTCGTCTAAATTCAATCAATGTATTCGAAGAGAGGCAATAGGGTTAAACGTCCAATCGACTAACACATGCTTCATTTTTTTCAACAAATTGTTTGCGCGTAGGGATCTTAAGCGGTGGGAGGAAACCTGAGGACCCAGAGAAAATCCACGAGGTTGGACAGGCGACCCTACTCTTTGTCACATATAAACGGGGAATTGAAACCACGTCAGTTGATCCAATGACAGATTCCCCCCCCCCCCCCCGAATGTATTTAGTGGCGTAAATGCAGGGGGAGAAGGTCCCGACCATCCATTTCATTCAGGAGTGGGGGGGGGGGATTCAAAGAGTGAAATTAGAATTAAGTTTGTTGTAAAAGCTGTCCTGCTTAATTGAAATTAAGAGATTATTTCATCTAATTGTTAAATATTTTTTTTTACATATTTAAAATGTACTAAGCCTCTTCATGTCACCAAATATATTAAATGGCTTACTTCCGGTTCTTGTTTTAATTTTCAAATAGATCATTTCAATATAAACCATGGTTTCGTATTTATATCTATTAAACTCATGGGGTAAAGCTATATTTTAGACGTCAGTATAGATTGTATAAATGCGTTTTAGTCACGCATAAAATATTGTGTCCAACTCATTATCGAATGTTATCTATGACGTATCTTTATTTTTTTCAGTCATATATTTCCACTATAGTTATGTCACTTTCCAAATAAATTTGATCTTTTAGTAAATGATTGAGTGGTTATAACTTCGACCTACTCCAAACTATCGTCTAGTATATTTCTAGGTGACCAAGTGTCTGCAGTTCACAACATATGTCAGTTAGTTAAAGGGACATTATGTAAGACTGAGATAAAGAGCTGGTCGTTCTCGCTATACAATTTCAAAAATAGATAATGCAAACAGTTGGGCATAAAACCCCTATTTCATTTCATTAGGGTTTCATTCCTTCTATACATGGTGTCCTGAAACTTTTATTAATACATTCATATAAGAGTAAGTTAAGGACTAGGAGGACTGCACCACATTCACACACAACAAATATACAATACCAATATATAATATACAATACAAATATACATTGCAAATATACAATGCACACTTTAATTTTACAATGCAAATATACAATAGATATATATATATACATGTAATCCAAATATACAATACAAATATAAATATACAATACATATATGCAATGTATATATACACTATAGATATACTATACAAATATACAATACATATATACATGCAAATATACAATACAAATATACATTGCAAATATACAATGCAAATATACAATACCCATATACAATGCAAATATGATACAAATGTACAATACGAATATACGAACAAGATACAATATACAGACATCACAAACAACAACCGTATATATCAGATCATGTGAATGGATCTTGGGGGCTGACCGTAAGGTGGTGGATGATTCAGCTAGTTTTTAATGAAGGCTTTGAAATGCAGTACCGGTTCTTTTTGAGGTCTAGTATAATTAAGTGGTATCGGGGAAAATGGATATTATTCTGTACGGTAAATATAATTGATAACCAATTACTAATGGTGGTATAGTGTGATGTATCATGGTAATAAGTGTTTCTAGCACTAACTAAAACACCCACAGTAATTCATCCCATATCAATTACACAAATCAACTGAATTGACATTTAGATGATCATGTGTACGAAACTATCGCTAGCTAGCTGTATACTCCCTCCATCAATGGGGGGGGTGGGGTGGCCGAATGCTGTATCATAAGGCCTGTCATTGAGTCAACTGGCGTGGTTTCAAATTTCTGGTTGTACGTGACAAGGAACAGGGTTGCCT
This sequence comes from Patella caerulea, assembly GCA_036850965.1. Classification (NCBI taxonomy): domain Eukaryota; kingdom Metazoa; phylum Mollusca; class Gastropoda; family Patellidae; genus Patella; species Patella caerulea. The sequence continues at coordinate 33,867,796 of JAZGQO010000008.1, forward strand.
ATCCAACCTCGTGGGTTTTCTCAACCGATGAAAAAAAATCAAACCCATTATTATTATGTAAGTCCTGAAGTGACCGAGTGGGCGTTAACTACTCTCTCTCTCTCTCTCTCTCTCTCTCCCTTACTTCTCCGTGGGGTGAGTAGCAACAAATTGGCAACAGAAGCAGCAATCTTAATTAAGGTGATTTTATAGGCCAATTTTAAAAGTTAATGTATGTTGTTGTAACACGCAGATGTTTTGAAAGTCACAGGCCTTTAGAAGAATCTATAATATTTATGGAGTTATTGTCCTTGCTTCAAAACATCCTTTATAATTTGTGTGTAAATGCAAAACGGTTAGAAGGCTTTGAAGCTCACAATGGCTTGTTGTCTGTGTACTGTGTGTAATATATTATGTGGAGTTATTGTCCTTGCTCCAGAACGTCCTTAATGGTGTGTTTATTATTACGTATACTATTTAGTACGTAAGAGTCTCAATAATCATCCATGGACCTTTTCCGCCATTCCTAAAAACAATTGTGCGTACCCCAAAACGTTATTGCAAAAAAATATTGCCAAAATCAAATTTTAAACGCCACTTCCATAACAAAATTTTATCACAAATTGAGACACTTGACTCAATCACAACCGAGCTAAACCATTAGGCCACCTATAGTGTTAGTGTACTAGAATCAGTATTGTTGAAATACAAGTCGAAGATCCAACAACGGACAATTATTTTAATATTAACCTAGAGGTTCATATAGATAAATATTTAGTTCGGTTAAGTTTTACTTTTTGACAGTAAATAGTTTTATTTAATAGATAGGCAAACTACTATCTCCAGTAATAAATATTATTTATATTCTCAGCAGCTGCAATATTTCTTGTAAATGAATGGCTAACGTTCAAGATAGGCAGCTTTAAAGCTGAATTGTGTAAAAACTAGATAAAGAGCTGACATTCTCGCTCTATATATATTAGTTAAAAATGGATTGCGAAAAAGGGAATGGGAAGAAAATTTCAATTAAATTATTTTATGCCGAGAGGAGTTGCCGTACAGTTTATTCTCGATTGTCATGGCTATCGTTGATACAACAATAAAATTAAACCATTAACAGGCAACCGTATTTAAATGATTATGGACCTGACATGTCAATAACTGTCTAATTTTAAAATGATTTATATAACCAACCGAAAGTTCTACATGGGGCAGATTTAGCCCTTGAATAATGCATCTTTAAAATAGATTGCCCCTTTTGCTGATTCCACAAATATCTATTGACAAATACACAGAAAACAGTATTACTTAAAATCTACGATGGTTTCAAAAATTGGAATCTCGATTAGCAAATACCGTTAACGAAGTGAAATGAAATGGGGTTGAACGTCATAGACTTTTATGAATCAGAGAGGTTATTAAAGACGAATATATGCCATTTAGTTGTGAAATGAAGACAGGTTTGCCGGGATAGAAGCGCTACGCTTATTTCGAATTCCTATTGTCAATAGTTCTTTTATGCGCACGCTACCGTGTACACAGGACCCTGATTTGCACATCAGCCGAACAACTAGACGATGTTCCTTGCTAGGCTATCAGCCACACCACTGATGGGGGAAACCATGCCGGAAACAATCCCAAGATAACTTTTCCGCCACACAGTACCGTTATCGCGGCGTTTGGACTAATTTGTCTTACGGGTGGAAATAATGTTTAAGAAGACAGGCTTCTGAAAATTTAGACATTTGGTTTGCACGCCTACCCACTGAATTATTTGCTTAAATTATAGTATTTTTGTTTTAGTTGTGTGTCAAAATGTTTTCCTGTACAAAATGTCCCCCTTCACCGGGATCGTGTCGTGTTCGTGAGATATCCCTTCGACTCCCTTGGTTTTGGATGTTTTACATAATGTGTATGCTTGTCTGTCAAGCAGTCCTCCTGCTATTAAACTGTTAATATTATATTTCATCATCCCCACAGTCGATCAATGGACACTGCTCTATTTACCCATAATACGGATAATATGGATTTGCTTCCTATCAATGGCACTTTGCCTGTAAGGAGCCGGGGATTTCATCGCATCAGCATGGCTTGGGTTTGGGTTATATGTTGTGTAGTAAAATAATACCCCCTTCTAATTATATTAAGGGAAGGCTTAGCCTAAATATCAATTACTCAATCGATGCTAACCTAATCAGTATGTCCATAGTTTTATAAGTAGTCTCAGATTCCGGAACATATATTCAAACCATGGTCCAATATTTACTAAACTTGATCCAACATGATACGAAATTAGTCACGTGACCGAAATACAGACGATTAAATTGATTTGGAAATAATTTTGTTTCACGATTCATTAGGAAAGGTCAATTCAACACCTAAAAAATGGTTTTCATCATCTACTTGTTCAAGTCGATCAGTTGAAGTAAAATACCTGGGGCCTGTTTCAAGGAATTTTAACTAAGATAAAATCAAATTTTAGTAATTAATTTGATTGGACAAAATAAGATAAATTTTAGTTTTTAGCCATTGAAGTATCTCCTAAATTTGGATTTTATCTTTAGTTAAAATTTCGTGAAACAGGGCCCAGGCCCGGAGTTCACAAAGCATTCTCAGACTTAATCATACATTATGCAAGAGCTAAATCTGCCAGGTGCAGGGATTTCTTTAGGCCTGAAATGTTATCTAAATTATTAATTAGACATTAATTAACTTATCCAGACCATAATCAACTCTTGATGTCATCGCTAGCCTGCGATATTTACTGAATTAATATCCGATTTGTTGCTCAACTTTTATTCATGATTTAATCATGAAATTGGTAATCACGACTGTTTTTTATCGTACGGACTTATGGAATGTTGGCTGAAAATTCAATTGTCAAATTCGCGGTTCAGAGTGGATCAAATTGACTAAAATTTTCAGCGAATTCCCTTTACATTATTTAGTTTTTAACTATTATATTAAGAACTGCCAGCTCGTAATCTAATCTCACAATGTATCTTCTAAGTTAAGAATTTACTCAACTGTCAATCACCGTTTACGACAAAATATATTTCATCCAGAAACACAAAACACCAACATGTACACCAATAAGTACACACGTTCATCTCTGAATTGTGGAGCCATTCGAGCGACGAGATAACTTTTAATTGCCTGGGGCCTGTTTCACGAAATTTTAACTAAGATACAATCCAAATTTTAGTAATTTGGTTGGATAATATCTGATTGATTTTAGTGCTTAGCCAATCAAAATTGAAGAATCTACTAAAATTTTGATTTTATCTTTAGTTAAAATTTCGTGAAACTGGCCCCAGGTCGCCATTCATAAACCAATGACAAGATGTCCTTATCCAATAGCAGGATCAAATACATAAACTTTTGGTTATTGCCGAATCAGCACCGTACCCACTCATTCACGTGACCCAAATTACATGTTATACTATTACAAGATTACACATCACACGGAAAAGGATACACAATTTGAATCCATATAACATACAGTTGTAGATTTTTATTTAGAGATCCGTCACATGTCAAAATTAATGGTCGTGTGATTTAACTTAAATAGATTTCTCTCCTGTGAAAGAGTTTTTAAATTATTATTTTTAGAGGGTATGGGGAGAATAGACCGGATACATTAAGGTCATATTTTAAATCTTATTTTATGAATAGGATATATACACCTACCTGACTCTATAATCCATTAGGGTCATGTTCCGTACCTGGTATTTTTCATTTGTTTATCTGGCATATATCGTTAAGTCAACTGGACTGGTTTCGATAAGTAGGGTCGCCTGTCCAACCTCACGGGCTTTCTCAAGGTCCTTCGATTTCCTTCCACTGCTAAAGATCCCTACACACTTGCGAATTATTGACATAATACATTGAACCATATGTTTGTCCAGAAATGACCTAGTTTGTCTCGAGTGGATGTTAAACCCCATTTCTCTCTATATAAAATAATCACTTGTTTCGGGAGTCCGATGAGCATTATGACCTGTGTCTGTTTCGTGAGATGCTGGTATAGGGGAAAATTGTGTTTTATTATTGTTTTGTTTTTTTTTTGTTTTTTTTGTCAAATAGATTTGACTGAAATTATTTATGTTAACAAATGGCCTAACGCGCGTTGTTGTTTTCATCCCATGTTTGTAAGAGAAAAGCAGTAAGGTTGCCTACATAACCTCATGGGTTTTTTTTTTTTGCAGACTTGCACCCCCACCCCCGTATGTTAAAGACCCCCGTTTCGAAACGAATTATTAAAATAAAGACATTATATATTGGTCCCGAAGTTAGCACTTAATTATATAGGCATTATTTTTAGGTAAAAAAATATTGTGTTGGCGCTCAGCCACTCTCAGAAGATACATAAAACCGTTACCTAAGTATGTACATCGTATCGTAGGCTGTAAAAAAATCACGACTCTTTCATGTGGGTCACATAGTATATTAATTATACTGTTAATAATGAGTTAGATCTCATCAGGGTATATTTACTCAATTAGATCATGTTCTGTTTTTCAGCTGTAACGTCGACCTGGAAGAAGAAAGACGGCAATTGATCGCTTGACTAGCAACCAATACCATTTCTATCTACGAATGGTACACGCTTATCGCGATACATAGGATACTATACGCTGTTATCTCGTCGTGGCTATTATTCATGAACGTTTCTTCACTGTGCACATAAAGCTTTAGAAAGCGAGAGGGATCTCTTCGCGAATTGCTAATCGACGGTGACGTAAACTTGTGTCGCTTTGTACAAATGTAAATCTAGGCCAAGCCAGGTGTAAAGTTTTAGTTGACTGTGAATATTATTATAGTGCGTGAAATCTCTCTAATTGTATTATTGTGGTTTGTCGAGTTGGGTTTCAGTGTTTTAATGGCGAGAAACCTGTTTTAATTACGAGGAAAACGTGACCGTTAAAAGTAATTAGTACTCCAGCTGAATTGAAAAAAGTACAGCTATTCAAATAATGGTTTATAGTTAATCTGCTTAAAACGTCTTTGTATAAAAATGTGCTTGAAGTAATACGTAATTGACAAGTTACAATGACGTATTCAACGGATAATACAACGTTTCCTCATTTAGCGGAAATTCACCTAGCATCAGATGTGGAAGTGAATTCAACTGGAGGAGAATATGTAATAGACACCAATAAACGAAATCACACCGTGATGGTGGCCAGTATTATGTTCGGATCGGGTGTTCTCGGAAACATGTTGGCACTCTTTGTTTTAGCTACATCGGCCCCGGAACAGAGAAAAACCTTATTCTATAAATTAGTGGCCGGATTAGCGGTTACAGATCTGTTTGGAACGTGTACCACATCGCCTGTGGTCATATCCGTGTACGTAAACAATTTTAAATGGTTGGGAGGGATGGCCATGTGTCATTATTTCTCTTTTATGATGATTTTTGCTAATTTCACCACCATGTTAATTGTGTGTGCCATGTCAATAGAAAGATACATCTGTGTTCGTCATCCGTATATATACCACACCAGATTAACGGCAACATTCGCTAAAACCACATTAATAGGCTCATGGATATTATCACTGTTAATCGCTTGTCTACCGATCGTAGGACTGGGTGAAAATTCATTCCAGTATCCACGAACATGGTGTTTCTTTAATTACACGAGTAGAACTCCTGCAAACATGGCTTTTAACTATATTTATGTTATATTAGGGCTAGTAACAGTCAGTGTAACTGTTATTTGTAACGGTGCCGTGATATACACTCTAATTAGAATGACCAGAAAACAAAATTTGTTAAAAACCAAAAATGGGGATGCGAGAAAGTTCCGGGGTAATAATAAACGTTATGCGGAGATCCAGATGGTCGTTTTACTCATTGGTATAACTATAGTATTTACAACCTCGTTCTGTCCTTTAATGGTAAGTAGATCAACTCATTATTGATTGATTAATATTTCAGATTGATAATTTCATTTATCAATAAATTGTCACACGTGGTGCATATGGTGCATCCAATCGGATTATAATATGTAAGGTATCATGCAAGCCTGGAAATAGGGTACCCGTCACAGACATTTGTCAGGCATAATTCAGGATTTGTCAGGCACGATTCCTATGTTGTTTAACGTTGTGTCCGGCAAACATATGGCATGGAGTTCAGTGGCGTGGTTTCGATCCCAAGATAGTACGTGATAAGGAATATTCGTTTTTACCCGGCCCTCCAGTTTCCTCCCGCTGCTAAAAACTGCTACACGCAAACGAATTATTGAAATAAAAGTTTGCCATATTGTGTTAGTCCAAAAGTGCCCTACTTTACGCGGAGTGGACGTTACGCTATCTCGAGATTTTAATCCTGATTCCAACATACCAAAGTAGTTTCCATTCGAATGAATTGCATTTATGTTCTACGAAGATCCGTGGTACATTTGATTTCCAAATAGACTAAATCCATTTTCTATTATAGAACAGCAGCTATGCGTGTAGTGCGCTCGAGGTGCTTTACGTTTACGGTTTTCGATTTTACTATAGACTAAACTCGATACGTGAGGATTACGAGATTTATAAAACTGTCTTTACCACATTGCTACATTAACTCATGTAAGGACTGAGCGTGATTAGCTTTTACACGAAATCATTAAATGGTCAAATCGTTCTAATCTACTTAAAATCGAACCCATCCTATGGCATCGAGGGTTGATTAATGTAATTATATGCTATTAAATATCTAATAATTTCAAGCCCAAATAAAGACTTGCAATACACAGATTTAGCTCTTGCATAATGTATGTTTAATAATTTATATAACAATTCGCGGCTAAAGAAACACCTGCAATAGACAGATTTACCTCTTGCATAAATATATGATTAATTACAATATTGCTACTTTCACTTCCTATATAAAAAAAACTTGACGCATGTTTTAGTTTTTTTTAACGATATGTTACTTTAAATTTAACTTCATCCAAGCACTGGATGTGTTTAGCGTACAAATAGAGAGAGAAATTGACACAAACTAGTTCATTTCGGGACTAACATATGGTTCAATTTTCTTTCAATACTGCGCTTGCGCGTAAAAGTCTTAAGCAGTGGGGGGGGGGGGGGGCAAAGGACTCAGAGAAAACCCACGAGGTTGGACAGGTGACCCTACTCCTTGTCATGTACAACTGGGGAATAGGAACCCCGTCGGTTGACTCTATGACAGACCTTATGATACTGCGCGATGCTAACCATTCGGCCATCTGGTTGATTTATAAGGATATTGCTACTTTAAGGTACACGTAATAATATATGTACATAAAAACCACATAAATAACATAATGTGAAGTTATGTATTGTAAAGGTGTTGTTGATGGGTGGGAGTGGTTTCAATGTGAGAATAGTTTATGGTTAATACTGTGGCTTTCGACAACCAGTAATTACTTGTGAAATCTAAAATAATTTTTTGTAAAGTCTTGAAAAATAATGAGATCAGTTTTTGTTATAACCTAATTGAAACAGGTAGAAGGCGGTAATGACGAGGGCTTACTAATCAAGTTTTAGGCCATTAAATTAGATGTGTTTCTTTAAAGTTACTTCCGGTTTCTGAATCATACGAGGTGTTGCGGTATTGTAAAATGCTTTGGTACATTTCTGTATGAACTAGCCTAATCGAGGGGAATAGTAAGTGTGGGTGGGTGGGTGGGGACATTAACTCATCAAATCACTGGATGAACATGCATAATCAAGAGGAATATGTGTAACTCGTCACTGGATGAACAAGCATTATCAAGGGGAATAGGTAGTGTGTGTATGATGGGGGGGGGCTCAATAATTCGTCACTGGATGAACAAGCATAAACAAGAGGAATATGTGGTATGGACGAACTCAATGGCACACTACTAGAGGTGGGGGTACTCTTTTAACGTCACTTGATGAACAAGCATAAACAAGAGGAATATGTCGTGTGGGTAAACTCATCACTGGACGAACAAGCATAATCAAGAGGAATAGGTAGTCTTGGGGAACTCATTAACTCATTGGTAACATAATCATCACTATGAAACCCAGATGGTGTTGTTTTGATGATTGCAAACTACAAAACTTTAATAAGATAGCTTTAAATTCTGAAATTACAACTCTATGTTGAATGTAATGGCCTGGCCATGTCAAATTAATCTGTATTCAATCTCCCCCAAACTCACCATTTCCCAATTTGTTTTGCATTAGTCAGCATGTACCATTAGTTGAAAACAGATCTTTCTCCTCGACAGATGCATTAATGGATCTTTCATTTGTACATGGTCAGAACATGGGCAACCTAAACGAGACGAACGCATAATTTAAAACACCTAATAGATCCTAAAGTCTCCTAATACACGACTATACAACATTTATTGAACGAAAGGCAAAATGGAAACAGTCATGGGGAATGAAATTAAATGGAGTTTCGGTGTACTTCGTCCTCGAATTCTAATTGTCAGTAGTTTTTTGTACTAGCGCACCAATACATACATAAGTGCAGCTTGGTTTTTGTTTCCATAGGAATGGCCAGATGCTTTTCATTGCAAGACTGTTCGTCTTACGCCATGGAAAGTCAGAAACTGGAACCTCCCCCGGAACGTCACGGCTAACACCTACGCCCTCGTTCTTATTGGTGCCTTAGATTATTCGTCTTACACCACTGACAATAAGAAGCCAGACATTGGAACATTCCATAGAACCTCTCGGCTTACATCGGTATTGAACCCACACACTCGTGATCAGTGGAGCCCTTACTCACTAAACAGGAACAGAAACTGGTAAATCCCACAGAACTTAGTGGCGCCTTACTCACTAAGCCACTCCTGGATGAGAACGCATATACTACCTCGCACACGAGGGAATCGATAACAAAATAATTTCACAATAATTTTATTTCGTATGACAGCATGACATCTGTGGTATGTAACATGTATATATGTGTGTACTTTCTATTTGAACCCGGATCTATGTCATGTAATGACTGTATATATTAATATGATTAAATGAACACATGTGCCCCTATCCGTTATCTCGTGATAGATCTCATGTTATAGAATTAATATGCATATTTAATATAATACAGATAGAAATTGATATCATGCAGATTAGTAGTTATGCATAAAGACGCCAATGTCAATTAATATCTATAAACCCTTGTTAATTACATTAATCAGGGGGGTGGATTAGTAATGAAACATGCACGGAATAATCTTATCGATATTAATTATCATCATGATGTCATTAATTAATGCTGATCATTCATCGAGTAGGATGAGTATCCTATATCTGGGATATGATCCATCCCACGGGCGAGATGACTGTATCTGCTCGCGTGTTCGATTCCTGCATTGCCCAAGAGTTCATCGGGATATTCCGTAGTGGTTTCGCCCTTGTCAGTCGTACAGGACCGAGGACCTGACTAGGGCAAAATGGAATGAAATGAGTTTAACGTCTTACAGTTCTGCTTCTTTACTGGGCTAATGAAGACGGACCTACGCCACCTGTGTACTGTAAGGAAATTTTGCCCGGACAGTGGCGCTAAGGCCTACTCTTATATCAAATTCCAACTGCCAAGGGATCTTTTACGTGTACACCAATGTGTTCGCGGGACTAATCAGCTGTTCTTGTCGGGCCCTCTGTCCTGCATCGTGGAGAAGGGGAAACACCCAGAACATCTGGGCGGACTTTCTCTGCTAATGCAGGGATCAAACACCCAGCGTCTTAACAACTTAGCAGCTGTCTACTCGTTCGGATGGTATGAAAAACCGAGGTCCCGTGTACACATTGACGTGCACGTAAAAGATCCCTTGATAGAATTCTATATAAGAGTAGGCCGTTCTCTGGATGTCATATGTCCCTCTTCATCAGCCATTATCCCAGTTAGTGCATAGAAATGAAATGAAATAAAATGAGGTTTAACGTCCTACTCTTCTGCAATTCTAACACTCAAGGGATCTTTTACGTGCATTTCAATGTGTACACGGGACCTTGTCAGGCCCTCCAATTTGGTTAGTGCATAGACATCGAACGTTAAAAACTCTTTTTCATTTCATTCCGTTGTCATTCGTCATCTATACCTACCACACTTATAATAAGCGACTAAAACCATGTTACTGTATAGTTAAATATACTCTCCCAAAAAAGAAAAGCAACGTTACATTTCGTCGTCAGTATATCCTCGCTCTACTATCGCCTTGTTGCAACAAGAACGGCGACACGTCGCTGAACCAAACTGCTCTCCAGTGTTGCTGTGACCATACCCTCAGTGCCTGAACCCATTAAAGTTGGATTTCATGGTGTCGGCGTATTTCAAAACAGAAGCTCTAACGGGGACGTCTGCCTCGTTATTCGGTTTCACGTAGGCGTTTGCATACTGTCTGGTACGAGATTCTACGCCGTCCGGGAATTGATGCTGCAGTAGAGGTGGCTGTTGAAAACCAATTACGCCAATGGCGTAACCGGAAGTGACGACCCAGGACAAGTGGGACCACACTTGTTTGACCTGAGCTTGGGCGTTCACGTGTTGAACTTCGCTGTCGGTACCTATCCCAAAGGCGAGAAATGAAACTAAGGGAAACATTCAGCAGCCTGGCTACATCTGTCTTGGAGTCATCTGCTTGTAATCCACCAATAGCGTTGTTGCGTTGGTCTTCGTTCGGATGTGGCATCACTTGGGTCTTTTAGTGTTTACATGTACAACTGATTTGGAAACCGAGAACCCCGGGATTTTAAAGACCTCAGATTTAGGTTCCATGCGAAAAGCTCGCGAAGTTGTTAAATTCATGTTTCTTGGTGCAATCAAGCGATAAAAAATTTCGACAAAAAGGATGACCAGTCACAATTAGTGACCCTACCTTTAAAATCAATAATGAATTTCTTTTATCCTTACATAATGGCATTAAAAACAAGTAAGATTTACCGAAACAAAGACCTGGTTCAAATAAAAAATTGATGAAAAATGGGTTGTGCGTTTCTTTTTTTGAAGAGTATATATATAATTTGTGGTATTTCTGAGAGGTAAAGTGAAAGCCTACTTATAACTATGTGTAAGATAAATGACCTTTATACATGTACGTTCAATAACATTTTATGTGTGATGTCACATCATGTCGTCGGTAACAGGTGCATTGCCTACAAAGAACTTATTAACGTAAAATGGTCCGAGCAGAATGCTGTTTTTTTTTTTACTCATTTACGCCTTCACGTACTATGTGATTTACCAATTTATCCTAATTAGGAAATATTTTTTGACCAGATATACTTCAATCACTTTATTTATTTCTAGTACTTCAAAAATAAATGTTTTAGAATTAAATTGGCAGAAAGAAAAAAGTTAACATTGTTAGTGAATTAACTCGTACAGATAGATGTTACCCCTCTCAGTGATTGTGCAGCCTGTAGCGAATATTCATTGCTAATCAGTCTGGTACGTCTATAGTTGCACCACGGGTACAACGTAACTACCAAAAATTGGTATAAATAGCTCTTCGTCAAACAGTTTTATAAATATTTCACTTTAGAAATTCAAGCGTATTTCCATAATGGCTATCGGAAACTTTGGTATAAGCTTGGTTTATTGCGTTGCGTGTTACGAGTGCATTCATGTCGACTCACTCAAGTAACATTTCCCAGTTTGATTTAAACCGCCTCCTATTTCCGCGCTACAAGTCATACGATACATTATCTAGAGCCCTTGATACTATGTTATACGGATCGTCAATTCTCTAGCTGTCCAATGCCAGCTACTTTTCCGCTGAAGTATGGATTTGTAATCAATTTTACGAGCATGTGTTAATCCCGACAAAATATCATAGTTGTTTTCACAGATAGGCTCGTGTCTCAATCATTAATTGTGCTTATTTCAAATCGAGTGCCAGGATGTTTTCGAGTGCCATTTGTAATGGGGCTTTTCGATGAACGAGGCTAAACATATCGTACAAAATACTACCGATGTAGACTGGATTGACGTCTATTCACTTTGGACTCCTCGCGTATCTCTGATTAAAAGTTACAGTAAAAACAGAAACAAATGAATGTAAATCAGTTTATATTATTATATACGTTCCAACCCATTTGTGTCAATTTCCAGTTGCCAAAAAATAGCCATTTCAAAATTTAAGTTTACCATTTGTTTGGATGTCCCCTCTCCTGAAATGTATCTAACTGTCAATGGATCTTTTACATACACGCCAATGTGTACACGGGACATCGCTTTTTCGTCCCATCCGAACGACTAGACAGCTGTCCTTCTCAGGTCCCCCGTCCTGCATTACTGACAGTAAAAAATTATAATGAATGACTATCTGGTACAGTGACCTAGTCGTCCAACCGATACAAATGATTGGTTTCTCCCATTTCTACGACTATGGGTCATTATCTTTAATTAATCTTGTCATAAATTAAGTAGAACTATGGGTCATTATCTTTAATTGATCTTGTCATTAATTAACTATGACTGATTGTCTGAATGACCAATAGAGAGATTTTACTATTGGAAGACAGATAAGAGAAACGGGAATTAGAGGAAAATCTATTCTGGACACGAAGTTCTTCCATTATAAGTAGTTTTCGGATGGACAACCATTCTCAATAAGTTCTATTATAGTGATTGTGTTGTTTAAATTACATAATTACATGGTTAAACTTGCTGGCTAAACTCTCTGGCTTGATTCCAGCCTTTGTGTTACCATGAGAATCTGGCACCTGATATGGCACTTTGAATTTTATTGCATAGTTTCGTTTTGATGGCATTTTAAAAATCAGTATGTATTTTTGTTGTCTATGACATGATCACTGGCTTGCTTACGTTCGCTCAGACGAATTGAGAACGAATATTGCAGATGCAACGAAAGAACTATTCTATTTATAGTAATCCTTTATTGTCAAATCGATTTTAAGGAAAATAGGAGATAAGAAATTTAGTGGTAAAGGTTTTAGAATGTTAGGATGTTGATTTTTTTTTTGTCGGATGACAGGCAGTGTTTGTGGAAAGTTTAAATGCAGCCAGTGCTCAGATATAACGTATTTAACGTACTACTGTTCTGCTCCACCGGGCTAATTAAGACGAGCACGCATCAGACAGTGCGCTTTGAGGAAATTCTACCTGGACCAAGTGTCAAAGCACCAAGAACGCTTCGTTGTATCCGAAACCAATCTTTTTTTCTCGATAACACACAATAAGCTTTCTATAGTTTAATACAGTAATGCCTTGATTCTTTAAAGCCAGGGGGTGTTGGATGGCCGAATGGTTATTAGCACGTGTGCGCCGTATCATAAGGTCTTTCATTGAGCAAACTGGCGTGGTTTCGATTCCCAGATTGTACGTGACAAGGGAAGGGTCGTCTGTCCAACATCGTGGGTTTTAACCAGGTCATCCGGTTCCTTCTGCTGCTAAAAAAAACCCACGCGCAAGCAAATTATGGAGATAAAACAGAACCTAGTTTGTGTCGAGAAGACGTTAAACCCCATTCTGTCACTATCTCTCAGTCATCACTAATCGAAGTAAAACGTCAGTTCAACACAATGCTATACTTAATTATTTTGGACTAAATCACAATTTAAAAAAAAAGTCGGTTTGGCGCATTCGCGTGTAACTTAATTGAATACTAAACCCCCCGATGCCATTAATATTCTCATATACAGCTGTTTTACCAGCTAGAATCCATTATGCTGCTCTTCTTTATAATCTCAATGTTTGTCGTTACTGAAATTATATTCAATAATAAAATGAGTTATCTTCTAGGTGAGGTTTAGTTATTGAAAGCCACCGCGATTTCCATCACATTATTCAAACGATCTTGGCACCGTACCCTTTGAGTTTTTGTTCAGAATAATAGATCTAGAAATAAATTATGACGACACTGGAGTGAAACCAGGGAATTTAAAAACCATGATACAATTTAAATATTTTAACATGTTTTCGTCGAGATCAAGCAGGGAATAGAGCAATAACGATATCATTTAGATTTATCGCTAGCTTAGTTTGGACTGTTTGTATTTCAGAAAAAAATATAATGAATTCTACATTAAATTCACAAATATGTCAGTAAATGATCAGTGCGTGTGTGTAATTTAATGTGCACATATTGAGATCGTTTTGATTTAATTAGCTCTACCATGTAGCTCAACTGGTGTAGCTCCTGAAATTCTCTGCCATGCTTCCTTTTTTTCTCTTAAGTTGTTGGTGGGTGCATCATACACGAAGCAGGGCAAAACAACTATTTCCAGAACACCTCATATTACACCTCATTTTAAATCAAAATGGCTATTTGAGTCTCTGAAAATCATTAAAGTTCTTTAATTTTGAAATGTTATAAACAAAACATGGTTCACGAGGAACAGTCCTCGCAAGGCCCAAAGTTCACAAAGAATTTTCAGACTAAAGTTGAGAATTTACTCAACTTTCAATCACTCTTTACAAGAAATATCTTTGATCAAGAAACACAAAACTTTGCATCTAGTTTCTTATTGATGTATTTAATGCATTTAAACAACAACAGTTTTTTAAAGGGCTATATTTTAGTTAAAATAAGGTGAACAATTCTCAACTTAAGTCTGAGAATGCTTTGTGACCCCGGGGCCTGATCTATGCGTTTCTTATACTAGGGGTCGTACAGTATTCCTACATTTATCAACATCTTTTTGAAAAATCAAAATTACCTTTCATTATTAGTAATTTTGGTTATCCATAAATTCCATTACTTAGTGGAATATATGGAACACAGTAATTACTCTCCATAAATTCCATTACTTAGTGGAATATGATAAAAATTGTAATTGTTATCCATAAATTCCATTACTTAGTGAAATATAATAAACATAATAATTGCAATATCTTAAATTATTTAGTGAAATGTGATAGTAATTGTTCTCCGTAAATGGTTGCTCATGAGTGATTGTGATATATGTAAATAGTTCTTTTTTCATGTTAAATAATAAAATTTAGGCCCAGAAGCTAGTTAGTATAATTTGAGTATAAAAGCCATAGGCGACGATATTTTGTCAAAAGCTCAGGTAATCATATAAATTGCATGATACTATATTTGTCATTACAGGTATACATATTTACACCTTGTTCTGTTCGTGTTCATAAAACCGTAACGTATGTAATATGTCATGTCTGTAATTTAGTAGCAACATTCCATTTTATTATATTTTTTAAACAATATTATATTATACATGTAGTTGTACTTACAACTAGAACCACCGCTTATAAACCCTGGCAAACAAGACAGTCCAATTAAAACTAGATTATTTGTAGTGGTACCATCCGAACGATTAACCGCAACCTCGTCAGCCTACAAGCAAGAACGTATGTAATATGTCATGTCTGTAATTTAGTAGCAACATTCCATTTTATTATATTTTTTAAACAATATTATATTATACATGTAGTTGTACTTACAACTAGAACCACCGCTTATAAACCCTGGCAAACAAGACAGTCCAATTAAAACTAGATTATTTGTAGACGTACCATCCGAACGATTAACCGCAACCTCGTCAGCCTACAAGCAAGAACCGTATTTGATAAAGGTTCTTCATGGTTCCTGAACGGATTTAACATGGAAACTTCTGGCTGGAACTTATGGCTGTGAGTCCAATACCAAACGTGTATGAACACCACGGCTGCAAAATCTCATTCGTTTGCAAAAAGAGGAAGAAAGTGAACATGGTTAAATATTGATAGACAATGTATAAATACCTTAGCTGTGTTTATATCCATAAAGTATTATCTCTGGACAGAAGTATACTGACTCAAGTTTCGGGACACTCGCAATATTGTGGCACTGAGAATAAATACTACGATTACTAACAAACACATCAATTTCAAATAAATAATATGACGCCATTTTTCCTCTTTCGAATTCCACATGATACAATTTTGTACTGTGTACAGTGGTTGCAAAAATATGTGTGTGAGGTAAAGAGAGATAGAGAGAGAGGAAGAGAGAGAGAGAGTGAGCGAGAGAGGGGGAGGGGGTGGACGTACACTTGACACAAACTAGATTATCTTTAGACTATTAGCAGTGTGAGGAAACCGGATAACCCGGAGAAAACCAACGCATTTGGAAATGCGACCCTACTCTTTGTCACGAAATAATCGTTCAACGGAAACTGCGCAAGTTGGTTCAATAACAGACCTTATGATACAGTGCTCTAACCATTCGACTATTCAACCCCCGGTTACATACAAATCTGACATTATTTTTTTTTAAAAAAATGTGTCAATTTTTCCTCTTCCTAAGTCGATAAACCTCAATTTGTTAATCAAGGTTGTAACAACCAGTGGGATTAAAACTGTATATTTTACAAACATAAGATAATGAGTAATAGGGTCAAATATGGACTTAGATTGTGACTCTGCAGCTCAAAATGAAATCCAGTTTAGAATCCTACTTTTGTGCACTTATTTGCAGACAGACATACGCCATGGAGTTCGCTATGTCCAAGTCTTATTTCGAATTCCCTCTGTCAGGGGTTCCTTTGCGTGTACGCCAAAGTGTTGACCGTTACAATATAAATTGAGGGTTATAGTAATACAGTAAACCTACAATTGATGAAAACGTTATATTTTCAACCTACCAGTTTACCTCAAATAAAGGAATTATCAACGAGTGTTGATATTTTTTTATATCAAAAAACAGGAGTTGGAGATTTTATTTATCACCCAATCCTTTCTTACATGCACAAATAAATAAATCTAATTCTTTCCTATAGATTTCACTTTTACTGAACCTATTTACATTATAGCGTAGTGATTCATCATTTTTTGACAGCAGCTTTAGCTATTGCAAAGTCCTATATATTTGACCCAGTATTTCCTTCGAGGTCAATTAAATAAAAACAGTTTCTTGATTTTTTTTTTTAAAAAGTCACTCTTTACTTGAAATAAGTGGTTTCTCTAAAATAAAAAAGAAAGTAGTTCCTTTTTGATTGGCCAATCAAATACACGTAAAGCGATATCTCCTAGGAGATATCACAGCAGATTATGTAATTTATCACACAAGCGATATCTACTGTCAAATGACATGTGTTATTGGGTGATAATAGGTGCTAACAGTTTAACAATGAGATACATTTACAGATAGCTTTAGGTTCCGATAATGGCTTCTGTACTTTCTAAACCCAGTCGTAAAAAATGACGTACAGTTATATTAATTCTGGATTCGGATAGTGGCTTTTGTAGCCGTTAAAAAATGAAATAAGCGTTGTCAGAATTACTAACTGGAACTGTATTTCATGTTAGAATTGTTCATAAATTGATTTATTTGTATGACACGCGACTTTGTGCTGAATGTGATATTTCAAGAGAACAAAATAGTAGAGATGCTCGCTTAAAGATACATTAAACGGAGATTAGATAAGGAGCTGGCAGTCGTCACTAAGGTTGTTAAAATTTAGATAATGTAAAGGAAATTTGAGAAACAAGGGAGGTAATTGTGTTTTTATTTCCTGTTTGAAAGATTTCTAAGTGTGGGTAATAATACCTCTGATCGTATAGTAATGAATGGATAACCTATTGGACAAAAGACAAAGAAATAATTATGTTTTGACTTTCTTAGAAAATATGAAATTTCCGCTTTAACGTCCGCTTCCACCGAGGTGGTATCGCAGACAATGATATTTTTGATTCATCTGTACTTTTTTATACCAGGCTCTTTACATAAACTACTGTGATTGGACAATAATTGTGGAACAGTTTAACCGTTTCGGACTTTTCACCCAAATTTCACAAAGCCCATATTTCATGATATAGACTATTAATAAGCGTAGTGATGATGTTACTGTGGGTAATTCGGGTTGGCAATCTGTCATTTAGGACGAGGATATATGGTTCAATATCATTTAAATAAGTCGTTAGTTCCTACGGGACTTTGGCTGTAGGAGAAACCCTGAAGTTCATGAGAAAAACCCGCGAGTTCGGACAATCGATCAGACTCATTTTCACGTACAAATGTGGGATTTAAACTATGGCAATTGATCCAGTGACGACCACACGATCTAAAACTCACGCGTTAGACCCAACCCCTCAATATTAAAACATTAAACCTCATTTCTCCTCTTGTTTGGCAATTCTGATTTCAATCAAAACAATTTGAAATCATCACATTAGGCAATTCATATATTGCTGTACGCCTGACAGTATCCAACATCGAATAATATATTATTTATTTGATTCGGTACCGTGGATGAACATATTATTTTATTTACTTCCACGGAGATTTTATGACGAAGCAATTGATGGAATATATAGATATTTATGCTCACGATTCCTATTAATAACTGATGGTTGTATCGATTTTACTTCGATTATCGGATCTCCAATCAACAAATAATTAATTTCTATGATTTTGATTCCATCAAGCACGTAAACCTTTTATCCAGTCAAGGTTCAATATATGGAATGATAAGAATTTATGCGAACAATAACAAATTCTCTCATGAATGCTGACTCTAACATTATTTTTAATTGGATTTTTTATCCGTTTTTTTGTGTGAAAAAAGATCAATTTACCGGATTTTTAGATTAAATTCGGATCAATGTTGGCACCGTGTTCAGTCAGCCATTGCAGACGTGTCATAGATTAAATACTCCATTTATTGTCGTTCAATAGCTTTTAGAGATTCCGAATATAAAAAAACACAACTGATAGCGACCATGAAAATATCATAAAAGATTCCGAATTAGTTATAATGATGCTCACTGGGCAATTTTGAAAATGTGTCTGGAACTTTTCTCCCCGGGTGTTTTCATTCTGAGTTCCAATTAACAAAATTCCAAGATCAACAACTTGTTTCTTTGAAGTCAGCCCTTTAATGTTGATGACCCTCATCTGTCTGTAAATATCTGATATTGTGAACTAACGACCATATAACCTAATGAATTTAGTCAGCAATAATATATTTATTACAACATGGGGTCGTCTATGCCTTGTGTGATTAGGCAAATATTGAAAGAACCAGAAATCAGTTCTCTGCCAAGCGTGAGTAGCCAAATATGGAAAAAAACAAAATCCACTTGTCTGTTCGACCATGTGGCAAACATGTCCAGGACATTTTAAGTCATATGTCCCATCTTGCCATTTACATTTGTTAACTGGGGGTGGGGGTGTTGGACTAAGCTTTGCCTACCCTAATAACATCCGATTCGTGAAAATAAATGGGGTTTAACGTCCCACATTTCATCTCCAACCAAGGTATTGAGGACGGGTATACACCATACAGTATGTATTGCGGGGAGGAGTGGTTTGGGGTGGGCAGTTTGTTATCTAAATTATTAATTATACATTAATTAAGTTATCCAGATCAGACTCAACTCTCGATAGCATCGCCAGTCTGTGCTATTTACTGAATTAGAACCCAGTTTGCCTTTTTATGATTAAATCAAAGAATGGATAATTATACCTCCTAGAGTATGTTTTGTTTTTTTATCGTACCGGCTTTAGTAATGATGATCGAGGCTTGACCCAAAATTCAATCGCTAAATACTCGGTTCAGGGTGGATCAATTTGACTGAAATTTTCAGAAAATTCCTTTCACATTATCTAGTTTTAACTATTATAGTGAGAACTACCAACTCTTGATCTAATCTCCCATAATGTGTCTTAGAATGCTTTGTGAATTTCGTCACCGGTAGGTTTGGGTCCCTTTGTTGTGTTTTTACATTACAGATATGACCACTGTTACATGACCTCAAATCTAGAATATAGTGTATTGACATTGCCAACTTCTTATATTGGGTGTCGCAGACAGTACTTAGGCATACACTCCCCCTAAAACATCCGAACATTTTTAGCACTTATGGGGCAATCTCTGGGTAAATAACCCTTCAAGTTTGTGTAAATAACCAAATTGATATCTTTATATTATAGTACATATAAATTAAGACATGGCTTATCAAGTCTTAGAAGTACTAGACGACCTTTAAAGCGACAGGGGGCTTGGTGGTCCATTGACTCAAGTGGCATCGTATATAGACTGGACGTGTGCTGCTTTAACTCATGTAAAGACTGGGCTTTTGCTACTGTAACTCGTGTAAAGACTGTGCGTTTGCTACTTTAACTCAAGTAAAGACTGAACGCTTGCTATTTTAACTCATGTAAAGACCAGCCGTTTGCTACTTTAACTCATGTAAAGACTGGGCGTTTGCTACTTTAACTCAAGTAAAGACTGGGTGTTTGCTACGTTTACTCATGTAAAGACTAGACACTTGCTACTTTAACTCACTAATGAGCGTTTGCTACTTTAACTCCTATAAAGACTAGACACTTGCTACTTTAACTCATGTAAAAACTAGACACTTGCTACTTTAACTCACTAATGAGCGTTTGCTACTTTAACTCATGTAAAGAATAGACACTTGCTACTTTAACTCATGTAAAGAATAGACACTTGCTACTTTAACTCATGTAAAGACCGGACGCGTGCTACTTTAACCCATGTAGAGACCAGCCGTTATCTACTTTAACTAATGTAAGGACTGTGTGCTTGCTACTTTAACTCATATAAAAACTGGGCACAAATTGCTAGTTGAACTCGTATAAAGACTAGCCGTTTGCTATTTAACTCGTGTAAAGACTAGGCACTTGCTACTTTAACTGTGTGTGTTGTTTTTCTTCATAAATTAATAACACTATTATTACTTGAAAATAACAGTATATGATAAAAGGCCCTGGGCAGAAACCATATCATAATCAAAAGATAAATTGTTTTCATAGTTTGTTTATGACTGATTTACTGGCGTAGCCATGGGTATTAAAGCTGCTCCACAATAATCATTATAAGCTAGTTCACCTGGTTTTAATTATATCCATCATGTGGATTATATTATATATCGTATAGTGTAAACAAGGCGGGAAGATTAATTTAATCATCACCTAATCCACCTGCATACTTTCTGATATGATCTGGGGTTTAATAATTATTATACCAACTTCTAATTTGTCCAATTGCTTTAAAGTTTTCAGCAATTACCGTAGGCTATAATTTGGTGGGTATGTTATTTGGTTTCGTATTGTGTATAAAACAAATAGCACAAATTGAATAGCTCTGGTTTATTTTGGATGTATATATGGAGTCTGTTATATGAGAATTCAGCTCGGGCAGCCATTGAATTCCAACTGGCAAGACTTTTTCTTACGTCCTCACAAACGTTTGCTACTTTAACTCAAGTAAAGACTGAACGCTTGCTATTTTAACTCATGTAAAGACCAGCCGTTTGCTACTTTAACTCATGTAAAGACTGGGCGTTTGCTACTTTAACTCAAGTAAAGACTGGGTGTTTGCTACTTTTACTCATGTAAAGACTAGACACTTGCTACTTTAACTCACTAATGAGCGTTTGCTACTTTAACTCCTATAAAGACTAGACACTTGCTACTTTAACTCATGTAAAAACTAGACACTTGCTACTTTAACTCACTAATGAGCGTTTGCTACTTTAACTCATGTAAAGAATAGACACTTGCTACTTTAACTCATGTAAAGAATAGACACTTGCTACTTTAACTCATGTAAAGACCGGACGCGTGCTACTTTAACCCATGTAGAGACCAGCCGTTATCTACTTTAACTAATGTAAGGACTGTGTGCTTGCTACTTTAACTCATATAAAAACTGGGCACAAATTGCTAGTTGAACTCGTATAAAGACTAGCCGTTTGCTATTTAACTCGTGTAAAGACTAGGCACTTGCTACTTTAACTGTGTGTGTTGTTTTTCTTCATAAATTAATAACACTATTATTACTTGAAAATAACAGTATATGATAAAAGGCCCTGGGCAGAAACCATATCATAATCAAAAGATAAATTGTTTTCATAGTTTGTTTATGACTGATTTACTGGCGTAGCCATGGGTATTAAAGCTGCTCCACAATAATCATTATAAGCTAGTTCACCTGGTTTTAATTATATCCATCATGTGGATTATATTATATATCGTATAGTGTAAACAAGGCGGGAAGATTAATTTAATCATCACCTAATCCACCTGCATACTTTCTGATATGATCTGGGGTTTAATAATTATTATACCAACTTCTAATTTGTCCAATTGCTTTAAAGTTTTCAGCAATTACCGTAGGCTATAATTTGGTGGGTATGTTATTTGGTTTCGTATTGTGTATAAAACAAATAGCACAAATTGAATAGCTCTGGTTTATTTTGGATGTATATATGGAGTCTGTTATATGAGAATTCAGCTCGGGCAGCCATTGAATTCCAACTGGCAAGACTTTTTCTTACGTGCACACAAACGTGTACGCGGGATCTCAGTTTTCCGTACCAGGCCTTCCGTCCTGCACAACGGGACCACCATGTTGGAAAATTTCTGGGATTCCAAGACAAGATTCGAAAATTTAACAGAGTCACCTAGAGTTACAACATATACATATATATATATATATATATACAGAACTATTGCACTTGGACTGGGGGTTGGATGGTCAAATGGTCAGCACGTGCGCGCTGTATCATAAGCTCTGTCATTGAGTCAACTGGCGTGGTTTTGATTCCCCGGTTGTACGTGACAAGGAGTAGGGTCGCCTGTCCAACATCGTGTTTTTTTTTACGGGCCCTCTGGTTACGCGCAAGCAAACTATTGAAATAAAATTGAACCATGTGTTAGTCCTAGAATGACCTAGATTGTATCGAGTGGACATTAATAAACCGCTCCCTCTCTCTCTCTCTCTCTCTCTGCACTTTGGCTGTGTCAACATTATTCATATCGTAATTCAAATCATATTTATGTTTAATAGATTCATAGCCATCATCATATTATTCATATATTCACCACAGCATACATGTAAATGTTATTGGAAGTTTTAAATCTTTATCAAACCATTGTACCTCATCAGCAAGTCTTTGATGTTATTGTATAACGATTGTTACATTATGTTCCTGGAGAACTGATCATGCTGATGAATACAAATTGCTTTATATGTGATATTCCTTCTTTATCAAACCAAATCAGGATTCCATTTCTCTCTGATAATCGATTTGCAAAAAAAAAATGTCTTTGTGTGAAGCAGACGGTATGTTGGTGCACAATTTATAAACTGTACTCAAAGATCGTGGGGACTCCCAGTTACTCAACTAGAAAGTCAAGAATAACGGTTTTAGATGTACTTGCCAAAATGTCAGACGCTAATGAAATAGTACCTGGCAATTTTCAACTTAGTGCCAGACATGTATTGATAATTTCAATAAGAAAGACAAATCAGTGCTGGACAAAATAACAGGCACCAGAGGTTTTGTGCGAGAAAAAACCTGCATTTGTGTCTGATATTGTGTGCGACAGATGCCTTATTTCCAGATTTGGTTCACTACTTTTTTGACCTATTTAATATATAGTGGTGTCTGTTTACTTGTCAGACTCTATTTAGCCGCGATTTCTTGCTTTGAATGCATTGTAATCTGAATTTTTCCCCTGATTAATATAATAGAAAAGCCTGTCTTTGGTTAGTTTGTCGGCCTGTCCGTTGCCAATTATGTCAACATGCGGGTAGATCCATACAAGGCGTGGCAGGGTTCTGGTATCCTCCAAAGGCTCGACGTCAGACCTAAAGGTCTTTTAAACGGTGTCCCGTTCCTATTATAACTTTACCTTTCAAACTTGATTTCTGTGACAGTTTTCAGTCCTGTGGAGAAATATTAAATATTTTAGTACATCGTGCTTTGTCTGGTAGATCTTTTAAATCCCGTGTCTAGCCTCTCTACATTGCACGATCCTTTCAAAGAAATGACCATAGTCATACTATAAACAGGCTGAAATATCTTTTAGTGTTACCTACATTTAAGTCATTGCAGGAGAGGTATGCTTTTTGGAAAGTAGTAACAGATGTTCCGAGAAAGGCTAGAGTCTAGACTAGGATATTTCTATGCTAATGAAGGACAGGGTGTTATAAAAACAGAACGGAATCCTCCCCCCCCCCAAGCAATAATAGTTTTGACTTAAAAAGATCTGTAATTAAAGATCCAGAAATACTATAAATATTTGGATAATAACTAGAGCAGTGATGATGGCTAGGAAACCTTTGAAATACTCACTTAAAGAAGTTAAATTGCTAACATTTGAGATCTAGAAATTGACAAAAGTGGGTCGCAACGCATATAATACTGTAATAAACTTATATGAATGTACCGTATATAAACTGATTTACATTCAATGGTTTCCGTTGTTACTCTAATTTCAAATCAGTTATATTCCGCGAAATAAGCCAGCAGTCTCAATCGAATGCAAATTTCAAGAGTCTGGTTATTCCAGTCTACATACGTCGTTTGATTTGGTGCAATGTGTCTAGCCTCGTTCCCCGAGTCTCTTGCTAGAACTGGGGTACGCATCGTGGTACACGATTCGTGTACCAATGGTGAAATATTTATTTTGTCTTAGATATTGGATACCAGAAGTCCATCTTTTTCTCGTAATATCACAATATCAATGTTGTTTTAAATTCGAAGATTTTGTATGATATTGAGTTATGAGACTTAGCTAAAATAAAGTTTTATTGGTTATAAATATTGTAGTCGTGGCGAAATTCAATCTTAGAAATTAACCACCATTTCAAAAAAATCTTTATTTAAATTCCAAACCAACAGCTCTGCAGTACTTACAGTCTGTAGGATGATTGAGTGCATATTGGAGTTAAAAGCGATCCATGGGCCACATAACTGATTTGCCCTGACCATTATGCCTTACTTAAATGGAATTTATTAATAGACGATTATATCCACGTGTGTATTTTAAATCACCTCGTTTCTCATTGTGTGTGAATTGATAAATAGACATTGTACATAGTTAAACAGTGTTCACATTGGTTTTACAATAGACACAGATTCTTGTAATAGTTTTGATTGTGCAGACATCACGAAAAGTTTGAATTTGTACCATGTTGACGTCAACTGGACTATAGAACATATAACCATTAGAATATTTCTATTGAAAAGGTAAATCTAAAGCATTCTGTGTATACAATAAAGTGAAACTTAAATTCTTTATTGAACATTTTTTTTCTTTTAAATGAAAGTGCCAGAAAACACCATTCTCGGGGTTTTTTTTATGCCATAATTGAATTTAGCGACAATAGAAACTATTTAATTGACATATTGAAAGTCATATCAATAGCTGCATTTAATCACATAATCGAAAAATCCATTCTTGACATTTTGTTGGGCAATGACATTGTCAAGGCCGCGGTAGTCGTGCGGTAAGGACACTTGACTCTCGGGAATTTTCATGTTCGGTTCTGCACTGTCAAGAATAGCTCCTTAGGGGTAACAAGTAAGGTGTTGCTTGTTAAAGAGACGAAAACAAGATCACCCATGTTGACATTTGCATGAACGAATCCTAAACAGTTCGGGCAAACATGTTAGTCTAAACATGAATGGTTAGCTCGTGTGCGTTGTATCATAAGGTCTGTCATTGAGTCAACTGGCGTGGTTTCGATTCCCCGGTTGTACGTGACAAGTAAGTTTGTCTGTCCAAACTCGTGAGTTTGTGGGTTTTTCCAGTTCCCCTGGTTTCCTCCCACTGCTAAAGACCCCAACGCGCAAGCGAATTATTGAAATAAAACTGAACCTTATGTTAGTCCCGGAATGACCTAGTTTGTGTCGAGTGGACGTTTAGCTCTCTCTCTCTCTCTCTCTCTCTCTCTCTCTCATTGTCGTGACTGAAGTGATCTTCAGTAGTAATCACGTGAATATATCCTATACATATTTTCTTCACCTTCGTGATAAAACAGACGAGAAGTTTTAGAGTGATGAATTTTGTATGACGCTTGTAATAATGATAGACATTAATTAATCTCTTAACGGGCATGGAGAATGTTTGTTCTTTGGCCATCTGATTAAAACACATATCAAATTTCGTTTCTTTTTTTGTAGTTCAAAATTTCGTTTTACTCGGATGGAACTACGAGGTCATCGAACGTATAAAATGACGATACCCCCACACCCTGCGTTCATCTGGCTAGTACGCCCACGATTTCTACCCACCTCTCTCAGAATCTTATCGACATAATAGCTGAGAGATTGTTTTCTTCGACTATGACGCATCCTGGCACTCTTATACTTTGTATTTTGTTAAAAGAGTATAACCGAGTTTTAATTGTTTGTAATGAGTATTACAGATATGTTATTATTTGAGTGACAAACGATTTCAGGTTAATCATCATCCTTATTACAAATTGTTTACATTTTCTAAATCGTCTTGTTATTGTTTAAACATTTTGAGATATCATGTTTATTGTTACTGGGTTACCTTTACTCAACATACGAAACTTTCTACAATTAGCGTTACTAGTTCGACCGACTTTTCAATTCCCATTCGGGCGATATACCCCATTTCATTTTAAACCTCATTTGACGATTCTGGTCGAAAACACCAACTATACCTACATTTATACATGTATCCCGCTTCCATTTTGAAATGTAATTAAAATAAATGTTTAGCCTTTGTGTTATAAAACCGAATTAAAATCGCATATTTAACTAGTACACTTTTTTTCCAATATGGCGGCCATTTAGAACACATTTTATGAAACTTTCTACAATTAGCTTTACCAGTGACCGACTTTTCAATCCCCATTCGACAATTCTAATCGAAAACACAAAGTAGACTTACATTTATAAGTATATTATGTATTGCGCTTCCATTTTAATATGTAATTGAAATGTTTGTTTAGTTTTTGTGTGTTTATGAGACGGAATTAGAATCGTTTTATTTATTAGTACACTATTTTTTTTAATATGGCGGTCATTCAGGACAGAGGTATATTCCCAAAGTGGTTAGCTCACCGTGTGCAGACTGTGCTCAACTGTGCTTGTCTATGCAAACGTTTTATCTTTTATCCTGATTTTTTGTCCAATAAAATTTAAACCTACAATGTCTACTAAACCACCATCGAAATTAAATATGATCACAAAGTGGCATGATAGGAGATCTTGATAGAAAAACCATCCTTGATTTGAGGTGGCTTGACTCTATAGTTACGTCAGTGTGCTCAAATTGGACTATGTCCAAAAAGTGAGATGAGATCAATCCATCAGTCAGTCATGGTTTTTAGCTACCAAATCTACAGCGTCATAGTTACGTCACTCCGAAACCATTTGATAAGGAGTTGACTTTCAATTTCATCATCTGAGTGTTAACTTCTTGGTCACGTGATATATCAAGATCAAGATGGCAGAATTTTGACCACTTTGTTTTACTTAAGCATTTTTGGGTGTTATTGATAAAGAGAGAAAGTGTGAGAGATAAAGAGAAATGGGGTTAAACGTCCAATCAACACAAACTAGCTAATTTCGGGACTAGGATATGGTTCAATTTTATTTCAATACTTCGCTTGCATGTACGGGTCTTTAGCAGTGGGAAGAAACCGGAGAAAACCCACGTGGCTGTTAAGGGGAAAGAACCCACATTATAATGCTGAGGGATGGTAGAAATTTACAAGTTATTGTAAGTGCCAAGGGAAGGTAGAATATTGATCCTGTTGTTTTACTTGATGCTCTCGTTTTTTATAAGACAAAAACCCACATTTTAACCGTAAATTAGTTATTTGAGTACTTGAGATAAGACAGCTCTACCGCAATTGCCATAATACATTTCTGGTAAACTTTTAGTGCAATATTAAACGAAATAACGGTAGAAATAATGATAAGAGTTTGACAAACAAACAAAACGAATAACGACCATCAATCATTGTTTAAAGGGTTAACGGTGAACAGGGTTAATATTTTACAATGTGAGAGTTTGACTGACACCCAGATTGAAAAGGCTGCCAGGTTTTTTCCCTCATCTTTCACTTTAGATATCACTCATTGAAAACATCGAAAGTATATGGTTCGGTGAGTGCAAAGAAAAACGAAGAAGAAAACAACTGTTTGGTCTAGACAGTTTAGCAACGTTTGTTGTGAGCAAGGCGAAAAATGCTGAAAACACGATTGAAGGAAATGTCATAAAATAAACCGACGGAACATCAACTACTTTGTGATGGTTAAATGTTTGCGTTAACTGTCCTAATAAAATTACATAATCCGTCCCATTATCTACCTTATAATTTTTTCGTTTCTTTCATCGAAATTAAAAAGATAATGTATTAATTTGCAACATCGGTACTACTTTTTCAACATAGTGCATCTTTAATGGTAAATGAAATTGCTTAACGGAGGTGGGAGGTTTTTATCTTCCACTGTTTCATTGTGTGACTGGATAGACGTCACTATCGTATACCATCCCCCTATCCATTTCTCCATTTATTCAATGACAATGAATAGCTAGTACAAAAAGGGAGGTAATTCGAAGATTTTTGGTCATCCCATCTCCTTTAAAATGCGAATGTTTTGCAATATTCACCTAAAGCGGGGGATCGGCGCTCGGAAATCACTATTCGCAACTCAATAGACAAAAAAAAACAGACCCAATTCTCAAAAAGTGTCATTCGTAAATTCTTAAACAATTTTCTAACATGTTCTAAGCCAGTCTAGAGAAGAGCAGGGAGATTGGATGTAAAGTATATAATTCAAAAAGAGAAATAATTAGGACCTCCAGCTATGATGGCGGTAAAATTGAATATTGCATATTCTATAATGATCACGTCTCGCTACTTTTAGTTTAAGTTCAAAGATAAATTCAAAATGTCATCGGTGTCTGTTTGTATTCTTTGGACCATTGTATATTTTATGTTCGTTAGTAAAAACAATTTATCAAAATATCACAGGTTCATAATGTCGCTTACATCAATAATCAATGGTAGGGAAGAGAACGCAGAAATAGTATTGTGTAGAATTAATTACTTTATCGTGTAATGTACTATATTTTTGAGTTGAACTTTTATTAACTAGTGATAATTAATGACTATGTTTTATAATAAACAGTACATTAAGCAAACTGCCTGACAGACGCTGCTCGTGATAATGGATGTTTAGCGAGGTATTAGCCTTAAAGGCCATGGAACCGGAAACACACTAAAATTAATACAGTGTAAAATGCTTCCGATCCAATTTGTTTGTTTGTATTTGTAAACCCGGAACATTATTACCAAATATGATATCGATTCTTATTTGAAAAAAAAATTCAGTACTTATGGCTAGCACGTGCCTGAAAACCAATCAACCGTGAATTATTGGGTGCAGAAGAGTTAAAAAGTTATCCCAGTAGCCCAGCTATTCAGTTTAACCCTAACCCCACCCCAACGCACACCCACACATCCTGCCCGGAGAGGTGTTGTGTTCACGTTTATAGAAAATGTCCAACTTCGACTGTCTCTCAACTTACAGAAGACGTTCACATTGGAGCCCCCCCCCCCCCCACACACACACACACACACACACATCTGGGATTGGGTGGCCGAATGGACGTTAAACTCCATTTCTCCCTCTTTAGTACTGGATGTAAACCGGATATCACCGAGATTCCAACTACCTACACTTTGGACTCATGCGCATGCGCTAGACCCCCTCTCCCTTTTCCACCCCGCCCAAGCTCCCCATCTTTTAACATTGACCAAATATTTAATCTAAAACTGTGTTTACACCACTGGTACATCTGTTACGTATAGTATAGATGCTAGGTATTTAAGGTAAAAAAAAATGGGCTTTACTGGTGTTAGAAATACCGATTATAGAAGGTCAATCGCCGTGTAGTGTGCTATCACGCTGGTCATTTATGCATCTTCGGGGACTAGGTAGCATCGCTGAGCATACAAACGTGATGGGTTTTTATCGTGGTATACTAGTCCCTAGTTGATTCCCCTATATTGAGAACCTGGTTGTTACATATATTGTGCTAATGACTTTACCGTTAATTATTTTCCTATTAATATGGTAGATATTTTCAGCTATCTGATGACGTATAGTCACATAAATAACTTTTTATAGCGTGTGTGTTTGCTATGTTTTTTTTATCACGCCAACGACCAATGAGAGTTTCCTCCTGGCGAATACTAATGAGCGCATCACCGGGGTAAACCACTTGACGACAACCTCACGTGATCACTGCATCTTTCTTGACAAGCTACGTTTAATGAAGTCTCTGCAAATTCAAAAATCGATTCCAAAGAAAAGTTAGAACAGTTTATTTTGATTAGAAATCATGAACTATAAATGTGACAATTTATTGAAGTTTTAGATGTCTGACAAAATGGCGTTACCTGGACGACGTGCCAACGACGACGAAATCTGATTGGTTGACTTGGTGTTATACACCATACTGGCTTATTGACGTCAGGCATTATTATTGACACCCACGACCCCTGGTGGATTTATAAATGGTTTTTATATTGGGTAACATAAATCACGCTTGATCTGCATATACGGAAATAGTAACAGTACTCATTAGTGTTTGTAATCTATTAAAAGAATGAGAATCAGGAGTCTTAGCTGGTTAATACAGTCTTTAGTCAGGAAACAGAGGATCATCATGACTATTTCTGTACAATCTGTTTGTTTTGATGATTGTATTTCCGTTTTCTATGTGTCTTAATGACAGCTGTTTGCATCCGGTGATATCAGTCTAGAAACTTACAATTTACTTGAGTTGCCTAGCCATGAGAGAGAGAGAGAGAGAGAGAGGGGGGGGGGGGTAAAGAGAGATGTGGTTTTTAACGCCCATTCGTCACAAACTAGGTCATTTCCTGACTAACACATGCTTTATAGAAGAATTTCAATCAAAAATTTGCTGGCGAGTAGAGGTCTTTAGGGAGGAAACCGGGGAAACCGGTGAAAACCCACGAGGTTGTCACGCACAACTGGGGAATCGAAACCAACCAGTAATAAAAGGGAGAGCGTTTGTTTCACCCGTGGTATTTCAGAGCATTATGTCATGTCCTGTTACGGTGACAAAACAGAGGGCCTTGTAAAGCACAACGTCGTTCGGATGCGACAAAAACCGAGCTCCCATGTACATATTGGTGTGCACTTAAAACTCCCATTGAAAGTTGAAATTCGATATTAGAGTTGCCCGAAGTCCGGGCAAAATGTCCCTCGTAGCACACGGCATGACTTATGCCTGTCTTCATTAGTCCAGTTGGCGAAGAACAGTAAGACGTTAAACCCCATTTCATTTTATTTCACAAGATTATTACAACCTACGCACTTTGCTAAAAACCGTCTCTAAAGAAAGATTTAGAAGTCCTACGTTTATAGTTTAATGTAATTAAGGAATCGACTCCAATACTAAATAAATCTGTCAATTAGAGAATGACATTTAGAACAATAATTTGATGAAGGGAGTAAATCTTCAGACCACTTTACGGACTCATGTTAATCCTACAATAAGGAATTCCATTTATTTTAATTTCAGTTGAAGCTGCTAAGATATTTATTGCTCCCATGTTAGGTAATCTGCTACGTTAATGTTGACGTAATAACATGTTTTTATTTCTCATTTCAGATTTATGTTCTCGTGTGCCAGACGAGTCTTGTCAGTTTTATCAACGTAGATCAAGCGGGGTTACTCATGGTGCGATTCGCGTCATTTAATCCTATTCTCGATCCTTGGGTGTATATATTGTTTCGCCGTGAAATGGTCTGGAAAGTGATTAACCTTATTAAATGTATTTTAAGAATTGAACCCAAGCCAGTGGTTGTGGAAGGCGCCATGCTGAAACAGCAACAAGACGAGGAATACACGTGTTTGGACTTCTGTTGGCATTGCTTGTCCGAACCTCCACCCCAACGTATTAATGCGCCATTTTCCCAGTCTAGAGCCAGCCAGTTTAATCGTTCGCCTTCCTATATTCGTCGTATGAGTGATAGCATGTACGGAAATGGATCGCTGGCTGTGAATCTGTTAGTGCAACCGTCACCCTCCGACGCAGCCATGTTAAAGGCCGTGACACAAAGTAAAATGTAAACTGAAAGAGCGTTGTTCCCATTTTAGCTTGGACGACCAAATATCTATCAAAATGGACAGTCAGGGTTTTTCAAAGTCGGGTTTTACATTTTATTTGACTAATAAACGTGGGGGATGCTAATTGTAGACCGGTTGGAGAAGTTCGTGTATTTCCGGAATCAAAAATGGCCGCTATATATAAATAGGTCTTTGGGGGAATACTAGCACGAATCATAACCCTAACCCTTTTAAGGGGGGTAAAGGGTAAATTGGATCCGAGTTCAGTCTTATAAAAAGGGTTAGGGTAAGGGTATCTAGCTGCCATTTTAGACCCCGGAAACATCCGAACCTCCCCAAACGACCTATAGTTCCCAATAAACGTGGTACCAACATTTATTTTTCGGAGAGTGATCAGCCAAATAAACGAAACGAAATAGTATCTTGGTGTTTGTGAAACTAAGAATATAGTTCAATCATTGACTTGAAGTTTGAAGTGTAAAAGTGAAATTGTGAAACCGTAGGAAATGTTTCAAATTGTGTTATGGTATACGATCGACTTACACTTCCCAATTAACCAATACGTGTTTTGATTCACAAATTTGTGGAAGTTCATTGGACGATGATAAAACTCACAGTACAAGGGGGATCACTCTTGTTTTGCTCGTGTTCTTTTATTGACGAAATGCAACTATTGGCATGAACTGTCTGTGATAAGTAAAGGACTACTTACTATGCCTGCCTTCTACATCTTTAAAATTTTATCATTCCACGAAACAAATGTCTCACAATATTTTACATGTATTAAATATATACACCAAAGACTTATCTCCCTTAGTTGTAAATTCTTTTACTATATACATATTTATATTCGAATATTTCTAACTTATTTTGTTGGATCGCTAATTTTTACTATAATATAGTACAAATGTTTGAAATATAATGAGACATAATGAAAATGCATCACTTTTATAAACTGTCGATCTCGTTTGAGAGGTGAGGTGGGTTTAGAAAAGTAGAAAGTTTTTCAGACCCAGTCCGCCACTGACCATGCTGTTGCAATTCTGCATGTAACAACATCAGATAACGACCACGGATCAGTTGTCTCAAATAATAATTGTTATAAATGAAATTCGATAGCATGGAAGTTTTAAAAATTAATGATTTTGTTTGGTTATATAAAATGTGACTTTTTAAAAGCTTAGGACACCTGAACATCAAAGGGGAATGAATACCCGAAGTTTTGGATGCTATCTCACTACCTTCCTGGGATTGGTCGATCGTTTCCATCAGGAAAGGTACACTAGTGTTCGACCAAGACCCATGCGATAACGGCGTGTGACAAACCTCGACAAGACCGGCACATTATCCTGCTAATGTGAGGGATTCATGCGAGTTCTAACACTGTTCGTCGCCGTCTGAACCCTGGAGGTTTTATGATGAATAAATTCTGATTGAACGTCAAGATCTTCACCCGTTTCAGTATAGCACTCAAGCACATACAGCATGCGGTTCCATCGGCTTCCTGAACAAAAATAACCCCAAAAACCCTTTCAGCTGCATTTTGTTCAGACGGAACTCATATCAGTGGTGCGGTTTCATTGTGCCTCAGTATATGTTATATATGAACAAGCTGGCTTGATGTGCCTTTAAAATAGCATGGCAAGTTTCATATCAAATTTAGATACAACAAACTGTTGTAAACTACCCCAATGTTAAATTGTTTCAATTGTGGAATACAATTACCGTTTTTTATAAACTGTATAACTGTAAATCTATTTGATATTTGGTCTATATTCTATGCCTGGAATAACTAGCGGTCTGAATACTAGTATATAGAAAACAATTTGGGGTTATTCTTCTGAAAGTTTTTCTTTAAACCTGTATCAGGTTATTCGTCCAGCGTAGATTTATTTTCCATAAGAAAACATGAAATCAGGTTATTTTCTTCAGTCTTTCTTTCCCCAGCATAACCACAGTCTCGTGCTTTATCCTACACGCAATTACTGAGTGACGTTTGGATTAGGCTCCTCTAGTCATTATTTAAGCATTGAGAAGTCGAGTCGAAACGTCGCTCAGTAATAGGCAGTAATTGTATTCCATAGAATTGTGACCAGTATATGCCTCTAGATTAACTCTTATATTTAAAGGCTCAATACCACTCTTGTTGTAACTGAATAATATGCCCCAATCTTTATTCGAGTCGACAAATTGTATTATTTTACAATATTCCAATTAATTGATGATACAAATTTCATCTTAACACACCTAATTTAAAAAATGGAAAAATTCAATTAAATGGTTTAAAAAGCCTAACGTAAACTTTTTCAAATGTAGCTTTGATTTAAAAATATTTTCGAACCCTCTCGATAAGTAAAATAGGATGTAATGGATAATTTACACAACAGGTGGGACACTTAAACAACTAGTACATAGAATAACGTTACTATTTATTTTTTGGAGCTGCCAAGCCAGCAAGAGTGTTATTGTCCCTTTAATTTACATTAGTGTTATTGTCCCTTTAAGATATTTCGAATGTCTTTCAATTGATGTCTCGTTGATTCGTGTTGTGAGAAGAAATATAAGAAATACAGTATTGTACAAAAAACAACATTTAAACTATTTTCTTGTTTATATTTCTCCATGTGTTCATTTTCAAGAATAAACCTCAAATATTGTATTTGTGTTGATATTGTAAACCCGTGATCGTATGGGTAATTCCAGGGAGGAATTATGCTTAAACAGCTGTGTACGGCCTATTATTTCAAAAAAAAAAGTCCAACAGCCTGGGGTTTTTTTTTACGTGCACGCCAACATGTACACAATAGAGACTTTTGGCAAGTGGAATTTTCCGCATCCGTATCACGTATCCGTATCGCCACGTGATACGTTGCGTCAATGTAGTTTTAGAGTTTTGGCAGATTTTCGCGGCGTGTACATATGGGTAACTGGGCTAGCTTAGTTCTATTTACAGCATGATGTCAGTTATCTACCAAGATCTTCAGTACTAGTCAAGTGTCTACTATGATACAACATTTCAGCGTCTAAAAGTAGCAAAAAGTATGGTAAAAAGACGACGATGTTATATGGACCTTTTCCGTATGAAAGCTGTTCGCTACGTGCTGCCGTATCCGTGCGCCATATCACGTATGAGAAATACACAAGCATTGTTGACGTCACACACAAAATCGACACGGATACGCGATACGGACCAGAAATTTACGCTTGCCAAAAGTCTCTATTTATTTATTTGGGTGACGTTTCGAAGAGTATTCTCTCAAGCTAATACATTCCGGGTGGGGGGGGTCGAATGGTTAGCGCGTGAGTGGTTTCGATTTCCCAGTTGTACGCGAGACTAGGCAGCAGAGCCGTATATGGGATTTTAAAAGTGGTGGTGCGGCAGAGTGGTGGGGTGCCAAATCATGCCCACGTTACTGCGCACATTTTTGTATTTTACATGGGCGATTTTTTTCAGTACCCGCTGCACCCCTGCTAGA
Organism: Patella caerulea; assembly: GCA_036850965.1. Lineage (NCBI taxonomy): Eukaryota > Metazoa > Mollusca > Gastropoda > Patellidae > Patella > Patella caerulea. The sequence continues at coordinate 33,903,080 of JAZGQO010000008.1, forward strand.
TACGACCCTGATAAATAAGGTCGCCTGTCCAACCTCGTGGGTTTTCTCCTGGTACTCCGCAAGCGACTTATTGAAATAAAATTGAAAAGATCTAGTTTCTGCTGAGTGGACGTTAAACCTCTCACTCTCTCTCTCTCTAGCTCTCTCTATCCATCTCTCTCTCTCTCTCGTTATCCTAGATGAATTATATAGTAGACAAACCGCTCCTGGCATTGATGAATTGATTTATTGGAATTTGGATATTTAAACAATTTATCAGTAATCCATCAACTACGATAAATAGCCTTTAAATACAAAATCTTACGTTCTCGTTGCGATGCGGAGATGTCGGTATAGTACTTCTCTTATTAACAATAATCAACTACGTATTTTTTTACTTGTAATGTAGTATATATTTTATCATTGTTTGATAAACACCAGAGAATCCTAATCAATAATACACAGTAATTGTGTTCCTTAGTATCGTGTTCTTTGGACCTCTCTCACGGTGGTTAAGTGGATAAGGCGCTGCCTAGACGTTCGGATGGGACGAAAAACCGAGGTCCCGTGTACAAATTGGAGTGCACGTAAAAGATCACTTGGCAGTAGCAATTCACTGTATGGTGTATGCCCGTCTTCCATTAGCCCAGGTTAGGTGCAAAAGAGTAGGACGTTAAACTCCATTTCATTTCATTTACTCATCTCGGGCGGGGGAGGGGGTGGAAGGCTGAATGGCTGAATGGTTAGCACGTGCGCGCTGTATCATAAAGTTTGTCAACACTGGTGTGGTTTCGAACCACCCGGTTGTACAAGACAATGAGTGGGTTGCCTGTCCAATCTCGTGAGTTTTCTCCGGGTCCTCCGGTTTCCTCTCACTGCTTAAGACATCTACGCGCAAGAAAATTATTGAAATGAAATTAAACCATGTGTTAGTCCCGAAATGACCTAGTTTGTGTCGAGTGGACGTTAAACTCCATTTCTCCCTCTCACCACTCCCATTCCATAGGGGGGTTGGGATGGCCTAGTGGTCTAGAGTGCCGCGCTTCGACCTCTAGCTGGCCGGTCACCTCTGGCTTGCGGCTGTGGTTTCGAGCCCTGGTGTGAGCGTATGTGGCATGGAGATAGGGGCGCCTTCTCAACCTCGTGGGTTTCCTCCGGGCACTCCGGTTTCCTCCCACTACTAAAGACCCCTACGCACAAGCGAATTATTGAAATAAAATTAACCATATGTTAGTCCCGAAATGACCTAGTTTGTGTTGAGTGTTTCCATCCCTATTCAATTAGATCACTTTCATTTGCCATCCCCGTCCATACCATAATTTGAAAGTACACACGTTGGCTATGAAATCTTGTCGCGAGTGATGTTAGGGGAAGCCGATTAGGAATGACAGATGCTTCAGCAATTGCCACTTTCTTGGTGAAAATGATATGGCACAGTGGTGATAGCGTATCATTCGATTTGCCACCAAATAGATCAACCATCAGGTCTTTGTCAAGATCTGATATGTCCTCTTGAGATTTGTTTTGAAGGGTGAATGCACTAGCACAGTACTTCGTGACAGGATCAGACTAATTTCCGATAAGCGGCCTTATCACAGTCTACGTAGATATGTACAACGAACAATTCGGTGCACGCATCGTCTCCTAATGTTTCTTTTAACAGACTGATGTTATACACTTTATGTTCTTTTGACCGCTTGTTTGAAAACGGAAGTACGTGATCTCATTGTCTATTCTGGAGTAATGAAGAAGCAAGATCAGCAAATCTGTGACAATTCAAACAAGAGGTCGATACTGAGGGGGAGGACGATACTCAAAACTCAACGCCCTGAAACTTATTCTATAATAGTGGACAGCTGAAGGTCATGAATTCAATTTCATAAAGATTCAACAGCTTAGTGATATCCAAAGTTCTCTTAATGTGTTCCTTGTCCCCCCAAACCTGGGGATAGACATCAAGATCATCAAATTTGAGTCAATAATTATGGATTAGCGGCCATTTGGAGGTATTGGCGGCCATCTTTGACATAAGAGGCCAACATCATTGCTAATGCTCTAAATGTGTTCTGTATCCCCCCCCCACCAACCTAGGGAAAGACACCAAGATCATCATATTTGAGTTAATAGTTCCACAGTTATGATCATTTTAAGACGTTACGGTGGCCATTTTTGACGCCATCTTGAAAAAACACTTTTCCAGGGGTCCTACTTTGGTAAAAATTTTAGTATGTTATATAGTACATAAAACCCTACCAGAAGCAGTTAAGAAACCTTTTGTTGCAGCTTTTCGGGGATCGAGGGGATATTTTCCATATATTGGCCTGGCTATAGGGAAAATGGACAAGAGTGATCATCATATGCTATTGTTTATTCATAAATTATGGTATTTGTAATTGCATGGCATATCTCCTTGGAAGTCATAATCAGGTAATGGTATGATGCACTGACTACTATTACATACTCTATGAAGTTATGTCGAGTGTTGTACACAGCTCATGTGTAGCTCGTAAAGAACATATTGAATAAATTAGATGTTTTATAAAATCGTGCCTTAACATAAGCTTGTTGAGAGTTGAAACGTCAATATCATATATTATCAAAACTAGCAGAGGTCGTAAAGTTCTATGTATACGTACCTGAATGATCGTTCAATTTGATAAAAGGTATAGATCATTTTGTCACAGCTGCCCGAGCAAAACTTTTCCTCGTAGCATACTGTATGGCGTATACTCGTCTTCACAGGAGGTTAAACCACGTTTAGTTTCATTTCTCATATACATGCCAACAACACCTCTCTATTAGGCAAGATCAGCATCTCTCTTTAGCTATGTGAACTACTCGTGTTAGAAGAAAAATGTTATAAAGTTACAGCACAAGAAATCGAGAACATTGCAATCCATCGACGATAAATATAGTTACCTCCCTTTAACCGACACGATATTATGCAGTATGGCGTATAAACCCCGAGTCTCGTTTATTTATGTTCCAAGCCCGACCATCCGTACGACTTGGCGTCAAGCCGTCATGTACTTACAAGCAGTGGCCTTGACAGCCCCCCCACCCTCGGGACCTGGGACAGGTAACGCGGCATAACTTCCCCCTGCTGACAAGGCGAAACCACATCTGATAATCCCCAAAGATTTTCTTGGCCAACACAAATAGAGAGAGAGAGAGAGAAATGGGGTTTAACGTCCACTCGACACAAACTAGGTCATTTCGGGACTAACATGTGGGTTTTAATTTCATTTCAATAATTCTCTTGCGCGTAGTGGTCTTTAGCAGTGGGGGGAAATCGGAGAAAACCCACGAGGTTGGACAGGCGACCCTACTCCTTGTCATGTACAACCGGGGATTCGAAACCATGACAGTTGACTCAGTGACAGGTCGTATGATACAGCGCTAACCATTCGGCCATCCACTCCCCAACCCCCAACACAAATAGAGTGAACCTGATACACTCTGGTTATCGTACCACCTCCTTATTAAGCCATCGCGGTTCAGTCGAATAACAAGACACCGGGTCTGATTTAAAAGGACAATTTGCTCTCGAGAATGCTATGATTAATTTATTCGGGTAGCCCCATATTCTTATTATTTCTTTTCATTCTATTTACATTATCATCCGCCATTCAAAATGTGTTTAATAGATAACCGGTCGCCCGGTGGCAATATGTGGTTCATTCGTTTCAGGAGTTTAACGTCCACTTCCACCGTGGGTAATATTATGTGGCGATGGAATTAACACTTTACCAAAATGAGGCAATGAATTGCGTCATGTGGTACGGAACCACGTTGGTTCTTTAAACAGGGGGTTCCGTGTTCGATAGCGATTTTGGCCGAAAAATTCCTAGAAGTTATGAAGCCAGGTATCCCCTTTGGCAAGGGAGAGAGTCTAGTCCATCCATGTATAATGTCCGTGAGCATGATAAGAGCCCTTGACAGTTGAGAGGATAATCCACGGTCACGTGTACACATTGGGTTCATGTAAAAGAATCCTTGACAGTTGAGAGGACAAGCCGCGGTCACGTGTACACAGTGGGTTTCCTTAAAGAAAACTGCGTGGTATATGTCCGCCTTGATTAACTCGATCGTTACAGTGGGACGTTAATACTCTATATTTTCGTTACATAATCCTGTGGGCTAATTCCACATTTCCCAAATGAGTTATCTCCCCTTCAACACGATTCTACCCAATTCAGGGGTACGATTTGAACCGTGTTACAACCGCAAACGATCATACACAAAAAAATATACATTTACAAATAACATAGCCCTAGAATTATATATTACAAATAATAAGATAAAACATGATATATGGCTTTACATATTGTTTAACACAGGTCCGTTTTACTCAGTTGAAGATGACCATCTTGCTATTTATATCCCAATTCAAGGATTTCAAGGTGAATATAGGGAACGACTATTTGACTGTTACTTGATGTAAGTAAATAATGAACATGAGTCAGCCTCGACCCCTTTCAAAATCAGTTTACCCTATCCGGCGTGATAATGAACACGCATATAGCATGATCATGACTTGGCTTTTTTTAGAGATATTTATATTATGATACAAAACGGGATATCGCAATATTAAATTCAAATTAGGCAATTAATGCGACCGGTACTTTTGGTCGATCTTCCATTAATTTACCTTATCCTTCGTGATAATGATTAGATAAGTTATATGTTTCATAATCGTGAGTTTGTGTTTTTAGAAAAAATAATGAAATGGGGTTTAACGTCCTGCTGTTCTGCCCTGGCTGAACTAGTGAAAACTGACATACGCCATACAGTGTACTAGCTATGAGGGAAATTTTGCCGGTCTACTCTTATTTCGAATTCCAGTTGTTAAGGATTCCTTTACGTACACGTCAATGGTATGTGAAACTTCGGTTTTTCGTCACGTCCCAACGACTATACATGCATACGCTGACCCTTAGCAGGCTCCTCCGTCCAAAACTACAAACAAAATATTTGTAAGTTTTGAAGGGACAATAACACTCTTGGTGGCTTGGCAGCTCGAAAAAATAAATAATAGCCTTATTTTAAGAACTAGATGTTTAAGCGTCCTACCTGTTGTGTAAATTATCTATTACAACCTATTTTACTTGTTCAGAAGGTTCGAAAATATTTTAAAATCCAAGTCACATTTGGAAAGGTTTACGTTAGACTTTTCAAATCAATTAGTTGAATTTTTCCATTTTTTAAAAATAAGGTGTGCTAAGATGAAATTTATATCATCGATTAATTGGAATATTGTAAAATAATACAATTTGTTGACCAGAATGAAGAATGGGACATATTATTCAGTTTCAACAAGAGTGGTATTGGGGCTTTCCCAACTGGTATAGACTGATGTTGATTTTAGTTTTAAGTTGCAATATTATTATTAATTTATAAAAAAAAAAAACAATACCCACGCCCTGTCCTTACACTTTTAAATCTCTCTGACATGGCCAATCGCATAATCCCCCCCCCCCCCGGGTCACGAGATATAGAGAGCTAGTGCTAACCCCAACCCTAGCCCTACGCCTTACACTAACGCAAACCAACAATCTTCGAAAACAATCACGTGCCCTAACTCTTTTACATCTCGTGGCCTTGGGAAAATATGCATTTGACCTTGTCAAATAGATCTAGCCGTCCTTGCATGAGTAAAAACATGCAATCGGTTTCACAGAGAATTACTTACGAATTATTTCTGTCAGAGATGACTGTCTACAACACGTGCATTGACTTCACGTGGCGCAGTCGTTGGCTCAACGGCTCGTGCATTGTTTACATAACACCTACCTGCTTCGGGCAAAATGATGCATTTTACTCATTTTAATAACCATTTACACTAAATAGGAAATATTTTTTAACTACAAATACTTCAAACGTCTTTATTTATTTTTCTTATACTTCAAAAAAATGTTTGAGAATTTAATTTGTCGGAGTAAAAAAGTTAATATGCCGAACTCATTGTCTCGTCGATGTCATGCTTATCAGTGATTGTAGCGCCCAAGCTAGACTGGCCCAGTCTCTTCTATTTATTTTACATTTCGATTTATATAAAAGTATTAATTTTTAGTAAACCAACACTTTCGTTTCCATTTGTATAAAAAAAAATTGAGTAAACCTGTAACCAGCACCAGAGACTGGACAATTTGCGAGCTTCACAATAAAATGGGCGTTCCTGTCCTGTTTTACGTTGTTCCTTATTTGGAATGATTGACAGTTGTCAAGCAAGCCCCGAGTCCCGATACGCTTGAACTGGCTTCGTTAAGTTGTTATAATGATGTCGTGTGTAATTATTTATGTTCATTCACCTCATCCCATACGTTGTATCCGTTCATTCGACAGATATTGTCCGTCAACAAAATTCTTAGATCGTTAAAGTATCACTAAATAACAATAACTGTTATCCACAACAAACATCTCGCACCTACACCAGTTTGCCAGTTAGTCGACAGCCATGTTTATTATCACGTGGTGTTAGATATGTCGTGATCACGTGCACGACGTCACACGACCTACGTAATGCAGATTGACCTACTAGATGAGAATGAAGCTCTATTTGCCCAGTCTCTAGAGATTACGTTTTGTTGGGGGTTTTTTTGAGAGGACTGGCCAATTTTTGGTGTGTGGAGAAGACTGGCCACCAGTCTACGCCCGAGCGAATATTCATTGCGGGATCAGTTTGAAAAATATCTACAAACTCCGGCTTCATCAGCTCAGTCGGTGCAGCAAAGCAGAACGTAAAACCCCAATTCATTTCAACTACAAACTGTCTGAAAATTACAAATCTTAGCAATTCTTAAATATAACGCTTGACAACCATAATTAATAAAAGAAAATCAAAATATAAATAAAATGTATACAATAGGAGCAGCGAACGGCAGAGTCATCACTATATGGTTGAAATTGCATATTGGATAGTTCATAGTTCATGCAGAGAAGTCATGACATTATAAATGTGCACTCGGTTCCTATTAAAAACTGTATTCGATAAAAAAAAATCGAAAATGAACAAATAAACTATTGTTGTAAACAGAAGAGGCGTGACTTACTCCTGACATTAAAGCTGTTTAATTAAAGTTGTGGTGACATTTATAGTCTGATACTAACATTCACTCTTTTTGAATTGTTTGGTTTGTGGTCTCTAGTACGATGTCTTGTCAATGTATTTGTTTTTGTGTAAAATTGTGTGTGGTGAAGCCCCCCCTGCACAACCTCGAGACTAGCAAGCCGACGTCTTACCCACAAAAGACAACAGCAGGGGCGGATCCAGGGGGTGACAAGGGTGACTAGTCACCACCCCTCTCCCCACCGGTGTTTAGGAATCCCGGGTCCTACAAGCTTCCACCGGGACATAATAATCAACATATATAAATTTCGAAATCTAATCTTCCAATTTTGAATATCGTCAACAAAATGAAACATTGTCGACGAACAGAAATAATTGTTCGTTATGGCTCAGATGCGAGGAAATTGGTGATAATTTTTCAAAATTTCCTGGGGGGAGAACATCCCTCCCCCCATACCCCTCCCTACAGCTCCGCGGTCGGTGAGACAAAACAAATGGTTGTCACCCCCCATAAAAAAAATCCTGGATTTGCCACTGAACAGTTTAGAACCTATATCATGAATATACAGTATTATACACATGGTGAGGTACGTGGAATATGGGGACAAAATAGTTGGAAAAATTCGAGTAAACGAGGGAAACACTCGGACAGAGAAGGTTACTTTAACAGATTAACAATGATCGTACATCCAGCAACTACAGTTACCGTTACAAAACAACTACAGTTACCGTAATAAAACAACTACAGTTACAAAACAATCACATTTAACGTTACAAAACAACTACACCATGGACCTTATCCATGACTACACTTACCGTTACAAAACAACCACAGTTACTGTTACAAAGGCCATAAACATCACCCAGGGAGTGACGCTTGTCTTTGTAAGCTTGTCGATTATTTCTTCATACACGTAAATATTGACAAGAATTAGCCAGGCTTTAAGCCCTTAAGATTAGTTTATTTCGCATAGAAATAAAATTATTTTTGAATAATTGAAAATATTAGGAAAGATTACGAAGTAAGGAGTAAGACAAACTCACTGCGTATAAATACATAAATATACTTTGTCATATCCATGTATGACGTATAATGGTAATCAATGTAAGTCATTGTTGTAGGTAAAGAGGTTAATTAGATATGATAATAACCACGCACATGCCAGAATTCTCAAATTAACTTTATTAAAACGAAATGTATATACATGGAGACAACAATCAATTTACATACATGTAAATGTCCTTCACGCTTCTTTACATTATTTTTGTGTTTCATGAAGACTTATATAAATATTTTTTTGTATTTTATTCGGATATCTCTTGTTCTTTCTAGAATATCCCTTATCTGTCATTAGTTCTCCACATAGTTTTGATGTTACCCCCCCCCCCCTCGCCCCAGCGTTTTGTTTAATTACGTATTAGTTCATTTATGCATTATTTCATGTATGCATTAGTTTAGATATTCATGTATTAATTCATATATTTATTAATGTATTAATTCATGTATTAATTCATTTATTAGTTCATGTATTATTAGTTCACTTATTTATTAATTCATTTATTAGTTCATTTTTATTCATATATTAATTCAATTATTTATGTATTAGTTTACTTATTCTTGTATTAGTTTATTTATTGATTGTGTAGATTATTTATTTATGTATTAATGCATGTATTAGTTCATTTATTTATGTGTTATTTTATTTATCCATGCATCAATTTACTTATTCGTGTATTAGTGTATTTATTCATCGTGTATGCGTGTATTAGTCCTTCTATAATCAATATATTAATTAGTTCATTTATTCGTGTATTAAATCATTCATCGGTTTGTAGTATTCATTGAGTAATTATCAATCTTTGTTTATTCATCCGCCTATTGGTTTATTCAGATATTGTCTTATTCATATGTTGCTTTGTTTTATGTCCACTAATTATTCATTTGTTTATGAAACACGTTTGTCTGTTAAGTCAGCTGATAATTTTGTTTATCTATGTGTGTATATGTTTTTATTTTATGATCAGTGGAATACCGAGTTTTATCAGTGAACTAAAAGTGGTATTCCACTGGCGGACAAAGTAGTCCATGTTGTTTTACCTAAAATGATTTTAAAATCATAAAATAAATAGAACATTTGTCGTTTTGTCGTGAATAACATATTTTATTTCATCTCTAAGCAAGAAGACGTTTATATTTTCACTCATTCTACGCATTCGTGAAAATATAAGTTTTCTTGCTTCTCGATGAAATAAAATATGTTATTCACTCTAAAAGGAAAATATCCTCTATATCTGTTTGTTTTCAATTGTTTATCTGTTTGTTTTCCTTAATTTATCTGTTTGCTTACCGTTACTGATTTGTTTACCTATATTTTATTTATTCATTTATTCATGTTTATTTTTTCCATTTCATTTGTTTCCTTTACGTGGATAAAACTTGTAGATAAATATTACAGCACATGAAACCTAAAATGTGATCAAACAACACAGCCAAAACCTATAAAAGCGGAGAATAATAAAATATAGTTCACAGGTAAACCATTTATTCATTGATGTATATTTCATCGCATATTACTGGTTCCGTCATCCGAACCTTCCTAGGGAATTTTCCGTGACGATGCCATTTGTCAGTGGTGCTGGAAAGAGGGTCTGCTGGCAAGAAACAGCGTTTAGTAGTTCTCGGCACAGTGGTGGAGGGGAGGGGTCCTGGTTTCATCCACCGGAAAAATTCGAAAACAAAAAACCCGGAAATGCCATTTTCAGTGATCTGAGACATTTGCCCTTGAATAGGTCTGTACATGCATTACCTCATGCAAAATATATATATCATACCGAGGGAATGAAAAGGGAATCCTCCTCCCGTCGCCACCCTCTCCCACGTCACCGATAGGGCATTTCCCAGATATGAAAACAATCACAATCACGGATCATTCGGCAAACCCCGGCATATTCCAGCTCTGGCCGTTTGACGAATTCCGCCATTGGAACTACTTTCAATTTCATGGATTACCAACGGCGTTGCCCATGACGACACCTTTGAAGAAAGTTTTGTCATACCCAGATTTCAAGGATTTTCTGTAGACACGGACATTCTACACACTCTTCGAACGACGCAATTGTGAGAACGTCTTTCTAAAACAGGCAAGTTTTCCTAATAAGTAACCCGGTGCCGCATCGTATAGGCCTAGGTACACATCACTTACCGCCATACAGCCGAGGCTAGATGTGGGGTACCGGAATCTGCCGAGGTTTGCCGAGTGAATCACGAGGATGTGGGCCTACTGGTGTGGGTGGATCACGCATGCTCAAATCAATAAACATATTAATTAGAGATCAATAGGTCTACATTCTTATATCTAGTAAATTATCGATTACTTCTATGGTGACTGGACTTTAAATGTATAAGTAATGGTTAATTCATGGTCTTTAAAAGCTCTTTAGAAAATAGTTGAAAACGACCAGCTTGATACTTTTGATATTGATAAACTTAAAAACCAACTGAAGCATTTTGGAATATCGGCGAATTATGTTCATTTTAGAGAGAGATAGAGAGAGGGGGGGGGTTCTTCCACTCGACACAAACCAGGTCATTTCGGGACTAACATATGGTTCAATTTTATATGGGAGGAAACTGGGAAACCCGGAGCAAACCCACCGGGTTGAACAGGCGACCGTACTCCTTGTCATGTACAACCGGTCATTCGAGACCACGCCAGTAGACTTAATACTAACCATTCGGCCATCCAAAAAAAACCCACTCCACCCCACCTCCAGCGAATACCACGTTAGATCGTTAAGACCTATATTTCCGGCGAGGTTCCCCCTTGTCGGTGGTGCTGGACGGATGGTCCGGCAATATGCAACATATTGCCTTTCGGGTGGGGCGAAAAATTAAGGTCACGTGTACACAATGCAGGGGCGGATCCAGGAATTTTTGCAGGAGGGGTTTGCCAGTTTTCTATTACGGAAATCTGCCATCTTCGTCTCTAAATTACATAGGCATACATACAAATTGAGCTTTTTAAACAGAGAAATCATTTTTATACTGATATATAGGATCACTTTGTGATGTAATTTCATTGATGCAAGGCATTATTTTTTTTATGTAGCTGAGCAGGGATCCGCCCCTGCAACACGTAAAAGATCCCTCATTATTGGAACTCAATACAGGAGAAAGCCGCAGAGCCGCTGTCCAGGCAAAATTTTCCCTCATAGTGCCTCTATCGGATATGCCCGTCTTTAATACTTCAGAACAGAAATACCTTAAACCCCATTCATTCATCCATTCATTCATTTATTTTCATGTATATAACGAAACTATTCTTTGGTCGGCCCATCCTTTTTAAAAGGCAATAAATAACAAGGCCTTTTTTATGAATGGCATGTACAATGTCTTTGTTATGTTATTAGATATGACATGTATTCACTTAGAAAACAGTCTAATATGACATTTTAAAAATACGGGATTTAAAATCTGCATATGATGTGGTGTAATTAGACAGTGTGTTTATGCACTTGATGTCAAAAAATGTGACGCGTCGGCGAACTTGCATTATGGAAACTTTTGAAGGTGAATAATAAGGATGGGTCGCCCTTATATATTAGGAAATATCTTAAAGGGTAAAGACTTGGATGATTATAAAAGATACATCCCGACGAAAGTATTTATCGGGTGGTTATATCCAATAAAAATAAAATGAAATTGGGTTTAACGTCCTTATACTGTTCTGCTCCGAACTGGGCCAATGAAGAGGGCATACGCCATACATAGTGCGCTATGAGTGACTTTTTGCCCGGACAGCGGCGCTACAGCCTACTGTTATATCGAATTTCAACTACCAAGGGATCTTTTACGTGCACGCCGGATTTTCGTTTCATCCAAACGACTAGACATTATTTCAATTAAATGTATAGCGAATTTGGTATACATGGAAAATATAGACACAAAATCTTACTAGGAAAATACTGGATTACACTTGAAAAACACCCATGGGGTAACCACCTGGCAAAAAATGTCAAAGTATCACTAAATGGCAACCCGATTCTTGATCAGTTTAAAGTTGGTCCCGATGACAAGCATTTCCACTGGATACCCCAAGCCACACGACAACAATATGAATTTCGCCCCGGCGGCCATGAATACATTTTATTATTATATCGTTCAAAAAAAATTATGATCGATCGAGGCAATTTGACGTATTAGTTATTGCCATTGCTGAGTTATTAACCCGAAGCAGCATCGTGCCCTGCGTAACCCTTATCGCACTTCAAAATGACTTTTTATTACGATTTCATATTTTTAACAAGTAACACCATAGAATAAAATTACATACAGCTAATATTTAAAGCCATGTATTTTTTATTGTCGTAATAAATGGCAGTGCTATAACGCGTCTACAACCTATTCTACAAATTGCTCAGCAACGTTGTGTCGGAACTGTGACAGTACATAAGCCAGTTATGTTTTCTTAATGGCGGGTACCTTATAGGCCGTTTTTGTTTTCATTGTTACGTAATTTATACGTCACTGATTTTAGGGGTTGCATCATGCTTGCATTAATATCTGTCATAGGGTACCGTGATAAACATGTTTTGGTGACGAGATAAGGAAACATGTATTTGACCCAAGAAGGTCGCATATATAGAGGGTGTTGTCAATAACAGGGGTTCTGATTGGTCCACTTGGCATACCTAGCCGATAACGGGGCTGTTCTATTATCTCGTCTCACGCCTCAGGAAGAACATAAGTTTATCTATGTATTTAATGCGTGTACGATACACCTACAAGTATACTCGTGTTGTATGATATACATAGATCACACCATGTTACTATAGCGACGACCATGAATGAAAAACGTCACCAGGTCATAGTCGTTGTTAACCAGTTGCACCAGTTAGTAGTTAGTTTGTACTGGATACTCTAGTGTGAGAACTTAGGCAATACATTAACCCAATATAAATATTAACGTAGTGACGTACTATGAGTACATAGTATATTTTAGGAACGCCTCTTGTGAGTGAATTGCCGTTACGTGCTCCAAAGTTTGACATATCATATTTAAAGGCCCGTTGGGGATTGGAATGATACCGATCGTAATAAAATACCTTCTGGTGATGTCACGTTAAAACTTGAAAAGAAACCGAAATATCTTATGTTTTTAATAAAAAAAAAAAACCCAACAAATCCAACGAATGAAAGATTGTGTTCACGCTTTATAAGACTTTTGTCATCAGCCGTATGCCATATAAAGCGGCCTACGTGGTCGGGTGCCATCTTACAGAGTAGTGTAATGTAACCGTGTATGTACAGAGTTATGTAATACAACAACGTAATACAGTAGTGTAATGTAATAATGTATTCATAGAGTAATGTAATATTACAATGTAATGTAACAAACTAACAATGCATCTAGAGAGAGAGAAATGGGGTGTAACGTCCACTCGACACAAACTAGGTCATTTCGGGGATGTAGAGTGAACTGAAACGAAATGGGGTTTAACGTCCTACTGTACTGCTCAGATCGGGCTAAAATCAGTTATGGTTATGGTCAAACTGATCCCGCAGTGAATATTCGCTTGGCCGCTACAATCACTGATAAGCATGACATCGACGAGGCTTAATAAGTACGGCATATTAACTTTTTTACTCCGACAAATTAAATTCATAAATTCTCAAACATTTTTTTGAGGTAAAAGAAAAATAAATAAAGACGTTTGAAGTATTTGAAGTTAAAAAGTATTTCCTATTTAGTGTAAATGGGTATTATAATGAGTAAAATGCATCATTTTGCTCGAAGCAGTTTGGTGTTAAGTAAACATTGCACGAGCAGTTGAGCCAATGACTGGCGCGGTTAGCAGTCAACGCACGTGCTGTGGACACTTATCTGTTACAGAGTTAATTCGTAAGTAATTCTCTGTGAAACAGATTTGGTTATGGTCTGTATTCCCCAAAATACCCATTTATATAATGCGGCCATAAGTGGATTCCGGGAATTCCCGAACTTTTCCATCCGGCCTATAATTAGTATCCCCAAGAAAATTCAGGATATAATAATAAAAGGGAAGAAATATGACGAACGAAGAAATTTTAAGTCAACATCTTACTCACCACGGCTTCGAACTCTATTTATAATATCATTATTTTATTAAAGTGGCGATACAATAAAATTACTGTAAACAAATTGCAATACGGTAAATCAAGTTTTCCTTTTTACTTTTCTAGTATGTCTGGAGGGGTGGACTGTGATACAGAACTGGGGGAAACCGGGAGACCTGGAGACAACACACGACTAGGGAGCCAACCCAAATCCTTATCGTGTACAACTGTGGGGTACAAACCACACAACTTATGATCTAAAGGATACGCGTCCGACCATTAGCCCCCCCCCCCCACACACACACACACGCACACACAGCAGGTCACCCTGCTGGTGGTCTTTTAAAGGCGCTCTCCATTCTATATTTATGGGAGTTACGAATGGATCGCTGTAACAGCTGTTCGAATTACACCTAAAGTCAATCCCATACCATTCGATCAGTCATTACCGAGATTGGCTTTCAGTCAATATACTATTATAAGTCCTCACGATAACCTAAATCAATATATATCTTATTTATTTTAACTAACAATTTTAATAATTTAGTTGGATAAAATTAGATTGATTTTGGTGTTCAGCCAATCAAAATTGAAATATCAACTTAAATTTGAATTTTATCTTTACTTAAGATTTCGACAAACAGGGCCAAGAAGTATTTATGGTTGACGGGCATGAAATGACCAAGAGGAAACAAATACGCAGTTTTGAAAGAGCCCATATTTTCTTCAGCGACCACTTGCAATTAGCAACCATGTGCATTTCATGAATAATCAACCAAAACATTCAACAAAATAAATGGTCGAATGGAATTTAATCAAAACGAACTGTTTAGCCGTTTTAACAGACATTATTATTTTAAATATGCATTATACAAGAGCTAAATCTGCCAATTGTAGGTCTTACTTTAGGCCTGATATTTATTAGACATTAATTAACTTATCCGGTCCATAATTAATTCTCGATGTCATCACTAGCCTGGGATATTTACTGGATTAGGATCCCATTTGCTGCTCAACTTTCATTCATGATTTAATCATGAAATGGATGATCGAGACTATGTTTTTTATCGTTCTAACTTAGTAATGATGATCGAGGCTTGGCACAAATACCATTCTAAAATCTCGGTTCAGAGTGGATCAATTTGACTAAAAGTTTCAACAAATTCCCACTAATTAAATAGTTTATAACGATTTAGAGTAAGAACTGACAGCTATATATCTTTAAGTTGGAGAATGATGACTTCTCTCTAGCATAAAATTGGCGACTACGTGATGGGTATATGTCGTGATGTATTCTGTTCGTCGAATTGCAACTGCCAAAGGTTCTTTTACGTGAACACTAACGTGAACACAGGATCTCGGGTTTTCGTCTCATCTGAACACTGGGAGAAAGTGGTGGGGGGGGGGGAGGAACGAGGTCGTTCCGGGACTAACACGTGGTTTAATTTAATTCAATAATTCACTTGCGCAGGGGTCTTTAGCAGTGGGAGGAAACCACCCTTATAAAATGTATTTATAGCTGTAATATAAAAACGTTATAAAAACTACTGATATTAAATATGACGAGGAAAATCAATAAATCATATTAGGTGTTATCAAATATTTATTTAGTGACGTTATTAGTATTGAAAGTTGAATCTATATACCCCGCCCATTTTTTGGAAAGTAAATATCCCCATGATATATTTTTTTCAAAGACAATTTAAAAGAATTGGCCAAGATAAATATGTTCTTTTTAAAATTGTTTTCAATATTTTTCTTAAAACGTTCAAAATACTACAGAGGCAGTTCCGTGTTATAGCATATAGGGGATATTTACTGGGTGTAGTCTGCGATATCACAATAGTGGAAGCGGACGTTAAACATACCATTCCAGTTCCAGGTGGAGCGGGTTTTTACCGATGTGATTTTTACTGGAGGGATTTTTACTGGGCAGATTTTGCCGGGGAGATTTTTACTTACTTATTTCGAATCCCATCTGTCAAGGATTCTTTTACGTACACGTCAACATGTTCACAGGACATCCGTTTATGTGATTAAATGAACACTGGAAAATATTTTATTTCGAATTCGACACGAATATAAACAATACTAATATAATTGATCTGAAAATAAACCGAAGTTCATATAATTTCATCATCATTTATTTGTTTCATATAATTGACATTACAAAACATTAACAATTATTAACAAGGTTACATGGTAATATCGTTTGCATTATTAGCGAGTGATTTAATACTGAAGTTTACATTCTCCGAATTATAATGAAAATATAGCAATGTGCTAGCAGTTAAAATATAGCGAATATTTAGCAATGTACTATCAGATAAAATATAGAGAATGTTTAGCAAGGTTAAAATATAGTAACTATTTAGCAATGTAGTTAAAACAGTGAATATTTAGGGATATAATGTCAGTTAAAATATAGAAACTATTTCACAAAGTATCATCAGTTATATGTACTATGTGTTATAGTTAATATTTCTTAATTCGACCATAAATTAGAATGTAATGGACATTATTTTGTAATGTGACCATAATTAATTTGCAATGAATATATTTTGTAATGTGACAGTAGATTAAAGTATTATGAATATTACGTATATCGACATATATATCGTCACAGTATGATAAATATTTCGTAATGTGCTTCTGAATTAAATTATAGTTGGTTTATATTTTTCATATTGAATATTCCGTAATAAGTTCTTAAGTTGAATTGTATTGCAAGGGTGTTTCTCGGTCCAATTCAGATACGTATATTGACAAACAGAACGAGTATACTGTTTAAAAAAATATTTTGCAATGAATATTTGTCAGTGCGACCATAATATGCATGTAATGAATATTCCATAATTTTGTCATAGTAAAGGGGTCATAAATATTTCTTAATGTGACAATAGATTAAACTTTATGAATATTATACAGTGTTTTTCACAGTGTGTGCCCGAATTAAATTATTGTTGTTATTGTTTTGATATTTGTTTTTCGTCATATATATTTCGTTTGATCAAATGTAAATGTAATGAAAATTTTGTAATGTGCTCGCAATTTAATCATAAAATGAATATTTCGTAATAATGCGACCATAATGTGAGTGTATTGAATAATCCACAATGTTACCATAATGTGAACATAATGAATATTCTACAATGCGACCATAATGTGAGTGTATTGAATATTCCACAATGCGATCATAATGTGAACGTAATGAATATTCTACAATGCGACCATAATGTGAGTGTATTGAATATTCCACAATGTTACTATAATGTGAACGTAATGAATATTCTACAATGCGACCATAATGTGAGTGTATTGAATATTCCACAATGTTACTATAATGTGAACGTAATGAATATTCTACAATGTGACCATAATGTGAGTGTATTGAATATTCCACAATGTTACTATAATGTGAACGTAATGAATATTCTACAATGCGATCATAATGTGAGTGTATTGAATATTCCACAATGTTACTATAATGTGAACGTAATGAATATTCTACAATGCGATCATAATGTGAATGTAATGAATCTTCTACAATGCGAATATAATGTGAATGTAACGAACATTTTTAATGTGGTCGTAATTTAATCTATTTGGTGATATGTAATGAATCTTCCATAATGCGATATAATGTGAATGTAACGAACATTTTTAATGTGGTCGTAATTTAATCTATTTGGTGATATGTAATGAATCTTCCATAATGCGATATAATGTGAATGTAATGAACATTTTTTTAATGTGGTCGTAATTTAATCTTTTTGGTGATATGTGTTTCTAAATGTGACGGGGGGGGGGGGCAAATGGTTAGCGTGCGCGCGCTGTATCATACGGCCTCTCATTGAGTCAACTGTCATGGTTTCGAATCCCTGGTTGTACGTGGCAAGGAGTAGGGTCGCCTGTCCAGCCTCGTGGGTTTTCTCCGGTTTCCTCTCACTGCTAATTGAAATAAAATTAAACCATATGTTATTCACGAAGTGACCTAGTTTGTGTCGAGTGGACGTTAATTTCACTATAGTATATAAATATAAGAGTAAATAATTTATGATACCGATAAGGGCCTCAATAGCGCTCCATTTCTCTATATATAATTTAAGATATACCACAGTAAATAACTAGAGTAAGATAAGTAAATACTAGTATATCATATTTCACCTATATAGAATAGAGCTATACTATTCATTTAATACTTTCTTTGTTTGTACAACATACAATAGATTAGAGCTATGCTATTCATTTAGTACGTTTTTTGTTTGTACTACATGCAATATTCTTAACAAATTGTTGTTCTTTGTGCTCGATGCCCGTTTCCACTGAAGGTGATATTGCAGACAAGTTGTCTGATTTACCTCCTGTTGGAGGAAACCGAGTACCCATAAGATTAAGATGGCGCCCGTGTCTCCAAGAGGGATCGAAATTACAACCGCAAGCCAGAGGTGACCTGTCAGCTAGAGGTCGAAGCGCGGACAGTTACACCACCAGGCCACCTCACGCCCCCATCTTAAGAAACTAGTGCTTGTATATTTTTTTTATATAGTCTGAGTGATTGTACAATATCCATTGACTATTTAGCCATGGGACAAAGGGTAAATAATAACTGTAAGGGCATGGAATAACATACGAACAAAGCTAGTATTTAGCAATATACAAGTGGTAGTAGTTTTTTCTTTGATGTCCATAGCAGTTATATCTCATAACAACCTCTCATGACGTCATCAGAGGTTGATATATTCGGTTCATATCAACCGCTGATGACGTCATGTCAACCGCCGATGACGTCATCTAAGGTCGATATATTCGGCTCATATCAACCGCTGATAATGTAAATGATCGAAATAATACAAAGAACACAGGCATAACATTTTATTCTTTTGACAATAAAAAAATGTTATGGTACAGTTTGTAGCATGCAGCAACGAAATAGACGGTGAACTTATCGGCATGTTTAAATCGGTTATCCATACTCCATGTCTAAGATATCTTTCAATCACGGTTCATTGTCAGAAATATCGGAAAAGATTGCCTTTTGATCCAAATTTTCTTCAGGATTTGGATAGATCCTCATCATATTTGCATCCACATGTATTTCATCGTCAATATGATGACTAAAAAGGATTGATTATTCGTCTGACTTCGTTTAATTATCCGTTTTGTTCTTGCTTTCAGTTCAAAATGGCGACGTGTAAACAAATACACGCGCATTATTACATCGGCAATTCTCGCTATTTGGCGGAAACTACCGAACAATTATCCAATCACTGTTGCCTTTTTTTAGAAGAGTCCATTAAATTTAAGAGTGAATGTTGTATATGCCAGATATAAACCTACTCTCCCTCGGATTGATATGATAGAGAACCCTTGGGCTTCGCCCGCGTGTTCTCTATCATATCAACCTTGGGTAGGTTAATATCCTATACTTAATTTTCCCCACCTCTACCAAACTACAAACGCAACAGAAGACGCGTGCCCCGTTAAAATGGATAGGTTCAAAGTATAGCCGATTGGGTAGGACGAAACCGAGGTCTTCTGAACACATTGACGTGCAAGTAAAAGAATCCCTGGTCGTTGAACTTCGAAATAAGTGCATGTCTAAGCCCGGAGACAATCTTACCCTTCAACAAACTGTATGGCGTTTGTCCGTCTTCATTATGCCCTCGTCAGACCGGGGTGGTGTCCTTACTGCGCTGCTTGGACCGTACATAATGCACAAGGTCGCCGGAAAACGTGAAGAAAACGCGAGAAACTGTCCCGAAAAATCACAAACTTGAAAAAGGTCGACCTCTCACAGCTTTCGTGGTCAGATCGCAGAACCTCTGGTTGGTTTTGAGCTAACTTAAAACAAACGTCGCGACTCGGCGATCATTGGCGACAATTGAGATCACAGTGCTTACACCACGCTTTTACCATGCTTATGGCGCACTTGGCGCGCCCTGAGATCATTTTCCGTCGTCGTATATTATAACAACGGAGTAAGTACGGGAGTATTAGCTTAGTCGATGCAAAAAAGAGGACGTGCAAAAAAGAGGACGTTAACCCCCAGTTCATTTCTTGAGTTAGAATCACCCCGTCAAGCCGGTTTGTGAAATTGGTATAGAGTTGCAGAAATAGAACACGTTCGCTTTCCATGTTACCGTTGAAAAGTGACATAGGTTCAGATAAGTCACAGATGTAACGTATCGATTGGTTGTGTTGAGAAAATTTATTGTAAAATCGCCCACATCCACCAGCTGTCATTTTTGGAATAGCCAAGAAATGTTATTTTTATTAGACTAAGGCCTGTGAAAGAAATATAGAATGGCGGTAACTTGTTATTATCCATGAAATAAATCAATACAAGTCCTTGTGATTTAGATACATATTGATAATAACTTGCTTATATTTCTCCATTATAAACAAAACCATACTTATTGTATTGTAGTGTTAAGATACTTTATGGGAGATTAGATAAAGAGCTGGCAGTTCTCACTATAATAGTGAAAAACTGGCAAATGTAAAGGCTATTTGCTGAAAATTTCAGTCAAATTGAGCCACTACGATCTTAGAACTAAGCGAATGAAAGTTCCGCTTAGCCCCGGTCATCATTACTAAAGTCGGCAAGACAAAAATAGTAGTCTCGATTATCCAGTTGTATTGGTAAATCACGAAGGAAAATATGTCAGCGAATTCAACTACAATCCAACAAAAATCGAGATCGAGAGGTAATTATGGCCT
Source organism: Patella caerulea (assembly GCA_036850965.1). NCBI lineage: Eukaryota > Metazoa > Mollusca > Gastropoda > Patellidae > Patella > Patella caerulea. The sequence goes on from JAZGQO010000008.1 coordinate 33,923,947, forward strand.
AAATATGTTAATTAATGTGTAATTAATAGTTTTATAACATTTCAGGCCTAAATAAAGACCTACAATAGGAAGATTTTGCTCTTGCATAATGCATGTTTAATAAATTAGGTAACATTTCCGGCCTAAACAAATAAATGGAAATAATATATTTTTAACATAAAAATATAAATAAACAAGAAAAGTAAATAATAATTATACTCATAATATATGAAAAAAAAACCTTCAAGATATATGTTGATACCTTCGGTCAACCGTAGATTATGGTGACACTTTCGATCAGTCGTAGATTCTAGTAGGCTACATTTGGGTGTGTTTTGGCACCGTATGTTTCATTTAAAAACCATTTGATGACCCGTAATAAATAACTTATTGGATCTCAGACTATTGTGTTATGTTTGTTTACAGCCGAACCTCGTATCTGAAAGTTATTACACCCTACGCGCCGCTTATTGAATTGATCAAGATCTTTAACGCAGATCAACGGATTATCTGTAATAGGCTGATCGGCAAATCCTTTATAAATCGAATGTGATACGTATGTCTATTGTAGTCTGTCTTTATATGAAATGGCGGGAAGTTCGTATACTTTTCACACATGAATAAAGCCGAACAAAGTGTTTGGATTCCCGCCAAATAACCTAATTATTGTCGTTCAAAACATTGGTAACCTTTCTAGGGGTTATGGTGACCCCGATCGTAAACGACCTTGTGTGCGTCATAATATTATGTTTATCGTTTTGATAGTAAGGTCGTAAAGGGTCACGATTATAGTCAAGGTGGTGACGATGGATAGAAAGGAATTTTGGATTAACGTCCACGTCCACTAGATCATTTTGAAAATAACATATGGTTCAATTTTATTTCAATAATTCGTTTGTGTGTAGTGGTCCCGAGAAAACCCACGAGGTTGGACAGGCGATCCTACTGCTTGTCACGTACAACCAGGGAATCGAAACCATGCCAGTTGACTCAAAGACAGACCTTATGATACGACACGCACGTGCTAACCATTCGGCCACCCAACACTCTCGGGATCGGAAGAACGCCACTATATTCAATGGCACACCTTGTTAACTAAATCTAACAGGTCTTAGTTACGATGGCATTTACTTTGTCGATACCAGTGTATGTTGAAATGTATTTTCTGACACACTCTTTCATTTTGTTACCAATCTATTCGTCACGAGTGTAGGCCTACCTATTGTGTGTAATAAATAATGGGAAGTGGTACACACAATATATTACATTTTCCGGCGTGGTTTCTCCTTGTCAGTGGTGCAGGAAGGCACAGTGGATCTAATTTTATATGGCAACACCGATCTTTCAGATGATACCAATTCTAACATATGTGTTAGTAAGCGGTTTTAAAGGGACAATAACATTCTTGCTGGCTTGGTAGCTCCAGAAAATAAATAATACCCTTATTCTAAATACTAGATGTTTAAGTGTCCTACCTATTGTGTAAATTATCCATTACAGCCTATTTTACTTGTACAGAGGGTTCGAAAATATTTTAAAATCCAAGTGACATTTGAAAAGGTTTACGTTAGCCTTTTCAAATCAATTGGTTGAATTTTTCCAATTTTTTAAAATAGGTGTGTTAAGATTAAATTTATATCATCATTTAATTGGAATATTCTAAAATAATACGATTTGTTGACCAGAATGAAGATTGGGACATATTATTCAGTTACAACAAGAGTGTTATTGGGGCTTTAAAGCTTTAATTATTAAAACTATGTTTTACACTAATGTAATATTTTTTTCTATTTTCATAACCTTAAATGTAAATATAATATATATCTAAACATTACACTCCAACATATGTCAACCTCGTGGGTGTTCTCCGGGCACTCCGGTTTTCTCCCTCTGCTAAAGACCCCTGCGCGCAAGCGAATTATTGAAATAAAATTAAACCATTATGTTAGTCCCGAAATGACCTATACTAGGCCTTTGTCAATCCATTTCAGTTTATTGAATAAACAATTGTTTAAATTAAACCTCAGGATCCCGTGTACACACAATGTCGTGCACGGAAAAGATCCCTTAACAGTTGGAAATCGGTATAAGATTAGGCCCTACAGCGCCGTTGTTCGGGCAAAATTTCCCCCAGTACAGTGTACGACGCGTGCTCGTCTCCACGCCCTTTCATTAAATCTGGCGTTATTAAGGGTTAAGTTTCAAGGAGCCCTTGGCAGTTGCAATTCGGCATGAAGTATATAGGCGCTAACACCGGTGCCCCGGCAAAATCCCCCTCATTGCTCGTGAGCTGCATTGGTGCAAAAAAGTAGGACGCTACAGAGCCGTTAAAACCAGTGTTCTTTAGTTTAAATATTTACACCCACCATATCCACCGCCCCCCACACAGACCATCCCCAACCCTATAATCCCGTTATGAATTTCGTTACGATGAGCTTGCGTTAAACCCCATTTCATGTTAATTTGTTTTATGGAACATGTGCTTATTTGACATCTGGATGGAATCAGACCGAACCTCGGTGTACCACATATAAATATATAGGTTACAAATACAATATGGGTATACAGTACGCAGGTAAATAAATAAAGGCCATTTGAAAGGTCATGGATTATGTTTCAACTATATAGGCTACAATAATTACATATTATGACATTAATAGGCTTGTACAAAACAATAATGAATTAATTCAAGGATTGGTCTATAATCTAGACCAAGAATATATTTACTTCTGCCAACAAGGTATCAATTATTACGGTTATTGATTTAGAGAGAGAGGATGGGTGGAGGGGGGGGGTAACGTCCACAAGGTTATAAACTAGGTTATTTCAGGACTAGCACATTGTTCAACTTTATTTCAATAATTCGCTTGTGTGTATGGGTCTTTAGCAGTGAGAGGAAACCGGAGGACTCGGAGGAAACCCACGAGGTTGAGAAGGCACCTTATCTACAACCAAGGGATCGTCGAAACCACCAACGTAAACCAGAGGTGACTGGCGTGACACCCTGAACCACTCGGCCATCCCAACCCAACTTACGTGTGTTGTCAGAGCAACCGAGTTTCTTCCTATCAGGGTGTGCATTCATCGAATTTAGTTTTCGCACCATCCGAACGACTAATGTTTTATGTCGTCATGCAGGTCACATTCCAAACGGACAACTTATTTCCTTGTAGATGATAGTATAACGTGTCTAGTGTATGCTTGTACATTAATCTACTTATTTTTTTATTGCACTATCCGAAGAAATAATTCCAAACGGGCAAACAAATAAACCATTTGTGTGTCGATATCGTATGACATGCATAAGCTCTTAACTGATGTTTTTTTTTTTCATTTTTGTTGTTTTTTAAAGGGGGGGGTGTAAATTAACATAATAATGTATCTATCTATATGCTTGTACCTACGTCGACTTCGTTTTCTTTGTTGCATAATCCGAAGAGATAATCATTTTATGAATAACAGGTCACATAATCAGGCTATGATATCAAATAACTCACCTCTAATATTTTGTTTCGTTTTTTGTTATGAATTAATATATAACAGGAATGTGTATATAGTATGGCGGTGATATGAGAATAAACGATAAAGGTCATCCCTAGTTTCAATAATTGGTTTAAATAATATCTGCTACAGCAATTGGACAATTAACAGTACAGATAGTGAGGTCAATGGGTATTTTCGTTTTATTAGTTCTGCTTTAGGTTTTAGATGTGTGTGCTTTAGATCATAAAGTCTATCATTGAGTCAATGATACGGTTTCGAGCCAAAGATTGTACGTGAATAGGTGTGGGATCGCCTGTCCAACCTGGCGTGTTTTCTCTGACCCCCCCCCCACACACACACTATTAAAGATCATAAAGACTCATATCTTCACGCGAATTTAATATTTTTCATTATTATTATTGCCAAAAGCACTTCCTGGATCGTACAATTTTTATAGTCGGTACTTTTCGTAAATGTTTGAATCAATTGCTAATGTCCAACGAATTGTTGAATGTCGAGAAATCCTGCAGTCGGTGATCTGTTGTATCATAAGGCCGGTCATTGAGTCAACTGACGTGGTTTCGATTCCCCGGTTGTACGTAACAAGGCGTAGGGTCGCCTGTCCAACTTCGTCCGTTTCCTCCATGTGCTCTGGCCATTGCTAAAGACCCCTACGCGCATGCGAATTATTGAAATGGAATTGAATCATGTGTTAGTCCCGACAATTACCGAGTTTATGTCGAGTGGATGTTAAATTCCATTTCCCCTAACCCTTTAACAGTCACACTGCATCAGATGTTGCAATCCACGCCCACTCTGCATCTATTAATGCCTACTATTTCTATATCAACATTACATCGATCAGACACACAACATGGTCACGTGTTATCAGGAATAACCTCACCTGATGTAGAATGGCGTGATTGTAGTCTACACTAGAACACTGCAACCTTGATATAAGATTATGAGAATCGTGGTTAAAGTGATTTAGGGGGCATCAACCGCCACCTGATGATTCTCACGTAAAAATAAAGTTGTGTTGCATCATCGTCAATATTATCTAGGCCTTCCAAATGTGTTGACGGTGTAATCTGACATCTGGTTCGTGGTCTCCGCGACCACCTGCACACAGTGACATAGATTTGTGTCCACCGGGGCGTTTGCCATGAAACATGCATAAATTGCCAAACACTAAGCAGAGTTTTCGTGGCAAAATTAAAATTGTGCCAGGCTTCCTGAATCATGGTTGCGCCCAAACTGATCCCGCAGTGAATATTCGCTTGGCCGCTACAATCACTGATAAGCATGACATCGACGAGGCTTAATGAGTACGGCATATTAACTTTTTAACTCCGACAAATTAAATTCTCAAACATTTTTTGAGGTAAAAGAAAAATAAATAAAGACGTTTGAAGTATTTGGAGTTAAAAAATATTTCCTATTTAGTGTAAATGGGTATTAAAACGAGTAAAATGCATCATTTTGCCCGAAGCAGTTAGGTGATAAGTAAACATTGCACGAGCCGTTGAGCCAATGACTAACGGCGCGTGCAGTCAACGCACCTGTTGTGAACTGTCGTCTGTTACAGAGATATTTCGTAAGTAATTCTCTATGAAACAGATTGGGTTCTACCCTGACAGAAAACACCCTTTTAAATGCATGCAGTAGAACAAAAGTGCCCACTCCTCACGCCCTTGCTTAAAGCGGGGATTTCATATTTTCTAAGACAGTCAAAACATATTTATTTCTATGTCATTTGCTTGTAGGTTGTCAACTCACTATTATACAATCATAGGCATTATTTTCCACACTTAAACATCTTTCACATCGGAAAAAAATAACACAATTACCTCCCTTGTTTTCCACCCCCCTCCCCCTTAATCATGGGCCTTATTTCCCAGATTTTAAAATGAGTCACACAGGGAATAATAACACAATTCCCTCCCTTGTCTTTCCATTCACCATGGAATGGCTATCTTCAAACGTTTGAATTTGAAATTTAAAATGATATTTTGCCAATTTCTCAACTGGCAATACTGAACTATAGGATTATTAGGATTATTCTTTAACAAGGTGGGAACAATTTATACATACCATCTATTTTAAGGCTTTATTATAATATATTTTAAATATATAACTTAAAAATATACAATTGCAGCTTTAACCCACACAAGAACCATATGAACAAGAATTGATCTATCCTTTTCAGGCTTAGTAATTTTCAGCCATCCCTCGTATTTCCGCAATCCTATATCCAGAAGTACAATATATTTAGATCTGTCTGGTTGCATTAAATTTATAACCAGTTCATTTATTCCGGCTACATGCCACATGAAATCAGGCCATTCAAATATCCTTCCTTGATATGATATGATAGATGATTCACTGTAATTAAATTAGTATTCTCAATTTGCCGACTTTTTTTCTCCTGTATGCATTCATCGAAAAATAAAACTGTTTGTCGAAAAAACTAATGTGCGAAGCATTGTCGCCGTTTTGGCCTCACTACTCACTACACGCAAACTCTATGCATCTATCTGATTGAAACAACAGTCATATTTCGTTTCGCTTTTTAAGGGTTCAAAATTTCGATTTACTTGTCTTTACTGCACTAGGGTCTGGAAGAGCTGTTATATTACCAGCGTTTTGGTTGAAGTGAGGGATTGGCAAATGAAACGGTTTGTTACGGCGTATTCTTGGCGAGCCATGCATGGAACTGTGGGTAAACCACTAGAAACGTCAACGCTGATTGATTAATCAATGTATAACGTCATAGGGCCAAATGGACGGCGGTTATATGAGACCACGGCATGTTTAAAAGTGGGTGGGGAGCCACGGAGGATCACTCAGTAAGACGTTGGCTCGCTAACCGGGAGGTCGACCCCAGCATTGCGGATTTCCCAACGTGGTTTATCCTTGTCAATTGCGCGGGACTGAGGGCCTGACAAGGGATAACATGTCGTTCGGATGGGACGAAAAAACGCGTCCTGCATGTAAGAGATTCATTGGAACTTGGGATTCGATTTAAGTGTAGGATAGCGCCGCTGTCCGCGCAAAATTTCCCTAAAAGCACGCTGTATGACATATGCCCGTATTCATTAGCCCAGTCGGACCAGAACAGTAGGACGTTACATCCAATATCATTTCATTAAAGAGAGAGCGGGTAACATCCAATCGACAAAACTAGGTGATTTAGGGACCCACACATGGTGTAATTTTATTTCAATAATTCGTTAAGCGTAGAGGTCTTTAGCAGTGGGAGGAAACCGGAGGATCCGTAGAAAACCCACGAAGTTAGACAGGCGATCCTTCTCATTGTCACGTACAACTGGGGAATCGTAATCTTCCCATGCAGTTGACTCAATGACAGACCTTAAGATACAGCGCACACATGCTAACCACTCGGCCACCAAACACCCCTTATTAACAGTGGGTGTATTAAAACTAATCTGGGGCCTGTTTCACGAAATTTTAACTAAAATAAAATAAAATTTTAGTAATTTGATTGGACAATATTAGATTAATTTTAGTTCTTAGCCAATCTAAATTGAAGTATCTACTAAAATTTGGATTTTATCTTTAGTTAAAATTTCGTGAAACAGGGCCCAGTACGCATACCAGGTGATATTACATATCTTGTATTACAAACTTTATGAATCATATAATTACTCATCTAACTTTCAAATCTTGACTTAAATTAGAAGAGATACTGCATTCTCCTTCTTCCATGCCTGACAAGGTGTGTTGCGAGTGGGGTTATCTTGCCGTGCCCTATGTACTTCAATCCTAGGCTACATTTGATTTTAAATGTGTATTACCTTAATATATAAACACACCTTCTATAATTTTTATATTACTATTCCTATCACGTTGGTGCCTGTTCGTCATTGGAAGTCCTGAAGTTAATAGATCAGGAGTGTCAAACAGATCCGGTCCATCAAGGTTTAAATGTGACCCTTGGAATAAATTTCAACGATAATTGGTTTGAAACTAGCGGTATTATTGTTTTCCGGTTTCATTAAAACTCCCGACTTCTGTACTGTTGGTTAATTTGGTCCATTACAAAGTATTGTATTGCATTATGATATGCCACGACTTCAACGCCAGATTAACCATGGCGGGGCCCGGGAGCCTGGAACATGTGGGGGGCCCCTGGGCACGGATCTGTGGACGACGAAGCCGTCAACCGCGAGCGCGGAAGGCCCGGCGCCCAGGAAATTTCCTGGCATTTCAGGCACCTGTGTCGGAGCCATTTAGAGTACCTCCAACTCACTCCAACAGAAAAAAAAACTTCTGCCACAAAATTAGTGCATTCTGGCGTTATTTCAGTGGACCAATCCATCCATGCGAGTGCTATGGAATGATGGAATTTCTAGAGGAGGGGACTGGAGTCCATTGAGCCCTTTAAATCCGCCACTATAAGTGAGCAGCATCAAACCTAAATAACGCGGTGATTTGATGAACGTTGCGACCAAGCCGGGCTCGATTTTTGACGAACGTCTAACACTATAAGTACAAAATGATAATACGAGATTTAATCAAGAAATCTGAATATTTCGTGTGATCATGATGTGCATCTCATCAAATTCAGCTTGTACTCACAAAAAATATCAACAACAACTACAGCTTATATACGATATATACGTCAATATGAGGCAAAATTCGCGCTACTCGAAATGATGGGGACGAGTAATTTGTTCGAGTTATACGATAATTCAAGTTAGACGATGTTCGGTCCGATAGAAGATCTCACGACAATAAAATACCATGTATTAAGCCAGGCTGACACTTGCATGATTCCGTGGCACGCATTGGCACGACTCGAGTCGGCACGACACCGTTCGATTTGCGCAAACTCGTCGTGGCAATGCGGGAAGTGCGTAAACAATACGCAAACAATGCGCGAACTATGCTTGAACTCGTCGTGCTAGTTCGTGCCAATGTGGACACTGATGGCCACGACAAAATCGTGGCCAACAGTCGTGCAAGTGTCAGCCTGGCTTTACACCCATCACCGGATTACACCGAATTCTCGGATGTCGATCGCGACACACCATGGATTGAGAGGGGCCCCACGGACTTCCGATGGAGGGCCATCGGAGGGGCTCCGTCACTAGGTCACCGGCCGTTGGCGTCCTCGGCCCGACCATGCTACAATCGTGCAACTGAGATTTTTGTGAGGGGCTCCCTAATGTGGGGGGCCCTGGGGCCTGTTCCTCATGGTGTCCCGTGGTTAATCCGGCGTTACATGACTTTAGTCAAATAAATCAATGAAATTATCTATATCTTGATGTAAATGGTGAGTTCGTGTGGCCACTGGATCGAAACGAGTTTGTCATCCCTGTATCGACTATAAGGAATGTTCTCAAAATATGTTACAATCCGTATGGCTGCTGTCATTTTGTCAGAAACCTACAATGTGGTAAAAATACAGGGCCCTGTTTCTCGAAATCTTAACGAAAGATAAAATCCAAATTTTAGTAGATACTTCAATTTTGATTGGCTAAGCACTAAAATCAATTTAATATCTTCCAATCAAATTACTAAAATTTGAATTTTATCTTAGTTAAAATTTCGTGAAACAGGCCCCTGGTTTTTTATATATATATATATATATATATATATATATATATATATATATATATATATATATATAAACTTTACAGGAAGATCTGACAAGTTGTACTGGAGGGGTCGTGTCAGGGGTCGTACGAGCGGTTTTTGACCATATGACGTCAGGCATTGATTAACCAATCAGCGTTGATGTTTCTAATGGTTTACCCACAGTTCCGTGTATCTCACACCAAGAAGTCGTCTGTGTTTTAATCAGATTGCAATTCTATGGAAGACGATTATTATTATTAAAACGTCGCTAATTATATTCCATAGAATTGTGACGTATACAAATCGTAAAGGTAAGATTGTGGAACCATTCCTTAACGGTCATATTACTCATTTCGACTCTTATCACCGTCAGTCCGTCTTAAAATACAAGTAATTTAGTAGAAATAAAACGCAATAACAGTATATTACTCAATGCCTGACGTCATATGGTCAAAAACCGCTCGTACGACCCCTGACACGACCCCTCCAGTACAACTTGTCAGATCTTCCTGTAAAGTTTATATATATATATATATATATATCAGTATATTACTCATTTCGACTCTTATCACCGTCAGTCCGTCTTAAAATACAAGTAATTTAGTAGAAATAAAACGCAATAACAGTATACTCATCAGTTTGACTTGGTGCCAACAAAAACAAACATTATAGATATTTTGGGAAAATGTAATGAGTAAGAACTATGATTGACAAGATGAAATTCAGTGTTTTGTAGCCTTGTGATTATAGTAAGAGCAGGGCGTCTTGCTATAACCACGGTCTGTATCTTATACTTTTAGACCCAGAGAGGGGGGTGTTGGGATGAGAGAGAGAGAGACAGACAGAGAGAGAGAGAGAGAGAGAGAGAGAGACGGACGTTGTGTGGACGTTTATTCCCATGTCTCACACTTGTACCGTCTAAAAATTTCTGATGAAAAAAAAACAATGTTGCTTATCTTTTCCTTATACGAAACTTAGGATCAACGTAATCTATTATTTTGACCTGGACGTATTTAACCTTTCCTCTAAGATTTATTGTACAACGTAAAGAGATTAATTTTCATCTGAGTGAGGGATTAAATTTGTACTTCTCATACTTAACATTCCAATATACGTCACTATTCACGAGATTAAGGCAGCTCATGTGACATCATACCATGGTATTTATATGGATAAGTCTATTTGTTAAGGCCAACTCAATTTTCGTCAAGGTCGCTGAGATATAGTTAGGGCACGGGCACGGGATTGTTGGTGAGATTGTAGGTTAGAGTTAGGGTAAGCGTTAGGTCCAGGGTTCGGGTTAGGGTTATGATTAGCGCATACGTGCAACATACGTATTTAAAATGGAGGAGAGAGAGAAATGGGGTTTAACGTCCACTCGACACAAACTAGGTCATTTCGGGACTAACATATGGTTTAATTTTATATCAATAATTCGCTTGTGCGTAGGTGTCTTTAGCAGTGTGGGGAAACCGGAGTACCCGGAGAAAACCCACGAGGTTGGCCAGGCGACCCTAGGGTCCTTGCCACGTACAACCGGGGATTCGAAACCACGCCAGTTGACTCAATGGCAGGCCGTAATGCCGTATGATACAGCGCGCACGATAACCATTCGGCCACCCCACCCCACCCCACCCACCCCACCCCCCTAAAATGGAGGAAAACAGCAAGCTACCGTATTTAACATGGTCTACTGCTCAACATCAAGGATTACATTGTCAGTGATTTTTCATGTCGAAGAATAATCCTTCGTATATCATATTACAACCCGACGGATTATCGACGACAGAGAGGGTTAAGAAGTCATTATCGATTGATTGATTAATTAATATATAAATCCTATACGTCACATGTTTTGTTTAAGTTTATTAGGGTTTCACACTGCGTAGCTTGTGTGAAACACTATTGTTTTTGTTAAAATTCTTCTTATTATTATTCTTATTATTATTATTTTTTTTTTTCCAATTTGCTTATATCTCAGGAACTACTTGTCGGATCGATGCAATGTCTTGAGTTTTACTGCGAAAGTGGGTGTGACTTAGAGATTAAATCTATTTCCGGCATTCTGCGACAATGCGAAATGTCCGAAATCACCAAAGTTGTCGTTTTTTGAAATATTGCCTTAATATTAACAACAATTGTTGGATTTTATCGTTTGATAGTTTTTGACATAGCCAGAGACATGGCACATAGCTACGGGTCTTCAGATTTTTAAATTTTACAGAATCTTCGGAAAAATAAGGCGTCAAATTTTGAAAATTTAAATTTTGACAAAAAACTTTTTTATTAATGACTATTTTTTAATCACTTTTTACCAAGGGTTAAAGGGTCTTCGGATTTGGGCAAAAATGTGAACATTTTTTTTCTGGATAATTTTCCTTGGTCGCTATTGGCTAATTCAGTTTATCGGTTCTATATAAATTATTTATTGTCTGATTTGTATAAAACAAAGTTTATATGCTCCATGGTTCAAAATGTCATTTTTTTTGTTACCGGCAAAGTTTCCCGTCGGCACCGTAAGTGACGTAAATTTAGCAAAAACTACAATTTTAGTAGTTTGGTACCACTTTTTGAAAGCAAAAATTATTTTTTTCAAATCTAATATGACTGAAAAGATGTGCCATATAAAGGCGCACAAAACATCGGGCTCAGTTTTTTTAATTTCGATTTCGTTTAAGGGCAATTTGGATTAAAGGGTGAAAAAAGGTGTCAAAATAAGCTATTTACAACCCATCCAGCGTCTTCATATTAAAAAATATATCTTCGTAACATTCATAATCTCATAGCAATAACCCATACGAAGAGAATGTATGTGAAAATTAATTTGTAATATGCGCAGTTGCCGAGAAAAAGTCAATTTTGCATGAGTCACTTTTCACGTTATTTTGGCTGTTAAAGAATCAATTATTATGTGATTTTCAATTTTCTTTCACCATTGGATGCCTAATGGCATAGTGGACAAGGTCAAACCATTCTACCTCATACGCTGCCACCGGAAATGACGTCATTTGCTCAAAACTTAATTTTTAGCATTAAAAAACAATATTTTACTCAAATGGGTCATACTTGTTATTTTTTTTCAAATTATGATATTTGATTCTATTCATCAAATAGAATGAATCCATACGATCATACAGATATCACAAAACTGTTTCTAACTTTAACGGTTGCAGAGAAATGGGCGATTTTCCACAAGTCACTTTTCGAGGACTTTGGTCTATAAAAGTGTCGATTATTATTCAATTTTCGTAAAATTTTCACCATATGATATCTTATGTCATTTATGATTTCATAGAACTAATTTAACATTTTCAGTATCACCGGAAGTAATTATATTTTGGCAAAAACTATATTTTTAGCCTTCAAAACAGACATTTTTTTTCAAATGAGTCTGATTTGTACTATATTTAAAATTATGATATTTAGTTCGCATCAACTAATAGAATGAACCCATGCGATCATTCAGATACCACAAAATGATTTCTCACTTGTATGGTTGCAGAGAAATAGACGATTTCCTACAAGTCGCTTTTCAAGGTTTGGGGCCTATAAAAGTGGCAATTCTTATTCGATTTACATAAAATTTTCACCATGTGATTATTATTTCTGATTTTAAGAAACTAATTTAATATTTTCATTATCACGGAGTACTGTGATATGGTCAGGATCACTTACATGTTACAAATGTATAAAATGAATTGATATTGCTGGATTTTTGTTGATTCTGTTTCCCTTTTATTTGATGTGTGCAATGTTTATATCAAAATTTGTTTATCGGTGCCATTGGTTAAAGGGCAACATGGGAGCGAAAGTGACATAAGTTTAAAGTTAACGTGGCACCAGTGAAACCCGTCATTCCTGCGTGCAGGTCTAGTTTTATTTATTTTCGCCAAACAGTTAGTCCACCTGGTTTGACTAATAGGTTTTATATGATTTGAAACTTTTACCCATTAAATGTAAATAAACAGAAATCACATTGGCCATTTTCCAATGTTTATGCTTACAATAGAAATAGATGTATAATTTATGTAGTAGAACATTGTTTTGTTTAGCTGCCGTTCAAAAGATGTAGTAAATATATTCTAGTGTCAACCCCCATGCACAAAAACAGCCAACGTCGTACCTTGGATTGATCGATCCATAATCTTTGTGAACATAGGTGTCGTAAAATATTGTATCCATACGCAAGATTAGTAGGAATTTAATGAAATGAAATGGGGTATAACGTCCTAATTTTAGGCACCGACTGGGCTACAAGACAGGCATCTTTTGTTCAATGAGGGACATTCTCTGTATAACAGCGGTGCTAATGCACATTCTTATTTCGGAGGTTTCTTTTACATGCATGCCACACGTGACCTGTTTTTCGTCCCACCCGAACGACTAGATAAGATACTGTTTCTTGTGGGACCTTCCGTCTTACACGGCAATCTGATTAAAATACAGATCTACATTTCGTTTCGTTTTTTTATGCTTTCGATGGCCTACACCGAATGAATATCTGACAAGTTGTATTCGACGGGGTTGTACGAGCGGCTTTTGGCCCTATGAAGTCATACATTGATTAATCAATCAGCGTTGATGTTGCTAGTGGTTTGCCCACAGTTCCGTTCATGGCACGCCACGAAGTCGCCGTAATATAACAACCTTTTTCCAGATCCTGGTGTAGGAAAGACAAGTAAAACAAAATTTTTAACTATAAAAAAAAACGAAACGAAACAGGATCTGTGTTTTAATCAGATTATCCTACACAACTGACAAGGTGAAATTACACCGAATGTTTCCTTGAACTAAACTTAGCAGAAGATCGTTCATCAGCTCGACAGCCTACATCTCAACAACGCATCGAGGTTTCATTCTACCCTAACAATCTGCCATTGGATTTAAAGTTCGCTTTCGGTTTACACATTGGTGTGCACATAAAAGATCCACTGCCGGCAAAATTTCTCTAATTGTAAGCCCAGTTGGATTTCGCTTTCAGTTACAAACACGACAAAGAAATTACCAGTCCCAAGACACATCAAGGGCAGATAACCCGTGGAAGTTTTATTCTCATGGTCATGTGCTTTAGTTTAAAATGTTTTACTTTCTAGTTTATTTTAGTACTTTTATCTTTAATAAAGTGGGTCTACGTGACAGATAAAAATGCTAATAAATATGATCTTATGACCATATTGGGTCAAGTAGGCCCATGCTGCTCTATCAGTTATTCAGGAGAGGCTTATCAAAGTTGTGTGTACACAAGCCATGTATATACAAATTCATATCTCAAGTAATTTCATATTTTATCTGATAAATATGATACGCCCCCATGCCCACTCAAAAATCTATACGTTTCATCTGTTTATAAACATATATATGAATATTCATTTTTATACGCCCATATTTCATGTGGCAGTGTATTGAAGTCACTCCTTTCCATCCGTCCGTCCGTCCGTCCGTCGACAAAGCTTGTAAACGCTCTACAGGTTATTTTCCCCAAACTTGCCATTTTAAATCCATCCTCAGTGTTGCGTTGTAATGTGGTTTTAACCGCTTCAATTTGTCACCATGTTATAATCCGACCTTGAGTTTTGTTTCCGACCTTGAGTTTATTCGATGCAATAAACTAATGTGAATGACTAGTCAGGGTGAATGTGTATATGTGACTAATAAAATAAACAGACACAATTCAATGGTTTACAAGCCAACAACGATATTTTATATGTAACATATCTTTTTATTTGTTTAGTGATAGAGAAATGGGGTTTAACGTCCACTCGACACAAACTAGGTCATTTCGGGACTAACAATGGTTCAATTTTATTTCAATATGGTTTAAGGCTGGACAGACGATCCTGGTCCGTGTAAGTACACCCGGGGAATCGAAACTGCACGCCAGTTGGCTCAATGACAGACCTTATGATACAATGCGCACACGCTAAACATTCGGTCATCCAATCCCACTATTGATTCATTAATCTAGGGTCTATCAAGCTGATTTATATAATAATATCTAAAATTGAACAAGATCATTTTAAAACATGCGGGTTAACACCCCCCACTTCAAACTCCATTCCCCTCAAGTCGCATGTGGTATGGAGCTGGCCAGATTCCGGTTCACCTCGATGAGTTCCCGCTTAATATTACATGTTGATACAAAATAAAATCGGGGTTAATATTAATTTTCTAAATTACTTTCTAAAACGCAATATATTTTCGGCGCGTATTCTTGTTATATTATGTCTTGGTGAGTAGGGTGCTGGCTAAACGGAAGGTCCGGGGTTTGGTCTCGTATTTTCCACCGTGGCCTAGTCGACCGGATGGGTCATTAAACCGAGGTCCAATGTACACGTTGGTATGCACGTAAAAGAACCCTAATTGACAGTTGAAATTTCCCTCATAGCACACTGTATGGCGCATGTCCGTCATCATAAGCCCGATTCGGGGCAGAACAGACGACTTTAAACCCCATTTCATTTCTAATACAACCGAAAACTGCGCTGACATAATTTATTTTCTTGGTTAAAAAATTCAATAGATTTTGGTCTAAACATACATGTAGAATATATATATATTTGTATTGGCACATCATGAAGGTGTAGGCCTATATATTGTCAATATATACACCTCCTTTATATAATATGGGGCACACGTCATCGATTGTCAATTGATATTTCACTATTGATAATAACATAGAAACGTAAATATTTGGTAATCTATTACGTCACCAATTCTCGAGTAGTGATATCCTATTCATTAAATTCAAATGGACCGCCTAGTAAAAGTGTAAATAAAAAGCTGAAAGAAAACACAAGGCGTTAATATTTGCAATCAAATTATTTTATAAGCTCTCCAATTTGATAAACTTAACTACATGTATGTTTTGAATTTGCGAAATGGACCGGTAAGCCTACCGTATGTGACAGTTGACACGTGACAGAATAACCATTAAGCCATATCTATATTTTGGATTTATATTAAAATACTCACCGGTTAAAGGTGAATTAACCGGTTTCAAGTCGTTACCTATATGTGGGGCATGGAAGGCTGGTCTCAGTGGCGGATCCAGGAATTTTTTGAGGGGGGTGACAACCCCATGTTTTGTCTCGCCGACCGCGGTTTACGAAGCTAATATCTGCCGCTAGTAACATAGATGCTGATTGTATGTCTGATAAGACGCGTACCGTGTGATATAATATATATATACGACCATGCGTGCAAGTCCCGGTGGAAGCTTGTAGGACCCGGGATTCCTATATATACACCGGTGGGGAGGGGAGTGACTAGTCCCCCCCCCCCAGATCCGCCCCCGGGTCTGTAAAGTGTGTCCAATCCTTCTGATGGTTCTAAAAACCTAATTCGATCAGTGCATGTGAAAGTACGCTTGGCAGTAGAAATTCGATGTCGTGGGTGCAAATAGGGCCTACTGTGTTTCCCCCAATTCCCCAAGCAAACGTAAAAACTGAAATGAAAAGAAAAATACCCAAAGCCTGTCTTAATCTCAAAATGACCAAAGTATACTGTGTGTTGACGATACACAAACACACGCTTTCTCACCGAGAATTACCTTTCTTACCTGTTGAATTGTATACACGTAGACCTATCTATGTTGTTCAAAATAGAAAAGAAAATCCTTTGAAAAATAAAATATGGAAGCAGTTTGAGTGCTCTTGTTACATAGTTATTATGATGACATTGACGAACACTTTTTTATTCTGTGAAGAAATGTCATGTTAAATGTTATTTAATGCAATGGCCAATGCGACACGGGAAGGTGAGTATCCCACCATATCGTATGATATAGTAAATATAGTACATGGTTCGACCAATCAAAATGCACCAGTCAATGAATGGACACTCAGAGAGTATCGTACGATTCTACGTCACGTTGCCAATAACAGTGTTTTAAGAAAATCACACCTAAAACCCCATAATATTATTCACTGTTTGCTGGATAACATAGAAACACTCGAACTTGGACCATATCTACCATTTTTGTGCTGTGTTCCATTTAATAAGTAAGCGACATTTGGAAACATTAAAGCTGTGTCATTCTGCCCTTGGTCGGCTGGAAAAATCATCCGATTGATCATTAATATTCATGTTTTCGGGTCGAAAAGCATTAGAATATTTAGAGACGACATCATAGAAATTACTAGTCCTGGGATAAGATCTGACTATTTGTGACCGTAATTGTCATCAAGGAAGTGAAACATCTCCCTAAAGAAGAAAATCAAGGTATCAAGTGAACAAATTTTGAGGTCATTCATATACTTTTTTTTGTTGTTGTGCAGAGGGAGGACCCTCAACTAGTGCAATAGCTGAGCAGACGGTTTCTAGATCCCCAACGATCTTTCGCGGGCACTAACAACACGCCGGCATCACTCCGGATTTAGGACATTTCTAAAGAATTATTGCATTTATCCGATCTATTTGAGGTGAAGAGTGAATTTTGTATTATCAAAACTGTCGAACAGAAGAATGAAGAAATTGTCGTTGGCTATTTTGTCGGTGTATTTGGTGATACAACTGTTACTACAACCGACACGAGGAAACAACAGTGAGTAAAAAATATCATCGATATCATTTTCATGTCAACGTAACGTAGATTGCATAATTGATTTATTTAATATCAATATGCTTCCATCAAAGTTAACGTATTTAATTAGGCATTTTATTTTGGATATTTCTTTTTATTTTCACCATAATTCTGCGAATAATGTAGTAGATCTAGACCCAACAAAATGATCACAGAAATTTCGAATTCCATACATTTGTGTAGGCCTAATCTAAATTTAATCTATTTATTTAGTAGCCTGTTTATTTGATTTTTTGATTGAAGAATTCAATGTTGTTTAGATAAGACGAAGGTTACACTTTCTTCTAACCCACTTTTGTAGTAAAAATATTCAGCAGTTTCTTTGGCCAAGAGAAGAACGAAGAGACGTTCTGCAATTTGGTTGCGGTCTGTTTCTTAGAAACTGAAAAAAAAAATTGTTTTGTATTGATCTAAGTTTCTAAGTCAATATATTATTTCTTATAGCAACAGAAGCGGCAAAATGTCCTAGTTCCCAATTTACGTGTAAAAACGAAAGATGCATCCCTTCAAGTTGGTACTGCGATAAAGATGATGACTGCGCTGACGGCTCCGACGAAAACGATTGCGGTAAGTTTTCATTGAAATAAAAAAAGGTCTTTAATTTATTAGTCATACATATATCTTTTTTTTTATGTAAACAACAAATATTTTACCTGTATTTGTACCAATTTACTTCACAAGAATCGATATTATTGATATTGCCGCGTGTTGGATCAAACATGTTGGCGCAACAACGCCCACGGTAAATTTTCGAATATGGCTGTGTAAACCGCATTAGTGTTTTATTGTCAGGTCTATTCAAGGATAATTCAACACAGTTTTGTCAAAATATATAGGTTGTTATCTTACATCTAGATTTAAAAAAGAAGAAGGAACACAAAATTAATAAACAAACAATCGATTATTTCACAACTATATTCTGATTCATATGACGCGAGAGCTCGAGTTAAAATTATTTCATCATCATTTTTCCAGAGCTGAAACAGCTTGTTTTGTTGAGAAAATAAAATTTAAATATGGAAATATGTAATGTGTATAGATGTGGGCGTTAGGTTTGCTTTTCGCTAAAACTATTTGACATTTCAAGAAATGGTTATATTATAAATTATCTGAATTATAAATTACAGGTTTGCTAGAAAAGTCAAATATCTCTCCATAATTCTCCCCCACTCAAAATGTAGGTCAAATGCCTGACCCAGATTCATCTGATTGGTTGATAGAAGTCGCACTATCAGAAATCAACCAATCGACGCATCGTGCTATTCCAGACATCTGACACACCCACAAAAATACATGGAATATTTGAGATAATTGAAAGTAAAACGAACCGGCGACCGCGCCTCCTAAAAGAATGGAAGTTTATGTTGTTTTTTGCATTTTTGATTCATCTGCAGAAAGTTACATGTAAAATTAACAGAAATTACAGATGACTTTAGATACCCATGCTCATTTCGCATTGTAAATAAATTATCAGAACAGACAAACTTCTGAAACATTCGTGAATCCGTTGTGTTGAGGCCTATGACGACAGCTTTCGCTGTAGACCCTGCTACCGGTAATTCTGGCAGTTACATACGTTATGAGTCATCAGCAAAGCATCAAATTTTTCTTGTTTAATTTTAAAAAAATTCCTGTGATATACCAGGCGGAAACGTGCCATTTTGTAAATATAGTCATTAAGATTAAGAATTCTTCCTTAAACCCTGTAATCTAGAACTGGAAAGAGTTACCGGTACTCAAACTGCATAGTGTGCATGAATGATAACTACAGAAACTCTTTGGTTTTTAACAGAATTTAAATTGAAATTAGAATTGATGAATAGGTCAGATTATGAGCAATTGAAATTTTTAATAATTTGTCATTGAATAATAGTTTAAAACATTTAAAAGAAAATCAAAACTTCCATTTATTTAAGTTAAACAACAATTTACTTTCAAGACAAAAGTCTGTTAGTAAATTAAAGGTTTATGTCAAACAAAATAGGTAGCATATAATTAAAATGTTTTGTTTTTTTTTGTATGAATATCAATTTCGAATATGATGCAATTGACAATTATGTTTGAGTAGCTGTTGATTGCTATATATCCTGTTTATTAATTAATTAATACTAATAATAGGCAACCTAATCCTACACAAAGGGTCTTTTCTTGTCAACATTGCAGACAGATCTTTATCCTTTTAGTTTAACAACATGTCTCATTAGTGCTGATTTAACAGGAAATTGTTGATGATTAATTGGTCTGTGTGAAGCCACAGGATAGTAATATTAATAAACAAAAACAAATAAACACCAAACAAATCAGTCAGCCAGGATTCAATAAGTCAGGACTGGTCATAGCATTCACACAGTCCTTGTTAAGTTGTTGATAGATGTTGAAATAATTACATGTAATGTCATTAATATTTAACCTCTATCTGTCTGTCAGTGTAGGTATACATCACAGAGTGAATAATTTTATTTTGTCAGTACATCCACCCCAACCTTCAAATATGAAAAACAGACATCTTGAAATTAATGTTATGCCCCCCCCCCCCCCCCCAAAAAAAAACACAAAAAAAACAACAATGACAACTGTGGCCTAATTCACAAAAACTAAAACTACCATATTCATTGGTTGAGAGTTACAAACCTTTTTACGTCTTGACCAATGAAAAGGTTGAATTCTTTAAATATATTACTTATTATTTAGGTTAAGATTTTATGAATAAGCATAAGCTCTCTGATTAATTATAAAATAAAAGTCTTATTTCATATTTTAATTCAGATTCTGCCACATGTGCGAATGATCAGTTCAGATGTACAAATGGTAAATGTATACCACAAAGATGGCAATGTGATCATGAAGACGATTGCCATGATGGTTCTGATGAATTAGAAGCGGACTGTGGTAAGTACATTTACAAATGTTTAATAATGGCTTCTTGTTTGGCGTCTGATTATATTTGTAAATCTGGCCGCATTATACACAAAACGGAACGAAATCGAATGGTTAATCGTTTAACCTCAAATTTTTCTAACGGCAACTGAGCAACCATGATTTTTCACTCATTATACAAGCTTACAAAATGGGTTGATAGTTAGCATTGGAATAGATTGCTGGGTATATCCCGCTGCTCTGGCAAATTTGGGTGACAAATAACTAGGTTACTTTAATCATATTTGTACTGTACAGTATGGCTATATATGGAATAATGATCATGTGATATTATTTTAAGAAGCAGGTTAATATATGGCAAGCTTATACCTGTACCTTACTTTATCTGTCTTGTGATGACTTAAATTCATTATATTACTGGATGAAATTAGATTTAACTTAGCTGAAAATTTGTTCAAGTAGATTATAGGTCTAGTACTAGTAGTACTACATGTAGTTTCTATTAATAAAAAACTATTTTAAATACCAGTAAGGGTAAACTGTTCACTGCCCAGGAATCAGATTTTTTTTTTTTTAAAAAAAAAAAAACACCAAAGAATTTTGTTTTAAATGCCTTGCAAATAAGTTTGATAAAGGAGATTACCAAATGCATGAAAAGAGATTTTTCAAATAGTTGCATATAAGTCATTTTTTTTAATTATAAGCTTTAAAGTTTGTTTTTCTATCATTCATATCGTTAAGACTATTCTGTTATATTTTGATAAATAGTGTTTAAACCAACACTTTTGCGTCTGTTATATTATAAATCTGATCTGATAGATAATAACTATATAAGGTAATAAATTTTTAAACAGAAATGCAAAAAACTTGACTCGGGCAATGACTTCCAAATATTTCAGTGTTCTTTTTCAAATTTTAAGAGGCTGGATAAAAAGACTTTTGTTAAAATAACCTTCATTACAAAAAAAAAAAAATCTGAAAAGAAAAAATATTTCATTGAGAGATAAAACCAGTAAAACTTGATATTTTAAATAAAATTTAATATGGTACATTAAACAAGGTAAAAGGTGAAAATATGTCTCCTGTTATTTATGGGAGACGCACTGTGTTGTGCTTGAGATATTTTAATGAATATAAACGAAACAGCATCCTTTTCAGTTTTAATATACTGGCTATATGCATTCGTGTGGAAATTTGTTTCTAGTTGCATCTTTATTATTTAAGAGGGCTGTCAAGTTTGGGAATAATTAGAAGGCCCAATTTGAATTTTAGATTTAATCCTATTTTCTTATGAATTGGGTTAGTTTTGCGGGGGGGGGGGGGGGGGTGTCTAAAATGACAGTGTGTACCTTTACTCTGTTTAAAGATAGGAGTTTAGAACAGGGGCCTGTTTCACAAAATTTTAACTAAAATTATATCCAAATTTTAGTACTGGGTAGAAACTTCAATTTTAATTGGTTAAGCACTAAAATCAATCTAATATCCAATCAAATTACTAAAATTTGGATTTTATCACAGCTAGAATTTTGTGAATCAGACCCTATAATTTTGAATTTGAAATGAGATAAGATTAAGACTGAATATTTCCTTTCAACAAACTATTTGATATTATGGTATGAAAAGTAAATAAAGGTGCTGACATCATAAAACGCTCACCGGTGAGGTCCGTGATACAAGTAATTTATATTCAAACATAACTGACAAGGTTTGAGGAGAAAACCACTCCTTGTTATTTTATGAGGGCTCAAGTTCTTTGGTTTCATAAAATAACATTATCAATCTTGTTAGGTCATCCGGTTGTCAAAAGAGCCTTACCCATTGACCGGATTTCACAATAATGTACTACATGTATTATCTTTGTATAATGTTTTAAAAAGGTACATTATTGTTGAAAGATGTGATATTTTAATGTCAAAATTAACCTGTGAAATGTCCCTTAAGCTAAACTGAAAATAACTTAAAGCTCATTACATGAACATATTATTTAGTCTTAATTTGTCTTAAGTGTAACAAGAATTTGTTAGCTATGTGCAATCTTCAAATAAATTGTATGCGTTTATGTAGAGGAATAAGCATACCCTGGTTCATGCACAATACCCGTCAAATATTTCTTTAATGTTTAAATGTTCAGTTTTACAAATTGCTAGATAAACATTCCTAGTGAGAGTGTTGCTCTAGCTTTATTCCATAGAAGTATTAGAAGATAATTGTGACTTGAGTATTTTTACAACAGTTACACAATCCCATTGAAACAATTTCTGTTAGATCTAGCATTTTTTATTATTCAAAATCTATCAGATAATTTAAAGGTATTGAGGTCAAACATTCTAGTATGTTGTTGGAATTGATTGATTCATTATAAGCTTATAGAAATAATTCTATTTTAAAGGTAGATGGGGGGGGGGATTTGGGAATATGTGGAAAGTTGCCCGTTTTTTCAATCTTAAGAATAAGATATATCCAAATTGATATATTTCAACATTTTGTCAATCATTTTTAGACTGCTTGAGCAAAAAGTATTTTTAGGTCAACTTATGCTTTGAGCTAGACTACTGAAGTGGTATAAATTCAGCTAGCGAGGCTGGCTGGTTAGTATTACCTTAGAGTGTAAAAAAAATGAGGCTAAGTAAATAAATAGCATGTGTGAAATATAGAATACACATACAAGGGACACACAGACAGACATTATTCTGAAAGTGACTTTCAAAGTAAAAGTATTAAGACTATTAACTAATGTACATTGAATAGATTTTGGGCATTCTTACATAAAGAGAAAAAAAAAAGAAAAATGGGGCTTAACATCAAGTTGACAGAATTTAAATATCCAATTATCCATTCATATTTATTCTTGTAACTAGGAGAGAGGTCATATAGGTTATGCCTGTTCCTCAACCCTTTTCATTTTCTTAAAGGTTTTATTTTTTCTGAGACTAAAATGTACAGTTTTATTTCGACAAATTGCATGTACGTAAGGGAAATGAAACTGGAGGAAAACACACCATGTTGGATAAATGACCTACTCTTTATCACATACAGGCTTGGAAGAACAACGTTTTCAGTTCAATAACAGACCTTTTATGATCTAAAATACATGCATTAGGAACTGGGCCACTCGACTACCCAAACACATTTTATTTCAAAGAATTTTTTTTTTTCTTCAATTCACAAGCTTTAAAAATGTGTGACATATTCATGACAAGGAATAATCACGTAGTACTAAACCTTGTTGAATTTAGATCATTTATATTAATTCTAATGGATTTTCTTCTTGTATATTACAGCTGCCAAGACTTGTAAAGCTGATCAGTTTGCTTGTTCTACTGGCGCATGTATTCCAGCTGGCTGGAAATGTGACGGACAGGCTGATTGTACCCATGGCGATGATGAGGCCACAGAACAATGTGGTAAGTTTAATGAAATTCTCTTCCTAAAGAACAAGGCATTTATTTAGATATCTCAATCTTTGTTTTACTGATTTCATCTTTAGATTAAGTCAAATTTCATCCCATGAAACAATACGGCTATAAAAGTCAGATAATTAACTAATTGGTCATCTTTGATATGTGACGTGTACTAATATTAATTATATTCAAGCTTTTCCGATCAACATTCAAATTATTTTTACTTTAATTTTTTCAGAGATAACTACATGTAAAGAGGGTGAATTCCAATGTGAAAATGGCCGTTGTATCAGTGAACGTTGGAAGTGTGATCAAGATAATGATTGTGGGGATAACTCTGATGAAAAGAAAGACAACTGTCGTAAGTATTGATCAACTCTTTATAATCTTGTAGCCGTAGTGACTCAGTCAGTAGGGCCCTGGTCCATTAACTAGAAAGTCTCAGGTTCACGTCTATGTCGATTGAGAACCCTTCCCCTGGTTTTCCACCATGGTTTCACGCCTTGTCAGTGACAAGGTCAAAGCACTTGTCATGGAAGCACTGTTTAATAGTTCTCTAGAATCTTAGATTTTTCAGTGTTCTTCTATGCAATTATAGTTCCATAACTGATCATTCTACTGCAAATAAACTATTCCCGAAATTAGGTTTTACAAATTCAAGGTGCGTTAATTTTCTTTCCGATTTTTCTTTTAGCTGATCAAGTTTGTGATGAAGAAGAATTTCAGTGCTCGAATATGATCTGTATCAAGAAAACGTGGGAATGTGACGGAGACTTCGATTGTAATGATCAGAGTGATGAAAAGAATTGTTCTACTACAGAACGCAAGAGTAGGTGTTCTGCATCTGAATTTACCTGTGTCGATTCCAACGAATGCATCCATGTTTCCTGGAAATGTGATGGTGAAAATGACTGCGAAGATGGCTCCGATGAAGAACAAGATTGTAAGTGTTTTGTTTCATCCAAATTGTTTGTTTAAAAAGACAATATTTTCTTGGTAGACAATGCAATGTGAAAAAAAAATACAAATGGACACACTATTTTACCTGATAGCTTAACTTTCGATTCCCTGGTTGTATGTGACGAGGAGAAGGGTCATCTGTCCAACCTCGTGGGTTTCCTCTGGGTTTCTTCCCACTGCTAAAGACCCATATGCAGTGTAATGTCCACTTCCACCAAATGATATATCGTAAACATATAAATAAAGTTGAATGATTGTTTTTCTATTTTTTAGGTAAGATTACGTGTCGACCGAATCAGTTTATGTGTGTACAAGATAGTTATTGTATTCATGGTATATTACAATGTGATGGTAATGAGGATTGTTTGGACGGATCTGATGAACATGGTTGTCGTAAGTAACTTATTACCTCAAAATACCCTTCATACCATCATGCTTCCAGGCGTGGTTTGCTCTTGTCAGTGGTGCAAAACAAAGGGCCCACAAGACAGCTGCCTAGTTATTTGGATGGAAAGAAAAGCCAAGGTCCTGTGTACACATTAGCATGTAAAAGATCCCTTGACATTTGGAATTCTATATAAGAGGCTATTGCGTCCCTCTCTGGACAAATAGCACATGACGTGAAGAGTCCTCCGGTTTTCTCCCCCTTCACACAAGTAAATTATTAAAATAAAATTGAACCATATTTTAACTATAGGATGTTAAACCTAATTCGTTTAATTATTTTTAGCTGCAAGACCAGACAGCTGTAAAGAGGATGAATTTGACTGTTTTAAAGATGGAAAGAAATGTATTGCGTTAGATGCAGTCTGTGATGGACAAAATGATTGCGGACAATTTGAGGATGAAGCTAAAGAGCTCGACTGTCCTAGTAAGTTGAACTCTTAAATTTAATCAGGGAAGAAAGTGAACTCTGTGAAATAGGACAATATTTGTATCTGAGGTACAATATATAGATTTCTTTGCAAGAACAGAAACTTTGATGTTTATTTTTTTATTTCAAATGAAGCTCATTCTCACAGAGTTCACTGTTCTATCTTATTTTGTTTGCTGAATGAAACCAGTGAAATAATATAACAGTAAATATAACACCATTAATAAATGGTTATTTTATGTAACAATAACCACAATATTTACAAAAAACAATAAAACACATACTTATGGCAAACAGCTACTAATTTATTTGGTCACGTTGTGAAGAGTATTCTCTCAACGTTATCAAGATATGTACAGGATACTTTTCGCAACCTTGCTCAAATCAGCTAGTAAATGTTCTTCGATAAGTATGTCTTGTAGTTTTTCTTCTGTTCAGTTACTAAATGCCTCTAAAAGATCACAATATTAACCTAATCTACTAATAGAATATTATCACCCCCACTTTAAACTTGACTAAAATCCTCGACAATCAAATACCAAGTTATAACGATATGTTTTGTTTTGTTCAGTAGACGAAGATTCCGATTCTAAAAAAGGTATTATATCTGTTGTAGCTTCCAGCTTTCGTTGTTTGTTTTTTTAATCACATGAGCTGTCACATGACATTTCATCACATGTTGGTACTCTAGTGGATATTTATATTTTTGTATCGGCGGTTGCACGGTAAATGGGCGATTCATTAATACATGGATATGAAAGCTAAAAAAAATTGATTGAAATATAAAATTATAGCATAATATGGAATTATAGTATTTAATATTAGGGAAATATTAGATTAACTTGTAGTATAGAGATTATAAACCGTTGAATGTTGTCTGTAAATGTTCGTTATCACACGGAAATGGTGAAAGGGATTAGTTTTATGAAAATTGCACTGTTTAATTTCATTAATGTCTTAGTCTACAATACGAGATTACTATTGTTGTTAGTAAATGTAGTCACCATTTTGTAAATGTCTTTCTTTTTTTGTCACTAAAAATGGAACGGAGAAAACTAACTAATTATATATAGATTATCACTAGCAATGCTTAGTATACAAAAATGTAGTCACCGTTTATCACTAAATGTTCTGGAAAAAACAGACTAAGTTTACACTTGATCAATAAGTTGCAGTGGTGGACTGGCCAGATTGTCAGACTCATGAGCAATTGGGTCCCCCCTTAGACATTAGACGAAATCACGAAAATTCTTATTGCATCTTTTTGTTTTTGAAAATTTGATTTATTCATTTTAAAAATTAAATAATAGAATTGTATTGGTTGGGAACCCCTTTGTCTCCTGGCAACCAATATTTTCACACCCAGTCCTCCACTGACAAGTCGTATTTATTTACTGCCAAAAGCAATTGACAATTTTCTGAACCAACCAATTAATTATGTTGTGTTGTGGATGAATTTAAGGGTAATATTATTTGGGTTTGGTAATATTTTGTTTGTTTTTTGGTAGGGGAGGGTTTTTTTTTCCGTATTTAAAAATGTTTTATTTACCTTGCAGACAAACCATGCGATATCAACAATGGAGGATGCTACCAGAAATGTGTGAATTTATTTCCTGGAAATCATAGGTGTGAATGTCATAAAGGATTTGAATTATCTCCCAATTCCACAACATTTTGCCAGGATGTAGACGAATGTCAGTTAGTTGGATCTTGTTCTCAGTTATGTTCGAACTTTAAAGGAGGCTACAAATGCCATTGTACGGAGGGTTATACCCTTATTCACGATAAATACTGTCGGGCTAATGGTGGCAATGCTGAACTTCTATTGGCTAATCGTAAAGATCTTCGACGAATCAATATCGAGAACAACAAGAAGCCAGTTTATGAATTATTGGTTGAAGACGAGAAAGTCGAATGTGCTATCTCGGTGGATTATGATATTCGTGGAAAGAAGGTTTATTGGACTGATGTCAAGTTGGAAAAAATTTTAAGGTATTAGTCACCATTCATTATATATTATCTCGAACATAAGAAGAAAGTCTCTTGAAATAGTAACTATGACAGGCAGAGAGAAATGGGATTTAACGACCACTTGACACGAACTAAGTCATTATGGGACTAACATATTATGGTTCTATTATAAGAAAATTACTGATGGTTACATGTATATTATTAAATTATAGGAAGTCAGATTCCATTGATTGCAATGGATGTGAATTTAAGAGCATTACAAAATAGAATATTTTTTTTTAATTGGCCTATGTTAATTTTTTTTCTCAATTAATTGTTCACATAATCTTCTATTTTTGTTGTGCCAAATAAATGGAAATAAACCTTCAGGATTATAAATTTTTGCAAACTGAATGTTTTTGATCGTGTTTTTCAGTGCTGACATGCAGGATAAGAAGAACGTGGTAGCTATAGCCGAGAATCTCGTCAGTACACCTGATGGTATCGCCGTCGATTGGGTTCACAAACATTTATACTGGACCGATACAGGTTACAATAAGATTGAAGTTTCATCTCTAGATGGTAAAATGAGACGTGTCTTGATCAATAGTGATTTAGATGAACCAAGAGCTATTGTTGTAGATCCAAAGAGTGGGTAAGTATTTATATTATATTTATTCTTGAAATCGGTGCCTATAAACAAATTCCTAAGATTGTTCAGTTCTAATATTTGGGCAAATGTTTTGTTGGGTTTATTTATATATTTTTTATTTTATTAAAAAAAATCCCACATCAGATTTTTGTTAATCATTGTCTGATCTATCAACACTATATTTTTTATGGTTTATCAATATTTTTTCTCACTGAAAGTAGATATTTGTTATAAATTTAAAAAAGAGATCAAGCCAAATGCAAATATCTGTATGAATAGAAACATTTTGTTGAATTGAATTATTTGTTCTGTATGAATAGAAACATTTTGTTCAATTGAATTATTTGTTTTTTAGGTATATGTATTGGACTGACTGGGGTAACACACCTAAAATAGAAAAATGTGGTCTGGATGGTACTATGCGTAAAACTATCGTACAGACCAATATCCTCTGGCCAAACGGAATTACTCTTGGTAAGTACAGAACTTGATAAAGTTACATTCTCAGAATGTCACGAAGGATTAAAGCCTTTATATGTGGCATTTGTCTGTTTACATCGCCTGAAAGGGATTGCGAACATTTCAAAATTTTCAGTCTAATTATCTTTGCAAATACTGAAAATAATTAAAGCATTATTGGACTATTATTCATATTAGAGACTGTTTCAAATTCCATCAAATGACAATGAGAATCTTGAATATCTGTATTGTTTTTCTTTATAGATTATGTTGATCAACGGTTGTATTGGGTTGATGCTAAACTTCATATAATTGATAGTATTGATTTAGATGGTAGAGCTCGTCGAACTGTTCATAAATCACAAGTCTCCATTCATCACCCATTTGGTATTACAGTCTTTGAGGTAGGTTATTGAATAGCTGTAGTAATCATGGCAATAAGACGCCTGTCACAGACATTGTCAGGAACTAACTCAGGCTTTGTCTGGCACCATCCTTCTGATGACTCGTTTGTCTGTCAGTGTTTTTATTGACATTAATCACACTTGCCTGCATAAAGTTCGAAATGTCTTTTACTAGATCATTATTCTTTACATTTTCTTCTTAGGACTGTTGGAAGTTTCCGAGCCTGTTATTTTGTTACACAGAAATAACTTTAATTAATGATAATGGATTTGTTGAGCAAGGGTTGTATTTCAAAATACTTTCGGGCTGCCTGAGTTTTCCAATCCTTTTACATAATAGAATTGCCTGTAATAAATAATGGCTTTATTTTAATAGGATTCTCTGTTCTGGACTGATTGGAAATCTGAATCTGTACGAAAGATGAGTAAATTTGGAGTAGGAGAACCTGTTTCTGTTGTTACTGATTTGAATGAACCAATGGATGTCCATATTTTCCATCAATTCCGACAACCTGCATGTAAGTACACTAGCTTTGATGCTTCATTTGGGGACATTTTGATGTGACGAAAAACTTGGTCATCTCTCTACTCTAACCGTGTGGGTCTTTAGTTTCCTCGCTCTGCTAAAGATCTGTACACCGAAGCAAATTATTTTACTCTATGGTGGTTTAGAAAGGATGCCCTCCCCCCCCAGGGGACTGAATTCTCATCTGTTTTCAGGATAAATAATAATAATAAAAACTGTTGAATAAAAACAAAGAGGGGTTGGATAGCTGAATGGTTAGAGCGTGGGCGTTGTATCATAAGGTCTCTCATTGAGTCAGCTGGCGTGTTTTCGATTCCCCAGTTGTACATGCTGAGGAGCAGGCCAGCTAGCCTGTCCAACCGTGTGGGTTTCCTGCCACTGCTAAACACCAGCAAATTATTGAATTAAATCGTACCGTATGTTAGTCATGAAATGACCTAATTAATGCATTATAGCATAAATTAAGTAAATGATAAAATTGTTTTTTATTTCTAATTGAAATGATATTTGTCTTTACAGCTGAAAATAAATGTGGTACTCACAATGGTGGCTGTGAACATTTCTGTCTTCCCTCCCCTGTATCAAAGGATGGTCCTAAATATAGATGTGTCTGTCAAGATAACTTTGAACTTTCTTCTAATGAAAAGACTTGCACAGAATCAGGTATGTGGATTCCCTAAGATTTTTAGATTTAAAGTTTATCATTTGAGTCAAACAGTGTTTTAATCCCCAGCTGGTACGTGACAAGGAATAGGGTCACCTTGAGATAAAAATGTAACATATGTTCGTCCTGCAATGTGCTAGTTTGGAGTGGGTTTTAAATCCATTTCTCTCTCTTTCTCTATCTCTTCATAAATTCTTTAATAATATTAATATGTAAGTCCGACAATCTCCTAGTTTGTTTTTGAGTGGGCTTTAAATCTATCCCTCTCCCTCCATCTCTTTCTCCCAAATTCCATAATTTTTTTGATAAATATACTTGTTATTTGTGTAAATAATTGGTATGTAGAAAACTGAAGTGTTTCTCACAATTCAATTTATAGAAAGATAGGACCATGCAAAATGTTATAAAAAAAAATAATAAATTTATCTAATGATTATTTCTCTCCACAGCCAATAAAACATCAGTTAATCCTAATCCACCAGATAATTCATCAGATGACAATTCTCCAAATAAAAGTAAACATAGACGACGTAAGTTGGCTCTTTTTTTTTTCTTTTTTTCAGATTATTAAGGGGAGTATTTTTAATCGCTATACTTGGGGTCTCGGGTTCTCTCCTAGTGTGCACTTAAAAGAACCCTTCACATTTGAAATAAGAGTAAGCTGTAGTGCAGCTCTTGGGGCGAAATTTTCTCTCATAGGACACTGTTTGTCGTACGCTTGTCTTCATTTGCCTAGTCAGTGCATTTTATTTCACATATTCAATTAAGAGAGAAAAAATAAAAATCCAACAGAATCCAGTAAGAAAAAACACCAACAAAATCTAGTAAAAAAAACTGTTAAATCTCAGTCGTCCAATACATTTTTTTATGTAGCTTAAAATCTTATGTTAAAGCCAGACAGTCCCAATATATATCGGTAGACATTCGTTTTTATTAAACGACAACTTCCCCATTCAAAATTTGTGCTAGGTTTCTAATGTAAACCAGATTTCTATTAAATGCCGTAATTTTTTGCACCCAGACAACTTGTGTAAAACACAATTAATGTTTACCAGATGCTCTATGTTGCTAGGTTACGGGCGACAAGGCAACAGGAGGTCTGTTGTCACTTAACCTAGAATAACTGAAGGCTTTTATATTGAGTTTTCTTACTCCCTTTAAAACATTAAATTTAAAATTACCATGTGGAAACAAATGACAAAAAATTAAATAAAATGCAGTTTAACATCCTATATTTCTGCACCTACCTGGCTAATGCAGACGACAAAAAGTAAAAAATATACTCACAGCCATTAGTTAAAAATGCATTGTGCAAGGGCTAAATCTGCCTATTATACGTCTGTTTTTAGGCCTTAAATGTTATATAAACTATGAAGCATACATTATGCAAGAGCTAAATCAAATCTGCTTATAAATTCTAGGTTTTTCTTTAGGCCTGAAATGTCATCTAAATTATTAATTAATTAACTTACCAAGAGCATAATAAACTATTTTGGATGGCCGAATGGTTAACCTGTATCATAAGGTCTGTCATTGAGTCAAATGGTATGGTTTCTATTACCTGGTTGTATGTGACAAGGAGTAGGGTCGCCTGTCCAACCTCGTGGGTTTTCTCTGGCTCTCTTTCAATTTACTCCAACTTCTAAAGACCCCTACACACACAAGATTATTCAAATAGAATTGAACCAAATGTTAGTCCCGAATTAAGGTAGTTAATGTCGAGTGGGGCCTATAACCAATCTCTCTCTCCTGTCTCTCTCTCTCTCTCTCCCAAACAAGTATTTCATTCTTCAATTTTCTATTTTACAGGATTATTTGAACCACTGGTGACAACCACAAAAGCTCCTGTTGTTCCTGTTATTCCTGTAACTAAGGAACCTGTTGTTGTCATACATCCTGATATGGGCGTATCAACAGAAGGTGGCTATAACATTGTAACAGCAACAGATAATTCTACGGCAGAGGGAAATTCTGCACCCATACCCAAACCATCAGACGAAAATGTTGGACAGGTGGCATTAATTGTCATAGCTGCCATTGTGGGATTAGCAATTATTGTTGGAGTTGTAAGTTGATCATTTGAAGATTTGATTTATTAAGAAAATTCTCATAAAGTACAGAAAAGAATGAACGTGACGCTTTAGCATTCTACTTTCCTACATCAACTTGGCCTAATGAAGATGCACATCCACACAGCAGGCAAAATCACATGACCAGACCCCTTTTTCCTTACCTGACTGTCGTACGACATTGACAAGGAGAATCTAGACTGGCAAATTCTGAGAGATATTCTTGGCCGACACCAGGTTCAAACCAAGGATCTCCTGGTTAATGAGCTAGCACCACACTCACTGCGCCACCGTGGCTCCATAATGATATTGATAATGCATTGCATATATTATAAGTCTGGGATTTTGACAAATAGACATATAGATAAAGCTGTGTTGAATGCATAAGAACTGCTAATAGTTTCACATACCGGTAATGTTTAAGAAAACCATTTATACTGGCATCCTAAACTTTAAAAATAAAAGAAATATTTTTGTATTTTTTAGGTATTATTAGTTATCTTTAAACGAGTTAAACGAAAGAATATGAAAAGTATGAACTTTGATAATCCTGTATATCGTAAAACAACAGAAGATCAGTTTTCTATAGATAAAGATAATAAATTACCTCCAGTAAGTATCAATATCTCTCATCACCTTTTGTCCACATTTCTTTAGTTAGGTTGCACACGTACTGCATCATAAGGTCTGTCATTGAGTCAACTGGCGTGGTTTCGATTCCCCGGTTGTACCTCACAAAGAGTAGGGTCGTCTTTTCAACCTTGTGGATTTTCTCAGCCTCCAGTTTCCTCCCACTGTTAAAGACCATTACATGCAAGCTAATTATTGATATAAAAAATGAACCATATGTTGGTTTCGAAATGACCTAGTTTGTGTCGAGTGGACTCTCACTCTTTTTCTCTGGTTTCCACCCACTGCTAAAAGACCCCTTTGGCTCAAGCAAATTATTGAAATAAAATTAAACCATATGTTAGTCCCGAAATGTGTTGAGTGGTTGTTAAACACAATTTCTCTCTTTCTCTCTCCCCCTCTCTCTCTCCAATACTTGATGTTATTTCTCCATTGAAATTTCCTTTTAAAAAAAAAAATTAATTCCTCCATCTACCTCTCTATTGTTTTGTATTTTTATTTAAATGTTCTTTTTACTTGTTTTTTTGCAGAGTCTGCAACCATTAAATCCTCCCACCAATGAGATTGTCTGAGAGATAAACTTTGTGTAACTTTTTAAAATTTCTAATGACTGCGAAGTGTCAAACGAGACAAGCAAATTGTTTTTAATTGGATTGGGTTTTAAATCTCTCAATTAAATCTCCATCAATATCATCAACCAATCATATCTTGTGTTCTATCAAACATGAAGAAGATCATTATCGCATCAAATTGTTTGTCTCAAAACATTCATTGACGTCACCAGCTTAATGTTGCCTTCGCGGCGTTCTTCAACACCCAAGATTTGTGTGAGAGATGGATTCAAAGACAGTCAACGCGATAGTTGGACTCAGTTGTGTGCGCGTGCATGGGAGGATATGTAAGAAATGTAATATATGATACCGGAGTAGTTTAAAATAGTAATATATTTGTTAAGTTATTATTTTGTGCACCTTGAGAATTATTTTTCTTTTTTATGTGTGTGTTAATTTATGAGTTACGTTATTTTAATATCACTAGCATCTAAATCTATGTTTAATATAAGTTGGTATGTTCGAACACTTTGGATATACTAGTTCTCGATATATCGTATATACAGTGCCGAACTTGTTAAATGTGCCCTGAGTTGTATAAATTGTTATATTGTATGGCAGCTTCTAATATCAAGCCTTTGACACAAACATCATAATTCGAGTTTAAGATCTTTCAGTATTTCTCATTTTATTTATTTTTATTTTTATTTTTTTTGATCTGATATCGTCGTCAACAGCTGTAAGAACAATATATTATGGAGTTATCTCAAATCATATATCTGGTATCTGTGTGGTTTAGAATTCTAAATCTTCGTTGTTTAATATCATTATCGATACTTGTATATGAATGCTCGTAATTGGTGTAAAACAACATTAGCCCGTACCCCTCTCTATAGGGCTAATTGTTGTAGATTGTGCTAGCCAAGATGTTACAGATAGAATAATATAATTCTATTTTTAAAAGACAATCTTATAAATAATCAACAACTGAAAAGGTTTAAATCTAATGTGAAAAACTGTTGTATTGAAAGATTTAAAAATATGCTATAAAAAAAAGTGGAGCAAAATAAATTAATTTCCAATTGATTTAATTTCATAAATGAATTGCAATTTGTAGGTTGATTCAAAATTATCTAAAATATTTACCTGTTATGTCATCCGGTTGTTATTAACAGGTCATGGAGTTATGTCAAGTCATGACCTCAAAGGTCAAGATAGTTTGACCTTAATTGACCTTACTACCTGTTAGCATACAAAGATATGGTTTTGACAAATTGTTTGCATTGATACACCTTGAAATCATTGCTGTGAATTACACATTAATGATACTAATTGTACCCAATTTCAAAACCTTAACAGAAAAATTATTTTCTTTTACATTCCAGTAGTCTTTGAGTTTAAAGAGAAAAAAAATAAGAAAAAAACACCAGACTTTCTCATTTTAAATTATGAAAAAGAAAAAAAAAAATTATCTGTTTTTCTATAATAAAAAAATCTTTGCACTCTTGTAAATATAGAAAATGTACAAATTGCCATTTACCTTATATCTGTACAAATCCCTTAGTTAGATATGAAAATCGATACTTTTTCGAAAAATAAACACCTCGTTTTGAGAGATGGACTAGTCTGATATAAAACCATTCTGCAATGATGTCATGGTTTGGATGAGTTCAAATATTACATGAAAAGGGATTGTTTATTTTTTGGGATGGTGACTTTGTTTCAAAATGTAAATTAGTTGTAAATTAGTTGTAAATATTGTAAATATCGTGAATTTGAGGTGTGGTTTGCATTGTCATGTAAGATAAGCTTATATATAATTTTTTTGGTTACTGATGGTCGTATTCCTGAAAACTGACTGAAGCTGATCAAAATTTATCACTTAAACTTAACAATGATACTCTTTGATTAGTTTTATACAGAGTTTAAGAAGCCACCTGGGTGTATAAGTGTGGTCATTTATATGATTTGTATGGTTGTTGTTCTCCTCTTTTCAGGTTTTTTTTAAGTGTGAATGAGAGAGAGATTGTCTGTGGATGCATTAAGTGTGATTTATTCCAATCTAGTGCTATATTAATTAGAAAATGTAAATTTTATTAATTATTACCATAATAATCATAACATTGTTACCTGTTGATTATCAAAGTTCTACTTTTTTTATTATTATTTTTTTTGTGTTATTAGTTGACAATTTCGTCGACGTTACGGCTATGAATGACATTTTAATTTCGTATTTATTTGAGATTGTGCGTCTATGCATTATTACTTAGGTTATATATTATTATCTCAGCTTCTATTCACTACCTCAAAAATTGAATATATTTTGTTAAAAGCCAATAGACCCATGTGGTGAACATGTACTTTCAGAACAATCATGAACAACTTGAAAATTATTCTTCTCTTGCATGTAGAAAAATTTGGTAATTTACCATCAAATGATTTCTTATTTTAATTTGTTAAAATCAGAAAATTGTTGCGAATAATTTGGACCGAAATGTTATGACAAAAACCCTGACATTGATTATTTCCTTTCACATAGGTACTAAGGTAAAGGCAAAGATATATTTTACAAATGTAATAGAATTATTTCGTCTGTCTGCTCTCCAGTTTCATTGGATTATTTTATTTTTTCTATTTTATGTAATAAATATTATACTTAATATCTGCATACAATTTTTAACCATTAAATTGTTTTATTCTTTAAGATATGTGATGGCATGGAAACCCTTGTATCATTATAGTGTTACTTTCTTTTGTTTTGTCTTACTGTACGTAAATTTTCTAGAAAATGATTTAATACCGGTAGATGTATTTAGATGAAATCCAATTTATTTGCCAAACTTTTTATCTTTAAAGGTCAAGAATCTTTTCTTTTTTTAAAAAATACAACGAATAGTCAACAAAGTACACTAAAAATAAGCAAAAAAAATAATCACAAAATAATGATAAAAATAAAAAAAATAACCCTATGCACAGTGTTTATCAGTGAAATAAGTAGAATGCTATTCTTATTTTGTTGATTATTCATGTAGCGTACATGTTAATAGATTAGAGCTTACAGTGTGTTCTACTTAAAATATTCTTAATCAGAAAAATGGAACTTGTTGCTATTGGGCTAAAAAATTTCTCAAATCCTATAACACCTAACAAAATTTCAGTTGTTACATATCCAATTATTGATGTTTTAAAATATTTTTGAATATATTTTGAGTTCTTATTTCACTGAAAATTTCATAAAATTATTTTGTATGAAACATAATTATATTTGCTATTGCAGCCATTTATTTAGTTGTGTCACAGATGCAATATTTTATCCCATCTGAAATATTTCTGATTAAATTTCCATAAGTAACTTTGTCTTAATTTGTATAGCAATGATTTATTTATTTGCGTCGCAAAGTTCCCATCTTTTGAATAGGTTGTAAGCTGAATATTAAGGCAAGATATATTTCTGGATTAAGTGGTATTTTTGATGTAGCACATCACTGTGTAGAAATAATAATAGATTGCTTGATTTATAGTAGTGTTATTATAATGTACATATTTCTGCTTGAATCTGAAGGCATCCACAGCTGTTTTTTTGTGAAAATAAAGTTATAAATATTATAAATATGGTGATTTTGTATGAATGATGGTCTGAGTGAAGTGAACTATTTTAAATTGTATGCTTCAATGACAATAAATATATAAAATAATAAATTAATGTTTTCTTTATAAATTGGTACTGGTAATGGAGCTTGATTGGGTTCATTGCCATAGTAACTGGAGGATGGAACCTTTTTCTTATTTTTGTAATTGACTGAATAAATTGTGATACCGTTTTGCATACTAGTTCAATAGTGTGATAGTCAATCAAAATACACAAGGATACTGAACTGGATGGGGTGATCAAATCTTCGGGGAGAAAGAGAGAAATGGTTTAACATCCAATTGTCAGAAACTAGGTCATTTTGGGACTAACATGGTTTCATTTTATTTCAATAATTCGCTTGTGCGTAGGGGTCTTTAGCAGTGGGAGGAAACCCACGAGGTTGAGGTGCCCCTATCTCTATGCCACATACACCAGGGCTCGAAACGACAGCCGCAAACTAGAGGTGATTGGCCAGATAGAGGTCGAAGCGCGGCACACTAGGCCATCCCACCCCCACCCCCCTCAAATTTTCGGATTACATTGGAGGAGATAGTCAAAACACTGAAACAGGGTGGGAGATCAGTGACAGAAATGTAATAGGGGGTTAATGGCCTACTGTTCTGCTCCTGCAGATGGGCATGCACCACGCAGTGTGATGAGGGATATTTTGCCTAGACAATAGCGCTTACATCCAATTCCAACTGCCAAGGGGCTGCTAAAGACCTCTACGTGCAAGCGAATTATTGAAATAAAATTAAACCGTATGTTAGTCCCGAAATGACCTAGTTTGTGTCGAGTGGACGTTAAACCCTCATTTCTCTCTCTCCAACTGCCAAGGGATGCCAATATAGTATATAACCCTGTTTACATTACAAATTTTAAGGAACTGTACCTGGCACGGCACGGTTAACTTTTTGTAGTGTAAACAGGTGAAACATGAGCGTGCTGTACTGAGTACCGTGTCAATCTGGCCCACTGAAATGAGGTGGTCTTGCCAACGTACCAGGTGCGGCGAAGTGAAATTTTCTTAATATAAATGCTATCCGGTGTTAGCATGGTTTCAGTACAGATAAATGCACATGCTCAAAATGCACCTAGACCATTTTTCCCCGCAATATTGATGATTTTGTCCTTGAATTAAATCAGTCAATAAATCTCAAACCACCATTTACACTAGATTCATCACAGTTGTTAGACTCCTTGCACACTGTCCTTACCAGTCTTCTTGATAAACACGCTCCATTAAAATCAAAGATTATTCGCAAACGGCCAAATACTCCTTGGTTCTATATAGAAATTGCAGAGGCTAGGAAAAACAGGGACAGTGCTGAGAGAAGTTGGAGAAAATTAAAATCAGAGACTAATCGACATATATTTAAATCAGCTCGTAATAATACTAACAAACTCATTGACAAGACAAAATCGGAGCATTACATCAATCACATAAATGACAACAAGCAAAACCCTAAAGTACTTTTCTCAACTTTAAACTATCTGTTGGGAAAACCTCAAGATGTTGTGCTTCCACGTGGTTCAGATTCAGAGGTAGCTAATAACTTTGGTAATTATTTTGTAGAAAAAATTTCAAAGATTAGATTAGAACTGTCGCCAACTGGAACTGATGAATGTCTGGATAGATCCTACGATGGTAACACATTTGCTTCATTTCATAAGGTAACAGAATCCGAAAAGAAAGACATTATATTGTCATCGAAACCTACTTCATGTGAATTGGACAAGATTCCTACACGTTTTTTGCTCCTGATACTAGATAACCTTCTTCCCGTGTTGACCGCTATTGTTAACTCTAGTCTTAATTGTGGTGTTGTTCCAGACTGTTTCAAACAGGCTGTTATTAAGCCCCTTCTAAAGAAACCTTCCATGGATCCAGAAGTCTTGAAGAATTATAGACCAGTATCAAACCTGCCTTTCTTATCAAAAGTATTAGAAAAAGTAGTCAAAAAACAACTCCTAAAACATTTGGAAACAAACAACTTAATGTATAAATACCAATCAGCTTATAGAAGCTTTCATAGTACAGAGACTGCCTTAAATCATGTTTTAAACACAATCAGGAGTGGGGTTGATGTTGGCAATGTAGCTATGCTAGTTCTCCTAGACCTGTCAGCAGCCTTTGACACTTTAGATCACAGCAAAATATTAAAAAGATTGGAACTAGAATATGGACTTAGTGGTAATGTACTCAACTGTTTTTTATCATACTTGACTGATCGATCACAAGCTGTCATTGTCAGGAAATCCTTTTTCGATTTCTGCATCTTTAAGCTGTGGTGTACCTCAAGGTTAGTGCTCGGTCCAATACTATTTTGTATGTTTATAAAACCACTTGGTAAACTTTTAACTCAGCACGATATGAATCACCATTTTTACGCAGATGATTCACAAATTATTGACTTCTGTCATCCAGACACTACCAGCCAAAACCAAGCGTGCTCCAGCATGGAAAAGTGTGTCACAGATGTAAAATCATGGATGGACAGAAACATGCTAAAACTGAATTCAGACAAGACCGAAATCTTATTGGTAGGCCCACCTCGAAGGTTACAAAATTGTACAGTCAACCATCTTGAAATTGAGCAGTCATCCATTGTCTTTAAAACATCTGTTAGAAATCTTGGTCTAATTATGGACAGTAATTTATCTATGGAATCCCATGTTAGTTCTCTTTGTAAAACGTGTAGTTATCATCTTCGTAATATTGGATCGATTCGTCACCTAATTACTGAAGATGCTGCTTCAACACTTGTTCGTTGTTTAATCCTTTCCCGACTTGATTACTGCAACAGTGCTTTAAATGGAATAACAAAAGAACAGTCACAACGTTTACAAAGAATTCAAAATAAAGCAGCTAGAATCGTTTGTAAAACTAATCCCCGCGATCACATTTCTCCAGTATTAACATCATTGCACTGGCTCCGGATTAACGAACGAATTGAATTTAAACTGCTGTACGTCTAACATACCAAGCAGTGAATGGGACAGCACCTTCATACTTAAATGAACTTATTCATCACCATTCTTCATCTAAAAACCTTCGATCAAATGAAAAATCTCTACTAACGGTTCCAAATTACAACCTAAAGACATTTGGTGCACGAACTTTTCAATACAGCGCAGCAGTATCTTGGAACAATCTCCCTATTCACCTTAAAAAATGCCCATCTTTGTCAACATTTAAAACCTCGCTGAAGACTTATTTATTTAGACGTTATATTTAGTAGTGCCTTTATGCTGAACTTACTTTATGCAGAGCTGAATCACAAGCGCTGTGAACATACTTTGAGTGTGGAATAGCGCTATACAAATGACATTATTATTATTATTATTAATTGTTTTCACCTGGGTTAATTGTATGGGACTGAAATTAACTTTTCTGTGAAGATTTCTGGATTGGCAGAGACCGGTTATTTTAAAGTTATGTAAAAGGGTCGATTTTTAAAAATTTATCGCAGCCTGGTACCGTGACCAGAACGGGGGGATTTACCACGGCTAAGTGTAAACAGGGCTTAAGTGTATGCAGGACCTTTTTATCATCTCATCCAAAACACTAGACAGCTGTCCATGTCAGGCCCTCCCAGAGAAAACTCACGAATCAAATGAAAGGAAATGGGGTTCAATGGCCTACTTATCTGCTACTAAGAAAATATTCATCCAATTCATTTACGTGCAGGCGTTGGTTTTCCATAACCTCCGAATGACTAGACGCTATTCTGCATACCTTTAATCATGGACAATTTAATCTTATAATTTATAAGCAAATAAATATTATTAGTCAGGGAGGTAGATATTGGATACTATCATGGTTTTTAGTTCACCTCAGGATGTCAGATATTTACCCTATGATGTATATAACATGGCATTATATAAAGAGATATATTAATAATTTATGTATCCAGGCTGTTAAATTATGTATGCAGGGTTTTTGTTATTTGACCTAGTAACTGATAGCTCAAGGCAATATGACAATACACAATATATAATATGTTATTTACACTAGCAAGTATGTGAATACAGTGACACTGGATCTGAAATTATTGGTTGCCAGGAGACAAGGGGGGCCACCCACAAATACAATTCTATCATTTAGATTTCAAAAAGAATAAATAAAATTTTCAAAAAATATAATATAAGTGGTAATTAGAATTTTCCCGATTTAATCCAATGTCTATGGGGGCCCACTTCCTCAGGGGCTCAATTGCCATTGGGCAAGCTGAGATACCCGGGCATCAGGCATGGATCCAGGTGTGTGTGGGGGGAATAGGGGACATGCCCCTCCTCAGTTTCTTTGACATAGTTGATTTTCATTTTCATTTGCTTTGTTACTGTTGTAGTTCACATATCTGATATAAATATGATTTTCGCATTGTCTCCGCCCAAGCAATTCCTAAGGTTGCAACATGTTACCCTTTGCTCCAATGTATGCCCTCCCCCCTCTACAAAATCCTGGATCCGGGCCTGAGCATGTCGTTTAGACACCATATTTATAGTTGGTTGCTCAGTATATTGAGATGATGTTGCATTTGCTATATAGGCCTCATATAAATGAAATAGGGTTTAATGTCTTACTATACACGTTCTGCTCCGACTGGTCTAACGCACGCATGTTAAATAATACAACATACCAACAGAAATACAAGAAAATCATTTATTGTTATTGATGATAAATTATCAATAATTTGTACTTTTTATTTGTTCTTTATGTACATCAGTATTTAACTAATCTCTTCACTTTTTCTCCAATCACCCGGATAATATTTCTTCTGTATAGGCTATATCAGGCAATTGTCTGTGATATTTGAAGCTAGATGTTAAATAAAGCTATATCACACACACTTTTTATGACACAGTCACATATGATAATGACATGGAAATGAAAAAGAGTTTAACGTCCTACTCTTCTGCTCCAACTGGGCCAATAAAGACAGGAATATACCATACAGTGCACTATGAGGGAAATTTTGCCCTGGCAGCGGCGCTGCGGCCTACTCTTATATCAAATTCCAACTGTCAAGGGATCTTTTACATCCATACCAAACTGCACCTCTGTTTTTGATCCCATCCAAATGACTAGACAGCTATCTTTTATCAGCCCCTATGCCCTGCATCACTGACAAGGGGGAACACCACACCGGAAAATCAAATTCCAAATGTCAAGGGATCTGTTACATCCACCCCAAACTGCACCTATGTTTTTCATCCCATCCAAACGACGAGACAGCTATCCTTATCAGGCCCTCAGAAAATCAGGATGAACTTTAAATCTCGGCCAATGCAATGGGGCCTACTTTAAGGGTACCGTAGTTTTAGGATATGGTAGTTGTGTGCTTAAGATGATCGATTTGTTCTTTCTTAAATTTTCAAATGTCAAGGGACCATCATGTACATTATAAATATTTATATGATCTGGGTGTTCGTTCCGAAACTGTTTCACAGAGAAGTACAAAATTCTTCTAATAATAATTCACTGCTGATCAGTGTGGTTCGTTCCATCGGACAGGTGAGGTTTAAAAGGGGTGGGCGGGAACATGAACTTGATGTCCACTTGAATAAAACTGCTTTCCCTGGGATAACGATCAGCGAATAACTATAGTCCCACTAGGCAATACAACGATCTATCTTCTACTGACCAGCTAAGTGTTATTTTATGCATATTATTATGTATTTTTTGGTTAGGTGCACTTTATAAGGCCATTCAAATTTGGTCACATGTCACAAGATGTAAACAGGGGTAGCACTAACACCCACCCTAACCCTAACTCTGGACCTATCCTATGCTTACCCTGACCACAGAGTAAAGCCACCCTAACCTACAATCTCGCCAACAACTACCTGCCCTATACACAGCTTCTTAAGTTATAGAGAGAGAGAGAGAGAGAGAGAGAAATGGGGTTTAACGTCCACTTAACACAAACTAGGTCACTTTGGGACTAACATATGGTTTAACTTTATTTCAATAATTCGCTTGCGCGTAGGGGTCTTTAGCAGTGGGAGGAAACCGGAGTGCCCAGAGGAAACCCACGAGGTTGAGAAGGCGCCCCTATCTCCATGCCACATACGCTCACACGAGGACTCGAAACCACAGCCGCAAGCCAGAGGTGACCGGCCAGCTAGAGGTCGAAGCTCGGCACTCTAGACCACTAGGCCATCCC
Organism: Patella caerulea; assembly: GCA_036850965.1. NCBI lineage: Eukaryota > Metazoa > Mollusca > Gastropoda > Patellidae > Patella > Patella caerulea. The sequence continues at coordinate 33,967,412 of JAZGQO010000008.1, forward strand.
AACCCCCCCTTCTTAAGTTATAGATTATACTACGTACTGTTAACCGGACTTCGCTTGATACTCCGCGCAATGTTCCGTTCGCGTTTGTTTAGAGCCTAGACCGGCTACTAGAGTCGCCGGTATTATGGATTGCACCACGTCTGGGCTAACATGTACTACACATATTGTTTCACCCTGTTATGATATTAATTTAAGATTTTCCAAAAATACTAGATTGACTAGAAGAGAGGAAGATTCACGAAGAAAGAAATATTTCTACTAATTCTACGATTACGAAGATAGTTTGAAGAGGATTTTTATTTAGGTTTTTTAGCTCGTGTCAAAGACTTTGTGATGAAAAATTAAACGATATTTAAATTACAGAATTATTATGAAATCCCATAACAAGTTTTTAGCTAAAACATCATCTACTTATCATATATGGCGAAACAATAAGAGATCGGGCTGTGTACTAAAATCTTAGCGTTTCATTGGGCAAGGGGGAACAACTCTATTACAACATGTCAATATGGATACAGACCACTGAACAACCTGTCATGCAAAAGTTTTTTTTCCGAATAGCTGCATTACAATACACAATTATCATCAATTTAACTCAACCTTTTGTTGTATGTTAATAACGAGCTGACCATTCTTGCTATGACCGATCAAAAATAAAGGATGGAAAATGAATAAGTTGTCAATGTCAGTCAAAATACATTATTGTGTACGATTCTGTGAGTATTTGGAGCTTTGACAAGAAATAGCCACCAATTATATCCGGCAATTGCCGATCCATTAAGAATTTCATAAATTCTTTTTTTTCCAAATCAGAGTTACTAAACGTCCGCTACCACGAAGTAATGTTGTGGTAATTTTGTGTTTTGCATGGTGAATTGTGTTGTCGATTATCTAGAATATAAGAAAAGTGTTTAAATTCACATTTTCTGAAGCGAATGGATCGATAACATGTCATTTCTGGTCCCGCGTCATTTCGGACTTACGATATTTAGGACTCCAAAACATATGGCCTTGACGTTTCGGGCTCGGGTATATTACATTTCGGACTCAGGCAGGTGACGCTTCGGACGCTACAATAAGTTGAAAGGAAGGTTGAACATAACTGTCAAATCAATATATAATACGTCGTGGCGATTCTTAATAGCCCAACAAAAAATAACACGTATTCTTAACATGAAACACGTGGTTAGTAAAAGGCTCCACCAAACGATAAAACATTAGTTGCACTTAGGCCTACGGTTCTTTGGATAATCATCGTTTCCCGTAAAAGAAATGTATTTGTTTAAAACCAATAATATGCTGATGAATTTATTTGAAAATGATATACAACATAAATAATTATTTACACGACATGCACTCTTTTTACAAATCCATAGAAATTGTTAAAGATAAGGGGGAATCAGACACAAATTATGAAAATCACCTTGACGTCACGAAATTGACGTCTGCGCATATACACGTATTCATTTCACCTGCCAGGTCTTGAAACAAGAAACCGGGATAATCCATTTCTGCAATATTTTTTATGAGATGGTTCTGACATGTCGAACGTTTTGTCGTTATAAAGAACAAGGTCACCAAAAACATGTTATAGGTCAAAACATGTCGTAGATTTAATATTGAAGCCCACTGGAGGCTTACTCGTGAAACGGTTCAATTTTTAAATAGTTATCTCCCTTTAATCACCTTACCCACACGCACATACATCAAATGCTTTCACCAAAGTGCGATATTAATAAATGTAGTCCACATTTATGTATTTTACCATTATTTGTTACAATACACGTTTCCACGCCTTTTTCATGGAACATATGAAAAAAAAAATAGCGGCACACTTGAATGAATATATATGAAAAATATCTGAATTTTGCCAAATAAAAACATGTAAAGTCGGACGGTTTACAACCGTAAACAGAGACTATAGTCATAGACGCATAGAGTGATTCAAACTAAATGCAGAAAAATATAGCTGTGAACTTATCAGTACACACCACTGAATACTCAGTTGGGATAACTTTTTTGGGTTGGGGTGGGGTTGGGGTGGGGGTGGGTGGTGGGGAGGGGGGGGGGGGGTTCTTAGTGTGCCATTCAAAATTTCACGGCACACATAGGAAGATCTCGCGACACACCTGTGAGCCGTGACACACTGGTTGAGCATCACTGCCCTAGACATACAACCTCTACAGTTTACCTTCAACTTCCTTAATGGAAGGGTCGAATAGTTGAACTCTGACAGTAGGTCAAATGGCGTGGTTTCGATTCCCAGCTCATACGTGACAAGGCGTATTGCCGCCTGTCCAATATCGTGGGTTTTATTCGAGTCCCTCGGTTTCCCCCACAGCTTAAAAAGACCTACCCGCAAACGAATTATTGAACCACATCTCTCTCTCTCTCTCTCTCTCTCTCTCTCTCTCTCTCTTCTCTCTCTCTCATTGATAATTAATGTGAGATTATGAGAGAATACATAATATCAGTTAAAGGCGACCTATTCCTAAAAAATTGATTGACTGCCACGCGATCAGAAAAAGACGAGAGAAAAAATTAGAAAAAAAACCCACGGGTCTATGACTTACCTAGTTTTGATTAATTCTGTACTTATATTTCAAGCGACAATTTGTGGGTTATTCGGGTGTTTTAAACAGAGTAGGCGTATCCAACATCGTACACAACCCAAGTCACAAAAGCTGGAGCTACTACTCATGGAATCCGGCATACTGGATTTTCTCTAAAATACCACACTTATGACAAAGAAAATTACAGGTTATAAATGGACTTAAAATGTGCAAATCAGGCCTGGGATATAACATAAGAGGGTTACAAGTTTGCAATAATAATTTTATTTCTTTTCGAATGAGAGTCACAGTAGGTAAGACACTGGCTCGATAGTCTGGGTAATGTTCAAATTACATAGTTATTTCCCCTTAATCCTCTAATCTACACTTTGCGCGTTCATTTATTAAGTAGTTTAGACCACATGACCGACAAATAAGTGTGTCCTGGGCAGCTCCGGGTTAAGACTTTGTGAGGAATTGACTCATTATGAAGCACAATACTAGATCTTTCCGATCTGCGAAATATTTTCCTTTGGGTTAGGGTTAGGTTTATCTAAAACTATTCTGAAGGGGTTGGGTTAGGGTTTATGTTAGGTTTATCTAAAACTATTCTGAATGGTTAGGGTTAGAATTGTGGCTATAATTACCATAAAAACGGAAAGATATTTCACAGATCGGAAAGATCTAGATCGTGCCAGTATGAAAGCAAATCTTTGTCAAATAACGCCGACCAAATAAGCGCAAGTTGCAGGGTTTGGCTTAAAATAGCTAAATTTCTAACTCTGTACCATCCAAAATATTCGACAATGAAAATACAAATTATTTGTCAATTTAATTCAACAGTGATGTTGTGATCTTACCGGGAAAAGATGGGCTTCTGATATCCAAATTTAAGACTAAATAAAAAAACAATTATCAGTGGTACACGATGCGTGTACATAATCCGTTTCAGGCCCACATTTAACAAGGGCCTTGGAGAACGAGGCTAGACGGTGGTGCATGGAGAGCATACGCAATAATGTCGACTGGAATAGCCAGACGCTAGAGATTGGCATGCGATTGAAATTGCAGTAAACACGGAACTGAATGAAAGGAAATCAATTTATATACATTTATATAAGATTATTTTATGCGTTGCTACCCATTTAGGTAAATTTCTAGGCCCCAAATATTAGCAATTTAGCTCCTTTAACTTCATTGTAATCCATGGGTGGTGGGGAGGGGGGGGGGTTCTTAGTGTGCCATTCAAAATTTCACGGCACACATAGGAAGATCTCGCGACACACCTGTGAGCCGTGACACACTGGTTGAGCATCACTGCCCTAGACATACAACCTCTACAGTTTACCTTCAACTTCCTTAATGGAAGGGTCGAATAGTTGAACTCTGACAGTAGGTCAAATGGCGTGGTTTCGATTCCCAGCTCATACGTGACAAGGCGTATTGCCGCCTGTCCAATATCGTGGGTTTTATTCGAGTCCCTCGGTTTCCCCCACAGCTTAAAAAGACCTACCCGCAAACGAATTATTGAACCACATCTCTCTCTCTCTCTCTCTCTCTCTCTCTCTCTCTCTCTTCTCTCTCTCTCATTGATAATTAATGTGAGATTATGAGAGAATACATAATATCAGTTAAAGGCGACCTATTCCTAAAAAATTGATTGACTGCCACGCGATCAGAAAAAGACGAGAGAAAAAATTAGAAAAAAAACCCACGGGTCTATGACTTACCTAGTTTTGATTAATTCTGTACTTATATTTCAAGCGACAATTTGTGGGTTATTCGGGTGTTTTAAACAGAGTAGGCGTATCCAACATCGTACACAACCCAAGTCACAAAAGCTGGAGCTACTACTCATGGAATCCGGCATACTGGATTTTCTCTAAAATACCACACTTATGACAAAGAAAATTACAGGTTATAAATGGACTTAAAATGTGCAAATCAGGCCTGGGATATAACATAAGAGGGTTACAAGTTTGCAATAATAATTTTATTTCTTTTCGAATGAGAGTCACAGTAGGTAAGACACTGGCTCGATAGTCTGGGTAATGTTCAAATTACATAGTTATTTCCCCTTAATCCTCTAATCTACACTTTGCGCGTTCATTTATTAAGTAGTTTAGACCACATGACCGACAAATAAGTGTTTCCTGGGCAGTTCCGGGTTAAGACTTTGTGAGGAATTGACTCATTATGAAGCACAATACTAGATCTTTCCGATCTGCGAAATATTTTCCTTTGGGTTAGGGTTAGGTTTATCTAAAACTATTCTGAAGGGGTTGGGTTAGGGTTTATGTTAGGTTTATCTAAAACTATTCTGAATGGTTAGGGTTAGAATTGTGGCTATAATTACCATAAAAACGGAAAGATATTTCACAGATCGGAAAGATCTAGATCGTGCCAGTATGAAAGCAAATCTTTGTCAAATAACGCCGACCAAATAAGCGCAAGTTGCAGGGTTTGGCTTAAAATAGCTAAATTTCTAACTCTGTACCATCCAAAATATTCGACAATGAAAATACAAATTATTTGTCAATTTAATTCAACAGTGATGTTGTGATCTTACCGGGAAAAGATGGGCTTCTGATATCCAAATTTAAGACTAAATAAAAAAACAATTATCAGTGGTACACGATGCGTGTACATAATCCGTTTCAGGCCCACATTTAACAAGGGCCTTGGAGAACGAGGCTAGACGGTGGTGCATGGAGAGCATACGCAATAATGTCGACTGGAATAGCCAGACGCTAGAGATTGGCATGCGATTGAAATTGCAGTAAACACGGAACTGAATGAAAGGAAATCAATTTATATACATTTATATAAGATTATTTTATGCGTTGCTACCCATTTAGGTAAATTTCTAGGCCCCAAATATTAGCAATTTAGCTCCTTTAACTTCATTGTAATCCATGCATATGCCCCTAAATGAGCAGGAATAGTGAGTGATCTAAGAGATTCTGATTTTATTGAATTCTCGGATAATTTCCCACCTTGGAACCCCAGCCCCGTCCTACCCCGTCACCCGATGCTCAAATATCCGAACACGTCCCTGAATCAACGTATACAACCCCATGAAATCGACAATTTTATATTTAATCCAAATTAATTTTCAAACGAAATGCAAAGATTTAACAATAGGCCTATAATTTAGAAAAGTTCTGAATGGAGACACAATGCCACATGCTAGACCGCTACAGTCACTGATAAGGATGACATCGACGCGACTTAATGAGTCCCCAATATTAATGTTTTTCCTCCGACAAATCATGGACATTTAAAGTAATTGTAGTTGAAAAATATTTCCTACTTAGTGTAAATGGGTATTAAAACGAGGACTGGAAGGATTAAACGAATCGTTTCGGAACTATTCACTTCACTAATCGTGACGTCTGAGTCAAGACCTAGTTTAACTTCCTGAAACATATAGTCCATCCTGTTTGTAACAGGACATAATATTGGTTGGTGTGTAACAATATACGTCGTTGTACAATACCGCATTTCACGCTTCATCTTACGATTAAAACCAAGGTCATTTCGTTTTCCTTAATTTGAAATAAAATGAAACGGGGATAATTAATGTTAACTCGGTATAACGAAGACACACATACGCCATTACGCTATAAACAACTTTTATTTCGAATTCCATGTTCCAAGGGGTCGGGGGTTGGATGGCCGAATGGTTAGCACGTGCGTGCTGTATCATAAAGGCTATCATTGAGTCAACTGGTGTGGTTTCGAATACCCGGTTGTACGTGACAACCGCGTGGGTTTTCTCCGGGTCCTCCGTTTTCCTCCCACTGCTAAAGAACCCTACGCACAAGCGAATTATTGAAATAAAATTAAACCATATGTTAGTCCCAAAATTACATAGTTTGTGTCGAATGGACGTTAAGCCTGATCTCTCTCTCTCTCTCTCTCTCTCTCTCGAAATTTAAGATACCATTCTCGAAATTCAAGATACCATGAGGTTTTATATATCTATGGTTATTATAATGAGTAGTCGCACGGATAGGACGAAAAATCGAGGTCCCATGTACACATTAGCGTGCACGTTAAAGATCCATTGGCAGTTGGTATTCGATATAAGAGTAGGCCGTAGCATCTCTCTCTCTCTCTCTCTCTCTCGAAATACGAGATACCATGAGGTTTTATATATCTATGGTTATTATAATGAGTAGTCGCACGGATAGGACGGAAAACCGAGGTCCCATGTACAAATTAGCGTGCACGTTAAAGATCCATTGGCAGTTGGGATTCGATATAAGAGTAGGCCGTAGCATCTCTCTCTCTCTCTCTCTCTCTCTCTCTCTCTCTCTCTCTCTCTCTCTCTCACTCTCGAAATTCAAGATACCACAAGGTTTTATATATCTATGGTTATTATAATGAGTAGTCGCACGGATAGGACGAAAAACCGAGGTCCCATGTACACATTAGCGTGCACGTTAAAGATCCATGGGCAGATGACATTCGATATAAGAGTAGGCCGTAGCATCGCTATCAGGGCAAATCTCTCTCATGGCCGGTTATTTGAATCATAACTTTCGTAATGATTCAATTCCTCACTAAGGTCTTGATCCGGCGAACAGAAGACGTTAAACCCCATTTCATTTCCAAGTTTATTATTATCAAAAATAGGTCTGGTGAATGCTGAAATATCTACCTCTACAAACAGAGGCACAATCAAACTATTTTATTTCATGATTTTACATGATTCATAAATTCCCCTTTCAATCTCAATCAGGAAGAAGATACATTGATATAAATATTACCTGGTTAGGATTAGTGTACGAGTAATTGTCATAGTTAACAGTTATTGGTCATAAAAAATATCTTCCTTGTTGGTTATAAATGTCGAACTGGATTAGAACCAATGCACTCTACAAATGTTTACCAACGCACTGCTTCCAAATATGTGCTGGTTGATTTAAATAGTATTTATTCGAATAAGATAGGTAATGATACGACATGCATTGTCAAAAACTAAAGAATCAATAACAATCCAAGGGTTTATATAAATAAGATAGGTAATGAATAAAGATTCAAAAACAAGCCAAGGGCTTAAATAAATTCGTCTCCTTATTTAATAATTATATATGTACACACACAGCAAGCTATTTTATATTTACTATTAGTCGTGCATGTAAGTAATTGAATAGTTTGTGTCACTTTCATTGCTCTCATAAGGTCTGTCATTGAGTCAGCTGGTGTGGTTTCGATTCCACGGTTGTACCTGACAAGGAATAGGGTAGCCTGTCCAACCTCGTGGGTTTTCTCCGGTTGCCTCTCACACCTAAAAACCCCTACGCGCAAACGAATTATTGAAATAAATAATATTAATCCATATGTTAGTCCCGAAATGACCTAGTTTATGTCGAGTGGACGTTAAAACCAATTTCTCTCTGTATATTATATACAATGTATGTCAATAAAGGCACTTATGTTTCATTTGATTGAAATCTGCAAAATATACACACTAGCCAGTGGTTTGTGAAGAATGGAAGGGCTGCAGGGTTGACGACTATTGTCCGTGTTATCTAACAATCTCACATCGATCTTACCGAACTTGTAAAACTCCTTTTGTTTCATATAAATCTTTTAATCCGTTCAATAGACCGCAGCAAACTATTGACAATATCTTGTTTAATGAAAGGCCTGTAGGCTTTGATTATTGCTCAATGATAAATGACGACAAACAATGATAAATAATGTCATTGTTACACATTTCCTAATACCCAACGGCAGAAAATAACCCATTGTCTTTGTAAATAATTACCTTGACATTTCCCCGAGGGTAGGTCTAACGGGAAGAAAGGTATCCTCCTTATCAGTGCTTTAAAATTTGAACGTAGCGTAATGGGCTTTAAACTGAAACAAAAACACAGAGAGAGGGAGAGAGAGAGAGAGAGAGAGAGAGAGAGATATGAGAGGGGGAGATATAGAGAGGGGGGGGGTATCAGATCAGAGAACCCGAGGTTAAACTTGTCACGTACAACGGCGGTGAGGAATTGAAACTACGCCAGATGACTCAATGACAGACCTTGAGATACATAGTGCACGTGCTGACCATTCGCCCCCAACCTCCCCTTAAACTAAAACCTTGGCATTCCGCATCCATGTTGATATCTTTATATATTTTAAGTGTTTAAGTGTGAATACTGGTACCTATAGCGAAGAAGGGCGTACACCATACCGTGTGCTATATAAAAGGGAATTTTGTCAGAACAGCGTCGCTACGGCCTATTCTTATATCGAAGCTAACTGCCAAGGGTTCTTTTATGTGCACGCCAATGGGTGCACGGGACCTGGGTTTTTCGTCCCACCCGAACGACTATACGTTGTCCCTTGCCACCAAATATACCCCGATGAACACAGGGATCGAACACAGAACCTCCAGTTAAACGAGCCAATATTTTACTCACTGAGTAACCATGGCTCATCGAAATATGTGAATATTGATAATATTAGTAACATTCAGTGTACTATAGATTGAAATATGAATCTTGAAAAATCTTGAATAAATTTCATTCCTAATGTTCAAAATATGTTCAATGGATTATGCTATGTTCCCACTATCACGACTCGTGCTACGAATGAAACCGTGGTTTTAATCGTGGAATAATCATGGTGATCCTTTTAGGTCTTACTACACATTGAGTTCAGTCGCAGCAATCGTGTTGATAGTATCGAAACGTATTCCAATGTATCTGCACGTACCAGGTATTGGAATACAATTACTGCTTTTATAAACCTATATCTGTAAATCTTTTTGATCTTTGGGGAGTATTCTATGCCCGGAATGACTTGCAGTCTGAATATAGAGAGACATTTGGGGTTATCCTTCTTAAAGATTTTCTTTAAACCTGTAACATGTTATTTTTTCCAGGTTATGGTTTTTTCCCATAGAAAACACGATATAAGGTTACTGGAATTCCGGAATATTCTCATTTTACGTACATGTAAACATACAAGGTAAACATACATAGTAAACATGATACTATACTATTATAGTCAAGCAGTAGTAAGAAGTTTTATTTTAATCCCTTCAAATGCCTGTGGTTTATAAGTAAGATAAAGTCCTCGGCTTCAGTTACGCTGGGGAAGACAAACTTCAGGTAAAACCCTCGAAAGAAAGACCTCAACCGGTTGTTCTGTATCTTGGGTTATTTTCTCCCTGTTTGGTTTTATTTATACGCGTAACACATTGGACGGCAGTGGAAACGTAGCATTTGGTAGAAATTCAATGATTTCCTGAATTTCTGTGATCGCTATGCCCACGCGCCCCTGCCTACTCTTCAAAATAAGGATGGGCGTGAAATTCGACTAACTAACCGCTATTAAAATTTTCATTCTTATGTATTTCTCACCCCCGTCACAACCTCGTCGTTTCAATACCCTGGAACCTTGGCTTTTAATTAAGATATATGAGTAAATGTCAACACTAAACATCAAAATATACGCCCGAGGGCGCTAATAGTGACATCTTAATATATCCATTTATCATAGTTTATACAAAAACTATAGACACTTATTATAATACATGTGGAGTATAACACATGGGTTGTGCAATATACTTACTACAGGCAGGAAGTTACCCACCCCTCCCCCTTTAGCGCTTATGCAAATAAGCATTTCTTTCCTCTGTGAAATTTTAATACCACTTAATAGGTTTGAAATATATCTCACACCATTACCATTAGCTATAAATGCGTGTTTTATTTTTCCATTAGCATACTCGTCGGAGCAGAACAAAAGAACGTAAAACCCCATTTCATTTCATTTCCACCAGGCCTACATGTATACAAAATGAGAACGACATTCAGTCTTAACCATGCTGTAACGTGGATAAATTACATATAAAAGTTATACTTAGTATCAAACCCCCTTAATACAAATAAACATCTCTTTCAGCTTTTCAGTTTTAATGTCATGTATTACTTTTTCTTTAGAAATTAAAACCGGCCTCACACACCTTTTTTGAACCAATATACTATAAAAATAAGAAGAACAATCACTTTTTTTTTGTTTGGATTTGCATCATTTGCTTTATGTAAGATTATATACGGAGAAAGCTCGGTAACAAAAAGTGATTTTGCCCTGTGTAAAAGACAGTTTTCTTCATTCGACGATAAGGTACGAACCGAATATAATGGCAATACGAAGTTAAGATGGCATACTATCCCAGGCGGTCACGGGTTTATTCCTGAGGTTTGCCGAGAAAGTATATTAGGATTTGTCAGTAATTCTTCTCGGGTAACCGCAATTGTGAAAAAAGGGAGAAATTTCTTGAACTATCCCTGGGCACTGATAGTAAATCGAGAAAAAAAAAACAGTTTGGAGCAGAACAGTAGGACGAGCAAAACAGTAGGACCTTAAACTCCATTTCATTTCATTTCGGCTCCAGTTTTCGGTCCCTGGATCACGGCTCTTTTGATTATTTTTCTTTTCTCACTTGAAGCGTTACGCTTGTAGCCTTCAGCGTATTTTCGGGGGCAGTCGGCTTCCTCATATGCATTAAACACCTGCACCTTTGGGCTCACATGTTCCCCACTTCGTAATTTCTTTATATATCTCAACCTTAGTTTTATCAATGTCGACCTTTCTTCTACGTCATTAACAACCTTGCTGTATCGACAATATACGGCAATACAACATAAACCTCGATACAACCACGTCCATATATGGTCATATTTCAGAGATCAGTGTCTATATATAGTGCTTGTTCATATTTGGATAAGGTAATTATCTTGAGGTAAGTTTTCCAAGAAAAAGATATCAACACCCAAGTGATTTTCTATCAATAATAAAAATGTATATTTTAAGACATGACTGCATGTTTTATAGACGCAGGGGCGGATCTAGGGGGGGGGGCAAACCCCACCCTGCTCAGCAACATAAAAAAAATAATGCCTTGCATCAATGAAATTACATCACAAAGTGATCCTACATCGGTATAAAAAAGCTCAATTTGTATGTATTCCTATGTAATTTAGAGACGATGATGTCAGATTTCCGTAACAGAAACCTGGCAAACCCCCTCCTGCAAAAATTCCTGGATCCGCCCCCGAGACGAGATTAGTCCATAGATCTTTTATGTCCTTATTATTGACGATTGAATTGATAGACCATATATGTGCATAGCGATGTATAATGCACTGTTTGCTTACCACACGGTAAACAAATTCTGAATACATCGACTCCAATATTGTGCCTATACTTGAACAATGGAGGACATTTTATTATTCATAAATACATAAAACCAATCGGCGTTGCTCGGTGATTTCCGACAATGTCCTGCGGATTTGAATGCCATAAAGCCATTGATTATGAAATATAAAAAAAATTTAAAAAATGAAAAATAATTTACAGCTTTCAACTGATGAGCATACTAACAATATCTAGACGTCTCCACGCGCCCCAAACTTTAATCGGCGACCTCAGTGATTTGAACAAATAGGTTAGATCTAGCCGAATTTGTCTACGCTTTTTATTTTTGTAAAGGTATTTATTCCCATTCTATTAGTTATGCATACAGTTAAGCCTACATTCAGTATAGGCTATTATACCCGTTGTTCAGTTTTCAACGTCTAGTGAAGGGATTCTCTAGGTTGTGCAGACGTTTATTCATAGGTGATTTATCAATTCACGCCTGTTTACTTCCTGCATGATCCTTCCGCCTCAAATTCATGAATACTCAACCAAAACCTAACAGAGACTATTAATGTAGATACACCACTGCGTTTCTAGACCACAAATTCAACAAAATGTGCCATGGAATAGGGGTGGGTGGAAAGTGGGTGGAGTGCTAGAAACAGACGAACTACATTCGCGGATCAACACTGTATGGAAATCGAACGCCGACAAAATTATGAACATTAACATAAATTGTATGACGAGTTATATTTACTAATGACGAAATGAGCAAAATTGTATTTATGGGCTCTGAATTTGTGATACAGCACACGCGTGCTTACCATTCGGCCATCCACCCCACCCCATCCCCAATTCAACATTAAAAGACTGGGCTTTTTTTAGTCTGTAGGCCTATGTAATTCGGCAAACCTCGGAAGACTCTGGACTTTTTGTATGGTTTTAACGATATTGATGGAAGTGATGATAGCCAATTTGATGAAGAAACGTAGGAAATTAACCCCTATTTCAGTGGGACACGCTGACTACCGGCAGTCGTCCATATATAGTTATTAGAGATGTTGTTAATTTGGAGATGGTAATTACAGAAGAACGGGGATGATTTCTACATAGATATAAGAGTTCTATTAGAGAGATGATATTAATTTAGAGAAGATAATTACTAGAGAACAACAGAGATCAAATGAAACAGATGTTATCATTGCGCCATAATAATTGGCATCCAATAAACAAACTCTTAATGAAGATCACTGCTAATTAATGTTAGATAATTAGAAATGGTAGAAGTGTCTATCAAAGAGTCACGTGGTGTACATTTATATATCATAATTCAGTTCAAAAACTTAATTAAAAAGAACACCACCCGACTATAATGGCCTATGGAACACTGGATATATCTATATATTTTTAAAACACAGATTAATAAAATATCATATTATAAAATAATATCATATATCTTTTAAAAACCGAGATCTCCTTTGAAACATGTCAAATATAAAATTGCAAATCATACTGAGGTTGCTATGACTCGAAAAAATACTAACAACTTTTCTCTTTTATAGACGTTTCCTAGTTCCTGTAAATTAAAGCCCCAATAACACTCTTGTTGTAACTGACTAATATGTCCCAATCTTCATTCTGGTCAACAAATCGTATTATTTTAGAATATTCCAATTAAATGATGATATAAATGTAATCTTAACACACCTATTTTAAAAAATTGGAAAAATTCAACCAATTGATTTGAAATTTCTAACGTAAACCTTTTCAAATGTGACTTGGATTTTAAAATATTTTCGAACCCTCTTGACAAGTAAAATAGGTTGTAATGGATAATTTACACAACAGGTAGGACACTTAAACATCTAGTACTTAGAATAAAGGTATTATTTATTTTCTGGAGCTACCAAGCCAGCAAGAATGTTATTGTCCCTTTAAAATATGTATGATATGAAATGGGGTTTAAGGTTCTTAGTTGACTTATGAAAGCGCACAAACTGGAGAAATTTTGGCCGCACAGCTACGGCCTAATCTTATATCGAATTCTAATTTCAAGGGGTTATCGCGTGAGCGCTGGTTTCGAATCCCCGGTTGTATGTGACAAGGAGTGAAGTCGCCTGTCCAACCTCGTGGGTTTTCTCTGCTAAAGACCCCAAGCGAATTACATGTATTGAAATAAAATTAAAACACATGTTAGTCCCGAAATGACCTAGTTTGTGTCGAGTTGACATTAAACCATGTTTTTGCCTCGTGTGCCTGTGTCGATGGTATTCTAATCACTTGTGGGTAGGGGTATTTAGCAGTGGGGAAAAACCGGAGGAACAGAAGAAAACCCACGAGGTTATTGAAACCATGCCTCTTGACTCAATGATCGTTAACACGCGTTAATCCAATCCAGGGGTTTAGTGTTGATGATGTCGTGCATGAGGCCTTACTTTTTCTATAACATCTGACTGGGTTTCTTATTTGTGGTCAAGACTATACGTCAAAGCTCGAATCTTGGACAATATTCGATCATATTTACAAGCAGGTGTAAATTTAGTACAACACAATAAGGTTTGTCATCGTAAAATAAACAACTTGACAAAATACGTCATTGTTTAAGATAAATTAGTTATGTCGAATATAAGTACGCAGTCATATTTTGTTTACTAGGAGATTTGAATAATGATACATACTTAGATCACCCACCATCATATATATCTACACCGCTCCTGTATATTAGATTATAAGATGTGTATATATACTTGACCGAAATCTAGGCCAAATAATTTCCCCACAAGTATCCAATGGACAGTCGTGAACAATGACGTCATTATAAACGTTATTTTAATAAATACACTTCTTGTCGTTTGGACGATAATGGCGATTGGGGCGTTGTTCGTGAAAACAAAAGATCAATAGTCAATGGAATGCGAGAAAATGTCGAACGTATGAATGAGTTTATAATTATGATTCTGTTGATTCATTATGATGAGTCAGCTTTTATTAAATACATGATCTATAGAATTAAGGGCAATTATTGTTTGTACGATGGGGATTAAACAGTAGGCCTATTTGCTCAGTGGAGACCAAGGATTATGATGAATAAGACTATTAATCAGCTTGTAATAACTGTTGTTAAAATAGGGTGGGGTGGGCGATTGGGTCAAATGTCGTGATTTCGATTCCCCGGTTCTACGTAACAAGGTGTAGAGTCGCCTTTCCCACCTCGCGGATTTTCAGCAGTTCCACCGGTTTCCTGTCACTGTTCCAGACCCCTTTGCGCAAGCAATTAAATTATTGGAATAAAATATTTAAAGATGTGTTGGTCCCGAAATATAGCGTGTGAAGAGTGGACGTTAAACTACATTTCTCTCTGTCCCTGTTATATCCAAATTATATCCAAAAATCACATTTTTTTCTGAAATTCACCTCGGAAGCGGCATCAATAAATCACACGCCGACAGTCTCCAAAACAGGTACATGTCTGAGAAGTATGACGTCATATCAAAAATGGAAGTCCGTTAATAATCGATATATTCCCACTAGTCAAAGGAACATATACCTGCAACGTCTCCTATCGATCGCCTTAGAATATCGATCGTTGGGGATTTTGACTTTTTTCGGAGCTCCTCGTTGCAGAGAACAACCCGATAAGTAGCGCCATTGAAGCCGAAAGGTTAACCCGTGCCAAAATAAAAATCTAAACAAATGTTTTTTTTAAATTATTCTTCAAACTGGTACTAAGATATAAAATGTCCCAAACACATTTTTGGTACTCCCCGCCCAACAAGAGATTCTTTAATAATAAATCAAATTCCATGTCATTGTGTAATAGTTTTTTAACATTTAATTTGTTGCTCCAATAGCAACCATTATGTGGAACTGGTTGATGAAGAATGAATGAAACAGCTTTTAACATCCTACTTTTTTACTACAACCGGAGTAATGCATAGTGCGGGGGCATTTTCAAGGGTTCCTTTACGTGCACACCAAGCCAAGATATAGACAGGACCTTGTTTTGTCGCACCATCCTAACGACAATACGCTGGTCCTTGCCCGACATTCCATGGTGCGCCACTGAAAAAGTAAAACCACGCCCGAAATACCGATGAACTTTCTGGAATAACACGGGTGTCGTACCCGGGAACTCAAGGTTACCGAGCCAGGGCCTTACCCGTTGAGCCACCCTATGCCCAACAATGATCACCGTTGGTGCTGGTCGAGTGGTTAGCACGTGCGCGCTTTATCATAAGGTCTGCCATTGAGTCAACTGGCGTGATTTTCAATTCCTCGATTGTACGTGACAAGGAGTAGGGTGGCCTGTCCAACGTCGTCGGTTTTCTCCTGTTTCCCACACTGCTAAACACCCCTTCGTGCTTTAGCCCAGAAATGACCTGGTTTGTGTCGAGTGGACGTCTCTCTCTCTCTCTCTCTCTCTTTCTTCTCTATCTCTCTTTCTCTCTCTCTCGGATGCAAGAAAGTTAATTTATAATTTTCATAAATTTGCAAGTAGGCCTCATCTGTTTTTGTTTGTTTACAAACATGAATGAAAGTAAATCAAATGCAATAGCCATTAATTGTTGATTAACCATATGAATGTAACAGCCAATATAATGACAATCACGTCTATTAATAGCCAAATGCACGTGTTGGCCAGAAATCAAACAATTTCTAGGAAAATACCTACAGCATAGCCTTATTAGGTAATAATCTATATTGAGATGATTCGTCCTTACAACAAGATACATCCTACCATAGTAAGTCAATTCGGAACATAGATAATTTCTTTGCAATCTCCTGTAAAAATTAAAAAAAAATGACCTTAAAAAAATTTCAGCCAATTTACCCTTTTCTTGACCCCTAAGCGCAAGCGAATTATTGAAATGAAATGAAACCATATGTTAGTCCCAAAATGACCTAGTTTGTGTCGAGTGCACGTTAAACCCCATTTCTCTCTCTGGTGGGTGAATCGTTAACCCGTGCGCTTTGCATCATAAGATCTGTCATTGAGTCAAGTGGTTTCGATTCCCCCCTTGTACTTGTACGTGACACAGATTAAGGTCGCCTGGCCAACCTTGTGGAGTTTCTCCGGGTCCGACCACTGCTAATAAGACCACTGCGCGCAAGCGAATTATTGAACTAAAATTGATCCTAATAGTTTGTGTCGAATGGACGTCAAACCACATGGATTTTCATTGCAACCGTTGTTTGGCAAGGAACAATATGTAGTCTTTCGGATGGTACAAAAAAAGAGGTTCCGTGTAGACATTGGCGAGCATGTTAATTAAAAATATAAATACGCAGCTGTCTGGTCAGTTGTTCTTTTATCTGTTTGGCGTAAGCCCTGTTACATTCCAAAGTGTTTTTTGAAATTACAATTTGCTTTATTTTACCCATTTATTCTGAAAAAATACGTTTTGTGTCAATTTTATTTAAACTCTTCTGAAATAATAATTTTCATGGTATTTGTATAACGGGTCGAAGTGTCTTAATTGCAAAGGTGAGTGTTATTTCAGCTTAGGTCCGAAGTGTCTGACAATCCGATTAGTAGTTACACAATCAGATTAGAACAACAACGATACGCGCGAGTTAACGCAATTGCCTTATAAGGAGAGCCAACGCCCACCGAAATGCACAAGTCGACCAGCAGGCCAGACTGGATATGAATATTAATTAGTTTGAAATGACCCACGTGGTGCGATTTCTTGGAAAGCGTTGTGGTACGTCGAGCATATAAATGCAATGCGTGAACTGACCGGTTCAACATTCTAGAAACAGCAGGGCTCGTGGAAAGACCTTAGTTTATTAGTTCTTGTACCAAATTATTTCATCATGGATGATGACGTAGCTGCACTCGTTATTGACAACGGATCTGGTATGTGTAAAGCTGGCTTTGCCGGGGATGATGCTCCAAGGGCTGTTTTCCCCTCCATTGTTGGACGACCAAGACATCAGGTATGTGAAAATCAGTTCTGAATTTGAAAGTTCGAAAATCCGCTATTGTCTCATGAAATTCCAGTTCGGTTTGTGAGCCACCGTAATAAGCTGCAATGAGCCACCACTGCTCTCCATCCAGTATCGTATATCGTCTACACTTAGCAAATTTTTAATCCAATATATCCTTATGAACAGTGAACAGAATTAAAATGTTTGGACTGGGTTTTACTTTTTTAAAGATGCAAATTTCCTAAATTGTTTTCAAAGGAATCCAATTCCTTCAGTGACTTTAAATAAATGAAGAACGAAATCCCGATAACTGTATTATATCCTTGACCCATTTCAAGATTTTGTAACATTAATCCTGGACAAAAACTCTGTAAGTGACGATCAGGAACTGATATAATTATTATTCAATGACAAAATCAAAAGTGGGGCAGATGAGATGTTATGATTTGTGTAGTCACAAGTTTCTTCAATCGTACAGTTTTGATCTGATTCTTCGTTTCTGTTATGATTACATAATAGTTTTGTTATGGCCACGGCTCACATTATGCATATTGCTTAACTTTCGATTTTCACTAACATAAACGCATATACATTTCAAGCAGTTTGGCCGATGACCTTTTGCACGTAGTCTTAACAAGATTTTATAAAGTGATCAAGAGACATAACTCTAGAATTTAACGTTAATTGTTGAAATTCAATAGGATTATAGTGTCACTCTTGTCAACGATGCATATCAATTTCAACGATCCAACGACTACTTTTGATGCTGGACCGCTCACTAATTTGAAGTAATTCAGATCAATTTAGTACGGATTGGATAACGATCGTTTGATTTGAAGTTGATCAGCATCAACATTATAATTGATAACATCGCCATGAATAAAAATCGATCACTGCTAATGAACACCTCAGTATATTTTAAATTATAGTTCTCCATAATAACTTGTCTAAGCCGTTTTTTTTTGTATTTTTCTTTTGATGAGTGTGGAGTACCACATGGAACTTTAAAGAACTTAAAAGATTTAAGATTTTTAATTATTTACCTCTAACCTTACTGCTGGAGCGTTCACAAGCTTTTTATTTTTAATGAAAAGCGCCCATGACTCTTATAATTGACGAAAATTTAATTCCAATAGGTTCTTCGTCAGACTAATTAACATAAATAGAATTCTATCACTGGCTATAATGGAGTTACGGTTCTCCACAATAAATTGTCTTGAAAGACACCTATTATAGATATCTATACTAAGAAATATAATACTTCTAACCCTGTATATTTATTATATGTATCTTGTATTTTTCAGGGGGTCATGGTTGGTATGGGACAGAAAGACAGTTATGTTGGAGATGAAGCCCAATCCAAAAGAGGTATCCTCACCTTGAAATACCCCATTGAACACGGTATCGTCACCAACTGGGATGATATGGAAAAAATCTGGCATCACACTTTCTACAATGAACTTCGAGTTGCTCCAGAAGAACATCCCGTCCTTTTAACAGAAGCTCCTCTCAATCCCAAGGCCAACAGAGAAAAGATGACCCAAATCATGTTTGAAACCTTCAATTCACCAGCTATGTATGTTGCTATCCAAGCTGTATTATCCTTGTACGCTTCTGGTCGTACCACCGGTATTGTACTAGATTCCGGTGATGGTGTTTCCCACACGGTGCCTATCTATGAAGGTTATGCCCTTCCCCATGCCATCGTCAGATTGGATTTAGCTGGCCGAGATTTGACCGATTACTTGATGAAAATCTTGACTGAGAGAGGTTACTCATTCACTACCACAGCCGAAAGAGAAATTGTCAGAGATATCAAGGAAAAGTTATGTTATGTTGCTCTCGATTTCGAACAAGAAATGTCAACGGCTGCCTCGTCATCGTCTTTGGAAAAGAGTTACGAACTTCCTGATGGTCAAGTCATTACTATTGGCAACGAAAGATTTCGATGTCCAGAAACCCTTTTCCAGCCTTCTTTCATTGGCATGGAATCTTCAGGTATTCATGAAACAACTTATAATTCTATAATGAAATGTGATGTTGATATCCGTAAAGACTTATACGCCAATACCGTATTATCTGGAGGTACCACAATGTTCCCTGGTATTGCCGACAGAATGCAGAAAGAAATTACATCCCTGGCTCCCCCTACGATGAAGATAAAAATTATTGCTCCGCCAGAGAGGAAATACTCAGTATGGATTGGTGGTTCCATCTTGGCTTCTCTCTCGACCTTCCAACAGATGTGGATCTCCAAACAAGAATATGATGAATCCGGGCCAGCAATCGTCCACAGAAAATGCTTCTAAACCTTCCCCTGCTCAAGCACATGTGCTAACAAAATTCCTTGTGATAAACTTTGTCAGTGAAACTAATTGTGAAGTGAATTATAAACAGAAACTCTCAATACATATCCCATCTGTTGATTTATTAACTTAATCATTTTATTGTTGTTGAATCCGTAACCTTTTTTTTATAATATAAAAAAAAAATTCCTTTTTGTAAGATTTGTGTTTTTTTTAAAGTATATGAGAATTGATATTAAGAGCAGCTTGCCTGTCATCTTGAATGTCGAGATCGTTGTAGCCAAATTGCACTCGACAAACCTCGGCAGATCCCGTAATCTACGGAACCTACATCTAACCTCGGCTGTATGACGAATTCCGCCATATTGGAACTAATTTAAAGGTCCCGGATGAAACATGGCTGCGCCCATACCGAACACAAATTGGCGACCTATCCAGCTGTAAGATAATGACGAAATTACACTTCTATTCTTAGCTAAAGGAATCGATAAAAAATAATATATTCTATCATTTGATAGACATAACGTTGGATTTTATTGGTTAATAAATAGTTGAGTTAGGGCGACTGTTGTCTTTATTCTAAAAAGGCTTCCAACAAACAGGTTGCAGCTCGAATAGGTCGCTAGGCGAGTAGGTTCCCAATTTGTGTAATGGCGTCAAGTTTTCCTGTTGAAGTAAACCGGTAACCGCATCGCAAAAGTATGGGCGCAGGCACATATTGCTTACTGTCATACAGCCGAGACTAGATGTAGTTTACGGAATCTGTCGAGATATGCCGAGTGAGCCAAATTGATTTCTTATTGGGCGTCCGAGAGCTCGTCATTTTCTCTCAGACATAAATGACCTGATAAAACGTGAAGGTTGTCTGCTGAAATGAAATGGGGGGGATTGACGTCCTGCTGTTCGGCACCGAGGGGGTATGAAGATGGCCTACCCCTTGATCTTGCGTTTTTATACGCCCACATTTTCATGTGGACGTATATTGTCGTCGCCCCTGTTCGTCCGTCCGTCCACAATTGTTTGTGAACAGTCTATAGGTCACACTTTTTATCCGATTTCAATGAAACTTACAATATAGGTTTATCACCCTAAGATCTCGGTTGCTTTCGATATTGGCATGTATCGGACTGTAACTTCATGGGTTATGGCTTCTGATTGTACGAAAAATCACGATTTTTAGCTTGTGAACAGTGTAGAGGTCACAATTTTGAACCGATTTCGATGAAACTTGAAATGCATGTTTATAACCCAAAGATTTTGGTACCTTTCGATATTTGCGCCAATTCAATCGTAACTTCCTGATTTATGGCCCCTGATTGTCCGAAAAATCGCCCCTTTTAGCTTGTGGTCCCTAAGGAGGTCAAAATTGTTATCCGATTTACAAAACCGTTTGATTATATCACCGGTCCATGGTTATGAAGGTCGAGTTCAAATTTCGTGAAAATCGGACCAAAATTGACGGACAAAATGGCCGCCGTTTGTACGCGAATAGTGTGAAAATATGTTATATCAAAGTTGTGGACCTTATAGAGGTCACAATTTTGAACCGATTTTGATGAAACTTGACATATATGTTTATAACCCAAAGATCTTGGTTCCTTTCGACATTTGCGCCCATCGGATCTAACTTCCTGATTGTCCGAAAAATTGCCCTTTTAGCTTGTGGTCCCTCTGGAGGTCAAAATTGTTATCGGACTTAAAAAAACGTTTGATTATATCACCGTTCCATGGTTACGAAGGTTGAGTTCGAATTTCGTGAAAATCGGACCAAAATTGACGGACAAAATGGCCGCCGTTTGTATGCGAATAGTGTGAAAATATGTTATAACAAGGTTGTGGACCTTATAGAGGTCACAATTTTGAACCAATTTTGATGAAACTTGACATGTATGTTTATAACCCAAAGATCTTGGTTCCTTTCGATCGTAACTTCCTGATCGTAACTTACTTTTAAACTACATACATTCAAGGTGTCAGGAGCTTTTTATGGCTCCCGCACAATTTTATAGGGACTGGTACATTCAGCATCAGAAAAGGAAATACAGGCATTTTATTCAAATAGAACCACAAACTGTTCTTTGCATATATATTTTTATAGGTGGGAAAATCATACGACTCCCAACACGATTGGAGAGAGACAGAGATTCGGAACTAACATGGTTCAATTTTATTTCGCTTGCGCGTAAGGATCTTTAGCAGTGGGAGGAAACCGTGGGACCCGGATAAAAGATAAAACCAACCGAGGAAAGACGGGGTTTAACGTCCACTCGACACAAACGACAGCTCCTACACGCTAATCATTCGGCCCACTCGGCTGATTCCGTAACCTCCTGAACCTACATCTAACCTCGGCTGTATGAAGAATTCCGCCATATTGGAACTACTTTAAAGGTCCCGGATGAAACATGGCTGTGCCCATACCGAACACAAATTGGCGACCTTTTTGGCTAGCTACCTATTCGACCGATGTAGCGGTAAGATAATGACGAAATTACACTTCTATTCTGAACTAAATGAATGGATAAAAAATAATATATTCTACTTTCATTTGATAACGTTGGATTTTATTGGTTGATAAATAGATGAGTTAAGGCGACTGTTGTCTTTATTCTAAATATGTTTCCAACGAACAGGTTGCAGCTCGATCGGTCGAATAGGTCGCTAGCCGAATAGGTTCCCAATTTGTGTAATAGCGTCAAGTTTTCCTGTTAAAGTAAGCCGGTAGCCGCATCGCAAATGTATGGGCGTGGGTACATATCACTTACTGTCATACAGCCGAGACTAGATTAGTTTACGTAATCTCTCGAGATTTGCCCAGTGCATTCGGCCATGGAAATAAGATTGTCATCAACAATTTTCATGTAACAAACAGCACATGTGGTTTTTGTCTCTATACGTTCGGCAAGACTTGGGTTTCCATTCAACCTTTGAAAATGTGTTCCTTTAATACCGAAATTAATTCAATGTATAATATTGTTTGAACAAGTAATGCAATAGGTTCTAAAGTGCTGCCCAACCTTGTGGGTTTTCTCTGAGTCCACCAGTTTCCTCCCACTGCTAAAGACCCCTACGCGCAAGCGAATTACTGAAATGAAATTTAAAAATATGTTAGTTCCGATATGACCTAGTTTGTGTCGAGTTGACGTAAAACCCCATTTCTTTCTCTCTCTCTCTCTCTAAAGTGCTGCAACGAATACGCAGATTCAGCTCTTGCATAATGTATATTAAATCGCAGACCAACAGCGACTCCTCCAACGAAACGACCATAGCATTTCAGAAGAAGAACATCAAGTTTTAATTTTCATAAACGCATACTTAGTGAACAGGTTCTTAATAATAATAATATAAGCCAACTATAAATTGGCAGTATGCCTTATCTGTTTTTGTTTGTTTACAAACATGAATGAAAGTAAATGTAACCGCCATTAGTTGTAGATTAACCATATGAATGTAACAGCCAATATAATGACAATCACGTATATTAATAGCCAAATGCGCGTGTTGGCCAGATATCAAACAATTTCTAGGAAAATACCTACAGCATAGCCTTATTAGGTAATAATCTATACTGAAATGAATCGTCCTTGAAACCAGGTAAATCCTACACTGTAAAAAATTTCCATTTTTTATGTCGCCGAATTCCGTAGTTTAACACCTTTTTTCTGTTAATTGATGGATTTTTTTGAGAAATTGTGTTAAAAGAGTGAATCATTTCTTCAAAATTATGTGTTTTATGTAATTCTGTGGAATATTCAGTATTAAACAGGAAATTTCCGTGAAATTTAGGGATAGAATATTTTATTCCCTTCTATAACGTACTTTATTCTGTTATTTTACGGAATTAAATGTGGAATGGCAGGAAAGTTACGTAAAATTTAGGGATAAAATGTTTTATTCCATTATATAACGAGCTATTTCTGTTTTCACATGCAATGATAAGAAAGCGTATACATATATAATCATTCCTAATAATTATCATTTTATAGTATTCATTTCAATTTATCAACCATAATATGAAGGATCATATTGTGTAAAGTTTGGTATATTAAAAGTCATGTATTGCTAATTTCCATTATTTATAAGATCTATAAAGTGTATTCCCATTCATCAGATTGTAAGCATTTTCATAAATGTGTGAAAACAATTTTCAAAACCAGTGAGTACAGGTTGTATTGTCTGGTAACCAAGCACGCTTCAATCTGGATATTATAACCGATTGGCCAGAGTAAGCCGCAAACTTACATCTGAAAGCCTCCAAACTGTCCTAACACTGACCATTAATAGTTGTTTCACACACCCTTTACTCGACGAGGGAACAAAAATTACCAGGATTTATTTTTCTGTATTTGGAAATGGAATTTATGTTAATTGAGGGAATTTTTGTAAATTACAGGAAAAACAAATACGGATAAAAATTTTCCTGGTAATTTTTGTTTCCGGAATTTTTTCCGTTTTTACGCATATATTTGTTACAGTGTACTTTTCTACTTTCATGCTTTGAAGGGGCGAAAAGTAGAAATTATGAATGGTAGTTATAGGTTTCCATTCACAAGGGTTAAACACCGAGTCGCATATACATACAATAAGCGCGCTGACGAATTTCACATTCGACAGTGTAACAGCCGGGGTTGTTTAAGCTGAGCTAGTTATTACCGATATACCTATAATAATATTATACAAATTATTTCATCATGGATGATGACGTAGCTACATTCGTTATTGACAATGGATCTGGTATGTGTAAAGCCGGTTTCGCCGGGGATGATGCTCCAAGGACTGTTTTCCCCTCTATTGTTGGACGACCAATAATACAGGTATGTGAAAATTAGTACCGAATTTAAAACTGAAAATAAACCGCAAATGCCAGTCAGAGGCGGATCAAAGCAGCTGAGCCCTTTGCGTAAATGGTGTGCCGTAGTAAAACTAAGACCACTATAAGAGAAACTAAAATTCCAAGGATATACTGATAGAATAATGTCACGCACTACAACTTAGTCAAACATTACTATGTCAGTCGGTCAGTGACAATCAATAGATGCTCAGAGGGGCACAGCAACAGCCAATTGCTGGATAAAAGAAAATCGGAGTCTGCCAAGCTGACATAATCACTTTCAGAAATCACCCCTTTTTGGTCCGTCGCTGACTTATTATCTCGATAATAACATTCATGATTTTGGGCGTAGTTTTTGCCGCTTTTTTTCAGCATTCCAGCTTTATAGTTTTTCTGTTCTCTCTTCTCATCTCACACCTTGCCTCTGGGCCACATCAACAGTGCGAACAGGCCTACGTTGAAATGACGCGGCTTTCTCGTAATGAAAGAAAGACAAATTCCAGGAGAAAATCGCAAAAACTTTTTTACAAATGTAAGCTAATGCGAGGCCAGCGAGTGATCAGTCTTCCAGTTGGAGTGATCAATCACACTAAACCTCATCTCAAGATCTGTGCTTTCACTGACCGTGTGGGCCTTCTACGGAAGCCTAGTCAAGTGAATTAGATAATGCAAAAAAATCAAATTTAAAAAGGTCGTCAAAACTTTTATGGCCCCTATGGCGTCTACACTGCCTATAGGGTAATCCGCCTCTGATGCCAGTGTTTCACAAAAAGCCAGTTTGGTTTCTGAGCCAACACCTTCCCCAGAAGCAAACATTGCTCGCCATTCTTATCCTATGTCATCTACAGTTGACAAATTTTCAATCCATCATATCTTTGTGAACACTGGACAGAATTTAAATATATATTTTTGGACTGGGTATTCCTTTTTAGAGATGCAACTATCAATAATACCCTAGTTTGCAAAGGAATCCAATTCCCGCAATTGAAGATCAATGACTAAGTAAATAAAAAGCAAAATCCTGATAACTGTTTTATATCGTTGACCCATTTACAAGATTCTGTAATATATTCAAGGGCAATAATTCTATACGTAACGATCAGAAACTACTTTTCTGATGATCAGATGATTACAGTCGTCCAACAATGATAGGAATCGTTTCTGTTTTGAGTTTGCCTATAACCGAGACTACTTCCACCTTTTTATGTAGTCCCAGATTTCCAGCTGAATTTGAGCTATCTATTGCCGTTTTGTTTTAGCCACGGCTTAGATTATGCTTGTCATTACTCGCTAATTTCAGTAATCTTAATTTCAAGAAGATTGGGGCGGTACCCAGCAGAACTAGACCCTTCACAAGATTTTAAAATTGAACAAAGGCCATAACTGTAGACGTTATTTACGTCATTTATTGAAATTCAATATGATTATTTGGTCACCCATGTGAATAATGCATATAAATTTCAACTACCGAAAGATTGCTTTTGCTGCTGGAGCGTCCACAAGCTTTAATTTTTAAATCCACTGGGGCTCTAAGATTACCATGAATAGAATTCCATCACTGGCTAAGGAACACCTCAGTATATCATAAATTACAATTCTCCACAGTAAAATGTCTAGAAAACCATCTATTTCAAATGTGAAATAGAAAATACTAACTCCAAGCCTTGTATATTAATGAATTGTATCTTGTATTTTTCAGGATTTCAGGGTTGGTATGGGACAGAAAGACAGTTATGTTGGAGATGAAGCCCAATCCAAAAGAGGCATCCTCTACTTGAAATATCCCATTGAACACGGTATCGTCACCAACTGGGATGATATGGAAAAAATCTGGCATCACACTTTCTACTATGAACTTCGAGCTGCTCCAGAAGAACATCCCGTCCTTTTAACCGAAGCTCCCCTCAATCCTAAAGCCAACAGAGAAAAGATGACCCAAATCATGTTTGAAACCTTCAATTCACCAGCTATGCATGTTGCTATCCAAGCTGTATTATCCTTGTATGCTTCTGGTCGTACCACCGGTATTGTATTCGATTCCGGTGATGGTGTTTCCCACACGGTGCCCATCTATGAAGGTTATGCCCTTCCCCACGCCATCATGAGATTGGATTTAGCTGGCCGAGATTTGACCGATTACTTGATGAAAATCTTGACCGAGAGAGGTTACTCATTCACTACCACAGCCGAAAGAGAAATTGTCAGAGATATCAAGGAAAAGTTATGTTATGTTGCTCTGGATTTTGAACAAGAAATGCAAACGGCTGCCTCTTCATCATCTTTGGAAAAGAGTTACGAACTTCCTGATGGTCAAATCATCACTATTGGTAACGAAAGATTCCGATGCCCAGAAGCCATGTTCCAACCATCTTTCTTAGGTATGGAATCTACCGGTCTTCATGAAACAACTTACAATTCTATAATGAAATGTGATGTTGATATCCGTAAAGACTTGTACGCCAATACTGTATTATCTGGAGGTTCTACCATGTATCCTGGTATTGCCGACAGAATGCAGAAAGAAGTCACCGCCTTGGCGCCTGCCGCAATGAAGATTAAAATAATTGCTCCACCAGAGAGGAAATATTCCGTATGGATTGGTGGTTCCATCTTAGCTTCTCTCTCGACCTTCCAACAGATGTGGATCTCCAAACAAGAATATGATGAATCCGGTCCAGCAATCGTCCACAGAAAATGCTTCTAAACCATCCCCATCTCAAGCACATGTGCTAACAAAATTCCTTGTGATAAACTTTGTCAGGGAAACTAAATGTGAAATGAATTATGAACAGAAACTCTCAATACATATCCCATCTGTTGATTTATTAACTTAATCATTTTATTGTTGTTGAATCCGTAACCTTTTTTTACAAAATAAAAAAGAATTCCTTTTTGTAACATTTGTGTTCTTTTTTAAAGTATTAAGAGCAGCTTGCCTGTCATCTTGCAGTTCAAACGAATGTCGAGATCGTTGTAGCCAAATTGCACTCGGCAAACCTCGGCAGATCCCTTAACCTACGGCACCTACATCTAACCTCGACTGTATGACGAATTCCGCCATATTGGAACTACTTTAAAGGTCCCGGATGAAAATGACCTGTTAGAACGTGAAGGTTGTCTGCTGAAATGAAATGGGGGGATTGACGTCCTGCGGTTCGGCACCGAGGGGGGTTTGAAGATGGCCTACCCCTTGATTTTACGTTTTTACACAGTGGCTTAAGCAGTATTAAAGGGCCAATCCCAAATATACTAAAAAAAAGTAGGGGATATTTGATTTTGGGGGCATAATACTAAAATATGCATATGACTACGAAAAAAGTCACTATAAAACCTAACAGAAGAAACATTTCAAGTTACATGTGACACCCAAACGCACCAATAGCTACCGCATGGAATGCAGGTGATGCTTGGGATCATCGTGGGGGTCCAACCCAAGATTTGCACGACTCTGACTTTGAATGTTACAGTCATTGTGGCATTGAATTCCAGGGTGGAAACATCAGTTTAATTGTTTTAGTGACCAGAAAACAAATTTTGATATGCGTCGGCTTACCCAAAATGAACGGTTACGTGCCCTTGGCATGCTACAGATCAGCACAAGACAGGCGGTTTTGGCGCGGACGATGAATGTTTCTCAGTCTGTCATAAGCAGGCTATGGTCCAGATACCGTGATACACAATCTGTACAGGACAGACCACGCCCAGGTCGACCAAGGGCAACAACTCAAGCCCAGGATCAATTTATCCGTACCTTGGCCTTGAGAAATCGTGTCATCACAGCAAATCAGATCAGCGTTACTGACTTTGTTGTGATGCTGTGGTAACTTTGCTGTTTGACCCCGGGTATCATTTTACCCTTATAATGGTCAGTCTAACGATCATTTGGAATAAATCGATGAATGTGAACTTCATTTCATTTTGTCATTTGTTTCTTCGTCAGTTTCATTAGGTGACTTTAATAACACTTAAAAATGAAATATCCCCTACTTTTTTTTGAATAGTATATATTGAGGAGACTAAAACTGCTTGATTTCATGCGAATAGCCCTTTAAATCCTCCATAGGTCAATAGATCGATGCCTACTTGTCAATGGAAGAAACATCAAAAGTCTTTTGTAAATTATTTTAGATGACAGACTCGTGCTGTTTTAGAAGAGAGGGAAAGAGAAATGGAGTTTAACGTCTACTCGACTCGAACTAGGTCATTTCGGGAGTATGTTTTTTTTCATTTCAATACTTCGCTTGTGCGTAGTAGAGGTCTGTGAGGTCTTTATCGTGGGTGAACCCGGAGAAAACCCACGAGTTTGGACACACGATCCTACTCCTTGTCGCGTACGAAGGGGGGTGGGGGTCGAAACCATGCAAGTTGACGCAATAAACGACCTTATGGTACAGTGCTAGCGCGCTAACCATTCGGTCATCCAACCTCCAGTGTTTTGTAGAAGATCATCGCCCCAAGACGAGTAGCATCTAAAGTACAAGCATTAAAAACGTATAAAAAAGCGAAACATTTTAAGCACACCCAACGTTAACAAAAAGGTATAAGAAACCCGGATATTTAAGTACATTCAGCATCGGAAAAGGAAATACAGGCATTTTATTCAAACAGAACTACAAACTGTTCTTGCATATATATTTTTATAGGTGGGAAAATCATACGACTCCCAACACGATTGGAGAGAGAAAGAGATTCGGAACTAACACATGGTTCAATTTTATTTCGCTTGCGCGTAATGATCTTTAGCAGTGGGAGGAAACCGTAGGACCCGGATGAAACCAACCGAGGAAAGACGGGGTTTAACGTCCACTCGACACAAACAGCAGCTCCTACACGCTAATCATTCGGCCATGGAAATAAGATTGTCATCAACAACTTCCATGTAACAAACAGCACATGTGGTTAATGTATATTAAATCGCAGACCAACAGCGACTCCTCCAACGAAACGACCATAGCATTTCAGAAGAAGAACATCAAGTTTTAATTTTCATAAACGCATACTTAGTGAACAGGTTCTTAATAATAATAATATAAGCCAACTATAAATTGGCAGTAGGCCTTATCTGTTTTTGTTTGTTTACAAACATGAATGAAAGTAAATGTAACAGCCAATAGTTGTTTATTAACCATATGAATGTAACGGCCAATATAATGACAATCGCGTCTATTAATAGCCAAATGCACGTGTTGGCCAGAAATCAAACAATTTCTAGGAAAATACCTACAACATAGCCTTATTAGGTAATAATCTATACTGAAATGATTCGCCCTTGAAACCAGGTACATCCTACCATAGTAAATCAATTTGGAACATAGATAAATTTCTTAGCGAGAGAGAGGGCGAGAGAAATAATGGGGTTTAACGTTCACTCAACACAATCGAGGTCATTTCAGGACTAACATATGGTTTGATTTTATTTCAATAATTCGCTTGCGCGTAGGGGTCTTTAGTTTGCAAAGAAACTCAGTTCCTTGTTACAGACATCAAAAAATACAAAAATATGACTAAGTACAAAGTCGCCAAGACGGTAAACAAGCCAAAATGCAAGTCGAAAATAAAAGATTAGAAAATAACAAGAGGCGCAATTATCGCAGTGTATTATTTCTTAATTTCCTAATTTCGAGTTCATTTTGGCTTGTATACCGTGCTATCGCCTTACATTTTGTCGTAACTTCTACTTTTCTACTTTTCGGCTTTCATGTTTTGAAGGGGCGAGGGAGTTGGGATGGCCTATTGGCCTAGTGGTGTAGAGTGCCGCGCTTCGACCTCTAGCTGGCCGGTCACCTCTGGCTTGTGGCTATGGTTTCGATCTCAGGTGTGAGCGTATGTGGCATGGAGATAGGGGCGCCTTCTCAACCTCGTGGGTTTCCTCCGGGCACTCCGGTCCCCCCACCACTTCTAAAGACCCCTACGCGTAAGCGAAACATTGAAATAAAAAATGAAACAATATGTTAGTTGTTAGTCCGAAAATGACCTAGTTTCTGTCGAGTGGACGTTAAACCCTATTTATCTCTCTCTCTCTCTCTCTCTCTCTCTCTCTCTCTTAAAGGGGCGAAAAGTAGAAATTGTTAATGGTAGTTATAGGCTTCCATACACAAGGGTTAAACACTGAGTCGCATATAAATACAATAAGCGCGCTGACGAGTTTTACATTCGACAGTGTAACAGCCGGGGTTGTTTAAGCTGAGCTAGTTATTACCGATATACCTATAACAATATTATACAAACTATTTCACCATGGATGAGGACGTAGCTGCACTCGTTATTGATAATGGATCTGGTATGTGTAAAGCCGGTTTCGCCGGTGATGATGCTCCAAGGGCTGTTTTCCCCTCAATTGTTGGACGACCAAGACATCAGGTATGTGAAAATTAGTACTGAATTTAAAACTGAAAATAAACCGCAAATGCCAGTCAGAGGCGGATCAAAGCTCTGATGGGCCCTAGGCAGCTGGGTCCTTTGCGTAAGTGGTGTGCCGTAGTAAAACTAAGACCACTGTAAGAGAAACGTTACTACGTCAGTCGGTCAGTGACAATAATAGATGCTCAGAGCGGAACAGCAACAGCCAATTGCTGCATAAAAGAAAATCGGAGTCCGCCAAGCTGACATCATCACTTTCAGAAATCACCCCTTTTTGGTCGGTCGCTGACTTATTATCTCGATAATAACATTCATGATTTTGGGCGTAGTTTTTGCCGCTTTTTTCAGCATTTCAGCTTTATAGTTTTTCTGTTCTCTCTTCTCATCCCACACCTTGCCTCTGGGCCACATCAACAGCGCGAACCGGCCTACGTTGAAATGACGCGGCTTTCTCGTAATGAAAGAAAGACAAATTACAGGAGAAAATCGCAAAAACGTTTTTACAAATGTAAGCGAAACTAAACTGGGAATGACCAGTCACCCAGTTGGAGTGATCAATCACACTAAAGCTCATCTCAAGCTCTATGCTTTCACTGACCGTGTGGGCCTTCTACGGAAGCGTAGTCAAGTGAATTAAATAATGTAAAAAAATCAAATTTAAAAAGGTCGTCAAAACTTGTATGGCCCCTATGGCGCCTACACTGCCTATAGGGTAATCCACCTCTGATGCCAGTGTTTCACAAAAAGCCAGTTTGGTTTCTGAGCTAACACCTTCCCCAGAAGCAAACACTGCTCGCCATTCTTATCCCATGTCGTCTACAGTTGACACATTTTCAATCCATCATATCTTTGTGAACACTGAACAGAATTTAAATATTTATTTTTGGACTGCGTATTCCTTTTTAGAGATGCAACTATCAATAATACCCTAGTTTTCAAAGGAATCCAATTCCCGCAATTGAAGATCAATGACTAAGTAAATAAAAAGAAAAATCCTGATAACTGTTTTATATCATTGACCCATTTACAAGATTCTGTAATATATTCAAGGGCAATAACTCTATACGTAACGATCAGAAACTACTTTTCTGATGATCAGATGATTACAGTCGTCCAACAATGATAGGAATCGTTTCTGTTTTGAGTTTGCCTATAATCGAGACTACTTCCACCTTTTTATGTAGTCACAGATTTCCAGCTGAATTTGAGCTATCTATTGCCGTTTTGTTTTAGCCGCGGCTTAGATTATGCTTGTCATTACTCGCTAATTTCATTAATCTTAATTTCAAGAAGATTGGGGCGGTACCCTGCAGAATTAGACCCTTCACAAGATTTTAAATTTGAACAAAGGCCATAACTGTAGACGTTATTAACGTCATTTATTGAAATTCAATATGATTATATGGTCACCCATGTGAATAATGCAAATAAATTTCAACTACCGAACGATTGCTTTTGCTACTGGAGCGTTCACAAGCTTTAATTTTTAAATCCAATGGGGCTCTAAGATTACCATGAATAGAATTCTATCACCGGCTAAGGAACACTTCAGTATATCATAAATTACAATTCTCCACAGTAAAATGTCTAGAAAACCATCTATTTCAAATGTGAAATACTAACTCCAAGCCTTGTATATTAATGAATTGCATCTTGTATTTTTCAGGGTGTCATGGTTGGTATGGGACAGAAAGACAGTTATGTTGGAGATGAAGCCCAATCCAAAAGAGGCATCCTCACCTTGAAATACCCCATTGAACACGGTATCGTCACCAACTGGGATGATATGGAAAAAATCTGGCATCACACTTTCTACAATGAACTTCGAGTTGCTCCAGAAGAACATCCTGTCCTTTTAACTGAAGCTCCTCTCAATCCTAAAGCCAACAGAGAAAAGATGACCCAAATCATGTTCGAAACCTTCAATTCACCAGCTATGTATGTTGCTATCCAAGCTGTATTATCCTTGTATGCTTCTGGACGTACCACCGGTATTGTACTGGATTCCGGTGATGGTGTTTCCCACACGGTGCCTATCTATGAAGGATATGCTCTTCCCCACGCCATCATGAGATTGGATTTAGCTGGCCGAGATTTGACCGATTATTTGATGAAAATCTTGACCGAGAGAGGTTACTCATTCACTACCACAGCCGAAAGAGAAATTGTTCGAGATATCAAGGAAAAGTTATGTTATGTTGCTCTCGATTTCGAAAATGAAATGTCAACGGCTGCCTCATCTTCATCTTTGGAAAAGAGTTATGAACTTCCTGATGGTCAAGTCATCACTATTGGTAACGAAAGATTCCGATGCCCAGAAGCTGTTTTCCAACCATCTTTCTTAGGTATGGAATCTTCCGGTCTTCATGAAACAACTTACAATTCTATAATGAAATGTGATGTTGATATCCGTAAAGACTTGTACGCCAATACTGTATTATCTGGAGGTTCTACCATGTATCCTGGTATTGCCGACAGAATGCAGAAGGAAATCACCGCCTTGGCGCCTGCCACAATGAAGATTAAAATTATTGCTCCACCAGAGAGGAAATATTCCGTATGGATTGGTGGCTCTATCTTAGCTTCTCTCTCGACCTTCCAACAGATGTGGATCTCCAAACAAGAATATGATGAATCCGGTCCCGCAATCGTCCACAGAAAATGCTTCTAAACCATCTCTAGCACATGTACTAAACTAAATGTGAAGTGAATTATGAACAGAAACTCTCAAAACAAATCCCATCTGTTGAATTATTAACTTAATCATTTTATTGTTGTTGAACAAATAATCCTTCTTTTTTACAAAATTAAAAGAAAATCCATTATTTTTTCTAAAATTGTTTGAGTTTTCTTTTATATATAAAGTATGAAAATTGATATTAGTACAAACCTATGTCTCAGCTGATTTGGTTTTCTTATGGGGCGTTCGCCTATCTTACCACGGCTAAAACTCTCAAGCGAATTACTGAAATAGAATTAAATTACGTGTTAGTCCCGAAGTGACCTAGTTTGTGTGAGTGGACGTTAACCCCAATTTATCTTTCTTTATGGGACGTCCTAGGGCTTGTTTACTTTTAAACTTTAAATGACTTGTCACAGCGGGAAGGTCGTCTCTTGAAAAGAAATGGTGTTTAATGCCCTATTTGGCACGGGCTGGGGTAATAAAGAGACCTACGC
Source organism: Patella caerulea (assembly GCA_036850965.1). Lineage (NCBI taxonomy): Eukaryota > Metazoa > Mollusca > Gastropoda > Patellidae > Patella > Patella caerulea. Next base: position 34,001,722 of record JAZGQO010000008.1, read on the forward strand.
CATACAGTGTGAGACGAGGGTAATTTTTGCCCGGACAGTGGCACAATGGTTATGCTCTTATACCGAATTCTGACTGTGTAGTGTAGTTTTATGTGCACAGCCATGTTGATGTCTGGGCTCCGTTTTTGGTCCAGTCTGAACGACTAAACGTTGTCCTTTGCCAAGCACTGATAAATTTGGGTCAAAATAGTTAACTCCCAAAAGCTTGACTAGTATTTTATGGGTCGGATACCAAAAATTTCGAATCACCAAGATTATAGCGACTCAAAAAAGTGGCGACATATTTTATAATGCGTTTTATAGATGAGGCGCTGGAGGGGCGAAAAAAATCAAAGAAATTAGAAAAATAAAACGGAAGAAAAATGCTAAAACCGATGAGAAAAATGAAAATGTACGCTAGTTAGATGGGCCCTAAAGGCAGACAAAGGGTCCCCACTCCTGACAAAAGGGCCCCTCTGGACTAGGAAAGTCCGAGTCAGTCGTCTTCTATACACTGTTGCTGTCGAATCCATTACTGAATGAGAATGCAGTCATTGCATTGGCATAAAAATCATCAATCAAGACGCCCCCACCCCCGCGCGATAGAGGGCCCCCAAAAGAGTATAGCCTCCGCCATGATAAACCTTAAAACGTCCCTGCATATTTTGAGGTCAAAATGGTTGACCCAAAGTTTCTAACCGTGTAGATGACTTACCTGAATCTCAAATCTCAAGCAACCAATCAACTTTCGCAGGTATGGTGGGGTTTTCTTCTATTCTGGCTAATTCAGTTTCCAAACGATTTGCAAGCGAAACCCCACTCTATGCCGACCTGAATTCTAACCATCTAGACTGTTGCAGCTGCAGATGCCCGAAAAATGTCGCACAGCGTAGAGTGGCTCTAGACAAAATGCTTTAATCCATAGTAAATTCAGTACAAATTCGTGGTATTCAATAAACAGGAAAGTAAAGTTACGTATTTATTAGATTTCGGGCACTTTATTTTGCCATCTAGATGAATAAATAATTTGTTTTCATTGTACGTGTCTACCGAAAAGTCTGATTGCCAGAGAGTTAGGGCGACAGCTGCCCCCACCCCTCTCAGCCCCTCCGGCTTGTACGCCTATGCGAGAAGCTGGTCTATAAATATCTATAAGCCCAGAATCACTCAAGCGAAGCTATTTCTTGGAAAGCAGTGTGGTACGCCCTAAAGCATTGACCCAACAAAGGTTAAACATTCAGCCGCATATAAATACAATCAGCGCACTGGCGAGTTTCACATTCTACAGTGTAACAGCCGGGCTTGTAGACGGATCTTACTTCGTCATTACTGATATACCTATAATAATATTATACAAACTATTTCACCATGGATGAGGACGTAGCTGCTCTCGTTATTGACAATGGATCTGGTATGTGTAAAGCTGGCTTTGCCGGTGATGATGCTCCAAGGGCTGTTTTCCCCTCCATTGTTGGACGACCAAGACATCAGGTTTGTGAAAATTAGTTATGATTTTTTATTTAAAAAAACACCTTCCCACTTAGTTATTATACTTAACGTTACAATTGATATAGCCTAAGACCCCTTACGCAGGTTCAAATAGGCTTAAACGCACAATTGTCAACATATATCATTACAGTTTTTAGTGGAATAAGTAATAGTGAAGACTGGCCCACTAAAATAGTTACCGAACAGTTTATCTTTATGGTTGCGTTCTACATTTGCATAGCGATGTTTCTTGTAATGACATAGTACGCAATTGCTCCCATGACACCGGCCAGTTGAAATTTCGCGTAGCAATTGGGTTTCATTAAATCAAATGATTATGTGGTAAGGCTTCACCTTGCGCAAAGGAACTCTGTAAGAAAAGCCCCTACTGTGCCCGGAGTAAGACATCAGTCGTGGAACCATTTCTACTTCTCACCTAGCAACCACTGCTCTCCATTCAGTATCCTAAATCATCTACATTTGACAAATTTCCAATCCATCATATCTTTGTAAATACTAAACAGAATTTAAATATTAATTTGTAGACTGGATATTCCTTTTTAGAGATGCAACTTTCAATAATACCGTCGTTTGCAAAGGAATCCAATTCCCTTAGTGACTTTATACAAATAAAAAACAAAATCCTGATAACAGTATTATATCCTTGACCCATTTACAAGATTCTGTAACATAATCAAGGGCAATAACTCTGTAGGTAACGATCAGGAACTGATGTAATTATTATTCGTCGACAAAATCAAAAAGTACGTAATTTGAAAGTGGATGGTATGAATACAATCGTAGAAATATGATAGAAATCGTGTCTGTTTCGATTCTGCTTATAATCGAGACTACTTTCACCTTCTCGTGTAGTCCCGGACTTCCATCGTAATTTGACCTACATATTGACGTTTTGTTTTAACCACGGCTCAGATTACGCTTGTTATAACTGGCTAATTTCATTACTCTTAAATTCATGCAGATTTGGACGATAACCTGCAGAGCTAGAACGTTCACAAGATTTTAAAATTGAACAAAGGCCATAACTGTAGACGTTATTAACGTCATTTATTGAAATTCAATATGATTATAAGGTCACTCTTGTCAATAATGCATATAAATTTCAACGACTGAACGGTCGCTTTTGTTGATGGAGCGTACACAAGCTTTACTTAAAGGCTCAATACCACTCTTGTTGTAACTGAATAATATGTTCCAATCTTTATTCTGGTCAACAAATTATATTATCTTACAATATTCCAATTAATAGATGATACAAATTTCATCTTAACACACCTAATTTTAAAAATTGGAAAATTCAAATAAATGATTTGAAAAGTCTAACGTAAACCTTTTCAAATGTGACTTGGATTTTAAAATATTGGAAAATTCAAATATATGATTTGGATTTTAAAAATTGGAAAATTCAAATAAATGATTTGAAAAGTCTAACGTAAACCTTTTCAAATGTGACTTGGATTTTAAAATATTTTCAAACCCTCTGGACAAGTAAAATAGGATGTAATGGATAATTTACACAACAGGTTGGACACTTAAACATCTAGTACTTAGAATAAGGCTATTATTTATTTTCTGAAGCTGCCAAGACTGCTAGAGTGTTATTGTCCCTTTAAAAGGGACAATGACAAACGAAAATTGAAATCCACTGGGGATCTTCGTATGACTAATTTTAAGTAATTCATATAAATTTGAAACGGTTTGGATAACGATCGTTTGATTTGAAGTCCACAAGCATTAACATAATTAACGAGGAGTGTCATGAATATAATTCTATCACTGGCTAATGTACACCTCAGTATATTATAAATTACAGTTTTTCACACTAAAAACTGTCTTTTATAAATATTTGTAGCCTTGTATATTTATGAATTGTATCGGGGCGTGCGAAAAAAATCGATTTGACGGTATAATACTATACATGTACGTATAGGACCGGCTTTGCATCATTGAATTTGAATAGGATTAAAGATGGTGTCTCAGACAGCCGTGCCTCGCAATGGATTAGGGGCTAAATTGGACTGAAACGCCGACTGTGTTGGCTTTTACCTGATAAAAATGACTCACTGATGCCCTGGAAAACTTTCAGTAGAATTAGTAATGAATTCGCACTTTTCATTAGTCTACACAATGAGTTGCTCCATCGTGACCGGTAGGACTCTTGCATGACATATTTCCTTGCCCATCCCACTCCCCAAATATGCTCTTTGCCTAAGTGATATGGATGTTTAGAATTCCTCGTTGAATGAAATAATTACTTCTACACTTTCTATATTAATGAATTGAATCTTGTATTTTTCAGGGTGTCATGGTTGGTATGGGTCAGAAAGACAGTTATGTTGGAGATGAAGCCCAATCCAAAAGAGGTATCCTCACCTTGAAATACCCCATTGAACACGGTATCGTCACCAACTGGGATGATATGGAAAAAATCTGGCATCACACTTTCTACAATGAACTTCGAGTTGCTCCAGAAGAACATCCCGTCCTTTTAACTGAAGCTCCCCTCAATCCCAAAGCCAACAGAGAAAAGATGACCCAAATCATGTTTGAAACCTTCAATTCACCAGCTATGTATGTTGCTATCCAAGCTGTATTATCCTTGTATGCTTCTGGTCGTACCACTGGTATTGTACTGGATTCTGGTGATGGTGTTTCCCACACGGTGCCCATCTATGAAGGATATGCCCTTCCCCATGCCATCATGAGATTGGATTTGGCTGGTAGAGATTTGACCGATTACTTGATGAAAATCTTGACCGAGAGGGGTTACTCATTCACTACCACAGCCGAAAGAGAAATTGTTCGAGATATCAAGGAAAAATTATGTTATGTTGCTCTCGATTTTGAACAAGAAATGGCAACGGCTGCCTCATCTTCGGCTTTGGAAAAGAGTTATGAACTTCCTGATGGTCAAGTCATTACTATTGGTAACGAAAGATTCCGATGCCCAGAAGCCATGTTCCAACCATCTTTCTTAGGTATGGAATCTACCGGTCTTCATGAAACAACTTTCAATTCTATAATGAAATGTGATGTTGATATCCGTAAAGACTTGTACGCCAATACTGTATTATCTGGAGGTTCTACCATGTATCCTGGTATTGCCGACAGAATGCAGAAAGAAGTCACCGCCTTGGCGCCTGCCACAATGAAGATTAAAATAATTGCTCCACCAGAGAGGAAATACTCAGTATGGATTGGTGGTTCTATCTTGGCTTCTCTCTCGACCTTCCAACAGATGTGGATCTCCAAACAAGAATATGATGAATCCGGTCCAGCAATCGTCCACAGAAAATGCTTCTAAACCACCCCCTGCTCAAGTACATGTGCTATCAAGCTTCCTTATGAAAAACTTTGTCAGGGAAACTGAATGTGAAGTGAATAATGAACAGAAACTCTTAATACAAATCTCATCTGTTGAATTATTAACTAAATCATTTTATTATTGTTGAACAAGTAACCTTTTTTTTTTTAAAAAAAATTATAAATAAAATCCTATTTTTTACTAAGATTAATGCTGTGATTTCTTTTGAAATATGAAAATTGATATTAGGCGCCGCTTTCCTGTCATCTTGAAGTATAAACGAATGTCGAGATCGTTGTAGCTGTCTAGTCGTTCGGATGGGACGAAAATCCGAAGTCCCGTGTACACATTTGCGTGTACGTAAAAGATCCCTTGGCAGTTGGAATTCGATATAAGTGTAGGCCTTAGCGCCGCTGTCCGGACAAAATTTCCCTCATAGTATAGCACACTTTATGGCGTAAGCCCGTCTTCATTAGCCCAGTTTAGGAGCAAAACAATAGGTCGTTAAACCCGATTTCATTCATTCCTGGCACGCCACTTGAGAAACGGTCCCTTATCTGGGCTTGTGTGAGGGACTGAACAATAAAACGTGAAACTTATCTTGAGAATAATCTTTTTCATCTTTCAATTATAACCTTGCTTCGTGGATTTTCACCAAGATGTCAATTTGAGATAATTGTCCATCAGCCAATCTCGCGTCCTTTGTCATTATCATTCAAACGGTAAACTAGAGGTGTAGTATGTAGAAAACGACGGCCTTTTATTAATGAAAATGAGGTGTGGGGGATGGGGGTCGAATGGTTAGTGTTGTATCATAAGGTCTGTCCTTAAGTCAACTGACGTGGTTTTGTTCTATCCGAATGACTAGACGATTCATCGCATGTACGTAGGTTTTCTCCGGGTCCCCCGTTTCTCTCTCTCTCTTCTCTTTTACGCACACACCGTACCTTGGGTATCTGTTACCTATCAATCAACACGTAAGGAAATATAAATGTGTTAATATGAATGCCAATATTTACCTTATTCTGTTTTGGTGTTGTAAGTCCATTTTATTTGATTATTTAAGTTTAGGCCGAGTGTTACCAAATTTCGAAACATGTTGGGGCTTGAATCGGGTGGTGGGTTAAAATCCGGGCGTTGGCCCAAAAACTTCGGCGGGATGCTTTACGGCCATGCTAGTTTCTTATGGATCTTTCTAATAATTTGTGATACCGCGTGTAAAATTGTTGACCATAATAAGCAAATTAAACATTTTATATGAACAAAAGAGATACTATACAATATATAGGCCCTACAAGCTGTTATGAATGGTGTCGAGTGGTAACCTATATTTTGACGTTGAACTATAAATATATAAGTGCCCCCACATAGGCTGATCACGCCCCTTAGTAATATACGTTACAACGCCTTATATAGACATATTAGTAGGTCTATATTATCTATATTAGAGTAAACATAGATTGAATTTACATTGATAACAGAAGTATATTAAATGACATACCATATTGACGATGATCGACGTTTGTTGGGCGTTTACATTTAATTTTTAAAACCATTGACGCGTTTAGCTATGTGGTTCTCCCATGGCAATAGAGCAGTATGGACAGTGTCTAGTCTTAGGATAGTAGAAAAACCCGAGGTCCCATTGGTGTGCTCGTAAGTGAACGCTTGATAGCTGAAATTAGAAAGATGAGAATAGACCGTATCACCGCTTTCTTAGCTAAATTACCTTCACAGGATTCGCCTGATAGAGCAGAAAGATAGGAGTGTAGGACTAGGACGTTAAGTCCAATCGTATTTCATTTAGCTGTTTCGATTCTCCTCGTGGTTTTTTTTTTCGGGTCCTCTAATATCCTCCCACCGCTAAAGATCCTACCTCAAGCGAATTATTGAAATAAAATTGAACCATGTGTTAGTCCCAAAATGACCTGGTTTGTGAGTCCGATATGCTTTTATATTTGGGACTTTACCCCTCAACAAGATGACGCAAACTATATAATTATACTCTGGGCCCTGTTTCTCGAAATCTTAACTAAAGATAAAATCCAAACTGTAATAGATATTTCAAGTTTGATTGGCTAAGCAATAAAATGCATCTAATATTATCCAATCTATTTTTTTTTTTTTAAATGGATTTTATCTCATTTAAAATTTCGCGAAACAGGCCCTACAGATATGTTAAACAAAATGGCCATAACCGAGAGGGAAGAAAGGTGGTTTCAATGGAAGACTTACATCTGATAAAAGATATTGTTGTTGCCTGCCTAACCCCGTGGGGTTTTCTCCGGGTTATCTGCCCCCCCCCCTCCTAAAATCCCTCTAAATGCATGTGATGTAATGAATTAAAATTAAGATGCTAGTCCCAAAAGTACCTAGTTTGTGTTAAGTGTCTGTTAAATCCAATGTCTGTTGAAGTCGTACACCAATGACAAAGACCCCATTTATCTAGTTCAGCTCTGAACGTCGGTCTCATTACACTCACCCTGACCGTTCAGGGACTGGCCTATTCAATCAATGTCGAAAATAATTTGAACCCCAGTCAATTTTACTGGGCAACTTTTCACTGCGAAACATCGGAGTGTCGATCCGTGTGGACGTCTGTACAATGTAAAGAAACATCTTAGTGACAAAATAAGACCTTGCTTACCTCGCTAGACTCAGTATGAGCGAAACAACACGCTGTTTAAAATACGTCCCCTCCTATCAAACTATCCTTTCGCCACCATGACACAGCGTGTTGCGATGCTCATACTGACTCTAGCGAAATGAGCAAGGTTTTATTTTCTCACTGAGATGTTCCTTTACACTGTACACGCGTCCAAACGGAGTGACACCCATCGTTTAGCAGTGAAAAGTTGCCCAGTAAAATTGGGGGTCAAATTATTTTCGACATTGATTGAATGGGCCAGTCCCTGAACGTTCAGGGTGAGTGTAATGAGACCGACGTTCAGAGCTGAACTACCATTTATCATGCTACAATTGTTATTAAATAACCCATCGGTAATTCTTTAATACACGTATTTAAATATCGGTTACCGTATTGAAATAAGAACGGGCGTAATTATTTGACCACGTGATACCCAGGATTAGTTTTATCAGTGGAGGCATAAACTACACTGTACACTGGTATCTAAAGTATCTAAAGTAACACTGAATTCATTAAATATTCGCTATGTAAATTGGATATGTAGTTGTGTAACAGTTTAGGTTAAAGGCCTACACACACGGACTGTGTCTCGGTGCGGATAAAGTCCTACATTCATGGGAGTTGGGCTTCGATGTTGGTTAAAGGTCTTTACATAAAGGAGCTGGCCCTCGGTATGGATTAAAGGCCTACGCACACGATGGAGACATGGGCTGTGTCTCTAGGTGGGATGGAGGCCTACACACGTGGGAGTTGACCCTCGGTGGGTTAAAGGCCTACACACATGGGAACTGTGGTTCAGTGAGTAAGGTGCTGACTTACCAAGCAGGGTTTAATTTAATCTGACGAAAGACTTAGGCCCCTCTTGTACGGCATACTCCTGCGCAGTGTTGCGTTTGATTATGCTTGTACGGCGGCGTGCGTGTTAGAGAAACCTTGAGAGTATTAACTTGGTGAAGAGTAGGCCGAAACGCCACTGTCCGGGCATAACTCGTGACGTAACTATCTATACACAATGGACATATTTCGGCTATCGCGACGTTGTTGGGTATTTTTACTCAATGACTCAATTGTCACCATTTGTGAAATTGCGAGAATTCATTTCCACAACGTCGTTCAATCGAATATCCCAGATCGCAGACATGTAATCTTTAGTGTGAGCATGCCTTTGAACACAATTTTAAATTCACCCATGCTTTACAAACATTTGACAGCTACGCTAACAGCTTTTTATGATATGAAAGGACTGTCGATCTGCACGGGATACGCATAGAAATAACTTCGAATTAAGATACGGTGAAATACTTCTATAGAATAAACTGGGACAACAGTTTCTAATGGGGTGTTAAAGGGGAAGACCAACGATTTTCAACAAGGTTTCCATAAATCTTAAATATATATTCAGAAAGAATTCCCTCTGTAACAAAAGTAAATAAATCTTTGTAAACGAGAAATTAATTTTTATTTAAACCGGAAGTGACATAGTTGGTTCAACACGCTCACTGGGCTCTATAGAAAGCATACAAATTTGGCATAAGTTTACTGCTGTATTGTGTTCACGCCTCATCCTTGGGCCAAAAATCTTATGACATGGACTGTTTGTTAGGATATTATAAACACGAATTTATGGTGTTTTTACGTTGAGTACACAAAGCCGTCGCATAAATTCACTCACATTGAACAGTACGCTGTGGCCCAATTCACCCCGCATGGCTAAATATTTACATCACGTGGTTTGATTGTCAGCTTACAAGTGACATATATATCGTCTGCTTCGATGTTTTTATGCTTGATGACAGCGTTTTTCAACATACACAGACCAAAATTATGGGCATGTGAGACATATATTATAGTGCATTATGGCACATAATGTCGACATGAGCTGCTTTTCCTTTTTTCTTCTATTTCCTCTTGAGAATGAGTGGGCTCGAATGTTTATACGGCATTACCGTAGACCCATAGAAGAGATATCTTATATTCCAATACGTTGGTGCCAGACGTTGACAAACTTTGGAAATTAATATATTTATTTGAATATGCATGTGTCAAAATAAATACAAACACTGTCAGCAGACTCAGCACGCATAAAAACACCGAAGCAGACGACATACATGTCACATGTAAGCTGTCAATCAAACCACGTGATGTAAATATCTAGCCATGCGGGGTGAATTGGGCCACAGCGTACTGTTCAGTGTGAGTGAATTTATGCGACGGCTTTGTGTACTCAACGTTAAAACACCATACATTCGTGTTTATAATATCCTAACAAACAGTCCATTTCATAAGATTTTTGGCCCAAGGATGAGGCGTGAACACAATGCAGCAGTAAACTTATGCCAAATCTGTATGCATTCTATAGAGTCCAGTGGGAGTGTTGAACCAACTATGTCACTTCCGGTTTTAATAAAAATTAATTTCTCTTTTACAAAAACTTTTTTACTTGTATTACAGAGGGAATTCTTTCTGAATATATATTTATGATTTATGGAAACCTTGTTGAAAATCGTTGGTCTTCCCCTTTAAATGGCCTAGGCAAAGGACATTGACTTTTATACATATAGTTTCTGGTGACAAGGGTCTTGGAATGGCGAATAACGGGTAGAAACTTCTGAACGTGAATGAGCTATAATGCTATCACATTTACAGCATAGCTATTGGACGTTCCGGTTGTGAAGGCGTTCGTAGTCTGCAGAACAAAGTTCGATGCGTGAATTATGATGCCATATACTGTAGTCACAAAAGACTCCGTTGCATTTTCAGGTACATTACAAGAGACCAAATGGGTAGATATTGGTTTGATATGTGGGCCCCGGATTGGCTTCAATATCCCCAGGCTGGAGTAAGATTAACACATCGAGGGTCCATTTTCGAGTTTTATTTCGGATTACTCAAAAACAGTAATACAAAGTATATTTATATTTGAGATCAGTGGCTTCGGGATGGGTGATACCGGTTGACACGCAGAATAGTAGAAACAAAATGGCGATCGTTTCACGGTGCTAACCAAGCGAAAATACCAACATACATGTAGTTAGCTTAAAAGCAATCTCTCTAGGCATTAGCCGTCTTCCATTAGCCCAGGCCAGCTGCAAAAGAGTAGGACGTTAAACCCCATTTCATTTCATTTCATTTTCTCTAGGCATTGGGGTCGATTTTTATATTCTTTACCAAAATAGACAAAGGTCGAAATTGCCTTTCTGCCCTGTCTGGTGTTAACAGGTCTTCACTCTAGCAAATGTACTCTTTCTCTCACAATGATACGCGTGAGTTAATGCAATTACCTTATAAGGAGATCCGACGCCTATCGACCCATTTGAGTCGACTAGTATGACAGGTATGACAGATTGATCTATTAATATATCCTGGGGCGGATCCAGGATCTTTTACAGGAGGTGGTTTTGCAATTGACAATACATGATGCCATCATGGTCTCTAAATTACGTAAGCATACATTCACATTGAGCTTTTTAAAGAAAGTAATCTTATTCCTCGTTTATAAAGAATTAATAGAATCACATTGTGATTCAATTTCATTGATGTAAAGCATTAAAGGAGCTAAGTCTCTAACTCAATATCATCCAAAATCTTCAACATTGAAAACACGAGTTATTTGTCAATTTAAATAAACACTGATGCTGTGATCTAACCGGAAAAAGATGGGCTTCTGATATCCTGTGCTGTTCGTTGAGACTATAGTATATTCGCGTGTTCATGTTTATTTTGTCGTTTACGTTAATTCTGGTCACTGAGCGAGCCGATCATTTTTGAGTGTAGTTAATCGAGTCTATTTTACTTCGCGTCTGCGCATTTTCACCGGGAAAGAAAAAAATATAAACACGAGGAGCTGAGCAAAGTGACCAAGGTTTTCGTCGCGTAATCTTTTTACCGCTACTTACTTGAAGAAAATAATAATTGGTTTAGCACCTAATACTGTGTTGTGCTTTTCCATCATTAGAAAGGTGCGCGTAAGCTATCTGGGCAGCTGCCGGAACGGCCATTTGAGTTGAGACTGAGCATAAAGTACGTTTGAGAACACGTGCGCGGTCGTCTCTGTCAGCGAGACAGAACAGTAAAAAGATTGCAGAATTCTCTAGTTCCATGAGTTGTGAATAGAAAGACCTCCCTGGTTTTAAAAAGAGCTGAAAAGAAAAGGATTGTTCCACCAATTTGGCCTGTGCGTGAGCTGTGAACAAACTTTACAAATTTTCCTGAGTTTTTAGAGCTGTGAGTGTGAGAAAATGACTGCAGTGGCTACAACCATACGGAGCCGCGAATAAAACGTTTGTCGAGTTTCCTGTTTAATAACCGTGAGTAAACAGACAGAATCGACAGCCGTGAGTAAAATACATTACTGTTTAAATATAAACTATAAACTGCCGTTGAGCGATGGCAACTCCTGTAATTTCAAACAACTCTGCAGAAGAGAAAGATGACTCGCACGATGCAACCTCAAGTCACCATTCCTCATACAAGTCTATGACTAGTCGTCATACTCGTAGTTCAGAATTATCGAGCTCTGTTCAATATATTGAGACTAAAATACGTGTTGCAAGAGAGAAACCCAATCCAAACTTGAGCAAATAAAAAATGAGCGAGAATTAGCTGTAACTGAGGCCTTGTCGTTTGGCTTCGAGACTTTAAGCCATACTTCATCAAAAGCCAATTCTGTTGATCCTATCGATAATAGTTTCAATTCCACTGACCGTACTCAGCGTACTGCACAATGGATACAATCCGAGATAGGTTCTGAGCCCGGAGACCTCCCACATGAGAACAACCAGGGGCCTACACCCCACGAGAAGAGCCTTACTACAATTGAGTCACATCGGCCTACTGAGCTACCTAGCCCTAGGTCCACTGAGCAAGCCCACACCAGGTATAACGAGTTGTTACCTCTCGAGCAGCCCCCAGGCCTACCGAGATCTACAGAAATGAGAACCTTACTGAGTTGTTACCAACAACACCTGTATTTCAACCCAGGTTTGAGGGGCCTACTGAGCAATGTTTGACTAGGCCTAAAGAGTCACCTCGTGATACACATAACGAGCAATCGTCAAACACCCCCAATATTTCAACCTAACCATGAGCTAGCAATGAGATACACACCTAGTATGCCAACGCATAGTGACCATAGACCATTTGAGAGCACTAATCAACAAAGCAACTTGTTTAACACTAGGCCACCCGAGCACTCTAATGACATTAGTAAGAGATTACTTGCTTCACTTGCACTACCGAAATGTGAGCCTGACGTGTTTAGCGGAGATCCCGCCTTGTTTCTTCCTTGGAGGCAAGCATTTAAAACCTTAATATGTGAAGCTGAGGCTACACCTAATCAAGAGATTACGTACTTACTGAAGTACACCAGTAGCAAACCTAGAGAGCTTGTTAATCAATTTCGCAGACGAATACATCCCGATCCCCAGGTCAAACTAAACGACCTTTGGTCAGCACTAGAAGAAAGGTTTGGACATACTGCTGAGGTAGCGAATAATTTGATTGAGACTTTACTGAAGGCTGCTAACTTTCGTTACGAAGACAAAGAGGCTCTTCAGACATTTTATGACCTCTTGTGAGAACTTAAATACACAAGAACCTTATTTGAAAAGCCTGAACATCCTGAATACTTCGTATTTCATGAAAACACATGGTCGATAATAGAAGTGATGATTACCCACCATTCAAATCCTTTGTTAAGCTGATTCATAACCTTTCACTAAGACAGAACCATCCATCTATTGCTAAATTACCGAGTCAAGAGAGTGAGCACAAAGGTTCGAGATACACAAGTTCGAGACCTGACAACAACCTGAGTTCGAAGGCTAATCGTTACAAGCGTGGTTTTAAAGACAATAAGCCCAGTACACACACCACTAGTCTCAAGACTGACGTTAACTTAGAGCCTAAACAAGAAAAGTCGAACAGCCAATGTCCGATCCACAAAACCAACCACCATCTTTCCGAGTGTCGAACCTTCCGAGATAAACGTTACGACGAGAAACTGCAGTTATTAAAAGGGCTTGAGATATGTTTCCGTTGTTTAGAGGGGAAACATTTTGCCATTCACTGTACCAGGAGAGATATATCTTGTCCTAAATGTAACAGACGTCACCTATTAGTTCTGCATAAAGATGACAGAGATGAGACGAAGAAGAAAGAGTTGGCACCTTATAGTGGGGAGGCTGAAACTAAAGACAGTGGGGAGGCTGTAAAATCAGCATGTACTGAAATTTGTGGTGATTGGACTGTCAACATGAGAGGTAAAACCTGTGGTAAATTAATCCTTGTCGACATTTACGAATTGAGCAATCGTGAGAGAGCAGTGCGAGGATATGTCATTATAGACGACCAGTCCAACCACTCATTAGGATCAACTGAGTTATTTGAGAGCCTACAACTGTACGGGGATGAGCACGAGTTCACACTCGAGACCTGTCATGGTAAGGAATTATGTGTAGGTCGCAGAGCAGAAAATCTTTGTGTACGCACAACACGAGGAGACGATTTTCCACTTCCGAGCATAACTGAATCCAGTAACGTTCCTGATGGTACCAACGAGATTCCAAATCCTGAGCTGGTTAGACAAATACCACATCTTCAGTGTATAGCTGATTATCTTCCACCAATTGACAATAAAGCACCCTTCCTTCTTATTATTGGTCGTGACGCACCTAAATTATTGAAAGTACGAGAGTCAATAAATGGGCCTATAGAAGCAGCATGGGCACAGCGTCTTGATTTAGGATGGACAGTGAGTGGAGTTCTGTGCTTAGATCGCCAAGGAGGAAACGTCCACATCATAGCTAGAAGAACGTCTGTTGGATTTGTATTGTATTGTAAGACTATGGTATTTAAGACCATATTGTGTCTTTGGAAAATTATTAAATTCTCTGTCTATAAAATTAAAATCCCACGTACCTAGTAAACGTGAAATATAAGCTATACATAAAAAGTCAGTGATGTTTTGGTAAAATCATAACCTGTGACAAGGCTGTCCATCACGTTCTTCCTGTTATTGGACCTACGGTTAGTAGACATAATATGGTATCAGCACCTGCTTTATTTGTGTGAAATTTAGTAGGTTATTACGCATTTGGAATGGAAATAAACGTCAAGGCTAAACCTTGGACGTGCAGGAATGGGGGTATAAATTTGAGTGTAGATCAAGCCCCATTAGAAACTCACCCAGATATTCAAGCAGCCATTATCTGTTGAGAACAAGGGACCTGCGAGGTCACCCAGCTTGACAATAAAGTTCTTATAGATGAAATACTGTGGTATTGTTTTACGATCACAAGAACACAACAAAGAAGAAGTTCTACAGTATGAGCCTTGTGAAAATTCCTTCATATGTAAACAATCGCCAAAAGACGACTACCTGAGTTTGAGTTGTAATGAGTTTTATACATCACCGAGAGATAACGAGATTGGTTTGAGTCATGAGGATCGACAATTCCTGTCTCTTATGGACAAGAGCTTCCATAAGAACCAGTTGGGGAATTGGGAAGCACCTCTTCCTTTTCGGAATTCTGATGTCTATATGCCCAATAACCGTATTCAAGCCGAAAACAGGTTCCAGAGTCTATTGAGAAATTTCAACCGAAATCCACAACTCGAGACCGATTATCTCGAGTTTATGGCAAAGCTGTTAAAGAATAAACACGCCTCACCTTCTACGAACACTGTTGAAGACGGAAGAGTTTGGTATCACCCTCACTTGTGAGTATACCATCCACAGAAGAAGAACCAAATCCGAGTAGTCTTTGATTCATCCCCTGAGTACAAGAGCACTTACCTCAACTCTGGGTTATTAACTGGTCCTGATCTTATGAACAGATTAATTGGAAGGCTGCATAGATTTCGACAAGAAGAAGTCGCATTTACCTGCGACATTGAGCAAATGTTCCACTCATTTTACGTGAACCCGGAACATAGAAGTTACCTATCCTTTCTATGGTGGACCAATTTTGGATCCCTTGGAGACGAGAGTATATACAGAGTCTTCAACCACGATGAAAATGTCAGAATACCACGAGCAACATACAAGTTAACGACATAGTTTTAGTCAAAGATAAAGATGTCGTACGAGGTGAATGGAGCAAGGGAAGAGTTACTGGTGTCAAGCTGGATCCAGATGGAGTAGCAAGAGTAGCTGAGGTCACCATTTACCGACATGAGAATCCCTTCCAACCGCGTTTAAATGGACAATACAAAATCTATAAGAGACCCATTTGTGAACTCGTATTCTTGTGCCGAATCGATAACGATAAACCTTTAGGAGAAATGTGAACAATGGTAAAAGACTTCATCTTTTAAGTGGGGAGTGTGTTGTTCATTGAGACTATAGTATATTCGCGTGTTCATGTTTATTTTGCCGTGTACGTTAATTCTGGTCACTAAGCGAGCCGATCATTTTTGAGTGTAGTTAATCGAGTCTATTTTACTTCGCGTCTGCGCATTTTCACCGGGAAAGAAAAAAAATATAAACACCAGGAGCTGAGCGAAGTGACCAAGGTTTTCGTCGCATAATCTTTTTACCGCTACTTACTTGAAGAAAATAATAATATGGTTTAGCACCCAATACTGTGTTGTGCTTTTTCATCATTAGAAAGGTGCGCGTAAGCTATCTGGGCAGCTGACGGAACGGCCATTTGAGTTGAGACTGAGCATAAAGTACGTTTGAGAACACGTGCGCGGTCGTCTCTGTCAGCGAGACAGAACAAATCCAATATTTAAGACAAAATAAACATTTTACCATTGGTACACGAATCGTGTACCACAATGCGTTTCAGCCCCAGTTCTAGCAAGAGACTCGTGGAACGAGGCTAGAAAAATTCACCAAATCAAACGGCATATGTAGACTGGAATAACCAGACACTCGAAATAGCCACTCGATTGACACTGCTGGCTTATTTCGCTGAACATTACTGATTTGAAATTAGAGTAAAAACGGAAACCATTGAATGTAAATCGGTTAAGATACATTCATATTACAGTATTTAAAGCGTTGCGACCCACTTGTGTCAATTTCTATGTCCTAAATGTTAGCGATTTAGCTCCTTTAAATGTAATATCACATATCACATATGTTTTGTATACGCAGCCGATCCCATCATCTGATGATAAGGGATAAACAACACCACCGTTTGACTTTTCTCATAAAGTGCTGTTTTATAATTGTTTATGTGGCTGAGCAAGTTGGGGTTGCGATGCGATTTCTTGGAAAGCAGTGTGGTACGCCCCAAAAAGGTGACCCTACGCCGGTTAAACATCGAGCATATAAATACTACGGTTGAGCTGAGCGGCTTAACATTCTAGAAACAGGATCTTACTTCGTCATTACTGATGTACCTATAATAATATTATACAAAATATTTCACCATGGAAGACGACGTAGCTGCACTCGTTATTGACAATGGATCGGGTATGTGTAAAGCTGGCTTTGCAGGTGATGATGCTCCAAGGACTGTTTTTCCATCCATTGTTGGACGACCAAGATATCAGGTATGTAAAAATCAGTACTGAATATAAAACCTCAAAAAATCTGCCAGTGTTCACAAAAGGTCACTTTAGTTTTTGAAACTACTCCGCTGAGCTACCACTCTATTAATTTTTGAACTTTAAGTAAATAAAAAGAAAAATCCAATCTCGTTCCCAGAGGCAGCCGCGGAGCCGAAGGCCTCTGGCACATTAGACCGTCCATTTTTTCCAATTTTTTTCAAACCTAAGCCCCGCCCATTCTGACCTCTGATTGGTAAATCTTTTTGGGTCGATTTCTCGAAAACTAGAGGTCGGATCGTCGTTTCGTTTGTTGTAAAATGATCCTTGGGTCAAAGTCAACTCGCTGACATAACAAATTAGATCCTAAACGAACAAATTCAAGTTTTTGTAAAGATTTATTTTTCTACGCGTGGGTATATTTCTAAGTGATTCGGTCATCCAGGCACGTAAAATCAGGGGCGTACGACGCAAATAAACGAGAACTTTCGCGCGTAGGAATTACATAATTATCATTTTCCGGGAAAATGGCTACCCCTATTCACCAGAGAAATTTCTTCAAAAATTTTTCTGGTTTCGAGATTGAGAAAAATCCTGATAACTGTCTTATCAGTCTCGGCGGAATCGTGCGCGGGGGGGGGGGGGGGGGGGGGGCTAAGGGCTTTAGTCCCCCTCCCCCTTAAATTTCCAAGTACTTCTTTCTCCAGGCAAGTAATTACATACAACGAAGCCGGATTTTAACATTACTCCTCACAGTGTTCCGTTAGATTAGAGCTAATCCCACTTACCACTGCTGTAAAGAGTTGAAATTCTTGTTCTCAATTATGATTGGTCAATAGTCCGATTAACAATCAATGGCTAACTGCGCTACAAAAAGCATTAATATCAAAACAGAGCGTCAAATTGGACCAAATATGTCTACATAACGTTACGTCATGGCTCACGATTTTATTATGCCCAATTAACCAGTACATAGCAGAATATTGCAGTAAAACTACTGTCTGTTCCAGGTAATACTACAACTCGAAAATCGCTTGTCATTTATTCAAATTTTAATTAAAATGGCTAAAACCTCGTGAAATACCTGGAATGGTCATCCCATTGCTTTCTGTCTTGTGAGAACTAAGTTCAGGTCATGCTTTATGTCCTTTCTCCTATGAAAAATCGTTATTTGTTTACATCTTACTAATTGAATCTGCCTTGTTTGGCCTAGTTATCTGGACGAGCCTAACTGGACAAGGGGTGCTGGGTTTGCTTAAGTCGTTTTACCCTACTTTGATTAGTAGTTGGTTGTTTCGTTCCAGTAGAATATATCTCTTTGAAAGAGCTATTTTTACTGAATCCCAGACCATGGCTGTTTGTCCCACTAACTTGAATATTTAGATATTCTGATGTAGGCCTATTCGTTTATAGCTACTATGGATGCCTGTCGTTAGTTCCAAGTGGCAAACTCGGTTTCTTTATTACTGCACGTAACTGTGAGATATTCGGGTCGGGTTACAATTAGAGACCTGATAATCGAAATCATTGTCCAGATACGAATTGCGGCTGTATTAATGTTGTCAGTTTTGAATAATAGAAATGGAAGTCAGTTGTTGAAGTTTTTCTGTGTTTTTCCATCCCAACCTGGCTGCTAAAGCCTCGCCCGAAAGAAATTCTACATGGTCCGACGAGACGGATGGGTTTTCAAGTGAATTAAAGTATTTCTGACGGGTGAGAACTGAGAATTAATGTCAAATTTCAATGAAAATCGTACTACGACTAGCATGTGCCAACCAAAATTCATACATACAGCTAGAAAAAAACCTTAGAATCATTAATCTGTTTAGATTTTAAAAATCGGTTCTTAACTTTTATTTTTATAGCTTATTTTATATACCCATAGGTAAGCAGGGTTTTGCAAAATTCCGTCAAAAACGGGCAAAATTGATAAAATGATAATTTGACTGACTAAATGAATTTGGAGCACGCTCAGATTTTACTCACATGCTCTAGGTATACACATTAACTAAAATCAACCACAAAAATATTGTTTTTAACATTTATTTGGACATAATTGAGAGGAAATCGGACATATTTCGTACAGAAAAGTAAAAAAAAAAAAAACTATAACTGATGTTGAAATGATTAACAAGAACTTTAAGTTTTCTCTAAATAATTTTAGAATAACATTTCTTTTTATTTTACAATGATTTCAAGTTTTGTCTAAATAATTATAAGTACCTTATCAAAAAATAAAACTTGATAATAAATCATATACAAACAAAACCTATACCCTGTACCAATAACAATAAATAAACAAGGCTGCTCAATTTCAATTAAATCTTTTACCAAGTTCTAGGAACCTGAAAAATTATAGTAAATTATATGAATGATTAAACAAGAAGATTGATAAACAATTAATTGGTATGCCTATCCTATTGTATAAATGAAGACTGTGCGATGAATGATATTTTTATTTAATACGAAATTTATAAAACATACAATTTAAACTAATTGTATTTATCTCGTAAATAACAAATTCACTCTCAAAGAATTAAAATTGTAAATATTTCAAGTATTTCCTCGCATTCGAACGTGAGTAACGGTCGTATAACTGTAATTTGATATACATGTAGTCTCGATCAGCAGTACTTGTCAGTGTAAAGCGTACAGCGAATAGTCGTCTAAATGATAGAGACTACATTTGACACGCCTTCCGCCATGACAGAATGGCCGATAAAATTTTGGTCATCTCAGAACAATTGAATTTTTACGACTTTCACGTCCACATATGGAAATAAATGAAGGTGGATCTTATCAAGGAACATTTCTTTCATAATTTAGCAAGTTTTTTACCCCGGCGCATCTTTCACGAAAAAAGTTAAAAAATTCCAAACTTTTCAATCGAAGAAAAAAAATATTCTTACCTTGCTATGTGTGACAAACTTTCCATGCGCCGCAACCTTGACATCTTAACTAACTGTTTTCGTTTGAATGGAATCGGTATCAATAGCAGGAAACCGACACGGGGCCGTAATGCAATACCTACTTTTCGCGAAAAAAATGCACCATATTTGTGACAGCCAATTAAGAAAAAAGAGTTACGTCCCTTTTTCGGTTGGCACACGCTACTACGACAAGAGCCTCGTTTTGAACAGACAGAACTCTCCACGCGGTTGTCATTTTGATTGTTGATTGTTGTTTTCAAATTTCAAGCCATGCCGCCTAGTATTAAAGATCCGTGAAGGACACAGATCGTCAGTGAAAAGACTAATAGATAAAGTCGATGAAAATCTATCAGTTATATCGGAAATAAATTTCAAAGTGTTGATGCCTAAACTTATTCGTCTGAAGGGGAATTTAGAACAAAAGGCCCAGATAATTTTGTCGTACGATAAAGAAATATTGAATTCAATAGATGAGGAGAATATTAGTGACGAAATTGAAGAAACAGATCAGTATAGGGAAATAATTCAGTCGGCTTTGGAAAGAATTGAAACAAGCTGTGAAGCAACCTCTGTAGGTCTACATTTGTCAAATGAAAATACAGCTCAGGTACAAACAGAGTCTACCACTCATGATAGCACAACCCTTCCACGCCATCAAGCAAGTGAGGGTAATTTAAAGTGCACATAAAATGGCCCTGAAAACTTCTCTATGTGAGCATTCCATGTTTATTTTATCCACTTTACGGCAAATTCACATCAATCCGACTAAAATTAAATCATTCAAAGTCGTAAAAATAGACCTCCCGTAAAAACGACTTTGCCAATTATTGAAAACACTCCTAATCCCCTCAGGCGCCAGTGACGTCACAGTGACCGAATGCATATTCGTAATGTTTATTCCTTAATTATCTATATACAGCCGGCGTGTGTATTCATTAACGCCTGACTGATTCCTTAATCCCCCTAATTAAATAAAACAATTGACTACGGAATAATTTGTTTTATAATTCAATTTAATTCAAGATCCAATTTAGAATTTGTTTCATAATGTACGGTCGTTCTGTTTTCTCACAGCAGCGATTTTAATACCCTCTACCATCATGTACAGTCTAAACGATTCGAGATACATTTTCGTCAGAAGTTTATTGTTCGAATTTAGAATCTGTTTTATTATGTACGGTCGTTCTGTTTACTCACGGCAGCGATTTTAATACAATCTACCATCGGGTGCAGTCCAAACGATTCGAGATACATTTTCGTCAGAAGAGTATCGTCGTTCTAATTTAGAATTTGTTTCATAATGTACGGTCGTTCATTTTCACACGGCAGCGATGTCATACACTCTCCTATGTGTGCAGTCAAATCTATTCGAGATACATTTTCGTCAGAAGAGTATTGTGGTTTGAATTTCCCCGAGTAAAAGAGTATAGGAGTAAAAAGATGTGGTCACGAAAAATATATCATAAATTTCAAACATGATTGAAACGCAATTTGTAAATGACGATCCGTTATCGACGTACGGCGCCTTTATTTCTGCTTGCGAATTTGACTTTATTACTCTGAAATAGACCGTAAAAATGAAATACGAAAAAATATCTCAATATACGTTAGAAATAACAGATTGAGAAGGATCACCTAACTATCTATGTGTATCGCAAGTGTAGTGTCGTTAATACCTGTCATTAATCAATGAGACTAAATTGGAACAGTGATTGGGTCATAAAGTAATTAAGAATGTTGATTAGGTAATTATCTTTTTCTTTGCTCACCGATGTTTTTGTAATAAAGTAGCCTCGTATTATTTGTTGATTGGTGTTTAAACAACATCTAAATATAAATCCTTCGATGGATATACGATAAGGTTATAATGTCTAACATCATTTAACTTTTTTATAAAGAATACAAGTATTTTACAATTAAATTGACAGTTTAATCACTCACCAAACGGCACCAGGAACTCCACATTTGATCAAGTGTATTTGATATTTATTATTACAAATTGATCTGGCCGGCGTAACAAAAAATGATAATTACCCTTCTAAATTAGAACCACAATACTGACGAAAATGTATCTCGAATCGTTTGGACTGCACACGATGGTAGATTGTATTAAAATCGCTGCCGTGAGAAAACAGAACGGCCGTACATAATGAAACAAATTTTAAAATGGATCTTGAATTAAAATGTATTACAAAACAAATTATTCCGTAGTCAATTGTTTTATTTAATTATGGGGATTAAGGAATCAGTCAGGCGTTAATAAATACACACGCCGGGTGTGTATAGGTAATTAAGCAATCGTTCGTAAAATGTTCACTGCATATCACTAGTGCTCCTACGGTTAGGACTTTTTGTTATTCGAATAACCGTGGCTATTAACCGGTTACTAACAATTAACCGTTTGGCATCAAGTTTCAACATTAAATAACCACTCGCATCGCGGTATGATGATTTAAAAGCAAGTGGTTTTTAATACATAATTGTACACATCTGTCAATATCAAGTAATAAGCTTACCGGTAGGCCTACCTACAAATATTATAGCTTTGCTCCTCTCTAAGTTAAATCCTGTGTTTTTCCTCTTTGTAAGTATTTGAAAGTACCAAAAGAAAACAAATGTCGATCATCGAATTCAGAGATTATCATGGCGGAAGTGTTGTACTATTTGGTGATCGAGTTTATTTCACCAGTTCCACAACTCCAATCTCCACCCTCGGTGCTTTGTTGATAAAACTACTTTATTGTTATTGAAATTATTAAAGACTTATAATCAGGCAACTAGAATTATCTACAGCTTGTGTGTGATCAAGATGTAACTCAACTCATAACAGTCGAACCGTATCACACGCCACGCCATGAAAACTGCACTAACTGACTGAGCGAACACGTGACCGACGGAAATTCTCTTCGGCTTCTTAAAATTAAATTGGTAGATTTTTGACAGTAATGATGTCGCATTAATACAGGATGATTATTTTGTAATTGTTCTCGCCTTGCCTCCCCCCGATTATCGAGATTTTAAGACGTGGGTTGTTTTCTACCGGTGCAACAGCAACACATACCTCTCGACTGCTCGGCAAAATATTCTGATTTCAAGATAAATACATCGTGGAATAAAGTGGAATAGTTATAAAGAAGAAAGCGCCTGACCTCAGTAACTAACTTCCTGTAATTTTTAAACAATAATATTTAAAACCCGAGAATAACATTTTTATACGCCCACATTTTCATGTGGACGTATTATGTCGTCGCCCCTGTCCGTCCGTCCGGACGTCCGTCCGTCCACAATTTGTTTGTGGACTCTCTACAGGTCACAATTCTTATCCGATTTTGACGAAACTTGAAATATAGGTTTATCCCCATAAGATCTCGGTTCCTTTCGATATTGGCATGTATCGGATCAAAACTTCATGGATTATGGCCCCTGATTGTACGAAAAATCACGTTTTTAGCTTGTGGACCCTATAGAGGTCACAATTTTGAACCGATTTTGATGAAACTTGACATGCATGTTTGTAACCCAAAGATCTTGGTTCCTTTCGATATTTGCGGCTATCGGAATGTAATTTCCTGAATTATGGCCCCTGATTGTCCGAAAAATCACCCTTTTTAGCTTGTGGTCCCTCTGGAGGTCACAATTATTATTCGGTTTAAAAAACCGTTTGACTATATCACCGTTACACCCTAAGGAAGGTTGAGTTCGAATTTCGGGAAAATCGGACGAAAATTGCCATACAAAATGGCCGCCGTTTGTACGCGAATACTGTTAAAAAATGGTATATCAAGGTTGTGGACCCTGTGGAGGTCACAATTTTGATTCGATTTTGATGAAACTTGAAATTCATGGTTATAACCCAAAGATCTTGCTTCCTTTCGATATTTGCGCATATCGGATCGTAACTTCTTGAATTATGGCCCCTGATTATACGCAAAATCGCCTTTTTTTTAGCTTGGAGGTCACAATTATTATTCGATTTAAAAAACCGTTTGATTATATCACCGTTACACCCTAAGGAAGGTTGAGTTCGAATTTCGGGAAAATCGGACTAAAATTGCCATACAAAATGGCCGCCGTTTGTACGCGAATACTGTTAAAAAATGGTATATCAAGGTTGTGGACCCTGTGGAGGTCACAATTTTGATTCGATTTTGATGAAACTTGAAATTCATGGTTATAACCCAAAGATCTTGCTTCCTTTCGATATTTGCGCATATCGGATCGTAACTTCCTGAATTATGGCCCCTGATTATACGCAAAATTGCCTTTTTTTGAGCTTGGAGGTCACAATTATTATACGATTTAAAAAAACGTTTGATTATATTACTGTTACACCGTAAGGAAGGTTGAGTTCGAATTTCGGGAAAATCAGACCAAAATTGCCACACAAAATGGCCGCCGTTTGTACGCGAATACTGTTAAAAAATGGTATATCAAGGTTGTGGACGTTGTAAAGGTCACAATTTTAATTCGATTTTGATGAAACTTGAAATTCATGGTTATAACCCAAAGATCTTGGTTCTTTTCGATATTTGCGCATATCGGATCGTAACTTCCTGAATAATGGCCCCTGGTTATACGCAAAATCCCCCTTTCTTTAGCTTGTGGTCCCTCTGGAGGTCACAATTATTATCCAATTTAAAAAAACGTTTGATTATATCACCGTTACACTGTAAGGAAGGTTGAGTTTGAATTTCGGGAAAATCGGACCAAAATTGACAGACAAAATGGCCACCGTTTGTACGCGAATACTGTTAAAAAAATGATATATCATGATTGTGGATCCTGTATAGGTCACAATTTTAATTCAATTTTGATGAGGATGGTTGAATTCTTATTTCGTGAAAATCGTACCAAAATTGCCGGACGAAATGGTCGCTGTTTGTACGCGAATAGTGTAAAAATATGGTATATCATGGTTGTGGACTCTCTACAGGTCACAATTCTTATCCGATTTTGATGAAAAGTCACATTTCTAGGTTGTGTACCGTCACACCATAATCATTGTCGGTTTCGAATTTCATTAATATCAGACTGGAACTGACCAACTAAATGGCTGCTCCCAATACAGTATGAAATACAGGACTTAAAGATGTAGGAAAAATCACTTTCGGTATTGCTTGTTCTCTGTCCATCTCTCGAAAATGTGGGCGTATCCTGCCTGGCAGTGCCAGCCTATCTTTTTTATTAAATTTCTGTAAAACAAACAGCTGCTCATTGACAGGTCATACACGTTATAATACTGGGGTAACGGGGCATCTCGAGTTGACATACATTGTTCAATTTTCAAAATGGCGCTCTGTCGTCATGGAGCTGTCTGTAATGGGAGATAACTCCATTTAATGGGGACATCTCCAATTAACCGTACCGTTCAATTCGAACCGTTTAACCGTCCAATTCTAACCGTTTACGGTTATCCGACTAACCGTAGGAGCACTACATATCACTGCTGTGACTGTAGGTTGCCAATCAGGATTTGAATTGTTTACAAACGCATTCCAATTTTTCCGTACGATTTCATCGTTGGGAAATTTATGAAACGCCGGTACATTATTCCCCTTTCCCTTGCTGGGATTTCCACAACTCTCAATAACACAACGGTAATATGGCATCTTGAAATACACTCTGTAATATTCTAGTCACAAATATATAATCTATTACAACCCAAGACAAGAAAAGTCGGCTTTTGAAAATGCTTTGAATGATATAGTGATATGTAACTTACATGTAAATAATTATGCGTTAATGATTACGCCAGTCAAATGTTTATTGGACCGACAAATACACACGTGTCAACTGGCTGTGTGATATATTGTACAGATGATGTATATAATATGTGTAGTGCCTGTGACGTCACTAGCCAATCAACCAGATTAAGGTTGTAATTGAAAATTTGAAAACCGTTTTTGGCAGTTGGATACTAAAACGTAAATATCTGAATTAATTTTAATCAGATTAGTTTGAACTTGCCGTAAAATGGATTTTGTAACTATTGAGTACCTGTACGTAAAAGTTTTCTGAATCATTTGATGTGGTCTTTAAATAAAGGTGTTTCGTCAATTGAGCCAGCACATGAGGTCCCAGTCAGTGATAACCACTCTCTTTTGGAAACAAATACTCAACCAAGCTACAGCAAGACACTCAAGTTACCAAAATTGGAGCTTAAGAAGTTTGATGGTAATTTAGCCAATTGGAAAAATTTCTGGGATACCTTCGAAAATGCGATACATAACTCAAACCTAGCAACCATAGAAAAATATACCTACCTAAATTCCTTAGTACAAGGGTCTGCAGCAGATTCAATAGCAGGCCTACCTCTGACTTCTGAGAATTATGCCGAAGCTATTGATATACTTAAACATAGATTTGGTAACAAGCAGCTCATTATTAACCAACACATGGAAGGACTTCTATATATAGAATCAGCCTCCAATAACATAAGGTCGTTAAGAAAATTATACGATGCTGTTGAAGCGAAGGTAAGAGCCCTAAAATCCCTTGGGGTGCCCTCAGATGCATACGGCTGTTTGTTGTTGTCCGTTTTCATGACAAAATTGCCTGCAGAAATGAAGTTAATTATCAGCAGAGATACTAAAGGAGAAGAATGGAATTTGGATGCAATTTTACAAACTTTTTCTCTTGAACTTGAAGCACGTGAAAGGGTTTATCAGCTCCCATCAGGGGAGAGTTTCTCCAATACTTACCAGTCTGCGAAGAACTACAAACCAGATACTAATACGTTAAGAAGTAGAATTGGTTCTGCTACATCGCTTCTTACCAGGCACCTACCAACCTCCAATAGTCAGATCATGTGTACATACTGCAGATCCAATCATCCATCCAATTGCTGTCACATTGTCACAAGTGTTCCGACTAGGAAACAGGTTTTAGTACGCTGGGGAAAATGCTTCAACTGTCTGAAAAAGGGGCACATTGTTAGAAATTGTCCAGACAGAAGAAGATGTCCTAGATGTCAAGGAAGTCATCACATTAGTATTTGTCGAAATTCAGTTAACACTCCGTCAACATTTCGTCGAGACATTGTCAGTAGGCCAGCATATGACAGTAGACAGAGTCAGTATAATGAAAATAAGTCATTTCACAGAAGTTTCAATGAGGGACAACAATTTCAGAATTTAAATCAACTAGTGGTGTGAATGAACAATTGCATGAAAATCAGCCAGTCAACACTATGTCAACATTTGAAAATGGCATGATTAGTGGCAGAAATGGTTCAGTAAATTCAAAGTCTACTTACTCATAGGATGCAAGGCTCACCAATTCTTCATATGGAAACGAATCAATCAACTCTCTTTCGACGTTTACAGGGTCAAACTCTAGTAACAGTTACAAAGGTCATGGTCAACAACGACTGTCATCTGGAAATAACTCTATTGTACTGTATACCAACTCTTCTACTCCGATCCTGCTTCAGACTGCCCGAGCATTTATTTTCAACCCAAGCCATCCTGAACTGTGAAAGTATGTTCGACTCATCTTCGACAGTGGAAGCCAAAGATCTTACATTTGTACCAACATCAAGGAGAATCTGAATCTATCAGTAACCGGGACACAGTCAGTCTTGATCAATACCTTTGGGTCTAAATCCGAAGTAACTCCAAATCAAGTCATGGAAGCTGTCGACTTTTGTGTTGCAACTAAAGACGGAAATATCATGCTCTCTGCTTTTGTTGTTCCTCACATTTGCGACCCAGTTAGTCATCAACCTATCAGAGCAGCACGACAAACCTACCCTCATTTGTCTCACTTACAGCTTGCAGATTACATCAGTGATGACCTTGATATCCAGATCGATATATTGGTTGGGGCAGATCAACAGTGGAACTTTTTTACTGGAAGAACATCACGGGGGGAGCAAGGACCTGTTGCCATGCATACCAAGCTAGGATGGGTTTTATCTGGTCCAGTACAGAGTTCGACTCATAACTTGCTGACGCCTAACAAGATAACTTCTTTATTTGTTAATCAATCTAACCTTGAAGATGACCTTAAACGCTTTTGGGACCTAGAAGCACTGGGGATCAAGTCTAAGTCTATCTATGATGAATTCCTGGAAACAGTTCAATTTAAGGAAGGACGATATGAAGTTAATCTACCCTGGAAAACTAAACATTCATTACTACCAGATAATTTTGAACTAAGCTCAAGACAATTGACTAGTCTATTAAAGCGACTTAATCAAGAACCTGAAATATTCTAGGAGTATGGTGCAGTTATTGAAGAACAGCTTCAGAGAGGTATTGTGGAAATAGTTCCAGATCCCACAGTTGGTGAAGTTGGCAAGGTTCATTATCTTCCTCATCACCCTGTTGTTAGACGGGATAAAACTACTACCAAGGTTAGGATTGTGTATGATGCTTCATCGAAATCCAACGGACCATCCCTAAATGATTGCTTATATGCTGGACCACCTCTTACAGAGAACATTTTTGATATCTTACTTCGATTTAGGATCCATCCAGTGGCAGTTGTAGGAGACATTGAAAAGGCTTTTTTAATGGTGTCTGTCAATCCTGAGGATAGAGATGTACTCCGATTCCTGTGGATGGATGAAAATGATAGGATGATTTGCCTTCGGTTTACACGTGTCGTTTTTGGGGTTTCATCGAGTCCGTTCCTTCTAAATGCCACAATCAAGCAACACGTTGACCAATTTAAAGATTCTGACCCAGAATTTGTCAGAACATTCCTCAAGTCCATTTACGTAGATGACTTGTCTGCTGGAGCGAAGGATGAAGCTGCTGCTTACAAACTTTACCAGAAAGCAAAGTCAGTATTGGCAGATGGGGGATTCAGTCTTCGGAAATTTGTATCTAACTCGAGATGTTTAACAGAGAAAATAAAATCAGAAGAAATTCGATCTGAGGAAATGAAATTAACCGAAGAAAATTCAGAGAAAGATAGTTCAAGAGAAAGTACCCACATTCTGGAACATGAGTCTGATAGAAATCTGAATGTAAATGAAAACTCAAGCGGAATTAATTCAACGGAAGAAGATTTAGAATCAAACATTGCAGATTTATTTCAAATTAGAGAAGATGATGAGAGCTACACAAAATCATTTCTCGGTAACTCAACTTCAGCTGATTATTAAAAGGTGCTTGGAATTGGTTGGAATTCCACTGAAGATACTTTGGTATTTGATATGAAATCAATCTCAAGGTCCTCCTCTGATGTTATTCCTACTAAGCGTCATGTTGTAAGTGTGGCCTCCAAGTTTTACGATCCCCTGGGACTACTGTCACCTTTCATTGTTCAGTACAAGATTCTGTTTCAGGATCTTTGTAAAGCAGGATTAGAATGGGATGAGCCAATAGAAGGTGAACTGCTTCAACGATTTAGAAAGTTGATGGAAGTAATGTCGACGGCTGAGGTATTTCACTTACCACGATGCTACTTCAATAATCTATTAGAAGAGGATGTCTTGGAATGTAATCTTCATGGTTTTTCGGATGCTTCTACCAGGGCCTACGGTGCTGTTGTATATCTTCAAATTATTACAGCATCTGGAACTGTTACAAGATTTCTTGCATCAAAGACTCGGGTGTCACCACTCGTTCAGCAGTCTATACCACGATTGGAACTTCTCTCGATCTTGATATTGTCCAGACTCATGGTGTCCATTCTTCAAGTTTTTGATCAAGAAATTCACATCAAACAATCATTCTGCTGGTCAGATAGTAAGGTAGCCTTATTTTGGATAAAAAATGAAGATAAGGAATGGAAGCAGTTTGTACAAAACCGTGTTAATGAAGTTAGAAGTTTACTACCTATACAGTGCTTCAGACACTGTCCAGGAAAGGACAACCCTGCGGATATCCCATCCAGAGGAATGAATCCCAGTGAATTTTTAACAGACACACAACTCTGGTTGGAAGGTCCTATATGGTTGAAGAGTCAACAGTATCGAGACCATGTTCCTGACGAGATTGGAGACATAGAAGTCACTAGTTTAGAAGATTATCAGTCTGAAGTGAAGAAGAAATCAAGTAAGGACTCAGAAGTGGGTCTAAGAAGTTATCTCACTTCTGTATGGTGTTGGGTTGTATAGTATTATTTATAAAGGATTATCCATGGTGGTTCAATGTGCCCCGGTCTCCCCATACTTATAAAAACATGGTAATGCACGGACTTTTTTCTGTTTTTCCTTCGTGTTCTCTTATCTAGTGGCAGTCTATTCTTTTTATGAATTGTAAGATATTCTCTCACAGTGTCACAGAGCAACTTTAGGTCTTCGAGGGAATTATTAGTGAGCAGATATTCACCCATGTATCTGTTATAACTAGTCACTTCAGTTAGTTATAACAAGAAAGTGGGACTTCTAGACTTTCAGAAGAAACTCATGCTTTGCTCTATACCTATCCCTTAGTTGAGAGACCCTCTGCTGCGAGGGCCACGATAGGTTAACTAAACAGTCAATCTTTATTTCAACCCCATGGTCACTGCCGTTGTACCTCTGACAGATTAGGTAATTTTAAAAAAATGACTGGATAGAGGTTTTCTCACAATCTTTCCTTGTGTCCCTTATCCATCAAATAATTCATTGCCATCCTGGGGTAGAGGTAAAATCAATAGGGCTCATCCTCTCATTCAAGATCTTTTGATCCTTAACTTACATGTATGTGTTAATGTTCATTGGGATGGGAACAGTCAGTTGTAGCCCCCCAGGAAGGCCTACCAAATTCATACATTCTCATTTTGCGTATAAGGCACTTCGCCAGTGCGCACAAAAAGTGAACTCATCCAAGAGCCAGTTTCATCTAAATCGGATGACAATTGTGACCTCAACGTGGTCCAAAACCTGGATGCTTAAACTAATTTGTGCAAAGGGAAGTGGCCATTTGACTGAAAGTTTCGGTGAAAAAAAAAAGAGTTTGAAATAGTGACCTCTAGAGCTAAAAACGTGGTATATCGTACAATCAGGAGTCATAATCGACGCGCCAATATCGAAAGTAACCCAGACCTTTGGCATATATCAAAATTGGATGAAAATTCGACCCTCAAAATGATCCATAACCTGGGTATTACATGCTTTTAGGGATAGCGGCCATTTAGTCAAGTAGTTTAGGTCCGATTTTGACGAAATTTGAACTCAGCTGTAATTGGTGTGACAGTGATATATTTTTACAATCAAATAAAAACTGGGAGCTCTATATGGTGCACAAGCTAAATATATATATATATATATATATATGAAATAACGGTCCGTATAAATTGTGACCTCTAGAGTGTCAAGTTCAGCATCGCAGAAAACCAACATCGACTGTGTTTGCATGGTAAGGCATTTAGAAAAGAAACAAAATTTCACTTCATAGTTAAGTAATTTTATTAACCAGAAATCGCACAGAACGCGTCTCTGAGGAGCTATCACCCCTCCTCCCCCCAGGAGCTTCCAGGATATAGGATGGTAGAATTGCTTCCGCCGACCCTGCCTATATCCTTGATCAGTTTGCAATATAACATAATAAAGAGGAATAACTCTATACGTAAACGATTACAATGGTCGAACTATGACATGAATCGTTTCTATTGTGATTTTGCCAATTTCCCTTAGTGACTTTAATTAAATAAGAAAAATCTGATAACTGTTTTATATCCTTGACCCATTTACAATATTCTGTAATATAATCAAGGGCAATAACTCTATACGTAACGACCAGAAACTGCTGTAATTATTAATCAAAAAATACGGAATTTTAAAGTGGATCAGATGATTATAATTGTCGAACTATGGTACGAATCGTTTTTGTTGTGATTTTGCCTATAATCGAGACAAGTACCGCCTTCTTATGTAGTCCCATACTTCCAGTGGAATTTGACATACATATTGCCGTTTTGTTTTAGTCATGGCTCAGATTATGCTTGTTATAACTGGTTAATTTCATTAATCTTAATTTCATCCAGATTGAGGCGATAATCTGCAGAGCTAGAACCTTCACAAGATTTTACAAATTAAACAAGGGCCATAACTGTAGACGTAATTAACGTCAATCATTGAAATTCAATATGATTAATTTAAGGTCACTCATGTCAACAATGGATATAAATTTCAACGACCCTACGATCGCTTTTGCTGCTGGAACGTTCGCAAGCTTTTTATTTTTAATGAAAAGCGCCCATGACTCTTATAATTAACGAAAATTTAATGCCAATAGGTTTTTCGTCTGACTAATTAACATGAATAGAATTCTATCACTGGCTAATGGAGTTACAGTTCTCCACAATAAATTGTCTAGAAGGCCACCTATTATAGATATCTATACTAAGGAATAAAATACTTACTTCTAACCCTGTATATTTATTATTGTATTTTTCAGGGTGTCATGGTTAGTATGGGCCAGAAAGACAGTTATGTTGGAGATGAAGCCCAATCCAAAAGAGGTATCCTCACCTTGAAATACCCCATTGAAAACGGTATCGTCACCAACTGGGATGATATGAAAAAAATCTGGCATCACACTTTCTACAATGAACTTCGAGTTGCTCCAGAAGAACACCCCGTCCTTTTAACTGAAGCTCCCCTCAATCCCAAAGCCAACAGAATAAAGATGACCCAAATCATGTTTGAAACCTTCAATTCACCAGCTATGTATGTTGCTATCCAAGCTGTATTATCCTTGCATGCTTCTGGTCGTACCACTGGTATTGTACTGGATTCTGGTGATGGTTTCACTCACACTGTACCCATCTATGAAGGACATGCCCTTCCCCATGCCATCCAGAGATTGGATTTGGCTGGCCGAGCTTTGACCGATTACTTGATGAAAATCTTGACCGAGAGAGGTTACTCATTCACTACCACAGCTGAGAGAGAAATTGTTCAAGATATCAAGGAAAAATTATGTTATGTTGCTCTGGATTTTAAAAAAGAAATGAAAACGGCTGCCTCATCTTCAGCTTTGGAAAAGAGTTATGAACTTCCTGATGGTCAAGTCATTACTATTGGTAACGAAAGATTCCGATGTCCAGAAGCTATTTTCAAACCAGATTCGAAATTTTCAGGTATTCATGAAACAACTTACAATTCTATAATGAAATGTGATGTTGATATCCATAAAGACTTGTACGCCAATACTGTATTATCTGGAGGTTCTACCATGTATCCTGGTATTGCCGACAGAATGCAGAAGGAAATCACCGCCTTGGCACCTGCCACAATGAAGATAAAAATTATTGCT
Source organism: Patella caerulea (assembly GCA_036850965.1). Classification (NCBI taxonomy): domain Eukaryota; kingdom Metazoa; phylum Mollusca; class Gastropoda; family Patellidae; genus Patella; species Patella caerulea. The sequence continues at coordinate 34,034,785 of JAZGQO010000008.1, forward strand.
CCACCTGAGAGGAAATACTCCGTATGGATTGGTGGTTCCATCTTGGCTTCTCTCTCGACCTTCCAACAGATGTGGATCTCCAAACAGGAATATGATGAATCCGGTCCAGCAATCGTCAACAGAAAATGCTTCTAAACCATCTCCATCTCTAGCACATGTGCTAACAAGCTTCCTTGTGATAAACTTTGTCAGTGAAACTAAATGTGAAGTGAATAATGAACAGAAACTTTCAAATACAAATCCCATCTGTTGATTTATTAACTTAATCATTTTATTGTTATTGAACCCGCAACTTTTTTTTAACAAAATTATAAATAAAATCATATTTTTTACCAAGGTTTTTCTTTTTAACAAATTAAAATTGATATAAAATATGAAAATTGATCCCCGGCCTTTACTTTTGAACTTAAATGACTTACTACGAAGTCTTTTAGCTGTAATTCCTCAGGTTTTCTGGCGTGGTTTTCTCTTCTATATCGCCTGCCTAACCTCGTGGGTTGTCTCTGAGTTATCTTGCCCCCTCCAACACACACAGCTTAAGACCCCTTTAAATACATGCGAATTCATGAATTAAAGTTATAGTGTATGCTAGTCCCGAAGTAACAAGTATTTATGATATAAAAGAGCTGTCGATCTGAGTAACATCTTTGGAAAAAAACTGGGAAAACAGTTTATATAGGAGGTGGACTTTGTGAGTGGGAGGAAACACCGCTGTTCGGACGAAATTTACCTTCCTGGCCTTAATCACGAGGCGATAGAAAGCAAAATTTAGCTTAGTTCCTTTTCAATTACCGAGATTAATGAAGGGGCTTGCGTTGGGCATGGGCGATAGAAAATAGCTTACACTTAATAGGGGTCACGTCTGGGGACAACCAGGTTCAAAAACAGGTTCAATAGCAAACCCAATAGGGACCATTTCTGGGAGCACCAAAGTTGAAAGACAAGGTTCAATGGCGGACCCAATATGGGTCATTTCTGTGAGCACCTAAGTTCAAATACAAAGTTCAATAGCTGACCCAATGGAGGTCGTTTCTGGAAGCACCAAAGTTCAATAGCAGACCCATAAATTTTGGGGGCCACCTTGTAATGTATCTTGGGAGATTCTCTGCAAATTTCAGCTTAATTGCTCCAAAATGTTGATGTCAAATTCATTTTGTATGTTAGTATCAAATATTGAACTTTTGGAGAAAAAACGTATTCATTTTCATTTCTGTCTATTTTAATTTCTCTTACATCTATGAAGCTGAAATTTTTAGGCATCCATTATGTATACATTATCAAAGTGCATTCCAAATTTCAGACTAATTGAATGAATATTAATGTTTTGAGACCATATATTCCCGTTGCTTGCAGCCGATATCTGACTACGTTCAGCTATTTGGCATGTACAACAGATTGCGATTGCGTAATATTGTAGCTACAGGACCTCAAATATTTTATACTGGTCACGTCATGTATTTAGAAAGGTTGTGGTAGAATGGCAGGTTCTTCGTAGCAATATTAAAGGTTTGGAAGCAGTTACTTTTGTTGTGATAACACGAAATCTGACAAACGACCCAAATACCCCTAACCGAGCCAGCCTTCAAACTCTTAAGTTTGACAAGATAAGCTGAAATTTTCACACCACCATCCGAAATATATTACCAAAGTGCTGTGCAAATTTCATGTTAATAGGTTCAGCCAAAATTAAATGACAGCACATTCACTTGTGCCAAAAACCGCATTTTGTTCAGCTTTCTATTAAAAATTGTCATTTTATGCTTATGACAGCCTAAAATTTACAGTTCTAATTGAGCAATCAAGCTGAAATTGGCACAGCCACCCCAGAATAAATGTAGGAAGATTCTGTGAAAATTTCAGCAGACTTGCTCCAATATTTCCCCAAAAAAACAGGGGTTGTACATGAGCGTAGTGCAAAAAACCCCACCAAAATTGTCCAAACAACCGAAATACCCCGAACTGAGCCAGCCCTCAAACTCTTAATGTTTAACAAAACAGGCTGCAATTCTAACACCACCATCCGGAATATATTACCAAAGTGCTGTGCAAATTTGATGTTAATAGTTTCAGCCAAAATTAAATGACAGCACATTCACTTGTGCCAAAAGCCTCATTTTGTTCAGCTTTCCATTAAAAATTGTCATTTTATGCTTATGACAGCCTAAAATATAAAGTTCTAATTGAGCTATCAAGCTGACATTTGCACAGCCACCCCAGAATACATGTAGGAAGATTCTGTTATAATTTCATTAGACTTGCTGCAATATTTCCAAAAAAAAAACGGGGTTGTACATGAGCACAGTGCGAAAAAAAAAAACAAAATTGTCCAAATGACCGAATTGAGCCAGCTCTCAAACTCTTAATTTTTGACAAAACAGGCTGGAATTTTTTTAACACCACCATCTGGAATATATTACCAAAGTGCTGTGTAAATGTCATGTTAATAGGTTCAGCCCAAATTAAATGACAGCACATTCACTTGTGCCAAAAGCCGCATTTTGTTCAGCTTTCCATTAAAAATTGTCATTTTATGCTTATGACAGCCTAAAATATACAGTTCTAATTGAACTATCAAGCTGACATTTGCACAGCCACCCCAGAATACATGTAGGAAGATTCTGTTATAATTTTAGCAGACTTGCTCCAATATTTCCAAAAAAAACAGGGGTTGTACATGAGCACAGTGCGAAAAAAAAAATTGCCCAAACGACCGAAATACCCCGAACTGAGCCAGCCCTCAATCTATTAATTTTTGACAAAACAGGCTGAAATTCTAACACCACCATCCGGAATATATTACCAAAGTGCTGTGCAAATTTCAGGTTGATAGGAGTTGTTCATGAGCATAGTGCGAAAAACAAAAAATTGTCCAAACTACCGAAATACCCTGAACTGAGCCAGCCCTCAATCTCTTAATTTTTGACAAAACAGGCGTATATTTTACCACAACCATCCAGAATATATTACCAATGTGCTGTGCAAATGTCAGGTTAATAGGTTCAGCCAAAATTAAATGACAACACATTCACTTGAGCCAGAAACCGCATTTTGTTCAGCTTTCCATTAAAAATTGTCATTTTATGCTTATGACAGCCTAAAATTTACAGTTCTAATTGAGCAATCAAGCTGAAATTTCCACAGCCACCCCAGAATAAGTGTAGGAAGATTCTGTGAAAATTTCAGCAGACTTGCTCCAATATTTCCCCTAAAAAGCAGGGGTTGTACATTAGCGTAGTGCAAAAAAACCCACCAAAATTGTCCAAACGACCGAAATACCCCGAACTGAGCCAGCCCTCAAACTCTTAATGTTTGACAAAACAGGCTGCAATTCTAACACCACCATCCGGAATATATTACCAAAGTGCTGTGCAAATTTGATGTTAATAGGTTCAGCCAAAATTAAATGACAGCACATTCACTTGTGCCAAAAGCCGCATTTTGTTCAGCTTTCCATTAAAAATTGTCATTTTATGCTTATGACAGCCTAAAATATACAGTTCTAATTGAACTATCAAGCTGACATTTGCACAGCCACCCCAGAATACATGTAGGAAGATTCTGTTATAATTTCAGCAGACTTGCTCCAATATTTCCAAAAAAAACAGGGGTTGTACATGAGCATAGAGCGAAAAAAAAAAATTGCCCCCCCCAGCCTAAAATTTACAGTTCTAATTGAGCTATCAAGCTGATATTTGCACAGCAAGACCAGAATACATGTAGAATTATTCTCTGAAAATTTCAGCAGACTTGCTCCAATATTTCCAAAAAAAAACAGGGGTTGTACATGAGCATAGAGCGAAAAAAAAAAATTGCCCCCCCCCCCCACGCACACACACACCCAGACACACACCTCCTTTTAAATAAAACCAAAAAACAATAATTTCTAGGATCCTCGCTTGAAAAGTCATTATTTGGGATTGATGTCAGAGCTTATGTCGCATACAGTAACCTAATAGATATTAACCCCATTTTTACTGATCTGTGAGTGGAGTCTATAGGAATGTTATAACGCTGTATTAAGGCCTCTCCCTAGACAATTGTTTTATGCAATACTAGTTATGTAGTCCGTGTATATTGTTATGTAAACTGTTATACAGATAATGAGTCGTATCAAGTGCCCTTCCTGTTGGTTTATACACTGCGTGGGCTGTAATGTAATGCTTTTATATACGTGTATATAACAAAAAATCAAAAAGTCCCAAGTAGTTCGAGGCTCGTGCCCTTCCTAGATGAGTTGGTTTAAAGATACATAATGTAAGATCTACATCTGCCTTCGTTAAGAAATAAAGTAATTTGAATGAAATATTCAAAGAGAAATGGGGTTTAACGTCCACTCGACAGTGCAGTCCAAACAATTCAAGATACATTTTCCTCAGAAGAGTATCGTTGTTCTAATTTAGAATTTGTTTCATAATATCTGCAGACGCGGAGTCTATAGGAATGTTATAACGCTGTATTAAGGCCTCTCCCTAGACAATTGTTTTATGCAATACTAGTTATGTAGTCCGTGTATATTGTTATGTAAACTGTTATACAGATAATGAGTCGTATCAAGTGCCCTTCCTGTTGGTTTATACACTGCGTGGGCTGTAATGTAATGCTTTTATATACGTGTATATAACAAAAAATCAAAAAGTCCCAAGTAGTTCGAGGCTCGTGCCCTTCCTAGATGAGTTGGTTTAAAGATACATAATGTAAGATCTACATCTGCCTTCGTTAAGAAATAAAGTAATTTGAATGAAATATTCAAAGAGAAATGGGGTTTAACGTCCACTCGACAGTGCAGTCCAAACAATTCAAGATACATTTTCCTCAGAAGAGTATCGTTGTTCTAATTTAGAATTTGTTTCATAATATCTGCAGACGCGGATCCAGAGGGGGAGTCCAGGGGGTCCGGACCCCCCCCTGCTCAGACTTGAAAAATTTTTTATGCGATTTTATTGGCGATTTAGACCTGTAATTTTGGAATTTACCTTCCGGAAATACGTCAGAATGAACCAAATTGAATCTAATTTACCAAATTAATCGGTTGAGCGCTATTAGTTAAGCAATTATCAAACCTAGACCCCCCCCCTGCAAAAAATCCTGGATCCGCCCCTGGTCCGGTCGTTCTATTTTCTCACGGCAGTGATTAAATACCCTCTACAATCGTGTGTGCAGTCCAAACGATTTGAGATACATTTTCGTCAGAAGAGTATTGTGGTTCTTCTTATTTCCCCCGAGTAAAAAAGTACGGGGGTAAAAAGATGTGGTCATGCCAAATGTATCATAAACATCAAAAATGATTGAAACGTGATTTGTAAGTGACAATCCGTTATCGTCATAGGGCGCCTTTCTTTCTGCATACGGCTTTGACTTCATTATGTTATATTAACGTAATACGCAACCCCTTTCCGCTAACATAAAATATGGGATACCTCAATCCTGATCAGTAGACGAGGGCAAGGTGTCAGCCAATAGGTAACACTTCCCTAAACAGAACAACAAAGATATTTGGTCTAGACACTTTAATCAAGTCAACTTAAAATACGAAGAAAAACGAGAGAGAGAGAGAGAGAAATGGGGTTTAACGTCCACTCAACACAAACTAGGTCATTTCAGGACTAACATATGGTTTTAACTTTATTTCAATAATTCGCTTGCGCGTAGGGGTCTTTAGCAGTGGGAGGAAACCGGAGTGCCCGGAGGAAACCCACGAGGTTGAGAAGGCGCCCCTATCTCCATGGCACATACGCTCACACCTGGGCTCGAAACCACAGCCGCAAGCCAGAGATGACTGGTCAGCTAGAGGTCGAAGCGCGGCAATCTAGATCACTAGGCCATCCCAACCCCCCACGAAGAAAAACAAACCTGTTGAATATAATTACGAATTGTAGAGTGGGTTGGAACTTTCTAACACTTACCAAGTAGGTGCTTAGCCGATACTCGTCAGTGATTGGACCAGTTCCAGGCTTGCGGTACTGTCAATTAGCAGGTATGGAGAGACAACCCGGTCCAACTTATACTGGCCAAGCGATTATACCAACCGTTTTCAAGAAGACTTGATCACGAGAGAATACAATCTAATATCGAAATGTTCAAACTTTTGGTTATACATTTATGAAAATACTTACGCTCTGGTTACATTATGATGAATAATAAAACTATTTACAACGATTATAAATAATGGACATTAAATATACGTGACACGTTACACATCAAAATTTGTAAAAAGTTATTCTCCAGAATATGGTTCACAAATAAAAATGTGTTTTACAATATGCTAATTATTTTCAATGCTTATACATAGACGATTACTTATCGTTCTAAATGAAAATCAAAATGTGGTTCACGACAATTACACTGAAATAGACCGTAAAAATGAAATACGAAAAAATATCTCAATATATGTCAGAATTAACAGTACAAATACATTTTGTTGGTAACCATCTTAATGGAATAACAGATTGAGATGGGCCATCTAACTACTTCGTGTATTGATGGCAAGTGTAGGGTCGTTTATACCTGCCATAAATCAATCAAACTAACGTTGCTCAGAGATTGGGTCATAAATGTTGATTACATGTAGGTAATTATCATTTTTTTACGCCAACCAGATTAATTAGCTTTGTTCACCGATGTTTTTGTAATAAAGTAGCCTCGTATAATTTGTTGATTAGTGTTCAAACATCTAAATATAAATCATTTGATGGATACACGTTGCGGTTATAATGTCTAACATCGTTAAACTGCATATCACTGTTGTGACTGTACGTTGCCAATCAGGATTTGAATTGTTTACAAACGCAATCCACTCTTTCCGCAAGATTTCATCCTTGGGAAATTTGTGAAACGCCGGTACATTATTCCCCTTTTCCTTGCTGGAATTTCCACAACTCTCAATAACACAGAATAGTGATATGTAGCTTACATGTAAATAATGATTACGCCAGTCAAATGTTAATTGGACCCACGAATACACACGTGTTAACTGGTGGTGTGTATACAGTGATATATTGTATAGATTATGTGTATAGATTATGTGTAGTGCCTGTGACGTCATCAGCCAATCAACCGGATTAAGGTTGTAATTGCAAATTTGAAAACCGTTTTTAGCTGTCTGATGTTTAAACGTTAATATCTGAATTAATTTTAATCAGATTTGTGTGAACTTGGCGTAAAATGAATGAATAGGGGTTATCTACCCACCTCCTAAAATCCCTCTAAATGCATGCGATTTAATGAATTAAAATTAAGATGCTAGTCGCAAAAGTACCTAGTTTGTGTTAAGTTGAGTGTCTGTTAAATCCAATGTCTTAAACGAAGCAAGTCGTACACCAATGACAAAGACACCATTATCATGCTACAAATGTTATTAAATAACCCATCGGTAATTCTTTAATACATGTATTTAAATATCGGTTACCGTATTGAAATAAGAGCGGGCGTGATTATTTGACCACATGATACCCAGGATTAGTTTTATCAGTGGAGGCATAAACTACACTGTACACTGGTATCTAAAGTATCTAAAGTAACAATGAATTCATTAAATATTCGCTATGTAAATTGGATATGTGGTTGTGTAACAGTTTACGTTAAAGGCCTACACACACGGACTGTGTCTCGGTGAGGGATAAAGTCCTACACACATGGGAGTTTGGCTTCGAAGTTGGTTAAAGGTCTTTACACATAGGAGCTGGCCCTCGGTGTGGATTAAAGGCCGACACACACGATGTCCAGACTTGGGCTGTGTCTCTGTGTGGGGTGGGGGCCTACACACGTGGGAGTTGGCCCTCGGTGGGTTAAAGGCCTACACACATGGGAACTGTGGCTCAGTGAGTAAGGTGCTGACTTACTAAGCAGGATTTAATTTAATCTGACGAAAGACTAAGGCCCCGCTTGTACGGTGGCGTGCGTGCTAGAGAAACCCTGAGAGTATTAACTTCGTGAAGAGTAGGCCGAAACGCCACTGTCCGGGCATAACTCGTGACGTAACGAAACACAATGGACATATTTCGGCTATCGCGACGTTGTTGGGTACTTTTACTCAATGACTCAATTGTCACCATTTGTGAAATTGCGAGAATTCATTTCCAGAACGTCGTTCAATCGAGTATCCCAGATCGCAGACATATAATCTTTAGTGTGAGCGTGCCTTTGAACACAATTTTAAATTCACCCATGCTTTACAAACATTTGACAGCGTCGCTAACAGCTTTTTATGATATGAAAGGACTGTCGATCTGCACGAGATACGTATAGAAATAACTTCGAATTAAGATACGGTGAAATACTTCTATAAAATAAACTGGGACAACAATTTCTAATGAGGTGTTAAATGGCGTAGGCAAAGGACATTGACTTTTATACATATAGTTTCTGGTGACAAGGGTCTTGGAATGGCGAATAACGGGCAGAAACTTCTGAACATGAATGAGCTATAATGCTATCATATTTACAGCATAGCTATTGGACGTTCGGGTTGTGAAGTCGTTCGTAGTCTGCAGAACAAAGTTCGATGCGTGAATTGTGATGCCATATACTGTAGTCACAAAAGACTACGTTGCATTTCCAGATACATTACAAGAGACCAAATGGGTAGATACTGGTTTGACATATGGGCCCCGGATTGGCTTCAGTATCCCCACGCTGGAGTAAGATTAACATATCGAGGGTCCATTTTCGAGTTTTATTTCGGATTACTCAAAAACAGTATTACAAAGTATATTTATATTTGAGACCAGTGGCTTCGGGATGGGTGATAGCGGTTGACACGCAGAATAGTAGAAACAAAATGGCGATCGTTTCCCGGTGCTAACCAAGCGAAAATGCCAACATACATGTAGTTAGCTTAAAAACAATCTCTCTAGGCACTAGCCGTCTTCCATTGGCCCAGGTCAGCTGCAAAAGAGTATGACGTTAAACCCCATTTCATTTCATTTTATTTTCTCTAGGCATTGGGGTTCGATTTTTATATTCTTTACCAAAATAGACAAAGGTCGAAATTGCCTTTCTGCTCTGTCTGGTGTTAAAAGGTCTTCACTCTAGCAAATGTACTCTTTCTCTCACAATGATACGCGTGAGTTAATGCAATTACCTTATAAGGAGATCCGACGCCTATCGACCCATTTGAGTCGACTAGTATGACAGGTATGACAGGTTGATCTATTAATATATCCTGGGGCGGATCCAGGATCTTTTACAGGAGGTGGTTTTGCAATTGACAATACATGATGCCATCATGGTCTCTAAATTACGTAAGCATACATTCACATTGAGCTTTTTAAAGAAAGTAATCATATTCCTCGTTTATAAAGAATTAATAGAATCACATTGTGATTCAATTTCATTGATGTAAAGCATTAAATGTAATATCACATATGTCTGTATCGTTATCTCGCGTTTTGAATGCGCAGCCCATCCCATCATCTGATGATAAAGGATAAACCACACCACCGTTACACTTTTCTCATAAAGTGCTGTTTTACAATTGTTTATGTTGCTGAGCAAGTTGGGGTTTCGACCCCCACCCCTACCCTCTTGATCCGCCCTTTATATTAGTCTCGAATCACTCAAGCGATGCGATTTCTTGGAAAGCAGTGTGGTGCGCCCTAAAACGGTGACCCCGCGCTGGTTAAACATCGAGCATATAAATACTGCGCTTGAGCTGAGCGGCTTAACATTCTAGAAACAGCCGGGCTTGTAGACGGATCTTACTTCGTCATTACTGATACACCTATAATAATATTATACAAACTATTTCACCATGGATGAGGACGTAGCTGCACTCGTTATTGATAATGGATCTGGTATGTGTAAAGCTGGCTTTGCCGGTGATGATGCCCCAAGAGCTGTTTTTCCATCAATTGTTGGACGACCAAGACATCAGGTACGTAAAAATCAGTACTGAATATAAAACCTCAAAAAATCCGCCAGTAATCACAAAAGGTCACTTTAGTTTTTGAACCAACACTTACTCCGGTGAGCTACCACTCTATTATTTTTTGGACTTTAAGTAAATAAATGAAAAATCCTGATAACTGTCTTATTAGGCGCGGCGGAATCGGGGGGGGGGGGGGGCTAGGGGCTTCATTCCCCCTCCCCTTACATTTCCAAGTACTTCTTTCTCCGGGCAAGTAATTACATACAACGAAGCCTGGTTTTAACAATACTCCTTACAGTGCTCCGTTAGATTAGAGCTAATCCCACTAACCACTATTAGTGGGAGTTAAAATTCTTGTTCTCAATTATGATTGGTTATCCGATTAACGATCAATGGCTAACTGCGTTACAAAAGGCATTTACATCAAAATAGAGCATCAAATTGGACCAAATATGTTTACATAACGTTACGTCATGGCTCACGATTTTATTATGCCTAATTAATCAGTGCATAACAGAATATTGCAGTAAAACTAATTGCGTGACAAACGATGCTATCGAATCGAATAAAATGTAAACAATATTGTTTGGCAACGAACATACACTCGCCGTTTTCAATACCGTAAATCACTGTCAGAAGTTTTAGGGAAGACCCAGATTAAACGTAGGACTGTCATGTTGCTGTACGTGTGTGACAGATTTGATTAAACGGGGAGAATCCCTCAAAGATTCAAGTATCAGATGCCAATCCAGCAATGGCCAGAGAGGGATTCCTCGTGCCATTGCTTCTGGAATATGGATCTTAACATGAAAGTGGGACTTCTAGACTTTTTCAGAAGAAACTCATGCTATGCTCTATACTTATCCCTTAGTTGAGAGACCCTCCACTGCGAGGGCCACGATTTCAACACCATGTGACTGCCTATGACAGATTAGGTAATTTAAAAAATAATTCATTGCCATCAGTTATGACCAGATAAAAGTAAAATCAATAGGGCTCATCCTCTCATTCAAGATCTTTTGATCCTTAACATACATGCATTTGTTAATTTTCATTGGGATGGGAACAGTTGTAGTCCCTCTGAAGGGCCTACCAAATTCATACATTCACATTTTGCGTATAAGTCACTGGGCCAGTGCGCACGAAAAGTGAATTCATATAAGGGCCAGTTTCATCTACTTCGGATAACAATTGTGACCTCAACATGGTCCAAACCTGGATGCTTTTAAACTATTTGTGCAAAGGGAATCGGCCATTTGACTGAATGTTTCGGTGAAAAAAAAAGAGTTTAAAATAGTGACCTCTAGAGCTAAAAACGTGGTATATCGTACAATCAGCAGTCATAATCGAGAACGCTACGGTCCAATACGCACCGATATCGAAAGTAACTCAGACCTTTGGGATATATCAAAATTGGATAAAAATTCGACCCTCAAGATGATCCACGACCTGGGTATTACATGCTTTTAGGGATAGCGGCCATACAGTCAGGCAGTTTAGGTCCAATGTTGACGAAATTATAACTCAGCTGTAATTATGGCGTGACGGTGATATATTTTTACAATCAAATAAAAACTGAGAGCTCTATATGTTGTGACCTCTAGAGTGTCAAGTTCAACAGAAACCACCATCGACTGTGTTTGCATGGTAAGGCATTTAGAAAAGAAATAAAATTTCACTTCATTGTTGAGTAATTTTATTAATCAGAAATCGCACAGAAAGCGTCTCTGAGGAGCTAGCCAACCCGGAGCTTCCGGGGGGTGTAGGATGGTTTGAAACAATGCTTCCGCCGACCCTGCCTATATCCTTGATCAGTTTGCAAGATAACATAATAAAGAGGAATAACTCTATACGTCACGATTACAATCGTCGAACTATGATATGAATCGTTTCAGTTGTGATTTTGCCAATTCCCTTAGTGACTTTAATTAAATAAGAAAAATCTGATAACTGTTTTATATCCTTGACCCATTTACAATATTCTGTAATATAATCAAGGGCAATAACTCTATACGTAACGACCAGAAACTCATGTAATTATTAATACAAAAAAAATACGGAATTTATTTTAAAGTGGATCAGATGATTATAATCGTCGAACTATGGTACGAATCGTTTTTGTTGTGATTTTGCCCATAATCGAGACAAGTACCGCCTTCCTTCTTATGTAGTCCCATACTTCCAACGGAATTTGACCTATATATTGCCGTTTTGTTTTAGTCATGGCTCAGATTATGCTTTTTACAACTGGTTAATTTCATTAATCTTAATTTCATGCAGATTGAGGCGATAATCTGCAGAGTTAGAACCTTCACAAGATTTTACAAATTAAACAAGGGTCATAACTGTAGACGTAATTAACGTCAATCATTGAAATTCAATATGATTATACGATCACTCATGTCAACAATGGATATAAATTTCAACGACCCTACGATCGCTTTTGCTGCTGGACCGTTCACAAGCTTTTTATTTTTAATGAAAAGCGCCCAGACTCTTATAATTGACGAAAATTTAATTCCAATAGGTTCTTCGTCAGACTAATTAGCATAAATAGAATTCTATCACTACCTAATGGAGTTACGGTTCTCCACAATAAATTTTCTAGAAAGACACCTATTATAGATATCTATACTCACTTCTAACCCTGTATATTTATTATATGTATCTTGTATTTTTCAGGGTGTCATGGTTGGTATGGGACAGAAAGACAGTTATGTTGGAGATGAAGCCCAATCCAAAAGAGGTATCCTCACCTTGAAATACCCCATTGAACACGGTATCGTCACCAACTGGGATGATATGGAAAAAATCTGGCATCACACTTTCTACAATGAACTTCGAGTTGCTCCAGAAGAACATCCCGTCCTTTTAACTGAAGCTCCTCTCAATCCCAAAGCCAACAGAGAAAAGATGACCCAAATCATGTTTGAAACCTTCAATTCACCAGCTATGTATGTTGCTATCCAAGCTGTATTATCCTTGTATGCTTCTGGTCGTACCACTGGTATTGTACTGGATTCTGGTGATGGTGTTTCCCACACGGTGCCTATCTATGAAGGTTATGCCCTCCCCCATGCCATCATAAGATTGGATTTAGCTGGCCGGGATTTGACCGATTACTTGATGAAAATCTTGACCGAGAGAGGTTACTCATTCACTACCACAGCCGAAAGAGAAATTGTTCGAGATATCAAGGAAAAATTATGTTATGTTGCTCTGGATTTTGAACAAGAAATGGCAACAGCTGCCGCATCTTCATCTTTGGAAAAGAGTTATGAACTTCCTGATGGTCAAGTCATTACTATTGGTAACGAACGATTCCGATGCCCAGAAGCTGTTTTCCAACCATCTTTCTTAGGTATGGAATCTTCTGGTATCCATGAAACAACTTACAATTCTATAATGAAATGTGATGTTGATATCCGTAAAGACTTGTACGCCAATACTGTATTGTCTGGAGGCTCTACCATGTATCCTGGTATTGCCGACAGAATGCAGAAGGAAATCACCGCCTTGGCGCCTGCCACAATGAAGATTAAAATTATTGCTCCACCAGAGAGGAAATATTCCGTATGGATTGGTGGCTCTATCTTAGCTTCTCTCTCGACCTTCCAACAGATGTGGATCTCCAAACAAGAATATGATGAATCCGGTCCAGCAATCGTCCACAGAAAATGCTTCTAAACCATCCCCATCTCAAGCACATGTACTAACAAGCTTCCTTGTGATAAACTTTGTCAGTGAAACTAATTGTGAAGTGAACTATAAACAGAAACTCTCAATACATATCTCATCTGTTGATTGATTAACTTTATCATTTTATTGTTGTTGAACCCGCAACTTATTTTTACAAAATTATAAATAAAATCATTTTTTACCAAGGTTAATGTTGTGTTTGTCTTTTAACAAATGAGAATTGATATAAAATATGAAAATTGATCCTCGGCCTTTACTTTTGACTTACTACGAAGTCTTTTAGCTGTAATTCCTCGGGGTTTCCGGCGTGGTTTCCTCTTCTAATATCGCTTGCCTAACCTCGTGGGTTGTTTCTGGGTTACCTTGCCCCCTCCGACACACACAGCTTAAGACACCTCTACATACATGCGAATTCATGAATTAAAGTAATAATGCATGCTAGTCCCGAAGTAACAAGTATTTATGATGTAAAAGGGCGGTCGATCTGAGTAACATCTTTGGAAAAAAACTGGGAAAACAGTTTATATAGGAGGTGGACTTTGTAGAGAAGGTGTAAAATAAAAGAGCCCAGGACAGTTTGAATTCCTCGATGATTGGGCGGAAACACTGCTGTTCGGACGAAATTTGCCTTCCTGGCCTTACTCACGTGGCGATAGAAAGCAAAATTTAGCTTAGTTCCTTTTCAATTACCAAGAGTAATGAAGGGGCTTGCGTTGGGCATGGCCAATAGTAAATAGCTTACACTTAATAGGGGTCACGTCTGGGGACACCCAGGTTCAAAAGCAGGGTTCAATAGCAAACCCAATAGGGACCATTTCTGGGAGCACCGAAGTTCAAAGACACGGTTCAATGGCTGACCCAATATGGGTCATTTCTGCATGGGAGCACCTAAGCTCAAATAAAAGGTTCAATAGCGGGTCCCAATAGAGGTCGTTTCTGGGAGCACCGAAGTTCAATAGCAGACCCATAATGATGCGCCTACTATTGAACTATATCTTTGAACATCTGGGGCACCCATGTTCAAAGCTAGAGATGGCTTATTTTAGTGAAATGATTTATCAAAAATGACTAGAATTACAATTAAAATACAAAGCTAGCTTCATTCGCGTATCTAGGTTGTTTTACCTTTGGGCCGTGGGTCTATTTGGGGAATAACTGGTCCAATTGGCTGTGTTGTGTCTGATTTATTTGGTAAACATATTTGCTAGTTAATATTTTGAGATGTCCAGCCGTTATTGTTTTGCCTTGTGGGTGGTTAAAGAAAACTCAACAAAACAGTGTTAGAGATACCATTATTTCAGGTTACTTCCGCGAACAACAACTCATTTACCACGATCTGTGACTTTAGCCTGAAATTGGTTCGAGACAATTTGATTGCCTGAACAAATTCTAGGGCCGACCAATCATTACGGTAATACTAATCTGTATACGGTTTAACCAAACGATAAATGTTCCAGGGAAAGCTGGTCAATCGAATCCTGTCACGATTTGTGTCAAATCCTGTCACGATCTCTCTCTCTCTCTCTCTCTCTCTCTCTCTCTCTCTCTCACACACACACACACACACTCTCTGACTGGAATGAAATGGTGTTAACGAACAACAATTCTGCACCTAGCCTGGGTATACGCCATACAGTGTGTTATAAGGGAAATTTTGCCTGGGCAGCGGCGCTACGGCCTAATCTTATATCGAATTCCAATTGCCAAAGGATCTTTTACGTACACGTCAATGTGTACACAGGACCTCGGTTTTTCGTCCCATCCGAACGACTGGCAGCTGTCCTTGTCAGGCCCTCCGTTCTGCACTACGTTCAAGGGGAAAACAAGTTTATTACAAAGAAGATCTGCAAATTTATATTCATCGAAGGGCCTATAACAGGCTCGGATCTAGGAATTTTGAAAAGGGGGGGGGGCGCCGCAAAATGAGGGGCGGATCTAGGAATTTTGAAAAGGGGGGCGGGACGCCGCAAAATGAGGGCACTGACCACAGAGACGGTCATTTCCTTGCATCTGTAGCCAATTCAAGAGCTATTTGGCTAATATTTTCGTCTAAACGTTCGGAAATCGTAGAAAAAGAGCTTCAAAATCGAGCAAAAAAAGCTAGTTGAAAGGTACTTTCAGTGGTAAAAAAGGGAAAAGGGCACTGTCGAAAATTAGGGGGGGGGGGGCACCCCTTACGCCCCTATTGAATCCACCTCTGTTTAACCCGCTTATTGTCTGCAATATCAAAAATATGCTGATATGAAAATAAAGTTTATTATAAGTAACATCTACACTTGTGGGGCCTAACTCATCTATTGGCTGTCGGTGAATACGTGTAGCCTAAGGCAATTATTCATTTTGTCAATGTCGTATACGTTACATTGTCATTCATTTACCTTGCAATGTAATGAAATACGCAGCTAATATATGTAACATCTGTATAAACTTTTAACTTAAAACAAGTCATGAATTATTGATGAGGGATTTCAACAAATGAAAATGTCGCTTGTCATTGCTACTGACATTGTTATATATTAAATAGGTCAATGTGGTATATTGTCCATATTTCTTCACTGGTAAATAGGTCATGATTTATAGTCCGCGATACGTTGTTAGACTCACCGGTTAAAGAGATATTCCGCTGAAGAGAAATTGCTGGATTAGAATTTATACGGGTGCTTTTTTCTATCAAAATATTAGTGGGGATGAAGGGGTTGTACATATTATAGAAAATTACAGAAAGGGAGAAAGAAATGGGAATTATCGTACACACGACACAAACTCTTTGACATATGACAGACCGTGTGATCCAAACCACACAAACACACATAATTAGGTAACTGTAAGCTTTTCTATCCACGAACATCGAGGCCAATATTGTATCAAACTTATGTTGGTTGTGTAAAATTTAATCGTCTTAATCATATTCAAAGAACACTTTTCTGATCCTGTCTTTAGAAATTACTTCAACCTATTGTCTCTTTAAGATGTGTGTCAAACCAGAATATGAGATACAAGTCCTATCTCAGATTTGTCATCTGTTAGACACGTATGATTTAACCTTACATCCAAGGTAAGGTGGGATTTATGAGGGACAGTTAGAACCTTCCCTATTCACTTACATGCACCCCCCCACCTCCCCGTTTTTTTATTTATCTAAATGAGTTTAGAATAAACTAAACAATGAAATCACTAAACATGTATTAAACGGTGAATTTTTGACTGATAGTCTAAGGAGGCAAAAAACAATTTCGACTCTCTGATCGCCCTCCCGGAAATATAATTATGATCATTTGGAAGTGCCCCCCCCCCACCACCACGCACGCACATACCTCTCCTTTTAAATAAACCCCCAAAACAATAATTTCTAGGATCCCGCTTGAAAAGTCATTATTTGGGATTGGTGTCAGAGCTAATGTCGCATACAGTAACCTAAAAGATATTAACCCTATTTTACTGATCTGTGAGTTATAACACTGTATTATTAAGGCCTCTCCCTAAAGAATTGTTTCATGCAATACCAGTTATGTAGTCCGTGTATAGTGTTATGTAAACTGTTATACAGATAATGTATCGTATCGTATCAAGAGCCCTTCCTGTTGGTTTATACACTGCGTGGGCTGTAATGTAATGCTTTTATATACGTGTATATAACAAAAAATCAAAAAGTCCCGAGTAGATGAGTGGGTTTAAAGATACGTTACGTAAGATCTACATCATATTCAAAATAATTTTATTCATTTTGCATTATTTATTTTTGAACTATATTATAGCAATAACGGTCAGCTCTTCTTCTAAATCTTACATACCATCGTCAACAAAATTCATATAGGCGTCTAATGCAATGTATTTGTTGAAATTGAGATCAAAATTAATTTTAGAAATGATAATTCGTGGTGTTGCGCTATCGACGTGTTCAAAAGGAATTTATACATAGGCCTATATAAATATATATGTGAACATTCTTTTGGTTTTATCAAATAAAACAATCCAATTATTTCAACAATTATCACACAGTCGATGTGAGTAGGCGTTTATCTTCATTCCATTAACCGGTAGGGCATGCTTTCCTCTTTCTTTTCAGTTTCCGGCGTGATTTCCCCTTATCATTGATGCAGAAAGAGGGTCTGACAAGGACAGCTGTCTAGTCGTTCGGATGGGACAAAAAACCGAGGTCCCGTGTATACATTGGAGTGCACGTAAAAGACCCTTTGGCAGTTGGAATTCGATATAAGAGTAGGCCATAGCGCCGCTGTCCGGGCAAAATTTCCCTCATAGCACACTGTATGGCGAATGCCCGTCTTCCATTAGCCCAGGTTAGGTGCAAAAGAGTAGGACGCTAAACCCCATTTCATTTCATTTCATTTCCTCGTTTCAGTGATACAGGACGGGGTGACTACCTGCCAAGGACAGCTATCTATAGTCGCTCGGATGGGACGGAAACCCGAGAACCTGTGTACACATTGGCGTGTACGTAAAAGATCCCTTGACAGTTGGAATTATAAGAGTTCCGTAGTGCCGCTGTCCGCGTAAAATTTCCTTCGTAGCACACTTTATGACATATGCCCATCTTTAGTAGTCCAGTCGGCGCAGTACAGTAGGACGTTACAGGCGCGGATCCATAGGGGGGGGGGGGGGGTCCAGGGGTCCGCCTCCCCCCCCCCCCCCTGCTCAGGCTTGAAAAAATTTTTATGCGATTTTATTGGCGATTTAGACCTGTTATTTTGGAATTTACCTTCTGGAAATACGTCAGAATGAACCAAATTGAATCTAATTTACCAAATTGTCGGTTGAGCGCAATCCTGCAAAAAATCCTGGATCCGCTCCTGAGTTAAACCCCATTTCATTTTTATTCCAAAAAACAAATTTCCAGGATTCTATACCATAACTATAAAATATCAATGCGTAAAAATCGTCATCCGACATAATTTCAAGTTTTCCAAAACTATTAGTCTTGATTTAAAAGAAGACAATGTTTCTAAAAAAAAAAAATAATTAATACAATCAGATTTGTTAGAAATATCTTAAATTAAAAAAAAAACGCATTTAGTTATCCGCATTGTTGTTTATGACCGAAAGTGGATAGGCCTTCCTTGAAATGACTCGACACAACCAGGTAGTCCTACAAATGACACTTATTAGGCGTTAAATATTCGTTAAATAATAGGTACTTGTATTTTAAATTCTCCATATATATAGCAACCTATATAGTCCATGTCCATATATAAACACTCTCGACTTACTTTTATTGTACGACAAAACACTTGTTTGTGGAGTACACACCAGGCTAGCCATATTTGGCTCTAGCCTATAGGCTAACTGGTAACACATGGCGTAGCTTAAAACATACAGTTAAATATTTGAAAATAACTGTTATACGTACAGTGTTCGAAAATGAAATGAAATGGGGTTGAACTGTGTGTTATAGGGGAAATTTCTTCGAATTTTCCAACTACCGCGGGTTCATTTTGTGGGCATAAGTTGTTGGGGGGGGGGAGGGGGCATCTATTTAGAGGAATTGGAAGTCTTCATTTAGTCCATCCATTCTCCGTCTATGGTTCATTTACGTGCACATGTTAAGACCTCAGTTTTTCGTCTATTTTGGGTAAATGATCGTTGTTTGCTTCAGTAAAAATTTGTAGTATTTATTCAGTCAAATTGTCACTTATTTGTTTGTTCAGTTTCTATTTCTGACTGCTATTGTGCCTATGGGATATTACTGTTAACGTTAGGCTCAACTCTATAAAAGCGTCCATATCGAGAACTGCAGTATGTCATTCGATGTAACAAAAAAGATGCCGATTTTGAAAGCTGTGCACGACAAAGATCAGCTGAAATCGCTGCGCAGTCTCGCAGACTAAAGATGTTCAGACATATTCATTCCTATCACATCTATATATTCGTTTCCTTCTATTTTTTCTTATTTTATAATCAACCGTAAAATTCAGAATAATAAACGGAACGAAAGAGATATAAATATTGAGAATATTGTACGCTGCGTTGCAAATCAGCTGCTTATCTATCAAAACGGGGTAATAAACACGTGGAATGCATTAGAAATAATAGGATACAAATATTCTATGTAATATACGTTGGATATTATCCTATGTACACCACAGGGATGTCGGTCTATTAATAAACATTACTTAATCCTTAATGACTTGCTGTCGATCATCTCAGTCTAGCTTAGTAGCTATTCAGCACTACCCCACCTAATACGGAAAACGATAATCTACGTTTAGTAGTTATTCGTCTATTATTACTGGGATCTTATCGATTACTATTCAAATAAAGATATCCCCCCAAAAAATAAACGGTAATGACACCAAACTGTGTCAACGCCAGGCATTTTTAAAATGTCCTGTGAAGTGAGAGTTACATATATAGGTTCCTAAGGGCAGGCAAGGCTACAAAAATAATGATGTGAAATATTTGTGACAACGTGACAAAAAGCAATACAGGCTTTAAAAAATGTTTCGCAATTTTCTTATGTTTTTGTATCGCTAAACCTACTACTAAAGTGTAGATGAGAAATGACTATTAAGATTTGAGTTTACTCATCCTGTGAATATTGAGAGATGTTAAAGCATTGAACACGCCTTTAAAAGGGGGTGTGTGTATAACTGCCTTATAAGGAGAGCCAACGCCCATCGTCCAATATGAGTCGACGAGTATGACAGGTATTAGAGGCTGGTCTATGAATATATCAGCCAAGAATCACTCAAGCGATGCGATTTCTTGGAAAGCAGTGTAGTATGTCCTTATATGGTATTAAAACAGTAACCCCACGCGGGTTAAACATCGAGGGCATATAAATACAATGAGCGAGCCGACCAGTTCAACATTCTAGAAACAGCAGGGCTTTGGAGAGAGCTGCCTTTGTTAGTGTCCATATAACTATTATAATACAAATTTTTTCACCATGGATGAGGACGTAGCTGCACTCGTTATTGACAATGGATCTGGTATGTGTAAAGCTGGCTTTGCCGGTGATGATGCTCCAAGGGCTGTTTTTCCATCAATTGTTGGACGACCAAGACATCAGGTATGTAAAAAAAATATAGAAATTTTATTTTAGCGCCACGTCTATTCAAATTAGGGTAAACACTAACTTAGTAACAGTTTTGCCGTATTTCAATTCAGCAATTTCAATTTCGCGTAGGCGTTTAATTATTAATAATCTGCATAATTGTTATCTTTATTAGCTGTATTTTCTCATTTTACTTGAACCATGCCACGGCAGACTTTTTTCTACCGACATTTAAACAATACTGGCAGGTTTGGGCGTTTTCCCCTATTATTCATCTATGGAATCTGAGTTAAAAAAATGACGAAAAACCCGGAAATAGCTGGCAGAAACATGTCGGGTGAACTAACCAATCGCTTACTTATACTTACTTAATTTTATTACAATGAAATTATGAATATATAATGTTATTTCATTATCATATAAATTTTGATGAGTGCGCTTCTAAATTATGTTTTAGTTTTGGCAAGCCTCGCCTTTCAAGCTGTCTTGGTGGTGAATCATAACTAAAATGTTCCTTTTATCGTTCGATTGCATGGTCGCCAGACATGACCCAGCGCGTGCGAAAAAATCGATTTGACGGTATACAACCGGCTTCGCATCATTCAACATTGAATTTGAATAGGATTATAGCACGTGGGAGTCTCAGAAAGCCGTGCCTCGCAATGGATTGCGGGCTAAATAGGTGTGTTTGGTTTTACCTGACAAAAACTTCAGTAAGAATGACTCAGTGATGCCCTGGAAAAGTTTCCTTAGAATTAGGCCATAGTAATGAATTAGAATTTGCACTTTTCATGACACGAGTCCACAGAATGAGTTGCACCCACACAAGGATTCTTGCATGACATATTTCCTTGCCCATCCCACTCCCCAAATATGCTCTTTGCCTAAGTGATATGGATGTTTAGAATTCCTCGTTGAATAAAATAATTACTTCTACACTTAGTATATTAATGAATTGAATCTTGCATTTTTCAGGGTGTCATGGTTGGTATGGGACAGAAAGACAGTTATGTTGGAGATGAAGCCCAATCCAAAAGAGGTATCCTCACCTTGAAATACCCCATTGAACACGGTATCGTCACCAACTGGGATGATATGGAAAAAATCTGGCATCACACATTCTACAATGAACTTCGAGTTGCTCCAGAAGAACATCCCGTCCTTTTAACTGAAGCTCCCCTCAATCCCAAAGCCAACAGAGAAAAGATGACCCAAATTATGTTTGAAACCTTCAATTCACCAGCTATGTATGTTGCTATCCAAGCTGTATTATCCTTGTATGCTTCTGGTCGTACCACCGGTATTGTACTGGATTCTGGTGATGGTGTCACTCACACTGTACCCATCTATGAAGGATATGCCCTTCCCCATGCCATCATGAGATTGGATTTGGCTGGCCGAGATTTAACCGATTACTTGATGAAAATCTTGACCGAGAGAGGTTACTCATTCACTACCACAGCTGAGAGAGAAATTGTTAGAGATATCAAAGAAAAATTATGTTATGCTGCTCTTGATTTCGAAAGTGAAATGTCAACAGCTGCCTCATCTTCATCTTTGGAAAAGAGTTATGAACTTCCTGATGGTCAAGTCATCACTATTGGTAACGAAAGATTCCGATGCCCAGAAGCTGTTTTCCAACCATCTTTCTTAGGTATGGAATCTTCTGGTATTCATGAAACAACTTACAATTCTATAATGAAATGTGATGTTGATATCCGTAAAGACTTGTACGCCAATACTGTATTATCTGGAGGTTCTACCATGTATCCTGGTATTGCCGACAGAATGCAGAAGGAAATCACTGCCTTGGCTCCTAGCACAATGAAGATAAAAATTATTGCTCCACCAGAGAGGAAATATTCCGTATGGATTGGTGGCTCTATCTTAGCTTCTCTCTCGACCTTCCAACAGATGTGGATCTCCAAACAAGAATATGATGAATCCGGTCCAGCAATCGTCCACAGAAAATGCTTCTAAACATTGTAGTCAGTATTACTATATGGAGTACTTGCATTGTGATGCCCTGAACTGTTTAATTGTGAAAAATAAAGCAATGGTCGAGATCCACCTGTGTCGATCCATCTGTGAAAATAAAGATCTTCAGAACTAAATGAAACCAAATCTTTATAAAAAAAATCGTAACGTAAACGAAACAATCAACCCCATATTTAAAGACAGAAATCTCATTTGTCAATCATTAATTTATAATTGTGCCGACATAATGTTGATTTTTATTGTTAATGGTTAACCTTTTTTGTACAATAGTTTTATACAAAAATACAAAAAAAAAATCCTAAAATGTTTGCCTTTTTGTTCTTTCTTTGGGGTACATTGAAGGTTGGATTTATTGTAATAAATGGAAATCCACTTGCGAACCTGGGCCCTTTTTCACGAAATTTTAACTTAAGATAAAATCCAATTTTAGTAGATACTTCAATTTTGATTGGCTAAGCACTAAAATCAATCTTATATTATCAAATCATATTACTAAAATTGGAATCTTATCTTAGTTAAAATTTTGTGAAATAGGCCCCTGGACTGAGCCTTTTAAAATTTTGAAAAAGATTGGGTTGGGTGAGAGAGGGTATTATAAATACTTAAATAGGGAATTTGCAGGTGTGGGTTGTCCAACATTTGCAGTGGATAATTTGGAGAATATTCATAATGTAAATTGGGGGCCTTTTTTGGTTTTACCAGTCTAGGGGTTACTGTTAAGCTCCAAAAGCGGGGGAACCAGCCAAACCAGTATCCAAGATCTTCCAGTAACACCGGTTTGTGGTAAGATCGCAGTTCATCAGATTTTCTGGCCTGGTTCTCTCTTATCAGTGATGCAGGACAGAGGGCAGCTGTTTAGATGGGAAGAAAAACAGGTCTCTTGTACACAAATGATGTGCACATAAAAGATCCCTTGACAGTTGGAATTCCATATAAGAGTAGGCTGTATGTGCAGAATTTCCCTCATAGTATGGTGTATGCTCGTTTGTCGTTTGAAGTACATGTAGGATGTTAAACTCCATTTCATTTGAGAACGAGGATCAAATGGGTAAGGTTCTAGCTAGCTAGCCTGGAGGTCGGGTGTTCGATCCCTGCATTGGCCAAGAAAGTCAATCTCGATTTTCCAGCGTGGTTTCCCCTTATCAGTGATGCAGAACAGAGGGCATGACGAGGATAGCTGCCTAGTCATTCGGATGGGACGAAAAACAGGTCCTGTGTACACATTGGAGTGCACGTAAAAGATCCCTTCGCAGTTGGAATTAGATATATGAGTAAGCTGTAGTTCCGCTGCCCGGGCAAAATTTCCCTCATAGTACACTATATGGTGTATGCCCGTCTTCCATTAGCCCAGGTTAGGTGCATAAGAGTAGGACGTTAAACCCCATTTCATTTCATTTCTGTGTCCTGTTAGGTTGGAGTCAAACAATGTGTTTGTATTTTAAGAGCCGAAAAAAAGATATCTTTATCAACATTAAAAAGATTGCTCCCCTGGTTTCGATAACAATGATTTAGAAATTAAAGAGTGAATTTGTTATGAGGGTCATTTTATCCAGAGAGTGGCGCTACAGCCTTCTCGTATATTAGATTCCAACTAACTACTATGTCACAGAGTAAAAATATTTTTACTCTGTGACTATGTCCAGGCTTGTTTTTGTTTTTTTGTCGTATCCACTTATGAATTTTCTTGGCTGACGGGGATCAAACTTGCGAAGTCGAGAAGGTTAGCAAGCCATCGCCTTGTGGTTCCTGATCAATACATACAAAACAAAAATGCAATGACATTGTATGGGGACGAGTCCTTGGGATAAGATAAAAAAAAAACCTCAACAAATTGGTAAGCGATGAAAAACTATTGTTCTGGGGATGCTCGATTCACAGTCGAGAATGTGCCGAATCGACAGAATTTCAATCGAGCTAAGCGGAATTCATTCTTGTCACAGTAGAATCGTGATGTATTCCTAGGTAAAAAATATGTTTCAGCTGTCATGATTGGTTGAGATATTTTTTATACAGTCGACACATGCGTTGTACTCTGAAATTCTCCTTTTCACTCGATTGACACCAGTTTTGGAATTTAATTCCGGAACTGTGAAACGAGCATCCCCATTGGGTAGCCAAATTGGGTTAATGCGTACATTTCGGATCATAAGGTCTATCACTTAGTAAAGTAGTACGGTCTTGATTACTCGCTTATTCGTAAAAAGTGATATAGTCCCTCCTGTCCAATCTCGTGCGTTTATATCTTGGTTGATCCGGTTTCCTTCCACTGCAAATAAAACCCCTACGCTCAAGTGAATAATTGAAATAAAATGGAATCATGTTAGTCCCGACATGACAGTTTGTGTTGAGGGAAATTATGCTAGGACAGTGACACTACGGCCTACTCTTATATCAAATTCCAACTGCGAAGGGATCTTTTACGTGTATCCTAACTTGCGCTCGGGACCTTGGTCCTGTACCACTGACAAGTGGGAAATTTTTTATCGAACACAGGACCTGTTGGCTACTAAGCCGTCTTACGCACTGCGCCATCGAGGCCCCTACGCCATGAAAGCGCTGCATTACTAACTGAGAGGTCCCCAGTTTTGATAAAGGTTTTGGCTGGGACGGTTCCCCAGGCTTTCCCCTTAACAAATGTGTGTGATGGAGGGTCTGTCAAAAAACAGTGTCTAGTTTTTCGGATGGAGCAAAGCCAGATGGAATTTAAGACACCAGCTGTCATACAAAATTTAAAGTGACTCAGTGTTGCTCGATATAATTCTTCGGGATTTCACCTCGACAACTGTGCTTGACAGGTGGCATGGGATGGAACGGGTTTAGTAATTTGAACAGGACAAAAAACCATGGTCTTGTGCACACACTTGCAGTTGCAAATAGATGAATTTGTTATGAAGACACCACCTGTTATTCAAGATTTAATGGCATCTCAGTGAGTAAGAAGCTTGCTCGCTAACCAGGGGATCCATTTTCGATCCTGGTGTTTTCGGAGACGGCTACTCAGTATCTCGCTTTGCAAAATGAGGGTCAGACATTCACACCCGTATTAAACTGAAAATAGGTCAGGATTTTCCAGCATGATTTCCCTATGTCAGAGATGCAGGACTGAGGGCCTGACAAGGAACAGCATCTATTCTTTTGGATAGGATTAAAAACCGAGGTCCTGTACACATTGCCATGCACGTAAAAGACCCCTTGGCAGTTGGAATTCGATATAAGAGTATGCCATAGCGCCACTGCCTGGGTAAAATTTCCCTGCGTGGCGTGTGCACATTTTCATTAGGTCAGTCAGAGCAGAACAGTAGGACATTAGAGGCGGATCCAGGATTTTCAGAAAGAGGAGGCGAGCTGCACCCACTTGGGAGTGGTAAGCCAGGAACAGTGATCTTTGAGTGGAAAAAATGCCCACAAGGATTTATTTCATACTAATACTGTAAATTAGGATTTCCAACTTAAACTATTTTTGTTCTCCTTTCTCGTGAGAATATATTGAGATAAAATTTGTTCGCCACCTCAAAAAATAGAGGGGGCGTGTGCCGTGTCAAGGTGCGCCCCTCTCTGGATCCGCGCCTGGACATTAAACCTCATTTCATTTCCAGTATATTATTAGTAGGGACTGGCAAAGAACAGTATCCCGTTGTTCAGAAAGGACTTGCTTAATGAAGACATCCAGTCATTCGGATAGGGTAAAAACCAGATGTCCAGTGTACACATTGACAGTTGGAATTAGATGGATGTGTAGATGGAAATGCTGCTTACTGATGGGACTATGTACATCTTCATTAGTCAGAATGCTACCACTTTAAATTGGAAGGGGTGGGGGGAGGGGCCAAAATGGTTAACACGTGCACAAGAAATTATAAAGTCTTTCATCGAGTCTAGTGACGTTTCAATTCCCCGCTGTTACATGACAAGGAGTATGGTAGCCTGTCTCCTCGTGTGTTTCCTCCCACCACTGCGCACGAGAAAGCAAATTATTGAAATATAACTAAACTACGTTTTCTCATGAACAATTATTTCATAACTGTTAATCAGGTTACCTTGGATTTCATTTTTCAGGGCTCGTTATAGTAGCGTATAAGTATATTAATATTTATAACCCGCCCGATCCATCGACAAATATCACCGTTTTTGACAAATGAAATATCACCACTAACAGGGCAAAATTCTGTCTTCATAATACCAGTTGGTGCAGGAGAGCAGGAAGTTCATCCCCATTTCATTTTGAGCTTGCTACTCCAATCACTGATAAAGAGTGATAATAATTGCGTAATTTTAAGTGAAAGTACCCTTGCTCATTATTATTCAACAAACTTTCTGCTTCCTTGCAATGTTAGCCATAATTTTGCATATTAAAAACCATTTAAGTACTTAGTTACCTCCCATGTCACCTAAGGAAAATATGAAGAACCCTGGTTGGGGAAGAACAATAATGGCGCCATCTGGTAGCCAATTGCACAAGCTTTCTCTCAAAGAATCGATTTCAGATAAAAACCATTGAGTCACATCGAACCAAGGCCCTTCTAAAATGGCCTTCCTTTGGGACAAATACAAGTCCACTGTAGACATTATTTAATCTGAAAAGTGTAAGTCAATTGTTGTACTGGTAATAAACATCTTTTTTAAGTTATTAAACTCACTCGTTCTGTTTTATGCAAACATTCGCGTTCAAAAGTTTGTTATGCGAAAAGACTGATATGTCGACTTAGATCGTTCTTCCCCTGGGCTCTTCATATATTTTTCAACCACTCAAACCCAAAGTACATGTAATCAAGACCTTTTCTCCACTTGATGCCTTGCAGATGTGTTTTTCTTTAGTGCCCCCCCACCCCTTGCCTGAGGTCCACCTGAAACTGATCGATCAGCAGCACTAGACCCCATTTTCAACAATTAGCAGGCCCCTGATCAGAGACAAAAACTGCCCCCATAACTGATTCATTTACAAATACTGAGGCCCAGTCATTATCTGAAGCTCTATTGAAGAACTTTTAGATAGTTTGATTTTCAGGATTTCATCTTGACAAATGAACCCAAGAAAAGCCATTAACAATAAATGTACAAATTTTTTTATGTCAATTATGTCGATAAATGTAACAGTTCAATTTTCAATCACACATGGTTGCAATTAAACATAAAACACTTGTTATGTTTTTTGAAGACCACGAAACAAGGTAAGAACTGTCAAATGGAATGAAAAACATTGGAAAAGGGAAATCATTAACATAATAGAAATTACTTTGTATTAATTAGAAAATGTTTATTTAAAAACTGTTTTTAAACATCAACGGCACCCACTCTTCAGATCTCTTGCAAGTCCCCAGGGCAGCACACCCATAGTGGAACACAGAGTCTTATCACTTAGGGGGAGGACCAATAAACTTTCAATTCCTGTGCCCTAGGAATTTTTCTTTTTGTCCATAGTGTTTTCCATAGTGTTTGTGTCATTACTAAATATGTAATATCTCCATAATTTAGAAGCACTTTCTGTGGACGATTGCGGGACCAGATTCATCATATTCTTGTTTGGAGATCCACATCTGTTGGAAGGTCGAGAGAGAAGCTAAGATGGAACCACCAATCCAAACGGAGTATTTCCTCTCTGGTGGAGCAATAATTTTGATCTTCATTGTGCTAGGAGCCAAGGCAGTGATTTCCTTCTGCATTCTGTCAGCAATACCAGGATACATGGTAGAACCTCCAGATAATACAGTATTGGCGTACAAGTCTTTACGGATATCAACATCACATTTCATTATAGAATTGAAAGTTGTTTCATGAATACCAGAAGATTCCATACCTAAGAAAGATGGCTGGAACATGGCTTCTGGGCATCGGAATCTTTCGTTACCAATAGTGATGACTTGACCATCAGGAAGTTCGTAACTCTTTTCTAAAGACGATGATGAGGCAGCCGTTGACATTTCTTGTTCGAAATCAAGAGCAACATAACATAACTTTTCCTTGATATCTCTAACAATTTCTCTTTCGGCTGTGGTAGTGAATGAGTAACCTCTCTCGGTCAAGATTTTCATCAAGTAATCGGTCAAATCTCTACCAGCCAAATCCAATCTCATGATGGCATGGGGAAGGGCATATCCTTCATAAATGGGTACAGTGTGAGTGACACCATCACCAGAATCCAGTACAATACCGGTGGTACGACCAGAAGCATACAAGGATAATACAGCTTGAATAGCAACATACATAGCTGGTGAATTGAAGGTTTCAAACATGATTTGGGTCATCTTTTCTCTGTTGGCTTTGGGATTGAGGGGAGCTTCAGTTAAAAGGACGGGATGTTCTTCTGGAGCAACTCGAAGTTCATTGTAGAAAGTGTGATGCCAGATTTTTTCCATATCATCCCAGTTGGTGACGATACCGTGTTCAATGGGGTATTTCAAGGTGAGGATACCTCTTTTGGATTGGGCTTCATCTCCAACATAACTGTCTTTCTGTCCCATACCAACCATGACACCCTGAAAAATACAAGATACATATAATTATAATAAATGTACAAGGCTAGAAGTAATTATCTTATGCAACTAAATAAAGTTGTAATACTAGTAATAGTAAATGAAATTGGGTTTAAATGTCCTACTGTTCTGCTCCAACTGGGCCAATGAATGCTGGTATACGCCATACAATGGGCCATGATTTTGCCTTGACAGCGGTACTATGTCGTACTCTAATATTAATATGATGATATCTATTTCCAACAGCCGTGGGATCTTTAACATGCATGTCAATGTATACACAGGACCTAAGCTTTAAATACCATCCAATCAACAGGTAATGTCTTGCACCGAAAACCACATTGGACATCCCAATGAACTAGTCAATACTTGTCAAACTCAAGGCATAAGCTTATTGTTTAATATTGTAGACCTAGTTGTAGACCATCATTTTCATAATGTGATGTAATCATCTTAAATCTTAGTTTTAAACTGGATTGGGCTGGGCTGGGCTGGGCAAAATAAAGATCAATTATCAATATCTTAGTACCGTAAGTTAATTAGTTTTTTAAGATGAATCGAAAGAGGGTTTGTAATTTGTAAATTGCTCGACTCGTTCTCAAAATACCCATCATAAAAACAGTTTAATATTCGTTTAGTTCAACTTTATTGACGGTTTAGCAATAAAAGTTTAAGCTGTGTATACATGTGCATAATGACGAAATCGGTCAAGAGAGTCAATTTGATCTTTCCGAACGGACAAATATTTTCCCTTGGGTTAGGGTTAGGGTTCGGGTTATGTTTATCTAAAACTATTCTGAAGGGTTTGGGTTAGAATGTGGCTATAAACACGGAAAAATATTTGTCCGTTCGGAAAGATCCAGTATCGTGCCAATTTTCTGGCAATGTAATAAATAACATGCCAGCGAGAAGGACTTTCCCGCGATGTGTCATTATTATCAACTAACCAATGAAATCTAGAACCGGCTTATGAATATTGAATAGCCGGTGTCATGCTAATCATGTTCTACTGACAGTACAACACGAGTACAATACACGCGTGTGGGGATGTCATAATTTATTTGACATTTTGATTGTGCATTGGACTAGGTCATAACATAATAATAGTTGTCTTGGTCATGATTTGTATTCTATTCCAATAACACATATTTTGCTAATACTAATTTAACTAATTATTAATACATTTTAGAATAAAATTGGCAACAGGCTAGAGCCAGAGCTAGGTACACACTAACACAGCACTGCTATTCTTGGGGAATAAAATGGCCGTCGGCGTGTAGGCTAGTCGCCTTGGCCATTGGGAGTTGAAATGGATTAGCCTCTGGCATACAAACTCCGGTCAACTTTGTTGTGTGTCATTTAAAAATTAAAATCGGTTGTAAAAGCGACACTCAAGTCACACTGTCTCAGGTGACATGCAGATAAAATCATCTCCCCTCGCGGCACACTACCTAACCTACTGTTTGGGGTTTTGGGATCCGAGCTACACACAATTAAATTATTTATATTACATATTGTACTCGAGTACCGGACACTGTACACGTGTTTTTTTTTTCTTTAGAATTATTGTTTGTGACTGTTAAAATGTAAATTTACTTGTATTTATTGAATCTACAAATGTTGTCATTAGCCTATATTTTGGCGTTTTGGTTCAATAAATATAGGCCTAATAAACAAGCCACATGTCATGGCACAAGACCGTGAAGACGCCCCTTAGCCTAGCATAACGCAGTAGCCTAACGCCTAACGGTAAAAAAAAATCATGACGCAAGACCACTTTCGGGGGCAGACGAGACAGTCGGTGGTTGACATAGATATCCAAACTTGACAGCCCGGTATAGGGCCAAGTGCAGATTTTGAAATTCATATTATAAAAACATCCAAATTTCCACAAACCTGATGTCTTGGTCGTCCAACAATGGAGGGGAAAACAGCCCTTGGAGCATCATCCCCGGCGAAACCGGCTTTACACATACCAGATCCATTATCAATAACAAGCGCAGCAACGTCTTCATCAGCCATTGTAAGATTTTATATTTCTAAACTAAATTAACTGATATTGTGTGCTTTCCACTGTACTATCAGAACACGAACTGACTTTGCTATCCAATGCACCGGTCGGTAAAAATATAGTCAACGTACTTGACTGGGAATCCAGTGGGAAGGTGACTAATCTCTTGCCTTATATGGAAATATACCGCGTCCCACTGAGAACGTTTTCTAGGAAATTGGTCTCGTGTTCTTCGTTATATGACTATTTATGGGCAAATACAGATGGAGACGATGTTTCCATTTTTAGAGAGCCAGTCAAAAGAGAGTTGAGCTTTGCGGGATTCCCCTTATTTACATAGTGATGACAGTTGATAAGAGAATAGAATAGTAAGACGGGGGAAACTCCCGTCATTGGGGTGAAACGAAGGTCACGATTACTTTCACTCGCTATCATCAATCGATAGGCCATAGCATTGTTCTTTTGAATTATTGGGTTTATGTCAAATAGCTAAAAGTGATTTAAATTTTTTAAATAAATTGGAATGTAATTTCAAGCTTTTTGACACGTCTTTCTGTTATTTTTGTGTGACATTACATTAAGACTATAGCCTATTAGCCCACAATATCAATCGTGTAGATCTACTTAAACGTGTAGTTCATTTGCAATGCTTTATTTGAACGAGTTAAAAGAAAATCCTCAAAATAGCCTGCTCTTTGTCAAGGGATACTTCTAAAAATATTTATTTGGATCGGTCTTACGTCGTCCAGTCTAATAAGGTTGTAATTTAATAGTATCAGATCAGTCCCTGGAATGCAGCATGCATCCAGTTTAATATTTAATTTCAACACTATTGAATTTTGAAAGAATTAAATAAAAATTAATTTGATCCGGGTCTTTAGAAATAGAACCTATACTGATTAATGCGATAGCCTAATCAGTGATTATCGCATGATCCTGTAGGTTTCTAATTTGGTCAGCCTTTATTTTTACATATTATGTAGGCCTATAAGATAGTATAAGTCATGAGACCTCGAGGGCAGAATTTTCAATGCAAACAATCTTTTATTGGCCTGACCTGCCAGTCTTTTTATTATGGAGGTTCATTTTTATAATGAAGTTTAACACCATAGGTCTACTTTTCTGTGCCAACCGGAAAAAATGAAGACAGGCGCCATGCAGACGCCATATTTCGAATTCCAATTTCCAAGGGGGTAGACTACACGGGACCGCGGTATTTTGTCCCATCCCAACGACTAGATATACTATTGAATGAGAATGTTGGGACTTTCTAACTGAAAGTAGTTTTAAACTATCTTGTTTGTTTTGTTTTTTGTTTATTTTTTTTTTTTTTTCCTTTAGGTCTAATTATATGCTTTAGCCTACTATCCGTTTATTACAGAATTACAGAGTAAGACATCCACCAGTTGGTGATTAAACACTGGTAACACTGGCAACCGTAATATGAACACGATAGGCCTATATCGACCTGGAAGACATATCGATTTACATTAATTGGGCTACCCGGGGTTGCAAGGCTGACAACTTGGGGTTTAATAATTGGTAGAAGAGATTGATTTCAAATTTATTCAAATGTGATTCAAAACTAGGTTTATATTGATTGATAAGGAAGGGTCTGCCATTTTTTTCAAGACATTTTTAAATAAACATTTTGATTTCGATTCATGCTTGTGCAATATTTCCTGTTCAATGGAAACCATGTTATTGGCTATACTTATAGTGAAGCTGTCATCCTTATAATTGATATGGAGCTTGTTTTAAAGTTGTTTTCGAATCTATTAAAAGAATTAACACAAATATATGATTCAAAATATGACAATCTATTTGAAATACACACAGAGGGGCGTGATATGATGCGTAGACACTATTAGCAGCTTTACGAGACCGGGGCCCAGTTTCACGAAATCTTAACTTAAAGCTCCAATAACACTCTTGTTATTACTGAATAATATGTCCCAATCTTCATTCTGGTCAACAAATCGTATTATTTTAGAATATTCCAATTAAATGATGATATAAATTTCATCTTAACACACCTATTTTGAAAAATTGGACAAATTTAACCAATTGATTTGAAACGTCTAACGTAAACCTTTTCAAATGTGACTTGGATTTTAAAATATTTTCGAACCCTCTGGACAAGTAAAATAGGTTGTAATGGATAATTTACACAACAAGTAGGACACTTAAACATCTAGTATTTAGAATAAGGGTATTATTTATTTTCTGGAGCTACCAAGCCACCAAGAATGTTATTGTCCCTTTAAGATAAAATCCAAATTTTTGTAGATACTTCAATTTTGATTGGCTAAGCACTAAAATAAATTTTACCTTAGTTAAAATTTCGTGAAACAGGCCCCAGTTCAGTAGCCTATAAACTTAAAGATGGGTTCCCAGCAAAGTATTTATCGGGTGGTTATTACCAATAAAAGTATGGCAATTTTGGTGTAGGCCTATATGGAAAGTAGAGATATCCAATCTTACAAGAAAAATATTGGATTCCATGAAAAACACTCATTGAGCATAAACAAGACATAAATGTAAGGGTTTCCCTAATCGACAGCCCGACGATTAGGGCTATACCCACGCGTGACGTCGAAGGCTGCACGAGCACATTGAGCGCGTTGTGTACATGTTGACAAACTCTATATAAAGCGTTAGACCTACAACACTTTCTGAGATAAAAATCATGGAAAAGACGCAGGCAGTGGATAATCCGAAAATTTAATTAGGATTCGATATTTGTAATAAACTGTCAGCGATTACAGACAACAACGTCTTGTGTATGCAATGAATTCTCACCCGTCTCCGCGGGGAAGGATAATCCGGGACGGGGAAGGATAATCCGCTGACGCAAACATTGCCTTTTTTGATCGATTTTCATAGCGGGATATACTTGATAATTACAGTGTTTTGAGAAGGATTTACAGCAAAATCATGATGAATTAATTACATGTAGTTTGAATATGTTTTTAATCCTAATATATCACCAAATCACCCAGTTTGTACCCAGGAAACCAACTTTAATATATATTATAGAGATAAGAATAAAATTACAAACTTTCAATGAATGTTACACAGAGAGAGGAGGTGGGGGCTGTTAATTTTCGGCATTTTTAGACTTTCTTTTCCAGAGATATATTACGTGCCCGGAAGAGTTTGTGAACGCGATAGAGATCAAATTTCTTAAACCCCCCCCATAAGGTTTTCTTGTAGAAATAAGCTGCTGTCTTTGGCTACTGTTTTTGGTTTGTTTTTTATGTTTTTTTTGGGTTTTTTTTGGGGGGGGGGGGTGTTTTTCTTTCCGAGCCATAGCTGCTGTGCGGGTGTATTTTCAGTATAAAACATAAAACACCAGACAAGAGAAAACTATTTGTGGACGTTTTAAGGTTATCAATTAACCAGTCTTTTTTATCACATTTTTTATCAATGTTATATTTTATAAATTATTAATGAAGAGCCAAGTGAGAGAGAGAGAGAAGGGGAGGGGGGGGGTAACGTCTATGCGACACATTTTGGGACTAACGTATGGTATAATTTTATTTCAATAATTCGCTTGCGCACGTGCTAACTATCGGCCACCCCACCCCACCCCCTAATGAAGAAAGAGAGCGAAATTAGAATTTTACTTTGACATAACATATACCAGTTACTATCCACAGATTGTATCGACACGCATGAAATAAATCCGTTTACAATAAATTGGAAATGTTTGAGGCCACGTAGGTCTATAGATACACAAATAATTATTCTGAAATAATCCTTTGCAAATTTCAAAATGCCCAACCCTGTGTTAAGGCAATACTAATCTAACAATGTATAATATTTGTGAAGACCATAACAAGGTGTTTGGGCGGGGGGAATATATCTTAGAGTGTAAATATTACATTATTAACGCTTTAAAAATATATAAGACCCTAAAATAGATTTGAATTTACACAGCACATAAGGTAGGAGGCGGGAACGCAAACATTAGCTACATTATACGTGTCCATGGTTGCGCAACGGAATTTGTGTGAACCGCAACTCCTCGGTCGTCAGTGTTGACAAGTGTCAGAAATTTGGGGGAAGGGGCCAGGGCACAAGCGCGCCCCTGGTAAGAAATTGACAAAGCACTTCATTTTAAAGACAACACTTAAAACAAAATTTTAGTTTTGTAATCAACGCGAATTTGTTTTCACTTGTTTATTAATATGAATATTAAAAGTGAAAAGAGGTCATTCTAATTGCCCCCCCCCCCCTATAACAAAATAATGGGTCCGCCTATCTATAGAGTAATATAATAGCCTCCAGACATGTAAAATGTATTGTTGAAATAGACAACAATTGATAGTTATATAATCAAACACTTCAGATTATAGCTACAGATATATAACTTTTGTTACATCTGTAGATTCTTTACACTTAACGCACCTATCTCACCCTGAAAGTAGAAAAACAATAACAATTGGGTTTAACATCTTGTGACTGGCCAATCGATTTAAAATATATATATATAGAGAGAGAGAGAGTAGAGAGAGAGAGAGAGAGAGAGAAATGGGGTTTAACGTCCACTCAACACAAACTAGGTCATTTCGGGACTAACTATGGTTTTAATTTTATTTCAATAATTCGCTTGCGCGTAGGGGTCTTTAGCGGGGGGGGGGGGACCGGAGTGCGCGGAGGAAACCCACGAGGTTGAGAAGGCGCCCCTATCTCCATGCCACATACGCTCACCAGGATTCGAAACCACAGCCGCAAGCCAGGGGTGACCGGCCATCTAGAGGTCGAAGCGCAGCACTCTAGACCATCCCCCCCCAAAAAAAAATATTAATTATTATACAACCTGATTAAAGCACAGATCCTATTTCGTTTCGCTTTATAGTTAAAAATTTTGTTTAATCTGTCTTTACTAGCCTGGGCCCTGTTTCACGAAATTTTAACTAAAGATAAAATCCAAATTTTAGTAGATACTACAATTTTGATTGGCTAAGAACTAAAATTAATCATATATTGTCCAATCAAATTACCAGACTAGTAGTGCAGGCCCCAAACTGATCCCGCTGTGAATATTCGCTTGATAAGTAATGCTAAACGTTTTTTACCATCCACCGGAGCCTGGTCTTATGACGTCATATGTGGATTGTGGGTTAGGATAAGGGTTAGGATAAGGGCTGTGGCCTGCAGATTTCGTCACAGACTCGAGATGTAGACAGGGCTAGCCCTAACCCTAGCCCTGGGCCAAGCCTAACCCTTTTCCTAACCCACGTTGGAAAAAAAACGTTTACCATAAGTAATTCTCTGTGAAACAGATTGTGCAGGCCCATCGAAAGTATAAAAACAAACGAAACGAAATATAAATCTGTATCTTAATCAGGTTGATATAGACTGAGGGTATAGGGAGAGCGAGTTGAATAACACAATTTAATAGGAAAATAGAATGCCTCATAGAAGGCGCGTCTTCATTATTGTTATCTATGTCAATCAATGTGTGTCCGAGAAATCACCACTGTCATATGCCACCATTAACTAGGCCTACGCGATTTTTCACTAGTCGCCCCCCCCCCCCCCATACTCCACGTAGTGTTTCGTTAATTAGAGCTAATCGCACCATTGCTTCAGGAATATACACCCCCACCCCCGTCCCGCCACAACTGATTTACACGCGCCCCGCTCAGACCTGGGTATCAAGACTCACGCATAAAAAAAAAATCCCGGCGACAGTCTTGACATTGCTCTTCAAGGACAGTTTGGAGCTATTTTAAAAAAAAAAACCCAAAAAACCCATGACCCAACGATGTCAAATATCTAGGACTATATCCTTTCCGCGTGATTTAAATTTCTCGTGACAATTACATTTGGCAGTTTCGTAAATTATTATTCTGATTGTTTGATTGAGCTGTCGTCTTATCAACAAACCGGTTTATTACCGTGAAATTGTTTATAACCCAATGATCAAAGGCGTAACTGTCACGTGATACATCTTTCCAAATATGGTCGCGCTACTACAGGACTCTGGGTTGGCCACTGATAACACTAGAAACACATTCTTTAAGTCGATTTAGTAACTGGGCAGATAAATAAACTATACGCATACCTATGGGCACGTTTACCGGTGTTATCTTGAAAGGTT
This sequence comes from Patella caerulea, assembly GCA_036850965.1. NCBI lineage: Eukaryota > Metazoa > Mollusca > Gastropoda > Patellidae > Patella > Patella caerulea. The sequence goes on from JAZGQO010000008.1 coordinate 34,071,952, forward strand.
ACCGTGTTACGATTGTACAATATCGCCAGGCTGTTCATATTATATCAAGCAATCCAACTGCTTCGGATGGGGTGGAAAACCGAGGTCCCATTGGCGTGCACGTAAAAGATCCCTCGACAATTGGAATTCAATATAAGAGTAGGCCGTAGTGCCGCTGTCCTGGTAAAATTTCCCTTATAGCACACTGTATGGCGTTTGTCCGTCTTTATTAGCCCAGTTCGGAGCAGAGCAATTGGACGTTAAACCCCACTTCATTTCATTTCCTTATTAGCGTCCCAGGCGAGACCTATGACATGAGTAGCCTACTCGGAAGTGAGGACAGGACACGAACAAACCCGAAGGTACTTTTTCTATCCAGAACAGGATCTGAGAATGCTTTGCATAAACTCGGGCCAATGATTATCAATCTGATTAAAACACAGCTCCTGTTTCGTTTCGTTTTTATGGTTCAAAATTTAGTTTTAAAATAAACAAACGTAATAAGATCTGTAGTTTATTCAGATTGGTTGTTTACGGTTAATCGCCTGCTACGAAAAGGTCATGCATAATTAGGGCATTTGTTTGGTTTACAACATGTAATAAAAAATATTTTGCTGAGGCGTTGTTGTTTTAAATGAAAAAGGTTACAAGATTTTTTTTTTTTTTTTTTTTTTTTTTTTTAAACAAGTAACATCAGTCGAAAGAAAATGAACATGTTGTAAAGCATCATATTTCTTTAGTTTTAAAGTCGACTTCCTCGGAATAGTTGTGTTTAAAGAGCTAAAATATGCATTTATGAATAGATATATAGCAATCCCTTTTCTTGGAGGGAAAAAAAGTTCAAAGGTATTTATTATTCGAAGGTGTATAATTCAATACGTGATTATCATGGGTTTAGAAGAGTTTTTTTTTTAGGACAAAGCATTATTGTTAAATAAAGCGGCGTGAATCGTAAAATAAAATTTAAAAAAAAACAAAAAAATAAATAAAGTAATGACCAACAGGACAGTCAAAACAAGTCTTTGTTTACGTAATGCTTCAAACAAACCAACAACGACAATTGACGTGCCATTATACAAACCCAGCAGCCTAAAATAACTATTCATCAAATTTGAAACATTAATTACAAAGGGCAAAGACAAAGCTGTTTGTAGACAGTAAGAAATACGGCGTTAATTGAATTTTACAAAATAAACCGGTCGTTGACACGATGTGATACCGCATAGGATCTCAGAGTAACCCCTGGGAATCTTTTTTTCGACGTTCCGGTGTAGCACCTGCTATAGGCTAGTGGGTCACCCAGGGGACACGAACAAAAAATGAAATTGAAAGAAGATTAGGGCGAAGTGTACAAAATACGACAAATTATATTCTAGTTGCAAAATAACCCTCAAGAAAAGATGTTGACGTCATTTCATTGCGACCAAAACATGTAATCTTTCAAAGGTTGAGTCTACGCACACATACGTTTGATAAGAAAAGACAGTCCATTGCATACGCCCAAATAAACCGTTCACCTGCACAAATACCTCACCATGAAGGAATGTTACTCCGCCTAATTAAAATAGTTAAACGTTGTGTAACAGCTATTGTAGTTTTAATTAACACAGTATTCTGTCAATGTTACTCACGTCAGTTCGTTTTCAGAGTCTGAATCTAAAGTAGCAAAATTGTTATTACCTCATAAGAGAGAGAGAGAGAGAGAGAAAAGGGAGAGGGTGGGGTTTAACGGCCACTCGACACAAAATAGGTAATTTTCGGAGGGGTTTTTAGCAGTGGGAGGAAACCGGAGGACCTGGAGAAAAACCCTCGGGGTTGGACAGGCGAAACCACGCCAGTTGACTCAATGGCAGGCTTTTTGATACAGTGCACGTGCTAACCAGTCGGCTATGCAACCGCCCTATTACTTCATAAACACAAACGATCTTTGAATCCAGTAAAATGGGCATAAGATTAGATAAATAGCTGACAGTTCTCGCTATACTAGTTGACAAATAGATAATGAAAATGGAGTATGTTGAAAATTTCAGCCAAATTGCTTCACTCTTAAAACCAAGATATCCACGATTCAATTTTCGGCTAGCCTCGATCATCATTACTAACGTTGGTTCTTTAATTAACAATGTCTCAATTATCCATTCTTGCGTTAAATTATCCATCACCAAAATGTATTCAAATCCACTAAAGATTGCAGACTGACGATGGCACAGAGAGTTGATTATATTCTGGATCAGTTACTTAATATCTAATTAATAATTTAGACAACATTTCAGTCCTGAAGAAGACTTCCAATAAGCAGAACACGAGTTAAATAACAAGTCCTCCAGATCCAAGAGTAATAAAGACAAGTAAAAACGAAATTTTGAACTATAAAAAACGAAACGAAATTGGATCTGTGTTTTAATCAAATACAAGGTTTAAAAGCTCTAATTCGTAAATTAGTTGGCACTATCGTAGAATATTGCAGGCATGGAAGAGCCTTGACTGCTAGAATTTCTAAATGAATATTTATGTCATGTATATTCAACATGTATTGCGATAAATTAGCTGACTGGCGTATTTCGACTTATTTGAACGCCGACAACAAATTCGTCAGACAGCCGGCATAGACTCATTGTCACTTTAAATGGCTGATTTTGCTGCGAAAACATGATCTGTAGAATTCAATCTCCACTATTAAATTTTGTATGACTATTTATGCCACGTCAGATTTCGTGATGGCCCATACTAACATTTGTTCGTATTATCAACATTCCATGCGATAATGTAATATATTGTCATTTTTCGAATTTGAGGAAAAATGTCGAATCGCGCATCAATTCTATGCCGAATTATTGCCCCTATCACCAAAGCATTTCAGAGATTGCTAATCTCGGTCACACGAGCCCCCACATCCACACACTACCCCACTGGTCTTCGACGTACGCATATTGTCTGGATGATAGAGACTAAAGTATTGCCCTTGTTGAGTCTAATTTTTGATGATTTATTGACCTCGTCACAGATACCTTAGTGTCAGATATGGGTTAACATTTTTTTTCTCTTATGGTATGACAAAATTTAAAACCATTCAAAATACAGCATGGTGGGCGGACATTCCTTGCCATGAAAACTATCCAACAATACATAAACATTTTTTTAATGGGGCTACTGTTTAGGACCTGGAAATTAACACAAATGGGTCGTGGTGTATATAATTATTTAATATGAGTGTATGTAAACCGATTTACAATCAATCGTTTCTTAATTTCTATCTGTTGAGTTTTGCGAAATACGCCAAAAGTCTCAATCGAATGGCAATCTCTAATTCCACGATTATTCCAGTCTACACCGATATTATTTAATGCGCTTGCTCTCCAGGTAAGAATATTATGTCGTCGCCGTTTGACATGCATGACTCGTGGAATATATCTGGCCCCGTTCTTTGATCCCTTGTTACAAATGGCAGTGGTACATTATGGTACACAATTCATGTACTAATGGCAAAATGTTTGTTTTGTCTTAATCTGGCATGGTTGGCCAATGTCTGAACATATTCGGCTGCGGCTTTGCTGCAGAAATGTCAACAGTGACATCATCGATGTTATTCTATATTTCTGCTGGGATCGGTAATTATCCTGGTTATTTATGTAGATTGTTATGACTGATATTGACAACATCTGTCAACCACATGTCATCTCAATCATCGTCACTGCCATACATGATCATATCACACTATCATCTGATAATATGCTGCATGTCTGTTGCTTTAATCGCATTAATTACCCACGTGAGAGGAAAATCAAACAACAATTTCAATAATTTAGAGGCCTGTTTTATCGTTTCAATGGGGAAATTGGCTAGATCAAAGTAAAACCGCTTTATAGTTGAGTGTAAAATTTAATCATGGATCTGCTGATTTCAAATTTAAATCGGCTGAAGACGTCGGAAAATTCCACTCTGCTGGTTATAGGGCTAGAACCTGTGTTCCCAACTGATGTCGCGGGGCAGTTTTTGTGGATTCGTGGCGGACAACTCTTAAAGTTTTGGAAAAATACTATATTTTCATGAAAAGCATACAAATCACACGATTTTGTTTCCTGAAAATTTGGGCAGCGGGGGACCCAGGTCAGGCGCGGATCCAGAGGGGGGGTCCAGCAGGGGGTCCGGACCCCCCCCCCCCCATTGCTCAGGCTTGAAAAATTTTTATGCGATTTTATTGGCGATTTAGACCTGTAATTTTGGAATTTACCTTCCGGAAATACGTCAGAATGAACCAAATTGAATCTAATTTACCAAATTAATCGGTTGAGCGTAATTAGTTAAGCAATTATCAAACCTAGCCCCCCCCCCTCCCCAGCAAAAAATCCTGGATCTGCGCCTGCAGGTCGAGATGACGTCATGTTTGATGAGATTGTTGGGGGGATTACCGGAGAATTTTAAAAATTCAAAAGCAGAGAGGCAAGATTTCTGCTCTCCTATAGGTATAGTTCAGGGTGAGTGTAATGAGACCGATGTTCAGAGCTGAACTACTATAGGTACATCCATGTACACAAATAGAGTGAGTAAGGCCTAAACGGCGACAATGTTTTGCATGTTTTTACCACGTTATTTCGAATGTCGTACCTATGGCCTATGGACCGCCGCTCTGGACACGAGCCTGCAATGGACAAATTCAAATTATTAACATACATTATTCAAGAGCTAAATCTACCTATTGTAGGCCATGAAAAAGAAAGTCCTAAAATTCTAACTAATAACTCAAACTAAAACTTGAAATTACACAATATATGTTATATTTGTAGTGGAGGAGACGATTACGTCAATCAAGTACTTGAATATAATACTCCAGGAGGAAATGTATCCAGGTCAACCATCAATCAAAGTCACATGACCAAATATCATCCGTCATTCTTTAAATATTTCAATCTATTTAATTACTACATTTTGTATTGTAGTACACAAGCTCTTACCGAGCTGTCACCTCCTGCCATTCACAACGACGTAATATGTATAATGAGTTACAAATCTAGAACGGAAATGCAATTGCAAGTGGAGTAGGCCTATGTTACAGACCTAAAACGGAAATGTTGAATATGGGAAAGTAAATTATTAAATTGGCTGCAAAATTTAAAAAAAGCAAATACAACAGCGACTGGTGGTAATTATCTAGCTTACAATAGCTACAAGTTTTTGATTTTGCGTTTGGTAAAATTTTACTTATTATATTCCAGGTATGTATGGATAAAAGGGAGGGGGCATAAGATTGATCAATAGTCAACACCATATAAGTACTTAGCTTCCTCCCATGTAATCTTAGGAACATATACTTTCTAACGGTTAGATCTAATTGATAAGGCCAATAATTACCATCCTAGGTCAGTGCTTGTGTGGAGACTTAACCTACCCGAAAATTCTTAAACGTAACCCTGGACATTGCCCTAACGCTTACCCTTACCCCAATCTACAATATCGCCAACAATGACGTGCTCTAACCTTATTTACATCTCATCGACCTTGACGACATCTTGAGTTGGCCTTAAGAAATAGATCTAGCCCAGTCAAATTCACAGGTTGAAAAAGTTTCCCACAAAGCTTCAGAAAGTTCGCCACTGCTGCCAACATAATGTTTTTAGATCAGTCAAACAAACAGGTCGAAAATGTTACCAAAAACGCTTCAGAGAGTTCACTAACTGTGCCGTCAACATAATATGCTTGCCATTGACACTCTGACTTTAGCCAAATTTATATTATCAAAATCAGACTTTATTAGATAAAACCATAAAGGCTGAAATTTCGTAAAAACAAAATTGATGGAAATCGGAGAAATAGTATGTGGTAGTTACTGATGACTTAATACTTTTTGCTCATTTGGTCCAAACTTGAGCTAGAATCATATCAACACATTACATAATACAACATGTTCAATTACACTATGGCGCAATAGTGTATAATGATCAATATCTATCAAGATAATTATATAATGCTGTCGGTGTATATTATATATTTATGTTAGAGTGGTTACCGGGGTAACAATATCCTTTACTTTCATCAGCAATATCATATAGAGTGGTTATATTGTATAACGATGTAAGAAGAACAGTAGGACGTTAAACCCCTCTTTTTATTTTCATATCGTTTAAATAAACTATTTTAAGATATGTTATGTAAGATCTAAAGCTATCTATTGTAGATCTTTCTTATGGCGTCAAATATTATATAAACTGTCATTTTTAGATTGACTTACGTTTATTTTTTTCTTTGGTCGCGTTTGCAATACACAGAAAGAGAATTTGGCCTCATTACCAGTGTTTCCGCCCACTTTTCATCCACTTTTAGCTCCCACGGTTTCATTGGGGTACACGAAAGGGCGTTTGGATTTCGTCTCATCCGAAAGACTTGACACGTTTTCTAGCCAGTACACCCCCCCACCCCGTCAGCCCTTAATCATACATCATGAACAAAGAGACCCCCCACTAGAGCCTGCACTATTTTTATATATTACACATAATATACATAATACCACGAACAGAAGACTTTGTATATTGACGAATTGTATTTACGATTCCGAGACTCACTTTGTAATTTACAATTCTTTATCCAGGCGTTAAGGCTACCATTAAATACTGCTTGACACTAAAACTATGTAAAAGACAACGCCCTGAGATTTCCGTTATACTGTACTACAATAAAATACATACAAGACGTTTCCGATCTATCATTTTAATGATGTCATATAGCAAAGAAAGGCTATATTATCGATGGTTAATGAGTAAGATTTAAAACATCATATTTTAGATGAGTCAGCATTGACTCATTCAGTCACGTTCATCTTCTTCTTTCTTCTTTCTTTGTTTCTAACACAATTAATTAAATGACCTCTTCATACCAAGTGTGTGTAGATATCAAGAATTTTTTATATCTCTACAATACAATAGGACCAACACAATTAAAATGTGAATGAATGAATTACACGGTTATTTTTCTTTTTTTTTATTATTATTTTCTTTGGTCATCTTTGCCCTAATGAAGTTTTTTTTTCATAGATTGACGAACAGCGGTATCATATACTGGTCCCGTGTCAATCCACTTTATACGAAGCTAACGTTTTTTTTTTTTGTCTATACAATTAGCTCCGCTTAAGAACAGACACGAAGTTAGTTGACCGACATGTTAATTTCTAAAACAGTAACTATGCTTAGAGAATTTACCCTTCCTGCTTCCATTTTATAAAACTGTAAATGTTTATTTAGTCGTTTTGTGTATGGAAGTTGTAAAACGGGTTATAATCACATTACAACATATACATAGTATACTGATTTTTGAAAATGGCTGCCATGCATACAGGGCGGAGATCGATACTCACAGCAGACAGGTATCCGTGTGCAGAATGAATCGACAGTCAACTTAATAAATTAAAGTTGAACAGTGGGTTTAATTATGAGAAAGGTCAATAATAATTTAATGTCTAACTAAACCTGCTATAACAAAAATTATTTAGATTTTATCTGTACGGGTATTATGAAAAGAGCTAAATTAACATATTGCAGGTCTTTCTTTATGCTTTAAATGTTATATGAATCATCAATTAGACATTAATTAACTTACTTAGACCACAAACAACCTTCGATGCCATCGGATAGTCTAGATTTCCAACGGATTTAAATACGACTTGTGCTTAATTATCTAACATAAAAATGGATAATCGAGACTTTGTTTATTATCGGGAAAACGAGACGACACTGCTCTCGTAACTGGGATAACCCAACCCAGGGTTAACAGAATGAGTGAAGATATCCCAATTTTATTGTCTTTGTTTGTAAATATTATATAGTGAGAACTTTCGAGAGGGGTGTGACAGGCACTTTGCCTGTTCCACAAACCCCCATCCATTCATAGTGATAACTATATTATATGAAAAAAAACCTTTCTGCTTTTTATGTAAATCTGTCATAATGTATCTTTAATGAGAACACTCGTTTAGGTTTGAATAAAATGGCCACACCTGATCGATTGTTAATAAAAATAGCACCGACAAAATCAAAATACGAATATATCAAATACGCCGTGAATATATTTCACTCTCTCCCTTGCAAAATAGTCATAAGGAATATAATATGAGAGAAATTCTCTCGTGTTCTGCATGAATCTAAACGTGGACTTTATAAACCTCTGAATTTGTCTTATGACCACATAGGCCTACATGTGATTCAATCAAAATAGACATTGACATTTTAATTTAAAACAACCAGAACTATGGGCTAAAGATTTGAAATAATTTAAAATCAAATGTTTTACGCGTGAGTTGGCCATGTGTTGTTAGTTTTGTTTAATCACGTTTGACAGATTTATACAGGGCGTGTTAACTCATTATTACATTCGTTAGGTGTACGCCAAGGTGCAAATCTAACATTTGACATATAGCTAGTTGTGTACTGCTAAATAAGAGATAAAGGGATGTATTGTGGGCCGTTATCCCCGTTACAAGATTTGTGTTGCCTCGATTCTCATTGTTACCGTTTTCTGATAATAAACAGTGTCTTGATTATGAATTTTTACGTTAAATTATTAACCACAAGTCAGACCTAACATTTCAGACCTAAAGATAGAACTGCAATAGGCAAATCTAGCTCTTACATAATGTATGATTAAATAATGCGACGATGCTACAAAATCACCATACAGTTAATTTCTTTTAGGGGTGACGTTTTTTGTTTTAAGATGGTGAGGGGAAGCCCGATAAAGGCTAATGATAAAGTAGCCTTATGTGTAATGAATGATAAAGTAGCCTTATGTGTAATGAATGATAAAGTAGCCTTATTGTGTAAGCATTGTTTTTAATGTTAAAATAGCGTTGTGTGTAATGATAAAGTAGAGTAGGTGTAATGATAAAGTGACGTTCAAAAGCAATCAGCTAAAATGACTGTTATATAAGTTTTATTTCTTTGTTGATCTTGCTAATCATAGGTTTTAGAATATCTGCATCTCAAACAACACGAGTGGCGGTTGCGAGGGGGGGGGGGTCGCGTAATATCAAGACCGAAGGAAGACTGTGATGCTAAAACGTCTAATATAAAGAAGAAGAAACTTTATTGCATAAAAAACCTTACAAGGTTATGTGCATATACAGAGGAAATTAATAAAATATAAATGAGACAACGAAGGATACATAATACATACATGTACATAATTATATAAACATAAATACTTTACAGAGACATGAACGAATTGTATATAAAAGCTCCTAAACATTTCAGAATTTCTACCTTTTTATTTATCATTAGTATTTTAAATTGTTGTGAAGCATTCATTTTATAAAAATTTGGCTCTTGGAGGCGTTTTCTCAAACAGGAAGAAGGACATTGTCGAGGTATAGGCTAAACGACATTTTATTTCGACCACATGCTTGTATAACGGTTCTCGTTAATTTGAATATATATATATGTGAGTATATATATATATATATATATATATATATATATATATATATATATATATATTGGGTGTGACCGTTACATATCAGACTGTACTAAAACAAATCCACGTTCAAATACCATCTTTGTCTCTTTCATTTTTCAACGTTATAACATAGATAAACTCCATGCTTGCGTGTATATCGACCACGAAACTACCGCTTATTGCGAACGCACATTACGCTGGTATTTTTTAAATATATTTTTTAAAAAACACGTTAGCATATATAAGGGCGGTGATAATGAAACCGATATGATGTGAATAAAAATTTCAGAATTCGAATGAAATGGGGGTTAAAGTTACGTTAAAACTATACAAATTTTAGACTAACAAGTTATAAATATCATTTCCATGGAAACGAGAAGAGTAGGGCGTTAAACCTCATTTTATTTCATTTCTATTGAAACGTTTATTTGGGTGGTCAAATGGTTAACGCGTGCGCATTGGTCAAGAGGTCTGTCATTGAGTCAAGTGGCGTGGTTTTGATTCCCCGCTCGTACGTGACAGGGAGTAGGGTCGCTGTCCAACCTCGTGTCAAGTGGACGTTAACACCCCCTTCTCTCTCCCCCCCCCCTCTCTCTCTCGTCGTGCGATTGAAACTCGTGACATACAGTTAGTCGAGAGACCAGTGCGATACTGCTCGCCAAGTGGGGACGCCGAATAATAAAAATTATTCGGTGTCATTTTATTACGCAGAAACATTGGGCGTTAAACCTTAACTCATTTCATTTCATTTATTGTACTGAACGCCATTCTTCTTAATAGCATAGTTACATCTAATAAAAGTGGTGTGAATATTGGTGTATGAATATTAAGCTATTGGTGGTGTAGCTATGGGTGACCTTTACACGCCATACAATAGAACGCAGTATAACAGATGTTAGTGATTCGAGTTTAAATTTGAATACTAACGACCGTCCCAATTTTTTGATGACAAGATTCTAGATTATTCATGGCAAATCATCGATTTTCCCACAAACTCTCAACGTCTGCTCTTTGTTTAAAAGTTTTGATGATATTTACAACTCAGCAAACTAATTTTAGAGGATTTTGAATTACAATATTTGAAGCCCCACTTCCGTAGCGTAACATCCACTCGCCACAAATTAGGCCATTTTGGGACTAATATATGGTTCATTTTTTATTTCAACAATTTGCTTTAATTTACATACATGTTTATAAACTCTTATTCTTCACCAGACCTTCCGATTTGATTTATATGCTTCAAACACTTTCAATGTCAATATCCAAATCAATAGTAAGTCATCACACTCTAATATCACCCAAAGATAGCCAGAACCAGAACAATATTCAAATTTACAGTTTAAATATACCTTAAATACACATATTTGCCAGCCAACATTCATTCGAATAGGCGAATTCTATTCACAGCGTTAGTTTTTAGAGTTTTCACTCCCCCCCCCCTCCCCAAAGTCTGTTACTGCTAACGAACCCTACATCAAGTAAATTAGTGAAAATAAAATGAAGCCCCCCACCCTCACTCTAGGTCTAACAAATGTCATATTGACCGATACATACATGTATTTTCCAATCCCAACTAATGTCGATTGGTTGGCAAGTCGACCCTGGTCTGGATGACGATATAATGTAGACACACGTCCTTCAAACCATTAACCGAAGTACAATTAATGTGCATTACTATAAGGATGTACACTTCATCATAAACAATGCCATATTGAAGGTCATGTGAGCCAGAAGCAGACGATATCAACAGTTTTTGTCCGGTTGTATGTATGGAGCAGAATTCGCGTCATAATAATAAAAAAATTAAAAGTACCGGGGTGGCTATCTATATCTGTTATAAAACTGGTGTCCGTTGGTGCATGTAATTTTCCCATTTCCACTCCTCCCGTCGTTCCCCTTGTCAGTGGTGCAGGACGGGGGGTATGACAAGGAACAATGTCTAGTCGCTCGGATAGGGCGAAAAATCTATGTCCCCATGTACACATTGGCGTGCACGTAGGCCGTATGGTAGAGGTCCGTCTTTATTAGCAACGTCGGTTGAGAAAAGAAAGACGTTAATTCCTGTTGTATATTCATTGAATCATGTGTCTCCGGGGATCACGGTGGCTAAGTGGATAAGGCGCTGGCTCGCTAGAATGGAGAGCGGGTGTTTGATCCCTGCATTGGTTGAGAAAGTTCATCCAGATGTTCCGGTGTGGTTTCCTCTTGTCAGTGATGCAGCTGTCTTGTCGTCCGGACGGGACGAAAAACCGACGTCCTGTGTACACATAGGCGTGCACGTAAAAGATCCATTGGCAAAATTGCCCTCGTAGCACATTGTATGACGTATGCCCGTCTGCATTAGCCCAGTTTAGGAGCAGAACATTAAACCTCGTTTCATTTCATTTCATTTCGAAATCAGATATATACTGGATAATCGAAACCCTGACCCTTGAATTTCAGTAGTTGACAGTCAAGAAGACGATGGTGGGAATTGGAGGAGGACACGAAGATATCTTCTTGTGGGTTTTTCTTACACAAAACCCACCTGTCGAATATTAAGCTTGAAACAAGAGATAAACTGCTTCGTCTTAAAATACGATAACAGAGCAAATAAAAGTCACCGAGATGTTTACAGACCCATTTCTGACGTCAACATCGCTATAAACTTGACCCATTTCCCGTACCAACAAACAGGTCACTAATAATGTAGACGGGAGTAGACTACTTAAGAGATCATAATACATGTCATGTTTGATGTGTTAAAATGAATATCATATTTTTGTAAAACAGCATTTTCCATGAATAATTAAATGTCTATGACATACCAACTAAGCGACCGAGGTTCGATCCTGGGATTTTCCTGTCCCGGTCTTAAAAGGAAAAGCATCATGTTGTTCGACTGAGACGAAAAGGTCCCGCGCATACCATAACTAGCACGCTGAAGACCCACAGGTGGAAATCTAAAAATAAAAGAGAAGGACGTAGCTCACAACATGACGTAGGTTTGTCTTCATTGATATAAAGATCGGAATACCACTGACGCATAGAACTGTATTTACCAGCGGAAGTACAAAAAACTGCTGACCTAGCAAATCATATAACTTATAGGTACAAGATCCTACCTGTGAAAATCAACGATAATTAAAGATACATTATGGGGACAGAGAGAGATAGAGAAATGGGGTTTAAAGTCCACTCGACACAAACTAGGTCATTTTGGGACTAACATATGGTTTCATTTTATTTCAATAATTCGCTTTCGCGTAGGGGTCTTTAGGTTGAGAAGGCGCCCCTATCTCCATGCCACATACGCTCACACCAGGGCTCGAAACCACAGCCGCAAGCCAGAGGTGACCGGCCAGCTAGAGGTCCAAGCGCGGCACGATTCGACAAGTATTCTCTTATCGTTTTCAAGTACACTGATGCAGAATACTTGTCGAAACGTCGTGCTATATGTGTATAAACCAGTGATGGGTTTACATATAAATTGTGTTGTGTTTTTTTGGTCTGGATAAGTTAATTAATGTCTAATTAATGATTTAGATAACATTTCAAGCCCAAAGACAGACCTTCAATAGGAAGGTTTAGCTCTTGCATAACGTATGTTTTATAATTTATATAACATTTAAGGCACAAAAACAGACACACATTAGGCCGACTTAGCTCTTGCGTAATGTATATTATTAAATGTACTGTTTCGCTTTTACGACTGTTAGTCCATTCTGTTTAAACGGCGTCAATCATTTTTATGCCAAATAGAATAATTTACGTGTCATATTTTTCTTATTTGAGCTTTGACCAAATTTGGTAATTTTGTCATCACGGAAGAAGTTGGTCGGTTGATGTCCCACGTCACATTTTAACTTCCCATTGTAAATTTATTGTGCTATTGAAAACAAGGAACAACACAGTTTTTATTACAATTATTACATCCTGGTAGAACTGGTCGTAACCAGCTTGTCTGATTCCATTCCAATTGAAGCTCTTTGGTAACGGGGGCGTTGGGTGGACGAATGGTTAGGGCGTGCGCTTGTATCATAAGGCCTGTCATTGGTTTTGATTTCCCCGGTGAACGTGACAAGGAGTAGGGTCGCCTGTCCAACCTTCGAGTTATTGAAATAAAATAGAACCAACCGCATGTTAGTCCCGAATGGACCTAATTTGTGTCAAGTGAACGTTAAACCACATTCTCTCTCTCTCTCCCTCTCTTTTGTAACCGCAGTGACTCGGTAAGTAGGTGAATAGTGACTAATTCTTGTCAGGGGTGTAGCTCGAAGGGCCTAATAGTGTGTAGTTGTTCCGATGGGACGACAAGTTAATGTTCCGGGTATACATTTATATGTACGCAAACGAAATACTGATCACTGGAATTCGAAAAATATAGTAGTCGTAGAGTAATCTCCCTCTCAGCACATTGTATAGCGTATTTCCCCGTAACCTCATGGTTGGTCGAGGAATGTAATCAGCGAATGGATTTGAAATTCTTTTCTTTTTTAACCAACAATAATTACTGTCGCTGTTTGTCGGTCTTGAAATACTGTCAGTTGTACGAAAATATCTTTACTACGCATTAATTTTACTCAAATTGCGTTTTCAATTCTTTCCCAACTCTTTAGGCTACGTATTTTATAATTCAGTCAGAAAACAGTATAGGCTACAGGGGGTTTCAAGACGAACGCCAAAAAGCCACTTTGTTCGTGTTCCAAAATCGTGAATTGCTTTCGTCCCTTCCTTATTCTGTTATTGTTTATAAAGGGCCATTTGCCTACAACTGGTCATGACATGCTTACTCTATAGGACTATAAACAATACAGTTATTGAATTGGCCTTGTATAGATCTACAACAGTGGCTGGTTGTCAACACTCTAACATATATGGTAATGTTTGCGACATGTGTGAACATATAAATAGCTGATCGTTTATTAAATATCCTTTTATGGACATGCGACGATTTAATATCCTGCCAAGTAAGCTACATGTATTTGTTTAGTTGTATTCTCCAGAAAATCTATCAACTTGGCCCTTCACGCCTATATAAAACTTTAAAGAGACATATCAGTTAGAGAAAGTAAACCGAGATCAGGCGCGGATCCAGGGGGGGGGGGGCGCACCCGGCGCACGTCCCGTCTATTTTTTGAGGTGGCGAACAATTTTTAACTCCATATATTCTCGCGAGAAAGGAGAACAAAAATATGCGCTTGTCGTTATTCTAGCTGTCTAAATTCGTCCTTCGATTTATAGCCAAGACAGGAAAGTAAAAGGCGTGAGGAAGTAAATGAAATGAAATGGAGTTTAACGACCCCACTACTCTGCTCCGACTGGGCTTATGAAGACGGGCATATACAATGTACTATGAGGGACATTTTGCCAGGACAGCGGCGCTATGATTTACTCTTATATCGGATTCCAGCTACCAAGGTTCCTTTTGTGTGCATGCCAATGTGTACACTGGAGCTCGGTTTTTCGTACCATCCGAACAACTATACGTTGTCCCTTGTAATATTCACTGCTGATCAGTGTAGTGACATGAATGTCCCTTTAATTACTAAGGCGATATATATTGGAGATAGCCACTTGTAGATTTGGTTCAGAAATAGCCCTCGGTCATTCAGGGTGCGACACTGTAAGTTGAATAAGCCAGATTTTGTTGTGACACATGCCATTCAATGGCTTTATGTTTAGTCTATCATGCAGAGACCAGTGAAATGTCATAATTATAAGCATAGAATATTGATATTTAGTCTACCATGCAGAGACCAATAATTACAAGCATAGAATATCTATATTTTAGTGTATGT
Organism: Patella caerulea; assembly: GCA_036850965.1. Taxonomy (NCBI): domain Eukaryota; kingdom Metazoa; phylum Mollusca; class Gastropoda; family Patellidae; genus Patella; species Patella caerulea. The sequence continues at coordinate 34,087,149 of JAZGQO010000008.1, forward strand.
ATCATGAGTAGAGCCCTTTATTGTATTTTATCATATTTCAGTGGATTCTTATCGCCACTCCCGCATACTGATCAACAGTGAATATTTGCCACGCCGCTACAATCTCTGATCAGGATGACATCGGCGCGGGTTAATGAACCACAAATATTAACTTATTTCCTCGTCCAAATTTAAATTTATTGTTGAATATTAGAAAAGTAAATAAAGATATTTAAGTATATATATCTGGACAAAAAAATATTTATGTATTATAAATGGGTATATAAAATGAGTAAATGGCACCATTCTGCCGGGACCAGTTAACGCAACAACCATGCTGTAAACCATGGCGTCAATGATTCGTGATTTGGCACCACCAGTAGAAGGCGTACGTAATCGAAGGTCGGTCATCTAAAACAGAGGACTTTCAGAATACTCCGGTGAAACTAGTTACCTAAACCTTTCTGGTATTTTCTTGGTTTGATTTACCCTCGCCAGGGTGCAGAACAGAGGGCCGGGTAAGATATAGGAACCGGAGCCTCGTACACATACAAGAATTGGAAATAAAGAGTAGGCCTTAGCACAGCTGTCTGTGCAAAATTTCCCCCGTAGTTACATTTTACGATTGTCAGCCGCGCAATTCCTTCCTCAGGGATATTAGTTTACCTGCGCAATACTAAATGAATCACCTTGATCAAGTCCAACAAAAATTTACTCGTAGGAAATCATACAAACCACACAAGAAGTAACCATTTCCTCAATATTCAAAATAAATCATTGATAATTGTCCATTTCCGTTACAAGCTGGTGCGTGATTTAAAGGGATAACTTGACCAAAATACCGTACACGATCAGTGTCGAATTAGCGGTGTTGCAAAATAAAATATGGTTTAACGTGCTGCAATGAAAACGTACATACCATGGTATACTAGATTAAGTTCTAACAAACTATTCCAAATTGAATCACATCTATTAATGAGAGTGTGCATGGCGTGTCGAGGAATTTTAGCAGCAGGGGATCCTAGGTGGCAACAACGTGTGGCAGGGGAGGGGGGGGGGGCGGGGCTACCCGCTAATTGGATGAAATAAAAAGCTTTGAGACAATATTCCTGCCCATAGGTGCTACGTCTGCAGAATACAACGCATATTATTCACAGGTATTTGAGTTTGAAGTCATTACCGCTATTAAAGATACGGAAATGAAACGAGCTTTTGCTGAGCAGTGAAACCACGCCTACAGCAGTTTGTGTGTATCTAAATTTTTATTATTATTTTAAATTCTAGGCCCCATTTGCGCATATACTACACTACAGGGGCCTATTTCACGAAATTTTAACTAAGATAAGATCCCAATTTTAGTAATTTAATTGGATAATATTAGATTGATTTTAGTGTTTAGCCAATCAAAATTGGAGTATCTACTAAAATTGGATTTTATCTTAAGTTAAAATTTCGTGAAACAGGGCCAGGTCCCCGAGGTAACTTAATTCGGTCTGGTCTTGCACAAAGAACAGCGAAAGGTTGGCTGGGCAAAGGGAAATAACTCCAATCACGTCTCCATTTAGTGTCTCGATTTCTGCACCCAATAGAAGTGTTTTTTTTTTATTAGAGAACCCCTCAAACATTTAAGTGATTATTTGTGAATGATTCATTATCACCAAATAGGTATTGCAGAAGCGCCACAAAGCATTTGCTAAAGGAAATAACCCCAATTGTGCCTGTACACAGTGTCGCGGTAGAATTCTCTGATAAAAGGATTTCGGATCCAAACAGAAAAAAAGGGTTTTCTGAAAATACAAACTCTTTCAACATAAAGCAGCCATTTTTGAGTAAAGAGCATTAAGAATTAAAAAAAATCATGCATCAGAAACGCACTCTTTTCGCGAGCGACTCCATTTATTAATTTATATCTTAGAATCATTTATAATTATAATTAGTAGGCCTTCTCCTGTAATTGTAATTTTATGTTCTCAACCAATGAATTTATGTGTTTGCTTGTTCCAAAGAAATTATTAAAAAAATATTTTTTTCATCCAATAAATATCTGCGTCATTGACTTTTGTTGTGTATTGCACATGATTTGAGTATGGGTCAACGTGTATCAAGAATTACGTCAGTTTTTTTCATAAAAGATCAATACCATCATCTTGTCCTCCCATGGTAAACTGTTTGCACGATGCCATCCGTGCTACTCTTTCGAATCAAAACCACAACGAGGCTGACAACAACCACCAATAAAATGAAGAATACACCACACGTGACCGGATGTATGTAAATCCACGCTTCGTGTTCATCATGTGTGTTCTCGGCAACTACAAAAAAGCATAATTTAGTTTAGTATATAGCCTAATAACAGACAGGTCATCATGGAATATCTTCTCGGTAACTACAATAAAGCATAATTTAGTTTAGTATTTCGTAATAACTGATTGGGAATCCTTTTCCTTGGCGTCTGCTTTTGGTACCACATTCATTGCTACAACAGTCGGTCCTATGGGGAGGGGTGCACACAGAAAACGAGTGTCCAGGAATATGAGCAGCGGGGGATCCAGTCAGGGTGGAAGGCTGGAGATACCGTGAAGTTTCACGATAGGTGGGGGGACAGGCACCGGCTCACGCGGAACCCTAAATCCAGTATCTATAGGCCTATCGTTAGGAACAAGAGATATATGTTGGTTCGAAAGTACTTTTAAGTGCAAGTCCATTTGTAACATATTAGAGCCACGGCATATCATGTTAGACATTCGTTGAACATGATACTCATAGCGTCGAAAACCGGGTTGAGACCATAGAATTTTTTGGGTTGGGTGCACAAAAAGTTGAACCCTTGCACTATGTCTACTTCACTTCACCCCTTGTGGGCTGATGCAAAGGAATATATAATAAACTAACCTAAATATGCCACTGACTCGAATCAGCTTAAAGTTTAATAATATTTACCCGTGGGCTTGTCTTGTTTACATTGATGTACAGTAATGGACGTTGACGTCGACTTATTACTACTAGACGTTCCATTAGCTTCACGTCGACGTCTATGATCCTCACTTAAAGACGCACACCTCTGTAAACATGATGGATATATACTATACTACATTTATCATGATCTACACCACAACTTTAGAAAACGGAAAAGAGTCTAAATTATGTATATTACTATAGATAAAGATAAGAGCCGGTTAAGCTCGAATGGGGCCCTTGCTTCAATAATGTCTCGATCCCAGTGACATCTTTTATATCCTGCCACTAAAGAGCTTGAAATCGGTCCTTTAGCTCCGCCCTATTGGCTACTGATTGGTAGGTGGGGGAGGGGGCGTAGGCTGAGATCCATTTGGGGTGGGGGTCGTTTTGATGCCAGTGTTTAAATGTTGCGACGGCCCCTTATTATTGAGAACAGATATACCTTTAGCCGATATTCCTAAAATAGAGGCGTGAGGATCAAAAACCCGAAAAAACTACAAGAAGACATAACTAACAAAATGTCTGCTACATCTTTTTTGATTTGGGTCAAAATAATATTTTGATCTTGTGTTTCTTTTGGATAAGTGATGGGCAGGACCGACCTAGGAATAGCGGCCACCGGCCAACTTACCGCCATACACCTGAGATCATCTTCATCAAAACAATATTCATAACTACAGGTAAAGATGACAACTTGATATCCGGGGAAGGTAAAAATAGGAAATGGGGCTGATATAACCGTCAAGCCATCACCTTTTAGTAGCGACACCGTGGAAGACGGTAGTTGACATCTGTAATATATAACTCTTCATATTAAAAACGTACAATTCTCAATACAGTGAAATCTAGACCCTCCTTTTCGAAATCTTAACTAGCGATAAAATCCTAATTTTAGTATATACTTCAATTCTGATTGGCTAAGCACTAAAATCAATCTTATATTATCCAATCAAATTGCTAAAATTTTGGATTTTATCTTAGTTGAAATTTCGTGAAACAGGGCCCTGAACTACTATTATGGTCATCTGTGCACGGATAAGGGACTGGAATTGGCCAAGACAGCGGCATTTAATCTTCATCGAATGGACCCTTTAGGTGCACGCCAATGCTTGTGTCAACATGGATCTCAATTTGCAGATCGCTGAGAAGTAAATATGGTTAAGGCACGTCATTGTTCGAGAGATTGCAGGTTAGAATTAGGGTAAGCATTAGGGCTAAGTCCTGGGTTAGGGTTTTGGATTAGCGTTAACCCTCGTGGCTTTTGATCAAATAGATCTACCCCTGATATAAGAGGGCATGAGGAATCTCAATCATTGTTCTCGGAATACCCCGGGTCTTCGTCCTTAGTACTCGGGTAACCCCAACCGCCGAATCATATCCTTAATCTGATAGAGGCAACATTCTAAATTTATTTAATTCCATTCATTTAAACATTGTAAGCATAATTCCATTCATTTAAACATTGTAAGCATAATTCCACTTAAAAAAACTGTATATATATATTTTTGTAAATGTTTTGTTTGTTTTCCAAAAGAAAATGTCGCAGTGCCTTCCTTTAGGCCTAAACTGAAGAGAAATGAAACGATTTTGACTACTCTGATCCAAGCTGGCATGCGCAAAATGATGTTTCTGTTACCGTATAGCATTAGATATAAATCAGGTATGGGAATTACAGAGCTAAATATGGTGGATTCTAGTTGGATTAGTGTTGAGATTAAATATTTCGAATGTGTAAAACTTACCCCTTGGAATCAATGAGGTTTTTCACCATGCTTCCATCAGAATTTCGTGCTGTGCACCCGAACACAGATATACCTTTAGCCGTCATACCTAAAATAGAGGCGTGAGGATCAAAAACCCAAACAAGCTACGAGAAGAGATAAGTAACGAAATGTCTGCTACATCCTTTTTGATTTGGGTCAAAATAATATTTTGATCTGGTGTCTTGTTTGGATTAGTGATGAGCAGGATCGACCTAAGAATATCAGCGACCACCGGTTAAAGGGACAATCCCGATAAGAACAGAGTCTCAAAAATTAAAGTCCGAGTATTTATGAAATTTATGGACCAAAATATAGTGGCATGGTGTATTTACCTTGTCTCAAAATTTCAGCTCAAAATATTGAGTCGTTTGGACGTGAACGTCAACACTGCTTATCCGGACACGTAACCCTTTTAAGATTTCGGTCAGTTTTTTCATTGGGTGACCTGATAATCGATTAATGTTTCTTGAGAGGTCTATACAGTGAATGACCCATGCCCTGTACTTGATAACAAAAGGTAAATTTCACCTACATAATATTTTTATAGAAAAAAGTCTGGTTTTATCCAGATACTGTATAATAAAACGTTCTACATTTCCAGATGAAGACTGTCAGGTTTAAGTTATTTACAAGCGTATCACAAATATCGGGTTAGTAGGTGGGCCTTAGGTTATGGATTTTAAAGGATTTTACCACAAAATTAAGCAGTTTTATTCCCCAAAAAGTTATCGGGATTGGCACTTTAAAGCAACGTGAGGGTCCCTGATCTTATCGGAATGGAGAACTTGGATGTTGAGCAAATTTCATAAGGATATAGGATCCTTGAAGAAATCTAACCTTTAAGGTTGCGTCAAACCAAATTTGAAAAAAAAAATTAATTGCTGAAGCCTATATATAGTCTCTAACGTGTCCAGAAGGATTTCGGAAAGGGGAGATAGCTCCGGTACGAAAAGTCCTAGAACGCTGAATATCGGCAGGATTTCGTCCCACCATGACCACAGTGCTCCACGCCAAATTTGAAAAGAATCCATCGAAAACTGTAGCCTATATCGCGTTCAGAAGCCAATTGTTGAACGACGGACAGACGCACGTGATGATGACATATTACGTCCACACTAAAATGTAGGCGCGTAAAAAGACACAAGGGGGATAACTCCAGTTTTATAAATATTTTTTTTACGGTATGTGGTTATGTAATCAAATCAGCAAGAAATTAAGATAACTTTTAATCATCACAATAATGTACAATTAAATTTTTTTAGAAAAAACATAAAATTGAAAACAACCAGTTAACAATTAATTTATAAAAGGTGACACAAGTTGTTAAAAAGGCAAATTTGGTTGGTCATTCCAGTGACATTTTATTTTATAACTAGTCCAATGACAAATCTGTAATTAATTAACTAACCAACTAAATATAATATACCTTGATTAATCCCATCCAGGCACTAATTAAGTGTTGAGATCCAGAATCAAGGATAAATTAAGCCTGGATTATAATGGCAACAGTACTAGCTCTACATGCTTCCTACTGACGCCCACATCCAGGGACATACGCATTCTGCCCTTACATGTGTCCAACACCACAAGTAATTCAGGAAGGACAGCTTTGTCTCAACTGCAGCTTATCAGAAATGAAAATTTAGATCTTGAGCTAACTGAATATCAATAAGGTTCATCTTCTTTTGTCCCCGATGCTTCCCCCCAAAATTTTACAAAATCCTGTTAAACACTATAGCACATAATATGATCCAAATGCTTCACACATAATTTGAAAAGACATCTATTAAGTACTGTAGCCTCTATCGCGATAACAAGGTTTTTGGCAAGGGGGTGGGGGTAAATTTCGGAACGAAAAGTTGCAGAACACTGAATATGATAGGTTTCACACTCTCATGACTCAAAGTGTTTCTCAATCTCAATATCAAAAAAAGCATCTACAGCGGTCACAAGCTTGTTGGCAAGTGTGTGTGTGTGGGGGGGGGGGGCTAGTGCCTTAATCAGAATAATACATAAATGAAGCATACCATACCTGCCTGTGTTTCCAGTATAACTCTAAGAACAACGTTGGTTCCTATGGCAACTTCTGATAAACGTCCTTTTGTAAATGGATCAATAATATTTAAGCTTATTTCTTCTTTGGTTGCTTCTAAATTCCTCGTCTCAGCCTGTAAAAGACTGATCACAAATAAATTATCTAACATGTGGTTTAAGATGAATGGGGATCCGCGGTGACACTGGATTACTGACCTGAGGGTCTATGATTAGTACCGACCGATGCTAATCGCGAAAGTGCCCAAGGATTTTTCAGCTAGGTCTAAGACATATCTATATTGAGATGTGGTTAATACCGATGCTCGTCGCGAAAGTACCCAGGGATTTATCAGCGAGGTCTAAGATATATTCATATTGATGAAAACTATTCTCGTGTGAATAAAATATTTACCGGACTGACTCACAGAAACAGTTTCTGTGCCAATTGCTCGATAAAGTATGTAAACTGCGGCAAAGAAACGGATTCTTAAATAGTCCGTGTTGCAAAAGCTGACTGTGGTGTTTTGTATCTTTGCTGGGGTAGTTAGTGTTGACGTAACTGTACTAAAAAGCATATTATTCTAATAATAATTAATGGCTATTTGACGTTTACATTAATACTTATTGATTTCAAACAGTTAAAAATATTTTTCACAGCAGCTACCTATGTCTGTATACGGGTCTTTTGGGCTGGGGTCATAGACTAGTCGGTAATCACACTGTGGTGTAATTAATAGTTGGTAACGAGCTTGTGACGTAATTAAGATAACAAACTGTAGGCTAATAGTTCATCATTATCCCCTGTTCAATGTTGTGGTGTAGAAGGCGTATCGGAGTGATTAAAATACGGTTATTAGCTAGTTATTAAACACCTCTTGACGTAATTAAGATAACAAACTATAATAGTTAGTAAACACCGCGTGGCGTAATTAAAATAACAGACTCTAATAGTTAGATCATAGACTGTAATAGTTAATAAACACCGTGTGACGTAATTAGGATAACAGACTGTAATAGTTACTAACTTACCCACCCACTGCCCCTTGTTGTTGTACAGAGAGAGTATCGGCTTGGCTAAAATCACAAGTTAGAGTTAAAACTTCATCAAGTTCCGATAATACACCTTCTGTTTCTTGTAGGTAAAACCGCCATTCAAAAACATTAGCAGATATCTGAAAATACAAACCAATACCATAGCGTGTGTGTGTGTGTGTGTGTGTGTGTGGGGGGGGGGGGGGTAACTGATTCAATCATTCATTTTAATCCCTTCATGTATCCGGGGATAATCCAGATGAATTATCAAAAATGTTTTGTTTTTTTTTTCTAAATGGGTGTTCAAAAATGAGTACCGGTCACAATGGCGATTGGCGTTGCTAGGTTAAACTGGTCAATAAATTGAAGTTATAATTACATATACAGCCAGGCATATACGGGTTAAAGATTAATATAATTATATCATGGAAGCCATTAAGTATACCCTGTGTTACCAAGGGGACCTCTTCATGACTACATGGCACTGTGAAGAGAGGGAACTACATGTACATAGCTGAAGAGTGAATTATAGCGTTATATCGCTCCGAGAATGGAACTACTGAGTTGTATTTGTATCACGCTGAGAAAGGGACCTTATGAGTCGTATCGCGCTGAGAAAAGAACTCTAGAGTTGTATGGCGCCGAGAAAGGAACTCTAAGGTTTGTGTCACACCGAGAAAAGAACTCTAAGGTCTGTGGTGCGTTTTAGGGTTTATCATGGCGGAGGCTATATCTTTCGGCGGGGGGGGGGGGGGATCGGAAGTCGAGAAAATTTGCAAATTGGTGCATTTTACCATATCCTCCAGGTCCTTTGAGGCCGCTTTAATATGAGGACCGGGGCCTAATTCGATACTCTTCTGAAGCCTGAATGCGAAACAAATCATTTGTACGTATCGAGAGCTCAATCAAATAATAATTAATGGAATATGGTGGAGTGAGCCTATTTTGCAAGCAGCACGCGTAATCCCGGAAATCTATACAGCAAAGAAATGATCGCCCCGCCAAAACCAGACCACACTTGGCGGCCTAGCCATCTCTTTCCTGAATATCTTATTAGTAGGTTTTCCGAAAAGGGGATTTTCATGCAATGACTGCACTGTCGTTCAGTAGTGGATTGACTCTGACCCGGGGGGGGGGGGCTTTCCCTTGGCCAGAGGGGACCTTTTGTTTGTCTGCCTTTAGCAACCTACCTACCTAGGTTTTCATTTTTCTCATTGGTTTTAGCATTTTTCTCCCGTTTTATTTTTTCAACTTCTTTGATTTTTTTCGCTACGAGGCAGGCGCCTCCAGTGCCTGAACTATAGAACGCCACTGTAAGGTTTGAGTCACACCGAGAAAGGAACTCTAGAGTTGTATCGCACTGAGAAATGAACCCTACGAGTTGTATCGTGCTGAGAAAGGAACTCTTAAGAGTTGTATGGCGCTGAGAAGTCAACTAGTAGAGCTGTGTCGCACCTCTTTACAGACACAATTAAATACATGTACTTGAAAAATGGCGAAATTTTCTCAAATGTATACCGTACCCTAGTTACACCACACGTGTTCTTGCCAAATGCATCAACACGACGACTTCTCTCACCATTTAACGGGTTCGTAATGAATGTACTACCTCGACATCGTTTGACAGGTTCGCCGTCGTTATTAAGTGCGATGATATCAGCATAATGTGTTCCTCGTGGTGCTATACGTAATAACATGTATTTTCCATCTTTTTTAGAATTCATACAATAATATATAGCTGAAATATTACCAAATAAAATATGTCATATTATCTCCATAACTGCTACAATGAAATAGGTGGAAGAAAAAATGAGGCTGGGCAATCAGGGTGGCAGGGGCGGATCCAGAGTCCCCCCTCCCCTGCTCAGCTACATAAAAAAAAGTAATGCCTTGCATCAATGAAATTACATCATAAAATGATCCTACATCAGTATGAAAATGATTTCTCCGTTTAATGTTTAAAAAGCTCAATTTGTGTGTATAACTATGTAATTTAGAGACGATGATGGCAGATTTCCGTGACAAACCTGGCAAACCCCCTCCTGCAAAAATTCCTGGATCCGCCCCTGGATGGTAGTTCATGGGAAGTAGATGACATGTAGTAATGAAATGAAATGGAGTTTAATATCCTACTGTTTTGCCCCAGCCATAGGTAGTAACAAACCAGTTAATAAACGGTTGCCGCCCTAAAAAGCACACCATATAAAAACTTTATATCTTAAAGCCAGTTTTCAATTGATATACATTTTCACAGCGTTTCAACGCCGTATAAAGCTGCGTTTCCTTTAGTACAGATCCAATCCGTCTCCGGTCCGGTTGCGGATACGGAAAGAATTACTTTCATAGAATTTTAGTAAGCGTGTTTCCTTTTGTGTGGGTGCAGATACGGTTCTCTAATCGGCGTCCGGTACGGTTTTTCGAAACGGACCATGTCGCGTTCGGCACGGAAACGCATGCGGAACCGTGTCCGTAAACACCCATAACGCACATAAGGAAATAGTGTGGGTAGCCCGCACGGCAAAAAGCTAAAAGTAGGTAGGGAAATTCCAATTTTCGCCCTTTCTTAGACACGTGCCATGTTGAAAAGGGAACCCTCCCGCTTGATAAACCGTATATAAGGATACACAACCTGCCGTGTGTCATGTCTGTTCCCGGACCGGAGCCGGACTGGATCAGTACTAAAGGAAATGCAGCTTTAATCGAAACGGTTTCATTACATTTGCATTATACCGACTTCTTCGCCAGCTAAAAGGCCGTGCCAATGCGTATACGGAACAGGGGCCCCATGCAGTCTTTTCAGGCTTGTTGCTAGGATATTACAGCATCAATAATTTACATGCAAGGAAAGTATGCCTATGGGAATATAAGACAATTTAAGCCGATCAACTTGTCAAGCAAATGTCAAAAACTACGAGAATTTCATAAAGTAGATAACAACTTACCATCAGCTCTGTTCTTGGCTACAAATAAACAAACCACATTAATATTTCGTACGAATTGAGGAGAGTGATGAGAGAGGGAGAGACCCTATTATTTGTCACGTACAAGTGGGAAACGAAACGAAACGACGCCCCACCCTACTGTATGAATAATAAATGATTTCGAGGTGGAAGTCTTCCTTAAGCGCTTACTCATCATATTGCTCTTGGAGTCGACACTCTGCCAAAATCAAAACATGGCCCCGCAAATTCAAGTACTATCGACATGAAATTGTTTCTTGGACAATTGCGCATCGTGATTGTTACAATGATGTCCTGTTCGACTACTGGTCTATACAATACACTCCAACTGGTTTTTTAAATTGGTAGTGGCATATTACTAGAATGGACCATTTTCCATGTCCATATTTTACATCATCGTCATATAATTATTTTGGAAGTGTCAAGGTCAAATCAAGAGTAGGCCTACATACCTTGACTACAGGTTGGACCAGTCCAAAGTCGTTCACAGCCATACTGACATATGCCATTGTTATCACAAGTTTTACCATGACAATGACATGATTTATCACAGTTTTTACCATATTTTCCATCAAAGCAAACTTTAATGAATAGAAAAATATATATAGATATTGAACTGCTGATGGATCTTATATTGACATGCGAATTTCCAGGGACTTTTGCAGCCTACACCGTATCTCGTTGTTAAGCTGCATTTCATTTAGTACGGATCCGGTCCGGCTCCGGTTCCGTTGCGGATACGGAAAAAAAAAAACACTTTCATAGAATTTTAGTAAGAGTGTTTCCTTATGTGTGGACGCGGATACGGTTCTCTATGCGGTTTTTCGAAACAAGCCATGCCGCGTTCGGTGCGGAAACGCATGCGGAACCGCGTTCGTAAACGCACATAAGGAAACACAGTTTTGGTAGCCCTCGGGGCAAAAAGCTAAAAAAAAACAATAGGTAGGGAAATTCCAATTTTTGCCCTTTCTTAGACACGTGCCATGTTGAAAAGAGAACCCTTCCGCTAGAAAAACCGCATATAAGGACATACAAACTGCCGTGTGTCATGTCGGCTCCAGGACCGGAGCCGGACTGGATCCGTACTATAGGAAATGCAGCTTAAGTGTACGGTCAGTGCCTTGTACTGTCCTTATGCGGTTTACTTTTTTCATATCATTCAAACACAGATAATTAATTATATCACTTTTAAAATTCCTGTTTCGTTTTTTTATAGTTCAAATTTTGTTTTACTTATCTTCAGTAAACTATGATCTGGAAGATTTGTTATATAACCCGCGTTTAGGATGATGTGAAACATTAGCCAATGAAACGGTCTGTTACGCCAAGTTTTTGGCGTGGGTTGCACGGAACTATGGGTAACCCACTAGAACATCAATGCTGATTGGTTAATCAAATGTCTGAGGTCAATAGCCGCTCGTACTATTATAGCTTCAATTTTGAAATTAATGGTCTTAATATTGTTTTTGCGAAACAAGCTATTCCGCCATGTTTTAATAATCGAAACTAAACAAACCTGCATCTTTTTGACAAACAAATTTTCTTTGTTGTTCCACGCTACATTTTCGATCAAACGACCATTTTCCTGATTTGTTCAGATTTGCACAGTATAGTACACCTGAATAGGGGTGGTAATATGTGTCCCAGTTTGACCACTCTATCTAAAATAAATGAAATGAAATGTCCTACTGAAGACAGGCATGGATTCCAAGCATTGTCAACAAACGTAAAGTAAGATACCATCTAAAAGTTAATGAAATTGAATACCCACAGAATTACCCAAAACAAATAATAAACATTTGACAGATTGACAATATCATTTGGAAAAATAAAATCCCGTTTTATTTATCAACACAGGAACTTACCGGTTGGTTATTAATGAAATTCAATGATACATGTCTGCCCATTCTCTCTATCCCAATCCAGCCAGAAAATCGATCTACAAAGACACAAAGGACAACAGCTCAATCATATCGAAGACATAACAGCACCACCGTCAACAAATTAGGTGTAGTTTAAAGATCGTAAGTGAGACTTTAGCTAATATATTGATACTGCACATGGCGTTAACCGAGTGTTGTTTTAATATATTACGCAATGTCTTTAGCTCAAGACCATTAAACAACTTAAAATACAGACACTATCCCACATGTGCTTTTATATGAAAAACGTCACGTGAGCCCAATATTTTCATTTAGTATAGATAATGTACGATTGGCAAGTTGCCCGTATATTATTGGAAATAATGGTACGCCAACATCAAAGGATGATGTCACATCTGTTTTTTTTTAAATATTTTTAATTCAATGTCGCGCAATATCAAAATAGAAAGGGGCTACACGTCTGATCAACGTTAGTTTGCCCCAACATCGGTGTGTAAAAAACCCCCAAAAAACAAAAACAAAATCCCAAGAAAACCCTGTAAAAATATATTAAAAGACAATCTAATAAAATACAGATCTATATATCCAATCTCGTGGGTTTTCACCGGATCATCCGGTTTCCTCCCACTACTAAAGACCCCAACGCGCAAGCGATTTATTGAAATAAAATTAAACCATATGTTAGTCCCGAAATGACCTAGTTTGTGTCGAGTGGACGTTAAATCTCTCTCTCTCTTTCTCTCTCCTTCACATCACCCAGAACACGCCAAATATAACAAAACGAAAATTTTATTAACAGATGAACAGTGGTGGTGAAAGACAAACGAAGCAATTAAAATTAAGAATAGTACCTCACCTCTCCGTCACGGGAGGTTTTATTTCATCACAAACTTACCGACTAACCACATGTTGAATTCTTTGGTATTAGGAGCAACAAGGGCTCCACCTTGCCGTGAACAGGCATCCTTTGCTTCTGAAAAGTACATCGACTCATTCCGGAATTGAACGCACACAGATACATTGTATTGTACCCAACCATCCTCACAATAAGAGTTACTAACATTGTTAACGATCTCTGAAACAAAACAAAAAAATAATAAGATGTATGATTTAAATAAAATGTTGGCGGGAAATGGGCAGGGGCGGATTGGGTCCGGCAACCGGTCCGGGCCTCCGTGTCGGAGCGGCCCATTTTACTGACCGCGTAGCCCGGATGAGGGAGGGGGGGGGGCGACAGTGTCGGGTGAATCCGATGAAATTCGAAATCCCTATTGCAGGATTCCGAATTCTGACCCACACTCGACCCTGAAAGTCTATAATACCAGCCCATTCCAGACTCGGGCCACATACAACATGATCATCATACCTCCTCCCCCATATAATGTTGAGCAGAAAAAGTTTTTTTTAGATGAATTGGACAAAATCATTTTTTTCAATTTTTGTCCGACCGGTCCTTCGGCCGATCATCCGACCGGCCCTTCTGGTGATCGCCCGATGGCCAAATCCGCCCCTGGTAATGGGAAATACACTTCTGGTGAAAGATATTTCACATAAACCGTGATTGAAAGTTGAGCAATTCTTAGCTTAAACCTGAGAATACTTGTTCAAGCCCCAACTGTTAAAGTGTTTCGGTTACTCAAGTGCAGTAACTTAATCAAAACAATTGAAACTGCGTCCCTTTGCAAGGTGAGAAAAGGGTGGGGGGGCGAAGTCCCTTGCACACATACACAATGATTCGTGACGTAAATGAACCATAGCAACTGTAAACGAAAGAAAGGTTGGTGGACACGCTGCTGTACGTGCAAAATTCCTCTAAAATAAACACCACATGTCGTGTACCAATGTCAGGGGCTAAGTGAGAGGAACGCGTCATGGCTTTGACCTTTTGCACCCTTTTGAGTTTGTGCGCGCCCTCGCAAATGGCAAAAAATTTCGTGTTCTGAATGCAGTTTTCAAAATTATAATCATAATCATAATGCTCAACGAGTGGGTCAGACATGCTATAATCGACTCAAACATGTTCCACACAGCCCAATATTACCAGCTGGCACTCTGTCTGTGTGTGGGGGGGGGGAGGGCTGCTCTGTCACCCCACACCCTCCCCTCTACACACATAAATATCGGTGATTTGGCCTAGAAAACAACAAGAGAATACTTGCCGAAACGTCGTGCTATATGTGTATAATCCAGTGATTATTTTCCATAAAAATTGTGTTGTGTTTTTTAATGTGCTCAATGACCAAATGCCACGCAAGGATTATAATCTTTTCCGATGTTTTTGACAAAAATACAGCGCCCTAAAATTCGTTCAGAGCGGGGAGGGTTACAATATATTATCGGTTAGACTTACCTATTGAAGAGACGGTTTGACAGTAAGAAGCACCGACAAGAAAACACGTATATAAAGAAATAATTAATAAGGTTGACCATTTTAAAACCACCATCTCGTTATGATTATAGCCTTCTGTAAAGAAAGATGGGTGACCTCCCTATAGCCTTTTGTTACGAAAGATGGGTGACCTCTCTTTGTCGCGTGATTACTGTCATTAATTAATTAACTAATTTGATAAGATAATTAAACAAAGAGTTCGGGTTATAACTTCGACAAGATATCCTTTAATATGTTCATTGATCATAAATAGATCATTTTAAGAAGGGGTGAAAACTACGTTAACTCAGGCGCAGGAGTTCCCCGGTGTTGAGAAAGTTCCTCGAGAATTTTTTAGCGATGTTTTTCCTTGTCAATGGTGCCAAGCGGGGCCTGGAAAGGGCCATACTGTAATTGTTCAGATCAGATGAAATATGGACTGTTGGAATTCCTTTGGAGGAAACGCAGCAGTCCAGGCAAATGTGTCCTCATAGCACGTTGAATACCGAATGGCCGTCTTCATCCCGGTTATTGCAAAAAAGTAGAGGGTCAAATCTCATTTCATATTATTAAGAATAAAAAGATTGAAATTATTACGAACTCCAACATTTTCCAATTCAATAGGAACTTATTTCTCAGTCCCGATTCTATTTAGGAATAGGATATTGTATCAGGACTCCCAGTTATATTTTAGACGGGCGTGGATGTCAGCGCGTGCCATTGAGTCAACTGACGTGGTTTCGATTCTCCGGTTGTATGAATGTGACATAGGTTTTCTTCGGTTTCCTCCCACTGCTAATGACCCCAACATGCAAGCGAATTATTGAAATAAAATTGAACCATGTTTGCCCCGAAATGACCTAGTTTGTATAGAGTGGGCGTTAAACCAAAATTCCCTATATTTTAGTGGGTTGTACAGCACAATTTCTACTTTTTATGTTATAACGTGCCAACCTGCATGGAATAAATTTGATGAAACTCATTATGCCTTGGAGTAGGTTGAATGGCGTGTGTGTGAGAGAGAGTGAGATGGGGCTTAACATCCGCTCAACACAAACTAGGTCATTTCGGGACTAACATATGGTTCAATTTTATTTCAATAATTCGCTTGCGCGTAGGGGTCTTTAGCAGTGGGGGGAAACCGGAGTGCCCGGGGAAACCCACGAGGTTGAGAAGGCGCCCCTATCTCCATGCCACATACGCTCACACCTGGGCTCGAAACCACAGCCGCGAGCCAGAGGTGACCGGCCAGCTAGAGGTCGAGGCGCGGCACTCTAGACCACTAGGCCATCCCAACCCCCTCAATGGCGTGAATATCTGACTCTAAAGTTTGGTGTAACCAAAGGATCCGTGTTAGGCCCTATCTTTTGTACGACGTATACGACTCCACTTTTGTATAGATGTGTATCAAAACACCAGATTGTACCTAAAAATGTACATCAGTTGCGTTAAAACCGCGGCAGCTAATTGTGGAACGGCATATCAGTACATACACAAACAGTGAACAAATTTTAATCTTTTAAAGAAGAATTGTAAACCGGAACTTTTTCACGAAGAAATGTCGTTCAATTTGTTTTTACTTCGGGTCTGTTTAAAATAAGTTAAATATCAACTATCTATAGAAGGAAAGCGGAAGTTATGTGCATATATTGGTCTAGCGTAGCATCTATCTGCAGCCTTATTCCTTCTTATAGTGATAGTCCGGCAATATCATAACAATTTACCTATGAAGATAGAATGTTCCAGGTTTCACTATTTAATAGGGGGTAGGTAGAGTCAATCCTTTGTAAAAATGATCGGAGCAAAATAAAATCAGTCCACCAATTAATGACTGATTAAGAGTTTGGGTTTTTCTATATTCGTTTGTCTTCTTGTAAACATTGTTTCAAGGACAGACGGCACTGCTTCAATTCATGACTGGTAATGTTTGAAATGGGATCTAACCTTGAAATATGGTCTAACGTCCTACTATTCTACTGCAAATGGTCTAATGACGACAGTACACGTCATACAGTGTGCTATAAGTGACGGTGCTATGGTCTACACTACACTAATTTCGAATTCCAGTTGTCAAGGATTCTTTTATGTACATACCAATGTCAATGTGTAGGTGCAACTTTGGTACCATTAGAACTAACTACCTTGTTCCTTGTCAGGTCCAGCTTACTACACCACTAACAAGGTATAACCGCTTTGGAAAATCCCGAGGTATTGTCTGGGCCATCACCCGAGACTACCTGGTTACTGGTAAGAAATCCAAAGCGTTACTCACTCAGCCACCCCTTATCCAGAATGCCAATAAATTTCAAGGCCTTTTTAATGTAATACAGAATATTCAGGCCTATCCCATTAAAACCACAGAACACATTATATTATTAAGCTTGTAAACATTAAATGCCAAACAGGTAACACTGAGGGGAGTCTGCTAATGTTGTCAGGCCCACAGCTACATGTGTGTGTGTGTGGGTGTCCCATTCCAATTAGCCCACCCACCCCCGAAATATTTCGCCAATAATAATGATTTTTTTTTTAGGGGTTCTTAGCCGGCCACATTCTCAGCCCCCACAAATTTTATGAGCTGGCTACAGGCCTGAATGTTGTTATGTAGTTTGGTGTCCCTATTTAGTCTTGATGAATTTCTTGATACATGTAAATTAATTTGAAGTCTTTGGAAAGCACCAGATTTTAAAGTCGTTCTCGGCTAAGTCTATGCGACCTCTGGTGACTTCTACCAGTCCACCCCTGCACTGAAGATTAATTATAGATATCAGCTATACAGCAAGTCTATACCTGCCAATTCTGCCCACAACCCAACAGGACTAATACTAGGCTGGACTCCTACTCATGGAAGAAATTACCAGCAGATTTTATATTTAAAAATTTATACACGGTTTTGTTAAAACATTTCAAATAAAAATATATGTTTTTTACAAATACCATTATCATATTATCAATTGAATTAAATAGAAAATTATTCTGATTGAATTTAATGGAAAAATTATTTTAACTGACAGTCTACGCCTATATTGCTTGATAACAGTGACGGTGTCTTCAGTAAATAAATCTAGGGAATGTTCTCCATAAAGCTGTCTATTATATATCACCTTGACTAAATCTCCTTAATGATAACTACAATGACTTTCTGGAAAAGTAATGAATCCTAAAAGTAATATATAAACATTTCTTTTAAATGACTTTCTGGAAAAGGAATGAATCTAAAAATAACATATAAACATTTCTTTTAAATGACTTTCTGGAAAAGGAATGAATCTAAAAATTATATATAAACATTTCTTTTAAATACTTCACATTGCACTTAAAAATAAACAAACATTACGAACGAACACAACAACGATTTAGTATAAAATTATTCTT